>OU452249.1:15270000-16587500 GCA_911728495.1 Furcula furcula | reverse complement strand
TTTTTCAGCACAGAAGTTTATTATTAATCCGTAGTTATTATAATCTTAGGTAAGAATAGCACCCTCCCATCTCCCTTTTGGGTGTCCGTAAGACGCGACTAAGTAAGAAGACAGGAGCAGCGACTTTCTACTCTACTGGATACTCTACTTTGGATACTCTACTTGGATACTCTACTTCGGATACTCTACTTTGGATACTCTACTTTGGATACTCTACTTTGGATATCATACTTTTTTTTTTTTTTTTGACGCGGGGGAAATCTTCGAAAGATCCCCGGGAGCTGTGGGGCTCGACCGGGGTATGTGGGATTCTTACCCAGTAAAACCCCCGCGGCTGTCGCATCGGCACATGAGAGGGGGAACCCCAGGGCTCTCCGGTGGGATCTGCACCAGGGGCCCCTCAGTGCCCCTTTGAGCCCGCCGCCGGGGGGCGCATTGTAGCCCCCCGGGAACCTGTCACGGTGCTCACGGGGACGGGGGTCGCAACCCCGCCGCCGTCCTCCTCGGAGTCGCCGCCGTACTCAATGGACGCTCAAGGGGCCCACACCCCGAGCGTCCAGCGACTCCGAAGAGGATTTCCAACCACCTATACCTACTGCGATCCCCAAGCTGCCAAGCGTGGGTATTATGGCAACCTATCACTTCTAGGGGGAGGCCTTTGTTCAGCAGTGGACGTCTTTCGACTGCTCCTGATAATTAAAATACATAATTTAATATAAATTTTGAAATAATATTTTAATTTTATAGTTTACATCTACTAAAGCCATAATGCCCACATTTCCAGCACATGGCCTATATTTTTAAACTCTATTTCAATGAAATTCGTGTATTGAAAAGAAACATTTTTAATCACACCACAGAATAGATAGACTGATGACACAAAAACCTATTACAAAGAGGCACCTCCGGTCCTATTGTTTAATGTTTTTTTTTAGTTTGGATATTTAAATTAAATCGAACAGAATGTACAGTCGCGGCGGCGAACAATCAATTTTGTTTTGTCGTACAAAAATAATAGTCGGTTCGAGGCAGCCTTTCCCTCGTGACATCTATCGAGGCCACATCATGTGTCACAATGGCTATAGACATCAGTTCCCGTCCTAACGCAATGTTAAAGTGATTTTTATTACATTCGATTCGGTTGCTTTGTTCATATTCGAAGCCCTCTTGACTATAAGTCTTCGGGAGCATCAGTGTGGAAAATAGTATCAGATATTCGTACATATCTTTCCAAAATTGGATATGTGACACAGTTATTAGGTTGGGAAATTGTTTTGTTAATATTGGATAGAGATAGAATGTAATAAATGTAACAAATCAGACGTGTTGGTAACGTTTCGTATGTAATTCATACATACAATATGTGAATAGTTGTTGGACAAATACTTATTAATCAGAATTTTCTATGCATATACTGCCATGTCTATTTAATGATTTCTTTAATAATATTTTTTTTTGGAGAATAATGATGAAGAAGTCCTATAGCCGAGTACTACTGAGATATTAAGTTAGTGAGTTTCTACTACTTGGATTACCTGAAGTATAAAAAATATACTTAATTAATTAATTAATTTTTCCAAATTGAAATGAAGCTAATTTTACTTGATTTTAATACCCCGACGTTCCGAACACTTTACAGCATTCATGGTCACGGGCGGAATGACATAAAAAAATATAGTTAATTTTCCCCATGTTTAAAGTTATACATTTTAATTTCAAATTACTATAATATATGTATAAAAGAATATCGGATAAAGGTTCACCCTTGAGGTGCTACTTTCTGAACAGCTATACTATGAACCTTATGCTGAGTATAAAAAGCCATTGAAGCCACAGCTTTTTTGCCGATAAAATAACATAAAGGAGGCAGATGTTTGCACGTGTTGCTCGGACATGCACACAACTGCATTGACCAGAGTAATAAGGTTTCTTACATTACGTGGATTTTTCAGCAATAAGGTGCACAGGCACGCGATTGCGTTGACATTAATCGCACCTTGTGCATATGGCAAGACATAACATATTGTAGATAGGTAGTATCTTTGCATCAAACCTTAAGCTATGACACCACGGCATCTGTGATTAAGGAATGTTATTTTAGGACCTATCCCACCTCTGTCTCTGAAACTATTATGAACACTATTTTATCATCAGCTAGAAAATATAGTAATTTTAATAACATAAAACTAGTATGTTTATGAAATGTTAAATCGGACAGTTTGTAACGTCGCGTTCGTAATTTTACTAATAATAATAATACCCGCCCTTGTTTATGTCTCACTGTTGGGTACGGGCCTCTCCTCATGATGAAGGGGCTTAGGTACTTTTATTATTTTTAACAAATAATTACTAAATTACTGGACACAGAGACTTAATATCTAATGTCTTAAGGGTCCGCAACACGCTAGTGATTCCTCTGGTGTTGCTAGCGTCTATAGGCTGCGGTGACTGCTTACCATCAGGCACGCACGCTTGCTTGCCACCTTGGTAGTATAAAAAAAATAGTATAAGTACGAGTAGGTATATATAAAATTTCAGCATGAAATGTTATTGAATCGCATCGTTACACAGCCTCCCGCGCGGCTCAATCCATTAAAAACATGTTTTACATAGCTGAATAATCCCATAAAATATGATTGCATCTCTTATAATCTTTTAAGTATAATATTTCGTACAAAAATTGAAAATGTTTTTTTTTGTCGTACATAAAGAAAAAGTAACATTTTTTTTAAGAAATAGTTCAAAACGTCTAAACTTCGTGCAAAGTTACTTATTGTAAAATTTCATTTTACTGCTGGAATGCTAATTAATATTCCTAAAATACTAACCTTGAATCACACAAATAATTATATCATATTTTACGAATTGTCTATTAGCGTCATCGAGTGATAAATAGGAGAAATCGATATATTAAATCCACTACAAAAACAAATTTTTTGTGTCTTTACATATAAGGTAATATTATTGTTATGTGAAATGAATAATCTTAAGTCGGAAATATATAAATAGCTAGTATTGTGTAGTCCTAGATTAGTTTGATTAGTGTTATGTCAAAACAATATCAATGATTTATGTATTTAATATTAATATACTCTGTATTAGCAATGGAGCACATTTATCTGACACGGTAATCGTATATTAAAGTCAAGGATAGAGTTGTCTATAATTATTTTAAGACGACATCTGCAACTTCAAAGCGCGAGTGCTCATCTAAATCTATGGTTATACAAGTGTCTGGGGTATAGTTTGAATAGAGGTATGTCTGAAAGTGGCAGCTGAACATAAAGGAATGGAGAACGGTGTGCCTCCAGATAGGCACTCTGTGCAGGCTTGTAATTTTAGATATCGAGCCTCCTGCCTCCTCGCGCCAATCCCTCCCCATCCCATCCCGTCCCCGCCGCGGATTAGAATGAAAATACAACGCTTTATTATCTTTCCTTTGACCGTATGTCTTACCTCCTCCGATCCACTGTTTCCTTTCTCTACCTGTCCGCCAAAGGTGAATGAATTGTTGATTTTTGTAATCTCCTTCTCCTTTGTATTCAATTATCTTTGTTCCAAGGAGATTACCTGTCTGAAATGTAAATATGTTTTTCCATTGTAGTAAGTATATACAACAGTTCTGATGAAAAATTTACTCTCTTATAAACTTATACCGTCTTATTACGAAAAGCAGTTTAACAATAAACCCAGGTTTAGACTCAGGAAATCGTTCCTTAAACCTGAGTCTAAACCTGGGTTTATCTTTAAACTGCTTTTTGTAATAAGACTGATACGGTTTTATCTTTAAAGGTAAGTAGGGTGGTAGATTTTTATTGAGAGACACGGTTTTGCCGACAGTAGATCGTGCAACAATCGACATTTATCTCCCGAGTAGAAGAGAGGGGTGCCTTTGTAAAACGTTTGCGGATGAAAGATTTTGCTCTTTTTATTGTTTCACACGTAATTTATGACACTCTTAGCTTCGTTTGACTCCCTAAATCGTGTATTCTTCGACTGTTACACCTATAAATTTATGGTTAGGTATATCGTCGATGTAATTTAATAGGAATTGTCCTATGCTAAAGATTGCGTTTTCATTTACGATGTTTTACTTGATAACAATTTTTCTTATTAAGAAAAATAACCAATTCTCCATAAATAAACAAATTTATGGTCACACGGATACCAATAGGTTACAAATACTAAAACATTTCGATTAACTAACTAAAAAAAAAACATTTTATTTCAATAGTGACCATTGCGATGTTATTCTAATTTGTAAGAGTATACAACTCTGCAATTTAATGCAAGCCGAGTGAGGAGATCAAAGGGCCTTATGCATTATATTAAAGTTTTATACGACGGCGCGCGGCGCGGCACGGCCGGGCAATTTCCTTTTCAATTACGTCTACTTGAAATAAAAATACAATTTTTATTTGGGCCGTGGTAATTAAAAAGGGATTCTGTAATGAAAAGGTATAGCCAGTTCCGGGCGCTCCTCTCAATTTCACTTCCGTTTGTTTGTTCCAGTGTAGCCACGCCTTAGGGGGCGAATGTAAAGGGTTGCTTTACTGTGAACAGTGCGGGTGTGTCGCCAAACATTACCTAAACCACAAATACATTAAGGAAATGTCCCTAATGATTGTTAGCGGGAGTCAATCGGTGCAGTTAATTTCTAGAAGCGTTAGGTAGTAACAATGGAGCTGACTACAAAGCGCGGAATATCGGGCGGATGTACGGCCGATTGCGAGTACGACTTCGACAGGATCTCGCTTCCTGTGTCTCGGGAACTAACAGTACACATTTCCACATCAATTCCTTGCACTCTGTTATGATAATTGTAACTGTTGTTTGTGATTACGATTGAAACAATATAAGATCATCGTTAAAGATTATATCTCTGTAATTGTAACCATTTGAAATAACTGATTTCATTTAGTGTCACCATGTCGTATCCCTTTCTTATATTATTGTATACATCCATTATGTATAGAATTAACATATTGGTTGTCTAAATGTATCTATAGCAATTATTTTATGAACTAGTGTATCGACAATACACTATTATAGCCATTATTACGTTGAAAATAAAGATAATATTGTACGTACAAACATTGGAATAGTATTTAAAATGTATCCAAGTTAAATAATATTATACATTATATTTTTGAACATGAATATAAACTACTAGCCTAGATTTCTTCGTTGTGTACTCTAAGGTCCCTGTTATAACCTAATATTATATTTCAACTTGTAACTACGGTAAGAAACACGTAGTACCCAAGCTCATAAAACATGAATGAATCTTAATGGTTTTCTAGGACTCTTGTTTACTTTAGTGCCTATACCTAATTCGAATTTACCTCCTTACATTGCTATCCATTGCTCTTCTTAAATATTATTAATAAAAGGTATGTTAGTGCTACTATTTGTATCAAGTTTAATGAAGAATTATTTTCTTATATTACAACTATTTGTAGCCTCCGTGGCGCGCGGTAAATCGCTTGCTATCCAAGGCTTGAGTTCGCGGTTTCGAATCCCGCAGCGAGCAACAACGTTGCGTAGTTGTTCCATACAGGCTAGGACAATGCAAGCCGATCACAAAATAAGATGATCCATGATGATGCACGTAAAAACTCGGTCTTGACGCCCTTCTGTCCCATCGAAATGTGAAAGAAAGAGATAAGAGAATGCTCCCATGTTTGCAATTGTGCACTATAAAATCTTCCACATAGATGGCTGATCTTGTAACGTCTGGCCGCTGTTGTCGTATCAGCCAGAGGTCATTATTATTAATTGATCAACTATTCCATCTGTTGGTGAGTGATAGAGGCGCACAAACTTGCACAGGAGAGAAAGTTAGTTCCTGAGCCGCTACCACAGCAGCTCCTCAACGACCAGCTTTAATGAATTTAATTTCGTTATTACTAACAATAATAATATCCTGGGACAATCCACATAAGGACATTTGATTCGAAACCAGACATGATACTAAAATCTCCCTTTATGTATACTTTTTTGTAAATACATATTTATATAGGTAAACAGATACAAGGTAGGAATCGATCCCACGACCTATTTGGTGGTGGCCAGGGTGTCTAAATGCTAGACCAACGGGTTTGATAAAATATGTAATGTTCGGTAAACATTGTTTGCGGAATCATCCAGTAGTCTGTAATCCAAACTACAGTTCAGCTTACTACACTAATTGGCTTGTGAAAACTGTATCTAAATATGTGTAGAAACCCAACATTGCAGTCAGAAAATGGATCCTGCTTATTCACTGTCTAATCCTTTATCAATTTTGTTTTGGATCACTTTGTCTATAAAACAATAAAGAGAATGTTTGTTTCGAAGTTATTTATGAAGTTTGACTGATGATCGTTGTTTCACGACTTTAACAAGTTAAATATTACCAAAGAAAAAAGCCGGCTCCGAACATAAAATGTACCTACATAAAATATTTAAACATGTATTATCCGGTATTTCATCTTTTTCATTTGATACTCATTGAAGATTTTGATCAGAAATAAAAGCTAAATAGAAACGAAAATATTATATCATTTAAAGCAACTGGCTATAAGCACAAAATATAGAGATTACTATAAGCTTGCTGATCCCTAAGATCAAAGTTATTATTATTATTTATTTAATAATAAAAAATAAAATAATAATATCTTGGGACAATCCACACACGGTCATCCGATCTCAAACTAGGCAGAGCCTGTACTATGGAAACCAGACAACTGATACTAATACTTATATACTTTTAATACATATAATAAAATACATACTTACATAGATAAACTATACCCAGAAACTTGGCGGGAATCGAACCCACGACCCATCGGTTAGCAGGCAGGGTGTGTGACCACTAGACCAACGTGCCCGTCAAAAAAAAACAAATTGCCTATAACACTCTCAAACGGTTAAGAATCTAATGATACCTGATATTAAAATCCTTCAAGACGTACTCGCTACAGAGGAAGTCAAAGAAATACTTAGTCTTACATACATTTTATCTACACTCTACCATACAATTGAAAAAACAATATCCTCCTCCCTCTTATGTAGTCAAGTAAAAATAAACGTTAACAATTTGTTGTTTAACTCTATAATGTCCACTGCTGAACAGAGTTTTTTTATATTCTTTCATCAGAGTTCAGTTACCTACACGTACTTAAAATATGTCAAACTTTAGCACGCTGTTGAAGTACAGATCATTATAGTGGATCGAACGCGTATTTCGAATAAAATCTAGAACATTTTTGGGTTGGACAGTAAATTAACCAATAACTGAATGTTTAAACCAATTCGGTAAAGCTTTCGATGAATTAATGATTTCTGATATTTACGCGAAAATTACACAATAAAATGAAACGAATTTTACGGATTATATCCGTGCGTGATCATGAATGCTGTAAAGTGTTCGAAACGGTGGGATAATTAAATTAAAAAAAGAAACCGCGATATATAAATAACACAATAAAGTTTAATAATGGAACGACAGTCTAAAAGTATAAACCGCGATATAATCCGTAAAATTAGTTTCATCTGATTAGTTCTTATAATTAAAACACACACACACACACACACACACACACACACAATTGTCTTTAGGTTTGGTCAGATACATAACATCTTCTAGCATACGAAGCTTTTTTTTAGTTACTAGCGTACCATTATATTAAACTAAAGTAGGTATAATTATTATATTGTACGTTTCAAGTTAATGCTCTCTGCCAGGCCGACGGCGAGCACTTTACTCTCTCCTGAGGAGATTAGCGATTACTGCGGATTAAGCGAAGGTAGGCCCATATAGTACAGTATTTAACTCGTTTATATGGCTGAAATATTATGTAATCTCGTAGACCGAGCATCCAGGAAGAGATACTTTTTTTGCAGAAAAGAAAAATGCGTGCAAATGTGGTTTTAGTCGCTTTTGCATAGAAATTTGAACTTCGATTAGATAATTGATGGCTAATCCAAGGCTCTTTATAGTGATATAGTATTAGACGGTAACATTCTTGACACTTTGGGACAGTACGAACTGGTTTTCTGATTGTTCGGAAAGTATGTATACTTGGGACGGATGAGGTCAGGTCATGTTGGGCTTCTATCCCAACAATGAGAGTGAAGAAAGAGAAAACTTAGCAGTTTCTGCGCAAGCACATTTTGCGGGCGGCGGGGCGGGGGCGGCGGCGGCGCGGGAGCGGCAGGATCTTATGCGTAAAATCAAATAGACCGGTTCTCGAAAACAGCCGCCGCCGCGCTGCCCGCAAATTTCGAGGCAGAGGCCTAACACTTCTGACGTCGTTGGTTTTTCTTCAAAATTTTCGGCTGTGGTCTCTTTAGCTTGGAGAACGTTATTATTAAACAGCTTCTTTATAATACCTAACAAGACAAGCTATAAATACCAGAAGAGCAAAAAAAAACATGAATAGTTTTTGTAATCACATTTTAATTAAAATCCTGTTGCATAGAATGTAAGCATGTTTTTCTGATTCATTTATATTGAGTACGGGTTTTATATTGTTATTTTTTTTGGGCATTAGACGTGGGGCCGTACATGTAATGTGATATCTAGTTAGTCTATTATTAAAAAAGAGAATAGTATCCAAGTTATTATTCTCTCTCAGTGAGTTTGAAGAAATCATCCGTAAAATTAGTTTCAATTAAATTAAATCACATACATACAATACTCTTTCATTCATCAAACATCTTATTTTAAAAAGTTTTTTAAGGTTTATGTAATTGTGTCAAGAGTAAACGTTATTTTAATCATCATCATCATCATCATCAGCCGGAACACATCCACTGCTGAACAAAGGCCTCACCCTTAGACCGCCACAATGAACGACAATTTGCTATTTGCATCCACCGGTTGCCTGCGACGCGAACAATGTCGTCGGTCCACCTAGTGGGAGGCCTACCTACGCTGCGTCTTCCGGTTCGTGGTCGCCACTCGAGAACCTTTCTTCCCCAACGGTTATCGGTTCTTCGAGCGATGTGGCCTGCCCATTGCCACTTCAACTTGCATATTCTACGAGCTATGTCGGTGACCTTAGTTCTTCGGCGAATCTCCTCATTCCGGATTCTGTCGCGCAAAGAAACTCCGAGCATAGCTCTCTCCATAGCTCGTTGTGTGACTCTGAGCTTCTCCAAAAGGCCAGCTGTTAAAGACCACGTCTCAGTACCATATGTCATCACTGGCAACACACACTGGTTAAAAACCTTTGTCTTCAGTCACTGCGGAATTTCTGATGAGAAGATGTCACGTAGTTTCCCGAACGCTGCCCATCCGAGTTGGATTCTTCGGGCGACCTCTTTGTCGAAGTTGGACCGACCTAACTGGATAGTTTGTCCTAGGTATACATAGTGGTCAACAACTTCGAGTGTAACGTTCCCAACAACTACCGGTACGGGTGCAACATGGACATTAGACATGATCTTCGTCTTGTCCATGTTCATTTTAAGACCCACCTGTTGGGAAACGCTACTGAGGTCGCTGAGCATTGTATTGAGGTCCTCCAGCGACTCTGCCATAATGACTATATCATCGGCAAAACGAAGGTGAGTGATGTATTCGCCATTGATGTTGATGCCGAATCCGTACCAGTCCAAGAGCTTGAAAACGTCCTCCAATACGTTTGTGAACAGTTTCGGAGAAATAACGTCTCCCTGTCTCACGCCTCGCTGCAATGGGATTGGTTTCGTGCTCTCGTCCTGTAGTCGGATCGACATGGTGGCGTTGCTGTACAAACACTTCAACACTTCGATGTACCTATAGTCGATATGGCACCGCTGGAGAGACTGCAATACCGCCCAGGTCTCGATTGAATCGAAGGCTTTTTCGTAGTCCACAAACGCTAGACATAATGGCCGATTATACTCCTCGGTCTTCTGTATAATCTGGCGGAGCGTATGTATGTGGTCTACGGTGCTAAAGCCTTTTCGAAACCCGGCTTGTTCGGGAGGCTGGAAGTCTTCAAACCTGCGTTCGAGACGATTCGTAATGACTCTCGAAAACAGCTTGTATACATGGCTCAGGAGTGAGATGGGTCTATAATTCTTCAACAAGGTGTTATCACCTTTTTTAAAGAAAAGAACCACCACACTCCCGTGCCATGCTTCTGGCGTAGTACCCTCGAGTAAGACGGAATTAAATAACTTCTGGAGGACTAAAAGTACCGGTTTTCCACCCGCTCTCAGAAGTTCTGTTGTGATTCCGTCTTCACCCGGCGCATTGTTGTTCTTAAGCTGTTTGTTATTTTAATAATGTTGCCATATTGTATCTATTTTGTTTTAAGAAAGGTATATTTCTGTAAAAAAATATAAAACGAGGAGTAAGGTAAGCACTCAAGGTGAATGAGCGAGATTACTGACCCAACATAGAGGGCTAACATTCATTCACTTAAACCATATTAAAGTTTAATTTAGAAATACAATGAAATACTCAGCGGGATCTTGAATTTTATGAAGAGATAATGTCCTCGAAACGCCAGCGACCCTCTTGAAATATTCTAAGAAATTTGCGATTCAAATACGCAAAGCCGTTTAAAACGCCTAACAAATTAAAGGCGGACTCGTTAAAGCAATAATTACTGATTACATTATGAAATAATACCCTCGCGTAGATGTGAGAAATGGCTCCTACACCTTTATTTTTAATATTTATCAACTACTCATCTTTAATTATTCAGTGGGTCCGCATAAGCCCTCTGAAAGGCAACACGCGTTATATGTATTAAAAATAATTTCGGAAAAGGCAAAAGGCTAGCCGTCTAAAAAAATATAACGTTCATTATTTGCCATAAAAAAACAACCGCAAAGGTTAATGTTGGAAGCACCTATGTCAAAATCAAACGAGTTTCATGTTCCGAGCGGAGTGGCGCGGCAGCAGGCGTGCTCATGGTTTAATATTTTACTGGAAGCTTTGCGCTGAATCGCTGAATGCGCAAACAAAGCTGCTACTTTAATAACCGCGTCGCGGTACAATTGTACTTAGGAAGCTCTCATAATCCACCGCACTTCGAAAGTGAAGCATTTTAAAACTCGTTCCACCTTTAGATTAGCGTCGATAGAGATAAGTCTCCTTGTCATCTCTATCCGAGGTATATTTTAGCCTGAAAGTCCGTCGGGAAGAAAAATAAACAGGCGAGAGATTTAATCTGTGAGCGTTTTCCTGTCTGTTTAAATAGAAGTCACAGGAGACGGCGGGACGTCTTATCGGCCCGCACCTATTTGCCGAGCCGCAGCGCGCCCGCACCGCCCTAACTTCCCTTGTTTGCAAACTCGGATTGGATCTCGCGCTCCACTTTCCACAGGACACTCACAATCTAGTTTTATGACTTTAAAATGTTAGAGGGCTGACCTAGCGCAGCCGCGATCATGACTTTTAATCTCAGAGTTGGCTCTTTAACGGCTCCGTATTTCTTATTACTGTTTTTCAGAAATGTTTTGACCACACTAACTATACTATATTATTGTAATAGTTCTAAGAAGTAACTGACCGGCGGGATTGGCGGGCGGAACGAAGTCGCCGACGTCACAGTGGGAGTTCATTCCGACAATAGGATTCAAAAGACGTTTCTACGCGAGGACCGACGACGCGATGAATGTATAAATGACTTTGACCAATTGATTTTAACACCGTATTGTGCTCCGACAGAGTGCAATGTGGTGTCGTACCTTTTGTGTTTACCTATTTGATTTAACGAGAGCCGACACATTCGTGCAGCATCTTCAATCATCGTCTCTGATAATCAGCGTGAGACATGTGAAAGTATTTTAGTATTTTTTTTTAATATCCACATTAATTTCGTAACTGTAAACTGCATGTCAAACCGTCACGTCTTCGTGAAGATTTATTTATACAAGAATGGTTAATGTAAACAGTGTAAATATAAACAAACGCATTTGTACACATTATGTTGTGAACAAGTGCATGCGCAGCGGGCGTCCCGGGACTGAGTGGGGGCTGGGGGCGAGGGGAGACTGACGAGCCTTTGTTTAGAACATAAAATTATACGACACCAATAAATTCTTTGTTTACCCGATAAATGAACGCGTCCGTTCATATGGGAGAGCGATCGACTCTGCGTGACTAGAGGATATGGAAAAAGTAAAAAGAATACAATACATAATATGTGAGTAAAAAAAACTCTAAACACCACACTTGTTTGAAAACAAAATCCGTCATTTCAGATCGTTATCTTAACGAGGACCGTTCTGTGAGTAAATCTCTTAAATAAACAAGCATTGTCAAAGCACTCGACTCCAAAGAAGTTGAAACGAAGAAATGTCAACTCTTTCTGAGATAATGCCCATTATCTGGTTTACCTGAGGACATCCCCGCTCCACAAAGGCGACGTCGGCAGATGTCTCCGCAAAACAAACTTCACAACAAACCTAAATCATCGCGAGATAAAAAATGTGGGATTAATTATACCACATAGAGCGCCCGTCGCGGCGTGTGACAATAAATCGTCATCATTGACGTGCATCGTTGTACAAAATGTTAATACCGCGTATTATGCCATGACAACAATGAAGCATTGAGATAGGAATTCGGGAACCTCGTGCTCGCGCGAGACAAAACTTTTCTACGTCATTTTGTAATTTTTTTACACTAGGGATGTATGGCGCTTTTAAAATCGGTGATGCGTGTAGATCCTTCTACTTTATTTATTAAATTGATAGACATTTGTTTGTCCGTCTTAGGCGGTTCGTTCACACGAGATTACATACACGGTTAACTACTTAGTGTTCGTTGAAAGGTTGGGGAGTCTTAGTTTGAATCTAACTTATAATACATCCCTATATCTTGCATTTTATATTACTAGTATCTTATTTTGAGTACATTTTGTTTTATAATCATCAAATATTTCTTATTTAAGGATGCTTACATTCATACAATTGTTGCTCGCAATGGAAGATTTGATACCTGATGTCGCTACAATATTTTGCGGATTACCAATCGTCCTTCAGTCGTCTTTATCCTTTAAAGGAACCGATATTGTATGCACGGCCGCTCACGAACCCAGCTTCTTTCTTAAGCAGGATTCCGGAATATTTGATTAGGATACATCCTTATCTGGCTTTCACGAACTATTAACATTCGTTTCGTTTGGAGAAAAGGACTGCTTACAAGCGTATTGTGACCAATTTTATTTGTTGATGCATTCATCGATAACATTTTAGCATACAATAAACTCTTACTTTTTGTGCAAACCAATTTGAGAGCAGGTACAAATATACAACGCGACTTGACTATTTCGGCATTCTGGTAACAATAAATAAGTAGATATAGTGGCAGACTTTTTGATAGGTACATAAGGCTAGAGTGAAGAGGATTTTAATAAGTGTGATTTAACGTCCTCCATTGCGTCGCCGATCTCCATTAGGTGGGACTGCAGTGAAGCACTGGATTATATTTATAAAAAAAAATACATAAATATATTAATCAAACAACATGAACGAAAACCTGATGAAATCAAGAAATGTTCTAGAATTTATTAGAATTTCGTATCTGGTAGGTACTTCAATTTACACTGTCTTGTGGATTATTGGTTACTTGACTCAAACCTTCTTCTCTACTTATGGGCTAAGTAGATAGTAAGTAGATAGTCAGGATAGTAATGAACTTTAATGAATAAATTAATATTATATATTTTTATTACGTATTATCTACCCAGCGACCGTCACAAAATGATCTTTACCCTATCTCAGATACCCAAGGGATTTCACCACGCTTTCTCTGGATTACAGGCTTTGTCTCGTTGTGAATTACGACCTCTAGAGACATCTCTCTATCGTTTATATATTCGACATAATATAATACGAGTACTGTAAATGTAGTGCACAGATTGTAGGGAAAAAAACTCGTCTCTTATATTTTTGTTAATTGTCATCTTAAATATCCATAAACTAGTGAGTTAAAAAAAATTAAAAAATGACAATCCTGCTGAGTTTCTTGCTGGATCTTCTCAGTCAAGGCAGCGTTGTGATCCGGTGGTAGCTTTAAAAAAATAATTGACCGTTAAAAAGTGCTAGCGTTAAGCTTATTTGAATTTATTATTAGTGTTGTTGATTTATTATTATTAGTGTTGTGTGTGAGTTTTCATTTAAAATCGTAACGTTAATACTTAAATTATCTACAGGACTTACATTGTGATACAGACGACGGAATCCATACATACAAAGAGACTGCCTACCATATAACTTTGCTAGATATTTTTATTAAAAATATTGTAATTATTAACGTAACCTAATGTTTTAATAAGGATATTAAAAATGCCAATAACAAATATATAAGAACATAATTAACTCACAGACTTTTTTTGCCTAACCTCTGAGGCAGGCCGCTAAGCACAATTGCTTATCCTTATCTAGATATGGCATTACGGTTTTAATTCCGTAACAGCTACGGTTTCATTACAGGTCGCCGGCGGCACAAAGTTATGGTCGTGTTATTAGTTCAGCCCAGGCTTGTACGCAGATGTCGCCATGCTTGCACTGGATAACTATAACGTGTAACCTTCGGGCTACGCACGGCAACATACGAATAATCGTAGCATAATAGCACAGCTGTTCGGCTATATACTGAGGTACGTCGGACAAAACACAAAAGGATTTGTCTCGTTAATTCCCTTGTATTATTCACGATTCACTTCATCTCTTTAGCTGGAGATGATAAGATCGAATTCCGGTACGATATAGCCAATATTGTCTCATATTTCTGTTGTTGAGATGTGTTTCAAGGATGGATGGATGGATTTATAGATTTTCAAAATGGGTGGTACATTTTATTGGATTTTCTATCAGTCAAAATACAAGAATTGGATTAAATTTATCTTTTATTTTTGATTGATCCGGGAAATTCAGTGAGAATATATATCCGTTAACATTTTGCTATGTAAAAACGATACCTTTATTAGGTAGGTATATTCCCAAAGAGTGACTCCAGAAAACTAAATTCTAACAAGTGTAATAAAAAGTATAATTATACGGCGAAACTTTGTGAAGCGAATGTGGCTTAAATTAAAATAAAATATGTTTAATAAAGTACGGATTCCTTATTCCCTGAGTTTTTTTTCTTTTGTATAAAATGTATGTGTGTATTGATATATTTTTTACAAAATTATTTTGTAAAAATATATAAATAAATAATATTTTTAATATTAACAAATAAATGAATCTAAGCGCATTTTATATACATACTTTTAGACTTTCGCGTTCCATATTCAAACTTTATTTTAATCGGGAATTAACGCGATTTACCTTATATTTTGGCTTGACGTGTAGTGGGTTTAATGTTACAAGTGAAAGAATGGGGGTAGACGAAGATATTTCTGCCTCGAGTCTGCTTGTGACCACGGCTGGTGCAACCCGGCCGAAACGTGAAGCCAAAATATAAGGTAAATCGCGTTAATTCCCGATTATAATAAGTAAGTAAGTAAGTACCGATTATAAGTTTGATAAGAGCATTTTAGTTTTTTAACAAATACAGGTATAATGTTGTCTTTTACTTACGCGAATATTACACATTGAAATCAAACTACTTCTACGAATTTTATCGCGGTTTTTTTTAACCGCGATAAAATCTGTAAAAGTAGTTTGATTTCAAAATACAGGTATAGAAAGAAAAAAAAACAAAGATTTTATAAAATACTAGCTGACCCACGCAGCTCCGCATGCGCTATTTTTACGTTAACTAAATTTTTAATAACAGACATTCGCATCGAATACATAACCTCCTTTTTTATAGTCGGTTAAAAACTGGGACCCACTTTTTACTTGCTCTCCGAAGCACGGACCCGTTTAGTTCAAATGGCGTTAAACGGTCACCCATCTATTTAATGACCTTACCTAACGTTGCTTAACCCGATCGATTACAAAACCTTGATAACAACTCTCTATGAGTGTTCCCTTACAAAAATAATATTTATTATAATTATGAAGAAAAATTTATAAAATCGGACCAAGCGTATAACCTAGTACCCATTTTGCCTTTAATCCCCTCTCCCAAAAGAACCGTGCTAGATTACGGGATAAAAAGTATCCTATGTCCTACCTCGTAGTAAGATCTCAAATCATGCCAAGTTTCATTTGAATCCATTCAGTAGTTTTGGCGTGATGCGCAGCCGTGATACAGACAGACAGACAAAAATTAAAATAATTACATTTTCGGCCTCAGTATCTGTTATAGAATGCCCTCCAAATATAATTTTCAAAATATCTTCAATGTACAGAATTGGACCTGTTACAGTTTTATTATAAGTATAGATATAGATAGATAGGTTGGTTTATTATAGTTAGTAATTATTTTACAGTTATAGTTAGAAAACGTTTAAAAGTTTTATAGTTAAACAGCTTTACAGTTTTAGAAAAGTTTAGTATCGGAACAAGAGATCTCAAAGGTCGTGGTCGAGTGATCGAAAATGTGGTACGATGCACCTGGAGTTAGTCGGCCAGGGCACAACGTTGAGTGGGTGGCCACCTCAGACTGGGCGCTCCACCGGGCATGGTGCTAGCGGCCTGGTCCCGAGCAGCGGGCCAGACGGGCACCATGCCAGCAGCAGCAGCTGTAGGAGACCGGCCTGGTAGCAGGCCGGAAGTAAGGCCGGGGTACGCCCAAGGGCGGCGTGCCCCAGCAAGAAGGTGCGGGATGCCCGTAGACGACGGACCGCCGTAGGAAGTGTTTGCGGTGGTGTCCAAGGACGACGCCCCGCCGTTGGAAGGAGTGCGGAGGCGTCCAAGGACGACGCCCCGCCGTTGGAACCCCAAGTGATGGGGATCCAAAAAGGAACCTCCGGTTAAGACGAGGGCTTTTATAGTGAAGCCGAGTCCCTCCACTATGTTGCCAGCTGAGTACTTTTTTTTTAAATCTAATACACGGCTATTTGCGTTGCACTTTACGTTTTACCGATATTTAGTAGTAACGAGTTAATAATATATTCCACTGTTTTTATTGAGTCACCGGTACAGTATCGATACGTCTCCCAAGACGTGACGTATGCTGTCAAGTTTGTGACATTTGATATGTCAATTAGAATGTGACATCTGATATGTCAATTAGAATGTAAACAAACATTAGTTTTGTTTTTTACTTTATTAAGAATGTATGTTTTATTTTATATTTATTTTATAAGGTAAGTAATTTGTTACGTATGGGCTATTTATTATTGGGGTACCAGGGATTATCCCAAAGCTACCAGATTGGCGCACAATATCCCACTAGCCATGTCATTATCGCTTTTAATATTTCCGTTCAATCAAATAATCCTGAAACAATAGTGAAAATGTAGCGTTGTAAATTGGGAGCGCAAATAACATAAATTATCAACAGCTAACTGTTATTTGAAAGGTCGCTTAATCACTCAAGGGCACGGAGACAGTTCAAACACAAATATTAATTAAGGCGGCGATTCCGGCTTACCTAATTCGAGAAGTTCCCCGTATCTGAATAAACAATTAAACTAGTAGAAGTGCCGAGACTGGCGCGGGTCCGAACGATACTGAACTCTCTCAGTTGTAATTATTAATCGGAACGATGGAAGGTCCGCAACATTTTTGACAGTTAGCCAAGAAGGTAGTTAACCAATTCGACTTACAAAATATAGAAGGTACTTAGGTGCACCGTATTAAGGACGTAACAAAGATTTTTTTTCATGGGGGTATATTTCAATCGGTTCCCGGGACCTGTGGGGGTCAAAAGGGGTAGGTATGTGGGATTGTTACCCACTAAAACTATCGCATCGGCTTCACAGCGTCACTCGTCAACCGCCTCTGGGTTGAGAGGGAGGATCTGTGTACTCTGGTGGGATCTGCATCAGATAGGTATACCTCAGTGCCTTGCCTTTGAGCCCACCGCCGGGGGTTGCAATGCGTAACGCCGACCTTTACTAGCCAAACTGCCGTGGAATGTTCGAAGAATGGCCTTATATTAAGGGCAGGGTGTCCAGTTTTTTTCTAGAACTCACACGTCTCAAATCTAATATTTTAATCATGAAGTAGAGACATTACCATCTGATACCAAACACACATTGCATACCTACACAATAAATGTTAGAGTCCTACAATGCTTTTGTACCAATCTGTCTCTACATTAGGACCATAGTACACCACTTTTCACAAGCTTATTACAGCTCAGCAACAGCATTTATATATTGTAGAACTACAAACTACTGTTTTAAGCTAAAATACACTTACTTTACTTTAAGTACTGACGAAAAACGGTCCCGAAAATTAGATCACCAACAAGGTCTACATTACATTATCTCTTTTAGCTGAAATACGTAATTTCATAACCATCATTAGCAGCCGCTGTCCACTGCCGAACCACAAAATTTGTGGCTGAACAAAATATATAAATATGGCAACCTCACTTTTAAGGGCTTCCCCCTTAAAAGGGAGGCGTTGCCATAATACCAGAGGACCAGATCACAACTAGTTATTAAGTACTAACATAGCGTAAGTTTTAGAATAGGTTTTACTAACATAATGGATCTTTGTTGTCTGTCCGATATTTTTAATAAATAATAATAATAATCCCTACACTTGGCGGGCGGCTTGGATACGTAATTTAATACTCAAACTCAAACTCAAAAATAGGTTATTTGAAATAGGCTTAACGCTAGCACTTTTCAAGCTACCACCGGATCACAACGCGGCCTCAACTGAGAAGATCCGGCAAGAAACTCAGCGGGCTTGTCATTTTATCACTTTTTTTAAACAGTGTGTCATGTTACAATTAGATCAGAGCGACAGTGTGTCTTGCCGTTCAAAATATCAAAGAAAAAAATAAAAAAATACAAAGTACAACAAACTAAAAAGCCAAAGGGATAGTAGTCGGACCAGTCCCCCCAAGCAGCACCCGCGCACGAGTTGACTCGAGCAGCAGCCATCACTCCCCTCAACCATATTGGAGGGAAGGGGGTGACCCGCCACACGAAGCCGCCACAAGCAAAGACTTTTCGATGGCGAGCATGACCGATCTAAGATCACAGTGGCACACGTCTAACATTTAACTTCTGCTGTTAAGCAGTGCCTCGTCAGGCAAGACACAAAGCACTTTAACATATTATTGATGTCATCAATTAATTGACTAGTGCAGCAACGCAACAGCAAATACGTAATTTAAACTATCAATAACAATTAAAACCATGAATTCAAATTAATTACATTGATACATATGGTGTCGCAATGGTAACAATGTACACGGATATCAAAAACACGAGGTCCTCGTGTGGCTCGCTCCGCCCAGGGCCGTGCCTGACGAACCGTGCA
This sequence comes from Furcula furcula, assembly GCA_911728495.1. NCBI lineage: Eukaryota > Metazoa > Arthropoda > Insecta > Lepidoptera > Notodontidae > Furcula > Furcula furcula. The sequence goes on along the minus strand of OU452249.1, from coordinate 16,568,228 downwards.
AAATGATAATTAAGAGAAACCGCTCAGTCATCGTTAATACGATAGCCGGCCATGTAAATTACACCCGCGATATTTGTAACAATGCCCGCAGTCGATGGGTTCCATTAAAATTTAATAGAACGAAAACGCGAGAACCGAGTCCCTTCTATTTAGAAACACCTAGGATAATATTGAGAGCTCGTAGAAATTCGCTTTCGTATTCCTTTGATATTACTTCGTAATTGAAACAGGATGATTCCTTGAAATATTTAATTAATACTCTTGCTTTGACAATGTGTTTTTTTAATACCTATTCATTAAGTTTGGTACTAACTTTTAGACAAGATATACCTTCAGTCAAATTATGTCAGCCACGTAATATTAATAATAGGTTAAACAAAGTTTACGCAATTATTTTATTAATAGCTAATTTAATTAAAGAGCACAGAATGGGAAAATACGTGGAATATACGCTTTCAAGTATATATGTATACATACAACCAAGGTGGCAAGCAAGCACGCAGCCCACTTGATGGAAAGCAGTCACCGCAGCCTATAGACGATAGCAATACCATAACAATTACTGGCGCGTTGCCGACCCTTAAGCCATTAGATATTAAGTCTTTTGTGTCCAGTAATTTCACCAGCTACAGTGCCCTTTACACCGGAACATAGCAATGTTTACACATTGCTGCTTGGCGGCAGAATATCTGGCACTGCGGTGGTACCTACCTGGACGGTTCCTTGCACAAGTAACCACGTACCACGTAGTGAAAAGTAGAAGAAGAAGTAGTAGAAGTATAAATTATTTATAAAAGCACAAAGTTCGATTGCGAACAAACGAGTTTTATATAACATTTTATATAAGTACTTACATAAAAAGTATACACACGTATCTATACTTCAACTCTTTCATTAGATACCCATATTGATGGTATTGGAAGTGGAAAAAAATGGCGCTGCATGACGCGATATTATTTTTTTTTTTAAATGTATAGCCTATGTCACTCCCACAACTTAGAAGAATCGGTTTATTCCTCGTAGTTCGATTGGTAGTCCGATCATCGGACAAACGGGATTTTTTTTCTGTCAATATTCCCGTCTGTCCTACTGGCTTCCGCGATCGAACGGTTAGGAAATGAATTTTGTGTAAATATTCCTATTAGTTATACCGGCTGAATGAGGCAGCTCCAGACGGAATTTCAAAGCATTCTAACGGTATTTATTAAAAATCAAAAGCCATCAAGATGTATAGGCTATAGACCATTCCAAACAAAAAGACATATGTACGTACATACCTACATACATATGTACTTACATACATATTACATACTTTTGAGAAACATAGCCCTCTTTCTGGGGCATTCGGGCAAAAAATGAGAACAAGTACGTTTTGCCTCCATGACTGCATTCTTCAGATCATATTGCTACAGAACTACGTTATACGAGTATGTAATAAGAAAAAGAAAACCACTAAAGAGTTAAAATAATGTCTTATTTAGGGCTAATTAGACATACCTATAGCTGTCGTCTTAAGTTATCTACTCTCTCCTCAACCTTCTAATAGGCTATAAAGGGAACGATACACTAAAGGGAGCGATAACATCGTTTCGCCTTTATGCACGAAAGCATCGTAGTACAATAGTTGTACAATTTATAATTAAAGTTTTGCGGTCTATTAAACAGCAAAGCCTGCATAAACGAGTTTCGTACGAAAATCACAAGGCATCATAAAAGGCGCGCTACATACGTTCATATACTTATTTAACAGTCAAATTTCACTTTCTACGCAAATACATGAAATATAAGAAATGGGCTTTTTGAACCTTTTCATGTCGTTTGGAAACCGCGAAGTTGACACGGGGGAGTTGATGACTAGCATCGCGGCGAGGCGCAGTGTCGCGCGTCGTAAGGGTGCTTCATCCATTGAACTTGGCCACTGAGCTAATGTCCCAGTGAAAGATCGCGAGCTCGTGTGCTCCTCTATGCCTCGGTATTCAACGCAAATTTCCCAGAAAAAAATCCACGCCTTATTTATTCCTGGCTTTGTTTTCTTTACTCTGAAAAAAGTGTAACGGAATAAGGTATAAACCACGCATGTATAAACCTATCGCTGTACTGATCGCTAAAACGGGGAAAACTGATGTTTAGGACAAATAATATTTTTTGTAATTTAACGTTATAAGTATCAGCAATAAAGGCTTAATAATAATAAAAAAAGAATAACACATTTAAAAGCCAAGTGGCTAACACGTAGGAATGATCAGGTACCTTTTAATTCTCAGTACTCGATAGCGGGATCAATTTCTAAACAGGAATATATTTTATCAATTAGCATTGTTATGTGTTCGCTTTGCTATATTCAACGCATTACAAAATATGTTACTTTTAGCTAACGACGCAAAAAGAGAGGTGTTTTTACATGCCTCTGCTGTTGTCTGTGACATCGTAGCCCCCACACGAATAGCGGATTTGAATGCGTATTTCTTTTTTCGAGAGTCGGTTTGTTCGGATGGTTCTTAGCTATGTTCAAAGTCAGTCAAATCGGATATTATGAGTTCGTTGTCTCTTTTCGTAAATGAAATTATTATTTGAAGAATTTTGAAATATACTAATGAATATTATTAATTTAATATTAATAAAAGACTTTGCGTGGAGTGTCTGGGTAAGAAAAGCAACCACCCATCTCCTCCCCTTGGGTGTCCTACGAAGCGACTAAGGGAAAATAAGAAGATGGACAGGGGCGAATTACCCGTTACCACCAATACTGCGATCCTCTAGATGCCTGTCAAACGTGGGGATTATGTCGACCTCTCATTATAAGGAGGAGGGTTTGTCCAGCAGTGGACGTGGTCGGGTTATACGGGCCAAATATCAATATTTTAAGACTTTACAAAAGATGGATATTTGCAAATCATAAATGTGTCGTTGTTTTTATCACATTACTATTATGTGGAATTAACAAAATTGTAATTCTAGAATCTATTAAGGAACGAACCGTTTAGGTATAACAGATGGTAACAGTGAGTGTAAAAATACATTGCCTAATTTTCAAGTATTGATACGAACAAAATCTCGTGGTTTTCTTCAAAGCAGTTCGGCTCGAACACGACACTCTGAGGTTGTGAGGGCACGCCTAGTGTCATTTCGCTAACACATTGTCTAGCGTCATTGTCTGCCGCGGGTCTCTCGTTACAGCGACGCTCAACTTTTTATTTACGCCCAAGTGCACTCTGGCTCTGTCTCGTCGAGAGCTGAATTAAGGTTCTTGCCGTTGATATGGGATCATTCAACCCGAGAATATCGAATTACGCGCGCACTGGGCGCTTTGTTAGTGAATTGCACGTGATATTCCTTTTGTACAAGCCGTAACGTGCATACTCTGTCGTATTGTTTCATGAGGCATGATCCAGACATTGGTTTAAAAATGCAAACCGCTAATAATTAGCTTTATTCATTAGCTATTTTCAAGACGAACCGAATAAAAAAAGCGTGGCGCAGTCTCCTCTGCACTAATTATCCACTGTCTCCTGTAGTTTTAAACTTTGCAAATACGAGTCTTTTCACGATGCGAAGACAAGCACTTTTCTTTTGCCTCTAATTTTGATTGAATTTTTAACTTTGGTTAACATCCACTCACCAACTTTGTTTAATCAAGCAAGTGGTTGCAGAGACAACATTATAAAAATGTTTAAACAGATTTTGACAAATCTATTCCAATTTGAATAAAACATATATCTCGATGTAAAATATTAGACGTATAATTTTCGCAATTTCAACTCGAACAAAGTTTTATGCATCGATATTACTAAGGGGTTTAGTGCAGACCGATTTATGTTATTTTAGTTTTGGACTAAATAAAAATATTAGAAAAGTTGAAATCAAACTACCTACTGTTACGGATTTTATTGCGGTTTATTTTTCGAATGCTTTGCAGCACCCACGGTCACGGGAGGACTGAGATGTTTAAAAAAAAAACAAGCAAAACACTCCACGGCCTCAAGATACCGTAAGCTCATACTGCGTAGATCGGACCAACAATAATAACTAAGAAGACCTGAGGGTACACCGGCATAATTGTGAGATAAGAACGTCCAACATCTCAGTCTTCCCGTGACCATGGGTGCTGCAAAGCATTCGAAACGTCAGGATAGTAAAATCTAAAATAAACCGTGATAAAATCCGTAAAGATAACTAACCTTTACGGATTTTGATTTCAATGTGTAATATTCGCTTAAGTAAAAGACAACACATAAGACATTATTAGAAAAGTTTTTATTTTTCACTTTTTTCTATTCGAATACACTGAGTGAGTGAATAGTGGACTTATTACGCGACCGGCAACGGAAATTGAATCTGGAGCTACGCACTTTCCGGTTGGCGCCACGCTTCCGATTCGCTCGCGCCCCGACCACCCCCGTGTTACCGTTTACCTTTCATTGCGAACTCTAAAACGTATTTGAAAAAACATTGGTAGCGAAATGTAAAAATATTTTGAAATTTCTGGTGAGCTAAATAATGCAAACTGTGAATTATTCAATGTAAGTTTGTTGCTAAAATTACATTTGCTGATATAAACAAGTACCTACTGGTAATATGTTTTGTGCATTAATAAACGAATATCAATTTATTACCATATTAATATTTAATACGTCATTTATAATAAATGTGGTGTGCGTCTGTCATTGTTTGGCATCTGGTGGGGCAATACGATCACGTACATGAATATCATTAGCCAAATTGAGATCGTATATTCAATACACATTTAATTTAATACGAACAATGTTTTCAGGAGAATTTTTACACGTATGTTGATTGAAAATCTTACTACATACAAGACCATTGTCTAGTATAACGTTCAGATGAATGATATAAAATTGGATTAGAAACAATACTGTGATTTGAATTAAGAAATATTAACATATTTCTAAATACTAGGTGACCCTAGTGTACATTGCCCGAATGCCCTAGAAGAAGGGCTATGGTTTTCTAGATTAGGGCTCCCACACATAACTGCGATGCGATGCGTTGCGGCGAGAAACAAATGAATTTTCGATACAAGTTCCTGCAAGTTGCATCGAAAATTCATCTGTTTCTCGCCGCATTGCATCGCATCGCAGTTATGTGTGGGAGCCCATAATTACATATGTATGTCAGTATGTATGTCTATTTCAGCACGGCTTGATGGATTTTGACTTATAATATATTGCCGTTAGATTCCTCTTAGTTATGAGAGTGACAGGCTATATAATTATTCAAACAACTAAAAACGTCTGCAGTTAGCCGCTATTTTGTATTTTATTGACCATTTTTTTTTATAACAAGATATTATTATTATTATTGAAATATGTATGTGAACATGTGTAGATATTCTGTGTAAGTATAATGTGATGCAATTTATTTATCTGTTTGTTCGCAGTCATCCTTTTTGTGCTTTTATAATTTTTATCTAAGAAAACAGACACAAGCTTGTTTTCTATTACAATACGATTGCCATTTTAATTTTACGTTCCCATGAACGTTGAACTTTTTGTTGTAGCTCAACTAGACTTAAACCATTTAAATTTTGGCTTATGTAAGCTTTTGAGTTTGACACCCTTGGTTAGGAATGTGTGTCATTCACCTGTAACTAGGTTATTTGCAGTAGAAATAATGAAATCGGATCAAGAACGGGACAGAGACAGCAGATGTCACAAATAAGAACATAAAATTGCATATAAATGACAAGCGTATATGAGGATGGCTGTGGAAAACATGAAAACATATGAAAAGGGTGTGTGCATGTTTGTTTTCTTATAAGAAAAAAATATTTTTTTGCTAAACAGTTTATAGACCCTTGAGGTACTCGACTGTGACTGTGGGCTCTCCTACGATGGGCAAACAAAGCGTGCAATAAAAACTCGTGTTAAAGAGCACATAGCTGATGTGAAACACCGACGCTGTACAAAGTCCGCAGTTTGTGAACACGTTCAGGATCGCACCCGCCATTATATCAGATTTAATAAACCACAAATCCTCGCAAAATAACACCGCTTCCAACCAAGGATGATTCGTGAGGCTATTGAAATCAAAAAACATCCTAATTTCAATAGAGAAGATGGTTGGGTGTTACCAACAGCTTGGGATCCTGTGATAAATATAAGCGTAGTGTTATATTCTCTTTGAATATAATTAAATCCAAAACCAGACAAACACTGCACGGCGTCAAGATACTGTAAGCTCTTACTGCGTAGGTCGGACCAACAAAAATAATAATCAATAAGAATTGAGGGTACATCAATAAAAACAACAACAATAACTAACGGTACACCGAGAATTATGACAGTATAAATAGAGCGCAGGGACGTTCAACATCTCGGTCCCGGGCTGGAGCGCTCAAAGCGCTCGCCCCTCTTGTCCGGTGAAGCTGTAATGGCCATCTGCGGCCAACAGTACTACTCATACAAAAAAAAAAAAAAAAAAAAAAAAAAAAAAAAAAAAAAAAAAAATCAACACTTCGGTCCTCTTAAGCGACAGCCCAAGCCGAGGCCGTGCCTCCCTGAGGTACCCTTGAGCTCGTCGCTACTTCTGCCGTTAAGGCTAGAGTGCTTTAAGCGCTCGCCTCCTATTGTCCGGTGAAGCTGTAATGGCCATCTGCGGCCAACAGCGTCATCATTCCCAAAAAAAAAACATCTCTGTCCGCCCGTGACCATGGGTGCTGCAAAGCATTCGAAACGTCGGGAAAATTAAAATAAATCGCCGTATAATCCGTTAAAGTAGATTAATTACAATACTTGTGATGTCTCATCTAGTACGTGGTTATGTACGTACGTACCTCAAAGATTTACAAAATTCTAGTTATTCGGGGGTGCCACGGAACGAAAAACACTTACATAATATCGTAAACATATTATTATTATGTTTCCATGTTTGTCTGTTTTCGTCCACCAGATGAAGTCATATAATCTCAATGATATAGAGGTAACCATTTAAAATACAGAGTGTAAGGGACCACGTACCGAATTATTTTTTATAAGATTTCAAATAATGTCCGTTACAACATTACAGAAACCATTTATATGGAAAATTACTAACTTGTTAATTTTCGAGCATGTAATGAATATAATATGCGGAATAATATTAATTTTTCAAATTAGGTACATTGCTAATTTTCTAAAATAATAATAAGTAATTGTCTATTAATTAATTGTCCATATACTGTTTTTGTGCATAAAGAATAAATATATATATACATTTTCACAAATAATTAATTCATTGTTTTGAAATAAAAAATTTTTTTTTTCTTTGCGCGACAGAATCCGGAATGAGGAGATTCGCCGAAGAACCAAAGTCACCGACATAGCTCGTAGAATATGCAAGTTGAAGTGGCAGTGGGCCGGCCACATCGCTCGAAGAACCGATAACCGTTGGGGAAGAAAGGTTCTCGAGTGGCGACCACGAACCGGAAGACGCAGCGTAGGCAGGCCTCCCACTAGGTGGACCGACGACATTGTTCGCGTCGCAGGAAACCGGTGGATGCAAATAGCAAATTGTCGTTCATTGTGGCGGTCTAAGGGGGAGGCCTTTGTTCAGCAGTGGACGTCTTCCGGCTGGTGATGATGATGATGATGAAATAAAAATTAGGCTTTATTATTGATTAATGATGTTATACTAATTTTATTAAATAAAGTGTTTTTTTTTTGGAAATTCATGAAAAAGCCGATGAAAAATTTTAACACTAGGATGCTCAGAATTATGTACTGGATCCCTGGTAGCGGTTTTCGATACGATGTCCCTTACACCCGTTATATATGTTACTAGCAGTCCCCCGCGACTTCGTTCGCGCAAAGGTATTTAATGAAGAAATACCGACCACATTTCTAAGAAGTGGACTAATACCTACTGATAATGTCCTGACAAAAGAAACTCAACCCGATAACATTTTGCACGACTTGGGAATCAAAATCAGGTCCAAGCGATCAAAGGTCGTGCTCACGCCCATCGTCACCGAGGCAGTCAAAATAAATAATAATAACAATAATAATGTCGACATGTGGGACATTGATAGGGCAATCATTGTACCTATAGTCGTTTCTGCCCATGGCCTAATGGCCAAGAGCCTCGATAAACACCTCAAGAGGCTCGCGTTAGACGGCTGGATCAAGGGCCAGATGCAGAAGGCAGTGCTCCTGGAGACGGCACGCATTGTGAGGAAGTTCCTCTCACTGGAGCCTTAACCACCGTCTGCTAGGACCCTGTTCCCGCAGCCGGTTGGAAGGTGTTTTTTTATATTTTTAAATGTATTTATTGTTTATATTTATATTTGAAAATGTAAGAAACTGAAAGAATTTTAATAAATGGTATAATAATAATAATATCTTGGGACAATCCACACACGGTCATCCGATCCCAAACTAGGCAGAGCCTGTACTATGGAAACCAGACAACTGATACTAATACTTATATACTTTTTTTTTGTAAATACATACTTAAATAGATAAACAACACCCAGACACTTGGCGGGAATCGAACCCACGACCCATCGGTTAGCAGGCAGGGTGTCTGACCACTAGACCAACGGGCCCGTCAAAAATAAAAATATAAAATTAAATATAAAATATTTTTCCATTAACTTTTAAATGACAATAAACTTGGGAGGAAACTTGAGGTCAAACAGTGAAATTTGTTAATAAAAAATTAAGAAAATGTTTTATTTTCAGGCGCTGGGCCCATATTTTGTTAAAAGTACAATTTCTTATATGAGTATGTTAGTCAAATCTAATATAATGGTGGGTGCGATCCTGAACGTGTTCACATACTGCAGAACATAGGTACTGCAAAGCATTCGAAACGTCGGGATAGTAAAATCAAAAAATAAACCGCGATAAAATCCGTAAAAGTAGTTTGATTTCAATGTGTAATATTCGCGTAAGTAAAAGACAACATTATATTTTATTTCTTTTACTGTTATTTTAATGGGGGCCGGTGTCAAAATTTCAAAGAGGCTACTATATCAAGTGGGGTATCATATGAAAGAGCTTCATTTGCAATTTTCAAAACAGTTTTTTTCTTGTGTTTTTTTGGCTTATAACCAAAAATGAATCTCCGATCTCCGGATTTTGTGAAGGGAAAAATCTGAAATAATTATAGGAAATAGAGGTCTATCTATATTTTAAAGAAAAAATGAAATGAAAGAAAAAAGAAAAAATGATGTTTCCAAGTAGTACAGTTTTTTAGCAATTTTAAAAAACCTCGAGAAACAAACTTAGTTTTGCGGTTGGGTGTTTTGCTATTTGAGGTATTACAGGAATAGTAAAATAACAATAATATGTGCAAAGAAGATATAGAACCCTCGGTGCGTGAGTCCGACTCGCACTTGACCGATTTTTTTAGTTCTTTTTGGTTCGATTCTGTACCTATATTCAAAGTGATAAACTAAATTAGTTTCTGATAAACTCTATTAAAGGGTTCATTTGGATAAATTTGGTTGGGTTCAGTTCCGTTCTGTTTCGGTTCTGTTTCGGTTCCGTTCTATTGCCAATCCAATCTTTTTTTATTTCTCGCGGGGGAAACCTTCAAAAGGTCTCCGGGACGTGTGGGAGTCAACCGGAGTATCTTACCCACTAAAACGCCCGCGGCTGGCGCACGAAATAATTATAGGTATTTTAGGTCTATCTATATTTTACAGGGAAAATAAAATGAGGTTTCTAAGTAGTACAGTTATTATATATATAAAAAAGCCCGAGTAAAAGAGCTCCTGGCTGACATGAGTGACAGGAGTCACAGTTGTGAGAATGAGTGGTGGTATTAGTCCCATTAAAAATAATCCTAAAAAAACCTCGACAAACAAACTTAGTTTTGCGGTTGAGTTTTTTGCTATCTGAGGTATCAGAGGAATATTAAAATAACTTTGCAACGTGCAAAGAAGGTATGGAACCCTCGATGCGCGAGTCAGACTCGCACTTGACCGGTTTTTTTTTTGTTTGATTCGGTACCTTTCTCCGAACCGGAGTATCTTACCTACTAAAACGCCCCGTACTCAATGGACATCTAGGGCCCTCAACCCAAACGTCCAACTGACAACTCCGAAGGTTGCTCGTTATTTGTCTGAGCTTATGGCTGAGGAGCGAGGCGGCAGCTTTTTTTTTTTAGGCGGCAGCTTGACGCGTGTGCGCGCAGTGCAGGATACACGCGTTTGCGAACACTCGACAGCCTCGTATTGAATTGAAACCTTGCGTGCATCTAGTAGCCACACTCGAGCTAACGCAGCAGTTAGTAAAATGGTTTAAATAAACAATAAAATCACTTTAAAAATCATATCAAATTCAAATTTGAAACATCGATGTCGTATTTTAGTTTTAAAACCCATGATATAACTCATACCTACCGCTTATATAATAAAAAAACTGTTTTCAATTACCTTTTAAAAGACACCACACGCAAGATTTTTAACTTAGGGGTCCCATTTTGACCTTAAAACACTCATAATTTCTTAAACCTGACTTCGTCCTAATCCTGTCTATCATATTGTATCGGAAGACAGTGAAATGTGTTAAGAAATGGTAAAATATTTATTTCTTACAAAAATTAAGTTCCTGTAACTCCTACTTAGAAAATTTGGAGAAATTCAAAAACACGTAATTGTTTATTTTCATTGAGGCGTCTGCGTGTGAAAATTCAAGGCTCTAGTACCAACCGTTCATGAAATATAACACTTTTTTATAAAAAATAAAACCCCCTATTTGGACCCTTTAGGATGTGAGTTTTGAAAATACCGTTCTTAGTGTGCGTCTACGTATTGTGAAGAATACCCCTGCCAAATTTCAAGTCTCTAGGACCAGCGGTTTAGGCTGTGCGTTGTCTGTCAGTCAGTCAATCAGTCAGGACATCTCCTTTTATATATATTGAATTGATGATGATTGATTACTTGTCCTGACTGACTGACTGACTGACTGACTGACTGATTCATCAACGCACAGGCCAAACCGCTGGACTTAGAAAGCTGAAATTTGGACAGTGGGTTCTTCTTATGACGTAAGCATCCACTAAGAAAGGATTTTTGAAAATTCGACTCCTAAAGGGGTTAAATGGGGTGTTTTCTTTTGTATGAAACTTTTTATTGTATAGTTCGATTGACTTGAAATTTACTGGAAAGATTTTTTGAATAAAATAAATAAGTACGTGTTTCGGGATTTTTCAAAAACAACCATTGGGGGTACGCTAGGGGTTGTTATACTTTGTATGGGAAATCTTATTACTTAATTCAATTGATTTGAAAGTTGGTGAAAATACCCTTAAAATAAAAAGATTGAACACGTATCATTTATTTTTCAAAAAATCTATCCCTAAAGTGGGATAAGAGGGTTTTTTTAAATCTATATTATTAAAAGAACAGGTTTTTTTTCTAGAAATCACCATACAGTCAAAACCATTTAAAGTAGAATCATGAAATTTGGAACCAACATTATTCAATAGTTTAGGTGAACAATAAGAACGAACTCGACATTTCACACCTAAATGGGTCACATGTCAAATGGGCTCCCAAAGTGTGTATGGATTAAAAAAATCATCACACAGACACGAAACTTTGCCAGTATACTGAGCAAAAGAAATAAAGAAACACGTATTTCATAAGTTTTAAAAAAAAACGACCATTAAAGGGGTATTAGCATGGTTTTTGAGTATGAAATACGCATAAAAATATTCATGTTGCATTGATGAAACTTTGCGAATACATTTATCACCGCAAATGCAAATCCATGTGCCATTAATATTGTTTTGATTAGCAACCCCTAAGAGGTTCTAATTGGGGTCCAAAAAATGTTTTTTGAACTACAGCCTATACTTAATTTATGTATTGCACACAAGAATCTAACATACCTATTCCGGCAAAAACAACCCCTAAGTTAATTTCATGGGGTTGAAAATTTGCACAAAGAAGGATTTCTATTTAATGCTATAATGCAGGTAGAGTAACGCAACTCGGTAAATAAACTCAACACAACAATAGAAGAAACAAATTTTTGGAGGTTTTTCTAAACCTTTTTTCTTTGACGCGGGTGAAATCTTCCAAAGATCCCCGGGAGCTGTGGGGCTCCACCGGGGTATGTGAGATTCTTACCCACTAAAACCCCAGCGGATGTCGCATCGGCACATGAGAGGGGGGACCCCAGGGCTCTCCGGTAGGATCTGCACCAGGGGCCCCTCAATGCCTTGCCTTTGAGCCCGCCGCCGGGGAGCGCGTTGTAGCCCCCCGGGAACCTGACACGGTACTCATGGGGATGGGGGTCGCAACCCCGCCGCCGTCCTCCTCGGAGTGGCCACCGTACTCAATGGACGTTCAAAGGGTCCACACCCCGAACGTCCAGCGACTCCTAAGTTGATGATCCAGCTTGGCTCAACTCAATCCACTTTATTCCAACTTGACCCACTTCAAACCACCTTGACTTATCTCGATCCACCTCGGTCTATCTCGATCCATATCAATCATCCTTGATCCAACTCGAACCAGTTGAATGCAGTTTGATAGTCCAGCTTGACTCATCTCGATTCACTTTGCATCACCTTGACTCACATCGACCCACCCAGACTTAACTATATCGATCCACCTCGGTGCATCTCGATTCACATCGATCCACCTCGATTTACCTCGCTTTAGCTCGATCCAGCTTGATCCTGCTTGATCCAGTTTGAACCAGCTCAAACCAGTTTTATTCAGTTCAATCCGGTATTATCCGGTCCAATCGAGTTTGATGCAGTTTGATGATCCAGCTTGACGCAACTCAATCCATTTTATTCCAACTTGACCCACTTCAAACCACCTTGACTTATCTCGATCCCATCGGTTCGTCTTGATTCACATTGAACCACCTCGATCCAATTCGAACCAGTTCGATACAGATTGATAATCTGGCTTGACTCATTTTGATACATTTTGTTTCATATTGACCCACTTCGACCCACCTTGACTTATATTGATACACGTTTGATTCGGTACCTAGCTCCGAACCGGAGTATCTTACCTACTAAAACGCCCCGTACTCAATGGACATCTAGGGCCCTCAACCCAAACGTCCAACCGACAACTCCGAAGGTTGCTCGTTATTTGTCTGAGCTTATGGCTGAGGAGCGAGGCGGCAGCTTTTTTTTTTTTAGGCGGCAGCTTTACGCGTGTGCGCGCAGTGCAGGATACACGCGTTTGCGAACACTCGACAGCCTCGTATTGAATTGAAACCTTGCGTGCATTTAGTAGCCACACTCGAGCTAACGCAGCAGTTAGCAGAATAGTTTAAATAAACAATATAATCACTTTTAAAATCATATCAAATTCAAATTTGAAACATCAATGTCGTATTTTAGTTTTAACACCCATGATATAACTCATACCTACCGCTTATATAATAAAAAAACTGTTTTCAATTACCTTTTAAAAGACACCACACGCAAGATTTTTAACTTAGGGGTCCCATTTTGACCTTAAAACACTCATAATTTCTTAAACCTGACTTCGTCCTAATCCTGTCTATCATATTGTATCGGAAGACAGTGAAGTGTGTTAAGAAATGGTAAAATATTTATTTCTTACAAAAATTAAGGTCCTGTAACTCCTACTTAGAAAATTTGGAGAAATGCAAAAACACGTAATTGTTTATTTTCATTGAGGCGTCTGCGTGTGAAAATTCAAGGCTCTAGTACCAACCGTTCATGAAATATAACACTTTTTTATAAAACATAAAACCCCCTATTTGGACCCTTTAGGATGTGAATTTTGAAAATTCCGTTCTTAGTGTGCGTCTACGTATTGTGAAGAATAACCCTGCCAAATTTCAAGTCTCTAGGACCAGCGGTTTAGGCTGTGCGTTGTCTGTCAGTCAGTCAATCAGTCAGTCAGTCAATCAGTCAATCAGTCAGGACATCTCCTTTTATATATATTGATAATAATATAATAACTATAATTATTAAATGTTTATATAGTTTAACCCGTGGGGTGTCCGGGTAGCCCGTGGAGTGCTTGTAAGAGGTGACTAAGGGAAAACAAGAAGAAGGGCAGTAGCGTATTAGATTACCTACCATCTACACTGTGATTTCCAAGACGTCTTCCAAGCGTGGAGATTGCGGCTTCCTTCTAAGTGGAAGGCCTTTGCTCAGCAGTGGTCAGCTGATGATGATGAAACATTTGAAATTAAATCTTAACTTATGTGGTTTTTAAAATAGAAGAAACACAATATTTTTTTCTCAATATAACCTAGTTTTACTGCGATTATGTCTGATGGTAAGTTTTGCAGCCGAACTGCAGGCTGGGTGAATTGAAGCATAAGGAAAATAATTCCATATCAGTAGCATATAGTAGTGCCAGAAACAAAACAAACGAATGATGTTTCTCAGCCGCCTGACTTATCGTAAAAAGATGTCTTCTGTAAGATAGGGTATAGGGAGTTCCCTAGTGAAGCGGATTCCTTTACAATCAGGCGTTCCCGCTTTGGTAAAAGTACCTATAAGGTAAGGTGGGGTAAGACTGTCACCGGGGTAAGACTGTCACTTTCAAATAACTCGAAAAGTTCTGCGTTGTTTTCCAATTTAACTTGTCGATTAAACAGTTATCATGAAATGGTTCTCGGCTCAAAACACAATTGCCACTTCTGCTGAACTATTTGGATTAAAATGTCAAAATGAAAAAAACATTAAAAAATTTGTGATATTAAATGTTAAATTGAGATATCTTTGCTGTGAGTAGCATCATACCAACATCGAGTTTAAAATCATCTTGTTATTATCACATAAAACAAACAAGTTTCCTTAATATTTAACTAAATAAAACCTTAATTTAAAAATGTCAAAGTGGGGGAAGACTATCAGTTTACCAGGGGCAAAACAAACGTATGTTAGTCTTGCCCCTGCTCAGATATTGTAAACATTTTCAAAGCGGGTATCGGCTTTAACTAGGTGCTAAAAAAGAATTATTAGTTGCTACCTAGAAAAACTAATTGTAATAACCCTACTAGTGACGTCCCGCGCTTTTACTCACGTATACACTTAAGAAAATTGATGACAACAGAGAGACAGAGATACATACGCATTTATAAATGTGCATATACATTATTTCGAAAGCTTCCTATATTGTTTAAAGGAAAGTTTGTGAGTGTTTGTGTTTGCTCCTTCTTTATACTTTAATCGCTGAACTATTTCATAGTGACAATGAGGTTTGGATGTCAATAAAAAAAAACAAGTCAAAGGTTTTACACCCCTGTTTTCGAATGTATGTCAGTCTTACCCCGGATAACTATTTACACGAATTGCCGCAAAAATGAACGCTGTAACGTTGCAATAGAGTTATCTTTTACATGATTTACTTGTTATAAACATGATTTATTTTCAAAAGTTCTATTTGGTGAACGATTTCTGATAAAATATGTCACTGACAGTCTTACCCCGTGTGGTGAGGTAAGACTACCAGTTTTACCTATATCTCAATTTCTTAAAAATTTCTGTTTCAGATGCAATTACGGTAATGTATTCATTGTTTTATATAAGCTTATAGTGTTAATGTACCAGTGGCATTACTGTCTTAAAGGTAGGGCATAAATGTAAGTCACAAAAATACAGTTTGTCTGTCCGACAGTAAAGTTTGTTAGTCTTACCCCACCTTACCTTACCTAATCTTTAACTAAGCGAAAGGTGCTTCACCGATATTATCTATCTAAAATTAAGTGAAACCATAGCAGGTCTACAATAACTTTATCGTATGCAGGCCCTCGTTACGGATATTATAATATCGGAGGAATATTATGACTATGGTACGTCTTACGACTATGCACGTCGGATATTTGCTCCTATATTCTAATTTTGTGGTCGTATATGAGTTTTGTTATATTGAAAACTATGAATGCGCACATAATAATAATCATACTGTTATATAGGGCTTTTCATTAGTTCTTCATATTAACTAAGAAATAAAAACGTCAAAAGAAGTAGAAATAAACACAATGGCGAATTCTATGTTTTTGAGGCTCGTGTGTTCGTAAAACTAACCATGGTTCAAATTTAAAAATATAGTAACTGTATTCGAACCAACTTTATTCGTAAATCCATTTCGCCTATTCACGTCAGTTCATCGCTAATCACTAATAATATATTTCCGATGGCGGTTCCAGAACGTTGCTGGGAATCGTCAGGTTCTCGGAAATCGAGGCAATGTGCTCTGTCCGGCCTTTCTGTATACCACAGGAATCAGCTTCCGAGTGTAAGAGAAAGTGGGAACAGTTGGCTGAATGCCAGCACCCGCGACGCTCGTCAGAACGAACCAAAAATGTATGAACACCGACTAATTTGTGATATAAATATAGAGCATCGAAAGGTAATTAATATTTTTGTCATCGAATGTAGTATGGATGACCAATTAATTCGTGAAGTAGGCCGACGTATTTATGTGACACGTTCTAAATATGTGAACCACATGTTAGATACGATAAAGTTTTATGAATGGAAACGCTTCAGACTTCTACTATCAAAACGGCGAATGTGCGTGTGAAGAGTAATTATTTTGATACTCATAGGCTATTCGTCATTCGTGATTTGTCGATTCTTAAGTAGGCATATATAATATTCGTCATTTTATTTCCATATGGATTTAATTCTCTTTTGAAGGAGCACTCATATTGAGCTTTAATGCCGCTTGTCTATTAAAAAAATAACGCTGAGACTGACATGAGATTTTATTGCACAAGGTGATAAATATGCATTTATTACGAGATATGAGGTATGCGACTGGTCCGTTCTAGTGGTTAGACACACTGTCCATTACCAAATAGGTCGTGGGTTCGATTCCCACCTTGCATCTCGATGTTTTTTATCTAAATAAAAAACTATACACAAGTATTAGTATCAGTAATGGTCTGATTACCATAGTTCTGCTCGAGTCAACCCGTGCGCGAGTGCTGCTTGGGTCTGGTCCGAATACTACTCCTTTGGCCTTTTAGTTTACAGTTGTACTTTACGGATGTGAGGCGTGGACGCTAAAAGAAGATCTCAGACGAAAGATCGAAGCTTTCGAAATGTGGACGTTTCGTCGCATGCTTCGTATTAGTTGGACACAAAAGGTGACAAATGTCGAAGTGTCCAAAAAAGTGGAAATGGTTCGCATAATCAAGTAGCGTACTTGGGTCACATCCTCAGGTATAACAAATATAACCTGCTACAGACCATTATGATGGGAAAAATAGCAGGGAAAAGAAAAGTTGGAAGACGAAAGATGTCCTGGCTACGTAACATCAGAGAATGGACCGGAATCAAGTCTGTAGAACAGCTATTCAGACTAGCCATGGATAAAGTGAAGTTTCGGAATCTAACTGCCAACCTTCAGTAATGGAGAGGCACTTAAAGAAGAAGAAGGCCTTTTAGTTTGTTGTGTTTTCGTCGTTTTTTGTTTTTCTCTCTTATTTGATCTTTTGAACGGCAAGACAAGACAAGACTGTCGCTGATGCTTATCTAATTGTAACATGACAAACACCGTTTAAAAAGAAGTGAAAAAGGGACAGGCCCGCTGAGCTTCTTGCCGGATCTTCTCAGTTGAGGCCGCGTTGTGAAACGGTGGTAGCTTAAGCTAAGCTTATTACAAATAAATGATTTTGACTTTGACTTTTGACAGGCTCTGCCTAGTTTGGGATCAGATCAGATCAGACTGTGTGTGAATTATACAAAAAGCTATGCTTGGAAAATTAATAAGCTATTTATTTATCTGGAACATTGTATCAGTAGGTATTAGTAGAGTTGGTAAATCAATAATCTTACTTTGACCATATTATGCGAATTGTTGAAGAAAAGAAGACCAATTAAATTACTAGGTCTCTCCAGAAACACCAGATGGAACAATATGGAAGTATAAAGTGGTAATAGGTATACAATATCTAGTATCGTCGTAAATCTAAATATTCATTTAGTTTAATAAATTTGCGAACACGTCCCTGAATTTCGATTTCCATTGGCGCTTTAATTTAAATTCAAAGCATACAGTGATGTGTCGCTGAGTCAACACAACATGTTTGTTTGTCGAAGCCGTAGCGCGGACGGACAACACGCGGGCGTCCCGTGCTGTGCTCACTTGACCACTCGTGCTTGCTTGTTGTAAATGCCATGTATAGTAAGTAATATATCATCTATGTATCGTATCCCCTCGACAAGGTAAATTTTCAAACAAAACTTGAAATATGGAAACTTCAATAAGTCCTGATCCCGGACCGATGGGGTTCAACTGGGATATGTGGAATCCTTATTTTATCCACCAAACCCGTGGTTCTCCGGTGGGATCTGCATCAGGAATCATTCAGTGCCTTGCTTTTGAACCCCCGTGACCTATCACGGTACCCACGGGGACAGGGGTCGCAACCCCGCTGTCTTCGTCGGAGTCGCCGCCGTGTTCGATAGACTTCTAGGGCGCAAACGTCCATAATATTAGAGCCCTTTTTATTGTTTTATCAGGAAAAGCCTTCAATAGGTCCTCGGGACCTGTGGGAATCAATCGAGGTATGTGGGATTTTTTCCTACTAAAACCCCCGTGACGCATCGGCACATAAGTAGGGAAACCCGGGCTCTCCGGTAGGATCTGCACCAGGAGGCCCTCAGCCTGGCCTTTGAGCCCGCCGCCCAAACTAGGGCCCACACCCCGAACGTCCAGCGACTCTGAAGGAATAATCAGTGTCAACCACACGGTTGTAAACGCGGTGCGGCTAGTAACTTATAAAAATAAATAATAGTGAGCTCAGTCCTCCCAAAACCATGGAGGCTGCAAATAATTTGAATCGTCAAGAAAGTAAAAAAAAACATAACCCGCGATATAATCCTTCAAATCAATTTCAATGTGTATTCGCATAAATAGAATACAATATTATTAGCTAGATTAATTATTTTCAAAAATTAAATTAAGTTGCAGTAGCTTTATTTTATTCTGTGGTTTTGTGTTATTGTATGTTATGGCAACCCCTCCCTTCAAAGGGGGAGGCCTTTTGTTCAGCAGTGGACGTGTTTCGGCTGTTGATGATGATGATGATGATGATGTATGTATTTCGGATGTCATTAGTACGGGATATCAATTTAATATTATACTTGGTAAACGCGAGTGTCTGTCTTGCATGTTGGAATTCTGACTTTATTTGGTCGTATTGAATTAAATATTTGTGTAATCAACAGTGTCATAATGAAACTTAGAAACACGATAACCGTAACAACTTCCAAGTATTTACGGTCGATTGCATCTGTGTTATTTCTCAAACAATAGATGTTTGATCTTCTTAGTCTTCACTAAGTTTCACCAACAAATTGATAATGAAATTCACAAAATAGAATGAACAAACTTAACATTTCAAACAATTTGAAAAGGTAAGTTCCAACTTTCGATATTTGAAAGACGAAAGGAGGGGGTGGTTTACTTAATTTAAAATTAAAATTACTTGAATACTCTTTATGGTTATTTTACGGCCAGTATAAAGACTAAGAAGGTAAATTGAGGGTTTGGTTCGCGGTCGCCATCGTGGTGGTAGCGACCGCGAACAAAAATTCTACAATTCTCGTTTCTTCAATAAACTTGATACCTATTATAATTCATTTTGCAACTGTTAACTACTTGACATTGGCGAAATCCATCGATAATTGATGGAAGTCATAATTATAAAAAAAAGAAGTTGTGGAAAGCGCGGGAACTCTTTTAACACAAGCAACAAAACTTTGACTTCACTAATATACAAAGCTGTGACGCCATAACAAATGCCAAAACAAGAAAGAAAAATAAAGTAAAATGAAAATAAAACAATGCATGTATGCCAATGCATAAACATCTTCATCATCAGCAGCCGAGATGACCACTGCTGAACAAAGGCCTCCCCCTGAGAAGGGAGGGGTTGCCATAATCCCCACGCTTGGCAGGCAGCTTTGGGATCGCAGTATAGGTGGTAGGAATCCAATAGAAAGACGCAGCTGCCGTCTTCTTGTTTTCCTTTAGTCGCCATACACACATAGATATAATCAGCTACTCATTAAAATATATTTTTGACTGCAAGGCTTTGTTGATTAATCGGATTCTAAGATATTCCATTACTAAATTGTCAAATAAAAAGGTTTACTAAGCTTGAACAACTTTCTGTATGATATTTGTTCATGTAGACAATCATTACGTAGAGATAGATTTAGTTTCTATAGACAAGGACTTTTAATTAACTATCACGTAAATTTAATTAGACGCAATAAGGTTTATCGGACGAAGTTGCATAATAATAAAATATGCCATGCACCCAGTAGCGTTGGCGTCGAAAGCTCGAATTTTACTTAAATAAATAATGGATTTCCAATCAGAGCCAGTGATGCGAAAGAGATTCTAATAACATTCAAAACTCGTCCCGCGGGAGTCGGTGTCAGTTTAATTACAGGCACAGGCACTGTGAGGACACGTCGTCGTTGGCATCACAGCGGATTTATTTTTCCGTGGGACAAAGGGCGATTAAAAAAGTTCGCAATGAAAGTTTCGCGAAAGCAAAGGGGTGTCTCCCGCGAATGCGAATGAATATTCGCATTTCCACTTGTCCATGTTTATGTCATCCGCACAATTGGTTTAAGTAGACAATGAGAGAAATAAAAATTGTTTAATTTTGCTATTTCATGTGGACAGTTTTGTTGAATAATGTGAATAAATAAACCGTTTATACTGTGTATACGTTCCCCATGCTTTGGAGGGGATGTGTGAAGTCGCTCCCGAATGTTGTCATCTTGACAGCAGTTGTTAAGTTAAGCCAGAGGCGTTTTATTTTGCTGTCGAGGAGAAAACGGCGCAAGCCAGTTTATGTGGGATTTGTACCCACCAAATCCTCCCTGGTGGCCTTTATTGACGCTTATAGGGAGACTCTGGGCTCTCCGTTCGGACTTTCGCCAAGATCTCTCCGGCGCCAGACGCTCGCTACAGAACGCCCGGGGGGGGGGGGGGGAGCTGAGGGCCTAAAGGCAGGTTGAACAACTCTGCCACCAGGTTTGCCACTACCCAAATGACACACAAATAGAAGATTTTAAACAACGTTATGTGTATTATACAGACAATGAATGCTCTTTATTTTTTTACCAAAAAAATAGAATAGTTGCAGTTGCTTTGCTATATCTACCCAATACA
Source organism: Furcula furcula (assembly GCA_911728495.1). Classification (NCBI taxonomy): domain Eukaryota; kingdom Metazoa; phylum Arthropoda; class Insecta; order Lepidoptera; family Notodontidae; genus Furcula; species Furcula furcula. The sequence goes on along the minus strand of OU452249.1, from coordinate 16,547,125 downwards.
TGAGTAGACCAGAAAGAGAGCGTAGAAGAACTCGCTGAAGCTAATACGAAGGAAATTATCGAGATACAAGATAAAAGCAATGAACAATGAGCATGCCCTGTTTTGTAGGAAATTCCACACTAAAGAATAAAAAATACTGAAAACGCCTCATTTATACAATAGCTAGATAGTTCAGGGCATTTGACATCCTGGCTGGTAGAGTACAATAGGCGGGCCGTAGGCGCCAGTAGCGAGAAGGTAAATAAATCTACGCATGCTATACAAAGCGGCTTAACTAGCTGTTACGAGGAATGTTCAACTTTCAGCAATGTCGTCTCTCTGTCATCATGTTTCCGCCGCTATTCTGGTTGCATAAGGATCTCGCATTAGGCTGTTACGGATTTAAAAAATCGGCTTTCAGATTTGTTACTGCAATGCGATTGTTTAGCCAACAATTTGTTAGTCGAATGTTAAGTGATTATCATAATACTACGATGGTTTCAGCTTCAAACTGACTAAGTACATTTAGCGATGAATTGACAAAATCTACATATACCGACCATATTTTTCACAGCTCAATACAACAGGCGGAATATACATCAGTTCTATGAAATTTTTGGCGCATCCTCCACGGTGGTCAAATACAAAAGTACGGGTTTGCTGCGGAAGTGCGATATTTTTGATTCGGCGAATCCAGGTTCGTTAAAACCATACCTCTCTATTTTGTGCAGACTTGTTAGTTAACTTTTTGCGTATAGCCACCGAAAAGCCTGTCGAAATTCAACAACAAAGAGATGCTCCATTCAGATGTTTCAGTGAAAGTTTTTAAAGTCTTACTGTTATTTCCCGCACGCGATGAATCATCGTTCTATCGTCGTTCAAAAATGAAACGGAACTCGGTACCTGTAACAAAAACAAAATGTTCATAAAATGACAAAAGTGTTTAAAATTTAACGACGTCGGTGCTTACGGCTTTTTTCCACATGAACATTAACATAATTCGAGAGAGGAAGGTGTGTCTCGTGACCCCTACCATATGCAGTGGATGGTAATGATATTCCGAGTGTAACAAAATGAGCGCGTAACGCTTAAATGTCGACCGCGGACCCCCTTTGTGCGATGCAGGAAGAGAAAGAGATAACAGGTGAGGACGCCGACGCGAAATTGATGCCGTTATTTGAAAAACGCCCTGATAAGTCCCCTCCGGTCCCAAATAAAGGTTGAATTTTCAGGCTACGGATAAAGGTTTCAAAAATGTTCACCTTCATTTAAAGTTACGCGAGCGTTGATTAGAATTCTCTTTTTATTCATTGAGATGTTCGTGTAATGTTGCCTTTTCGAAACGGATGTAGAAGAATTGTTGCTTGGTCGGCGATTTGGGTTTTTAGTAAAAACTTACATTTTGCTTGAATGCGGTCGATGGGCGCTACATTACTTAGTTTCTATGGCTATATATATAAGGCCTATCAGACTGTCAACGTATTTTTGGATAGATACCTAATTAAGGATCGTGCCCCAGTTAGCTGGGCCGCTCCATAAGCAAATATTTGCCACCGTTTAAATGCGATGTGAAGAGGATTGTGGACGGAAGTCACCAATACCTAATGCTGGGTGGCTATAGGAATTTTAATAAGATGTAATATATGTAAGTACTCTTTATGTAAGTAGTAGGTTGTAATAATAATAATTATGTCCTCTTGGCCAATGCGTCCACGACTGCTAATGTTTCACAAGATTACCCATCTACGCGGAACATCCATAGTGCACAAATGCACTCTCTTTTCCTTCCTACAATCCGACACTGGTACGAAAGACGGAAACGGATCAGGCACAGGACCCATTTTGACATGCTCATCCAACGCATGGATCGTCTTTAACTTTCTAGACAATCAGGGTATCAGCCTGCATAATCTAAGCCAGTAATAAGGAAAAATTACGTGAAGTTGTTTGCTTCCCTGACCTTAGTAACCTGTGTAAAGCGTACAAGATACATTTTAAGTATGAATACATTCTTGATGGTAGAATTTTTCATTCTTACTAAAAAAATATACCATCGCTTAAGAAAATGCATATTTTTGAGAGCACTACATGAACAGCGAGACTGCATGTTTCCTGCATACTACAAAGAATGGAGTATGAAACCTCTGTGGTGTAGCAGGAAATCGCTCGCTTTGCAAACCGAAGGTCGTGGGTTCAAATTCTAGTCTGCGACTGTCCTCTTCCCATGTCCCATCGTTGTGAGAGTAAAAGAAGAGAGTGACCTGTGCCTTCGCTAGTACTTGTGCCCTATATATCTCCTGCGTGGTTGGCACGCCGTGTTACGGTTTTGAGAAAATTATTATTATCAGGTAGGTCTCTTGTGCAAAGGACCATCCAGGTAGGTATCACCGCAGTGTCAGATGTTATGCGACCAAGCAGTAGTGTGTAAACATTGCTGTGTCCTGGTTTGAATGACACTGTAGCTGGTGAAATTACCGGACACAGGAGACTTAATAACTTATGTATCAGGTGACAAACACTCAGTGTATTGTTGTTACGTTTGTATACTGGCATGATATAGCTATAGTATATTGCTTATATTAAATACATCAGAATTATTTATGGTTATGTTCGAGAATAATTTATGGCAAGAATTAACAGTATAAAGTTTAAAATAACCTTAGAAACGCGACGTGCGCATAATATCGCTATCTCGCCGTTCCTGTAATTTATAGCATGAGCAAATATTGCATCTAATAGTCCTTACTCCATAACTCTCGCGTTAAATTTCAAGATAAATTCAAATGCAAATGTTTAAAAGCACATAATTCACGGAAAAATTCCGCGTATTTAAGTAATATATTATTTAAGCATAATGTACGAAACGTATGCGCGGACGCAATGTTTATTCCTTACTTGGCGGCGCGTGGGCAGCAGTCATACATGGATGCATGCATATTGCCTCACTAAAATTGGATGCGTTGTTTTCACTTTTTTTTTTTATTTCACCTTGTAACGAGACAATAGTAATTTGCGGTTTTCCACCCTATCAGCATTCAAGCATTCAGAGGTTTATTTCCATAGTGTTCAAACTACTTTAAAACCAAGACATTTAACTAGTTAAGACTAAACTAGTATTAGCGAGCAAAATTTTCACTAAAACTTATTACACGTGTAATAACTAAGTATCTCAAAATATCATAAAATGACTCATGAGCCTGCGGTTTATTTTTTTATTTATAAGTATAAGTACGTCTGTGTTTTGTATACTTACTTATAAAAAATCCCAAAGGCTTATCTTGTTGTTTAAAACACAAGATTAATGCAATGCAGGATTATTTGAATTCGTTATTAGTAATCCTTCTTATACCTTGTCGCATAAGTTGACTTTACTCTTGAATGTCCCGCCTACGCAGTCACGACGCGTCTCGGACAAATGACATGGACGTTCCCAGCAAACTACCGGAGTTATCAGATACAGCCATTTCGTGACGAGCCTCATTCCGCGAGGCTTCGACACTCGTATGCTTGACGCCATTTTAAAAGCCAGGGAAAATGGATTTTTTTTTAATGCTTTGAGGTATCCTGTCTCTAGCTCTTTGTCCCTATTTAAAATATTAGTGTTCTTGACTCAAAATACACACTGTATTTTATATGCAACGAGAGATGTTTAATTTTTTGATTTTTGTGTTAGGTACGAAACTGACATTTTTAATTTGGGAATAAATAAATAAACCTTTCAAATCCTCAAATTTAATTTACTTTGTTAGAATATTGCAAAGGCGACCTGAATTTATTCAGGTACTAGCTGACCCACGCAGCTCCGCCTGCGCTATTTTTATGTTAACTAAACTTTTAATAACAGACATTCGCATCGAATACATAACCTCCTTTTTATAGTCGGTTAAAAACTGGGACCCACTTTTTACTTGCTCTCCGAAGCATGGACCCGTTTAGTTCAAATGGCGTTAAACGGTCACCCATCTATTTAATGAACTTACCTAACGTTGCTTAACCCGATCGATTACAAAACCTTGATAACAACTCTCTATTAGTGTTCCCTTACTAATATTTATTATATTATAAAGAAAAAATTATAAAATCGGACCAAGCGTATAACCAAGTACCCATTTTGACTTTAATCCCCTCTCCCAAAAGAACCCTGCTAGATTACGGGATAAAAAGTATCCTATGTCCTACCTCGTAGTAAGATCTCAAATCATGTCAAGTTTCATTTGAATCCATTCAGTAGTTTCGGCGTGATGCTCAGCCGTGATACAGACAGACAGACAGACAGACAGACAGATAGACAGACAGACAGACAAAAATTAAAAAAATTACATTTTCGGGCTCAGTATCGATTATAGAATGCCCTCCAAATATAATTTTCAAAATATCTTCAATGTACAGAATTGGACCTGTTACAGTTTTATTATAAGTATAGATAGATTCACTTCACAATACACGTTTTTATTAAGAAATGTACTGTAATTTAAATAATAAACAGACAAGGTTAATGAAGGTTTATTAATACTAATCTTAACATTTTTAAATGCGTACCTAAAACTTTCTTTTTCAGATTTTCGATCGTGCCCTAAAGACAAATCACATCAATGTTCCCACAACAAGCTGCCAGAGTTATCTGATACAGCCACTTCGTGACAAGGATGCCTCGCTGATTTACTTCAACTTGCCTTGGTTAGTAGCAGGCCTTGTGAAAAGTTTTGGTTTGGAGGAATATTTTTTTCACTATTATTTTGCATAAGTTTAATGGATGAAATATTCTTGTCTAAGTCTAAATAAATCATCTACTTTGTATAAATCATCTGGCATTGTGACTTATAGGTTTTGGGTATATTGCTTTTTATTTTTTTATTATTTATGAGAATAGAGAAAATCTGTTTTTTCATCATTTCGCTAAATTTTCCCTCTCCTCTCCTAATGCAATTTGTCTTCATATTTTTTTCTCTTGCATACAACTTGCATTCAACTCAACAACTCAACTTCAACTTCTTGGATGCAACTTCAGCACTGGCCTAAACCCATTTACTAGTAAATTGGTCACGTTTAGTGTTAATATAAATTTTCAAAGAATATCCTTCACTTTACAAATAAAAATAAAGCAAACGAAATAACAATTTGTCACTTTAGGATCTGAAAACGTGTCAAACTTCGAATTCGGGCTTTCAATATTCTAACGTTGGAACCTATGTACACAAAGTTTGGACTAAAATGAGTTCATGTTTACGGAGCAACCTTTTGGGGTTTGACTTAAATATAAATTTTCACCAGCACTATATGCATCAGAAGAGTCGTGATTTATAGTCGTTGGTGCCTGTAGAAAACCAAGATTGATTATATGGTTATATTTCATACGATGTTAGAGGCTTGAAAGCTATTCTTGATATCTGTTTTATGCTGAATTTCGGCTTACGATAAATTATATCTTATTCAATTGCTAATATTTTTTTCAGACATACTGAAGTGAAACCGCGCTTCGGCGATCTTAAGTGCTAAACCTACGATATCTTAAGAGACAGGCTATAGGTTTGTCCAGGAATTTAAGTGGTTACTAGTAGGTTTTCGGTCCAGAAAGAAAGTCATCAAACGATTCTTGATCCCTATATTTTACAATCTCCTAGCACGTAAACCTTAAGAAATCAGACTAATATATACCAAACTGAACCATGTTTTAAGTACGTAACTATTTACAGTCTGTAGGTACGTACAGTCTGTGTAACATTTTTAAGCAAAGGTACATTCCTGTTATAGGTATGTACCTACTAAAACTAAGTATGTATGAGCTTGAAATTATTAGGTATATATTTCTCTGGTGGTAGGTACCTTGTACCAAAGATGGTCTCAGGTGGCTAGTAGCAGGCCACTGCTGCTATGCTATATATATTCTGTTAATGGGCTGGCACTTCGCTTACCATCAGGCGTATAACGTGCTCACCAGTTCCCTTGAAAAAATAATACAAACTTTGTACTTAAGAAAGGTTAGAATTTGGAAATATTACTTTTTTTCTCTATATTATAAAAGATACACACGATTAAGAAGTGTCTCAAAAATTCTGCACCGGCTTTGCCTGGATACAATGCAATGCTGATAGTTTTTTTATAAGTAAAAGATAAGCTATAATTAATTATAAACACATTTTAATACTCCCTCTCTCTTCTACTCTTTTCCATTCAATCTAGTGGCCGTCTATCTATTGAATAAACTTCACAGAACAACTGAAAACTTTCCAATAAAGTACAGTTCACAAACGCGCATACTCTTTCATATCCGTTCGAAACGCGATGCCAAAAACTCCAGGTGCGTATTACTGGAGTGTGGAGCGCACATTTGGAGGGAAGCCTGGCATCCGGAGCCAGGCTAATCAACCGGTCGGCATGTGAAGTGCACTCGCTGGAGCCCAGGCAGACAGGGAATGTACGCTTTAAATAGCTAAGCATTAAACTTGGAGTGGACCACGAGTAATTAGGGTGCTACTGTTTCTAAATGTGCGATATAAAGGTTGAAAATGTTTGGATTGAAAAAATAATATAAATTGCTGTGGGTATTACTTCATACTTTTTATTTGATACGTGTAGAATTGATGAGTTTTATGATGAACTAGCGATCCACTGAAATGTATTACACACAAACTTTCGGGAAGAAGTTATTTAAATTAAGTAGTGAAAACTGCAACAAAATCCATCGTGTAGTTTAGAAGAATTCAGGGAAGAAACGGACGCATAAAGCGACTTTATCTTATACAATTTGGAGACTTCAGAATATTTTGGTGTATTTAAATAGCAGAAGGTATGTTTGAGTCAGTAATTATATTCATGAAAATGCTTATCATAGTAGGACGTTTATACCATAACTGCGGTACAATAATATAAGTTTAGTGCGATAAATCAAGTTGCCAATGCTATTTGGCAGGCTGACGACACATCTCGTCCCATCTACAGAGAGCGCAGTCTCTGAAATCACAAAGTCAGTACGAACAACGTAACGTAGTAACGTACAAACGATGCTCCTGGTGTTGCTAGCGACATCTAACAATCCACTTGCCATTAGGAGGGCCGCTTGGATGTTCGTTATACTTGTGGTATAAACAAAGTACAGCAATGTATTTTAATACATTCATCATCATCATTCATTAGCAGCTGATAGACATCCACTGCTGACCAAAGGCCTCCCCCTTAGAAGGGAGTTGCCATAATCCCCACGCTCGGCAGGCGGCTTGGGGATCGCAGTATAGGTGGAAGATAAATCCAAAAGAAAGACGCTGCTGCCCGTCTTCCCGTTCTCGCTTAGTCGCCTCTTACGACACCCAACGAGAGGAGATGGGGGGATGCAATTCTAACCCGGCAATCCACGGGTTAACATTTTAATACATTAAATGAAAATAATTTCCGCAATAAATTTTAATAAACGGGATCATCATAAAGTGCGAAAATGAAAAATGGTGACCAAACGAAGCGCCACGCTTCGGAATAAACAGGATTGGAAGGGCGCAATTTGGTCGGTATTCAGAACTGCGCCTCTGTAAAAGCTCGCCGTATCTAATTATCGTTGGGTTACGTTTCACGCTACTATGGAACTCGCTCGTATTTCATCTCGACATTTGAATCTTGTTAAGTTTATATACCAACAAATGTTTTAACTAAAATATACATTTCGTTATCATTCGAAGCTTCGTCTCGACGATTTTACTGCATGTCGACAGTTACACCAATAAGTAAAAATATTTTTTGATATTTTTGATTATCAGCTAAAAACCACAACCATAATAAAAATCTGTTTTGAGTTGTGCAAATGAAAAGCCCTTTCATATGATACCCCACTCGATATAGTAGTCTCACTTTGAAATTTTGATGACCCATTTCGACACCCATTATAAAAAAAGTATAAAAAGATAAGAAGAAAAGAAAGATAAAATTATTCCAAGTTTCAAATCGATAGCATCAGCAACAGACAGACGAAGTCAGACCATAAGCGTTCCTTTTTTACCTTTTAGGTATTAGGAACCCTAAAAAAACAGAGAGGGGGAGAGGGAGAGTGGATGTGAAGCATTTTTCAGAATCCTTTAATCTAGGCAGAGTAGAGATGACTTACATAACCTGTATATATCTAATCCTATACGTACTTATATAGAATAAACTATTAAATAATAAAAAAGTCTAATGATGACAATTTCATTTCATGCGTCATTACGATTTACGTATTATTCTCAACATTTATTAATTTTGAGTTCAATCTAGCTAGCTGACTAAACTAAGTTCTTTTTAATTATACTCAATCAGTCTGAAAGCACTGAATTGTTAACTCTTTCGCCTTGGCTTTGAATATTTAATAAAACAAGAATGAATTATGTTATCTCATCTAGATTAAAATTAAAGTAACTATTTCATTTGTAGGTGGAATATCAATTTTTAAAATTACAAAATAGTGTGCCGACCTATAAGTACATAGATATAGGATTTTTATTTTTAAAATGTATGTACATATTTTAATTTTTAGTAGTTGATGAAGATGCGGACTCGTTTCGATTTGAAAGTAACTTTACTAGTCTGTTGATGTGATTTGGTAACAAAAATGATTTAAAAAAAATAATATGTTTATGTGACTTATCGTACGAATTGTACCCATTTGTCATTCAGTCTGTATGAAAATCATGAAGGCCTAGATAATCGTAAATTTAAGAATTGGCTCTATTAAATTATTAAAAATCAGGATTTAATGCGATTAAGTACCGAAAACTGATATAGATTCCTAAAAAAATTGGAAAAATTCAATGTACTATTTTTTTACAATTACTCTAAGAAAATGACATTGGAATGATATTTCAAATTTCAGCTAAATCTAGGAACATCGCGTTGGTAACTGGTATCTTCACAATAATTTCTCGAATGCCCTACAAGGAGGGCTATTTTTTCGAGAGTATACAGTGTGTGTGTGTGTATGTCTTTTCCTTTGGCACGGTGTACAATATGACTTATAATGCGTCGTTAGATTAATTCGTCTCAGTTGTGGGAGTGACAGCTTTATATTTTTTTTAAACTTAAATTTTGTACATTTTTTCCTTGCAAAAACATCAATATGGTTATCAAATGAAAGGACTTACGAGACAGTTGAAAAATAGATATTTATACATTTTATGTACGAAAATGTAATTTATGATCATTCTGTTCGTATGCAGTCGGGTTTTTTTTGCTTTTAAATTAATACTTGTTATTACAAACTCGAAAGTAGCTAATATTGCTCTAACTTTATGTTATTTTTATTTTATTGATACCAATCATTTTCAAAATCATTATGTATCATTTATAAAAATTGAACCACCCTTTTTATTATAATGCATTTCAAACATCTACCCGACTCAAAATAAAATTCCTCACGCGCTTGACTTTTGATACTAAAAAGAAACCCCTTATCAAACGTAATTGACAAGATAGATAGTAATACACGATAGCTTATTTGAGTCTACATTTTCTATTCTTATTTTATTTACATTGTAAAATTAAAGTCTTGTATTTTTTTAAGAATGGGTAAAATATAAATGGATGCATGAATGTAAGGCATAAGCATAAAATGTTCACATGGAGCAGATAAAATATGTATGTAATGGTACCTATCCATTACCGAAATGACGATAGAAGACAGATAATAATAATAATAATATAATAATATCTTGCCACAATCCACACACGGTCATCTGATCCCAAACTAGGCAGAGCCTGTACTATGGAAACCAGACAACTGATACTAATACTTAAATACTTTTTTTTTTATCTTAACTATTTCTTTTTAGGAACAGGTCTTACTCCCGCAAAAATGTCAATTAGTAATATTAATCCGCTCTTTGGAATCGGATTATTTCGACACTCGAAGCTAATTAATACTTTATACTCTGAGTAGATACTTCATACTCTGATAATCGTGGGGTGTCCGAGTAAGAATAGCACCCTCCCATCTCCTCTCGTCGCGTGTCTGTGAGAGGTGACTAAACGAAAACAAGAAGACTGGCAGCGTCTTCTATTCAATTACCTACCATCTACTGCGATCCCTAAGAAGCCTGCCAAGCGTGGGGATTATGGCAACTCCTCCCGTTTGTTCATTAGTGGACGTCTTTACTGAAGATGCTGGTGATGACTCTGAGTAGAAATATCGATTATCTCGTACTTGCACGGATTGCTTCGGTTTGGTTTTCTAAAAAATATTAACCATTCAATGGATTAAGGGACACAGTGGCTCCCGTGGCAATGATGCAGCGGATGAGCTCGCTAGAAAAGGATCATCTATGGCCACCGTAGGACCTGAACCTATAGTGCCAATTCCCTTTGGACACCTACGCACCCTGGTAAGACAGCGCACTAGGGAAAAACATAATGAAGCCTGGACGAACCAAAGCGAGAGCAGGCAGGCCAGAGAGGCGCTTCCGGCCCTCGATGGCAGCATCACCAAACAGCTGCTTCGACTATCAAAACAATAATTGCGTGTGGTCACGGCGGCCATAACTGGACATGGATCATTTAATAAACACCTTTTTGTCATAGGTGTCACAGACAGTCCTCTGTGCAGAGCGTGCATGGAGAAGGAGGAGACAGGGGCCTACGTGCTACTGAGTTGCCCGGAGGTCGCAGCATACAACGCTAAGTACTTCGGAAACCCGAGTACTCTCCGAGAGATTGTCAGCGGCATTAAGCGCCTGCTGGCCTTTCTCGAGGAGTTGGGGTGGATCGAATAAATTAATTCCCACTCGCACGCAAAATACGCGCTTTGACATGGAGTTGCGGAAACCAGCCCGTTATACCAATACCAATTTCTAAAAAATGTGAAGCATATAGTCGCGCGTGTTTTTTAGACTGGGCGTGTGTTTTTCCTCACATACTGATATTAAAGTATTTTTTCAAATACCGAACACACAGCTATTATGTTTCACAGTTCGGTCCTTAGCAACTTATAATGTTTACTTATTGTAGTTATGCGTCCATACTACTAGCCTTGCACGGTGTTATTAAGTTTTTTTTTTTTTTTTTTTTCGGGTATTTTATTATTTTATCACTTTGCCTACCACCACCACACTGACACTCCTATAAGACAGCCCACCCGCAGTTTATCTTCATTGTTTGTTTCCGTGCTCAAGCCTTCGCACGTCTCCAATCCAAAGCTGCAAGTGTATTCAGTATTAAATAAAAAGTGAAAATCAAGAACCGGACAACGGAGAGGTGCCGCCGCGGTGGTGACGTCGGACGTCTCTTCGTGCTTCGGGAAATGGATCGTCGTGCACTATTGTGTTCGTACGAATCGAGCTTCCATACCGGGTCGTCTCACACGTACATAAAGAACACATTTACGGTTAACAGCGATGCCCCACCAGCGGGTAGTTGTCACCCCATCAGCGGGTATTGACGTTATCGCTGTGTTCAGACGATGCGAGCTTCCAATACCAGGGTCGTCTCTGTCGTAGTGTTGAACACGTTAACCGTATAGTGCGTTACACAAAAGCGATGCACACTCCTGTAGTTGTTGTTTTCGCTGTGTTCATACGATGCGAGCTTCCAATACAATCGGGGTCGTCTCTGTCGTAGATAATGAACACGTTCACCGTTATAGTGCGATACGTCCGCTCTGCTGATGTGAGTATACATATATATATGAGTATTTACGGTTAATTGCGATGCACACCCAACAGTGGGTAATTGTTGCTTTCGCTGTGTTCATACGATGCGAGCTTCCAATACAACCAGGGTCGTCTCTGTCGTAGATAATGAACACCTTTACCGTCATTGTGCGATACACAATGCTCATGTGAGTATAGGTCTTGCTGCTGGTATGTCAGTATGACATGTTTACGATGTTATCTTTACGATACCTGTTTCCACGCCGTGTCGTCTCATTTGTACAAACAATGTACAGATGTACGAATAAATGCGTTGCGCATTCCTTATTGCGGGTAATTTTTATGACTTATGACTTAACGCTGTGTTTAGTAAATGCAAGCTGCCAATCCAACTGGGAACATATCCGATCATTAGCCAGAAAAATTCCACTGTTGAATATACGAAGACGTCCATCTTGGAACGTCACAATTAACGATAATTTGCTATTATCATCCACCGGTTGCCTGGGATTCTTACAATATCGTCAGATATAATTCGATGTGTAGGTACTCCTAATTACCGGAATGCGTCGTGCGCCACTCGACGAGATGAGTAAATAATTAAAAACTTGTAATAATAATTGTAATAATAATTCACAGTAGAATGAATTCAAGACTTCATAGTTCGTACTGCAAAGTGGTATCTAGCAGAGCCGAGGCGGACTGGCCGCCGCGGGCTTGACGCTCGACGAGATCCTGGCCGGCCTACAGCCGGAGCATCCGTGAGTGCCACCGTGCCAGCTGCAGTAAGTAGCCTCTGAACTTATGGGACAGTACGCCGCGCCGGCCGCCTCCTACACTTATTATAAATACCTAAGTACTTAGTGGAAAGTAACTATTGATAAATCTGTTCTAGAGAACATAACAATATGACGAATTTAGCTAAATTAATTACCTTTATGACTATATTTATGGTATAACTTTATAAACAGTAAAGTTGCAATATTTGAATGTGACAATATTAAGGACGAATTTTTGTCATACATAATTCTAATTTCTACATTTATTGCTATAAAAGTTTGAATACTACATTTAAATCTGTGTAGTAAATTTATAAAGTTCAATAGTTTCTAAAATATATATATATATTCAGGGTGTTTGAAGTACCCTGTCCAATCACAGCGAGTGTTATAAAATATCTTAACACGATCATATTTACGTAATTTTTTTTTTATCTAAGGCATATATTATATATACTTAGATAAATAAAACCCTATAAACAGCGTTTAAAAAAAAAACCCTGTTGTTTACCGAGGTTATCACTCAGTGTCAAAATACGATTATATATTATATAATCCTTTGCTAAATATATCATAAAAATAATACACATGATCTTAGTATACCTACACAGTTTAAAAAAAAAAAATGATATTATTATTCAGAATTCATACGATTATACTTATGTAATTTTTTGTTGAATATTTTTGGATTTTTTCTGATATTATATCTACCAGCGTTGCGAATATTCCTCTTATAAGTTTGATGTGCCTTTTAATGTGTAATACACCACATTCAAGCTGGTTTGAGTAACTTATATGTTTTTTCTACAATATACACAAAACTATCTAGTTTACGCTCTCTATTCAATGTCTTTGCTTCTTAAGATTTTTGAGATTGACAAAATAATTTTACACCGACCATATTATTAGTTTTTACTACCCATTAATTTTGATTGTTACAATATTTTTGGAGATAGGAACTATTCTTGAGTTCAAATATATTAGTTGTGTTTACTAGTACGTCACTATTACCATCCCTTAGTATTACTTAATAATTTAAAAGAAATATTGTTGGGTAATTTTAATTTCTTTTTATGCCCTGGTTGCGGGTTCGATTCACACGCAAAACACATTTGTCTGCGTGAACATGCTTATTTTGAGCGTTATTTGTCTATACAGAATATAAGCATACCTTGGCGTATTTGTTAAAAAAAAAAAAACACATTAAGTACACCAAAAATAGATATAATTGTAATTTGGAGGCTTTACGAGTTCATCCTATATTAAAAAAAAAAAAGAATTGTAACACAGAACTTAAATCCTTTTTGGAACAATGACTATACATTTAAAATTACGTTCGGTATCTAATGAGTGCATTAATTAAAGATTGTGACTGTTGTGTATATACCTACCTACCTCTATAGCACCCAGTGGCGTGCACTGAAAGCAGGCAAAAATATCTGCGAGTTGTTTATGCTTTATGCTATTTGTTCGTGTTCCAGCACAAATATCCTTAAATTAACCAATATTACCAACATATCCATTTACATTAAAATAAATTACGTTAATTCACGTGCAAACTAAGATTTTTTTAAATTAAGACTGTTTAGAGAAATCCTAGGGTAGGCAAAGTATTTTTGTCAGTATGGAGACGCTGAATAAACTTATTAATGTTCTCAAATGCAAATTAATATGTCTATCGTATTTGCTTGCATATGGATATTTGAAATGGTATATTAACATACTTAAAATAGGTGAAACAAGCCGAATACATTTTTTTGCCTACCCTCTGTGCACGCCACTGATAGCACCTAAATGTACTAAATAAATACCGATCACGACCATGATCTGCTAACAATCTTCTTTATTTGTCTGACTGCGAAATTGGTAAATAAGTTATGCTTCTTGACTGTGTAGTGTATCACCTCATTTCATTCATAATATATCAACCTCCATTGTCATACCTCATCTTTTTTATAAATATTTGTATTTATTTTGAATTAAAAATTAAAAATTTAAATTTAGACAAGGAGCTGTCAATTGGAGAGAGGAGAAATAGAACGTCGGTCGGAAGTCTAGAGTCTGAAGTCTTGGATCGGAAGGCTGGGTCTGGAGCCTGGAGACGAGTGGAAAGCCGAAGGTCTGCAGCCTAGAGTCGCAAGACCGGAGGCCGAGCTTAACCAGGTCTTGAGCCGGAATCGACCATTATCTACGCCAGAGGCCACATATCTACGGGTGCTGCTGCTGTGGCGTGCTGACGCCCGCACCCCTTTTTCATCGGCCAGCCTGCTGGTTGAGTGTCGTGGCCGGTGCTAAACCTGCCGGCGTCCAACGGCCTGGCTGCGGTTGTGCCATCTGGCACGCCGCCAGGCTTCCCTGCGCCCAGGAATCTTTGCAAGCAAGTTACGTGATCTTACGCTAATAAGTGTCCGCGTTCCCGACCTGGTGAAACGAACTGCGTAACTATCTTTAGAGAACTGTAACGTTTTTATCTGTAATTATAGTTATATTGTAAGTCCTGAGTTCTCATTCTTTATTGCTACTTTCCCCTTAGTTACTTACCTATCTTAGTAGCGGTCTCCGGGTTCTCTCTACCCTACTTCTAAACAACCGTTACGTGACAACTGAAAAGACATTCACGCAATTTCAGGTTGTGGTTATCACCAGTAATCAGCAATAACGTTAGGGTTATTGGCGCCATACGGGCTGTATAGATATTATAAAAAAAAAAAAAAACTTTAAGTTCAATATATGACTGTTGTACATACCCTTTATGAGATAAGCTAACGGTCATTGACATTACAATCAGCTGACAGCTGGTAGATACACATGAGGGTAGGTGACACAATAAATAATATTTGGAAGGTATATCTCCTTATCTACCCTCAACTTATAAAATGTGACATAAAGTCTTGACCCAATACTTGTTTTCCAAAAAAAAAAAAAAATTACGCAGTAACTTTGAAGTGCAACTAATTAATCATAAAGATACTTTTATTATTATGGATGAAATTAATACAGGATTGTTCATTAATTACAATTTATTGCTTACCTATTGTCAAAGTTCAATAATGTTTCGGTTATGCATCATGTTAATTAAATAATTAATTTAAGGTTTTTTCTATCTATTCTATGTGGCCTGTGTGGCATTTGGGAACATTTACGTTCACAAACTGATATTTACTTACCCTTATTATAATGTTCAGTTATTGATTATCTAAAATAATTACGAAAATAGACTTCAATTTCAGTCATTGTCTAATGGTGAGGTTTTGCATATTTCCTTTAAAATTGTTTTTGTAAGCTTGGTGCATTTGCGCGTTTTTACAAGACAATGATTTATTGCCACTGTTGACATTGATTGGTTTTGAAGCGAGATTTTTCTCGATTCAACCTTTCTATTCTTACATACTTAATCTTAATAATGGATAATTTTGCTTGCGGTTCCTCCGCAGTATACATTACGATTGGTCAGGGAAGATAATCTACTTTATTACGGGCTTAATACTTACGTCTGAATTTACTGTTGGCTACGTGTAATATAATATTAGTGTTATAAGACTCGTATCATGGTTGTTGTTAGAAAACTCATTTGATATTTAAAACAAAAACGAAAAAAAAATCTAGTGCATAATATTATATAATATTGTTTTTTGATTATAATAATTGCAGAGATAAATGAATTTGGATTTTTAGGGCATATCTTGTATTACCTATTCTATTTTATTTTATTGGGGAAAACAAACAGTTATACATTTTAGTATCAGTACACAATATGCATGCGTAGTATACCCAAATGTACAACCAACAACATTCCCCAAATCATAATAGCTAATATTCACATTTTATAGATCATCACTCTAAACATCCTACAATAAGTAAACATTATAAGTTGCTAAGGACCGAACTGTGAAACATAATTAAGGATCAAACGAACTTACCCTTACGTGAAGTTCGATCATAATTATGTGAACAGTTCGGTCCTTAGCAACTTATATACTCCCCTCCCTTTTACATATCACCCGTCCCAAGTATAAAATGTGAAATGTTTTTCCTACTCTAAACATAATGAAGATAAACTGCGGGTGGGCTGTCTTATAGGAGTGTCAGTGTGGTGGTGGTAGGCAAAGTGATAAAATAATAAAATACCCGAAAAAAAAAAAAAAAAAAAAACTTAATAACACCGTGCAAGGCTAGTAGTATGGACGCATAACTACAATAAGTAAACATTATAAGTTGCTAAGGACCGAACTGTTCACATAATTATGATCGAACTTCACGTAAGGGTAAGTTCGTTTGATCCTTAATTATTAGTTAAACTTTGAGTCGGTAGTAGGGAATAAAATTTGGATGGTCGGTCATACCGCACCGTACTAACTGAATTACTGGCGACGGTTTTTAAAGCTTTTTGCTGAGAGCGCGACCGTTTCACGACTAATCTGAGTAATACTATCAATGATATTATAAGTATTGGATATTATGTTATCTACTAAGCAATTGCCGATTAGAACAGTGGCACATTAGTGGCACCGCACTCACACATATTGCAACATCACATGCAATGATATTTTACTAAAGATATGTTATACTAACGCACGATAAAAGTTGTCTCACTTGTAGTTAGCTATACCTAGCTATACATTTTCCTATCTATAGTCTGACAAGGACAGATACATAACGAGAAAAGTAAGAGAAAACGAGATGGCTATATTTTGTGCGTTCCGTTGTCAGCGTTGGTTAAACGCTTGTCAGTCATCTTGTCAACCATCTAATAGCTTCATGTTGTCAACTGACACATTCAATTTTACAATTATTTCTTACAATATTATTATGAAAATTGAAATACAAATTGAAAATCAAATTATTTTTTCAAAGTTACATGTGCTGTATTATTCCTGACTGTTTATTTACTTTTGCCTGGTAATTTGTGCACATTATAAATACGCAGGACGGCATTTTCAATTTTTAATGATAGACGTCACGATGTCGCATTAACTACGCGGGACGGCGTGCGACTAACTGCTACAAAACCCAGTTGGGGGATACTCGCTGGACGTCTGGCGAGCGCTAATGGCATATCTATTGTTTAAAATATCATTGATCACATGCATCTATTCTATAAACTTTGTTCGTGTATTTGAATAGTCTATTACTTATAATAAAACTGTAACAGGTCCAATTCTGTACATTGACGATATTTTGAAAATTATTTTTGGAAGACATTCTATAACCGATACCTACTGAAGCCAAAACTGTAATTATTTCATTTTTGTCTGTCTGTCTGTCTGTATTATGGCCGCGCATCACGGCGAAACTACTGAATGGATTCAAATAAAACTTGGCATGGTTTGAGTTAATACTACGAAGTAGGACATAGTAATTTTTTATCCCGTAATTCAGTACAGTTCCCTTGGGAGAGAGGATTAATAAAAATGTTTACTTGGTTATACGCGTGGTCCGATTCAATACATTTTTCATTATAATTATAATAAATAATAATAAGGAGGCACTCATAGACAGTTGTTATCAATATGAGACAATCTATCAGGTTAAGCAACGTTAGGCAAGGTCATTACATAGATCGGTGACCGTTTAATGCCATTGGAATTAAGCATCTCCGTGCTTCGGAGGGCAAGTAAAAAGTGGGTCCCAGTTTTTAAATGTCTAAAAAAGGAGGTTATGTATTCAACGCAAATAAATGTTATTAAAAAAAGAGCGTGGGCGGAGCTGCGCGGGTCGGTTAGTTTATACATAATAGTATTTTCGATTGTTTTGAGGCGATTATTCAAAAAAAAAACGAAGTGACACTATCAGTGCTTCCGTGGGTGGTGTGCTACTGAATCAAGTCGTGTTAATTAGCTCACCTTTTTCTCGCCACTTTCGGATCGCCTATAACATATCTACATTATATCGTTGACTACTATAGATTTAGAGACTGGGACTGGCTATGTATAGTGCGTTTCAGGAAAGAGTTCCCTTCGTGGTTAAGTTGTTCATCCTGTTTGTCAGAGACGATCGCGTGTGTCAAAAAGATAAAATCATGCCTAAGACATTGAGAAGTATTGAAAGATAACTATTTATAGAGATGAAAAGGTTTTGTGCGCTTGAAAATCTCACCAAAGGACTAGATATAATTCTACCTTCGAACAAGTAAGATCCTGAGTTGCCGCCATTTCAGGTAGGTAAAATAATGTTACCAGGGTCCAGGGTTTTAATTCCATGTTTTCTCAAGTAAATAAATGATCAAAATAATAAATGGTAAACGATTTATGTTCTCAATTTATTGACATGATTGTTTTTATCCGTTGCAATTGGCCACAACAGCCAAGCCAAAACTTATGAGTGCATAAAATGATTGAAAATGATTTGTGTCTTTAATTCTATGTGTTTAACCTGTATGAATCTCAAAATATAAATAAGGGTACTGCGTATTTACGTAATTTTGGACTAATGAATACATCCGTGTGATTTATATTAGACTGTATTTTCCCTATATTGAGGGTAAATATTTTTAAATTTAATGACAACATCTAATTCAATTATACCAACTTAACCCCAAAGGGAACTCTTTCGTGAAACGCACTTTACCAAGCTGGTACCCTTTATTGCTGTCGGGGAGGAAATCTTCAAAAGATACCCGGTCTCCATAGGCGGGTGAATGCCGGGTTATGTAGAATTTTTACCCACTAAAAACTCCCCGGTGGGCGCGATATAGACGCTGTGAAGACGCTGGGTACTCCATTCGGACTTCGCGAGGATCTTTCCAGTGCCAGACGCGCGCTACAGCACGTCCTAGGGGAGCAAAGATTACACGCTCTCCCGGCACCCTCGCGGTGCGTGCGGTGACGCAGAGTTTACACTGTGCCTATCGTCGCCTGCCACCGCCGTTGGTAGGGACGTACAGGGCAAGCAGGTGAAACCTAGTGCCTTTTTAATATGTTGAGTTAGAGCCAGTGTTCTTTTAGGCATATGGCTGCTGCTCGAGTCAACTCGTGCGCGGGTGCTGCTTGGGGGGACTGGTCCGACTACTATCCCTTTGGCTTTTTATATTTTTTTCTGTCTTGTTTGATCTTTTGAACGGCAAGACACACTGTCGCTCTGATCTAATTGTAACATGACACACTGTTTACAAAAAAAGTGAAACAATGACAAGCCCGCTGAGTTTCTTGCTGGATCTTCTCAGTTGAGGCCGCGTTCCGGTGGTAGATTTTTTTTAAAAAAACATGACCTTTCAATAGTAGCATTTTTAGGCGTTAAGCTTACTTGAAATAAACTATTTTTGACTTTGACTTTGATATGTAGAGCTCATTTGTCAACGAACTTAGTCTTAACTTTAAACGTTGAAGACAGTTGTACGGCAAGATTGTGATCTTAAAACCAACGTGTAAGTGAGACAGAATGCTGATACCTCTATGTGGAGCAGTATTTAATTACAAACAACTGTATGTTTGAGACTTATTTCTAAGATGAGTTTTTTATGGTCTCTCATTTCTAAACAGTTTAAATCAATATCACAGTCGATCAGCGTCTATCTGTTTGTTCTTTTTCAAAAAAAGGCGCGATGAAACGGTTTCATTGATAATAACAACTTTGACTCGTTCATGTTTATTGATTTCAGATTCAGGGAACTCCGATTCTCTGCAATCTCTACAACTTTGTTTTGCCATCTGGCGCATACAATGTCGGTGCATGCACACAAATAATTTATTATATAATAGCCTTACAAAAAAAACAAAAATAAAATAGCATTATGTAAAAATTATGTAACATTTGGGAGTTTATCTTTAAAAGTGACTATTGTTATTCTACCATTATATGTAACTGATAATATCAAACATTTCCACATTTAGGCAGGTTGAAAAGTAACAATTGTCACGTGGGTGGTAGTGTACCACATTTCACCAAATTACGTATACAAAACTCAGTAAACGAGCAATTTAGTTGAGAAGTAGTAGTAGGTCGTGTCGTAAGCACTGCGTACGTACCTCGTAAGCTGCGTATGCAGTCTCCGTGCTGATTGGTTTAGTGGTATAACTGTAGTAGTTGACCGGCCCGTTGGTCTAGTGACCCTGTCCGCTAACCGATGGGTCGTGGCTTCGATTCCCACCAAGTGTAAAAAAAAATTATATAAGTATTAGTATCAGTTGTCTGGTTTCCATAGTACAGGCTCTGCCTAGTTTGGGATCAGATGACCGTGTGTGGATTGTCCCAAGTTATTATTATTATTATATTTATTTTGTATGATTTATGCAATAATATAACTAGTTACTTATAATATTATTTTATTAAACAAGGTGGTAGAAATGTGGTGGTAAATGAGTTCTACACACCTGCAATGGCTGTATACCTGTATCAGTATTATTGAGAGTGGCGTATCACAACATGGCGCGTCACAGGACTTATGTACTACCTAAGTTACATAAGTAGGAGGATTCAGTGGAGTGCAAAGATTAGTCGTTATTATAAATAAAAGTTTTCGTTTACAAGTCTTCTTTTGTACACGTTATAGGAGCCTACGAAAACGGAGCCACGCTGCATTGCATAGTAAATGCTGCCCTTAACATAGTTGACGAAACCGTGTGTGGTAGGTAATGACACTTCTGCTGACCCAATTTAAAAAAAAAGGAGCGATGATAGGGTTTAATTTCATTTAAACAACTAATATTAAGTAACAATTTTGACTCGTACATGTTTTTTTTGGTTTCAGAGAACGATTTGTCTTTGAGGCACACACGATCAAACTTTCCATTGAATGTAAATTTAAATGCAATTAAAGTAAAAATAATATAATGCGTGAACCACTGTCGCTTGCACGAGGGATCAACTGAACTATTCCGAATTAAATATTAAGATGAGGCTATTATATCCGCAATTTACGACTCTGGGGAGGTATTCCATTTCAAAAACCATCGAACTACTCACCGAGTGCATTGACGCTTTAAATTGTTCCGAATCAATTATATCCCGTGTAAAATACTTTAACAGCGGGCTGCTCCAATCAATCACTCTTGAGTAATTTAGTGTGAGCGTCATTTGGCAAATTCGATTGCGTCTCATTGAAAGCGGGAGAGAATAAAATAGCGGCGGATGCTATTGACGGGTTGTGACACGGCGCACGGTTCCGTCCGTTCCCGGTTTAATTAATCTCCTAAACTAAATTTAAATAGGTGCGCGCAGTTATAAGTGCAGGCGGTCTGGCCGAGTCAAGTCAAGGATTTGTCACGAATACGCGAGGTACTGGCGAGGGTCTTTGTTATGACGACCGTCATATTTTTCGTGACGGCGACCGGTGTTATATTTATTAGAAGAGTAAGTAGAAAATTAAGAACATCCTGTTGTAACGTTGTACATAATTCATGTGTCGTAAATGTATTATAACAATAATTTAATTAAAAAAATGTTTTACATGTTGTGTAACACAGTTTAAGGCATAGAGATAATATTCTAAGGTTTAAAGAGTATTTTATTAAGAGGAGAGTAGTCCGCCCGTGACCGCTCAAATAAACTGCGATATATTCCGTTAGAGTAGTTTTATTACAATGTGTAGTATTCGCGTAAAAAAAAGACAACATTAGTATTTTTATTTAATATAAATTAGTTGTTGAAATGAAACTAATTTTACGGATTATATCGCGGTTTATTTTTGATTTTAATTACCCGACGTTTCAAATACTTTACAGCGTTCATGGTCAATGCAAGACAACTATGACATATGGAAGCTACCACCTCTTTCCGCCCATGACCATGAATGCTGTAAAGTATTCAAAACGTCGGGTAATTAAAATAAAAAATAAACCGCGATATTATCCGTAAAATTAGTTTCATTTCAATGAGTAATATTCGCGTAAATATCAGAAATCATTATAAATTAGTTGATTGAGAATAATAAAAAAGATGTATTAATGTAATTATATGAAATCAACACCTTATTGTTATGCCTATATTTTTCAGTTTTTTTTTTATGAAATTTAATATCGTGATAATTGTGTCTTATACTACTAAGGTTTTGTGCAATACATGTCTAAATATTATGTAAATATATATTGACTTTTAATAAAGTGCATAACCAGTGATGGATTACAGGCACCGTAGTTTCATATTCCCCTTCGAAGTAAGGGAAAATGATTAAGAAATCGCTTACATCAAAATTTTGGTCGCGTCAAAAGGAAAATCAAACATATGGTTTAGTTCCATTTTAAGTGGATGGCTTAAAACGGCCACCAATCAAGATGTAGGAGCTTAGGCCATAGTCTGCCACGCTGGCCAAGTGCAGGTTGGCGGACTTCACATATCATCCGAAAGCTAACTAGGCTTTCTCAGTCATGCAGGTTTCTTCACGATGTTTTCCAACACCGAAAGCTAGCAACAATCGCACAAAGACAATTCGCACATAATTAATTAAAGAAGTCAGAGGTGTGAGCCGGGGTTCGAAGCTTATTTCCAAAGCAAGCGCTCGCCCACTGAACTGTCACCGCTCAAAATGATTTAAAAGTATTCTTCTGATTAAAAAAATCTAGGCTTTTTTAACCGACTTTAAAAAAGGTGGAGGTTCTCAATTCGTTTTGTATGTATATAAATATGTATAAATAAACGTTTATTGTATCCACAAACGTATCTAATAATAAAGCCTTGAGATTACCTCGTTGGATCTAAACACGTTTGAGACGGGATCTTGCATTTTTTAATTCATTGTAAGGATTTCTTTAAAAAAAGAGAAATCTCAAATTAATTTGTATTGAAAACTTTCTTAATACAACCCTCTTTCCGTGTAGGTACAAGTTCTAAAAACCAGTGACACATGTAATCACAGACGGATATAAGCGGTACCTAATCATAATAATGATTACAATCTTTTACTGTTGTACCGTATTCAAGTATTTACTCAAGAACGCGAATAATCTTACGACATGAGATTGGCTTCATGTTTGAACGTTTATCTAGTGTCGTGGTACTTACAGCGTTCGTAGGGAAAACTCAGTGTAATACAATATTATTATTATATATGTCTAACGTGTTTATCATTTTAATAAGTGTTACAAGTCATTCTCCTTTGTTATATATTGAAAAAATCATGTCAGAAGTACCTAACAACCAAATCGGTATAATTTTTAGTCTTAAATAAAATATTAAAAAAGAAAATGAACCGACTTCAATATGACTGAAAAGTATAAAATAATTTAAATATTATAGAAGTTGGTTGTAGCGTACCTGCTGTGTATATTTGGCACCAACTTCAATAATATTTAAATTATTTTATACTTTTCAGTGATATTGAAGTCGGTTAAATTTTTTTTTTAAAGATTTTATTTTAAACTTTTTAGTGATATTTTCATAAATAATGATTGAACCATCGAAGACGGTAAAATGATCTAGGTAGGTTATGATCACATTATCGTGTACATAGTTTTACATAATTCATGTTTCTTCAGAAAAAAATATCCGGTCGTAATGAAATTTGCATGGAATCATCATAGTAGTTTACTCTCTCGAATAAAAAAAGAATCATAGAAATCGGTTTATATTTGTCAGAGTAATGTAATGGAGAACATCAGTTTTATGTTTTTTACCAGATAAATTCCCCCACATCGTTCAGTAAGTTCTTAGCCGGTTGTGATAAAATTCATACAGATTCATTACAGTGGTTTTTTCTTTCGAATAAAAAAAGAATTATTGAAATTGGTAAATATTTGCCAGAGTTATGACCATTTTTATGCGTAAAAAGCGACATAAAGTCATCTTTATAGGCATTCATACAGGAAACAAACCAAAACGAATAAAAAAGCAACCTAACTTTTGTTGTGTTTGGCTGTGGTCAGCAAATAACTTCATTTGCATTAAAAATGACCGACTGATGTTTTTTTTTGTAGAAATATGGGTACTCTCATAGTAGTTTTCCTTGTTTTCCTTGATCTTCGTTTTGCGCTGTATCGATGCACCTACTTACCTTTTATTATATTATAGTTAACTACATGTAACACAGAGCAAAACCACATTATTACTATAAGTGAACCTTCCATTAATTGTCGTGGAACTCAATTTTGGCTTAGTGTACCGTTAAAGACACCTATAATTGTTTTTATAAAAAAGCTGTAGAGTTTCCTAAATAAAATAAAATAAATAAAATAAATAGAATATAGTCCACAACACAACATTCACCTGAAAATAAATTCAGTTTGCTGTATTTTCCATGTATATGTCGGTGCGCACGTTTAAGCCCACGAAATTCTCACGGATGGCTTCCCGCTACGCGCGAACGCCCCGCAACCGATCTCATTACCAGCCCCTCGCTCGATGCTATTGATCACCGTCAATACTACGGATATTATAAACATAACACATATGGCCGCGATTTAATTACACATTTTTGTCCTGCCCGTTAATTGTGTTTGAGCGTCCGCGTCGCGTCGTATCAACCAGATGTGCGTGCATTGTGAAGATGACTGACGAGTTATGAGGAATATTGTGGCGCCGTACTAATTTAAACTAATTTAATTTTTGTTAGATCAAATAAATGTATAGTGATAATAAGTTTTATTTCATCAATTACAATATTTTTTATATGATTTTCATTTTCACGATGAAAAGCTCAGGGATTATTCTGAAATAGTTCAATTATTTCTTAAAATCTATACTTATAATAAACTGTAACAGGTCCAATTCTGTACATTGAAGATATTTTGAAAATTATATTTGGAGGACATTCTATAACCGATACTGAGGCCGAAAATGTAATTTTTTTAATTTGTCTGTCTGTCTGTCTGTATCACGGCTGCGCATCACGCCGAAACTACTGAATGGATTCAAATGAAACTTGGCATGATTTGAGATCTTACTACGAGGTAGGACATAGGATACTTTTTATCCCGTAATCTAGCACGGTTCTTTTGGGAGAGGGGATTAAAGTCAAAATGGGTACGTGGTTATACGCTTGGTCCGATTTTATAATTTTTTCTTTATAATTACAATAAATATTAGTAAGGGAACACTCATAGAGAGTTGTTATCAAGGTTTTGTAATCGATCGGGTTAAGCAACGTTAGGTAAGGTCATTAAATAGATGGGTGACCGTTTAACTGCTTGGGGATCGCAGTATAGGTGGAAGATAAATCCAAAAGAAAAACGCTGCTGCCCGTCTTCCCGTTCTCGCTTAGTCGCCTCTTACTACACCCAACGAGAGGAGATGGGGGGATGCAATTCTAACCCGGCACGAGGCGTAAGCCCTTATGCACTAACTATTGCCTCTTGCATAGTTGGCTTTTAAAGATCTGTCATGGCCGGATCGGCTTAGGGAACATTATTATTCATAACTAGCTGACCCACGCAGCTCCGCCTGCGCTAATTTTACGTTAGCTAAACTTTTAATAACAGACCTTCGCATCGAATACATAACCTCTTTTTTTATAGTCGGTTAAAAACTGGGACCCACTTTTTACTTGCTCTCCGAAGCACGGACCCGTTTAGTTCAAATGGCGTTAAACGGTCACCCATCTATTTAATGACCTTACCTAATGTTGCTTAACCCGATCGATTACAAAACCTTGATAACA
Source organism: Furcula furcula (assembly GCA_911728495.1). Taxonomy (NCBI): domain Eukaryota; kingdom Metazoa; phylum Arthropoda; class Insecta; order Lepidoptera; family Notodontidae; genus Furcula; species Furcula furcula. The sequence continues at coordinate 16,521,245 of OU452249.1, read as the reverse complement.
ACTCTCTATGAGTGTTCCCTTACTAATATTTATTGTTTATAAAATCGGACCAAGCGTATAACCAAGTACCCATTTTGACTTTAATCCCCTCTCCCAAAAGAACCGTGCTAGATTACGGGATAAAAAGTATTCTATGTCCTACCTCGTAGTAAGATCTCAAATCATGCCAAGTTTCATTTGAATCCATTCAGTAGTTTCGGCGTGATGCGCAGCCGTGTTACAGACAGACAGACAGACAGACAAAAATTAAAAAAATTACATTTTCGGCCTCAGTATCGGTTATAGAATGCCCTCCAAATATAATTTTCAATATATTTCAATGTACAGAATTGGACCTGTTACAGTTTTATTATAAGTATAGATAAGGTTATGGATAAAATCACTTTATTCTTAAAGCACAGATGTTACCAAAACACACTTATATAGTATTATTGAAATATGGATATTTATCGCTCATACTGTTCTATTCCCAGATAAGGACTAAGTGGTATTAATAGAATGAAACCACTTGAAACCACGCACCAGCAATGTATTAAGTTTTAAGATAAGTGCACAAAGTCCTATCGGTGCATCAACCAGTATCATCCGGTTCGTTTATAGGATAATATTAATAAGAGAATTTTGATATTAATTATGATCTTAAATACCTACGAGTACCTAACTATTTTTATTATCGCCAGGCATAGAGTCTTCCTCTAGTCGTCAGCAATAATTAAAATCAAAACAAAAGATCGTTTGTTAACGAAAATAAATATCCCTATTTTAGAAGAGATTTGAAACTTATCATTAAAAGTGTATTGCACTGTATCTGTAAGTCTTAGAGATTGAGTATTTGAGATAGATCAGATATACTGGGAGTAGTTTGAAGTAGTAGTAGTAGTTTAAAGTAATTAAATACATCATATTATTTGACACTTCATAAATATTTAACAACGTAACCTTGTCACGGCGGCGGGCGTAAAATATGATGATTTTTTTCGAAGTTAGAACTGCACAAGTGCTTGACTTTTTTCAATTACGATTACATATTTATTGTAATAATGACAAAATAAACACATACAGAACAAATAAACTTAATTGGCCCTACATTAGTCCTTTAATATGAATTCGATTTCTTGTGTCGGATTTTTCAACCTATACTTTAGATTGGATTTTACTACCAACCTATTTCAGGCCCGGATCTATTGCAAACCGGCGGCAGTTTCAGGGGGCGCCAAAATCATAATATAATATATTAAAAATAAAGAACTTGCTCCACAAAGCGCTTAGCATACGGAAGCCTGGTTGGCTCACCTTCGACTTGTACGAAAAAGACACACACAGGCCCACACCACAAATGAACGTGTGATGCCGATTTAAAATTTGAGATTTTTTAAGTAATTTCTCAAACACTGAAGGGACTATCAAGTTTCTGCCCCGGTTCGAAAAAATCGTCGATCCGGGGCTGACCTATTTGTCACATGTTTGGAAATAAATGAAATCAAAATTGCTTAATACATTCAATGCTAAGAGTAACTGCGTCCTTGAGACGTCTTACGATCTACGTATTGGAACATGTACTCGACGTAGTTTGAGTAGCGTGCGGCTGAAACTGCGAAGATTGATATTTACTATGTATGAGCACTGAATAATACATATTTCATTAATACTACGTAAAAGATACCCGAGATTGATTGATACGAGCTTTAGAACATTTTTGTGGGTTTAAATTGAATGTGGCTATGAGTATTTTGATGTATTTATAATTTGCCACATTTCAGAGATAGATACTATGAAATTTTATTCAGAAATCTGGAACATAAAATCCTGTTTCATACCACACTCCACTGTAGCTCCCTATAATGGAAATGGAAGATATTCTTTTCCTGTAGGTGTATGGTATGGTATCATCATCATCATCATCATCATCACCACCACTGCGAAGACATCCACTGCTGAGCCATAGGCCTCTCAATTGGCTATTTGCATCCACCAGTTATCTACAACGTTCGTGGTCGCCCTTGAGATCCAACGGTTATCGGTTCCTTCTTCGAGCGATGTGGCCTGCCCATTACTAACTTGCAGATTCCGAGAGCTATGTCGATGACTTCAGTTCTTCGGCGAAGATCCACATTCCGCAATTTATCGCACCGATTATTCGTAAAAAAAATCAATTCGAAGATAACATGTTGGTTCCTATTTTGGCGGTATGTTATTATTCTAACACAAAAAGTACACTTTTGTAAACCTGACCTGTGGAGTATCATGTAGGTACATTTTAATGTGTAGGTATACCCTGTTTTTCTTTACAAGATCCAAATCGTAACGATAAAATGTGAACACAGGAGTGATATCTGACTGTTGGCCAGCCAAAGACAAGTGATATGGTTCAATATGTCATATTCAATAATACCAATTGTCTTTCATCATTTCTGTGTTCATACATTTATTGCTACGATTTTGATCTTGTAAAGTATAACAGAGTACCATCATTAATATACCATTCGCATAGTATCTAGTCGATCCAGTCAGGTACAAATTTGATGAAGTCGGGTGTCAAGTCAGACACGTCCCCAACAGAGCCATGTGCTCATATCTCGTCAACATTGCTCGTAAAACCTTAGCAGGCGTTTATAGTATCGCGTTATATTTTAACACACGAGACAAGGAATAACTTTTTTAAATATGTTATTAGCATAAATTTTCGGAATAAAATGTAGCCTTTGATACTTATACCTATCATGTAGGTAAGGTTGGTACGGATATTTAGATTTTATAGATTTGATTACTTAAGTACAATAACCACAAAATGCATTGCTTTGCTAACTAGCAAAGCAATGTAAAGTAGACCTATAAACTTATTGGACTACTAGCGAACTGGTAAAGAAATACCATAATTACCAATAGCAAATATCATCCCATCTAGAAAGTTCTCTAAACTTTAATAGGTAGTTACCTACTGTTATAGGTAGTTTATGGACACGCGTATAGACACGTGTATGTACTAATTATAAGTACCTACTAGAGAATATAGTATATAAGTAGGTACATTTAATTAAGAGATAAGGATTCTTACTTAAACTTTATCGAGGTTGATACTAGAAAATATATGACAAAAAAGACAAGCCCGCTGAGTGTCTTGCCGGATCTTCTCAGTAACGGCCGCGTTCCGATCCGCTGGTGTATGTAAAAAATGATTTTTGTGTAATAGGCATGTTGACTGTAACACAATACCAATAAATCTGTGGTTTTAAATATTAGAACAGATTGCACTGATTCCAAAAATGCATCTAATTTTCATAATAATAGAGAGATTTTCGTGATATTTAAGCAAATAAATTACTCAAATACAGCTAATCGCCATTTTGTAATAAACGCTGCTCAGAGTGAATGACGTCAATCCTGTGTAAATAAACAACTGTCAAACTGTCATCTCAACTTTTTCTTTCATACAATGATTCACTTTTAACTTTTATACCTAGACAGATGTTTATTTAACACCGCCGTAGTGACGTCACAACATGGCGGCACCGGCATGCACCGGCCATCGTTTTGGAACGAAATTCAAACTCTATTTTAAAAATCGAAAATATTGCTATTAATTGTAAACTTAATACAAAAATATGATTATTTTCGGCAATAGTAGACCCGTAAGTACATTATAGAGTATTTTTTCAAAATTAGTCATCATGCCTATTATCTCTATGACGCCTATACATAATAATAAAGATATTTTGACTTTGATTAGTGGATTGGATACGGGAGTGACTGATGCAGACGTCGTCCCTGCATTACCTTGGCTAAAAGTACTATTAAGCTTATCTACAGAAAAGGTGATATGTTATTCCAAGAACCATTCGTTTTAAAACGACATCAAGATTACCTGTATATTTACGAAACGTAACCATGTTTTAGTAATTTTAAAATGACTTCTCAATAGTGCTATTTTTTGTATATTTGAAATAAGCGATTTAATTTCGAGGAATTAACTATTAATTGGGTCAAATATAAAGTAGGCATACCTGTATCACACAAATAAATAATAAGGGGAGTTTAGCTTCGGTCGTAGGCAATTGGCGAATCGGTTCAATAGCCTCTCCAACTAGGTCGGAAGCAATTTAAAGTTTTTACCGAATAAATACGCCAAGTCAAAAATTCACCATACTACTCTACTAGACTGTACATTTGTACAGATTGAAATAAATTGAGCCAAGTTATTAGGACAGAGAATAACAAGACATAGTTTTGAACAACAAAGCTAATTAAGTCGGCTTCAATCGAGTAAAAATTTAATTAAATAATCATAAAAATTTGACTAATAAAATGGACTCATTTTGAATGAGTGGAAAGACCTTAATAGAGACTTATTGATTTGAAAAAGAAACTGGGGAATTGTACTATGTACCTACTATCGAGGACATCTCTAACAAATTATTGCAAACAGTCACATTATCATATAATGAGCGCCGGAACTATAAAGCTTGTTTGAAATAATTAGGTTAATCCAAGTGTTTGCATCGAAAAATAATATCTTAAAGCAAAAAGCTTATTGTACGCAAACATTTTTTAGAGATGTTCTCAATAGTACGTAGTATATAATCCCCAATGAAAAAGAAAGGGATTCGTCCAATTATCTGGATCGTCTTGTCGTATACCATCACATTGGTCTCTTCAGTTTATTGAACACGTGGTAAATCTTCACCGAAGTGTTTTCCCAGTTTTATGATATTAGCACTAACCCGAATTGTAAATTGGATACGTGTCTTAAACAGAATCTTGCTTCGTTTAGTTTGATCGCTTGATCATTGTGGCCAATTTGGACGTCAATACTTCCGAATATAATAATGAAAGAACATAAGGTCAATTTTGCTATAGCTGTTTAGTCAGATGAGACCAGACCTGATGTTTGCCTTAAGGTAAGTGACACGCCTGCCGCGCCTAGTTGAATTCTATCGCCGTGATTTGACAAAGGATTTTGAGGCTCTTCAGAGTCGCTGGATGTTTGGGGTGTGGGCTCTAGGCTTCCATAGAGTACGGCGGCGGTGACGCCAAGGAGTACGACGGCGACGTCCCAATGAGCACCGTGATAGGGACTACCAACTATTACCCAGTCTGACGTCACAGATAGGTTGCCCGTCCGCGTATACATGCTAAACATTTAGTCAACTTTTGCGGTAAGCCCGCAATAAACAGCAGAAACATCATTCTATGTTTTTCCATTACTCACAGTTCACACAGATCACCGCGTATCTGATATCTTATTTATCAATATAAATAGAAATGGAGGTATCATGCCGATACGACGCTCGCACCGCGAGTAATAAATCATCAGTCGGGTCTAAATGTTATGTAATTCTACAGCGAACAGAATGAAGCTGTAGCGCGCTGTCGACGTAGCACTACAGTAAACAAATTGGATCAGTTTACTCAGTTTATCTGAACTTGATCTTTCTAACGTTTCTACTGATCCGGGATCAATAAACATTTACAATAATAGAACAAAGTAAAAACAGTCTGTTCGTCTACCTACGTTAAAATGATAGAAACTTAATTGTGTGTGTTATAAATATAAAACAGTTGTTTTTAGAATTTTGATCTTTCTGCCTGGTGTCAGTATCACACAGAATTTACTGGCTGGGTTTTTAATGCGCAATACCTACTTCTGTATAAGTTACCCAAATATAATATTGTATACGGAAACATGACTAGGAAGTATACTCTACTTAACATTTTGAACGCGTTACCGAAGACTTTAGTCAGTAAATTAAGAGATAAGAACCCCAAACAAATTGATTGCAATTGACGTGTCTTCATTTGAGGTCTTCTGTAAGGTGGGTACGCTTCCTCAGACGGTTTTTCTAAAACTATGCAGTAACTGCTGCGCTCTAAATTTGTTTACCATACAAAAAGTTTGTTTAAAAACACTACAGTAACGTTCAGTGAATCAGATTTTTTTGGGAATTATTTTTTAAAAGGCAATAAAGGGAAAGAGCGTTGTTAAAAAGCCCTTTGAAGTCAACGAATTTCCAACGGGCACCTAACGAAATTGTTCTTTTAGCTTTCATAAATGTGCGCGTGCTTTTGACCCAAGTTTTTTTTTTAAATACGAGAGGTAGTCAAAGCGTGACAAAGAGACTACGAAACGAATTTCACAAACACGTTGCGATGCAGAAATGGAAATTGTCTCCGAGATTTTGAAAATAAAAAACTGACTTAATATCCGTCTATAATATGTTAGTGACTAGGCTAGATGCTAATTATATGCTGGAATGAGCCTTACACAGCTATTTATACGAAACTAAAACTAAATAAATAAATAAAATTTGATAAAAAGATCTCCTCACGGTTAAGGTCGGTCTTCACCATCTCTTAGACTATAAATAAACAGATGACTAATACACAAAGTGATAAAATATGTTAACGAAAAAAAAATGTATTTTTCTGATGTGGAAATCAAATGAAAGACCATCTAGGTAGCAGCCAGGATCCAACCATTACAGCATGGGGCGGTTAATCCATATTACTTGGATTACCTATTATAATTGATTTATAAACTAATTATAGTTAGACATTATATTTTTATGATAAAGTACTCCTGATTTTTAATTATGTCGTTTTATCTATAAAAATCTAGATTTGGTGTCACGGTTCAAAAAGTGGTAGCGAGAAATAGCGCCCTTGTGTCGCTATTTCTTTACAAGCCACATCCTGACAAATTTATTTTTGCCGATAGGAGTGTCGCTACTGTCTATATGAAACTGTCAAACTACAAGTCATTACCTATCATTATAAAATCGTTACTTCACGTTTCCACCACCAGCACCGATAAGTTTGCAACCTCCGCGACCACATTGTAGATATCATTTTGTTCGTGAATGTTTATCTATGTTAAAAATATTTAAATCTATCATAGATAACAACATAAAATACGCCCAAATTGATAGCACGTCAAAATCAACGGACCAATTAAAATTTTGCAAGAAAATTATGTTTCTCAGTGCTCACGCTTAGGGAAGCGGGAAAAGGGCAAAACAGCGGAACGATTTGTCAAAAAACTGATTACAGTGAAATCTGTCATGGCGACAAGTCATCAGGCAACTGTCGCAGGGGATGTCCCACCCCTTTATCGGGGGATTTCCATTCCCTGGTACACAACAGTTATTGTTCACTTAGGTAGTTATTCCCGTACAACACTTTCTAGTGGACCTTAAAGAGAACATTATTTGTAGATGGAGTCAAGAGTTTATTTAGGCTCCGTGACCCTACGGGAAACCATTTACTAACCTGATGTCCCGGGTTCAATCAGCGGGCAGCAACAACTTTGTGATGATTGCACCTTACTGGCTAGGCCAATGCAGGCCTAATCACCTGATCTGTCCGAAAGTAAGATGTTCCATGCGTCGGATGGACAAGTAAACAGTCAGTAATGCGCCTGACCTCGCCCCGGTCATTTCGTTTTTCCATCCCATCGAATTGTGAGAATAAAGGAAGAGAGGGTGCATCTGTGTTTGTGTAGTTGACTAATCGTGTTAAAAATAGATTGGCCGCCGCGGCCGATTACGGCAAAGTGAATGTTAAAGGTTTTATTGCACTTGCATTTTGCAGAATCTTAAGTTTGTCGAGCGCTTGCCTTGGAAACCAGATGCGCAGGTTTGAATCTCGGCGTGCACCTCTGATTCTTTAATTAATAATGTGTGAATCGTCTTTGTGTGATTGTTACTAGCTTTCGGTGAAGGAAAACATCGTGAGGAAACTTGCATGTCTGAAGAAAGCCTAACTAGCTTTCGAATGACGTGAAGTCCGCCAACCCGCACTAGGCCAGCGTGGTGGTCTATAGTCTAAGTCCCTTCAACTTGAAGGGAGCCCAGTGCCCGGCAGTGGGACATAAACAAGGGCTTGTATTATTATTAAGTTTGTTTAAGATTGTAAAATTTATGAATTTAGTATTTCTTACTTGTTCAGTATTTAGTTTCAAAGAAGACCACTTTAAAAATATGGCATGTTAATAAACGTGTGTCTGGCTTGTATTCTGTGTTTGTTTTGTGATACAAAATAAATAATGTAGATAAAAACATCGACGCCACGTCCTCCGTATTAACACGAAGGTCTCAAATTTACAACGGGCTTAATCCCTAAAATATAAAGATTACGTACAAACCTAATTACCCTATCTCATAATTGCCTTGTTTTGACGTCTACCCTTTGAGAGGCCGTCGGCGTCGCTTATTTCCAGAGTCCTCTAAAGATATTAATAACCATCTAAGTCGGTGCTGTCTTCCATCCGCATCTCGGTGGCGTGGAGCCCCCCTCTCCCCCTAGGTCGTGTTTTTCGCTAATACCCTTTCGGAGATGATAAGATGATGGCTTTACAAGCAAGCAGTAATTACGGACGTCCAATTACGGCGCGACGAAGCCCGCTGGGGGAAGCCAGTCATTGTGAAACACTTTTGTTTTCAGTTTTATAATTTTTGTCATTTGGAAGTTTCCTTATTGTGGGATAATTAAAATAAACTGTGCCAAAGTAAAGCATATTTCTGCTTTCCTTGAACAGTTGTTGTAAAATAAAATATAATTAGTTTTTATAACGTTTTAAAACAATGATAATGTGTTGTGTATCATGAATTGCCTTTTAACGCTAACTATGCTAAATAATTGCATATATTAATCACGTACAAGTTTTAAAAAGATATACCTAACTCTATTCATAAGTTAATATAGTGCGTTAACAGCATATTTTAACTCCAATAAATTCTACGATAAAAATTACTTACCTAACATCTAAAAGAGTGTACCTAACTAATATTAGCTGTTTTATAATATCTCAATCTATAGAATCAAAGTTGTTAAAGGCAGACTATAATTAGAGTTGACAAGTTGCTGGCCAGCTGGCAAAATTGCAGGCGGTCCAGGGGCGGGCGGCGAGGGCTTTGGAAGCGGAAGCTGCCGCCCTACATAGACTCACCGTTCCCTGTAATTTCAGCAAGCGCTGTGCACCGTGCGTTTGCCAAATAATTTGTCACCCGAATATCAAATTACACGAAATGGTGCGTTACAGTAGACTACTTCGATGACGGGTGAATTTAAAACAAAGTCACTCAGAGTACTGTTACAATAACACAGGTAATTGTTCCCCGTTCGCTGACAAATAATTGGCAAGTAAATTTAGTGGGAACGAATAATTGAATACAATACTGCAGGTGAAATTGACTGCCAATTACTGGAGGTTGTATTTGTTTATAATGTAACTGCATTGATTGAAAAATTTATGAATTAAGTTTACCTAAGTTTCCGACACCCGGAAAAAGGTTTAATATCCTGTCATGGTTCAATAGCAGTAGCAGCAACCAATAGACGTCCACTGCTGAACAAAGGCCTCTCTCTAAGAAGGGAGGAGTTGCCATAATTCCCACGCTTGGCAGGCGTCTTGGAGATCGCAGTTTAGGTCGTAGGTAATCCAATAGAAAGATGCTGCGGCCCGTTTTAGTCGCCTCTTACAACAAACAACGGGAGGAGATGGTTGTCATTCTTACCCGGACACATCCCGGACACATCCCGGACACCCCACGGCTCAATATACTTAATTTAATTACAAAATTCTCTGATTAAACTGCAGCTATTGCCTTGATTAGGCATGTTGTTTAATGTCAGTAAAACATCCTAAGAGTCTCGTGAAAAATTAGCTTTTAAAGTTATCGTTGATACTAAAAGTATTGTGGTATGTATTATGGCTTTTAGTTAGTACAGATTTTATGATCCGCTAAGAGGCCGCCATTTTGGCGTCCCGCACGTGGCCAAGGGGTGTTGCTATGGGAAAGACGCCACGTCTAGGGGACGTCCGTAAAGACGGTTTTATTACCTCCCTTTCATTACTATATTATTTACAATCTATTTTCTTTGCGAAATGACCGCCAATGCAAAGAAACGGCCGCCATAAAAATGTAATATTTATCGTAAATACACAGTAAGTAATTTTGGATTTTCTGTTTTCTTTTGTTGCTGTTCTAGCAAAGTTGATGAGGGAATATTCATTTTAATAATAACTCGCCATTCCATCGTTTCATTAGCTGTATTCGCAGTTGGGCGTACTCTTTAAAATACTTAAATTATTCTAACAATAGCATAAATAATGTTAGAAGCGTGTTAAATAATTTAAGCCTAAAATATTACTCTTATTTGAGAAAATAATGATTTTCTTTCTGTAGATTTTAGTTTTTGGAATAATCTTTAAAAACTTAAAGATAAGAATAAATGATTAGGTTATCTTAACACGTATTAAAATGTTCATCGAAATATAGAGTGAACTTACATAGTTCAAGTTTATAATATTAAGCTTTATATGGCTCTGTTGTTACTAATTAAAATTTAAGCACTGTGGACTCCATACTTTGCCCAGATAGAGCGTACTCGGAATGCGAACTATATACACCTGAGCAATTAACCATAGAGATCTTTTTTATTTTTTTTTATTTTTGTTTAGTGGTTTTTATATACAATACATATCCACCCCATTGTATGTACATTAATTAGGAAAAAGAAAACAAAAGGTAAGTTATTGTAGGTAATAAAAAAAAAAGAAGGAAACTGACTATGTATGCTGAGCAGAGTTGTCGCCTCTGTAGATCTTGGATTGCCTAAAATACTATGAAATAGCCCTATGTTCTGTCTGGTCAGACTCATGCGTTCCATCAGCTCTCTACGTATTGCATCGTACCGAAAACAATCTTCCAAAATTTGGTGAACATCTTTTACAACTTATAGAACACAATACAACTTATAGAGATCTTGATAAGTGACTATTTTTTTCAGTATAACATGAATAATCCCATGGTATTTATATTGTCACTAAAAGAAGAAGTTCAGTGTTACTGACTTGCTAGATATTAGAAAAATATTCACAAAATACACACTAAAAACACACCCTTGCACTATCAAGCCACCATAATTAGGGTTTTCCAGATTCACATAATGAAACGGCATAAGACGTAACGACACGTAATTAATAACGTCTATCATATCTCTATTGCTCGGCTTATGTGTTACTCTGGAGGGCTTAGCGTAAGAGGATTGGGGGACCCATGATTTGCTCCGGATATACTTAATGAATGATTAGAGCTATTTATTACTTTTTACTTATAAAAATGAAGGCAATTATTGTTAATTAACATAAAAATATTTGGTAATGAATGTTTAGGTATATGATATTGATAGGATTGGTAAGAAAGGTCTTATTTTATACTATCAAGGTGGAAAGCAAGTATGCGTCCCACCTGATGGTAAGCAGTCTCAAGGCAGAATCACTAAGTGCTATTATCTGGGTGTACAAGACCAAATTGCTCACTAGATCTCTATTTAAACACACATTGGACGAATGACTACATGCAGATAAACCCATTGAGGTTTGCGCTATGTAGTTTTAATAGTGTTAAAGCATGTAATGGAGTAAATTGAATAATAAAATAAATAATAATAATAACTAGCACGTTGCCGACTCCCAGCCCGACCCGAGCTACAGTGCTCTTTGCACCGGTAAACAGAATAGAATAGAATAAGATTTTATTTGAACACCACAAAACATTGAAGCACCATTTTAACAAACAAGAGAAATTAAAAAAAAAACTGACAACTAATCATACATAAAAAAAACAACTACATAATAGGTACTATGTGCCACAAAGAGGCAGGTCCAAATGGGTCCCAGATCAGCTTATTGTGAAGTGTATGCCCAAAGAGTAAAATAAATAATTTAAAAAAAGAACCACATAAAATTGATTGACATGCGATGAATTAAATAGTTACCACATAATATTAATCACATTATAAACTAATGTAAAACAGCAATGTTTACACACTCCTGCTTGGTGGTGGTGTTCGCCTGAGGGTAAACATTGCATTACCACTCGTCACCCGAAACATGAGTCCTTTTTTTGGGTAAATTCCACCGCTAAATTGACCTTCACCGGAGCACTGCAATGTTTATACATACTGCTGTTTACTTCTGAAACTTCAGCGGTACTTGCCGCACCGTATCTTTACATAGAAAACAATTACGCCAATAAATACACAATTACGCCAATAAATACACAACGGACCGTTTCACGTCGAAAGCTATCCTGTCACGTGTTATTTATTATACAAAAGGTTGATAATTAGTGACACAGCGAAACAGCAGTCTGCATCAACGGTTGACGTGTTCCATGATAATTGGATGCGAAGGACAATGGCGGTCCAGCGCGGGAGACGCGCCCCGTGCAATTATTATGACGTATTGTTGTCGATTGCAACGATTCAGCGATTTTATCTGGAATTTATTAGCATTTAGCATATATGTATGTGGTTTATGTGAGCTGAGTGTTGAAGCCGTATGAAATGGTGCCACCATACCAGCGTTTGATGGTCAAGCGATAAACTTTGCACATACATTGGGAAAATATGAAAGCGAGTTTGGTAATATCAATAGTTTTTTTTTTAAATACAGAACAATTACTTTGTCGATATGTATGGCAGAATAAGGTAGCTTAATTTTAGATTATGTATCTACGACCCGTCCTTTATACTCCTATCATTACACATAGTTCTAGTTTTCTACTTAAAATAATTTTATATGACATAATTATTACAGTAAATAAGACTCACTCAACCTATTTAAGACATTTTTTGTGAGACCGTCGTATTACTTCACACGAATACTATAACCGTGAAAGAAACAGACTTTGTGTCTTGTTATTTCACAAGTAAACATCGGAACATATCATTATTATGTATTTACTAGGTGGTAGGTTCCTTGTGCAGTGAACCGTTCAGGTAGGTAACACTACCAAACAGCAGTCTGTAAACAATGTTGTGTGCCGGTGTGAAGAGCACTGGAGTAACTGGTGAAACTACGGGACACAAAATACTTAATGTCTAATGTCTTAAGAGTCGGTAACGTGCTAGTATTTATTCTGGTGTTGTTAGCGTCTATGTATGGGCTGCGGTGACTGCTTACCATCAGGCGAGCCACATGCTTGCTTGCCACCTTAGTAGTATGAAAAAAGAATATGGCTTATAATTCCAAAATGAAAGCAAGTGAATGTATAGACGCGATTTATGCGAGATACTACGAATAGCTTAACTCAAAAATGCTTCTGGAGGTTTTAGGTACCCTATTTTGAGTTATCTTCCTGTAAGAAAATCGTCTCATGTCGTTCAGTTTGTGAGCACAGACGTGCGTTCAGATCTAAGAGTATGGACTTCGCGGAATATCAAATTTATTATCCCTGGTGTAGATTTGATGTTATTAAAACCGAGCTATTAATACCTAGGTGTCAAAAGATAAACCAAATTTTGGGAAAATCAATAAGAATACACGTGCGTAATATCACTGCGGAAATCCCTTCGTGTTAAAATGATGGAACATCTACGAACGTCATGTAGTCATAATAAATTTAATCAAGCTTAATATAATTATACTGAAAATTCACCACGGGAAATGTTCGTTAACTATCACAGGATATGTTGCCGCGCTCGGTTGAAATTTAAGTTTAAATTGTGCACACTGATGAATTTATTGCCTGTTAAAAGATTCAATTTGATAACTCTATGTAGTAGGTACTCACGCATACTCTCTAAAAGCGGAGGCCCGTGATAAAAGCAATTAAAAGTTTAACAACATTAACTCGCGCGCTCTTTCCGATTCCGCCATGTAAAATATACTTCACTTCGTATCCACTACACCGCTCCCCAATAATGAACCGATAAACGAGTTACGAAAGTAATAAATACCTTTTGCTAACTTCTTTTTCCATAAAAATGGACGAATTCATATTCATAAAAGATTTCCAAAACAATTCGAGTTGTTGTTTACGAAGTTTTCCATTTCGAACAAATTTGTTTTTAGCTTTTATGACAGATAATTTGTCAAGAGTAGCTATGCGCAAGTCAAAGATAATTTATCTGTCTCAACCGCTTTATTTATTACAACGCGTTCGCATCTCGGGTGAGCCCTTAAAGTTCGTGGCTAATGGAGCTTCTTAGGTCGGCGCGTCACTCATTCTACGCGGGGAGTCGGCGAGGCGAAGGGAATGCCTGCGTGTGGCCAGCCGCCAGCCACGAACCTGTCCGGTTTTTTGCTTCCCTTCAGTAAGTGACGGGTTGATGCGAAACGAATGAACAACTTCAGCGTATCTTGCCTTACCTTTGAGCGGAAAACGTGAAAGCGAAATGGAAATGGTTTGGTACATTGCGTGTAATTTTGATACATTTTAAAGTACATCTATCTATACTTATAATAAAACTGTAACAGGTCCAATTCTGTACATTGAAGATATTTTGAAAATTATATTTGGAGGGCATTCTATAACCGATACTGAGGCCGAAAATGTATTTTTTTTAATTTTTGTCTGTCTGTCTGTCTGTCTGTCTGTCTGTATCACGGCTGAGCATCACGCCGAAACTACTGAATGGATTCAAATGAAACTTGGCATGATTTGAGATCTTACTACGAGGTAGGACATAGGATACTTTTTATCCCGTAATCTAGCACGGTTCTTTTGGGAGAGGGTATTAAAGTCAAAATGGGTAGTTGGTTATACGCTTGGTCCGATTTTATCAATTTTTCTTCATAATTATAATAATTATTAGTAAGGGAACACACATAGAGAGTTGTTATCAAGGTTTTGTAATCGATCGGGTTAAGCAACGTTAGGTAAGGTCATTAAATAGATAGGTGACCGTTTAACGCCATTTGAACTAAACGGTCCGTGCTTTGGAGAGCAAGTAAAAAGTGGGTTTTTAACCGACTATAAAAAAGGAGGTTATGTATTCGATGCAAATGTCTGTTATTAAAAGTTTAGCTAACGTAAAAATAGCGCATGCGGAGCAGCGTGGGTCAGCTAGTACTTATAATAAAACTGTAACAGGTCCAATTCTGTACATTGAAGATATTTTGAAAATTATATTTGGAGGGCATTCTATAACCGATACTGAGGCCGAAAATTTAATTTTTTTAATTTTTGTCTGTCTGTCTGTCTGTCTGTCTGTCTGTCTGTCTGTCTGTATCACGGCTGAGCATCACGCCGAAACTACTGAATGGATTCAAATGAAACTTGGCATGATTTGAGATCTTACTACGAGGTAGGACATAGGATACTTTTTGTCCCGTAATCTAGCACGGTTCTTTTGGGAGAGGGGATTAAAGTCAAAACGGGTACTTGGTTATACGCTTGGTCCGATTTTATCAATTTTTCTATAAAATATAATAAATATTAGTAAGGGAACACTCATAGAGAGTTGTTATCAAGGTTTTGTAATCGATCGGGTTAAGCAACGTTAGGTAAGGTCATTAAATAGATGGGTGACCGTTTAACGCCATTTGAACTAAACGGGTCCGTGCTTCGGAGAGCAAGTAAAAAGTGGGTCCCAGTTTTTAACCGACTATAAAAAATGAGGTTATGTATTCGATGCGAATGTCTGTTATTCAATGTTTAGTTAACGTAAAAATAGCGCAGGCGGAGCTGCGTGGGTCAGCTAGTATTCTATATTTTATCAAAAAATATTGCGGCTTTAATTATTTTCTAATGTTCCTTTAGTTTCAGATTAATTTTGAAGATAAATAATGGAACAAATTGAAAGTTAAAATTCCGATAAGTTATAATATCTATTTAAGTACTTTCAGGGCGGCTGGAGGGGCTGCGACGACCGCTAGTGATGCACAGTGATGCAAGTATGCAGCTCTAGGTTCCAGCTATATTGGTACCCTTTGCGGTGGAGACCATGGGGCCTTGGTCTCATGAGACGCACGGTTTGGTGAAAGAACATTCATCCAAACTTATCGAAGTCTCGGGAGACCGTCGCGCTGGTAGCTTTTTCTGCCAACGTATAAGCTCGGTTATACAAAGAGGTAAAGCTGCCGGTGTTTTAGGTACCCTTCCTTCCCAGTGAGGTGACAACTTGGAGGAAGACCTAGTTTAAATATACATATTTGTAAATAAACTGTAAATATTTAGTTTCAATTTTTATTAGTAGTACTTTTTTCAAGTACAAAGTTTGTCACATCAAGTTATACTTTCATGTAAAGGTGACATCTACAGGACGATTATTATGATTGAGGCTTAGTCGTTATTTGTATGAGTAATATTGATTAATTTCTATTGTAAGTATTTCGATTAATTACAAAAATTTATTTCTACTTTGTTACTAACAACGTCGAATTTATTTAATATTTCTATATAAAAAGTCATTCAATAAACTCAGACTTCATTTAAGTTTATTAACCGGCTTCAAAAAGAAGGTTCTCTATTCGACGCGTATGTATGTAATATTAATAAAAATGCGTAATATTAATATATGTTAGTCTATGTGGGCTTCTAAACAAATTTACCAAATTTTATGAGTGTATGTATGTATGTATGTATGTATATATGTATGTATGTATGTATGTAGGTTTGTCCGCCGATTTCTCAGAAACTACAAGTCCGATTTCGCAAATTCTTTTTGCAATAGTTAGAGTATTGTTCAACTTAGGGTAGAGTACAAGTTTCATCAAAATCGGTTTAGTAGTTTAAGAGATATAAACTTTTTATGTTTTCAGTAAGTTACTGTAACGTAGACGTTCGAGTTGCGTGATAGTGTTGATACCTATCTTGGTAAAAATAAGTCACTAAAAAGTGTTAAATAAACTATTTTATAAAAAATAAAAACCGACTTCAAAGTAAATTATCTAAAAAGCATAAAATAACGGAAATATATTGAAGTCGGTGTCAGCTGGTGATAGTGTTAGTTAACATGATTAGCTAGCACCGACTTCAATATATTTTCGTTATTTTATGCTTTTTAGATAATTTACTTTGAAGTCGGTTTTTATTTTTTATAAAATAGTTTTTTTATTCATTTCAGAAACAGGCACTCATCATCAAAGTATGTTTAGTACATTTTTTATTATCGTGTACGTGGTACGCGATAGAAAGCGTATTATTAAACAAATTAAATTAGTAGCAGTGGGAATCCATTTGATCGAGGTTGTTTTCAAGAGGGAGGAATTATGATTGATGATAGGATATGATTCGTTTCCACTTAACACATTGTAAAAGGGGTTATTTTATTGCCCCGTTGTTCCTGTGAGGTCATTGACTAATGAACTATGTGACTCAGCTGTTTAAACTACGAATAGTTGTTTTATGAGAGACTCATATTATTGATAAGGTTTTAAGTGTATTGTTTCTAATGGGTTCATAACACCCCGTTTGAAATTTTAGGGGTCCGTATCTTAAATGTAAAAAAGGAACCCTCATAGTGTAATTTCGTGTATCTGTCTGTCAAAACGATATACTTTAGCAAGTTTTAAATATTGCTTATCCAACACATCCACATCAAAGAACTATAGTTTTTCTGTTATTTTATATTCAAAAGGATCCTAATTGTAGCGTCGTCGAGGTGTATCAAACTACCACCCACTTTTACGATTCGACGAGAAATAATTACCCGTGTGATGTTGGACATGTTGTGTCAAATCGTGAATTATGAATTCTATATAAAGGCTGGCTGAGATAATAAAATGACTATCGCCAAAATGTTCAACTTTCTTCTTTTATTTTTATTTATTTTATTTATTTATTCTTATTGTACACAAAAAAACACAGATACAGTAATTAAAAGATAGTAAATGCATGTACATTGGCGAGCTTAACTCAAACATGAGTTTTCTAACAGCAAACCAATTTACAAAGAGAGATTTGTAAATGGGGTACAATTAGTGTACAACATACCTTAATATTAAGTTAAAAATACAATACATACCTACTTAATAATATACTTAATATATAAATATATACTATAAACTATGCTATTTATATATATACTTGTATATATAGAAATACATAAATATCATACTACTTGTGACAGAAAATGCTCCTTAGTTCTTGTCTTAAAGACGTTTAATGATGAACTGGCTCTGATAGAGTGTGGTAACGAGTTCCATAAACGAACTGCGTGGATAGTAAAGGAGCCACCATAACAGCTAGAGCTGTGAGATGGTGTACGCAACAGAAGGGAAGTGGTTGAACGACAAGGTTTGTCCCTAGGAACTAAGTACTCAAAGCGTTCACGGAGATAAGTAGGGGCATTAGAGTTATTAAGAATAGTGTAAAGAAAAGAAAGAATATGACAGTCTCGTCGACGTCGAATAGGTAACCACTTTAGTTGCTCCCTGAAAGCTGTGACATGATCATACTTACGAAGGCCAAATATAAATCGAATGCATAGGTTTTGCAGCCGTTCAAGCTTATTAAGAAGCTCTTCATTTGCATCAAGGAAACAGATATCGGCATAGTCAAGAAGAGGAAGTAAAAGGGATTGGGCACTTTCCTACTTACTTCAGCAACGTGATTAGACCACGAAAGATTGCAATCAATTAGAACTCCAAGATTTTTGGCATGTTTAGAGTAGACAATAGGAGCATTATCAAAGTGAACTGGCGGAAGAGAATCATAGTCTAACAAATTTAACATATACCTGCCACCAATAATGAGAGCTTGTGACTTAGACGGATTGACAAGAAGACCGAAAGATTTCGCCCATGTGCGAATGTTTTCAAGATCATTATTGATGGCATCGATGGCTTCAGAAGTATCTGCCACTTTAAAATGTCGGTATAGCTGCAAATCATCTGCATAGAGATGAAAGAGGGAAGATAACCTGTCAGTAATAGCATTTATGAAAACGGAAAAAAGAAGAGGAGAGAGCACGCCACCTTGAGGGACCCCCGAAGTAAGAGTACACCACTCTGAGAAACTCTCTTCGAGGCGTACAGACTGCGAGCGCCCTCGCAGGTAAGAGTTAATCCAAGCAAGAACAGCAGACGAGATATTAAGGGAGGATAGAATACCTAGGAGGACGTCAAAATCCACTGAATTAAAAGCGCTGCTAAAATCTAGCAAGACTAAGATTGTTAGCAGTTTCCGTTCCATAGCCAGTCGGATGTCATTAGTTATTTTTACTAACGCAGTAACAGTGCTATGGCCAGGACGGAAACCAGATTGAAATGGACTAAGGAGGTTTTGAGTGGACAAGAAATGCGAGAGTTGCTTATGAACAACACTCTCTAGAATTTTAGATAGGATCGGAAGTATAGAAATCGGTCGGAAATGAGATAAGGAAGAAGGATTGGAGTTTTTAGGTAGCGGCAAGACGTAAGCTTTTTTCCAAGCCGAAGGAAAGGAACTAGACTCAAGAGAGAAATTTATAAGGTGAGAAATTGCAGGAGCAAGCTCCACTATGATCAGAGAAAGCATCTGTAAATGTATTCCATCATCGCCTACCGCCTTGGTTGAAATGGATTTTACTGATTTTATAATATCTGCATCAGTAATCGCTGTGAAGGAAAAAGAGGTGCCGGTTGACAATTGAAGGTTCGAAAGATAATTAAGCGTAGTAACTTTGACGTCCGCACTTAATAAAACAGGAGGTTTAGAGAAGTGAGCATTAAGCTCATTAAGATCCAGAGTTGTAGTATTATTATGATAACCGCTCTTGCCGACACCAAGTGACTTAAGGAATTGCCAGACTTGCCCTGTATTAAGATTGAAGATAGAGTTATGGATGTGGCGCCTCTTTGCATCTCTACACATACGATTGCAGCGGTTTCGGAGTGCCTTATAACGAGCCCAGTTCTCCTCCGTTGCACATTTCTTTAGCTTTCTTTTAGCCCTATTTCGTTTAGACATAACTTCTTTAATATCGTTTGACAGCCAAGGCGCTGGTGGACGTTTAATTTTTACCATTTTAAGAGGTGCATGTTTATTATAGAGACTTAGTAAAGTTTCCGTAAACTTTGCAACCTTTGAGTCCATATCAACAGAATTATAGATAGATGACCAATGTTATTCGCATCAGCCCTCAATTGCTCCAGGTTAATATTTTTAAAACTACGAAGAAAAGTAAACTTAGACTTTCGTCTCGGGCAGCGCATTTTATATGAAATATAGATAAGGTCGTGATAGGAGAATGACGCCGGCAATTGCCCATGAGCGGCCACTTTAGTCGGATCCGAAACAATAATAAGGTCTAACAGTGAAGGGGTACAGTGAGGGGCATGATGTGTAGCTTCCAATGGAAGAATATGCAAATTTACTGAAGAAACAAGAGAACGAAGTCGGGAGCATCGCGCGTCACCCTTGAGCAAACAGGTGTTAAAGTCCCCAAGAATGATTAGGTGGTCATACAAAGCAGAGAGATTTTCAAGCTTAGACTCAAAAGAGGAAAAATAATCTATGTGACACGATGGGCTATAATAAACTCCTAATAGTAATTTCGTGTGTTGAATGGTAATTTCTAAAAAAAGATGTTCAGCAGATTTGGAGTACTCGCTTGGAGACCGATCAACTTCCTTATGCTCAAGATCTGCTCGGAGATAGATAGCAACACCACCACAACCTCGACCCGTTCTATCATTGCGTACTAACTTATAGCCGGGTAATGCATATTGGGTGGACGGAAGCGCTGGTTTTAGAAAAGTCTCTGACACTAAGACAGCATGCACGGCATCTGAGTCAAAAGAAGACAGTAAATCGGGGTAGTGAGCATGAACGCTTTAAGCATTAATGTGAACAACATTAAAGTGTATAGAAGAAGTAGGAAGTGCAGAAGAGAGTTGCTCACGTAAAAGAGCCGATTCATCATCACTAAAGGCACTGGAATAGTGCTCATCTGACACAATGGACGAAGAACAAGAGAAGAAACTGTCGTCAATATCATTGAACATTCCAAATATATATTCGTATATGGTAATATAATGTAAAAATATATAGAAAAACAAAAAACAAATAAAATCTAATTTAAATAACAAAAATAAAATCTAATTTTTAAACTAACCTCCTTACACTAACTAAACGTAGTTAGAACAAGTAGAAGTAGTGAACAAAGAATACACGACAACAAAAAAAAAATTAATCTATGGTGAGAACAAAAAAAAAAAAAGATACATATTTATCTTCTTACAAAGTTGCAACATTGTTTCAATTTTCAATCAATGTGTCAAAACCCTTTGACAGACTATCACTGCCAATGACAGTGACAGTTCAGAATGCGTTACTGTCAGTCAGGTTTGGCAGTCTAAACAACAGTGAAGTGAACAATAATAAACATAACATAAATAATGGAATTGGAAAATACAAAAGTGCTCTGTGTTGTAAAGTAAAACAGAGTGTTAAAATCATTTCATGCAAGTTTCTTATTAAAATACAAATACCTACTAATCTATGAATAAGGTAAAAAAAAGGAAATAAAGACACTAGGTAGAAAGTACAGTATACAAACATTGAAGAAGAAAAAAAAAAAAATAATAATGCAATAACATGCATCGTGAGTGAAATTACAATTAAAACATACATGAAATTAAACTGACAGTTCTGCGATTGTACGGAGAATAAAAAAAAAAAGAACCAGAACTATAATACAGACATTATTGTTGCCAAACAACTACTTGCCAAGGCATCAGTCACTTTGCTGGTTTTCGAGCTCTCTTCTCGGGCGCCGCAATATTCTTGCTTATTGCTTGCATTTCAGTATTTTTCCCAGTTTCATGAGAAGCGTTGCTGTTGCTGGGCGCTGATTGAGTTGACGGGTACAGCGCTATTATACGGCTAAGCTCAGACGCGGTCTCTATCTTCCGCCGAGTTTTGTCTGGCAACAGGATGACTATTCTGCCCTCGGAGGTCCAACATTGTCTCACACCAAAGTGTTTGCGAGCGTCCATGAAAACATCATGCCGAGGTTTCGTGAGGAACTCAGAAAGTGTTATACCTGAACCTTTCAATAGAGTTTTGTTATTCCAAACTTCACTTCTACAGCTTTGTTGATGGAATCGAATCAAGATGGGACGAGGCTTATTCTTACTGAACCCTAGACGATGACAGGATACCATATCATTAGAAGTGATGTGGGACAGTTGCAATTGAGTATTAACTATGTTCAAAGCAATGGACAGGGGTTCACCGTCCTCCTTAACTCCATGAAGAAGTAATACTTTTCTTCGTGACATCATCTCATGTCTATCTAGACCCATTACTAAAAGTTCAATTTGTGATTTCAGTGCAATAAGAGTATTGCAAATACAGTTTTTAAAGTCTGTGAATTCACGTGACAGGCTGGCAATAGTTTTATGTGGTACCTCAACACCTGCAGCAGTCTTCAGTTCTTCTTGATGCTGGGCCATTCTTGAATTGAAAGATGAAGTCATCTCTTCTAGTTGTACAGACAGTTTGGTGTACAGGTCCATGTTGAAATGGGTGACACAGTTACTTTTGAAGTAAAAATAAAATATTGTAGAAGTGGTACAAAGGAGAGATTACTAATGAGCTAAGTGCAAGGGAGGTTAGCTATCATGAAAACTATTAATTCATCATAATAGAACTCAAAAATACTATTAAAACTATTAGATTTCCTGTAACAACTTAAAATTTTATGTTGTCACTAGTCTACCCACGAGCAAAAAAAAAAAAACTTTCTTCGCTTTATTATATTCAAGGTCTCTGTGGACTACCTACCATTTAGTCTATTATGTTCTGAAGTACAACGTTTCCCTTGTTAAGGCACCATTCCCCGTAAAAATCTTGTATAAAAGAAAAAAACGTAAAACACTTTTATTACTACTATACCTACTTTAACTTAAAAATTATGAGTAATATCAAGCAAAAAGTAACAAACTGAGTCTTTAAGGATACTTAATATATTATTTAGTGTTCAATCTAAAAGCTAACGCGTTTGGAAATGGTAGGCTTGTATCGTGAATAAGCAAAATTGTGCGCAGACAGGGTCGCACCCTTATATCTTATTAATGATCGCAGTGTGTACTGTCAATATTACAAAGTTCCATACTTAAGTATGAATAAAATTATATTTATAAAGTACCTAGTGACGAGTTAAGTATTACATTGCTTTATTTTATGGTGGTTAGTCGTTGAATGCCGGGAGTCCCCGTGGAGTGCCGGGTTAGAGTTGCGTTCCCCATCTCTCCTCGTTGGGTGTCGCAAGAGGTGACTGAGCGAGAACAGGAAGACTGGCGGCGGCGTCTTTCTTTTGAATTTATCTGTCACCTATACTGCGATCCCGAAGACGCCTGCCAAGCGTGGGGATTATGGCAACCCTTCGCTTTTTAAGGGAGAGAGGCCTTTGTTCAGTAGTTGACGTGTTTTCGGCTGCTGATGATGAGTCGGTGAATGGTAACCGATACCCCTAAAGGAGTGCGTTGCTATAATACCCTAACTCACAAATATCATCATCTAATGATTTCTGATACTTACGCGAATATTACACATTGAAATGATACTAATTTTACGGATTATATCGCGGTTTATTTTTGATTTTAATTTCCCGACGTTTCGAATACTTTACAGCATTCATGGTCACGGGCGGACTGAGATGGTAGCTGTCCATATGTCATAGTTGTCTTAGGGTACCCTCAGGTCTTCTAATTATTATTGTTAGTCCGATCTACGCAGAAAGAGCTTACAGTATCTTGAGGTCTTGCAGTGGAATGCTTGTCTTTGGATTTGACTATGTTTATCACGGGATCCCAAGCTGGTGGTAGCACCCAGCCATCTTCTCTATTGAAATTTGGATGCTTTTTAATTTCAATAGCCTCACGAATCATCCTTGGTAGGTAGCGCTGTTCTTTTGCGAGGATTTGTGGTTTGTCAAATCTAATATAATATCATCATCTTTAGATAATCGTCAGACAAAAATCAGATCCAAAATAACGCCATGGACTGACTAAATTAGACTTAGCGTGAATTGACGTTTGTGACCCGTGTTACCCGTGGCGAGTCCGGATAAGAATAGTACTCACCCATCTCCTCCAGTTGGGTGTCCGTAAGAGACGACTAAGGGAAAACAAGAAGACGGGCAGCAGCGTCTTTCTATTGGATTACATTATTACTGCGATCCCCAAGACGCCTGCCAAGCGTAGGTTTTATGGCAACCTCTCTCTTCTAAGGAAGAGGGAGACCTTTGATCAGCAGTGGACATCTTTTGGCTACAGCTGATGATGATAATGACTAGCCAGCTCAGTATGCAATAATAAGCAACCGCAGTGTCAGATATTCTGCCGCCAAGCCGCAGTGTGTAAGCATTGCTGTGTTCTGGCGTGAAGGGTAGCTGGTGAAATTACCGGACACAAAGACTTAATATCTAATGTCTTAAGGGTCGGCAACGCGCTGGTGATTCTTCTGGTGTTGCTAGCGTCTATAGGCTGCGGTGACTGGTTACCGTCAGGCGGGCCGCACGCTTGCTTGCCACCTTGGTAGTATAAAAAAAATTAGCTATAGAAAATAGCGCAAGCATGAATAATAAAATATATAAAAATACAATATTAGATTAATTTTCAAGTATGAAGTGCAGAAACGTGACACGTCCATTCACAATTATATTAAAAAAGAGGCTGCGAATTTCAACACAAAAATACCGGTGCCACTAAAAATGCTAATTTAAATGATAAAATTGCGTCTCAGTATTTCGTCCAACAAAAAGTGGAGTGGTTTTGCCGGTAAATAGATTCACTAAAGCATTTTCCGTGTCCCGGTGGTATACGAAGCGGGAACTACTGCTCTTATGTCACCCAGTTGACCAGGGCAAAGAAAAAAAACTGTATGAGATTTTCATTCTGCTCGATATTGTAGTTATGTATGTCTAATTTTGTAATAAACTAGATTTTTATTAGTACTTAAATTTTTATCTATAAGAAGATTACTAGGTGGTAGAAGATACTCTCCGCAATAGATGGTCCAGATAGGTACCACCACAATAACAGATATGCAAACAGTTTGTAAACAATACTGTGTTCCTGTGTGAAGGGGACTGTCACCTGGTGAAATTAACCGGGTGACGAGCGTAAAACGAAATAATATTTCGTTGCATCTTTATACATATTATAAAACAAAGTCGCTCCCACTCTCTGTCTGTCCCTATGTATGCTTAGATCTTTAAAACTACGCAACGGATTTTGATGCAGTTTTTCTTAATAGATAGAGTAATTCAAGAGAAAGGTTTATATGTATAATACATTCATAATATAGTAGAGAAACACTAATGATTTTAGAGATTTCTAATGTGATGTCGTAAATAAACACATTTTTTTGGGCTTACATTGCAAACGCTGGCTGAACCCTACGAGATAGATTAAAATAATATACTACAGTATTGTACATCTTAACAGGGTCTATAAAAAAGTCTGCGATGGTATATGTTTATCTCTTAGGGATAACCCACAATAAGCTTTTTTTATTCTTTACTTTTTATGAGAAATAATTAACTATTAATAAATCGTTGTTAGCATGAATTTGTCCCTTCTTTAAGATAACGTAAACTTCGCTAATATTTACATCACTGACAAAAAAGCTGTGAACGTTGTTAAGGTTAAGCAACATAAGGCAAGTTCATTAAATAGATGGGTGAACCGATTAGTATAAAATTTTGTGTGCATGTCGGGTAGGTCTGAGAATAGGTCGTAAAGTATATTTGATGCCGCTAGGTTAAGCAACGTTAGGCAAGGTCATTACATAGACGCGTGACGGCGGCGACTCCGAAGAGGACGGTGACGGGGTTGCGAGCCCCGTCCCCGTGATCACGGTGCCAGGTTTCCGGGGGTTATAATGCCCACTGACAGGTATTTGGTGCAGATCCCACTGGAGGGCCCAGGTCACACTCTTTGATTGACGAGGATATATAGAACGAGAGGAGGGTACAAATGAGGAGAGAGAGGGAGAGGGGATTCGAGGGGTGATGTGGTGAGGGAAGAAAGAGGAGAGAGAGACCTTAGAATTATTTTTTTCTTATAAGAGAGAGAGATGGAGAGAGAAATAAATCAAGGGAGGAGGGAGAAAAGGGGAGCAAAATGTAATAAAAGCGCGGGCGGAGCTGCGCGGGTCAGCTTGTGCAATATAAATTACTTGGACGCATGATCGAAAAACAATAATTTAAAGGATTTCAAATTAAATAAATAGAGCGTCGATCTAGCTAGGTGCGGGTCAGACATTTTGCTGCAGTGTCTCACGAGTATTTTAAAATATAAAATGTAGAGACTACTTTTTTACTTTTACTTTCCTGACGTCCGTCTGTAATAATCTATAATAAATGTGATATACTACATAATATTTTTATTATTTATACTCATAATTATAATTAAATAAGTATCAGAAATGATTAATTGCAAATATCATTAAGTTGGTCACTACTAACAATCAAATTGTTGACTAAATCATTCTTCGCCGAATCTCCATGTTTCGGATTCTGTCGTGCAAAGTAACTCCGAGCATATCATAGCTCTCTCCGTAGCTCGTTGTGTGACTCTGAGCTTCTCTGAAAGCCCAGCAGTTACAGAACACGTCTCACGACCGAACCTACAAAGGTCAATTATAGTTAATTGTGATTAAGTCATATTTTGTAAATGGATTATTTCGACTTTAGAAGCTAAATAATACACACATCAATAGTGTCTAGGGATCAACATATATTTTTGCAATAACTTTTCTCCTGATTGATATTAATTAAAATTTTCTTTAAGGATTCATCAAATAAAGTGTTTTCGTTTGTCACAGTAACGATAAACCAAGTCACCTTTGCATTAATAAAGAAATTTGCCATTTTCCTAATAAAGGGATTTTTGACATTTGAACCACTAACACAAAAGTTCGAAAAAAAGACTGAAATAACAGTTTTCTTTAAAATTTTATTGGGTAACTTAAACAATTAATAATCCGTGTTTCTACCGCGAACACTAACAACACAAGAACATCGGTTTGGCATACTCAAAATGAGTTCATCCAAATCACGCTGTGGAATGGCCGCCCATGTTCGTTGCAACAACAAAAAAAGGTCTTCTTGCGACTGGATACCCTCCATATTCGGCAGAGCTCTTCTCTGTAGCATATCCCATGCATGCTCAATCGGGTTCAAGTCTGGCGACTGAGCAGGCCAGGGCAGGACATTGATGTTAGCTGCGGCGAGAGTCTGTCTTACAACTCTTGCGGTGTGCGGTCGTGCATTATCATGCATTAACTGAAATAAGGGACCGATTTGCACTTGTAGAGGAACGATGACGTCTGATACAATCGTCTCAGCATAAATTTGAGCGTTGAGGTTGCCTCTGATCCAAATCAACTCAGTTCTTCCGCCGATCCAAATACCCGCCCATACCATGATGGTTCCACCACTATAAGGATGGACTTCCTGGCAGGATTTTAATCGCTGTTGGCGTCCAGGGGTTCTCCAGTGTCGTATACGTCTTGTATCCGGTCTCATACCAAAACGAGACTCATCAGAAAAGCACACGAAACGCCATTGTTCTTCTGCCCAATTTCTGTGTTCAAGAGCCCATTGATATCGAATCCTACGATTGTGCATTGCTATAGGTGGTACCCGTAGCGGTCTTCGGGAATGAAGGTTCACTTCATGCAAGCGGTTTCTGACTGTTTGGTCGCTAATTAAGTTCCCTGAAGAGTGATGAAGCCTCACGGCTAACATCATGGCAGTTATTGTTGGAG
Source organism: Furcula furcula (assembly GCA_911728495.1). Lineage (NCBI taxonomy): Eukaryota > Metazoa > Arthropoda > Insecta > Lepidoptera > Notodontidae > Furcula > Furcula furcula. The sequence goes on along the minus strand of OU452249.1, from coordinate 16,493,757 downwards.
CTCTTCGAGTTAAGATTTGAATATATCGGTCTTGTCTCCGTGTGGTGCAGCGATACCGTCCTCCATGGCGCTCAGCCACGGTACCAGTGCTTCGGTAACGTGTCCAAAGTCGACTGATAACACTCTGACTTGTATTCAGAGCTAAAGCCACAGTACGTTGCCGGGAACCAGCTTCTATCATTCCCACGGCTCTGAGCATTTCTTCCCTGCTTAAATGACGTCGCCGCTCCATAATAACGTTGGTTTTAATCAGTAGTAGGGAAACAGTAGCACTAATAATGTCTTCAATGCGTTGTATGTTTTTATAGGGAAAATATTGACAGCTGATTTTCATCTTTTACTCGAATTTGATTCACAGTTCCTGATTCAAATTATGAAATGCACCAAAAAGGATCCATATAAATTTATAAAATCATAAATTTATTACAAAGCCACATCTCAATCTCAAGAAATCCGCTTAAAAATGCTTGATCCCTAGACACTTTTGATGTGTGTAGTTCATACGCGGATAGTAAGTAAAGATATCAATAATCTCGTAATTAATACTAAAAGATAATCATAAGAGACTCAGAGAGTCAAAATAAATGGATTACAAAAAATGACTTAATTGCGATTAAAGTTAATTGATGTCTGTGAGTGCGGCAGTCAGTACCATATGTCATAACTGGCAACCTACACTAGTCACTGTTGGTGGAAAGACTTTGGTGACTCTAAATGATTTTTTTTTTCATTTGTTTATTTTTTTTTCGGGGTTTTTCTCTAAATGATTAATTGCAAATATCGTTAACTTGGGCACTACTAACAATCTTTGACTAAATAGCGGTAAATTCGGACTAAAACTGCATACGTAATAACTTTAGTCGCGAAGCGTGCCGGATTCTCTCCGGTGACGTCACAGTTTTATGTAATTAACGTACCTATAGTGCACCTTGGAACACAGCAAACCGGACGTGGTACGACGCCATACACCGCTTCCGGCCGTTATCTGAATATATTAGGCACGATATACGTGCTTTGACTTAGCGAATATTCGTTCGTTAGGTTCGATCCCTTGAGTCGCTAGCACATTGCTGGCTTTACAGATATGTCAATAATTACTTATTAGATATCTTGTGTATTTTGGAGTCGCCGGACGTTTGGGCTCCGAGAAGGACGCGAGCGCCGCGAGTAATATGCTCCCTAGCGGGACGTGCACTAGCGAGCATCTAACGATGGAAAGATTCTCATCATCATCATCAGCCGGAAGACGTCCACTGCTGAACATAGGCCTCCCCCTTAGAACGTCACAAAGAACAACAATTGGCTATTTGCATCCACCGGTTACGACGCGCACAATGTCGTCTGTTCCGGTTTGTTTTCGCCACTTGAAAACCTTTCTTCCCCATCGGTTACCGGTTCTTCGAGCGAAGTGGCCTGTCCATTGCCGCTTTAACTTGCAGATTTTGAAAGCTATGTTGGTGACCTTAGTTCTTCGGCGAATCTCCACATTTCGGATTCTATAGCGCAAAGAAACTCCGAGCATAGCTCTCTCTCTCCATAGCTCGTTGTGTGACTCTGAGCTTCTCTAAAAGACCAGCAGTTAGATACCACGTCTCAGTACCATATGTCATAACTGGCAACACACACGGGTCACTGTTGGTGGAAAGACTCTAGCAAGTTCCAAACGGAGTACCTAGGAATCTTCCAAAGCATCTATGGAAAGGAGGTTTTGGTGGTTAAGAATTACAACATAACCAAACAAACACCACTACGGAGACTGGGAAAGGTACTCAGTCTGAAGCTTTCTTCTACGACGAGTCGATACTTTTTGCTCCACAGCGTAACTTTATGTAGTTATTCTTACTCATGAGGACAATACAGGCTGACCACCTGATCGTCTCAAAAGTGATATCATCCATGCGTAGGTTGCGTTTGCCGATCGTTTGACAGATATTGCTATTTTATTGTGAGAGTAAAGGAAAAGAGACTGTATTTATGTCTGCGAAAGCACTTGTCTACTGTGATATTTACAGCTAGCTGTTATCCTCAAAGATTGACCGCTATAACTTTAACAGTCTTCTGACTGTTAAAGTTATAAAATAGCCATCTGGCTATTTTTAAAGACTAATTTAAGTCCCAAGACATATAAATGGATATTTTGATAAAAGCAAATCGATAAACATGCATTTATAGAGCTATTTCTACTTTTTAAGTCATTATAAGCTAGTGCTTGACTGCAATCCACCTGATGGAAAGCGGCGATGCGATCAATGATGGTGAAGTACAAAGATTATTCACTCTAGAAGACACCCACAATATAATCGGATGGACAAACCGAAGCAGGCCAGTCCAGCTATACGCATTATAAATGATAAATCAAATTGCTTAGTGCGAACTGTTAGGACTTTTATAGCGTAAGGGTGCGTAGCTGTCGTGCGTCTCGTCGTCCGCTTACTAGGATTATACAAGAACTGATTATTTGCCCTGTTTCAGTAGTACTTATCTAGCATGTTCAATTGTCTCGGTGATAATATGATACAAATATTTCGCAACATATTCACAGTTTGCCAAACTTAACTGACATACTGTTTACGATAAAGGTGGAAATTTCACCTCAAATATTTAGATTGATACCTGGGTTTCTGTAATACTGTACTGACAGATATACCATTGAAAACACAGGTATTACATTTAACATTGTGAGAATCGATCGTATTGGACACGTTTTATCAGTATTAAATAAGTATCGTAGCTAAAATTGGTTCTTTATGTTTTAGAAATAACTATACTACTTACTACTTTACTAGGTGGTAGGTTCCTTGTGCAAGGAACCATCCAGGTAGATTAATATATATATATATATTCTTTAATATATTCTTTATTAATTTGCCTTGTACATTTTATCACTTAAACAAACTAGACAATTCACGGTGCTGCGCGCCGGTGATGAAAAGGACACAAAGTCTACAATACTGTGTATGGCTGTGCATACAGCGTAAGAGGCAAAGAAGACATACTGTAAAGTACGAAACGTCCCGCACCGCCATAGCACAGAGCCGCGAAATTATAATTAAATCATAGTAGAGGCACTGGACCCCAAACTAAGCTAGCGCTTGTCTTTTAGGTTTCCAGGTCTCCACACCCAGATCGCAGTAAAATTTATTTATGTATACATGCAAGGTTTAATTTAGGTACGCATAAGGTGTGTGTGTGTGTGTGTGTGTATGTGTGCGTGTGTGTTTTGGTTTACGAATAATATATACCTACTTTACATTTATCTTTTATATTTTCTCATTAATTATGTATGACTATACGCTTTTCCAGTAGTTCTTCTGTCTCATCGTAATTTAAAGTTAACAGCCATTCAGTTACTTTCTTCTTACAAACTATTTTACTATCTCTATTTATCGTTAGTATCTTATTTGTGTAATTGTACATCCGTCCACCCCGAAACCCATAGAAACGATGCGCAAAAAAAGTCCTGCAGCCTACCGCACCGCAGTGTCAGATATTCTGCCGCCAGGCAGCAGTGTAGAAAATGACTGTGTTCCAGTGTGAAGGATGCTGTAGCTGGTGAAATTTGTCTTAAGGATCAGCAACGCGCTAGTGACTCTTCTAGTGTAGCTAACGTCCATAGGTGCGGTGACTGCTTTCCATCAGGCGGGCCGCACGCTTGCTTATCACCCTGCCCTGGTACATCGATATCCCTGGTAGTATAAATAAAACTGAGTACCAATATGAAAATTTAATACCAACTTATAAATGTAGGTCTGTATCAGCAATGAAGTCGGTTAAAAATAGATTTAAACGTAGTGTAAAATCCTAAATCTATGGTTTTACCATAAGAAAAAATACCCAGCTCAGTAAAGTTAGTTACGTGCATTTCCATGGGTTCGTTGAACCTGCAAGTTTTTCCATTGCTTTCGCCGGGTTATGCATTTCCTAGGTCGGCGTCCTCGTCTGTGTCCAACCGTTTGCTGATGACATTCCATTAATTACGTTTCTCCAACTGTCTCCAACTTCGTCTTCTATCGTCTTGATAATAATGTGATATGAAAATTTCGGATACGGCATCAAGATAAGAACTTTTATAGATTAGACAGCAGGAGTATTTCAGTTGGTCTTCACTATCACTATCACTACATATTATAAAACAAAGTCGCTTCCCGCTGTCTGTCTGTCCCTATATATGCTTAGTTCTTTAAAACTACGCAACGGATTTTGATGCGGTTTTTCTTAATAGATAGAGTGATTCAAGAGGAAAGTTTATATGTGTAATACATGCATAATATATGTAGTAGAGAAACACTGATAATTTTAGAGGTTTCTAATGTGATCTCCTAAAGAAACACATTTTTTTGCGCTGAACCCTACAAGATAGATCAAAATTATGTACTACAGTATTGTACACCTTAACAAGGTCTACAAAAAAGTCCACGATGGTATATGTTTATCTCTTAGGGATAACGCACAATAACCATTTTTTATCCTTTACTTTTTATGAAAAATAACGGCTTATTTACGAAGCGATTTTAAGCAATACATCATTAATCCTTATCCAATTAAGTATAAATACATGTTTTACTACCCGTGCGAAGCCGGGGCGGGCCGCTAGTAGAGTATAATATACAACTGTAATGTAGTAGTTTTTTTAAGTTAGCGTATACTTATAAAGAAAAGTAAACAGAGGGACGCCTTAAAATGTAAATTAGTGTACATTCTCAAATCAAAAGTTCTAAGTATTTTCTTGTGGATAAGTTTAAATTAATGTGAACCGTCACTGGTTCTCTTAGCGGCGGAGCGACTGGAGCCGCCATCAATTCTTTATTAGCTTCGAGATTCTCTTTACAAAGAATTTAAGGGCAACAGCTATTATATTTTTAATTAGAGGCCACGCAACTGTACTTTATTGAAATCGACGCCGCGTCAAAGTTTGTGTCGCTATACTGCGGATGTTTGTCTATTCATTGCGGGTTGGTATGCTGAATATTTTCGATCCTTTTGATGACAGCTAAGATTAATTTTAGAGGGCGGCTCAAAGGAAAATTTCAGAATATAAGTGCAGTAATAAAAAGGTTTCTCAGATAGGGCACTCGCCGCCAAAAATGCGTTTATTAAATTTGCGGGCTTTTATGTGCATATTTGGCGACTTTATTACATAAAAGCTTTCATTTGACCTTTTATGAACTTTGGAAAGCAAATTAATTTACTCCCTCAGTAGCAACCCAATAGGGAAGTTCCTCCATATCGAAGCCAAGTAACATCTACTTCTAGTTGCGTTGTGTACCTGCAGGCTCAGCACAGCGTGCCAATCTTGACAGATTGGTGTGAGTATGACGTCACTAAACGTCATTTTTATATAGAAAATGAAGATTTGGTCTTAGTGTCGCCCAACACGGGCCACCGGCCACAACCACAAAATGCAGCCTATTTCCTGTTGCTTTCATACATTTTGCATGGACTCGCCGCACACTGTAAACGCCGGTGGTCGCCACACGCCACAAAACGCCGACACAAGCCACTAGTGGTCGGTTCGGCCACAAAACGCCGCCACAAAACGCCGACACAAGCAACTCGCGTGATTCCCCACCCCTCTCTCCCTTCATTTCACTGCAAGCACGAGTGAAAAAAAGTAGCAATCACCGAACACAAGTGTCTAACATCGACCACACGTGGCTGTCGCGCGCGTCAGCTTCTTTTGTAGCCGCTTCTAGCTTCAAGTGGCGGCGATTGTGGATGTGGCCCGTGTGCGGCGACACTTAATTAAACACTTCATTATAATCCACACCGACTCTCAAGATTTGTAAGTCGTGCTAAGCCTACTGCAGTAAGTAAGGTAAGGAGACCCTGGTGCTCCTAATGCGGTTAGCCAGTGGCTAAGACAACATGGTTTGTTCTTTTTGCTGCCCGGCGATACCGCAGGACCCTTATTTTCTTTGTATTATTAATGGGCTAGTGTGCGTCCATGGCTGCATTTCTATTATCAGAAGGGATCACTTTCAAACACTAAATAATAATAAATAGTTTTGTGTCTAGGGAACAAGTAATCTTACTTAATATTATTGAGTATTCGATATCCTGATTCGTAAGACTAGATTTCGTTCATATAAAATATGTCTGAAGATTTTGATGAACGAGTCTATTCTGAAAAGCTACGTCTCTTTGTTGTTATGTTTATGTCAAATCTGTGATAACGGTGATACGCTACGGGAGCTGCCTCAGGCGCTACTACGCAACGCCACAAACAAGCCAACGTTACGACAATGCTACAACGTAGTACACTGCGTGTCTTTCTTTACAAGATCAAAATCGTAGCAATAAATGTATGAACCCAGGAGTGAAGTCCGACCAATGGCTAGCCAAAGACAATTGGTAGGCTTGAATATGACATATTGATATTAAACCCTACTTTTTTAGGAAAGTAATAACATTTATTGAAACTAAATATTTACAGTTTTTTTACAAATATTTATACTTAAACTAGGTAAAAAACTTCCTCCAAGTTGTCGCCGTACTGGGAGGGAAGGGTACCTAGAAGACTGGCGGCATTTTATTTATTTCTTTATTTATTTTAGCCTCCTATAAAATACATCTAACAATTAACAGAACTTATAAAAAATTAACATGATACGTTTAAACTTTTATAGGTCATCCCACTGCTGGGCAAAGGCCGCCCCCCTCCTTTGCCAAAGTATTTTGTTTGCAGCCAATGCTGGCGGCATTACCCCTTTGTAAAGCCAAGCTCATACGTTGGCGGAAAAAGCTACCAGCCCGACGGTCTCCTGAGACTTCGATAAGTTTGGATGAAATTTCTTTCACCAAACCGCGTGTCTCATGAGACCAAGGCCCCATGGTCTCCACCACAAAGGGCGCAAATATATAGGTCGAACCTAGAGCTGCATATTTGCGTCACTTTGCATCACTAGCGGTCGCCGCAGCCCCTCCAGCCGCCCTGCAAGTTGCCGGGGTGTGGGATGCAGCAAGTGTGTCGACACACGTCGCATCCCATGGCTTTCCATATTGCCATGGTATTAAAGTGAGACCATCAGGCCCTACTTGAATTACTACTACTACCAACTTTACGTATTTGAATTTTGAATTTGAATTTACTAAAAGTCTGGCTAGCCACCGGACAGCCATCACTCTTGTTTTATACATTTATTGCTGCGAGTTTGATCTTGTAAAGAAGATCAGGGTAGAGTGGCGTTGTAGGTGTAGGTACTTGTGAGAACGCTATTGTAATATTTTTTATTTTTTATTAATGTGAAAAAGGTGTCAAACAAGGGGACCCATTATCTCCTAAACTATTTACCGCTGTCTTAGAGGAGGTTTTTAGGAAATTATCAGTATCTTCACGCGGTATTCCTATAAATAGCCGACGGCTTACAAACCTTCGTTTTGCAGATGACATAGTACTTTTTTTTGTCATCAGCGACAGAACTTCAACTAATGCTTCAAGATCTAAGCTTGGCGAGTCTTGAGATTGGGCTTTCTATAAATCGATCAAAGACACAGCTAATGACCAACAGCACAAAATATAGAGTGGAAGTGGATGGGCAAGTAACACAGTATGTCGAGGAGTATACGTATTTGGGCCAGATTGTCTCCTTTAATAACCGACAGGAGAAAGAAGTCGAAAGACGCATTGAAAACGCCTGGAAGAACTATTGGTCTATGGGGAATCTTATGAAGGGAAACCTTCCGATATCCCTAAAACGTAGACTCCTCGACATGTGAATTCTGCCTTTTTTTTTTTTGACGCGGGGGAAATCTTCCAAAGATCCCCGGGAGCTGTGGGACTCGACCGGGGTATGTGGAATTCTTACCCACCAAAACCCCCGCGGCTGTCGCATCGGCACATGAGAAGGGTCCCCAGGGCTCTCCGGTGGGATCTGCACCAGGGGCCCCTCAGTGCCTTGCCTTTGAGCCCGCCGCCGGGGGGCGCATTGTAGCCCCCGGGAACCTGTCACGGTGCTCACGGGGACGGGGGTCGCAACCCCGCTGCCGTCCTCCTCGGAGTCGCCGCCGTACTCATGTGTATTCTGCCTATTCTAACTTATGGTGCCCAGACTTGGTCTCTAACAAAGCTGCAAATGTCCAAGCTCAAGATTTGCCAAAGGGCAATGGAGCGCAGTATACTTATAATATATAATAATGGGAAATGGGAATGGGCAGGGCACGTGATCCGTATGGGGACACAACTATGGCCAAGTACTGTCACGAAATGGACACCACCTGATGGCCGCAGAAGTAGGGGCAGACCAAAGTGAAGATGGCGGAATGAGTTAGACCAATTCTCGTACAGTGCATGGACAGAGGTGGCAGTAGATCGGGATCTGTGGAAGAGTGGGGGAGAGGCCTTTGCTCAGCAGTGGGACATACTTTCAGGCTAATAAATAATAATAATAATAATATCTTGGGACAATCCACACACGTTCATCTGATCCCAAACTAGGCAGAGCCTGTGGAAACCAGACAACTGATACTAATACTTATATAAATATTTTTGTAAATACTTACTTAAATAGATAAATAACACCCAGACACTTGGTGGGAATCGAACCCACGACCCATCGGCTAGCGGACAGGGTGTCTAACCACTAGACCAACGGGCCCGTCATGTAATTTATATTTTAAAGCAATTTAGTAACAAGAAAAGCAGAGTGTTATATTAATGGCAAGTGACTCGCCTGCCTATGAACAATTCATTAACGCTCATTATCTAAGATATTGACTATTAAGACTGTCGAAGCTAGTAATTTCATATTTATCTTCTAAAGTGCTTTTCTCATCGGAATTCAATAATATTCACACATGGGTGTTTTATGGCAGAATTACGGACACAAGGGTCCGCCACTTTTAGTAGTAATCATTAAAAAAAATACCTGTGATGGCTTGAACTCGAATGTCCCGTAGTTGAGCTGGAGATGGGAGACCTGGCTGGATAAGTTCCTGCTGCACCGCCTTCAGACATCACGAATTCTGTAACAATTAAACACAACAATCATATAATAGGTACCCCCAATAATTGCTTATGACCTAAATGCTTGTCACTAAAAAGTTTATAATAGAAAACCTACATAAGGCTTGGGAGAGCCCAATTTAAATTTGGCACAGTTATCAATAAGTAATTGATATTATATTAGATTCCTTATTACGAAGGAAAAGCTTTCCCAAGTTACGCTTGAATCCATTAGTGATCGTATAGTTATAAGCTAATAACATGTTCATGTGAACTTTTACAAAAAACTTACATGTTCATGTGTACTCTTACAAAGTCTAGACTTATTTTTTCATTTAAAGTAAATAAATAATTCAATCATATATTTATTTACACAGTAAAAATAGCAATAAATCTAATATTACTATTGGTTCTCTCGAACAAGAAAAAGAAAAGAAAAAAAAGAAAAATAAATTTATTCAACGACACACAAAAACTTAAAATAAACGAAAGTATAAAAAAAAAACTAAAAACTACATTATAGTCGTTGAAATGGTGCTCACTCAGCTTAATGTTATTGCTCCAAAAAGCAACAACGCTGGTCTTCCGTGAGCACCTAGTGACGATACAAACAAAATAAACGTAGCCCGAGCCCCACGCAATGCGCGGCGCCGCCGCGCTACTATATAATTATATAAATATGGCCAAACCGAAACAAGAAAGTGCAGTACGTGAGAACCGCTGTCCTCTTCCGGCGTCTCTGGACTATCAATCCTTCTGACTCGGATATCGACAGCGCATTTGTTTGTTCTCACCATTTCTGTCTTAGGGGTTGCTCGTTCCTTATAGCAGTGTCGGTTTCAAAAAGCCGAGATATCCACGTCCCTTAACGCGTATTATACCAATATTTGCTACCATCGAACGAACTTCAATAAATTTTCAAACATGTGAACGTTTTATTGGATTATTGAAGTACCGGTATTATTTGATTCTTCAGCTCTATCAATGTTCTCATACCAATATTCTGGAATTCAATAAATGTAGCTTGAGTTTGATTGAAAATGCCAGACAGATTCATATGGAGGTTTAAATTACATAATAAATAAATAGCTGATGTAAATAAGTCCTAATTTAGCTGTTGCACAGCAGTGGTGGAAAGTTATAACATATCGATCTTTTGTGGAGGGTCATCTTTATCTAATACTAGCTGATCCGTGCAGCTCCGCCCGCTCTCTTTTTTTACGTTTTTAAATGCCCGCATAGGCTTAATATGTGAATATTACACATTTTTAATAGTATTAGATACATTGGTCGTCTTATACATAATCTCCTTTTTTGAAGCACGGAGACGCTTAGAATGGAATTAAACGTTCACCCATCTATGTAATGACCTTGCCTTATGTCGCTTAACTTAATATAAAAAGTATCCTTTGTCCGTCTCCTGGTTCTAAGCTACCTCCCCACCAATATTCAGCCAAATCGGTTCAGCCGTTCTTGAGTTATAAATAGTGTAACTAACACGACTTTCTTTTATATACACACATCAAAAGTGTCTAGGGATCAAGCATTTTTAAGCGGATTTCTTGAGATTGAGATGTGGCTTTGTAATAAATTTATGATTTTATAAATTTATATGGATCCTTTTTGGTGCATTTCATAATTTGAATCAGGAACTGTGAATCAAATTCGAGTAAAAGATGAAAATCAGCTGTCAATATTTTCCCTATAAAAACATACAACGCATTGAAGACATTATTAGTGCTACTGTTTCCCTACTACTGATTAAAACCAACGTTATTATGGAGCGGCGACGTCATTTAAGCAGGGAAGAAATGCTCAGAGCCGTGGGAATGATAGAAGCTGGTTCCCGGCAACGTACTGTGGCTTTAGCTCTGAATACAAGTCAGAGTGTTATCAGTCGACTTTGGACACGTTACCGAAGCACTGGTACCGTGGCTGAGCGCCATGGAGGACGGTATCGCTGCACCACACGGAGACAAGACCGATATATTCAAATCTTAACTCGAAGAGCTCCAACAATAACTGCCATGATGTTAGCCGTGAGGCTTCATCACTCTTCAGGGAACTTAATTAGCGACCAAACAGTCAGAAACCGCTTGCATGAAGTGAACTTTCATTCCCGAAGACCGCTACGGGTACCACCTATAGCAATGCACAATCGTAGGATTCGATATCAATGGGCTCTTGAACACAGAAATTGGGCAGAAGAACAATGGCGTTTCGTGTGCTTTTCTGATGAGTCTCGTTTTGGTATGAGACCGGATACAAGACGTATACGACACTGGAGAACCCCTGGACGCCAACAGCGATTAAAATCCTGCCAGGAAGTCCATCCTTATAGTGGTGGAACCATCATGGTATGGGCGGGTATTTGGATCGGCGGAAGAACTGAGTTGATTTGGATCAGAGGCAACCTCAACGCTCAAATTTATGCTGAGACGATTGTATCAGACGTCATCGTTCCTCTAAAAGTGCAAATCGGTCCCTTATTTCAGTTAATGCATGATAATGCACGACCGCACACCGCAAGAGTTGTAAGACAGACTCTCGCCGCAGCTAACATCAATGTCCTGCCCTGGCCTGCTCAGTCGCCAGACTTGAACCCGATTGAGCATGCATGGGATATGCTACAGAGAAGAGCTCTGCCGAATATGGAGGGTATCCAGTCGCAAGAAGACCTTTTTTTGTTGTTGCAACGAACATGGGCGGCCATTCCACAGCGTGATTTGGATGAACTCATTTTGAGTATGCCAAACCGATGTTCTTGTGTTGTTAGTGTTCGCGGTAGAAACACGGATTATTAATTGTTTAAGTTACCCAATAAAATTTAAAAAAAAACTGTTATTTCAGTCTTTTTTTCGAACTTTTGTGTTAGTGGTTCAAATGTCAAAAATCCCTTTATTAGGAAAATGGCAAATTTCTTTATTAATGCAAAGGTGACTTGGTTTATCGTTACTGTGACAAACGAAAACACTTTATTTGATGAATCCTTAAAGAAAATTTTAATTAATATCAATCAGGAGAAAAGTTATTGCAAAAATATATGTTGATCCCTAGACACTTTTGATGTGTGTATATAGATTTATCATAGTTAGACGCGATACGGCTTACGTGTATTAAAGACTGAGACGAAGCTCTACTAGCCAAACCGTGGTAAAAAATATCTGAAAGCCTAGACGATGTAACGTTCTCTATACGTTAACGCTAATAGAAAGTATATAAATGTAAGAGAATTATTAGAGGAAGTAGTTACACAGTTAGTGAATGAAGAAGTAGAATCGCTATGAAGCTATTGTACCTTGTTAGACCCTCTGTTGTTCTCTTTCTAAATGCCAGTGAGTATTATAGTCTAGTTTTTTATCTTCAAATTCATCTCCATTTTTATTGGGCTAATATGAATTCTATTACAGGTTGCTCATGTCGTACTAAAATATTTGTCTATTTGTATATTATAACCCTGACGCTCGTCTTTTGCTCACTTTACTGTTCTATTCTCCCCATTGCTTTACAAAAACTGGCCAGATTTGAATGAACAATTATTCTCTAGGGTCTATGTCATACAATCTAGGGTGCACCTGGTGAAGATAGATATATTTTTTAATATTTGAAGATGCTCATTCCGCACATCCCACGCGCAGTCCATCTCTGCTTAAAGTCTATATTTGTTCGCTAGTGCAAGGTTTGCGGTCGACGCCGACGATCAATCTGCCGGGAGCGGACTCTGAGCATGATTGATGGTAGATCGAAGACCAACCTTGCCTCGACGCGTCGCCAACGCGCCGTACATTTTGCTAGTTTCAGTTTTACCAGCTCCTTGATTATATCCGATGTCGCAACCATCTGATGAATTATTTATATTGTTATCTTAGCTCCCGTCTTATGTTTATGTGAGTGGCTTTTTGTACAAATAAATTGATTAATATTTATGGAAGCAGTAACTCACGTGTTAGGAGCGTCACCTTTAGATAGGTATCATCATTGCTTTTGAATAATACCTATTACTAAACTGTTATTGTTCTCGCGGGAAAACTTTCAATAGGGACCTGTGAGGGTCAACCAGGGTAAGTGGAATTTTTTACTACTAACACCCCGCGGCTGTCGCATCAGCACATGAGAGGGAAGACCTGGGCTCTCTGATGGGATCTGCACCAGGAACTCCTTAGTGACTTACCTTTGAGCTTGCTGCCGGTCACGCCTGCTTGTCACGGTCGTCACGGGGATTTGGGATTTAATGCTTTTTACTATACGTATTTTCTATAATGTCGGTTTTTGTTAAAAATAGTTGCTAAAAATAATACCTAATAATATATCAAGATAAATTATTTTTGTGAATTGTATGTTACCAAGATATTAGGAGTACGTGGGATTTATCAAAAAAGTTAATATGAAATGTGTACAAAATATCTCTGACAACCCTTTCTGGAAATATGGTAGTGAAGTCAAGTAATGACACGCAAAATACGAGTCACTAATAATCTCACTTATATTTATACTCAAATGGCATGCTATGTAACTCATATTACAAATGTATTTGTTTAATAATGTAAATGTATGTCTCATGCGGAAGAAATGTATCTGTCGGGGGTCCATAATCCATTACATGAAATGCGATGTAACATTACTAATTTATGTTGTACCTTGGATGTGTCCAAGGTAAATTCTCACCTTTGAAGTAGATTATATTAAGCGGGAAGAATAAGCTTTCCAGATTGGGTTCTTGCCGTGCTTGGTAATCTTATCACGTTACATGTTAGAATTGACCCCTTTCGCTTAGAAATAGATTTGTCTGGAGGTCAGCCAAATGGTCAGTAGATAATTTTGTTTCTTTTTTTCCATTATCATGCAGGCATGTTTAAATGAGATACTTTTTAAATATGTATTTAGTCGATGGTCTTATTTATTTATTACTTGTATATAATATGTTGAGCATATTACGCATTGTCACAAAAATACTAATATTAAAAAGCTGATCAAATTTTCAGCTAACGTAGCCGAGACCTAAGTCAAACGTATTCTATCGCATCTATTCGTTTGGGAGCTACGCTGCCACAGGCTGTGCTATAGGTTTCAAATTTATAATACTCATCCTTGCGCTGGGGTCTTGGTGTATTTATTAGGTATCCTGGCTGCTACATAAAAGATCGTGGATTCGATTCCAATCAAGGACAAAATATTTTTATAACTATGTAGGTATCGTGTAAATTTTATAATATCCATGTCCATGTGTTATAATGTCCATGTGTGTTATGGCATTGTAACTACCAAAAAAGTACTTAAAGCAATTAAAATCTCAATTTCAATATCATCACATACAAATTCTGTTCCGCATAATAGCATCAGTGTTCCATTTCTTGAAGAAATTTCGTAATCGGCGGAAAATGAAAATTGATCGTCGCTAACTAAGATAAGTTTGGAAAGTTATGATAGAACGAAAGTGCTTCCCGGGGACGCGAGGGAGAGCGGGCAAAAATGTTCCTTCAACACTGATTTAGTTCAGCAGTAAGTAATTATTGTTCAAACAACACACCTAACGAGTAAACTCATAAATCACGGCAAATTAGTGTCGCAGATTTGTTACCTTATGGACGTAGGTGCCAGCGGGTGCCACCTATACCCTACGCACCTCATAAGCCTATACATATAAAGTAAATTTTTCATTACATGAATTTATAATAGAGATAGAAAATTGGAAACACGATTTACATGAACAAATGTATTGCATTTTATATAAAATGAGATTATGTTTTTATATTATGAATTTATTTCATTTAGGGTTTAAAAAAGCATTTAAGCTTTTTATGCTGTCGCGTAGCGGGGATAGTGGCCCTACGAAATAAAAGAAACAAGAATAAAAGAATAAAGAATTATATTTACAAAAGGCACAGGCTAGAGAGCAAGGGTCGTGAGTAGGCTAACGGTTTTTCCTAGGTACGCGCACTGAGAATCGGTCAGGTTCCCCTTCTAAGTGAGGTGAACTTATCAGAGTCGTCGTAGCAGAAGCAGCACGGTGACGGCACGGCGCGACAGCACAAGGCGCAGCACGGCGCAGCAGTTCCAAGGTCGACCAGCTCAGCAGCTGGTCCGGCAGTGGACAGGCTCAGCAGCCGTCCTCAAGCTCGACCGGTAGGGGTCGACAGCAGCTTGCGTCCGACGCCTCGTGCAAGGGAGTTCGTAGTGGAACTTGTAGGTAGGACCTCGTAGATAGGACCTCGTAGATAGGACCTCGTAGATAGGACCTCGTAGGTAGGACCTCGTAGGTAGGACCTCGTAGGTAGGACCTCGTAGATAGGACCTCGTAGATAGGACCTCGTAGATAGGACCTCGTAGATAGGACCTCGTAGGTAGGACCTCGTAGGTAGGACCCTGGAACCCACGGAAAGACACCGTCAGGTCCAGCCCGTGTGTCATAACCGTCCGCCGACCACAGAAGACACCTCAGCCTATTCAGTCCAGTCGAGGGTCTTGGCAGACGGTTATGCTACATTAATCGGTCGGACAGATAAAGAAGAAACAGTAAGATTACAGTATAAGGCAGAATAAGGACAGAGAAAGTACAAGAAAGATGATATTGTAGAATAGTAGGGATAGCGTCGGTTACAGGTTCCGTTATAGTATTCAAATTTGCGTACGTTGACCGCCAAATGCTTTTATCAACGGTTTAGGACCGTTGATAATACAAAGTGCCTAGAAACGGGAAAGAGAACAGATAGATAGAAGACAGATAGCAAGCACACTCACCCGTAAGTAGTTTTAGAGCACAAATTGAATTTACAAGGTTTTACTTAATGAAATAGTAACATACGTGCGCACTCCACAATCGTGAGACAAGCACTGGGCGAGCTCGCGGCGAAATGGCTCGCCGTGTCGCATATAGTATGGTTATAGCTATATAGTACTATAACGGTTTAATATTTTAAGGCGCGTACACACGCGTAACGTTACAGTACCCCGGGAAATAGTGTAGGATTTTGCCTAGATGAAGCAAAATCCGTCTACCTCTCTACTAACTAACTTAGCATTTATTCCAACCCATTCACTCACTCATCGTTCATCAACCATTCATTCAGTCTTCGGTCCTTACATGACCTTAGACCCTAACAGACAGAGTGCACATTTATAAGAGCAATGTAGACTCAAGACAGGAAGTAAGGAATATTGTAATGTAGTGATTACAATACTCTGAGAGGGGTGTTGGTTATGGTAGTAGGGTAATGTAATGTAATATTGTGTAGTTATAGTCTAGTCTAGTTTAGGTATGTAGGGAAATTGACCGGCATAGCGGTGGGTAGACACCGCTGCAGGACAATACAAGGATGTATGCCCATCCAGTCACGTAGTAGCGTTCCAGGGCAGCAAGGACATACATCAAGGACTGAGGTTTAGCCTGAAATTCGACCAGACGACGAGTAGGCGACGTCAGCCAAACTATATATTAATGACTGCTGGGATAGTGTGTAGGGCACCATCTGCCAACAGCTTAACAAGGAAAGGATAAGTGACTACCGAAGAGCGGTGTGTAGGGCACCGTCTGTCCGGTAGGACCTTAAGGATAGCGTTGTGTCCATCCGGTGAATGTGAAGCATTCCCGGGCAGCAAGGATACACGCTAGGGTAGGATTAAGGGATAGAAATGGGCGCCATCATGGAATCAGTGTCCATGAATAGGGTAGGAGTCTAGACTAGCTATAGGTGTTATAAGAGCAATAAGATTGTAAATAAATTAAATTTATGATAGACAACGCAGGGTGTCATTACTAGTGTTGTATGTAAATAGTAGTTATAGTTAGATAATGTAATAGAGATTAGTGTAATGATGTAGTATATTTTTAATTAATAAAAAAATTAAAGAAAAATATGTAAGTGTGCATTGCATAGGAATCGAACCCGCGTTGAACTTAGGCTCAACGGTTCGAATCATATAGTTAGGGTAAGTATGAAGTTATGTAGCTAAGTAGTTTACTATAGTGTAGTATAATTATGTAGTGGAATAAAATTAATAAAACGTTTAGGTTGTTTTATTACATGTATGGCAACCCCTCCCTTCTAAAGGGGAGGCCTCCGCTCAGCAGCGAACATCTATCGGTTGCTAATGATGAAAGATTATGATGATTACGTGTATATAAGTTAATTATAGTGCCAAGTTTAGTTAAATAATATAGTAAATATAAGGTTATGTTTGGTAGTTTATTTGTTTAAAGTCTTTGATATGCCAAGCGCCTAAAGGATTTCCGGACATATCCGCAAGTTCATACACAAGTGGAGACTTCTTAGATATTATCTTGCACTTTATGAATTTAGGAGCTAGCTTCTTATTAAAATGTTTATCCTTATCACTTTGATAAAACGTTCGTTTCCATACTGTATCACCAACGTTAAATTCAGCTTTTCTCCGTCGCAAGTTATACGTTTTACAATTCCGACTGTGAGCTTGTAATAATAATGACTGTACCTTGTCAAAAATCGATGATAATATCCCTAAGTTATCAGCGTAAGAGTCACGTGGTTGATAGATTATATCATCAGACGAATCGCTATCGTTATGTATGTAATGGGAACCACAAGTAACCAGTTCCCGACCATATACTAGGAATGATGGTGTGTGTTGTGTTACTTCATTAACTGAGTTGTTAATAGCAAACTGGATTTTTGGTATTAGCGTGTCCCAAATGCGATGATCGTCGTGAATAAAACTCGATATTGCAGTCATTATAGTTTTGTTGTAACGTTCAACTGTATTTACATGAGGAGAATATTTTGGTGTAAAGTGTAGTTTAGGTACTTTGTACCTTAATAACATATTTTTTAGTGTTGTACTAATAAATTGTTTGCCATTATCTAGGATAATTGTGGAAGGAATACCATGTACTAAGAAGACATTTTCTTCGAGAATTTTAGTGACAATTTCGGCTGTAGCACGCCTTATAGGGAATAACAGGCAGTATTTACTGAAACAACATGTTACTACTAATATGTAGCAGTTTTGTTTCCTTGTTGAAGTTAGTGGTCCAACGAGATCGACGCTTAAGACTTGAAAAGGCCTAGAGCATTGCTTAGGTCTTCCCATTTCGCTTAACGTAGCATGATTTTGATGTTTATGAGCGATACAGGTGTCACAGGAAGTGATTAATTTTACCACATCTTTATGCATTCCTGGCCAGAAGTATTTTAATGTTAGTCGTTTAAATGTCTTAAAAATACCAAAATGACCAGCAGTGGGGTCTGAATGGTTTTCAATAATTACAGAGTGTCGTAACTCAGCAGGAACGACCTCCTTCCATTCGAACTCCTTAGTGAGTGAGCACTTGCCCTTCGTGAATCTATATAGACGATCGTTTTTAATTAAATAGTTAGGAAAAGATGTTGGGGAGCTTTTGCATCCGTGGTAAATATTAAGATACCATTGGTCGGTAGTAGTGGCGGTTATAGGACTAGTATCGATAGCAGATATTTGACCGGCACGTGATAATAAGTCTGGGATTATATTGTCTTTACCGCGACGATGTTTTATTTCAAAATTGTAACTAGATAAACGTACACCCCAACGCGCCAAGCGTCCTGTAGGGTTATTTAAGTTAAGGAACCATTTGAGAGCAGAGTGATCCGTGTATACGATGAACTTCATGCCGTTGTCCAAGTAACACCTCCAGTGTTCGATGGCTACTAGGACAGCTAAGGCTTCTCGTTCAGTGATACTATAGTTCTTTTCTTGGGGTGATAAGGCTTTGCTCATATAAGCTATAGGGTGTTCCACACCATTTTTAGTCTGCGTGAGGAGACCACCAACGCCATAATCGCTAGCGTCGGTATGTACTTCAAATGGTAAGTTGAAGTCCGGACAAGAAAGTATTGGTGCTGAAACGAGGCACTCTTTAAGTTTCTGGAAGGACCCTTCCGCTTCGACGGACCAGGAAAAGGGTGCAGCCTTTTTACCAGTAGTGGTGAGTTTATGTAATGGACCAGCGATTGTGCTAAATTGCGGTACAAATCTACGATACCACGATGCCGTACCTAGGAATCTTTTTACTTCTTTTTTGTTTGTGGGAGTAGGAAAGTTTAGAATAGCTTCTACCTTGGAAGGGTCGACATGTAAGCCGTTTGAATCAATTACGTAGCCGAGGTATTTCAATTCGTCACGAAAAAACATTGACTTCTTAAAATTAATGGTTAAGTTTGCAATTTTTAGTTTTTGTGTTAAGTGCTTAGTTAAATTGTAGTGGTAAGTTATATTTTAATGTCAAGTAAATTAAATGTTACGTTATTTATTTTGAACAAAAGATAGTAATAATTTTAGAAAAGTTAAATTTAATTTTGTTTAGTAGCTAAGTATATATTTTTTTTTTTTTTTTTTTTTATAAAAATATTTAATGAAACCTTCTTCATTGGTATAAGATAGTATCCCCAGAAAAAACCCAAAATATATATAAATAAATCCAATGGCCAATGGCTTATTTGAGTAGTGACCGCCGCTACCGTACTTTTTAAGTGGTACGAACACACTGTTAGTAAAATAGATAACCCCAAAAGAATGTAAAAGAGGAAAGAGAAGTTTTCCACGTAGGCTTTCTCAGTCGTGACCCGCTGTTCAAGAAAAGTGTGTTATGTTAGGCTTATTTTTGTAGTTGGAGTTCATAACGCCCGCTCCAGAAGAATAAAAAGAATAGTACCCAAGAAGAAAGTATCAGTAAAGGCTTTTAGGTAAAGCAGTAAAAAATAAAAATAAATTTTAGTTACATGTTTGCATGTCAACAAAAAAAGTAAAGTTTGTAAAAGTGTTACGTATTTAGAAGGACTGTAGAAATAGGTTCTACGTCTCGTATTAATAGTACATACGATAGTTTATGTTTATTAAGTAGAAAGTATTTTGTTGGAAAAGATTCCATTGTGTTTTACGCTATATAAATGCAAGATAAATAAGTATAAGATAGTTCACACTTAGTTATTTTTTTATAGTTTAAAATTGATAGATACTTGAATAAGATATATAGATATAGGACGCTAAAGTTTATTTAAAAGTGACTAAGTTATAATTTAGTTGAAGGTAGTTTAGTGTAACAGAAAATAATAAAAAAAATAAAAAATATGTACGCTTGCCAGCGCAAGTACGCACGTAGATTTACTACAAATCTATTACACTGTGTAGTAATAAGTGTAAGTATGTGTAGTAAGTGTAGCACACGAGATGATAATAAGTTGGTATGGTGGTACTACTTTTTCCATCAACCGCCTCTTACGGGACCCACTGGATGTGATGGGATGGTCCTATTCTAACCCGGGAACCATACGGGGATCCAGGTTATAAGAATGATGCTACAAAAGAAACTACTACGGGGTGGTTGTGCTAGCCGTACAAGGTGTAAAAAGAAAAAAAATTGTCCGCGACCGTTACAAAACACAAAAGAAAGTACAAAAGAACCGTCACCAAAAACCCGCGACGAAACCTGACCGCGAACTCAGTGATGGCAGGAGAAATTTAGAAAGAAAGAAAGAAAAGCGAAGAAAAACCGTTATAACCGCGTTAAGGCGCCACTGTCGCGTAGCGGGGATAGTGGCCCTACGAAATAAAAGAAACAAGAATAAAAGAATAAAGAATTATATTTACAAAAGGCACAGGCTAGAGAGCAAGGGTCGTGAGTAGGCTAACGGTTTTTCCTAGGTACGCGCACTGAGAATCGGTCAGGTTCCCCTTCTAAGTGAGGTGAACTTATCAGAGTCGTCGTAGCAGAAGCAGCACGGTGACGGCACGGCGCGACAGCACAAGGCGCAGCACGGCGCAGCAGTTCCAAGGTCGACCAGCTCAGCAGCTGGTCCGGCAGTGGACAGGCTCAGCAGCCGTCCTCAAGCTCGACCGGTAGGGGTCGACAGCAGCTTGCGTCCGACGCCTCGTGCAAGGGAGTTCGTAGTGGAACTTGTAGGTAGGACCTCGTAGATAGGACCTCGTAGATAGGACCTCGTAGGTAGGACCTCGTAGGTAGGACCTCGTAGGTAGGACCTCGTAGATAGGACCTCGTAGATAGGACCTCGTAGATAGGACCTCGTAGATAGGACCTCGTAGGTAGGACCTCGTAGGTAGGACCCTGGAACCCACGGAAAGACACCGTCAGGTCCAGCCCGTGTGTCATAACCGTCCGCCGACCACAGAAGACACCTCAGCCTATTCAGTCCAGTCGAGGGTCTTGGCAGACGGTTATGCTACATTAATCGGTCGGACAGATAAAGAAGAAACAGTAAGATTACAGTATAAGGCAGAATAAGGACAGAGAAAGTACAAGAAAGATGATATTGTAGAATAGTAGGGATAGCGTCGGTTACAGGTTCCGTTATAGTATTCAAATTTGCGTACGTTGACCGCCAAATGCTTTTATCAACGGTTTAGGACCGTTGATAATACAAAGTGCCTAGAAACGGGAAAGAGAACAGATAGATAGAAGACAGATAGCAAGCACACTCACCCGTAAGTAGTTTTAGAGCACAAATTGAATTTACAAGGTTTTACTTAATGAAATAGTAACATACGTGCGCACTCCACAATCGTGAGACAAGCACTGGGCGAGCTCGCGGCGAAATGGCTCGCCGTGTCGCATATAGTATGGTTATAGCTATATATTACTATAACGGTTTAATATTTTAAGGCGCGTACACACGCGTAACGTTACAATGCTTTAGGCCGATAGAGGTGGGTAATAGACCAAGATGGAGGAAAAGGAGGGAGGCCTTTGCCCAGCAGTGGGACAGAATAGGCTGACATAATAAGCTTTAAAAAGACGCGTTCAATGACGCATGATTAAGCTTTTGGCGTTTGATAAAATCACTAGGTACTTATTCCGGGCAATGGCAGACTCAATTTTTACCCCCATAATATTTCGCACTTATTTGTACAGTATAATTATTAATTAAGACGAAAAAAACAATTAAGACAATCTGTATATATTAATCTGTGATCTTAGAGGAGATACCACTGGAGAGATCATGATGCGCTAACCCCTCTGCCAAATTTTGTTCATATGTTCAGGTCATTCTTTATTTGTGTGCGTATCTTTTTGAATGTGTTGCGAGTTTATTATAGTGTGGGTATGCGTGAAATTGTATCTGTGTGTGTTTACTTCGCCTCCCGTACCCCGCAAAAGTGCCACGAAAAATTTGTTCGGGGAATCGACTCGATACTAACTCCATTCTAATTACTGTGAGTCTGTGATTGATAATCTGCAACCTGAGATTTCTTAATTAAACATACTTATATATGACCAAAAAATTGGAATATTGGATGTTAGTTGTAAAAATACACAACATGAATGCTTTAGCGACCTTTGAAATCCTTGACGTTTCTAATAAATGTCAAGCTGAGTTGATATTGCTGTGCGATGTTGATCGGAGCATGTAAGAACTTTTTTAGTGCCTCGAAAACTTTTAAACGGGATACGTGGGACGTTCATGAATGAAGTCACGAGGCTGGCCATTGGCACTGAGACCAATAAATATTCAATATGATACGCAAAAGTGAAGGTGACACAGAGTTAGAGAACGACCTTTTTTAAACATTTTGTATGATACAACTAAACTGTCAGACTTTAATGATATTTGCCTTTCTAAAGGGCCACTAACCAAAACAGCTTATTCACAGAAATAAAGTGGATAGAACTTCAAATTAGAAACTCGCACACGATACTCATAAATAACTAAGTTTCAACGTTTGGTCAAATTATACAGTTCAAGAATTTATGTGCATAATTTGGTTTTCAAGAAATGTTTTCCACTTACACGAAAAATGAAACTTGGTTATATTTTTACTGAGCGGGTGTACCCTTTCTTCTGTTTAGGTAACCAAAGGCATTTACTATAGGGCACAGAGATTCCTTCAGGACTTTTCCATACAAAAACTGTCGTCAACTTCTAAAATTGCCACGTATATTATTATTTTTCAGTTCAGAAATGTTATCGTAGTGAGATTTGCGATATCGGAACACTAAAAGTAGGCATATTTTCTTTCAAAATATTTTTTTTTGTCGGATTGGACGTCGTAAGTACATACGTTTCTACTGAAATTGGACGTGTAACAAGTTTTTGAATAAAATTTTGCTCGCTAAGGCCGCTCTATTTGTAGTTAAATGTCTTTGGATATAACAAATTTATATAATTTAAAAAGATACTGAAAAAATGTTTTGAGTATAAATGTAATGGTGGTGGTAGCCTCCACGGCGCAGTGGGAAACCGCTTGCTTTGTAAACCGGAGGTCGCGGGTTCGAATCCTGCGGGGGGCGACAACTTTGTGTAGTTGTTCCTTACTGGCTAGGACAATGCAGGCCGATCACCTGATTGTCTGTAAAGTAAGATGATCCATGCGTCGGATGGGCGTGTAAAAAGTCGGTCCTGCGCCTAACCTCTCCCCGGTCATGTCGGTCTTCCGTCCCATCGGATTATGAGAGGTATTATATAAAGGAAGAGAGAGTGCACTTGTGTCTACGCAAGCGCTTGTGCACTATAATATCTCCTGCGTACATGGCTGATCTTGTGAAAGATTGGCCGCTGTGGTCGTTTCGGCCAGGAGGACATTATTATTAATGGTAAAAAATATTGAATGGTCCATGGTAAAATGTCTTGTACCAAACTTTAAGAATACCATATGAGGAGGCGGCTGTTTCTACATACAAAAATCTTTACGGAATCAAAGTTCATATTATGTCCGCTGTGGACTTAATTTTCTTACCTTGAATACCAAAGGCGGGGTGCACATCAGCCTTTTTGGGTGTCCATAACATCATCCAGAACGCTTCATAGCATTTTTTTAAACTACTGATGAGACAAGCAAGACGTTTGCCTCATGGTAAGCAACACGCCTGCCTATAGACAGTTACATTGCACTGCTGCTCGTAACCCGATAGATTAGATATTAAGTCTCTTGTGACCGGTAATTTCACCAGCTTCAGTGGTCTTGACTCCAGAATAAAGCTATGTTTACACACTGCTGCTTTACGGCAGAATATCTGATACTGTGGCAGTGACTAGCTGGGCAGTTCCTTGCACATGGCAAGGCATCTACCACCTTCATATATTATCAAATCCAATAACTTTCTTCATAAGTATTATCCACTTAATGATGTTGAAATATTAAATTTAATTTGTAAGAAACGCTTGTGGAACCGGTTTTCCGTAACGTTGTTGAGAAGCCGACAATGCCGGAGTAATTTTGCTTATTTCGGCTTAAATTACTTGATCTCGTTTACGGCCTTTGAAGATTCCACCAAGTTTTCACGAAGTTTCTGTCTAATTTATTGTTTAGCGTCACTTTCTTGTATTTATTTAACGTAAGTTAACTGTGTAAAACATTTTTGAATCACTCTAATTAGAAACTCGACCTAAAATTAATTAGCTGATGATCTATTTTGTTTTGATTGCAAGTTTTATCCGAAACTTTGGCAATTAAACTCAATAAGCTAAGTTACTGAAGTGTATGCTTGCCTTTATGTAACGAGTCATTATGTAACAAAACTCGTAAATAATTTTTGAGATCTGTCTTTTCTTGTAATTTTGTACTACATATCGTCGTTTTATTTGAACAAGTAATTCACTATGTTATTCGTTAAAATAAGGCCTATTTGTTAGCAAATCTATACTATAATAAAACTCAAAGAGCACTTTTTCTGTACATTGAATATTTTTCCAAAATTTCTATGTGGGGATACTATACTATCGACATAGAGGCCAACACAATTTTTTTTGGAATTATTGTCTGTCTGTCTGTCTGTCTGTCGTTCTGTTTGTCCAGGTATCATTTGAAAACCCGTGGATGGATTTTGATAGGACTTTCACTGATTTGTTGTGTAGAAGTCAAGGTATAAATTGGTATATAAAACATCACGCTATGTTTCATAGGGGCTAAGCAGTGAAACATTACTTGCACATATTACCACGTAATTTCCTTTGTATGTGAATAGGGTAATTATAGACTGATCAGTTAATCATTAAGATATCTATTATTACGCTATATACAATAGGGACTGAGCAGACATTTAGTTTGCATAAGATATGGCAGCGGCGAAGGGTCAATTTTTGTAAGAGGTAAGCCGGTCCACCCAGGACATCTTCATTAGATTTCTGTATTGTTCTAAGTACTTTGTTCAGTGTATAGGTATTATATTACAGTCGTAACAATAAAAGATGCGAAAAAGTTAGAACTTTCATTATCGAATATCATTAGACAGTAATTTACGATGTTAGCGTGATTTACATTATGAACAGCGCCATCTATCGGTGAAATTGAACTTACAATCACTATAGAACTTTAATCTATATATATAAAAGAAAGTCGGGTGAGTTACACTATTTATAACTCAAGAACGGCCTAACCGATTCGGCTGAAAATTGGTGGGGAGGTAGCTTAGAACCAGGAAACGGACATAGGATACTTTTTATCCCGGTAGGTTAAGGTTAAGCAAGATGGGAGAACCGATTTGTATGAAAGTGTGCATATCGGGTAGGTCTGAGAATAGGTCATTAAGTATATTTAATGCCGCTGATACCATGACTGACGAGGATATATAGAACGAGAGGAGGGTGCAAGAGAGGAGAATGAGGGAGAGGGGATTCGAGGAGGGGGTGATGGGGTGAGGGATCGGGGGAGTTAGGTGAAGTAAGGGGGGAGTGAGAAGGAGCAAGTTCGTAGAAGAGAGAGGGGGAGAGGGCTCAGAGAGGGGACAACAGGGAGAGGAAGAGGTGGAGTGTTACGGAAACCGAAGCGGGAGGGGGAAAGAGAGAGGAGAGAAAGAGCATATAATTAGATTTTTTTTATAAGAGAGAGAGAGAGATGGAGAGTGATAAATCTAGGGAGGAGGGAGAAAAGGGGAGCAAAATGTAATAAAAGCGCGGGTGGAGCTGCGCGGGTCAGCTAGTATTGTATAAAATATAAATTATGTTTTATGAAATATCAGTTTGAAATCTAACAGAGGAATTTATAAACCCCGCGTGATTGTATGCCGACTAAAATAGCTTCCAAAGAGGCACTATGCATAAATTATACACAATGACATCGTAACTACCTTTATGCTTAATGAGATTGTTTACATCGCGAAGTTTTCCTCAACGTGCAAACACTATTTAATTTCTTTACAGAATTGTGCACAACTAGGCGTGTACCGTAAACTAAACAAATGATGCGCGATTATTCAATCAAAGTAAGAATTTAATCTTAACTTAAATGAAGGTGATTCCCTTATAACTTTCGTACACAGTCGCTAATAACGAAACTTGCGGTTAATAGCTTGGAGGAGATGAACAAGGCGGGCGAGGGGTACGGGACGCAGGGCTTGGCGAAATTTCGAGACAATTCAATGGGAAAATCTGCCTTTGTGAAACTTCCATTGTAGTTATTATATTCTAACTTGATATTATAATAATTCGGTTCGAACAATTTCTATTTACGAGCATAATGAGACCGAAATAGAGTCACACAAGTGAACAAATATTGACAATAACTGCGTACACTTAGATAAGTTCATTAAACAGAATGTAAAAAAACACGTGTCCGATCCGCGAGGGTATTATTCAGTGTATCAATACAAACACATGTATATAACTCATTTGTTAATTATCCCAATTTTTTTTCTAATTTGTACCAGAAATACAAGATCAGATTCGTTTTTCTGGAACAAAGTAGGAAAAAAAATATGAGATATTCAACAAATGAGTTATATACATGTGTTTGTATTGATACACTGAATAAGACCCACACGGATCGGACACGTGTTTTTTTACACCCTGTATTCTTAATATAAGCTTTAGCAATTCCAGTGTTACGGCCGTGAGTTAATAAAATTATGGGACAATAGGGGTAGGTACACAATAAACGTTTAATATGACAGTAACGTTAGTATCGATAGAGGCACGGCCGGCAATAAATGGAACACTCGCGGATTTATAGATACATTATTATGTGTACTTTCTGAGTGAGAAGGCTTTCAGCGCAACGCCGCGCGAGCATATCGAATGTTTATGACGTCATTAAACATATTTTTACGAGGACACCGCCGTGTTCGTATATTATGACGCGAAGGGGAATAGCGTCATACTGACGTTTCATTGGTCAGTAATCCAAGGAAGTGAACCACTGGTGATATTGACAAAGCTCGCGTAATAAACTGCATATTACTTATTTTACTCATTAGCACATTTAATTTTAGTGCATCACCGAAATCCTGGTCTATAATTAGCGGTGATATCGTGATTATATAGCTTATTAGCGGCAGATATTTAATCTTATTTTATAGATAATCGTTTGAACATATTGTCAAACTAGAAATGAACAATATCACAAAGTAATGAGAAACACCTACTAGAATATTAGGAGATCCAGTTCATAAAGTCATTCATTTATTTATTCTTATTCTTTATGCACACACTAGAAAATAGAAAGAGTTTTACAATAGAATAAAAAAACATATGTATGGCGTGCTTAACCCAATATGGGTTATCTTACTATAAGGAGAAAAATGGAATCAAAGTCTTTACTGCGCTATGCACAACAAAAGCTAAGTATATAGTGAGCTTAATGATTGGATCAAAGGCGACTCTTCATACAACACTGGCAATCATGTTGCTTTTTTTTTAGTAGATTCATCTACATTCGATTTTGCCGACCGGCTGTGCCGAGTGATGCCGCCGCAAACATTTAGCGCCAGTCTAAGCCGGGCGGCCTTGTTTTCGACCAAACATATACATAATATGTTCGTATTTGCCGTCCATATGTGCTGATTTTTGTAGCGTCCCTGAGAGATTCCAAATTTGAGTCAATTTATGAGCAACCAAATAAAAACTAAATCACTATTTTTATTAAAATTGGAAATAAAAGTAAGAAGTAATTAAAATTGTAATTTTCTATATTGACATTTTTATTGCTTCGCTATCGAAGTTATGAAACTAAAACTGATGAAATAGAAAGGAAATAACTAGCTCTAAACTAAACAAGCGGGGAAGCTGACAAAATGCCACGTCAATTCACCAAATTACGGAGTAATTGAACCGAATTTCTGAGAGAAGCTCATGTAATGAAAGCAGATAAAGGGAAGCGAGGAAAGCGCGAGGGGCTTATTCAATTCGTTCGCGAGTTCAGCCTGACACTGACTTAAGTAGATAGTTAAGATTTAGCCAAGAAAGCACCCGCCGGCACCCACTAATGTGTACTCAGAAAGTAGTCTCGTCTCAAGAATTGGCCGCTTAAGTACCTACAGAAACTTACCATCCATTAGTTACTTGCAAGAACACATTATAGTTTAACTTTTGTTTCTCTTTACTTACTGGATATAAACAGCGGCCGAGCAAGGTAGGCTAACAATTCTGTTTAACAAAGCAACTCCTTATTTTGTATGCGGTGAATCTGTTGGTTTATGGTACGGTATTCAACTGTTTAATACTTTGCCTTAGTAAAGAAATGGATTTAGACCGCAGTTTTCTTCACAATAATGGATCATGAAAACCCCAATTATAATATCCTGGGATAATTCACACACTGTCATTTGATTCCAAACTAGGCCGAGCTTGTACTATGGAAACAGATCATGATGCAAATCTTATATGTATTTTTTTTTATAAATAATGTATAGGTAAATAATGTACTTGTATAGATAAATAACACCCGGACTCAGAAGAAGCATATAGTTTATGTTCACGCTCACAAATCTTTCTCCTGGGTGGAAATCAAACGCACGACACACTGGGTAGCGGCCAGTAACTACTAACGGGCCCGTCCAATCATCCATACCATAGAAAGATGATCTTGATTGTTAAGAAATTGAAATTGGTTATTTTTACTTAAGCTATTATAAGTTTTCCTGATCACAAGCTTATTAAAATTCTTCTTCTTCCATTTTAGAGCTGTGCTCTTGTCGGTAACGCAATAAATTGCCATATCACTTTTTCTGCGACCTGTTGCATAAAATTTCGCCTTGGTCTTCCTCTTATATGTGTGTCTAATATTTTATTGTATCAGTGTAATTGCTCAGCCTACAAAAAAAAAAAACGAATGGAGGATACCTACTTATCCTTACCGCAGAAAAAAAAATCATTCCAACTTGATATTATTTGACTGCTTCAATTTCGAACTGGTATTCTCGCTCCTCTTAAATATATTATGAGTTTAGAATTTTATGGATAATGTATAAGATGGTGACAGCTCCATGATCAATTGGGGCCGCTCAATATTGTGATAGCCGATACCGTCGCTCCTATCAACAACCGAAACATTTCAGCCATATAACTTCACGGCGACGGCAAGACACCGCGCACTTTACTCGATTGGATTTGAGGTGGACTCTCTTGACCTCACACGTGCCCTGACGAATAAGAACTAATGATTTTTGTGTACTTACTGCTGTATGTCGATATGCAACAGGTGTTTTCGTTTCTATTGAAAATGAAAGTCTGCGTTTTTGCAGCATTGCAGAATCGAGCGATTTGT
The DNA here is from genome assembly GCA_911728495.1 of Furcula furcula. Taxonomy (NCBI): domain Eukaryota; kingdom Metazoa; phylum Arthropoda; class Insecta; order Lepidoptera; family Notodontidae; genus Furcula; species Furcula furcula. The sequence goes on along the minus strand of OU452249.1, from coordinate 16,464,374 downwards.
AGACGCTGTTCGCGAGAATCTTTGTATATGTACATGATTCTTTAGAAATGTTTTTACTAGCGTGGAAAGCATCGCAGACGCGTATTGCTCTATTCTACGAATTCAGTGTCACTATTGACAATAATACGGCGACGAAAATTGTCACGCCAAAAATATGTTTCTTTAAAGATTACTTAGAGAATATTTTTCCATATTTTTCTCAAGGATAAGAAATTGATCCTATGCATATCTGATTCGTTCTTCATACGTATGTTTGCGAAAAATCTTCTCTGTGAAGGAATCTACATAATCAGAATCAGCGGGACGTTGTCGAAATACGTAACCATGTGTTGTGTACAGTGTATTTAGATACTAGTGTCAAACAGAATATTAAAAAAGGCGATCTAGTAGCGATGACAGAAAACAATTTTTAGGCTTTGCAAAAAGTCCTATTGTATCAGCATTATTTGGTTGACTGATGTTTTTCATCCTCACAAAACGCACAAAATCGCCCGAGAGGAAAATCGAAATAGAATTCTTTTCCTTCGACGTCCAAAAGATATTAATTTTGAAATATAACGAGCAGTATCGCGAGAAACCAATACCCTAACGCAATAAAACGTATGAAGCGAGTATTATTCGCATGATCACATTTCCTAATAAGTTGGATCCAACAACGTGTTCAATGTGGCGAAAACTAATAGCTCCCATCTCGGCCGCACCCGTCACTCCCGCGTCCGCCCGGCCAAGCATTTAGAGCCTCCACTCTATTATATTTTGTTTAGTTCCTTACAGAATACACGGACCCCAGTATATTAAATTTAGAAGAAGATAGAACCTCGTGATCATGTATTCGTAAATTTTCATTCCATGGATCGGTAGGACTGTGCTAAATAGGTCATATTGTGTAACACACTTTCGTTTTAATGCATTTTGTAATTATGCCGTCAATTTCCGAGAACTGGGTTATAAATAACAATTACTTGGTAATACGCTACCCACAGTATAATTACCCGTAATGAACCTCCCACCGAAGAACGTGTTGGTTTATTTTTTACATTTTCTCTTATTTCTCTTTTATTTATGTTGCTCACAGTTTAACTAGGTAAAACTATTTCAATTATATTTCTTCTGAGGCATTTACTATTATGCATATATAAACAAAAAAAAATTCGAGGAGGTCGCGGGTTTGTTCCCGTAGGGAGCACCAACTTTGTGTAGTTGTACTGGCTAGAACAATGCAGGCTGATTATCTGTAAAGTAAAGATGATCCATCCATGCATCGGATGGGCAAGTAAAAAGTCGGTCCTGCACCTGACCTTTGGTCCCCGAACTTCGGTCCTGTTCGGTCTTCGGGCTCCCGTCGTGTCAGTCTGCCGTCCTATCGGATTGTAAGAGGTAAAGGAAGAGAAAGTGCACTTGTGTCTACGCAAGCACTTGCGCACTATCTACCGCGTAGATTGCTGAACTTGTGAAAGATTGGTTTCACGCAGATCGGCTGATCTTGTGAAAGATTGGCCAGTATGGTATGGTATGGTATGGTATTGGCCATTATGTATATGAATGTAAGCTGTAATGATAATAGAGTAACGAAGCCATTTCTCTATGCATTCCTCTTTTTATTAGTCAATGGTTGTTCACGGCACGTGTCTTTCGTCACACGGATTGAAGGCATGAAATGACAGAATATTACGTCGGGCTGCGGTGGGGTGCGGTAGTGACAGGGTGCGGTCACTTACGACCACGTTGCGGTAAAATCATATTAGTTATTACCTATTACATTAACGCACAATAAACTGTTCCATTATCGTTTGAGACTTTATTACATGCTTACATTTCTTTAAGGAGATATTGTACAGTTTATTATTTGTCTTTATATAGTATACTATATATTTTAAGGTAAGGCGATTATGAGTCAATGACTGTTACAACTGACTGACCTTAGCAAGATCTATATAGCACTGATATCCTCAGCGATTGTACAGTCTATCTACTAACTGAACAAATTGAATTTGTCTTAACTGTGTATCTGTACGTTGCAACATATTTATGTATGTAGGTATCTACAACTCCCTCATCAATAATATATGAAAGATTTATTGTCAACATTTTATTGACAATAATGAACCCCGAGCTATCATAGATTATTCATCGGAGATAAGAAAGTGTTTTCAAATCTGAATAATTTACTTGTTATTTAAATAATGACGGCAGGACACCTAAATGTCTTGATGTACACTTTCACAGAGTACAAATGTTCATTTCCGTCCACGCGAACCGCGCATTAGGGGACTTTGTCAAAGGCGGTCAATAAGTCGTAAGTATCCAAACTTTCGGCCCTAATCACTCGTTATTTCATTACTGTCTGAGTAAAGTTATTTGACAAACAATAATTTATAATAATACTTTCTGTATGTCCGTGCCTGATAAATTAGAACAAGGTATACTACTAGACTGGCTACACATTTTGCAGACAAATTGCAAAAAAATTCCGGTGACCGCATCTGTAGAGTGCTATTTTCTTCGAGAATGAAAAAGAAAATATTTCTACGTGGTTTCAAAAGAGACACAAACCAAAAAGTGGTAAACATCAAACATACGAATACACACACGAATAAGACTCTCTTAAACCATATTAGTGGAAAAATAGTTATTCGCCACTCAAAGCCGTCTTGTGGCAGACTTTCCTTCTCCTTAGTCGGTCCGATATTGCTGAGAATCGTGACTATTACCGACTGCCGTCTCTTGGTCCTCCCCTCCACTGTTGTCGATCTTCGGCTTAATTAAGGGAATGTCAAGATGTTCAGACACTTGAACTGCAGACTTTGACACCGAGTTTTTTATTGAGAACAGTCTTCAGTTATGCTTTGTCCCTGCACCATATCTTATATAATTAACAATCTCACTAACTGCCATCCAATTTTCTCTCTCCTATTCAAATTACAAGCAATATCGTAATTTTCCTATTATGACTGCCGAAAACTGGTCGGCTTTTACTGACACAATTTAAGCTAATAACAGTTTTTGTGACACTAAACACGAAAAAAGCTTTCCCCGTTTAACGGAGCGTAAATGTGTACTCCATGTTGCCGCCACCCTTAAGCAGACATTATTAGGGGGTGGCACATGGCGGACGTAAAATTTTGTAGCGATTTTCTTTCTCTAATACTGTTAGGCTATAGAGTGTAGGTCACGTTGACGACATAACTTTCGTTAAGGGCGAAATATTTGGGGGAGAATGCATGAATGTTTTCTAGCTGCTATTTATAGCGGTTTCTTATGATGTTATAAGTGAGATATAAGTTCGTTGCCCATAACGGGTATAACTTTTTTTTTGTCATAGTAAGCTTGTGCTGCACCTGATGGATACTGTCGACGCAATCGAAGATGGTATAACACACTAACTTATTAAAAATCTATTCACTCTAGCCTTGAAGACACCCACAATATAATCGGGCGGGAAAACCAACGCAGGCAAACTGTTTCAGTCCTTAACTGTCTATTATAAATGAAGAAGCAAATCGTTTATTCCGGACTGAAGACACGTTGTTTGTCGGGAAAGAAATGCTTAAAAGGATAAAAGGTATTGGGTCTATATAGAGGTGGCGTCCGGGTTAAATGGATTTCGTCCCCGGTGGACTCTATAGACGCTATGGACAGACTCTGGGTACTTCGATTGGATCTCGCCAAAGTCTCTCCAGTGCCAGACACTGGGGAGCAGTAATGCACACTCCCTCCGGCTCCCTCGTAGTGCTAGCGACGACACAGGGCTACTAAGTCGTCGTCTGCTTTGGGGTTGCATTTAACGGGTATAGCTTCAACAACATGTGTAAATTTTAAGCTAAAAGAACGCAAAGCCCGCTGAGTTTCCTGCCGGATCTTCTCAGTTAAGGCCGCATTGTGTTCCGGTGGTAGCTTTTAGAAAAATGACCATTCAAAAGTGCGTTAAGCCTATTTGAAATAAATATTTAAGACTTTGACTTTGACAAAACCGTGGAGAGGCAAATAGTAGCAAATCTACAAAAAAGGAAAAGGATCCTGTATCAAAGGTATTGCTGTCCCGCCAGCCAAACGGCAAAAATACAGTAGTGAAATCGTAGGATTATGTAAACACTGATACTATACTGATGATAGGGGCTACGAGAGGTTTTTACTACTATTATAATATTTTCTTTTAAAGAGTGACCTTGAACCATAAAGGCTGCTACAGTACTTCAGCCACAAACAGCAACTTCTCACGGACTACTACTGGCTACGTACGTAGCCAATGTGTAAACACCACAAAAAAAAACAACGTTGATTGAAGGTCGCGTTATATGGTTGCAATCTACTGGAGGTGCTTTAGCACTGTACCCTACCTTTATTAATTAAAATATTATGAAATGTGATGCATTTCATTATTTTTTAAATTGTAACTTCTAGCTATGTACTCGTATATGCCGAACACGCCTTGGCGTTTGGTTTATGTGAAAGAACGGCCTAATAATGGTACCATTAAGAGCTCAAATGTATTTCACCTTTTGCATTAACATAAATTCGGTACTGCGTTTCCCAAACATAAGCCTTAGAAGTTTCTTTATAATCGTAATTAGCAATATTTTGTAAGCCGACACAAAAGAGTGTCGGCACGGGTCGGCCGGCTTAAGGACAAAAGCGGTCGTCGGACTGCGCCGAACGCACTACAAAGGGCTTACTCACGGTTTAAACGTCGCTTCGCCTCCCTGAAAATTTGTTTCATTAAGCGGACCAACCTAAAATTTTCTTTTCCTTTAACACCGTGTCCGGATTCCGGTAACTGGATTTAATGTCAAATATTTTATAGCTCTCCGCTTACCAAAGATATTTTATAAATAAATAACAAAGGCCAAAATTGTAGGGCAGTATCAAATGGGCGGCTCAGGTATTATTTTACTGTGAAAGACTGATTTGGAAAGTTATCAAACACTTCTATTTCGTGTAGATTTCTGTAGAGTTGCTGTCAGCTTGAAAAATGTAGTTATTTTTAAATAAAATCGATCTATATATATAACGGGTGTAAGGGACATCGTACCGACATAAATTTTATAAGATGTCAAATAATGTCCGTTACAACCAACATTACAGAAACCATTTAGGTATATGGAAAATGACAAATTAATAGCTTATTAATTTTCGAGCATGTAATGAATATATTCATGCGGAATAATATTTATTTCTCAAATTACATTGCTAATTTTCTAAAATAATAATAATTAATTGCCTATGTAATGTTTTAGTGCATAACGAATAAATAAATAAATAATTAAATAAATTTTCCACAAATAAGTAATCAAGTAAATTGACGGGCCCGTTGGTCTAGTGGTTAGTGACCCTGTCCGCTAACCGATGGGTCGTGGGTTCGATTCCCACCAAGTGTCTGGGTGTTATTTATCTATTTTATTTACAAAAAAAAATGTATATAAGTATTAGTATCAGTTGTCTGGTTTCCATAGTACAGGCTCTGCTTAGTTTGGGATCAGATGACCGTGTGTGGGTTGTCCCAAGATATTATTATTATTATTGTTTTTAAATTAAAATTATGCTTTATTATTACACCAATAATGATATTATACTAATTTTATTTAAAAAAAGTGATTTTTTTTAAATTCATGAAAAAGCCGATGAAAAATTTCAACACTAGTGTTCAGAATCATGTACTGGATCCCTAGTATCAGTTTTCGGCACGATGTCCCTTACACCCTGTATATATACAAATGAATGTTTGTCTGTACGTCCTTTATAGAATCGTAAACTATGCATTAGATCATTTCATGATCTTCAGCAAATTGTTGTGCATGAGCCTAAAAAGGTTCTAAGTAAAAAAAAAATATACAGACGAATTGAGAACCTCCTCCTTTTTAACCGACTTCAAAAAAGGAGGAGGTTCTCAATTCGTCTGTATATATATATTTTTTTTTTTTTTATGTATGTTCGCGCATAACTCTGGCAATTATTAACCGATTTGAAAAAATCTTTCTTCCATCCATTCTTCAATCCATTGATTGGGTCCCATAAAAAAATTATTGCTTAGTAATAAGTAGTTCCTAAAAAAACAAGAATGGTGACTGCGCACTGAGAGTTGCAAGAAAGCCTATATAGATGACGTTTTAGTCGCTCGGACTCGCTCGGTCGGACAAAAATGGTCATAACTCTGGCAAATATTTACCAATTTCAATGATTCTTTTTTTATTCGAAAGAAGAAACCACTGTATTGAATCTGTATGAATTTTATTACAACCGGATAAGAACTTCCTGGAGGACCATGAACGATGTGGAGGAATTTATCTGGTAAAAACCATAAAACTGATGTTCTCCATTACATTGCTCTGACAATTATGAACCGATTTCGATGATTCTTTTTTTATTCGAGAGAGTAAACTACTATGATGTTTCCATGCAAATTTCATTACGACCGGATATTATTTTCTGCAGAAACATGAATTATGTAAAACTATGTAGACGATAATGTGATCATAACCTACCTAGATAATTTTACGGTTTTCGATGGTTCAATCTTTATATATGAAAATATCACTAAAAAGGTTAAAATAAAACCTTTTTAAAAAAAAATTGAACCGACTTCAATATCACTGAAAAGTATAAAATAATTTAAATATTATTGAAGTTGGTGCCAAATATACACAGCAGGTACGCTAACACCAACTTCAATAATATTTAAATTATTTTATACTTTTCAGTGATATTGAAGTCGGTTCAATTTTTTTTTAAAAAGGTTTTATTTGAAGTCGGTTAAAAAGAGCGCGAGCTGCGGGGGTCAGCTAGTATTATATAAAAATGAATCCCTATTTCCCTTGGTCACGCCATAACTTGAACGACTTCATCTATCTTTTTTTTAAGTTTTCAAATACTTTGTAGAAGGTTCTAACAGAAAAAAATAATAGGAAAGTTGCACAGGAAATTACGCAGGCAGAGATGCGCGGGACAGCCTTGATAAAAATAAATTACCTACCAACGAGCGATCTAATAAAAAATTTAATAGTGTTATTAACAAAGGCAATTCCGAGCACAATGAATACCTGTGCGTAAGGATAAAAGGATAGAGGATTACCGCCATCAAAAGCACACCAAGTGTTGTTCTTGATATAACAACGCTAAATAAAAAGCTGTTCTCCGAACAAAGCCGTACGTGAGGCAAATTATTTATGTATTGCCGCGGTCGGTCTAATTACGTGGGCCTTTTGTTCTTGCAGCCCCCGGCCGCGGCCGCCACACTTTCTATACCCTTCCATATACTACTGGAGTAAACGTAGCTTAGATAACAATAATGTAATGAGCTTGCGGTCCCCTAAGAATCAAACCGCGCCGTTAACTTTAGTTTAAATGACCAATACTGGGATTAAATTGCGGCTGACGTTTTCATGGTACTCGTACTCCAATACCTGTGATTGTAACAATACCTGTGATTGAAGCAATGTGAAATATTAAGAAAGATAAGTAAGTAATTAATTCAGTTCTGGATACGGATTCTACTAAAATTTGAAAATACTATTTATAATCCATTAGTTGATTCAAACCGATATTGCAGAGAGTAATTACTATACCATACCGTGTTTTGTTAATTATTCATCAGCAGCCGAAATATGTCCACTGCTGAACAAAGGCCTCCCCCTTAGAAGGGAGGGGTTGCCATAATCCCCACGCTTGGCAGGCGGCTTGAAGATCGCAGTATAGGTGGTAGGTAATCCAATAGAAAGACGCTGCTGCCGATCTTCCCTTAGTCGCCTCTTACAGATACCCAACGCTGTTAATTATTGCGTCTTCCTAAACCTTACTGAATTGACATACGAGAATTACGTATAAGGGCATATTTGCACTCCGCTCTCTATTTACTCTCAAAGACACTTAATATAACTCGACAGCCCGTACAGCCACATGGTGGCCATAAAATTACCGTAAAAAAAGTGATAAAAAGACGCGTGCAGGGGGCTCTGAGCCTTAATTTTCCTGAAATAACAGTCAAAAGGTAAGTGAGAATTATTAATAGAATGCGAAAAAAATATCATAAACATTTATGATGCCTTAAGATCCTTACCCTCACACGGTGGGTCGGAGGACTGGGGAATAAGAAATAGCATATGATATTCACAAGTAATAAATATTAGAGGAGGTGCAGTGATTGCGAGAACAGGTGTCGGCAGACGGAGCCACGGACATAAACTGGCCCCAAAGCTTTTTATTCAGACGGCCATTTTGGAAAATTCGCCGAGTTTGCAGGTTTTTTACTGAGCACTCAGCAGGGGTAACGTTTTATTACCCGTCCCGGTTCTTATTTGGTGTCAACAATATCTTATTTCAGGGGTTTCCGCGATTATAATGATAACTAAAAAATACATCTTTAATTCTTCATTGATTACTCTTAACTCAACAATTGTTTTTTTTTTGGCTGTTGGCCGCAGATGGCCATTACAGCTTCACCGGACAAGGCCTCTACAATGTCAACCGCTTTTGTTGTATATTTGACACACGTGGTTGCGTAGTGAAGAATATGTAAGGACAAGTAAGTAATTTCTGGTCTGAAACTAAATCATTACTTATAATATACGTATGGAGTGGAATTAAAATTATATGAGTTTTTTTTAATTTACTAAAGATTATATTAGAAGAACACTGCACTGCACCTTTTATACTTGGCGGTCTATTGTAGTATTTTTTTATTATACTAAGGTAGCAAGCAAGCATGTGGACAGCCTGGTGGCAAGCAGGCACCGCAGCCTATAGATGCTAGCAATACCAGAAAAATCCCTAGCACCGTTGCGTTAAGACATTAGATAGTATAATTAAGTATTCTGTGTCCGGTAATTTTACCTGCTACAGTGCCCTTCACACTGGAACACAGTAATGTTTAACACTCTGCTGCCAGGCGGTAGAATATCTAAGAAATATGGCGAATATCAATTTAATTTTTATTTTATTGCTAGGCTAGAAGAATAAATTTATAATTAAAGAAAATACTGACACAATAAGTACAATAATAAGACATGGTTTAAAGTGCACGGATATTTGTCCAGGTATTGAGGATAACTAAGAATTAGGATCATTAAAAACGTACTCTGTCTTCATTTTCAAAGAGCTCAAATATCGGCGTTCATGTATAAATGGTAGCAAGAAAAACCTATTGTCATTCAAATATTAATGTCTATCTTAAAATGCAGTTGATGCGCTATATACTAAGATATTGAAATCAGCTATAAAATTGGTGACTGATTGACTAAAGCCGTCATTGATTGAACTATGCACACTATATCAGCTATAAACTGATGACGATTGATCGTGACGGCAATGCTGGCTATATCTCAGTATCGACAAGGCTATCCGAAGCGGTAGCATTGCTACGATGAGCGATGGACGAGCGAAGCGTGAGCGATTGTCACACGAGTGATGCGCATCAGGCTATACAAGAGGGGAACCAGCGTCAGGCCCCCACCGTCTCCGCACACCCCCGTTATCGATTGCCCCAGTTGAGAGCGGGGCGGAAGTAATGATAGAGCAGGATGCAACCACTGCCCGATCCGATGTCCAACTCCACCTAGTAACTGTAATGCACTACGCAAACATTTGTCCAACATAGTAAGTATTTAATTTTCCATTCCTTAATCCTCTCATTTTCTCTTGAAATACTTATCGGTAGTATTTGCGATTAGGGTCGAAAATGTCAGCGTAAACTTACTAAAATATATAAAGACTAAGTAAAACTGGGTCGCGCTACTAATTTCTAGTCTTCAAATAAATTAGTCAAAAGTTTGAACCATCAAAGTAAACAACTTCACAAAGTGGAGCGTGGAAGTGACATCCTGCTTATATCTATCTTAACGGAACCAGTAATAGCTTCCTCAATCTCGGCGTCAAAGTTCTCATAAGGCGCTTCTTAACTAAGGCGTTAAGGAAGATAGTTAGTGAGAGGCCTTCGGCAGGGTCTCAAAACTTGGTTGAAACTTGCGTAATTCGATCTCCGCGATCCGGCGTCGGGCATCAATGCGACGATAACTCACAATACGTTATTAGCATAATAATCACAATTGCTTGACCCAGAGGATCCGTGACGTCAGCAAAAATCCAATTTCACGCCTTTAATCCTTTTTGATCTAAACAAGCATGATTCATGAGGCGCATAAGCTGCGGTATTACATCAACATAAAGGCTATTGTTGTGAAGTCGCAAGTACCACCAAAATGGCGATTCAATGTCCATCGTAAAGCGGAGTTCATAAGCCATGACGTTTTAGACCCTCGCGTCTATAATCAGTTATATCGATTTTACGATAAAACTCGTCAGATAAGAGTCTTCTTCGCGGGCCGGTAAATTGCTAAGGAATCTGAGCCGGCGTTCACATCCAATGATAATAAAGCGTAAAAAGAGTCGCCGTTTTAACGTTCACTTTATGGGCACTTCCGGAGGTTCATATGGAGGTCTAGGATGTGCCCAGATATACGGTGGTTGTTAAATTCATCCGCTGATCGCTCATGCTCTTTGTCACCACGCACGCGATCACATAAACCGCTAACATCACTTTAGAAAACTGTAGAAACAACAGAGTGAAATATCAATAAAATATTTTATTGTATAATTAGAACGGTTCCCCGTGAAAACAGATTCAATGTCGTAAAACGAAGTCTCCTATTTAAAGTAGATCGGTCTATAAAATGAACTTGAGAATCCAATTAAGAAATGAGCGGGGAACGGATTTATTCCAGTCTCACTTTATTAACGTACATGACAATAAAACGGAATAAGATGACTTTGTCTAGTTGATTCGTGTTCATGTGCTAATAAAATTAAAATGTTACGGATCTATTAAAATAGTGCGAGCTACAAGTTGTTTGCATTAGTGAAATGTTGTCTTTCCTTAATACATAAAATATAATAACAACTTTATTAATATCCATAATGTCCGTATTCTGTAAGTATCCCCTGAACTAGGATGCTAACCTGTATCTTCTAAAAAATATATACAGACGAATTGAGAACCTTCTTTTTTGAAGTCGGTTAAAAATACAAAAACCAACACAAGCAACCAACAAAATATGTAATTATTCAAAGTCTTTTAATAGAACCTTTTATAGTAAATAACATTAATTATTTAGAAAAAAAAAACAGACGTCAGCCACATATTTCTTTTAGGTATATAAATTTTATTCTATGCCATTTCCGCAATTGAAAACAAATCTAACGACTTATCGTAATAAGTTAAAGTCTATAAAGCCGTTTAGACTACATAAATAATTAGCTTTTTTTATTTCAGGCACCTACATCAGTGGTCCAAATATTTTTATTTATTAAATATTAAACATACCTACCTACACTCCAAACCAATTAAGCTTGAAGGCGATTACAACTTTATTATGCAGCCATAAAACACCCCCGCTGTATAGTTGACCGTTAACGCGGCAGCAAAAAAAGGTTGGTAATACAAAGTTGTTTTTGCTGACGCGCCTAGTTGACAATCAATGTATGCGTTATGTAGTTATTGAGCCACAAACGAACTTGTAATCGCCTTCAAACTTATTTGGGATGGAGTATACTGTTAGTGTGATTGTAAAACTCTATTTTTAAGATCACAGATTTAAAGTTCTGTGGCAAGTAGTTTTAAAATTTTTGAACTTGTTGAGGGTATGCTACTCAAATTCCTACTGAGTAATATTGCCGGGTTTAATAATTAGTACGAACAACTTCATACAAGCTGCAATGTTACAAACATCATAATAATTTGAGATGTATTTTAACAAGTAATAAGTTTTAAGAACTAAACCCGACTATGGATAAAATCGCAGTCTAATAATGTGATTTTTATTATATAGCCTATAACCAGCGGACAATCAAGACGTTTCTAACGACACCCTACTTGTCAAATTATGTTAAGTAGATTAGAAGATATGCGGGAACTGATGAACATACATACATACATTCTTATTAAAATCATAACCCTCCCTCCGTTAGGTAGTCGGGTAAAAATAACAAGCTGGAAGGTAGTATTTATAATGTGTTATGAATTAGTTGTTGTAATAACATTCAATGTGGTGGGGGGAAATGTCTAGCCGTATTTAAGGCAGAATCTCATTGTATTCTGGTCATTCGGACTGCCGCAACAGCCAAGGTCCGAATCAAGTAAATATACCAGCAGATCCAAAAGCTTCTTCAAGTCAAGAAATTTTCCTACGGCATCGCGCCTGCACCTGTTTGTGCAGCGAGTGACACCGAACTCCTGTGCCGCCGGGGAAGGCGCACCCTGAACCCTCTCGCTCCCGGCTAGTCCGGGCAAGTGGGATGTGGTGAAGGGTTTGCCAACCCCCCTCTGGTTGCCTGCTGTTGCTTCGCTTCGCTACAATAAAAAGCGAAAAAGATGCCACCACCACCATCACAGAAACCGCCTTTAAAGGCCATATCTAAGCGCCAACCGCAGAGCGTGCTTTCACGCATGCGCGAGAGGGTGCTGCCCCAACCTGAACTGGAACGGCTGCTGCAATCCACATCCATGCAGGCAGGCCGCCCCAGAGCAAGACCCATGACACCGAGCACTTCCGGAGCTGGTGACGAGTTCTTCCTCACCACCCCGCGAGCCTCACCCACACCGCAATCGCCGCAACCGCCCCCTAGCGGACAAGCGGCGAAACAGACGCCAGTGCTGCCACCATCGCAGCCCGTACCAAGAGCCAGACAAGCCACGCTTGCCAGGCCCGCATTCCCCGCGCCCCCGAGTGCACTACCGAAGACCGCAACAGCTGCGGTCATCAGTTTGACTCCGCCAAGGTACAGTGTGCCACCACCCAAGATCACGGCCGGAAGATTCCCATCCCCGACTGCGCAACCGCCGCAGAAAAGGGTAGATGCGGAAATCACCCCGCCGTCGCTGGGACTACCGGAGATAATATCTCCGATGCAAACCACTCCGACCAGGACGTCGTACGCCTCCGCAGCCACCCCCCTACCACCGCCCCCGCTCCCTCAGAGGACGGGCGCGAGGAGGAAAAGGGAGACGACGCCTGCCACGACTGCCACCGCCGATACAGAAAACGCTGACGCCCCTGCAACGAAGAAACCCGCAGCCCCCCGCTACCCCCCACTGGTCGTGGAGGTGTTTCCGGATTGGGCAAGCCACTTCAAGAAACTGAAAGCCCTCCTTGGGCACACCCCAAACGCACGCCCGTACGGGAAAGGTGTTCGCTTCCTCCCGAAAGCGGACACCGAGTACCGTATCACACAACGGTACCTGACGGAGCTAGAGAAGACCGCCAATATAGCGTGGTTCTCTTACTCGCTGCCAGCGGAACGAAGCCTCAAGGTGGCCATTAGGGGATTGCCACCCAACACCGACGCCGCAGACATCGAAGCCGAACTGCGCGACCTCGGGTACTGCCCCGAGTTTGTTCGCCCCATAAACGCTCGTCATGGGCGACCGGGGTGCATCTTCTTCGCGCAGCTCCAGCGAACCCCAGACCTAACTCCGGGCATATATGAAATAGAAGAACTTCTATGCATGCCCGGAGTTATAATCGAAGCATGGCGAGGCAAGAAAGGACCCTCGCAGTGCCACAGATGCCAGCAATTCCGTCACTCCTCACACAATTGCCACCGGCCAATCGCCTGCGTCCGCTGTGGGGAACACCACCCGGCTAGCGACTGTCCGCGGCCCAGGGAGGAGCCCCCGACGTGTGCCAACTGCGGAGGTCCGCACACGGCAAACAGCGTCAGCTGCCCCGTGTTCCGGAAGGAGGCCCGGAACAGGAAGGCGGGACCCGTCGCCAAAACTGGCGCTACTCTTGCGACGGAACGCAACGTAGCGCCAGAGGAGAGCGCGCCCGGCTCACTGATGGCGCCGGCTAATCCTGCCCAAGGGAAAACCAGGAGACCAAGAAAACGCCGCCCAAAGAAGAAGAAGAAGTCCTCCGTCGCCGTCGCCGTAGCGGCATCGACGGTACCAACAGTGGCGCCACCGTCACGGACCAAACCCGTGGCAACAACACAAGCCCCGCCCACAGCGACCGCGGCGCTCCCAAGCGGGAGAAGCGCGAAGCAGGACGAGGCGACGCCCACGAAAATAGACGCACGTACGGCGAAGATAATCATCGGGATCTTGCAAGAGATCCTGACGGCAATGGTGGAGGGCAAAGACCCGATGCCCGTCATCACCGGATGTATTGCAAAATTATTTTCGCCATGAACCGTTGACGCCCCCCCCCCTCCCGGAAAATAGCACTGCTACGGGTTTAAGCAGCGCACCGATGACACCAGACACCATCTGACGCCGGCTAGAGGCAGGACTGCAAGGTCCAGTCTCGCCACCACACGCAAGGATACCTAGTCGCCCCCAGGCACGCTGATCGCTCGTCAGGCCTCCCCGAACGGGGTCCCACCTGGCGGGCTCGATCTCGCCGGGGGCGTGAATAAAGAATACCCTACTCCTCAGTAGGACGATGACACCAAGGGCCCAAGTGCCCGCCACAGAGCCCCGCCTGTCTTAGCAGGCGGCGTACGACACCACTGCAGGGGACCACAGTCCCGAACAGTTGCCCCGGACTCCCCTAGAGGAGAAGTCCAGAGAAGACCTACGTATTTATCTGGTCATTCTATCTGTGCGCGTGGTGGAATAAAGACGTGCCAAGTACTTCAGTGTTTTACTCAGCAATTATAACTGACACTACTTAACAATACGTGCCAGAGAAATTCGCACATACCTATATTATTATACTCTTAAAAAGCATTAGAGCAGTCGGGCAGAAGTATTAGCGCAATTACTTATTGATTCAACTAGTGGATACTATCGGATACTATTTTTATATTTTGTTAAAGCAAATTAGGGGTGAAACCTTCGCTTTCGATCCTATACGTCCAACGTTTTCTCTGGCCATTAAAATTTTACGACTCAGCTGATGAAATGAATGGCTGAATTAGGTTAAGGATTATCGTAGGGCTCGGCTCGCGTGATTCAGTTACGCTCTATTTGATGCTAATTTAATAGTAAAATAGTAGTAAATGATTTGTAACTATTAATAAAGTACACGCAATAAAAAATATCACTACTGATATGGGGTTTAACGATGGTAAATGTGTGATATAAACCATAAAATCGTTTGTAAACATACATACGTTAGGTAGAAGCACAGTATTGTATAGTTTCTTTAAAAAACATTGCTACCTCAGTGGTCAGGTGTTAGCAATGTGCGGCTACTAATTCAAAACCCTGGCTTCAACTCTCGTCGGAAAGGGCTTTACCTCTAAAAAGTAGGGACTTTTGGAACTGATGTACTCACCCTAGCAAAATGGTCCAAACTATTTTATAATAGACGAAAACCTAGGCTAAAAGCAGCATAAATAGGCTGATCCTTGGACAGGAGCAAATCCATTAGGCAAATTTAACAGTAGCTACACTAGTGGAGTTTATCGTGCTAGAACTTTATCCAAGTTTGCATACTGTAGGATCACAGCATGATCATAGGACCTGAACAGCAGAAAATTTCTTAAATGGGATGCAACATCTTTGTAGCCAAAAATCACTGAATGTTAATGGAATAAGTGCCGTATGTAATATGTCCCTTAATGTAGGGTTAATTTAATAGATCACATTTGACATCTGTCAGGTTCTTTGTTCTGTCTGTTTAATTTGTCATTATTACAATAAATATGTAATCGTAATTGAAAAAAGTTAAGCAATTGTGCAGTTCTAACTTTGAAAAAAGTAATATGTTATGACCGCCGTTACAAGGTTACCTTGTTAAATTTTGATGAAGTGTCAAATGTTAACTATTAAATTGACCCTACTTTAGGTTATTTGAGTGGCTGACGTTCTTAAGGTTCCATATTTCCTCAATTAACGCACTAACGAATCCATCACACGAATGGAGCTTCATAATTCATACACCAAATTATAATAACCTAATTAACATTATATTTGAATTGCAAATAACATTCACATTAAATTATCTGCGTTCAACCTCCATGTTTTTATTACAATCACTACACATTTTAGACCCAAAGTTTAATATGGCTATATTAAACTTGGCTCTCAAATATAGATTATCTTTATTTGAACATCTGAAATGTGTTCTTATACTAATATGCATAATCATATTATGTTGAATTTCAAATTATCGTATGACATTTATAGTTTGAACTTATAAACTTAAGTATCTACTGATCATAATACCTAACCAGGCTCTATAGCCAAGTTGATGATCTACAATTCAAAACGCTAGCAACGCTAGAGAATGGAAAACAAAAGCACGGGAATGACATAATTATTTATCTTCACACGTGAAGATAAATAATTAGCGAAGAGTTATGTTATTTCCATAATTATTTCCGATTCTCTAGAGTTTTGTATTTTTAACCGACTTCAAAAAAGGAGGAGGTTCTCAATTCGTCTGTATATATTATTATTATTATTTTTTCTATGTATGTTCGCGCATAACTCTGGCAATTATGAAACGATTTGAAAAAATCTTTCTTCCATCCATTCTTTAATCCGTTAATTGGGTCCCATAAAAAAAATATTGCTTACGAATAAGTACTTCCTGAAAAAACAAGTATGACGGCGGCGCAGGAAACCTGCAGGAATGCCTATAAGATGACTTTATGTCGCTTTTTAAGGACAAAAATGGTCATAACTCTGGCAAATATTTACCAATTTCAATGATTATTTTTTATTTGAAAGAATAAACCACTGTAATGAATCGGTATGAATTTTATCACAACCTGTTAAGAACTTCCTGGCGGACCTGCCTTTTATCATAAGTTTGGTGGAAAGTGTATAATTTACTGTAAATGGCACGCGTCATCTGTGCCCGTCCTTTGTATGACACCCGTTCAATTTAATATTGGTTAAACTTTGTGTTATTCAAGATATTCATGAGTTAAGGACACAGAACTTGTTCTGAAGAGTGTTAGTTCAATGAAGTTTCACAGAATTATTAGATTTATCACTTTGACAAGTACTGATTGCTTTGCTTGTTGGTTGCAAATTGTAGGCTGTCAAATTTGAAATTAGTCGGCGTTTAGTTACAAAGTATATTTTTCGCCAAATTGTGTTTGGAAATTTTACACTACGTAAAGGAGACTTAGAAAGTACTAGTAAGTAGTTATAATCCACAGACATTATTATTATAGTATAGGTGAGTAAAATAAGATTACCTAATGTTGTCTTTTACTTACTCGAATATTACACATTGAAATCAAACTACTTTTACGGATTATATCGCGGTTTATTTAAGATTTTACTATCCCGACGTTTCGAATGCTTTGCAGCACCCATGGTCACGGGAGGACTGAGATGTTGAATGTCCTTATGTCACAATTATGCCGGTGTACCCTCAGATCTTCTTAGTTATTATTATTGGTCCGATCTACGCAGTATGAGCTTACAGTATCTTGAGGCCGTGCAGAGCTTTGCTTGATATTGGATTTAATTATATTTATCACAGGATCACAAGCCGGTGGTAACACCCAACCATCTTCTCTATTGAAATTAGGATGTTTTTTGATTTCAATAGCCTCACGAATCATCCTAGGTAGGAGTCGGTGTTCTTTTGCGAGGATTTGAGGATTATCAAATCTAATATAATGTTGGGTGCGATCCTGAACGTGTTCACATACTGCAGACTTCGGACAGCGTCGGTGTTTCACACCAGCTATGTGTTCTTTATCGCGAGTTTTTATTGTGCGCTTTGTTTGCCCAATGTAGGAGAGAACCCACAGTCACAATCGAGTTTATAAAGTCCTGCATCTTGTAGAGGTATATGGTAAGGTGGTGCAAGAGGTATGGCACTTGAAATAAACCGCAATATAATCCGTAAAAGTAGTTTGATTTCAATAAGATTACCGATTATACATGATTTATACGTTTTGATTGCTTATTAATGGCGCAACGCAACGAATACATACTGCCGAACTATTCAGTTTTCTATCACACACACATTTTACCCGTTTTGTATAGTTCCGCTAGTGTGAAATGTATGGAGCATGTATGGAGACGTATGAACTGTTTGAACGTTTTCATACTATCAAAACTCGTCTACGGTACTGGTGAGTATTGTACATTCTTTTATGTGTGTAATGTATATGTCTATACTCCATATAATTTCGCTTTTAGTACTGAATTCTGATTATACATCCTTGCTAATTTCACTTTTATAATACGCGATGATACCGTAGTTTAGATGTAGATATAGTATATCACGTAGTTTTCAATTATTTAGTTTATTGTTTGTCTACGTGCCTGGGTGTAATATTGTTTTGTAGTTATTACTTACATAGGTACTTATTCTTGATGGCTATAAATTTGGGCCCGGTATCCCTGGAACGCACTTCGACCCAGTTGGATCCATTGTGCATGCCCTAGCCCTTACTCTGTTGCTGGCGCATCTAAGAGCTCCCTCAAGTATGCAACGATCGCGCCAGCTTGGAGCTGTATTATTAGGCGTAGGATAGGCTACTCTTTGTAGTTATTATTTTGTAAATATTTTCCCATTGCTAGATTATTGCTATTACAATTTATATGGCCAATAATAATGCCGTGATGCTTGTACTGTTTTTACGTGGAAAATTTAAAGATACAGGTCTCTTACAAGCAAGTACTTTTTCTAATCTATACTTATAATAAAACTGTAACAGGTCCAATTCTGTACATTGAAGATATTTTGAAAATTATATTTGGAGGGCATTCTATAATCGATACTGAGGCCGAAAGTGTAATTTTTTTAATTTTTGTCTATCTGTCTGTCTGTCTGTATCACGGCTGCGCATCACGCCGAAACTACTGAATGGATTCAAATGAAACTTGGCATGATTTGAGATCTTACTACGAGGTAGGACATAGGATACTTTTTATCCCGTAACCTAGCACGATTCTTTTGGGAGAGGGGATTAAAGTCAAAATGGGTACTTGGTTATACGCTTGGTCCGATTTTATCAATTTTTCTTTATAATATAATAAATATTAGTAAGGGAACACTCATAGAGAGTTGTTATCAAGGTTTTGTAATCGATCGGGTTAAGAAACGTTAGGTAAGGTCATTAAATAGATGGGTGACCGTTTAACGCCATTTGAACTAAACGGGTCCGTGCTTCGGAGAGCAAGTAAACAGTGGGTCCCAGTTTTTAACCGACTATAAAAAAGGAGGTTATGTATTCGATGCGAATGTCTGTTATTAAAAGTTTAGTTAACGCGCGTTAATAGCGCAGGCGGAGCTGCGTGGGTCAGCTAGTCAGCAATATAATTCAACGTAACCTTTTCACCTGTTAAACACTAAAAGCTACCTTAGTAAATGTTCACTGCATTTAAAATACCTTTTCTTTTTTTTTTGACGCGGGGGAAATGTTCCAAAGATCCTCGGGAGCTGTGGGGTTCGACCGGGGTATGTGGGATTCTTACCCACTAAAACCCCCGCGGCTGTCGCATCGACACATGAGAGGGGGGGACCCCAGGGCTCTCCGGTGGGATCTGCACCAGGGGCCCCTCAGTGCCTTGCCTTTGAGCCCGCCGCCGGGGGGCGCATTGTAGCCCCCCTGGAACCAGTCACGGTGCTCACGGGGACGGGGATCGCAACCCCGCCGCCGTACTCAATGGACGTTCAAAGGGCCCACACCCTGAACGTCCAGCGACTCCGAAGGCATTTAAAATACCTAACAAACAAGTTCATAGCGCTTGTAATATCAAATCTTATAACGAGTCAAGTCGCATCAAAATGCCTGATTTATTCGATACCTTGGAAAAAATATCATTTTCAAAGAAGCCCATCCTGCACAAGCTCCTTTGCAAATAAACAACGCTAATATAAGACAACGGCGCACCTTTCGATAGATTTTCAGCAATTTTCCGAGCGGCAAGGATCTTGGCATTCGAGACACGCGTCTCGTTCTTTGTTTCGGCATATAACGAGATATTGTGATTCCAGCCATTACGACACCGCATACACAGATGATGCGAATATCAAACACCACGTTAGATACGCGTTTTCTTATTAAGAAGATGTATACACTGAATAACAATAACGTTATTTACTTTCTTCATAGTTATCGGTTCGGATGTTTGCACGTAGCTGTTACGTTCGATGATATGGTAATGCTTGTTGTTTATGCACGTGTTTTGTGTTCAGGAATAAAAATGAATACTGTACCCGTAGTACACGGTTACTTAGTAAACTTAAACGTCCCTGGAGTGACTATTTTCTATGCATTTCTTTTTTTTTGGGAATGATAGACGCTGTTGGCCGCAGATGGCCATTACAGCTTCACCGGACAATAGGAGGCGAGCGCTTAAAGCGCTCTAGCCTTAACGGCAGAAGTAGCGACGAGCTCAAGGGCACCTCAGGGAGGCACGGCCTCGGCTTGGGCTGTCGCTTAAGAGAGGGCTGAGTTTACCACCGGTTCACAACGCGACCCCACTGAGAAGAACCGGCAAGAAACTCAGTGGGGTGATGCACGTCGTTGAGGTCGCATACGTACGACCCTTCGGCCTCGCCGGCGAGACCGGTGTCTGATAATATACAGCACCAACGTAGTATGAAGTGCATTGTACCTTTTTTTCGTCATCGGGGAAGAAACCTTCAAAAAGTACCCAGTCTCTGTGGGGTAGAGGCCAGGTCATGTAGGGTGTTTACTAAACACATGTCTATAACTAAAATGCTACTTGTTATAAGTTAATGTAATCTATTAACCTATTGTTTATAAGTAGTTTTTGTTTGTACCTAAGAATTTGAATCTTTTTATTAATTTTTTTTTGTGTCATGATCAGTGACAATAAATCCTTTTTCTTTCTTTCTTTTCTTTCTTTCGTTCTAAACTAACTATATCGACGCTATGGAGATACTCTGGGCACTCCGTTCATCACCAGTGCTTTGTATGGAAAAACAAACAATTTATTATTATTAACGGAATTACCTAATTACATACTACCGTTGTATTTAAGTACTCTTCGCTTCACATGTGTACTGCACAGTGATATTTAATATTCGTCACAAGCAGGTGTAATCCCCTGGAATCGGCCACAAACCGACGGTAGCAACCGTCACGACTGCTGTCACCATGTATAAGGCCATAAATCGAGACGTCCATAAAATATGGCACTCGAGGCACACAGACAATATTCTGAATAGGTTTAACGCTTTTTAAAATAATATGCCACTAGATCATATCCAGCAGCTATGTTAATACATAAGCTGGTAAGACATTATTATGATTATATATTTTTATATTATTTATTGTATTCCATTAATTATAATTATGAAACTCACAACAATGGCAATGAGAGCGTCATCATACTTAAAAGTTTGGCGAGCTTATTGCTGAAATAAAATAAAATAAAAACCTGTACTTAATTAAAACATCGCAAATAAATTCGCATTTATGCACATGACTGATTAGCATACTAGCTTATTAGAAGCATTCTGACCTTGAAGGCGGGTTCGGATGAGAAGGACGACCCAGGCAAACAATTTCTATTATTTGCTTATAGGTCGTACGTGTTATAAACGACGAAACAAAGCGTTTTGCCTGGACACTAGTCACTAGTAATAATAACGTTTAAAAGCCGCTAATTCGTTCCTTTTGCGGGTTTGGCATTATAAGATATTTTTGGATTTTTGACTAAGTATATTATTAATTAGGGATACGGGAAGTCTGTATTAAAAGAAATCACATGGTCACTGTGGAATCATGACTCGCTAGGAATCCAGTGCGGTTTGAAGCACTGCATGTGCGTCGTAAGAATAAAGCTTTATGTTCTTAGGAATAAGATATAATTTCACTTTAAGTATGTATTATATTCATGTGGGGTGAACGCGTTCACGATATTTATGTGTATATTCTGGAAATTAATTCTGAAGATTATGTACACAAAGATGCTCTGTTTTTAGGCTTTGGGAGTACAGCGTAGCGTCACTACGCAGTTACATGCATTGCGGCTAACCGGTTGACTGTAACAACAAAAGTGCAAATAATATTTTTCAGTAGTAGGCAGTAACTGGTAACTGTAAAGTGCGTAGATACATTTCAGTCACCGATGCATCGATTATATTAGTGCAAAAATCATCAAAATTGCTTGAGTAGTTCTGCGCGTCTAAAGAGGCGCCACTTTCGATGAATCATAATATGAAACAGTTACGGTTAAATTTTTATTCGTATAGCATTAACACTAAATATGAGCCCGCTATAAATTAATTGAGTAGGATTCACCCAAAATAAGTGACTACTTTACGAAAATTATAGGAATTGCGAAGGATCTTTTGGGAATGCAGAATACGAATTCCTTTTAGAGGAAATGCTTAATGTAGCCTTTTTAGGCCCGCTGAAGCCGCCCGGCAAAATACTTATAATTTCCTTTTGGAACTTTACTAAAAATCACGGTTAAAATCAGAATTTTATTCGTATAACAACGGGAGTATAAATTACAGGTCATATTTATACGCATGAATGATATTAATTTATTTTAGGCTCTCGCGTACGTAATATACCGGCATCCGATGTCTCCATACCGTGGGGCGGTTACCTAACGCTCGTTATATAACCCAGATAAGCAAGGGTGAAATCCTATCTTATTTGCGCCCTCGGATTAAAATTAAATTTTATAACCCGACAGCAAATCGCGCCACAGCCGAGCACGGCTTTCGATTGCCGCATGTAACCTTTAGACATTTCAAATGTAATTAAATGGTTTGATGTTTCAGTAATCCAGTTTTCAATTCAGATTATGCTTTTCATAACGGTTAACAAATTGTGGTTTAACTATTTTACAAAAGTGTTCCTCTGCATTGGGAGATTAAGGTCTTCCTGGCCAATGGCGAATCTTTCACAAGATCAGCCGGAGAACGTAAAGGGAATTATAGTGCACAAGTGCTTGCGTAGACACAGCGTCCCTGCATTTCCTCCACAATCCTATAGGATGGAAGAACGACACGACTGAGGTTTGACGCAGGAACTACTTCTTACATGCCCATTCGACGCTGGATCATCTTACTTTCTAAACAATCTGGTAATGTCTGCTATGCTCTAACCAGTAAGAAACAATAACACTAAGTTGTTGCTCCCCGCGGGATTGGAACTCACAACTTCAGCTTCTCCGCTACGGATGCTAGTATAGATAAGATATTAATCAATATGCTGTAATCGCTTTTTTCACGATGCCAGCAGCGCAGCGCTGCGGGTTGCGGCAATCACGATTCTACACACATCAAAAGTGTCTAGGGATCAACATATATTTTTGCAATAACTTTTCTCCTGATTGATATTAATTAAAATTTTCTTTAAGGATTCATCAAATAAAGTGTTTTCGTTTGTCACAGTAACGATAAACCAAGTCACCTTTGCATTAATAAAGAAATTTGCCATTTTCCTAATAAAGGGATTTTTGACATTTGAACCACTAACACAAAAGTTCGAAAAAAAGACTGAAATAACAGTTTTCTTTAAAATTTTATTGGGTAACTTAAACAATTAATAATCCGTGTTTCTACCGCGAACACTAACAACACAAGAACATCGGTTTGGCATACTCAAAATGAGTTCATCCAAATCACGCTGTGGAATGGCCGCCCATGTTCGTTGCAACAACAAAAAAAGGTCTTCTTGCGACTGGATACCCTCCATATTCGGTAGAGCTCTTCTCTGTAGCATATCCCATGCATGCTCAATCGGGTTCAAGTCTGGCGACTGAGCAGGCCAGGGCAGGACATTGATGTTAGCTGCGGCGAGAGTCTGTCTTACAACTCTTGCGGTGTGCGGTCGTGCATTATCATGCATTAACTGAAATAAGGGACCGATTTGCACTTGTAGAGGAACGATGACGTCTGATACAATCGTCTCAGCATAAATTTGAGCGTTGAGGTTGCCTCTGATCCAAATCAACTCAGTTCTTCCGCCGATCCAAATACCCGCCCATACCATGATGGTTCCACCACTATAAGGATGGACTTCCTGGCAGGATTTTAATCGCTGTTGGCGTCCAGGGGTTCTCCAGTGTCGTATACGTCTTGTATCCGGTCTCATACCAAAACGAGACTCATCAGAAAAGCACACGAAACGCCATTGTTCTTCTGCCCATTTTTTTGCCCAAAAATGCTTGATCCCTAGACACTTTTGATGTGTGTATTTAGCAATCAGCGCTTTAATAGCTTTTACGAAGCTTGACACAGCGAAGCGAGATTGAACTTTAAACTTCTTACAATAATATAATAATAATATCATCAACCATCAGCGCTTTTATCATTAAAATAAGCGATTTTGAAACTATGTTTTACGCTAAAAGCCGTTTTTCCGAACAGTCTGTCTGAGCCATATTGTCTAAATTACATATAGTGTGTACGAAACTTAATGTTTAAATTCTCAATTTCATTAAATGTGAACTGCCATATTTTATTTTAAGTAAGCAAACATTGATTGTTTACCTCATATTTCTAACATCTCGTATATTAAACAAAAATTAATTACAAAATAGTAATATTTTATAGCTTCTCAGAAAGATTCCAGTTAATAAAATACAATGCACAATATTTTATCATACTTAACTAAATTTTAATTAAAATAATTCCAAACGGGCTTTAAATGGATTCATCAGTTTAAACAAAACAATTTTGCATCTAATGCAAACAATAAAAAAACCTGCTACAAGAAAACCCACAAAATATAACTATTGTTAGATAATCTATATCTATACTTATAATAAAACTGTAACAGGTCCAATTCTGTACATTGAAGATATTTTGAAAATTATATTTGGAGGGCATTCTATAACCGATACTGAGGTCGAAAATGTAATTTTTTTAATTTTTGTCTGTCTGTCTGTCTGTCTGTCTGTCTGTCTGTATCACGGCTGCGCATCACACCGAAACTACTGAATGGATTCAAATGAAACTTAGCATGATTTGAGATGTTACTACGAGGTAGGACATAGGATACTTTTTATCCCGTAATCTAACACGGTTCTTTTGGGAGAGGGGATTAAAGTGAAAATGGGTACTTGGTTATACACTTGGTGCGATTATATAATTTTTTCTTTATAATATAATGAATATTAGTAAGGGAACACTCATAGAGAGTTGTTATCAAGGTTTTGTAATCGATCGGGTTAAGCAACGTTAGGTAAGGTCATTAAATAGATGGGTGACCGTTAAACGCCATTTGAACTAAACGGGTCCGTGCTTCGGAGAGCAAGTAAAAAGTGGGTCCCAGTTTTCAACCGACTATAAAAATGAGGTTATGTATTTGATGCGAATGTATGTTATTAAAAGTTTAGTTAACGTAAAAAAAATTGCGCAGGCGGAGCTGCGTGGGTCAGCTAGTAATATATATCGAAGGTATAAATATAACATGTGTCTGTAATAAATATGTCGTGCAAAAGGGAAACAATAAATAGGGATAACCTTTGCAAGCCGGATGTCGATACGATAATAGCATGTAAAGACCGAAAGAGGAGGAAAATAAGGCAATCACATTGTATCACAAAAATGGTACACGTGTCGGATAATAATAATTTTCCTTGCAGATATAAATCACGCATCAATATGATAAAAATCCGATATCATCGAGGATGCGAGAGCGAAGCTTTCACGCTTCGGCAGACGTCTTATTATGAAAATCTGCATTTTGAGACTTACCTTTTTCATTTAAGTATTTTCTGATAATGTTGATACCTGATAAGAAATATAATTTTAATGCCTTATTAACCGGCTTCAAAAAGAAGGTTCTCTATTCGACGCGTATTACATATATTAATAAAAATGCGCAATATTCATAGATGTTAGTCTATGTGGGCTTCTAAACAAAACCAAATTTTACGAGTGTATGTATGTATGTATAATAATAATATCTTGGGACAATCCACACACGGTCATCCGATCCCAAACTAGGCAGAGCCTGTACTATGGAAACCAGACAACTGATACTAATACATATATACTTTTTTTTTTGTAAATACATACTTAAATAGATAAACAACACCCAGACACTTGGCGGGAATCGAACCCACGACCCATCGGTTAGCAGGCAGGGTGCCTGTCCACTGGACCAACGGGCCCGTCGTATGTAGGTTGTCCGCGGATTTCTCAGAAACTATATGTCTGATTTCGAAAATTCTTTGTGCAATAGTTAGAGTACTTTTCAACTTAGGGTAGAGTACAAGTTTAAAACTCGGTCCATTAGTTTAAGAGATATATTTATTTTTTATTTTTTTATGGGTATCAATATATTTTAATTATTTTATGCTTTTTAGATAATTTACTTTTTAAAATAATTTATGTGTTCTTGTATATGTGTATGCATTGGTGTTGTAAGAGGCGACTAAGGAAAAACAAGAAGACGCGCAGCGTCTTTCTATTGCATTAACTATCTACCGATACCGCGATCCCCAAGACACCTGCCAAGCGGCTGCCTGCCTTTGTTCAGCAGTGGACGTCTTTCGCCGTATGTTGCTGATCTTCTTCTTAGGCCCAAGTGCACCGACAAAAAGACGTCCTTTCAGTCCTTAACGGTGACCGGGGGTGTCGAGCTAGGTTAAGATAATGGACTGTTAAGGGTCCATAACCGGGGTTATGGTGGTGGTGAAAAATAGACAATCGATTCTGAAAAATAGATAACGGACGTCTTTTTGTCGGTGCACTCGGGCATTAGTCGTGTTGTACCTACTTTTGTCAGAGAGCTCGGTAAGTTTTTGTTTATATTCTCCATGATTTGAACAATCACCGCTACACTGTCACATTTTTATATAGCTAAATGAAAAGGGCAGCCATCACGCCTGTTTCCCGACTGGCAGAGGCAAATCGAACCATATATGTCAAAAGTTATGTACGTTTCTTAAACTCCAAGCTCGAAGAATTTTCCTCTGGTCTTACTATCCCAACAATAGTTCAAAGATCATAACGTCGCTGTAGAATGAACACCTCGTATGTCCAGATTTCTGTTCTGTGAGTTCTGTCTTTGTACATACAAAGTTATGAGGATTTCAAATTTAAAGACTAAAAAAAAGGTTTTTTTATTAATTGCGTTTTCGTCGTAACATAAAATACGCGGTTTTCTTTAGATTTTTACCAAAAAAATAATAATTAGCTTTTTTTTGACATACGAAGTTTTCATTCTCAAAAAAAAATATCTCTATAATGGATTCCATAATCATCATCAGCAGGTGAAATACGTCCACTGGTGAATAAAAGCCAGGTAGGTTAGAGATCGTAGTATAGTCGGTATGTAATCAGATAGAAAGACGCCGCTGCCCGTCCTTTTTTTCCCTTAGTCGCCTCTTACGGACGCCCAACGAGAAGAAATGGGAGGGTGCTGTTTTTACCCGGACACGAGGGGTGACTCCAGTATAATTAAAAAAAAAATATGCATACTTGATTAGCAGGCCTGAAATAATCTTAATACATTTAAATCACGTTCTTGTCTGGCGTGACTAAGTATTTCCGAAACATAGTAGGTATAATTAGTACCGAAAGCGTTCGGGACGCACCAGTAAATTGTGGAAAGTAAATAAAAAATAATGATGTTGAATAAATTGTGGAAATATATTACCATAAGCCACATCCGGTCTTTTTAAGTTATACTTAAATATAATTTTTCTTTGCTTTTGCAGGTGAACACTGAAAGGCTGTTTCCGTCGGGAACGTTACACGGAAATGTACTACAGACGGTGACAAAAACGCAAAAGCTGAAGCCAAACTTGTTTACACAAGCGACAGTGGAGATAGCTCCGACTAGTTCAATTCACATGACAATTTTGTTGCAAGGTTTCAACTTGAAGTTATTTTTTAAAGAAGTTGGAAGAAGTTATTTTAATGAAGAAGAGATCTCTCTAGTTCTATGTGTGTGACAAAGGAACATAGAAATATTAATTTAATATAATATACTTATTTGACTTAAATGCAATTGGATCTCAACTTAATTTTCCAAGTTAGACAGACGGTTTAAAATCACCTCGCGAACAAGTGAAGGGGAATGTAACAACAAAGAAAGCTTTATTCCAAGGTAACGTTTTCTATTATATTCCTGCTCAGTTATTACTGGTAAAGAAGATAAAAGCTAAGATCACGCGATTCGTTCCTCTAATTGCATCTTACGGTGATTTTAGCTCTGTGTTTTGGCAGAAACAGTCAAGATATTAGAAAAAATAGGATGATCAAACAAGCAAAAGTTTATAAAAAGAAAACAAGGAAACCATCTACTAATACACAAGTCGAATAAAACATTGATACAATCCGTTTATCGCTTGGCTTATTTTTTAACCATTCTTTTTTAACAACAACTATTTAGTTTTGACATCATTTAAAAATAATTAGTCAATTTGATTGTTTTTTTTACTATCTGTCAATTTGGTAAAATAGTGTTTTGCTAAACCAATTTACGAGATATTTTAATTATTTTTATTCATTAATTTTGTATCAAAATTGTTAAAATGGCACTGTTCGATGTATTTAAGCCATTGGCTAACGTCACACCACGATTTAAAGAAGAACAACTAGAGGAAATTATACAATGGTTCGACGAAAATTCAAAACCATTACTAGTTATAAACGAAGGGGAACCCGTTAATGTAATAACTATTGAACAATTCAGAGATTTTTTGGATTTGAAGAAGTAGAGTATTTCCATATCAAATTAAAAGACCTGTTGACCTGATTGACCGGCTATCTATGCACAGTTGTACTGCACTGCCGCTCGTCACTAAAAAATTAGTTAAGTCCCTTGATCCCGGTAAATTATCAGCTACAGTGCTCTTCACGCCGGGATAAATAATGTTTATGCATAGCTGATAGGTGGCAGAACATCTGACACTGCGGTAGTACCTTTTTTTTTCGTGGAGGTAACCTTCTTAATGTACCGGAGAGCTGTGGGGCTCGCCCGGGGTATGCGGGATGCTTACGTATTAAAACCCCCACGGCTGTCACATCGGCACGTGAGAGGGGACTCCGGGCTCTCCAGTGGGATCTGCACCAGGGGCCCCTCAGTGCTTTGTCTTAGAGCCCACCGCCAGGGGGCGCATTGTAGAACCAGTCACGGTGCTCAAGGGAACGGGGTCGCAACCCCGCCGCCCGTCCTCGGGGTCGCTGCCGTATTCAATGGACTGCGGTTGTACCTACCGCGCTGAGTATAATAAACACGAGTTTCAATTTACTCCCAATTTCTACAGATTTCATAGAAGAAGCTTTAAATATCCTACTTACGCAGAAATAATGACGGAGGCGGAAAAACTAAAAGCTGGTACAACAAGAATATTAACGAAAGATCAATTTATTTACATTTTGGATAAATGGGTAATAGAAGCGGAAATTAAACATGAACTACTATTAGCATTTCAGGTAAGCATTCATTATAGTTACATTGAGTAAGTACCTCCCTTCTGAGGGGGAGGCTTCTAATGATGATGATGACAATGAGTAAGTTCGGAAAACCAAATAATGTTTACTTCATAAGCAGCAGCCGAAAACACGTCCAATACTGAACAAAGGCCTCCCTTAAAAAAGTAGGGTCGCCATTATCCCCACGCTTGGCAGGCGTCTTGGGGATCGCAGTATAGGTGACAGATAAATTCAAAAGAAAGACGCTGCTACCCATCTTCCTATTCTCGCTTAGTCGCCTTTTACGACACCCAAAGAGAAGAGATGGGGGGATGCAATTCTAACCCGGGATCCCGCGGGGGTTATGCTTACTTGCGAGTAGGTACGGGACTTCTGGACTATTTTCATTTTAAAATCCAGTTTTCCCCCCTAGGGGGGATTCTTCAAGGGGGATAAGTAGAATAAGCCCATAATACGTTTGCATTTTTTAGTTCCTTAAAAACCCTAATTAGAATAGCTTGTCCCCCTGACCTTACCTTCTGATAAGCAATGTATAGGCATAATCCGTTGCAAGAAATACTTAAATGCTCTAAAATAACCTTTTGTAAAAGGAAGAGGGGGTCCATTCTTATTTGCACAAGCACTTCAGTACTAATAAATTACAAAAAATATTGTTTCAGGTTTTTGATACAGAAAAGAGGAACTTTCTAGAAATAGACGACATCGCTAGTATAGTTACTTCGTATGGCGACGCGTTTGACGAGATGGAAATCCGTGAATTGTTGCGTGACGCCAACGTGCGGGGCGATGGAAACGTCTTCTATGAGGACTTTATTGAGAGCTTGTTTAACGTCGCTCCTGAGCTGTATAAAATAAAGGTGATTTGCCTTATTTTCATTATAGAATGTTAGCTTTTAAATATTACCTAAAAACTCGGCTCAGTCGTTCATGATTTTTGTAATCCTGGGACAATCCAGACACGGTCCCAAACTTGGCAGAGTCTGTACTATTACCATAGTAGTAGTACTATTACCATAGTACAAGACAACTTATACAAATATTTAATTGCTTTTCATTGTAAATACATAGGTACTTAAATAGATAAATAACTCCCAAATATAGATAGATTGATAGATAAAATAAAACATAACGTGACATAAGACATATGGTGGGAATAGAACCCGTGACCTTTTGTTAGGCCAACGGGCATCAACAACAAGGAGCTTCTACCTACGACTACATCACCATTTATCGTCAAGTGAGATCGCGGGATACTTTGTATCAAGTAAAAATAATAATTCGGAAATATTATAAGCAAGCACCAAGCACTATCAGTTTTGCTTATCAAATGGTTGTTTCCAGACTGATTATTTATACGAGGATGCTGACGCAGATCCTTCTGTCCCCCCGGAGCCTGTGATTGAAGAAGAATTACCCCCACCACCTGGTGGTGGTCTGGTGGCGGAGGTGGTACCTCCGCCTCCGCCTCCGCCACCCCCGCCTCCAAAACCAGCTAAGGGCGCGAAGAAAGGGAAAAAATAATGTATTTTTCCTTTCTTCAATACAAGTTTTTTTTTTTTCAAAATATCCAATGTGTTGTATGAATATATTTTTAAAGTCAGTAAGTACATGTTTTTGAAATAAAACCTCTTTAAATAATGATATATCCAAACATAGAGCGGCAATCGTCTACAGCCTGTCCGGCAAGCGGTCTCGGGTGCGCGTGCGATGTGCAGTGCTGTCGTATAAGTGGTATGTTTCTTAAGCGACAGCCCAAGCCGAGGCCGTGCCTCCCTGAGGTGCCCTTGAGCTCGTCGCTACTTCTGCCGTTAAGGCTAGAGTGCTTTAAGCGCTCGCCTCCTATTGTCCGGTGAAGCTGTAATGGCCATCTGCGGCCAACAGCGTCTGTCATTCCCAAAAAAGCGGTATGTTGTGTGAGATCGCCGTGTTCTATGTTTTCCTTGTAATACTGCCGCGACTTACCGCTCTATGTTTGGATAAATCATAAGATTTATAGCAAATCTAAAATGAAAAACATTTTGTATTGTAAGAGTTTTAAAGTTGAATAATAAACTATTTAAACATCAAATTATCAATTATTTACCTCAAAAAATAACAATAAGCTTAATCTCCGAAAGGAGATCAACCTTCATACGCGTATTTATTTGGAAGGAAAGATTCTCGTTCAAATTGAAATTATTTAAAGAATTTAATAGAATTTTTACGTTGTACTATTAATCATTCAGTGACTGCGATATATTATAAAATAAATTTAAACAAAATATCAATTTCACTAATTTGTTTCAATAATGTGATTTCCTATAGTAATATTACGTTTCATAATTTACAACTTACTGTTGTATTGAAATACTAAAAACAGAATAAAATAAGCGTCGTCAAAGCCGTCTTTAAAGCTGTCTTCGAGCTATAAGAATATGGTGTGATATGCAAAAACCTATGATTGTAATAATAACTCGATTCCTTTAAACTAAATCATATTATTTGTAATATTAATATTTAAATTTATAGTGGTGATTTAGATTACATAGTAAGTATAACTTTGAAACACGTATTTTTCGATATAATTTATATTAAGACGTGTATAGATTAGAAATTAAAAGAAAAATCGCCCATAGCTAAGAACTTACTTGATTGAGGAGCTATGATACCACATACGGACAGTCAGACTTCTAATAATAAATTTTGTACCCATATTTTGTGTGGTGGCTAATCGGCCCAATACTAACATTACAGATTTTATAATAGCTTCTAATTTTCGTATATTCATTGTACAGATTTTCGGGCTTATATTACAGGGCAACACCCGCCTCTGTAAGGGTCCACTCGGTCTTGGTAAGTGTCCATTAGAGAGACGAGACTGATATCTTGTAACTCTATACATTTGACATTCGGCCAGGCCTCGTGGGAGATAATGGACCAGATAACGGCACCTTTTTAGGGTTATATTTATTGTAACATTAGACGTATAGCTAAACTAATACAATGAAGTGTTTAGTACTATCGACAATACATGTTATGTAGGATAATAAGCATGGTAATGTTTTATGTAGTCAACTTTGTGGAAAAGTGCAGGTCTGATTCAAGCCAGCTTTTTGAAGAATCACTTAAAATTGGGTAATATGACCGATTAAACTTATTAGATCTTCCTTACTTGGTAAAGTCTCATTGCTTTTTTTTTGTTATAACATGAACAGCATTCAAAGTTTTTTCATATCGTATTGTAAAGATTGGCCAAGCAGCAAAATCAGGCTGATGGTCCGATTTTTATACTGTAACTGGCATAACATGAAAAAAAATACCGCCTGTTTTACGCATGAAAATTCGTATATCTAATAGTTTTTGAACAAAATGGTAAGATACATTTTCTAATTTTAAATGCATAAATAACTTTTGTTTACATAACGCTATTGATATATTACGTAGTATTAAACTTTTAGAGAATTATTGTTGGCATATTTGAATTTGACTTGCAAAAATTATTCTTACGAAGGTACCGTCATCTTTGTTTGTATTTAATTGTTTGATCTGGGCGAGTTCCCTGACAGTCGTATCTGAGCATTCGTACTGTGTGTTGACAAGTCTCAGACGTACAACCTTCCTTGCATTTAGAATCAATAATAAAATAATAAAATATTGAACAGTTAATTAATATCTAAATTCCCTCGTTTCATTTCGGCCCATAACCCTAATAATCCAATAGGTTATGGGCCCAGTATACGTGTTTTGATAACTGCGTATTTTAAAAAGTTATAGGTCTATTGTGAGGGTTGTTCGAGAGTTTTAGAGTCTACGGTGTAAAGACAGCAATCCTAATCGACCTCAGTAATCGACAGATGTGTTTACTGATTTGGAGTGACTACGGAACAATGAAAGCTAAGTACCTTGTTTATTATAAAGTGTTCTATTCTCTGTTAGCCTCCGTGGCGCAGCGGGAAACCGCTTGCTTTGCAGGTCTCAGATTTGGATCCCACGGGGACCAACAATTTGTGTTAATGGTTAATTACTGGCTAGAAATATGCAGGCCGATTACCGGTCTGAACAGGTGTAATAATTCATGCGTCGGATGTGTATGTGAAGGGTCTGTGTTGCGCCTGACCTCTCCCTGATCGTGTCTGTGTTCGGTCTGTTGAGACCAATCCAATCCGATGAGATTGTGGGAGTAAATAAGTAGAGGAGTGCGCTTGTGCCTGCGCGGGGCACTTGAGTACTTGTGCAGGGTATAGTGTTCCCCACGTATAACGTAGATGGTTGATCGTTTAAAGGATTGGCCGTGTATTATCTTGCCTACCGGGTTGACATTGTGATTATTACAGATTATTAATTTCTGATTTTTACTATCTATACTATATTTTGATCTGTATTTTCTCATTAGATTCCCTATTGAGGAATTTGAGTAAACATTTATCAGTATTTAATTTTATTTAGCAATACCTACCTCACTTCTGAAAAATTAATAAATCTGATATTTTGGTAGAGGGTACCTCTGAGAAATGATTACCCTAACTTAGCAGAAATAAAGTTAAAAATTGTCAAAGCTAATGAATACTTCCCTATAAATAGCTTTTTATAGTTATTTTTTATATTTATAGTGGCTAATATTGATATACACATAAGATTTAACATTTTAACAGGAAAGTGAAATCGGTTCAAGTTCACCTTTATTAATATCAATTTAAATTTATTTCAGTGAGAAAATTCTACAGTGCCACTTCACCACTTTTGATAATGTTACAAGAAAAAGTTACAATGCAAATCTGGGTACATTTTCGACAAACGAGGGACTAGTTATAATGAATGGAAGGTAAACTAAACTGACCATAGTCAGTCACACGTAAGTCAGTAAATTTATTATTTTTTATAGAATTTGTGGCTTATGTAACTCGTGTTAAATGGAAGACGAGGTAATCTTCCAAATGTTGCCATATTGATAAAAATAAAAGTAATACAATGCAAGACATATTAAATTGGCACAGTTAAGACTGACTGTGTTGTATGTATGAATCGATTGCGGTTCAAAAAGCGGAGAATAAAAATAACATTACTTTGTATTTGTTGTGCATATGGAACTGTGAACCTAGTACTCCTTCAACTATTGATTATACAAATTATTTTGTACTTTATCAGTACTACCAAATGTGTTAACTAACTATTTATTTACAAGTTGGATTGACTACCTTCAATTAATATTATGTTGAGCATATGTGTATTGCGATAACGGTAGAGAATCTAATCTATCGAAATTAAAAAAAAAGAACTAGTTTAAAAGGGATTAGTTATTACGTGAGTTCTGATAATTTGCAATTGAACGGTTTTTCTGAGCGAGTAGCTGGAACCATTAAAAAAAATATAATGCTCGTGCTAGTTTAGGATGTGGTTGATTGGAAAATGTTTTTCTGGTCATCAGGTTTAGTTTGTTTGACTAATTTGTCACCAACTAAAACTTTGAAATCCTTACAAGCAGCGTTTGGAATGTAGTATAACAAATAGTCCCGAATAAAATAGTTTTGGCTCGACGGTTTATGTGTAAAAAATAAAGGTAGTAAAACTAAACATGATCCGAAATCATGGAATCGTATACTTGTGTCTGAACCAAGCTGTTATAAAGTTTGGAATCCTATTAATGCGAATAATTTTATTAGTAAAAATAAAATAAAAAATATTGCTGACGAAACTCCCTGTAATGCTTTACTAAAACATGAAGAGAATATTTGAAATTCTCGTACTAAAACTGATACGATAGGTTATCTAAATCGGTATTAACAAAGTTTCGAAAATCAGTTTTTTTTTATTAATTTAAATCTAATAATTAGCGTCATAGTACGTGGCATACTTGTTAGGTATAAACCAAACGGGTATAAAGTTTGGAATTCGGAATGCGAAAAGTTTGTTGTAGTCAGAGGTTATTGTGGACGAGACTGACTTTGTGAAGTCCAGGCCTGCTGTTGTGCCTGAAGGGAATATTGGAAATTCTCATGGCAAAACTGATATGTCGAAGTCAGTGTCAATAAAGTCTCGATTTGAAGGGAATATTGGAAATTCTCATGACAAAACTGATATGCTGATGTCAGCTGAAGTCAGTGTCAATAAAGTCTAGGGCTGAAGGGAATATTATAAATTCTCATGACAAAACTGATATGTTGAAGTCAGTGTCAATAATGTCTAGGCTTGAAGGGAATATTAGAAATTCTCATGACGAAACTGATATGCTGAAGTCAGTGTCAATATAGTCTCTGAACTCTGACTGTCCGAAATCAGATGTGTTTAAATCTGATGAGCGCATGTATGTCCTAGTAAAATTCGCAAAGTTAACAATAATATTGTAGAATCTAAAAGCAAACAGAGTGAATATACATTCTGATATTTAGTTTTCACCATGAAACACAGATGGTAATTTTATTTAACTTAAAAGGAGTGATGGGTATCACAGGATGTTCCTATATTTGTAGCAAAATGTATAGTGAATTGTAATACATAAATATCTTGCATAAGTATTATTATAAATATTATATTATCTTGTGTGCATTTTATATTGGTTTTCATATAATGCAGACAATGATTGTTTCATGTTTGTTCAATCAAATTATTTTCTGTCAAATATTTAATTCATTGAATAAAAAAAAAAGGTGAGTTCAGTCGAACTCTGTGGAAAGCGCACGGGTGAATTAAATTTTCTCTCGCTAATAAAAACATAGACTTTTTATACCAAGGTCAGAGCACAAAATGATTAGACTGTAAATGGATTTATAGTTAAAACAAAAGGTCTGAAATATTTAACAGATTAAAATAAAACATTTGCACCTGTTACGAAAGTTGCTAGCTATTCAGTTATTTGTTTTGTTAATTCTATGACATAAACGGTTATAGTTTATAATCGTATAACATGGAAAGATAAAATTCAATTTGTAAATTGAGTAAAACCTGTATGGTCTTAAGCAGGTAACTAAGTTAAAACCTGTACGGCCTTCAGCAGGCAACTAAATGTTTGTTTAAACTGTTGGAAGAAGCACTTGTAAAATAGGGTGTTGCAAGGTTCAGCAGCGGCTGAATGTTTTAGCTGTTTGAAAAGCACTTGAATAAAAAAAATGTATTTAAAAATCCATCAGTCAATTTGTGTATTTATATTTTTTTGATAACTGACCAGTACATCTAAAATATTTGTGGTGTTTTTAAGTCTATGATTTAGTAATTCTATGCGCTAATAATTCAACAATGAATAATTACAAAATGGTAATTGATCACTAAATCTGTAATGAAGAATTGATGATAATGCGTGCAGCATATAATGTAGATATTAATATATTTTGGTAAAGTATCGTGCAGGTGTTGTGGTGGCGTGCTGTCCAGGGTAAAAGGGCCCGCTCACGTGACACCATGTTCCACGGCACTTCTATCGATACTATTGTACGATTTAATTGAGTAATATAGATTTGTGTATTTAAATGTCTTAAACACATGTAATTAACCGTAAATAAAACCAACGTCTGGCCTACATACGATAAAGGTTCTTACTATGGTAAAGGTTCTTACGATTGTAAACCTGTACTTGAATGCCTCTTGCATTAAATATGCCCTATGTCAAATAGTTATAATTTGTCCAATGTGTGTTAATGTATATTATGTGTTGTATTCATTTTAATTTAAACACATCTCATTGAAAAGGATACTGAAGTATCTAAGTCATAATGGTTTTGAAATTATGCTGGATCACAATAAAACAATAAAATTAAAGTTCCGAATTTAATATTGTAAACGAGATGAAAACATATTGTAAATATCATTTATAAAAAGAAAGCTTTTGCGGGAAATGTAAAGGTGTTATTGATAATGATATTATTATGTTTTGTAAATGTGATATGCTTATATTTTTTGTTAAATGGTCTGATTAGGTTTTCCTGGGTTTTCCTAATCCATGCAACAAATGTTGGACCATAATGTATTTCCCCAGAGCAATGCAAGGAAGTCTTATATGTTCTGATTACCTAAAAACATACTGAATATGTTTGTATAATTGATGATTAATTTTTGAGGGGGCGTGTTGGCATATTTGAATTTGACTTGCAAAAATTATTCTTACGAAGGTACCGTCATCTTTGTTTGTATTTAATTGTTTGATCTGGGCGAGTTCCCTGACAGTCGTATCTGAGCATTCGTACTGTGTGTTGACAAGTCTCAGACGTACAACCTTCCTTGCATTTAGAATCAATAATAAAATAATAAAATATTGAACAGTTAATTAATATCTAAATTCCCTCGTTTCATTTCGGCCCATAACCCTAATAATCCAATAATTATAATATGCATTATTGTTATTTCATTACAAACAAGTCATCTAATACTTACGAAATGGAAAAATACTTTTAAGACGTAAAATGTTTTCATAGACAAAAATAAATATTAGATATTCGATTTACAATATTTTACAAGAACATCACCTTGTACCTATACATTATGTACTTAAAAGAGAGATACGATTGTCGCTCATAAAATAGAATTTATTGGGATCAATAATTCAAATAATTGAAGCGTATAAATTTCAATCTTTAGGTAGGTACATGCAATATATATTTTTATTCTGTAGCATATTTAATAGCTGTAACCGCTCAGTGGGCGTGTGCTTGCCTTGGAAGCAAAGTTAAACCCCGGCTCGCACCTCTGGTTTCTTTAATTGATCATGTGCGAACAGTCTTTGTGCTATTGTTACCAGCTTTCGGTGAAGGAAAACAACCTGCATGACTGAGAAAGTCGAACTAGCTTTTGAATGACGTGTGAAGTCCGCCAACCCGCATTTGGCCAGTGAGGTGGACAATGGCCTAAGCCCCTTCATCTTGAAGGGAGGCTCGTGACCAACAGTGGGACAAAACAAGGGCTGGTATTATTATATTTGAAAACAAACAGCAGTTGTTTATCTTGTTAGACCTACTCGTAATTTTGTATTTTAATAGATTTAATCAATCGTTTATCAATCAAAAAATTACCAACAAATTCCCATAAAACACATAGACTCAAAATTAATATAGTTATATATTAAAGCGGCTTTGAAAACTAAAAATATAGCGAGACAGACAGCGTTAAAATTACGAGGAACCGTCGCAATAATTAAAGTTGAAAACAATAGTTTTTGGGGGAGTTGTGAGCAAATTTTCGCATAGTAAGCAGATAGTGTTTTATTCAGAAAATCCAGCGGCTCTAAACCTGGCTTTAAACTGAATCGGTTCAGAGACAGAGGAATTGTTCCTTAATTTCACGTTTGTATTACTTCGTCGTAGCGGTTCACGGGTTAATTAAAATACAACGATTGTCATAAAGTACCTTCTTCAGAGTAGTATTTACTTTATGGCTTTATCTGGTAATTTTACGATGACATCACGTAACGTGTTATCAGGATTTTGTCCCATTAAAGGGACCACGACGGAGACCTATTTCTCGCTGTCACATTGTAAGCTACGGTGATCAAATTTTCCTTCCTGTATAATCCGGAAAAAACCCGTTTCATTTTTGAATTCTTAGTCAGATCAGTATTCTGAAAGTAATGTAAACGTACATTTGGTACAATAATAAATATTTCCGCCCGTGACCACGGGTGCTGCAAAGCCTTTGAAACGTAT
Organism: Furcula furcula; assembly: GCA_911728495.1. NCBI lineage: Eukaryota > Metazoa > Arthropoda > Insecta > Lepidoptera > Notodontidae > Furcula > Furcula furcula. Next base: position 16,425,481 of record OU452249.1, on the reverse strand, counting down.
AAAGTGATTAAACTATTTTTGCGTAAATAAAACACATTATTTGTTACCATTAATAAAAAAAAAACAATGCAACTAAAAATATCGTTATTATGCATAGGCCTAATGAGGGCACTTACATATTGTCAACTTTTTTACAATTACCACCAATGAAGACAAGAATAGACAAGAATAACAAGAATCTTTAGAATATATAGCATGGAAATATTGTTGTGGGAATTACCACAAATTGCTTTCAAACAAGATGATTTTTATTTAAATGCTCTCGCAAACGATACTGGACTCAATATCGTTAGATAGAACTCGTTAATGTTTGTTTTTGTTTTAATATTTGTGCCTTAATAAGTGTCCCGATGGCTGTGGTTGCTATAACGTTTATCTCAACCGGTGTTATTTTGAAGCACAAAACATTTAGCTCGCAGTTTGTGGCGCGATAAGCACTATAGCCAACATGACCTCACCTCCGAGCTCGACTGTGTATCGTAAGATACGCCTGCATTTAATGTGAATATTACCATAAGTACGTTTTATACACACTACCTCGCCCAGACCAAAGCGTTTGAATGAAAAACTTTTTATACAACACTTTTTTTAAAAGTGTCTTGATTACTGACCAGACAATGTCCACCTAAGCGATACGCCGGCTTGTTGATAGCTGCACTGCCCTTTACAATACGGAACGCTAGAGAATACAAAACAAATGTATGGAAATGGCATCTCTCTTCACGAAAGCTTCTTCGCGAAGAGATAATTATGTCATTCCCATAGATTAATTTTCTGTTTACTAGTGTTCCGGTAGAATGACAACTTGGACTGAAATCAAGTAGCACAGTAATTTGTACACATTTTTGCTTGGCAGCAGTGTCTCTGGCTTGTGGTAGTTCCTCACTGCTCATTATGTCAATTTTAATCCAAACCAATTGCAACCCCGTGACACTACCATCTTATTTCATGTGGTTCCTTAAGCGTTTATTTGCTTTCATATCTAAATGATTCAATATCAAAACGACCAAAAATCAGAACGAACAACACCCTAATAGCAAAGTGACCTATACGCAAGAAGTCCTATTCGCAAAATGGCATTATAACATATTACGGTCATAATGGCATCCTGTCAAAATTCTCACATCATATCATGCTATATCTTCATGCATCCACGGATTTATATTTTACTTCGTAAAAACTGGATAGATCACATAAATATATTAATATCACTATTTTAAACTTTATACTACATTATTAAGGTTTGTTTTTCGTTGACACAAGTCAAAGTAGAAAAACGAGCCGAGTCAGATAGCTCAAAAGTAGATGTGTGTCCTTGTCTGCCCCCTTGTCAAGTAAGTTGCCAACGCAAAATATGATTCTTTTTAGTAGTCTTAGGTAGATTTCTTAAAAGTTGATTACATTTGCTTGAAAGTTTTTCGTGTAATAAAACATCGAAATATAATATATCTAGGACGATGAAATGTAATATCATAAATTAGCACACGAACAACATGCAATACTTTTCTTAACAATTCAATTTATTTATTGCAAAATATGAGTAGTTAATTACAGGTTTTATACAAAATAATTATAGTACCATCATATTTGACCTTGCGGTATGCAATTATTTCTACAATGTAAATTAGATTAGTCATAATACTTACTTAATAAAATAAAAACATAAAATTTAGTATAATATTAATGTCAAGAATGTCACTATCAGGAACGTACAATTTATTATAAAAAGGTCATTTACAATACTATTAGTAACAATTTATCATTTTGAAGGTAGCAGCACTGAGCTGTTGTGTGATTGTCGACAAGTTGTCGACATTGTCGTAGTAAGTAACCGGTGTCGCGGTGTACTATTAGAGTAGGGTGACCATTATTATGTATGGCGTCGCGTCGGTCGTCTCGAAAAATAAAAACCGACTTCAAAGTAAATTATCTAAAAAGCATAAAATAACGAAAATATTATTGAAGTTGGTGTTAGCGTGCTGTGTATATTCTGCACCAACTTCAATAATATTTTCGTTATTTTATGCTTTTTAGATAATTTACTTTGAAGTCGGTTTTTATTTTTTTTATAAAATAGTTTATTTAACACTTTTTAGTGACTTATTTTACCAAGATAGGTATCAAAACTATCACGCAACTCGAACGTCTACATTACAGTAACTTACTGAAAACATAAAAAGTTTATATCTCTTAAACTACTGGACCGATTTTGATGAAATTTGTACTCTACCCTAAGTTGAAAGATACTCTAACTATTGCAAAAAGAATTTTTGAAATCGGACTTGTAGTTTCTGAGAAATCCGCGGACAAACCTACATACATACATACATACACTCGTGAAATTTGGTAAATTCGTTTAGAAGCCCACATAGACTAACATATATGAATATTACGCATTTTTATTAATATTACATACATACGCGTCGAATACAGAACCTCCTTTTTTGAAGTCGGTTAAAAATACCATAACCAAATGGATTGCATAAGCTATGAATTACTTAGAACTAGATGCGATACGCTCATAAAGTTTTGTTATAAAAACTACATGTCCCAATTAGAAGATTCTCTAACTATAAATAGTAAATTATTTTGGTCTTATGTAAAAAACAATAGAAAAAATTCTGGATCGTACCCAAGTGCCATGTATTACAAAGGTCAAACAGCTAATGGTGGTACTGAAATATGTAATTTATTTGCTACACATTTTTCATCTGTTTATTTGAAGCCGGACAATGGCAATGACTATTTAAAGAATTTATATATTCCTATAATATGCTCAGAAAATCTCAGTTCAATTGCAATAAGTAATGATAGCGTGTACAGTGCCTTAAAACATCTAGATAAGTTTAAAGGGGCCGGGACAAACAATATTCCTTCTGTTTTTGCTAAACTTTGCGCTAAATCTTTGTCTCAGCCGCTTACTCTAATATTCAATAAATCCCTACAAACAGGCACGTTTCCTTCAACTTGGAAACTATCTAAAGTCGTTCCATTGCCGAAATCTGGTAAAATTGATCAAATTATTAACTACCGCCCTATTTCTATATTACCTATTTTTGGGAAACTTTTCGAGGCAATTTTGTATCCTACTATTTATTTTCATACAAAGCAATACATTAAAGAACAGCAGCATGGATTTATGAAATCGAGATCGACCGTGTCTAACCTTTTACTTTACCATGATAGCTAGGTTAATTCTGTCGACTCTTGTGTTCCTGTAGATGTAATTTATACGGATTTCTCTAAGGCTTTTGACACGGTCGATCATGATCTACTTCTACTAAAATTAGCCAGACTTGGCATATCTGGTACTCTTCTACAATGGTTTGGATCTTACCTTAAAAATCGCTATTCAATAGTAGTAGCAAATGGATACTCTTCACAATCATTTCCCGTAAATTCAGGCGTTCCGCAAGGATCTCACTTAGGCCCAATCCTCTAGAATATTTTCATTAACGACATCAGTGACTGCTTTAAAAATACAGAATATTATCTCTATGCTGATGACTTGAAAATTTTACGTTCTGTCTCTTCTATAACCGATGCAAATTTATTACAGGACGATCTGAATCGTTTAATTATTTGGTGTGATACAAATCGTATGACTCTTAATACTGACAAATGCTATACTATAACATTCACAAGAAACAAAACACCTTTCTGTAGGAAATATTACATAAGAGACAAAGAACTTGAAAGAGTTAGCACTATAAGAGATTTGGGAATTATTTTCGACAGTAAGTTAAAATTTGATAAGCATATTGATTCCATAGTTACGAAATCTTTTCAACTCCTCGGTTTTCTGATTAGGAACTGTAAAAAATTTAAATCCCCACAAACTAAAATACGTATTTTTGAATGTCTTGTCAGAAGTGGATTAGAATATTGCAGTCAAATCTGGTGCCCATTCTATGAAATTTATGTTAAAAAAATCGAACGCATACAAAAACGTTTTTTTGTGGCATTTATGTTACAGCTGCAAGTTAGCCAAAAAATTACCTCATTACCCCGATCGGCTTAAGCACTTTAATATGACTTCCTTATCTACTCGTAGGAATCTCTTAGGGTTAATGTTCTTACACAAGTTGGTTAATGGTAATATAGACAGCCCACAGCTAGTTTCCAAACTTAATCTTAATATCCCCAAAAATATCCCAAGGCAAAAAAAATATGCTCCATTTTATGTTCGCAATTATTACACTAATCTGGGCCTTAATTCACCAATCAGTCGTTTGTTTAAGCAATATAAAATTTTACATAAGACTGCTGCCGATGATATCGATATATTTTCTGATAGTGTGACTAAGTTTCGAAAATCCTTGATGAGTCTTTTAGCTGACACTGTATGACATTTTAATGCAAATATATATACGTATTTATATATATATATGTGTATCTATCTTTTTTTCTTTGATTCTATTGATTCTATTATCTCTTTTCTTCTTATTCTACAGGTATGTAGTTAGTTATTCTACGAGTAGTTTTAATTTAAGATATTTGGCAATTTTTGTGTTATATCTATTATAAATTCTCTTTTCATTTCATTTCTTTCAATTATTTTCATTTTAATTAATTCTGTTTGATAATTTAATGTTTAATGATTGGTAACAACTATTTTATTATCCAGGTTGTTATCGCACTTGTATTTGCGCATGTCGTGGTCACCTACAATTATTACAACATTTAACTCATGTTCTGTGCTCATGTTCTTCATTTTTGATAATGTATGTAATGTTGGCGATCCTTAATAAATTAAATTAAATCTTATATGTAATATTGAAATAAGTAAAATAACTCTAAATTTTTAAATAAATTGATTGCAACAAATTCTCAATATTAATAATTGCTTAATACATAGTAATTTCATGACTTGCGATTAAATTCCATCCAATTATACAATACAAATTATAATTAGTATTATGTCACCAAAATTACGATTTGAGCGCAAAAATCGTCTCATGCACCTCGCAACATTCACAATTGACGGAGGTCACGCAGGAGCACCGATGTGGCACCGCCCGTTGTGACCCGATCCGCCGCCAAAAGACCTTAGAAGTGAGAGAAAGAATCCTTCCACATAGTAATGCGTGGACACCCTATTAGACAGAGATACACTACTACTTTTGGACCTCTCATTCGGCTCGTGATCTTTAGTAGACTGCGCTGTCCAGTTATAATACAGGTTCGTGCATGCATCATACATAGGTACAGACGTACAGAACTCGGGTACAGACAGGAACAGAGACAGATACTATAATAATTAGAGAGAGAGAGAGAGAGAGAAACATCTTATAATCATAGAGTTTATATATTAAGAATAGAGTATGCGTTTGTCTATGGTCTCCTTAAACAAATCATAGGCAGGTTTTCCTCCAAGAGGCAGGTGAATTTAACTATTTAAAGTTATATTATAAGAGTTATATAGATATGTAAGTGACAAGTAGTGATGGGTTTGATCGTCACAAGCGCACATGTCGATAAATAAGTCGACGGTATAGTACCTGTTGTCGTGTACCTGATATTTATGTATTCTGATGTTCTTACTCATGCCTACGTGTTCTTACTTGAAAAAAGCATCCTATAGTACTTGTTCTTATTCATATTCTAAGATTATAATAATTTCTTTGTAAAGGTGTTTGCAATAAAGAGTATTGTATTATATAATAATTGCAAATCGTTGCTTGTTATAGTACTATTTGCGTATAGTCTAGACAGAACAAATGAATAGATCAAATATGTATGTACTAGTACCGACGGCATGCATATTTATTATATTTAATAACTTTAACCGTATGTCTAAGTGTATCTAGTACTATTTGCTATTATACCAATGTTATCATTGTCTACTACTGTAGACACTATTTTATGTATGGATCAAATATGGTTAAATTTATATTGCTATAATATATATATTTAAAAAGTTTTTCAATGTATCCAAAAACGAAAAAGAAGAGAATAACTATATATTTTTGAGCTGATTCTCCTGGTTGTGCCGAATATTATAATAATTATTACAGCATTCAAGTAGGCTCTTACCACGCACCACTATAGGTGCATTTTACTATTATGAAAACCGCACAGTTCCACGCAAAATTAAAGCACCTGGCAACACTAGCCCCGTACAATGACACTCGCCATTAGTTTACATACAAATGTGCATCGTTTTACATAATCCATCGTACACGACGGCGGTAATTTGTCGCGGCACGGACGAACAAATTGATCGTGTTGATAATTCATCCGATATAGTGAGTCAACTGTAGTTCTGCGACCAACTCTTAAAGCTGTTTTACTATGTTTTTATTCAGAGAGATGTGTACAACATAACGTGCTCCCGTACGACGACAGCGGACAATCTTTCACAAGATCAGCCATCTATGCAGGAGATATTAGAGTCTTGGAGAGATAATAGATAGATAGATAGACAATTCTTTATTGCGCACAAACAGATACAAAAAGAATAAGACACAAATTAATAAAAAATGCAACAATGGGCGGCCTTATCGCTAAAAGCGATCTCTTCCAGGCAACCTTTGGATGGAGAGGAAAATAAAGAAGTTACAAAGAGCAGAGGGTGCGCGCACTCGATATGAATAGGTAACATTAACACAGTGGCGGACTAAGCCTGTCGGAGGCCCGGGGCGGCAAGAAGTAATGAGGCCCCCGGTCACAAAGTGATGTCTTTTTTCCGGACTACCCCAGAAAGAGGGCTATGTTTTTTGAGGGTATGTATGTTTGTCTATTTCTTTGGCACGGCCTACAGCCTGAACGGCTCAATGGATTTTGACTTGTGATATGTCGTTGGATTCGTCTTAGTTTTGCTAGTGACATAAATGCTTTACAGGATAGAAACGTTATAAATGTCAACAGACAATATTTTTGCAGACTTTTGCCACCACTCGTCTCTATGCTGTTTGATTTCGAGCTCTATGTAGTGTGGCGACTCGACACAAGATGACGCCACATGTGGTAGCGTTGCGATGAGGCGAAGTACCACAAACTACAAGACAGATGGCACCATAGATTTCTGAATCGTGCAAGCGAAGTTTCTCTAACTTGAAGAATATACAACATCCCGACAACAACTGCAAGGGGCTTCGGCCCTGGCCGAGCATCACACCTCGCTCGGTCAAAGGATCCTCCCTTTAACACCGCCGCCGACGCATCCCTAAAGTAGGATGCTTTCCCGTAGCATCGCTCTCATAACCGCTTTCAAAGTGTCTGCCCTTCGCATCGACATACGAACTCTGCTTTTCTTGACATCCATTAGGCTTATCACGATAAGCCTCTTTAGGTAGTTCGGTTTTTTCTTGTTGTTGACGACGCGTTTAACGCAGACATGACCATCTACTAACCTATGGCACCTTCTGGTCATATGGGCCGAATAGCGATAGATGTGGGCGGTGAGAAGTCACTGCTTGATTTTAAGCTATTCAAGAATAGATGCATTAGTGCGACACTCGGTCGACTATATGCCTAGAATTCTGCGCCTACACCACATTTCCAATTCAAATTCAAAATTCTTTATTATGCATAGGCCTCACGGGGCTCTTACATATTGTCATTTTTTACAACTACCACCGGATCGTAACGCGGCCTTCAATGCATCCATTCTTCGAAGAACGCTTGAATGTCCAGGTTTCAGGGGCATATAGAAAGATCGAAAGAGCAGAGTACGCATTAATTAGATTATTATTGGGCGTTTCTTCAAAATTATTACATCAATCATCAACTTTTTCGGCCAGTTCTTTTTTCGAAGATCCTATAATTTAGGTGTCATCTGCGAAGCGAGGATCGTTCAATTGGGTCTCACCAATCAGGACTACTTCCTAGTCCTCTAAAACTGTACGCATTATATGTATACACCAATTATTATATTCAAGAGCTGTAGTGATAATATGCAACCTTGAGGCAAACCTTGTTCCGTCTAAAAAGACCCTGAGCCTGCAGCGCAAGATGGCCAACCGGGTCGTTATAAGGGTGGGCAATGTTCTGTATGAGGCGAAACAGACCTGGCGCGCTTTCAGGGTCAAATAACTCCAGTCGGAGGCGGATAAGGCACGTACTTGAACAATTACGCTCATGGCCTTCTGATGAGCATACACGAGCAAAGGGAGTTGTCAGTGTTGTCCTGCTAGTCTTCTAAGCCTGGTTGTGACAGAAACCTGAGCAAGAACCTGTAGACTCACTTGTAGAATCTGGGTATGGGTGTTTCAGTGATTATCTGAGTTAGATAGGGTGAGGGGTGACAACGACTGGCCATCATTGTGGTGTAACTTGAGCGGTGGAGCCATGTCAGCCAGATTGGACACAACCAGACCAAGCTCTGTCAGCAGCAGTATCTACTATATTAGCAGAGGAATCCATGTGGAGGGTCCTTCTGTAAGACAGTTATGTCCAGAAGGAAACCAAAACGACGTGTCGAGGCGGTGGTGCAACTTGCATCGCCTTGGGCCCAATAGAAATGTGACTCGGTATACTCAGTCTTAAGGACGCCTCGTGTGCGTCCGTGTGCACTCTATATTAAATAAATTTGTAAATTTTGTATATATTATACTTCTTTTACAAATCACTAATTGATTTATTGTCTTATCATTCTACTATTTACACAAAATGTAGGTACACTACATTTTGTGAAAATTTCCTGCTGGATAGACGATAGGTACTACAGATACATTGCAGGGTTTGTAGTTTGGTTACGTGCATCATGAGGCCCCCAACTCCAAACTGCCTAAGCCCTTCTTTGAGATTAAGGGTCCCTATCGGCTAGATTATTACAACCAAACTTTATGAGTTTCGACTTCGGACGCACAAACTTAGTTGTCTCATATCAATCTAAATGCAATTGTCAAAGACTATATCAGTGTTTGAGTGCCGGAACTATAAAATAATCTAGGTATGATGTACTCTCTAATACGTAGTAGGTACTGAAATACCCGTAGACAGAATATAACAAGACATCTAGCTAGCGTGCCGCCGATAAGGACAGAAAATAATCATTCGTACACATAACACACGTTATGGATATTTATTCAAATGCGCCTATTATGTAGTTTAAACGATATTTCATAATGCAATTCAATTTAAAACTCAGACAGTGCCAGCTCTCTATTGGTTTCTTTCTCTAAGGAAATACCTCAATGATTAAAAATAAGTTTTGGAGATTGGAGGCCCCCCTGAACCCGAGGCCCGGGGCGGACCGCCCCCTCCGCCCCCCCCCCCCCGTTAGTCCGCTAGCGCATTAACACAAAGACACATAAAAACACATATGTTGTAAACTATAATAATATATATTCATATGAGTATAATATATAAACATACATCAAATAATACTATTATAAACATACATAAATCAGTACGTACTAATATAACAAGAAAATTACACAAATACCGATTAACTTATTCCGCCAAATAAAAATTCTTCACTAGATCTTTGAAAATTGGCAGTGACGAAGCACGCCTTATAGAAACGGGAAAGGAATTCCACAGGCGAACCGCCTGCACCGTGAAGGATTTGTCATAGAAGGAACTGCTGCTAAGGGCATCGTAAGACAAAGGTTTTCCGAGGACCTAAGACTATAGGTGCTAGAATTCGACAAATAATCGAAACGATAATAGATAGATAATAGTGCACAAGTGCTTGCGTAGACACAAGTGAACTCTCTCTTTCTTCCGAAAAGAGCTCAGGCGCAGGACCAACTTTTCACATGCCCATCCGACGCATATACTCCATACCAAATAAGCTTGAACGCGATTACTACTTTATTATACAGTCATAAAACACCTCTGCCGTATATTTGACCGTTAATGCGGCAGCAAAAAAGTTTGGTAATACAAAGTTGTTTTTGTTGACGCGCCTAGTTGACAATGTATGCGTTAAGTACATAGTTATTGAGCCGCAAACGAATTTGTAATCGCGTTCAAGCTTATTGGGTATGGAGTATAGGTCATCTAACTTTACAGATAATCTGGTTAGCCTATTGCCCTAGCCAGTAAGGACTAACTACAAAAAGTTGCTTTCCGCGGGATTCTAATCTGTGACCTACGGTTTGTAAGGCAAGCGGTTTGCCACTGCGCCACGAAGGCTACTGACTCCTTCTCCTGACTGATACGGATACATTGGCCATGAATGTTTTACTAGATCAACTGTATATACGCGGAAGATATTCGAGTGCTGAAATGCTTGCGTAAACATAAGTTTACACTCTCAATCCGATGGGATGGAAGAGTGACACGATAGATGCACCTTCTTATACTACCTGGTATAAATTTTATTGGCCCTCGTGGATGATTATGGCCCAAGCCCTCTAGTCTCTCATGATGAGGAGGAGAAATAACCCTTAGCAAATAGTATGACATTTAAACTATAACCTTCTTCCATCCGGTATTTCTAAAAAATATTACACAAAAGCAAATATGATAGCTGAAACCTTGCGAGGAAACCATGAGAAGCAAAGCTGTATTTTTCGCGATTATATTTGTAACAATATGTCACTGTGACGCCGGCTGAAACGCAAACATTGCAAGCACCTGCACGGGAAATCCAGAAACGGCTAACGAACGCCGCCTAGGAGGCGATACGATTTGTACACTGCTACAAACATCACCACGGATAGAATGGAGGCGGATTTAGTTCAAGAATTATGAATAGGTGTTCTCTTTTACAATTCAATAGAAGACTGGTGATTATGAGCTATTTGTCGTGACACGCCTTTAAGAGAAAATAGATGGTAAGAAAGAATATTTTGTATTGTTTTTTTTATGGCATAAATGACGAAAAGAGTTGTACCCTGTCTACAAGATCAAAATCGTAGCAATAAATGTATGAACACAGGAGTAATGGCTGACCAGTTATTGGTAGGATTCAAAATGGTCTTTGGCTGGCTATATATTTGCTCGATAGAAAGCGCTGCCCATAGACAGTGACACTGATTTCTAGTCACATGATCTAACAAGTCTCTTGAGTTAATTAATGTCTGCATCTGACCTGACCTTCACACTGTTTACAAGCTTTTCATAACAGAGTTTTTATTTGATCCGTGGGGCGTCCGGATAAGACAAGCACCCACCCATCTGTTTCCATTGGGCGTCTTAAGAGGCGACTGAGGGAAAACCAGAAGACGGGCAGCAGCATTTCCTGTGTGATATCCAATTACACATGCTCGTATACTGGGACCCCAAGACGTTCCGGCTGAAGTTGATGATTTCACTATCAGTCCTCATTCCACTGCTGGATTGATTTAAGCTGATTATGAAATAATAGAGAGTTACCTTAGATGCCGATAATATTACTACATTTTGACACAGACTACTCAACATGATTATGTTAGTCTGTGTATTATAACAACGAAAAAAGTATTAATTATTGTGTTTATTTAATATAAAAAATGTAATACGTATATACGTACAAACATAACGAGATTCGTTAAATTTGAGAATCCAAGCGTATACCGCAATAAAAGTCGTTGACGTTTAAATTGTACCGTAAATGCAAAACCTTCAAAAGTATGCGCGAATGGAAAGCAGAAGAAACATGGTGTCCTGCTATCACAGTCGCATGCATATATTCATAACTACAGTACGATAAACTCTTTCCTTTATTAGGAATGCGGTGCATTCGTTAGTAGCTCCGTAGCGAGCGGCATCCCCGCCGCCTGCAAGAGGCGATATTTCAGCCGTTCTGTTTGTGAGAACTTTATTCATGTCAACACAACACTGTCTGTCAGCTACTACGGAAATGCCATTACTATACACAGAAAATTCAGAGATGTGGAACAACAATTTAACAGTTAAATGCGTCTAAAATATCATTTGTATAGTTATTAAATTGTGTCTGATCCCAACAGAATACTTCAAATATAGGAAAAAGGAAAAATATAAACATAAAAAATCGGTAAACTTTTGTGTCATTTTTATCTACGATTGTAAAGCAGCGGTCAATAATTAGCACTGACCACGACGAATAATTAATTATTATTTTCGAGCTAGTTTTAATAAGTGCGCTGTTGTTGGAGTGATATTATATTATTAATAGCATATCTTTTCTATTCGGAAAATACGGAACAAAGTTCAACTATCATTATCATCAGCAGCCGAAACTCGTCCACTGCTGTACAAAAAGCCCCCCCCCCCCTTAAAAGGGAGGGATTTTCATAATCCCCACGCTTGGCAGGCGTCTTGGGGATTGCAGTAGATATAGGTGATAGGTAATCCAATAAAAAGTCGCTACTGCCCGTTTCTTGTTTTCGCTTAGTCACCTCTTACGGACACCCAACGAAAAAAGATGGGAGGGTTCTATTCTCACCCTGACTACCCCACGGGTAAGTTCAATTATATTTAAAATAAACCCCCTAAAACTATACCTTCATATAATAAGTTGTACGCTCTTAATTCAGTATAAATATTCATCGATTTCATGTATAAAATTCAAAGATAGGCAGGCATAGATGATGAGTATGTGAATGGCGGCGGTGCGGCACGAGGCGGGCGGGAGACGCTTCACTGCCTCCGATCGTACGCGTCACTATTTTACATATAAATGGACGCCGCTCCATAATCCGTCTAACACAATGGCTTTAATTTGTTCCCCTGGATGTGTGCGTAGGCAAATGAAACCTGAATTCGGTGCGAAGGTACGCCGCGTCCGCTCTGCATCGCATTAAGGGGTAACCGCAACATGGTCTGGAAAATAAGTGCAGTACGTTGAGCTGTGTTCGCTGTGGACCAGATTTTTGGGACCGACTGCATTTTTTTAATGTTACGTGGTTGTTGTGGCCTAATTAGTATTTTAATTAAACTTTACTAATGTAAGTATTTAAATAATTCCGTTTTATCAGGTGGTTGGTCCTTACCGCAGTGTGAAATATTCTGCCGCGAAGCAGCACCATATTACTTTCCGATATAAAAGGCACTACCGCTGATAAAACTGACTTCAAGTTAATACTAATATCTCAGATGATGGCGGTGTAGAAACAGCGGTCTCAAAGTTAGATAGCCACCGGAAAAAGCAATGAAGCCTCGCGTGTGCAAAATTAATTGTAATATTTTGACTCACAGGTTTCTATTCTATTCTATTGTTTGTGGCTATGAATCGGGCCTGCTAATCACCGGAACGCACTTCGACCCAGTTGGATCCATTGTGCATGCCCTAGCCCTTACTCTGTTGCTGGCGTGTCGAAGAGTTCCCTCAGGTACGCAACGATTGCGCCAGCCTGGACCTGTGCATAATCATCTGGTGTAGGATAGGCTACTCCCAGATGACCCAACCTACGTCTCGCAAAAGCGTCGCAGCCACACACTATGTGTCGAATAGACTCACAGGTTCACTGCCACGATGATTAATTATCATTTTCTGATATTTGGACGCTGTTGCAAGCGCCATGATTACGGGAACTGTAAGATGCGGGTGGCTGAAAAAATAAATTAGAAACAAATCTATCTACCCCCTTTCTCAGTCTTTTGCTACGGCTACTACTGAAACTCGAACTCGATTGGAAATCACTACAAAATTAATTGTTTCTTAGAGTTAAGTATTTTTTTTTATCAATCTGTACCGCGCTTTCTTTTGGTTATATATCTACTTACCTATTTAGTTATACATCAGTCTACAGTCTTATTTTCAGTTCGTAGATATCTTAATGCAAGCTTAGGTTACAGGGATGTTCCTTCGGAGTCACTGGACGTTCGGGGTTGTGGGCCTTGTTGTTTGTGTGTGTACGGCGGCGACTCCAAGGAGGACAGCGGGGGTTGCGACCCCGCCCCCGTGAGTACAGTGACTGGTTCCCGGGGGCTACAATGCCGGCAGTAGGTTCAAAGGAAGGCACTCATGTGCCGAAGGAAAGCCGTGGTGGTTTTGCTGGGTAAGAATCCCACATACCCCGCTCGAGCCCCACAGCTACCCCGCTTCCCTGGCGCAGGATACCCCCAGTGAAAAAAAGAAAAAGTTTACACGAACGTACCATTGCGCTGACACTAGCTTTTCCATGTTTCCGAAACGTTAACGTCAAAAGCGCCACATTCGATTGGTCGGCCTCTGAGCCAAACTCAGTTTGTCGTAACTTGGCCGGTAAAATTAGTGTATTTCGGAATGCAAATCCCGTGCAGCCTGGAGTACGACCTCGCCACCTGTGCTGACAGTTTACGTAATAGCTCGGAACCGCCGAATTAATTTACAAAACTCCGACCTGTCTCGAACAAAACAGTTTTCGATGCCAGTAGTTTGTTACCCCGGAATAAGTGGGTCGGTTCCTGAATAAATATTTTGAGGAATTTGTGATACCTTACGGGGTTATTTTAATGAAACAAAGCTGACATTTGTTTCTTTGTTAGCTAAATAGAGTTAGCATAATGCTATGTCACTGTACTAGTAATTCAATTTATTACGGCTCAAGTTTTCTTTTGCTTATTCGTGTATTCAAATTAGTAATGGAAAACCACAATTTTCCTTATTTTATGAATACGGTTACCAATAGGTATATGTGTATGAAAATAATGTTTTCGGTTTATAGTTATGAGTCAAAATACTTTTCAAATAGAAAAAGTTTTACGAAACTCAGGAATTTTGTGAAAGAAATTATATCGTTTTAAATTAAGGAGGGAACGTCGTCGTTTCACTTGTATAATTTAAAATTATTCAAGCGTTAACTACGCAGTTGGAATTTAACTTTAACTAAGCCGAAAATACAATAGGCGACATCAATTATATTGATAAAAGGAAATCATGAAATCGTATGACATTTAATAAAAAAAAATGTTGATGTTTTACGAAAAATGTGTAAAACATCAACCTGTTCATTTGCATCAAATATCTATTAGAAGGGAAAATATTTATATCAAGAAGTAAGGTCAGCGAAAAATATGCTATTTGATTTTAAATTATTTTATCATAAGGCTACCCTGGGATCAGAGTCGTTCAACCTTACCCTTAGACTAATTACCGAAATCCACTTTACGTATACCGAAGCACAGTAACGCTCAGTTCAAATGCCACTAGTCGTTCATCTTTGCCTGACGTTGCTTGACTGACTGATCATTTACTGAACTGCGATTAAAACCGACTGACTTTAAGTGCCCCAATAATAATTGTATAGGATCAAGATATTGTGATAATACACAACGTAATCTTACGCAAGCAACAAAGATTTTGATTTGCTCTCGGGGAAGGAAACCAAATCAGATTTCAAAAAACCTCTCCACGAAACACAATTATTAGTGGTTTCGTTAATCACAAGACCAGTATTATAGCTAGCATCATGCCATCCCCACAATATATTCGTAAGTGCTCTTGCCTGTCTAAGTTTTAATTAGAACGTCTTTGTTTCGCCTTCCCACGATATTTTAAGCCAGTAGGCAAATACTCGATGCGTACGCCCACTGAAAACGGGGTCGAGTATCACGAAAGCGGATTTCTGTATCCATCCAATTAAAACTCATATTTCTCATTCAATTATACGCAGACAGGTGAATCTGGATAAACATCAGCGTGTTTATAATAAGAACGATCTCCAGCGGTGGCGCAAACAACTTTGAAACTGGCCCCACGACGCAGATGGGGATGACATCTCTTTGAAGATAAAGATGAGAGATAATTTTGCAATTTTCGTGTCGAGAGGCTTGCGATATGTACCTGCCTGTCATGTTTCGCAAATTAACTTTTGATGGCAAGCAAGCAGAGCAACTTTCGCGTTTGTGGTGACGAATTTCTGTAGGCATTTGCGTCGGGAAGGAATTGGCAGACGAGCACAATTTCCAATTTCGAACTTTGATCGGTGGCAGATTATATAAATTTGTATTTTCGTACTTTGACAAGTTGGAGCTCAATTATGTTTCTACGTAAAATACTATTTATTTTTGCTTTAGTTCAAACAAATAACCGTGATAATCCCAATTTTTATAGAATTAATAAAGATAAAGCTCATAAATTTATGCAAACTTTACTGCCTAGACCAAGTTTATTTTATTTTATCAAATTAAATATTATTATATATTACGGACAGCATGTTTATGGTCTGGCTCAGTCTATTGCGCAGACGCCTCGATAGTAGAAGATTTTCTATTTTTGGAAAGATTGATATATTAGTAAGCTCCTGGGCGGATTGTCCATGCAGAAGTCTAATATTTTGTAATTCGGGGAAGCTCTTTTTACTGTATTCTGCTGCAGTCTTCTGTAGCAAATTTGAGCTCTTCCTTGTAACCTTGTAAATTTCCGCTTTTGAATAGACTTATATAATCGGAAGAAACGGTAGATGGTAGCCTTCTCCCATACTAGGCGAGATCTAAACGAATTGTCCAGAGCCTCTCAAAGGCGCCGATTACGGCCACCGGAGAAGATTTAATGGATAAGAAACCGGTTTCCATTCTGTATGGAAACCGGGTACCTTTTGAAGGCTTTCTGTCTGGACTAAAAAAAAGTAGTACGCCCTTCGTGCAAAGGGACCCCCTAATTAGCTACCACCGCAGAGTCAGAAGTTCTGCAGCCAAGTAGCAATGTATAGATATTGGTGTGATCTGGTACTGTAGCTGGTAAAATATCCGGGCACAAGAGATTTTATTACAGCTCGGTCACATTATCTCTGGACCTGGCGTCGATGACGTTACGTCAGAAACTGCTAACCGTACTGAAGCAACGGGACGAGCGCGGGGAGGTGAACGGGGAACGGGAGGGATATTCTCATTCCAGTGAGGTCCACAGATAATGTGGCCGAGTTGTACTAATGTCTCGGGTGACAAATGGCACTACAGTGCAGGTGCAGGCAGGCGTGTCGCCGCTTACCTTCAGGCGGACGTCCTGCTTGTCTCGTTACTAAGTAAAATATATAAAAAAAACATCTTTACCGCTGTGATGTCGTCAATAAAGAACTTATCTCTTAGAACTAAGTTGAAATATGTTACCTTTATAAACGACTTTGTAAAACTCTCCCGTTCCATATTTTGAGCTATTCAGTTAGAGATCGCGTACTGACGAACGATGAAAGAAGCTTTTTGTTTATAATCTCCCTCGACCCCAGCAATAGGGAGCTGCGGTCACGCGCACCCACGCTTTTCATTCGCCGTTCAATGAGCTAAGTCCGTGCCAACATTAATTCCACTTTTTATATTATTTTATGACGCAGTATTTACAATGTTTGTAACATCTGGTGCACAGTATGTGAAAAAAAATGCGAGTGTTTGTAGTTTTTTTTATTAATAATTGCAGAACCGAAACGCCACAACGAAGTAAGTCGATGGTAACTACACACATCAAAAGTGTCTAGGGATCAAGCATTTTTGGGCAAAAAAATGGGCAGAAGAACAATGGCGTTTCGTGTGCTTTTCTGATGAGTCTCGTTTTGGTATGAGACCGGATACAAGACGTATACGACACTGGAGAACCCCTGGACGCCAACAGCGATTAAAATCCTGCCAGGAAGTCCATCCTTATAGTGGTGGAACCATCATGGTATGGGCGGGTATTTGGATCGGCGGAAGAACTGAGTTGATTTGGATCAGAGGCAACCTCAACGCTCAAATTTATGCTGAGACGATTGTATCAGACGTCATCGTTCCTCTACAAGTGCAAATCGGTCCCTTATTTCAGTTAATGCATGATAATGCACGACCGCACACCGCAAGAGTTGTAAGACAGACTCTCGCCGCAGCTAACATCAATGTCCTGCCCTGGCCTGCTCAGTCGCCAGACTTGAACCCGATTGAGCATGCATGGGATATGCTACAGAGAAGAGCTCTGCCGAATATGGAGGGTATCCAGTCGCAAGAAGACCTTTTTTTGTTGTTGCAACGAACATGGGCGGCCATTCCACAGCGTGATTTGGATGAACTCATTTTGAGTATGCCAAACCGATGTTCTTGTGTTGTTAGTGTTCGCGGTAGAAACACGGATTATTAATTGTTTAAGTTACCCAATAAAATTTTAAAGAAAACTGTTATTTCAGTCTTTTTTTCGAACTTTTGTGTTAGTGGTTCAAATGTCAAAAATCCCTTTATTAGGAAAATGGCAAATTTCTTTATTAATGCAAAGGTGACTTGGTTTATCGTTACTGTGACAAACGAAAACACTTTATTTGATGAATCCTTAAAGAAAATTTTAATTAATATCAATCAGGAGAAAAGTTATTGCAAAAATATATGTTGATCCCTAGACACTTTTGATGTGTGTATTTTAAATGATAGTAAGATATAGATAGGATATTGGGACTAGCAGTTAATGGATCATTTAAAAAAGGATGCAGCAATAATAACAGCATTATTGTTTAACTAGCTGACCCACGCAGCTCCGCCTGCGCTATTTTTACGTTAACTAAACTTTTAATAACAGACATTCGCATCGAATACATAACCTCCTTTTTTATAGTCGGTTAAAAACTGGGACCCACTTTTTACTTGCTCTCCGAAGCACGGACCCGTTTAGTTCAAATGGCGTTAAACGGTCACCCATCTATTTAATTACCTTACCTAACGTTGCTTAACCCGATCGATTACAAAACCTTGATAACAACTCTCTATGAGTGTTCCCTTACTAATATTTATTATATTATAAAGAAAAATTGATAAAGAACTGACCAAGCGTATAACCAAGTACCCATTTTGACTTTAATCCCCTCTCCCAAAAGAACCGTGCTAGATTACGGGATAAAAAGTATCCTATGTCCTACGTCGTGGTAAGATCTCAAATCGTGCCAAGTTTCGTTTCAATCCATCCAGTAGTTTCGGCGTGATGCTCAGCCGAGATACAGACAGACAGACAGACAGACAGACAGACAGACAGACAGACAAAAATTAAAAAAATTACATTTTCGGCCTCAGTATCGGTTATAGAATACCCTCCAAATATAATTTTCAAAATATCTTCAATGTACAGAATTGGACCTGTTACAGTTTTATTATAAGTATAGATTATTAGTTATATTTAATTCACCTTTAACTACATAATAATTATGAAATTATTCATTATCAGTATTTTTTTCTTATAGATAATTTGCTTATCATTTTATGGTTGTACTGTTACTCAAATTTTCAAGATTAGAATTTACCTATTTGATGTTAAAATACTTGTTAAGGGTTGATGTTTTTAATATTTACAAACTAGCTATAGAAATAAATAAAAATGTTAATTCGCAACTCCTGCTCCCGACATGATCACAATGTATTTATATCAAAGCGAACGCGCGAATATGACAACCCTAAAGCGCACATTTGTCACTATGATTATGTCAAACACAAAAATAATCCCGTCATCTATTTGGCATGCGGCACACCCCTGTTGCCGGGACTTGCAAATTTGGGGGACCGAACCAAGGGCACAAACGGCAGAAAGATTATAAACTGAGTTCTATAGGTGATCAGACGTCAAACTCGTGATGTTTTGAAAAAAGTTGTCGGGGGCGAGGGAGGACACCGCCGGTTGCCATGGTTAATAATACCAGGCCATATAATAAGCGATACATGGAAGCGTCGTCTTGGGCAATTTTCCCCAAGCCGGTCTCGGCCGTCGCGTTAGCAACAGGTCGTCTGTTTTTATTTCGAAGCTTTTTATATGATTTCTTACGTTTACATCGTCTCCGTACGGTTCAAAAGAAGTCAAAAGCATTACTCTTCAAAGGTGAAATCGCTTTGAGGTGACGTCTTTTAAAATGTCACAAACATATTAATTTATTAAATTTGTTCGTGTAAGATAGAAAGAGATACTTGGGTAAACGCCACATACATATTCGTATGCGATGTGAATGTTATAGTGCTCAAGTTCTCAATTCGTATGTACATATATATATAGGTTTTTTTTCTTATTTCTATGTATGTTCGCGCATAACTCTGGCAATTATGAACCGATTTGAAAAAATCTTTCTTCCATCTATTCTTTAGTCCTTTGATTGGGTCCCATAAAAAAAAAATTGCTTACGAATAAGAATAGTAGTTCCTGAAAAAACAAGAATGACGACTGCGCAGGAATCTGCAGGAATGCCTAAAAGATGACTTTATGTAGCTTTTAAGGACAAAAATGGTCATAACTCTGGCAAATATATACCAATTTCAATGATTCTTTTTTATTCGAAAGAAGAAACCACTGTAATGAATCTGTATGAATTTTATTCTTCAGAAACCTCGTGAGAGACCAACGGAGTAAGTACTTAAGCCTTTTTTAAGTTATTAATATATTCATAGATTTTTCTATACGAACACCACATAACAATATTTCTTTCAGTGACATTTTCTCGAGATAGCTTCATGTGGCGGCTTATTCCCAGTAGTTCTACATGTATGACTATGTCATATCTAGTATGTGGCCATTCCATGATGCAACCGCAAGCTAGTCGCCAATATCGCCACACATGCATAACCGAGGAAAAGTAATTAAACCAACGTCACCATCACGAGGAACAAACAGCCTTTATAGTAAAAGAGGGCGGCGAGCGCAATTCCAAGTTACGTTTTAATCAAACAATGACCACGCCCGATCGTGTCATGTCGCCTATTTATGAGTTGTAAAGGGGATCCTTTCGCAGTTCACTTTGTGCGGGCGTATGGTAATGGCGTGGATATGGTGTGACGCGCCCTGACATGTGTCGGCCCGGCAAAATGAAGTCAGAAGGCGCTGGGCCAAATGTTTGCACGAATATTCCAATACTGGCGGTCCTATGCACGTGTTTAGCTTTTGCAGGCTGCCGTATGTATGAAATGTTTTGCATTTTTTGTGAAAATTTTGACGTTTCCTCACGTCAAAAGGTTCGATGTATATTGAAAGACGAAATACCTATATGTAATATGTAATACAACAAAAACCTCTGAAATTAAGCTGTTTTAAAAACTTAAGGATTCTGCTACTGAAATGTAATTGTGGACTACGGCGGCCGGTTGCTTGCAGTATGATAAATAAAAGGGCAGGGATGCTTCTTCCCTTGTTTATCATATTAAGGGGGTAACATGCGCCAATGACCTTGAGAATCTGACCGCTCCGGCCGAGAGTTGTCATCGTAGAGGGCGCTACCAGCAAATATGAATATTACATTTGAAAAATTATAGACTAAAATATGCAGATGTGTCAAATTAAGTTTTGTTAATTTTGCCTATTCCGTTATAGAATGAAATTTCAATAAAATTATATATATTGCAAATATACTTAATAATATAACTTTTGAATGTTTTGTTGATTATGTATACGTAAAATAAATGACTGATGAATTATTTAAATTCATGATAAAAACCGATTTTAACTCAAAGCTTTTTGTCATTTCATAGTGACACGAAAAGAACAAGACTGATGCAGTTTAAGAACGGTAACCCAATATTTAATATCTTGATTTATACCTTGGCGTGCCACCTAATTACAATCTGATAACAAAAACTTACAGTGGTAACGTAGTTGACGTGTTGCGTCAGGATATGGATTATTGCATTTCATATTCCAAACTTCATATCAATGGTTCAGTTCGTCTATTATAGAATGGCCAATACCTGACTAGTAAGACTTATACATACTTCTATTATATTATTGGTGGTTATTAGTTAGGTTCGGTTACAACCGGAACGCACTTCGACCCAGCTGAATACATTGTGCCTGCCATTCGGAATCCATATGAATTCGTACTACTTATAACTTACAGTAGTCATAGCGGATTTTTGTGTGTCTGAAGTTAGGGTTGGCGAACCATTGCGCAAGTACAGTTGTGAGTACTGAATACATAAACATAAAAATAGCTACTGCGCAGCGTCTTGCAGCCAACTTCAGACACACAAAGATCCGCCGTGACTACTGTAAGCGTACTTGAAATGAAACTATGCACAAAGTTCAAAGGTTTCTGTTCTGCACGTCAAAACAAAAGCGTTTAACAGAGCCTTCAAAATATAGTTTTTTTTTTCTTAAAAAGTAGATTTTTTTCTTAAAAAGGGACCTTTTTAACATATTTCCTGAATTAGTTCCAAATTCTCTAACCAATAAACATCCATCTGATAGTTAAGCTTTTTGATCCCTGGAAAAATGAACTGAAACCAAATTGATGATTGATTGAGATGTTCGAGTTTGATAAAGAGAGTGACTTAAGATGCTGCAATGCATGCCAGTGGCCCTGATGAGACACTAGCGGTATTATTAAAGAAGCGTGTAACTGTAGTGTTTCCTATTCTAATGCGTATATTCTCTTTAAGAGCGGCACAAGTACCCGAATCTTGGAAGCTTGCTAGCATCCAACCTTACTCAAGACCAGATACCCAACGTCGACCCAAGTCGTGCAAACCCAAAAATCATAAATTATTATTATTGCGACAATTTGTTCCGTGATAAGAATTATAGCACCCATCCATCTCCTCCCATTGGGTGTCCGTAAAAGGTGACTAAGGAAAAACAAGAAGACGAGCAGCAGCGTCTTTTTATTGGATTACCTACCACCTATACTGTGATTCCCAACCGCCTGCCAGGCGTGGGGATTATGACAACCCCTCCCCTCCAAGGGAGAGAGGACCTTTGTTGAACAGTAGACGTTTCGGCTGCTGATGATGATGTTGATGAGTTCCGCGATCGACTCCATAATGGTCATCGAACTGAAACTATGATAAGATACTTAACTTTTTACATCATTAAGTACAGGTCAAAATGACCCAGACTCAAGACAAACAGATTATGTTCATGCACATGAATGTTTTTCCTGTGTGGGAATCGACCCCAAGACCTTAAGGGCATCGGCCAGGGTAGTAAACTACAAAATCAGCTGACCTGTGTTGTTATTCAATATACGTGGCTGCCAAAGGAATCCGTAGCACTGTTTGATTGAACGCACGAATTCAGTAATAGTCTTTTTTAGTGTAACGTCATATTATGAACGTAACGTAACTTCATCTTGAGTTCTGTACCTCTTGCGGGGTTTGACTACGCGGAGCATTTGACATTGATTGTAATAAACAATCTGGTTTTAGACTAACTAATATACTATTATTATTAATATGTTAGTTACTCTAAAACCATATACGGTGGTATTTTTTCTCGTGTCTGCCAACAACACCATCAGTTTATTGTTACGCAACTTAGTTAAGTAAAAAGGTATTACCTGATAATAATCGAAGCACCCACCCATAGAAAAGTCTCTTCCTGTCCCTGTCATCCAAAACTATAATTATAGGCTTTTGGTCCAATAGTTTTTTTGCCAGCTACAATGACCTTCTACTTATGTTACACAGCGGAAGAAATCTAAGATTAAAGTGGCGCCACCTAGATAGCACACAAGTACCCTTCCAACTTAACCATCCAGATGTCTCAAAAGACGAGCAACTGTCCAATGCAACTGTCCGTAGATAAGCGTGTTGCTCACCACCAAGCCAACCCATGTACTCGACTCGTTGCTAAGTTGCAAAAACCAACATGATAGTAATAATAACACCGTTAATGTTTTGACAAAAAAAATCATAATGTAAAGGATAAAGGATATCATAATGTATGTCATTTTGTTGACCTACACAGTATAAAATACGATTTAAATTAGTAAGATCATATGACTCTGATACGCTTTAAAAGTTAGGCATAATACTTCGCAACAATACTTTCGCATACTCTATGATGAACCAAAAATATGGTATTACCATAAAAATATATTTAATTAAATATACATGTATAGATTTCATTTGAAATGATTTATAATGTTATAATTATACCATTTGTAAC
Source organism: Furcula furcula (assembly GCA_911728495.1). Classification (NCBI taxonomy): domain Eukaryota; kingdom Metazoa; phylum Arthropoda; class Insecta; order Lepidoptera; family Notodontidae; genus Furcula; species Furcula furcula. Next base: position 16,401,837 of record OU452249.1, on the reverse strand, counting down.
ATATCTTAATTAAAAATATGTTCAAAATCATTTAAATTAATTTCGTCTTGTCAAAAAAAATTCGAGCACGTCCACCCGCCGTAACAGTCCACGAAGGACTGATAGAAGGCGATCGCGGGGGCGCTGCAAGGGGAAATGCATAGCGTACGTGGTTTTTCTATAATTTCTTGTAAAACATGTATGAAATCAAGAAATGTAATCAATACAAATTGTAGAATAGATTATGTGCTTTTTAATAGTCCAAGTTTGATGTCTATCCGATGAACGGATGTTGAACGCTAACGCAATTCATATCCAACATAGTACATTTTTTAAATACATATTGCTTGAAAACGTTATACTTAATCCAATATCTAATCAATAAAACTATTTGCTGAAGATCTGAGGTATAAGTACATATAATTTCCATAGCCAATGCAATAGCGGATTGATCCATCGAACTCTTTAAACTAAGGCTATTTTTGCAATTTTACCGTTGTTACCCCCTTAACCAATATCATTAGAAAATATCACATGGACACAATTATATTAAAAGAAACATGGACATTTATTCATTAGTTCAAATGTGACAGCTCACATTCGTTCCTTATTTGAATAAAACTACGTAAGTACATAACTTAAAGGTCAGTTCCTCGTGGACTACTAGCGACCTTTTTCTTCGATAACAGTCATCAAATCGAGTATCTACTTAAATAAACCGTTATGAGACTATGAGACTCTACCTATAAAAACTGCTCAATCAACTTAATTAAGTTTTCCAAGCATTTGTATCTTGGCTTGAGGCCACAGCGTTAAACGACCTCTGCGATGTCCCTATAATACAAAACCGGGTTCCTGAATTTATGCGCAAAGAGCGGTAATAGCGCGGCTCATTGCTTTTTCACTTGGTTACTCAAATGTAGATGGATGAGGTCGTCTCCGGCAACACCGTAGACAATTGTCAGCTATCGCTCAGTGTCCTCGCTAATTGAAAATTCCCTCAAGTCCATTTAAATCTACATCGACAAGCGATACGCCTTGCGAAATTAGGAACTATGATTTAATTTCGTGTACTAATTTATCTCGGGTCGAATAATCGCGTGACTGGATTACGCAATCTGTATTCGTATACAACACGTATGTGTAATTTCATTGTGTAACTTGATTCAACATTTATTCATAATTCTGTGTTCTTAGTTTACTGCCGTACTCAAAAACGTTAATCAACTTTAATTCTAATAAAATCATTTTAAAAAATCTAAATATATCGACTGTCAGAGCCGTTTTTTCAATTTTCAATTAAGAGATAATTGATGTCTCTACACACTATCAGAGTATATAAATAATCCAATTTCAAAAAATGGATTAATGATTATTAACTATAATTGACGTTTGAAGGTGCGGCAGTTAATATTTTAATCAACTAATGATGAAATGAATACGACTATTGATTGATAGTGAGCAGCACTGGTGTTTATTACCAGAGAATGGAGAGATATATCACTCGTTAAGACGCGACTTAACGACTGATATATCTCTGCAGTCAGTCAGGGTCAGTTAATCAAAAACAAAACATTTGTAAAGTTTTTCACGTATTGCTTGAACCTAACATAGCTGATGAGAACGTGAGTGGGTAGTAGTGTAAATCTCTTGATAACACTTTTGAGGAAACGTGCGTTGCGTGATGTAACATCTAAATTACTAAATCCATCGTTATACTATCTGAAGTATATCGATGACTAAATCCATGTCTCGAACTTGAATCATATCTCAGTGTCATCTAAGTATGTATTTGATTTGAACGAGAGTCTCATCAAAATATTACACGTATACATAGTTCCTCATCCCATATTTATTTACTCCTATTATTTGAATAAAAGTATTTACATTCTTATCATAAGCTGCAAGATTTGAAACTAACTTTCAGTTAATTTTTCAGAAATATATGTTAAAACATAGAACGTAAGTCGAAAATGTGAAAATAAATTTCTTGCACCAATTAAGGATTCCCTTATACCTAAATACCCTTTCAAGTGGATCCTCCGAAGGAATAGGGTGAGAGCGGAAGAAATTCTCGATAACTGGGTGTAAAGTGTGGAAAATTATAAAACGTTATAGCACAGACGCCGCCGTCTTGAGTGGATAATATTATGATCTTTTAGTATAGAATAATATCGATCAGTTGTGATGTTGTATTTTACATGACTGTTAATTAATGTATGCTTGAAACGTTACTTTTGTTTTTATTTTTATGTTTTTGCAAAACTACTATGTTCCCAACTATGACATATGGACAGCTACCACCTCAGTCCGCCCGTGACCATGAATGCTGTAAAGTATTCGAAACGTCGGGAAATTAAAATAAAAAATAAACCGCGATATAATCCGTAAAATTAGTTTCATTTCAATTGAGGTATAATTCACTAAATATCTCAGTGGATAAAACCACATATTTTAAGAAATAAATAAATAAGCAAATATGTGATATTTGCAATTATTAATTAAGCTAACTGTTGGCGATTAGCCATGCTAGCTTTCTAGACGAACACGGCTACTCTGCGTTACAAATAATCTAGAACAGTGAAGCATTAATGACTAAAATAAGCAATAAAACCACACAAGTGACAACCTTTTCCATTTTTATTCGCCTCATATAGGATAACATTTGTAGAAAGTACAGATTTGATATGGGACGACCCGTATTAAAATATTTTAAGCAGGCTATGAATATGCAAAGACACGGCTCTCGGCGTCGGCGGTTAACGATTCGCACGTTTTTGGACCACTAACTAATTGCAAATGTGAACGAACACTTCCGGTAAATGTAATTGCTTTCACTGATACTGGATGTGCTGTGTCTGCAGTTCGATACGACTTTGTTAGGTGACAGTAAGTGAAAACTAATTTGCGTTCATTGGCTGATACTTTTTCCTCACTTTTTTTAGTGTTAACAAGCATCCCTAGGAGCCTTTACATTAAAGGGGTTGGCAAAAGTATATTTGATTCTTACTGACGAAGAGCTCGGTTGTGTAAGCTTACTGCGAGTGGAGATCATGAATTTGATTCCACACCAAGCACATTTCGAAATGGAACTGTTTTTTTCTTATTAATTGTTCACCTGGGTATAACTGAAATCGTCTAACTGTTAGCGCGACATGGTAGAGCGTTTGCAGCGCTGCAGCCGCGCTGAAATTTCAAGGCACCCTAAGACTGGTCTTCGGTTACCTTGTATTTTACTTCCGTAATAATGAACATTAAGACGATTAGGTTCAGTGTTAAGTTTGTACGCTTCGCATGTGCATTAAATTTTATTTATATATATACCTTTTACATAACATGTTCTAAACATTAGGTTGTCGTAGCTAGACGTATTTAAAAATAAAATTAAATAAAATTTAAATTATTAATAATTTAGATATTTAATATCAGAACAAGTAGAGAAATTAAATTTAGCCGTTCAATTTACGCCAATTTATAAGGACGGACGTGCACCAAGTTCATAGTTGGCTAACATCAGCCAAAGTGCGATCCGCTGTACGTTATTAGCGGCTTGTTGTAAGGAGCTGGATTCTATCCGGGCCTTTTCAAGTGTGATTAAGGTCGGATTGAGGCGAGCAGCGGACGTATCTATTCAATTAATACTGAACTCTGTATCCAGGTTCAGTAGTCCCTCAATTTATATTGCATCAAGCCTCTAAATTGCCCCTATTTGTACGTACCTTCACCGCTCAGACTGCCAGTGGCAATGATTTGCTGTAAAGATTTCGATTCAGATTCTTCACGAACATTCTCCTTTAAAGTTTTAGCGAATTTAGTTAAACTTATTTTACCAACGCCATCTATTATTTTATTGGGTAACTAAAATATTTTGTTGACTTTTTGACATAAAATTAGATAACTTTATAAAGGCTGTGTTACATAGACCAGTGGTCTGAGTTTATCAAAGACGACCTTCTGTCGCAGTCCCTCCCGGTACTGGAGGTGCACCGTATGCACTCCGGCAACCGCCCGCTTCAACCGTACGAGTTGGTTCTGGTCCATCTCATCCGTTCAGACGAGGGCAAGCAGATCTTCAATTTGAAGACTGTTTGCGGTCTTACCGGCTTCGCCGTAGAAGCCCCCCACAAACGTGGCCTACCCGGGCAGTGCCATAACTGCCAGTTGTACGGCCACTCCTCCCGCAACTGCTTCGCGCGGCCTCGCTGTGTGAAGTGCACAGGAGACCACGGGACGTCTCAATGCGAGCGCGATAGGGAGACGGCGATCGAGCCTCCCGGATGCGTCCTCTGTGGGACCATCGGGCACACCGCGAACTATCGCGGCTGCCCGAGGGCCCCGAGGAGGAACCGCCGGGTGGCGAGGCGCAACAATCTCCGCGCTCCTCCCCGCCCCTCGGTGCCCTATGCACCAAGGGCCTCCGCCCCTCCACCCTTGGAGTCCTACCCGCCCGCGCCTTCAGCGCCTCAGGCCCCGGCGCCCTCAGCGCCTCTTACGCAGCCGCTTCCGGCCCCCCGCGGCCCCGCGCCCTCTGCGCCGCAACAGCTCTCAGCATCCCAGCCCGTAGTGCGTCCACCGAACGCGTGGGATAAGACACTGCCATACGTCCGCCCCGGCGCTGCTCCTAAAGCAACGAGCGTCCCCGCCAAGCAACCGGCCGCGCCTGCGCCTTCAGCGCACGCGTCCAGCCTCGCTTCGGACTTCGAATTGGTCCGACGCTCTATCGATGGTATTAACATCGATAGAATCCGCCTTTTCGCGAGCCGCCTTCGGTGCGCACAGACCCCCTGCGATAGAGTACAAGCTATCGCCGATTTCGAGGACGTGTACTACGCCCTGTCCCCCGTAAACTCAAACGTAGGCCCGTAAATGGATATACACCAGAGTAGGCAGAAACCCCATTCCCTTTCCCTCGCATTTTTCAATGCGCATGGCCTCTCCCGACAAAGAGATCAGGTTGCTGACTTCCTGCGAAGTCACCAAGTTGACGTCTTGCTGGTGCAGGAGACCCTCCTGAAACCCTCTCATAGGAGTCCGAATATCGCCAACTACCATCTTGTGCGAAATGACCGTGACACCTCCCTCGGAGGTGGCACTGCCATCTATTACAGAAGGGCCCTGCACTGCATCCCTATCGATCCCCCTGCGCTCACTAATATAGAGGCCTCGGTTTGCCGCCTCTCTCTTTCCGGCCATGCGGCTGTCACTATCGCCTCTATCTATCTTCCACCTGATAAGCGGCCCCTCAGGAGTGATATCGAGTCACTCCTTGACCTGGACAACGCGGTCATTCTGGCCGGCGACTTCAACTGCAAGCATGTCAGGTGGAATTGTAACGTCACCACCGGCAACGGCAGGTGCCTCGACGGCTTGGTCGACGTTCTCGACTTTGACGTCATCGCACCTATGCGCCCGACCCATTATCCCAATAATGTCAATCACCACCCCGATGTCTTAGACATGGCCCTCCTGAAGGGCGTGACCCTCCGGTTGCGCTCCTTAGAGGTTCTCCATGAGCTAGACTCTGACCACCGACCGGTCCTAATGGAACTAGGTCCGCCGCCCATTTCCCAGCCGGTCACTAGGACCGTTCTGGACTGGCATCAGCTAAACACCTGTCTAGCCGATGCCGACTCTCCGAATCTTGCCCGCTTCCCGGCGCAAATCTCGTCCCCTCAGGACACCGACCAAGCGATCGGCGCTTTCACCGATCATCTCAAATCGGCTATCAGCCAGTCCTCCCGGCAGGTTGAAGCGGACAACTTTTACGCTGTGCGCTTCAAGCTGCCCGATGACATTAAGGAATTAGTCCGCGCTAAAAACGCGGCTATTCGCGCGTACGACTCCTACCCCACCGATGCCAATCGGGTCCGCATGCGTGCTTTGCAGAGGGACGTGAAGCGCAGCATCGCGGAACTCAGGGAGGCTCGATGGGGAGGGTTTCTAGAGGAGATCTCGCCGTCACACCAGGCTTACTGGCGGCTCGCGAGATCCCTCAAAACCGACACCGTAGCTACCATGCCCCCCTTGACCCGCCCTTCAGGCGACCCACCCGCGTTCGAGGACGACGAGAAGGCTGAGGTTCTCGCTGACTCTCTAGAGAGTCAGTGCACACCCAGCTCCGCTCCCGTCGATCCGGCGCACCTCGATCTTGTGGATAGGGAAGTAGAGCGCAGGTCCTCACTCCCTCCCACCGAATCCCTCTCCCCGGTCACGCAAACCGAGGTGGAAGACCTGATCAAAGGCCTTAAGCCGAAGAAAGCACCGGGCTCCGACGGCATCTCCAATCGCGTTCTCAAGGTTCTCCCGGTCCATCTGATATGTCTTTTAGTGACTATCTTCAACGCAGCCATGTCCCACTGCGTCTTTCCTGCCGAATGGAAAGACGCGGATGTAGTAGGTATCCCTAAGCCGGGTAAGCCTCGCAGCAGCCCTGCGAGCTACCGGCCTATCAGTCTTCTCAAGTCTCTCGGCAAACTCTATGAGCGCTTGCTATTAGCGAGACTCAAAGACTTTGTCATTTCTAATAATATCCTTATTGACGAGCAGTTTGGCTTTCGAACCAGACACTCTTGCGTCCACCAGGTGCACCGCCTCACGGAGCACATCCTGACCGGGCTCAACCAGCCCAAGCCCGTCTACACAGGCGCCCTATTCTTCGATGTTGCCAAGGCCTTCGACAAGGTCTGGCACAACGGCTTGATATACAAGCTCTTCCAGTTAGGAGTCCCCGATAGGCTCGTACTCATCATACGAGACTTTCTCTCGAATCGTACCTTTCGATACCGGGTCGAAGGTACGTTTTCTTCGCCCCATCCTATACAGGCCGGAGTCCCTCAGGGCTCCGTGCTCTCTCCCCTCTTGTTCAGCCTGTTCACGAACGACATTCCTCGTTCGAGCAGAGTCCAACTCGCCCTTTACGCGGATGACACCGCTCTCTACTATTCCCATAGGAACATGTCCTATTTGACGCGTGCTCTTCAAGCCGCAGTCGACGCCCTGGGTCAATGGTTCCGTACGTGGCGCATAGAGGTAAACCCGGAGAAGAGTGCCGCGGTGGTCTTCTCCCGGGGACCCGCCAATATGTTCTCCGCGCGGAGCCTTCGGCCTAACAGACGACTAGTCCCAATATCCCTATTCAATCGCCCTATCCCTTGGACTAGGAAGGTTAAGTACCTCGGAGTCACCTTGGACTCCCGCATGACTTTCGGCCCGCACATTAGGTCCGTCCGCAATCGAGCGGCTTTCGTATTAGGTCGCCTGTATCCCCTTCTCTGCAAGCGGAGTAAAATGTCGCTTAGAAATAAGTTGACATTATACAAAGCTTGCATTCGCCCTATCATGACTTACGCGAGTGTAGTTTTCGCGCACGCCGCCCGCACCCGTATCGATAGCCTCCAGGTTATCCAGAATCGTTTCCTCCGTCGCGCCGTCGGTGCCCCGTGGTACATGCGGAACGTAGATCTGCATTCCGATTTCAAATTAGATCCCCTTCGTAAGTTCCTCAAAGAAGCGTCGAAACGCTACTTTGAATCCGCGTCCCGTCACGCGAACAGTTTAATCCGCGCCGCCGCCGATTACGCCGCTAGTCCTTCTGACTCACGCCGCAGACCACGGCACGTACTGCTCGACCCTCCTGACCCCATGACGGTCCTATTGGACCGGGATGCGCCGACCCCTCCCCGACAACCGTATGCTACACTAGCTATCAGACACCGGTCTCGCCGGCGAGGCCGAAGGGTCGTACGTATGCGACCGCAACGACGTGCATCACCCCACTGAGTTTCTTGCCGGTTCTTCTCAGTGGGGGCGCGTTGTGAACCGGTGGTAAACTCAGCCCTCTCTTAAGCGACAGCCCAAGCCGAGGCCGTGCCTCCCTGAGGTGCCCTTGTGCTCGTCGCTACTTCTGCCGTAAAGGCTAGAGCGCTTCAAGCGCTCGCCTCCTATTGTCCGGTGAAGCTGCAATAGCCATCTGCGATTAACAGCGTCTATCATTCCCAAAAAAAAAAAAAAAAAAACCAGTGGTCAGTTCTGTGTAAGCTAGAACGTTAGAACATGGCTGAAAAGAACACAATAAAGCAGGACGGGGAAAAATCTATAAATTAAAAGCCGGGCCGCAGCTCGTGTTCGTCATAGCACATTTATTCGCAAACTCGTGAAAAACAAAAATACTCTTGCAAACAAAATATATAAAAATGTTCCACTATAAATTTGAATTATAAAATAATTATAAAAATGGCCAAAAAGGTTTGCAACGATGCAGGTCGCCAACAATGGCCTTTTGCTTTTTTCATAAAAGCCAAAAAGACTTAAGTGCTACCCACCGGTGCAGCAGTAAGATATCTTGTATATTATATTGATGTTACTCGGGAATCTGATTTCTGCAGCGTCGGAACACACATGAAGGCATTTTTTTTACTGTAATCTCGTACTTCCGAACTGAAAGCGTTCCGTATTATAATAATATTATAATACGAAATATAATACTAAAACACTAGTCTCAAATCCCAATTTTAGCACCAAACAAATAGTGACATTTATTATGTTCTGTAGGCCAAGCCCTCACAAAGTAATATAGCAGGTAAGTCAATGACCAGCGGCCATGTCTATACGCCGTCAAATTGAAATAATTATTACCTCCCGAAACGTTTTACTGAAGAACATAATTTCATCAAATTGACTTATCCAAGGTTTACTTACTGTCTTACGCGTAATAAAGTTAACGCTATTTCGAAATTAATTTCCTCGGAATTCTTTTGTGGAATGGAAATTGATCGCCACAGGCATCAGACTTATGGCGAATATAAAGGAATATTGTCCTCCTATTTATTAGAGCGAATACCTATTTTATTCTACTCACATAATTTAAGGACGAAATGGATGGATTCTCTTTATCTGGCTTAACTTACGGACGGTATAGTGGTGAGATACCCAAAGGGTCGTAGATACGTTTTCCATAGCACAGACATTTGTATGCATGTTCATGACCCTGTCTGTTTGTCTTGGGTAGGTATAGTTATTAATTATCTGCATCTTATTTATTTCTATGCATAATACATTTCGGGGTGTTGTAGGGTGTCCGGGAAATCCCATCTCTTCTCGTTGTGTGCCGAAAGAGGCGACTGAGCGAGAACAAGAAGACGGGCAGCAGCGTCCTTCTTTTGGATCTATCTGTCACCTATACTGCGATCCCCAAGACGCCTGCCAATTACGCGTGGGAATTATGGCACCCACCCATTAAGGCGGAGGTTGTTCAGCAGTGAATGTATTTCGACTGGTGATGATGATGATAATATATTTCAGATATGTACGTATTTGTATCAGTTGTCGGTAGACAATACATTGATGGCCAAAATGAGTTTTAAATGTCATCAAACTCACCGTATTTTTCTCTATCCACCTGTCTAACAATATTTTCAAAAAGTCAAATAGTTTTGGTTTTAGTAAGTGCGAAAATTCACCATGTTAGCATGTTGGATCTTCAAAGTTAATGGAACAAATACCTAAGTAGACTTAATAACTTTAATCCTTTTTCTTTAAACATTTTTATCTAAGTTTTCTTTGTTGTCAAACTCACTAACACGATATAGTTAATTTTAAGATAAGTGTTTTGCGGTGTTTTGTAACAAAATGTGAAAGCGAAAACTAATTAAAGTATACTTGGTGATTTTTCAATTGACGCATGAAGACAGTATGCATTATTCTGCAAACGCAAAAAATAATTAAGTCTTATTAATTACTTTTTTATAAGTCGAAAACTCACTAACTGAGTTTAAACTGTAGAGTAAAAATTAATTAACTTATTTCTCTTTAAAACAAATGACTTTAATTAGATATTTAGAATCCTCAAATATGCTTAAACCAAATACCAAAAAGATAAGACTATAAATTAAACAATAACTAATGTCAAATGAAAGTTATGATTTTTTTTTCTTTTTTCCATCTTTGAGAGCTCATATCTCAAATCAGTGTTTTTCGACTTAGTGACTTTTTGCTCTACGGGGACGATATGATCATCCCAGTTTGGTCATGTGTGGATTCCCATTATTATTCTTTCGTTCAACATTTTCCAAGAATTGAAGCATTATCAACCAAAAATTCGTAGTTTTATCATACTCTAACCCCTCGCATTTATCATTCAATATATTAATCCCAGATCAACACTGCGCATAGCAGGTAGAATATCGCTTGGTTGGTCTTCTACAGTAGGGTGGGCGATGCAACGCACAGTGCGCGTTGGAGATTAACGGATTACAGCGACCCGCTGGTAATGGCTGTCTTCAAACATCAATACTAGAGGATTTATTTGACGGGTCCGTTGGTCTATTAGACACCGTGACGGCTACGCAATAGGTCATTATTATGATTATATTACTATTATTTTACTAGGTGGTAGGTTCCTTGTGCAAGGAACCGTCCAGGTAGGTACCACAACAGTGTCAGATATTTAGCCGCCAAGCAGAAGTGCGTAAGCATTGCTGTGTTCCGTCGTGAAGGGCACTGTAGCTGGTGAAATTACAGGACACAAAGACTTACTGCCACACTCACAAACCCCAATTAACTTTAATTCTAATTAAGTCACTTTTTAAAATATATTTATTTCGACTGTCGGATCCATTTATGATTAATTCCGATTATTGGATTCGAGATAATTGTTATCTCTACTCACTATCAGCGTATTAAGTATTAATTGGCTTCGAGTGTCGAAATAGTCCGATTTAAAAATCATCATTAACTTTAATTGACGTTTGTAGGTTCGGTAGTTAATATCTAATGTTTTAAGGGTCGGCAACGCGCTAGTGATTCTTCTGGCGTTACTAGCGTCTATAGGCTGCGGTGACTGCTTACCATCAGGCGGGCCGTATGCTTGCTTGCCACCTTGGTAGTATAAAAAAAGAGGTGCCATCCATAAAAAAACATTCTGTATGATTTTAAAGGGGTTAGGTACGAAGAGACGTCGTTGGTCTTTTGACAAGGGACTGTACAGGTAGGTACCACCGAAGTGTCTGTTATTCAGTGTACTCGTATAACCAGTATAGTGTCTAAACATTTCTATGTTACGGTGTGAACGACATTGCAGTTCTTCAAATACCAAACTTAAGGGACTTAATACTAATGTTTTGGTTGACGAGCGACTGTGTAAGGCAATATTCTATGGGCAGGCGTATCGCTTACCATGAGACAAACTTCCTTGTATCGTCAAAATGTATACAGAAAAATTGCCGAATAAAAGTAAAAAAATATCCTTTACGTTTGTATATGAAAATGTTCGTATAAAAATATGGCATCATGATGCGAAATACTGAAAATATATTTCGCTGAAATGGCTTTCCGGAAACACTATTAAATATACTGATAGATATAAAATTTGAACACGAGAAGCAATCCCGGCAAATGGACGCCGCTTAGCAGGCCATTTTGCCATTTCGATGCATTTCCGCTTGGAAATTACTATCATTTGTTAAAAGAGGGACGAATACCGCTAAACCGGTCATGGAGCTGTTCATTAATCAGACGAAGAAACAGAATATTGTTTCAATAATTCTTCTATGGAATATTAGTTCGAGTATTTTTAATAGATTCCAGTTGACTCATAAAAATAAGGCTGTTAAGGTTAAGGATTTACAATAAACACTGGTGTAAATAATTCCCTATTTCATCTGTCTGGTGTAGCTATGATATGTTATATAAGTGTAGCTATGATATGTGATAAACAATCAGTTGAACTAAGCAACGTCAAGCAAAATCAGCCTTAGTTGGGTAACCGTTTAGTGGCATTTGAACTGGGCGTTTCCGTGCTTCGAAAGGCACATAAAAAAGTCGGCCCCAGTTACTCAGACAGCAGTTTTTTACGTTTGTTGTCCGTGGTACCACCAATAGTACCACCAGTGGTACTTCTGCTATAAATATGTTAATAGGTGCTCAATAGGTACCACATCCCCAGTAGGTGTATCCTGAATGTAGTTAAAAATCACATTGGAAATTGTATTGGAGGTGGACTTATGCCCTATGCTTCCCTGGTACTTCTACTATAAACCTGTTAGCTCTAAACCACATTCATAATATGCTCACATAAGACAAGGCACAAGATTATGTACCTCCTGTGTTTTATGCTACCCTAGTACTATTTCCGGTAATAATTTGTCGATTTTATTACTCAATACCACATCTCTAGTATATTCTGGTTCTAGTATTTATGTATATAAAAAGCACATTTTTAAAAGCTTTTATTTAACTTGCAATGTATGTAACTATGTATGTAATTTGTTCGGGTGGAATCTTGCAACTCAATTTTCACCCACTTCTACACGTTCAAATCGTTTGAAATTTTGCACATGTGTCAAAGACCGGTGACAATACAATAATATAGTATCATCGATCTGATCTGATGATGGAGCTCGAAGGCGGATAAGGGAACCCTTGGATGGCTACTAGTAAACACATAGAGTTTAGGCTCATTTGATTCGTTTTAAAGAGTTCTATTCATTTTTCTTAATAATGAGGACGTGATGATGGAATTGGAAGGTAGGTGAAGGAACCCTGGAATCTTTATCAGTAAACACATCGAGTTCAGGCTCATTTGATTCATCTTAAAGAGTTCTATTCACTTTGCCTAATAATGAGGACCTGATGATGGAATTGGAAGGTAGGTGACGGAACCCTGGAATCGTTATCAGTAAACACATCGAGTTTAGGCTCATTTGATTCATCTTAAAGAGTTCTATTCACTTTGCCTAATAATGAGGACCTGATAATGGAGCTGGAAGGTCAGTAACATCATCATCATCATCAGCCAGAAGACGTCCACTGCTGAACATAGGCCTCCTCCTTAAAACGCCATAATGAACGACAATTGGCTATTTGCATCCACCGGTTACCTGCGACACGCACAATTTCGTCTGTCCACCTAGTGGTAGGCCTACCTACGCTGCGTCTTCCGGTTCGTGGTTGCCACTCGAGAGCCTTTCTTCCCCAACGGTTATTGGTTCTTCGAGCGATGTGGCCTGCCCATTGCCACTTTAACTTGCAGATTCTGAGAGCTATGTCGGTAACCTTAGTTCTTCGGCGAATCTCCACATTTCGGATTCTGTCGCGCAAAGTAACGCCGAGCATAGCTCTCTCCTTGGCTCAATGTGTGACTGTGAACTTTTCTAAAAGGCCAGCCGTTAGAGACTACGTCTCAGTACCATATGTCATCACTGGCAATACACACTGGTTAAAAACCTTCGTCTTCAGGCACTGCGATATTTCGGACGAGAAGATATCGCGTAGTTTCCCGAACGCTGCCCATCCGAGTTGGATTCTTCGGGCGACCTCTTTGTCGAAATTGGACCGACCTATCTGGATAGTTTGTCCTAGTTATACGTAGTGGTCAACAACTTCGAGTGTATCGCTACCAACAACTACTGGTACGGGTGTAACATGGACATTAGACATGATCTTTGTCTTGTCCGTGTTAATTTTAAGACCCACCTGTTGGGAAACGCTACTGAGGTCGCTGAGCATCGTACTGAGGACGAGGTCCTCCAGCGACTCTGCCATAATGACTATATCATCGGCAAAACGAAGGTGAGTGATGTATTCACCATTGATGTTGATGCCGAATCCATACCAGTCCAAGAGCTTGAAAACATCCTCCAATGCGTTTGTGCACAGTTTCGGAGAAATATCGTCTCCCTGTCTCACACCTCGCTGCAATGGGATTGGTTTCGTACTCTCGCCCTGTAGTCGGATCGACATGGTGGCGTTGCTGTACGAACACACGTACAAACTTCAACACTTCGATGTACCTGTATTCAATGCCTGCGCTCGAGACGGTTCGTAAGAGTAACAGAGCCATGGAATGATACTAGTAAACCCATCGAGTTTGAGCTCATTTGATTTGCTTTGAGGAGTTCTATTCACTTTGCCTATATAAGCGGAATTCATAATAGACTTGGTAAGTGGGTGGGTGACGGGACGGAACCCTGGAACAGCCACTAGTAAACCTATCGAGTTTGGCGTCGTTAGATTCACATCAAAACAATCGTAAATACTATTAAGTATGTCAATTATTCAATATTTTCCAATCCTTAGTTAATTATTTATTAGTATAGTAAATTGTACATTTATATAAACCAATTTTTGCATCCCTAATAAGGTAGACCATAAAGGACATTATCATAATAATATAACACCCATGCTAGTTCATGCATACCTATTGTCAGCAAATAAAGATTATTTGAATTGATTTGAGAAACCTATCCAGCAAAAACTAAAAAGTCAAAAATAAATTTAAAGTAAAAAACTTTTTAAAAAACGCGTTTAAGTTTTAATATCTATTTATAACGTCATTACACAATTTATATGATTTACCTATAAGAATATAAACAAGAAAATTTATAATTTGATTTTATTGACTTTAAGTTTAAAAATTTTCAAACTATGTAAGTACGAGTAGGTACTATAATCTCGCGACAAGCTTTTATATCATATAAATTGTGTAATGACGTTATAAATAGATATTAAAACTTTTAAAGGAAAAGTTTATTTTATTCTTTTTAGCGCATTTAAATAAAAGCTTGTTTTTTAAAAAGTTTTTACTTTTAATTTATTGAAATCTCATGTGTAATGTTGTGCAATACAAACAGTCCAACCCAGATACCAAGTAAACGATTACAAAATGAACGAAAATAGTAAAATATTATTTAAATCTAATTAATTTATTTCTGGTGGTACCACAGAGTTGTCCGTGGTACCACTGGGGTACTACTGGTGGTACCACGGACAACAAACGGTTTTTTAAGCCAAGTCCTAAGGGCAACTTGACCAACTGACATCAGGTTGGCCACTGACCTTGCGGCAAACAAATACTAAAACAGATATTTGGCACCTAGTGCTGACATACTTCCATCCCACACCCTCCAACACCTTAGTCCTCCCACGGCTTCATGAGTCCTCCCGTGTTTATGGGTACGACGTAAACATGTGTCGTAAAAACATAAACTGATAAGCTTATAACTTTAAGCGTAAACCAAGGCATAATACTTAAAAAATATTATATTAAATAAACATAAAGAGACAAAAGCCTATAGATACAAGAATAGACAATTGACCCCAATGTAGAAACATGTGACACAGTAACTATTTCCAAATAATATTTTATTTTAGGAAGCCAGCCACGTGTTGGATATAAAGATTGGATGAAAAGCCTTAAAGTTTCTCAACAATAAGTTTATTCAGTACGCTATAAACGAAACGGGTAAAGGTCAACGGATAAAATATATTTCGTACCCATCTTGAAAAGTAAAAGTAATTTGGATTTTACGTAATGCGGCTAGAAAGGGGAGAGTTTTAAGATACGATACGCATTGAGCCCGTGAACTTACAATAATCGAATTCAGTGTGTATCTTTAAAAAAAACAGAACGTTTTTTGTTTAAAGCCAAAAACAATCAAATTTGCATTACGAAAATAAAAGAAAATAAAGATATTCCAAAGAAAAATACATTTTTAATAAATTGTTTTAGCAATGACATTTACTTACGTGTAAAAAAACTGTAATGTATGTAAGTCGTATTGGTTGTCCTTCAATTAATTAAAAAAAATATTCCGCTCGCCCAGAAATATACATGTTCAAAAGATACATTATGTTTTATTCAGGTCGTTTTAAATAAACGTCTCCGGCTGTATAAAATCGCGCCGAGCGGCAAATCTTGCTGAAACTGTCTATAAATCTGACCATAAAAGTAAATCCCTGCAATCAAATCGCGAACAGCGAAAAAAGTAAGGTTGTTTGTTGCTATCTCTGAGAACATACATAAAAATAGCTGCAGAACTATTTCGCAGCCGGATAAAAAGGTTCTCAAACCATGAATAAAAATATGTAGGTTGGTCCGCGTCGCTTAACTGCGCTGCGCCGCGACGCCGTAGGGTTGTAGAGTTCGCCGCTTAGCTCTCATTACCACAGCTCATTTCATACCGAAATACGAATCTTTTTATACAGCAGACACCTTTGTTATTGGCTCATCAGAGCAAAGGTGTGAAAAATGTAGAGTTTAACGCTTTATTTTCACTGTATTTTGATGGCTCGTTTTATCACGTTCGTACCTATATCATGTATTATGTTGACTCCCTGTACTTTTTGATATGAGTGACACAACCATGAAAAGTGACAGCGACACGCGACACGAAACAGGTGATCACAACACGTTTGTTTAACATAGATTTATATGGAGAGAATTTACCCGTGGGATATCCGAGTAAGAAGAGCACCCTCCCATCTCCTCCCGTTGGATGTACGTAAGCGGCGACTAAGGGAAAACCAAAGAACGAGCAGCAGCGTCTTTCTATTGGATCACCTACCATCTATACCTACTGCGATCCCCAAGACGCCTGCCAAGCGTGGGGATTATAGCAACCCCTACCCTATATCTAAGAGGAAGGCCTATGTCCAGCGGTGGACGTCTTACGGCTGCTGCTGCTGATGATGATGATAATTTGTGAGCAACAGATAATATATAGGTACATTGTCATTCTGTACATACCTAATATTTAGCGTTATTCTGTATTATGTCACATATAATCAATGATATTTTACTAAAGATGTGTTATATCCCTACTAACGCACGATAAAAGTTGTCTCACTTGTAGTTAGCTATACCTAGCTATACATTATCCTACATAAAGTCTGACAAGGACAGATACATAACGAGAAAAGTAAGAGAAAACGAGATGGCTATATTTTGTGCGTTCCGTTGTCAGCGTTGGTTAAACGCTTGTCAGTGTCATCTTGTCAACTGACACATTCAATTTTACAATTATGTTTCACAGTTCGGTCCTTAGCAACTTATAATGTTTACTTATTGTAGTTATGCGTCCATACTACTAGCCTTGCACGGTGTTATTTAGTTTTTTTTTTTTTTTTTTCGGGTACTTTATTATTTTATGACTTTGCCTACCACCACCACACTGACACTCCTATAAGACGGCCCACCCGCAGTTTATCTTCATTGTTTGTTTCCGTGCTCAAGCCTTCGCACGTCTCCAATCCAAAGCTACAAGTGTATTCAGTATTAAATAAAAAGTGAAAATCAAGAACCGGACAACTGAGAGGCGACGCCGCGATGTCGGGACAACGGAGAGGTGCCGCCGCGGTGGTGACGTCGGACGTCTCTTCGTGCTTCGGGAAATGGATCGTCGTGCACTATTGTGTTCGTACGAATCGAGCTTCCATACCGGGTCGTCTCACACGTACATTAAGAACACATTTATGGTTAACAGCGATGCCCCAACAGGGGTAGTTGTCACCCCATCAGCGGGTATTGACGTTATCGCTGTGTTCAGACGATGCGAGCTTCCAATACCAGGGTCGTCTCTGTCGTAGTGTTGAACACGTTAACCGTATAGTGCGTTACACAAAAGCCGTTCACCGTTATAGTGCGATACGTCCGCTCTGCTGATGTGAGTATACATATATATATGAGTATTTACGGTTAATTGCGATGCACACACCCAACATCGGGTAATTGTTGCTTTCGCTGTGTTCATACGATGCGAGCTTCCAATACAACCAGGGTCGTCTCTGTCGTAGATAATGAACACCTTTACCGTCATTGTGCGATACACAATGCTCATGTGAGTATAGGTCTTGCTGCTGGTATGTCAGTATGACATGTTTACGATGTTATCTTTACGATACCTGTTTCCACGCCGTGTCGTCTCATTTGTACAAACAATGTACAGATGTACGAATAAATGCGTTGCGCATTCCTTATTGCGGGTAATTTTTATGACTTATGACTTAACGCTGTGTTTAGTAAATGCAAGCTGCCAATACAACTGGGAACATATAATCCGATCATTATCATTAGCCAGAAAAATTCTACTGTTGAATATACGAAGACGTCCATCTTGGAACGTCATAATTAACGATAATTTGCTATTATCATCCACCGGTTGCCTGGGATTCTTACAATATCGTCAGATATAATTCGATGTGTAGGTACTCCTAATTAGCGGAATGCGTCGTGCGCCACTCGACGAGATGAGTAAATAATTAAAAACTTGTAATAATAATTATAATAATAATTCACAGTAGAATGAATTCAAGACTTCATAGTTCGTACTGCAAAGTGGTATCTAGCAGAGCCGAGGGGGACTGGCCGCCGC
Source organism: Furcula furcula (assembly GCA_911728495.1). Classification (NCBI taxonomy): domain Eukaryota; kingdom Metazoa; phylum Arthropoda; class Insecta; order Lepidoptera; family Notodontidae; genus Furcula; species Furcula furcula. Next base: position 16,383,712 of record OU452249.1, on the reverse strand, counting down.
GGGCTTGAAGCTCGACGAGATCCTGGCCGGCCTACAGCCGGAGCATCCGTGAGTGCCACCGTGGAGCTGCAGTAAGTAGCCTCTGAACTTATGGGACAGTACGCCGCGCCGGCCGCCTCCTACACTTATTATAAATACCTAAGTACTTAGTGGAAAGTAACTATTGATAAATCTGTTCTAGAGAACATAACAATATGACGAATTTAGCTAAATTAATTACCTTTACGGTATAACTTTATGAACAAGTTGCAATATTTGAATGTGACAATATTAAGGACGAATTTTTGTCATACATAATTCTAATTTCTACATTTATTGCTATAAAAGATTGAATACTACATTTAAATCTGTGTAGTAAATTTATAAAGTTCAATATTTTCTAAAATATATATATATATATTCAGGGTGTTTCAAGAACCCTGTCCAATCACAGTGAGTGTTATAAAATATCTTAACACGATCATATTTACGTAATATTTTTTTTATCTAAGGTATATATTATTATATACTTAGATAAATAAAACCCTATAAACAGCGTTAAAAAAAAAAAAAAACCCTGTTTGTTTACCGAGGTTATCACTCAGTGTCAAAATACGATTATATATTACATAATCCTTTGCTAAATATATCATAAAAATAATATACATGATCTTAGTATACCTACACAGTTAAAAAGAAAAAAAAAAAAAAAAAATCCTGTTTGATCTTTGATATTATTATTCAGAATTCATACGATTATACTTATGTAATTTTTTGTTGAATATTTCATTGGATTTTTTCTGATATTATATCTACCAGCGTTGCGAATATTCCTCTTATAAGTTTGATGTGCCTTTTAATGTGTAATACACCACATTCAAGTTTGTTTTGAGTAACTTATATGTTTTTTCTACAATATACACAAAACTATCTAGTTTACGCTCTCTATTCAATGTCTTTGCTTCTTAAGATTTTTGAGATCGACAAAATAATTTTACACCGACCATATTATTAGTTTTTACTACCTTTTAATTTTGATTGTTACTATATTTTTGGAGATAGGAACTATTCTTGAGTTCAAATATATTAGTTGTGTCTACTAGTACGTCACTATTACCATCCCTTAGTATTAATAATTAAAAAAAAAAAAAAAATTGTTGGGTAATTTTAATTTTTTTTTTATGCTCTGGTTGCGGGTTCGATTCACACGCAAGACACATTTGTCTGCGTGAACATGCTTATTTTGATCGTTATTTGTCTATACAGAATATAAATCATAACTTGGCGTATTTGTTAAAAAAAAAAAAAAATACATTAAGTACACCAGAAATAGATATATTTGTAATTTGGAGGATTTACGAGTTCTTCCTATATTTAAAAAAAAAAAAATTGTTGTAACACAGAACTTAAATCCTTTTTGGAACAATGACTAGATACATTTAAAATTAGGTTCGATATCTAATGAGTGCATTAATTAAAGATTGTGACTGCGAAATTGGTAAATAAGTTATACTTCTTGACTGAAAAGACATTCACGCAATTTCAGGTTGTGGTTATCACCAGTAATCAGCAATAACGTTAGGGTTATTGGCGCCATACGGGCTGTATATATATTATAAAATAAAAATAAAAACTTTAAGTTCATTATATGACTGTTGTACATAATACCCTTTATGATATAAGCTAACGGTCATTGACATTACAATCAGCTGACAGCTGGTAGATACATATGAGGGTAGGTGACACAATAAATAATATTTGGAGGGTATATCTCCTTATCTACCCTCAACTTATAAAATGTGACATAAGTCTTGACCCATACATATGAGGGTAGGTGACACAATAAATAATATTTGGAGGGTATATCTCCTTATCTACCCTCAACTTATAAAATGTGACATAAAGTCTTGAACCAATACTTGTTTTCCAAAAAAAAAAAAAAAAATATATATATATATATATATTACGCAGTAACTTTGAAGTGCAACTAATTAATCATAAAGATACTTTTACTATTATGGATGAAATTAATACAGGATTGTTCATTAATTACAATTTATTGCTTACCTATTGTCAAAGTTCAATAATGTTTCGGTTATGCATCATGTTAATTAAATAATTAATTTAAGGTTTTTTCTATCTATTCTATGTGGCCTGTGTGGTCTTTGGGAACATTTACGTTCACAAACTGATATTTACTTACATGTTACCCTTATTATATTGTTCAGTTATTGATTATATAAAATAATTACGAAAATAGATTTCAATTTCAGTCATTGTCTAATGGTGAGGTTTTGCATATTTCCTTTAAAATTGTTTTTGTAAGCTTGGTGCATTTGCGCGTTTTTACAAGACAATGATTATTGCCACTGTTGACAGGTTTTGAAGCGAGATTTTTCTCGATTCGACCTTTCTATTCTTACATACTTAACCTTATAAATGGATAATTTTGCTTGCGGTTCCTCCGCAGTATAAATTACGATTGGTCAGGGAAGATAATCTACTTTATTACGGGCTTAATACTTACGTCTGAATTTTACTGTTGGCTACGTGTAATATAATATTAGTGTTATAAGACTCGTATCAAGGTTGTTGTTAGAAAACTCATTTGATATTTAAAACAAAAAAGAAAAAAAAAAAATCTAGTGCATAATATTATGTAATGTTGTTTTTTGATTATAATAATTGCAGAGATAAATGAATTTGGATTTTTAGGGCATATCTTGTATTGCCTATTCTATTTTATTTTATTGGGGAAAACAAACAGCTATATATTTTAGTATCAGTACACAATATGCATGCGTAGTATAGCCAAATGTACAACCAACAACATTCCCCAAATCATAATAGCTAATATTCACATTTTATAGATCATCACTCTAAACATCCTACAATAAGTAAACATTATAAGTTGCTAAGGACCGAACTGTGAAACATAATTAAGGATCAAACGAACTTACCCTTACGTGAAGTTCGATCATAATTATGTGAACAGTTCGGTCCTTAGCAACTTATATACTCCCCTCCCTTTTTCATATCACCCGTCCCAAGTATAAAATGTGAAATGTTTTTCCTACTCTAAACATAATGAAGATAAACTGCGGGTGGGCCGTCTTATAGGAGTGTCAGTGTGGTGGTGGTAGGCAAAGTCATAAAATAATAAAGTACCCGAAAAAAAAAAAAAAAAACTAAATAACACCGTGCAAGGCTAGTAGTATGGACGCATAACTACAATAAGTAAACATTATAAGTTGCTAAGGACCGAACTGTTCACATAATTATGATCGAACTTCACGTAAGGGTAAGTTCGTTTGATCCTTAATTATTTCTTACAATATTATTTATGAAAATTGAAATACAAATTGAAAATCAAATTATTTTTTCAAAGTTACATGTGCTATATTATTCCTGACTGTTTATTTACTTTTGCCTGGTAATTTGTGCACATTATAAATACGCAGGACGGCATTTTCAATTTTTAATGATAGACGTCACGATGTCGCATTAACTACGCGGGACGGCGTGCGACTAACTGCTACAAAACCCAGTTGGGGGATACTCGCTGAACGTCTGGCGAGCGCTAATGGCATATCTATTGTTTAAAATATCATTGCATATAATATATTCTATATGTATCTCAGACTAATTAGAATGGAGCTAGTATCGCGTCGATTCGCCGTACAAATTTTTCGTGGCACTTTTGCGGGGTGCGGGAGGCGAAGTAAACACACACAGATACAATTTCACGCATACCCACACTATAATAAACTCGCAACACATTCAAAAAGATACGCACACAAATAAAGAATGACCTGACCATATGAACAAAATTTGCCAGAGGGGTTAGCGCATCATGCTATCTCCAGTGATATCTCCTCTAAGATATGTATATGTCACCTATTAATCTTACATTGCCTGATGGCGTTAAGCTATAAATACGTACGCGAGTATGTATCTACATAATCTGTACTCGGTAATACGTAATTTCAGCAAGATATCCTCTACAGATACGATTTCAGTATCCGATATTCTTCCGCATGCATGGCAACATCGCTGTGTTCTAGCAGAAATGGCAGTGCAGACCCAGAAATTACTGGACTCAGAAGAATAACTAAAGGACCTAATAATAATAATATCCTGGGACAATTCACACACGGTCATCTGATCCCAAACGAGGCAGAGCCTGTACTATGGAAACCAGACAACTGATACTAATACATATATACATTTTTTTTGTAAATACATACTTATATAGATAAAACACCCTGACACTTAGTGGGAATCGAACCCACGAACTGTTGGGTAGCAGACAGGGTCACTAACCACTAGACCAACAGGCCCGTCAAAAATATAAACATCGGCACACGTCACTGCCCTTAGGAAGGCGTACTGCTACTGCTATTTTAGCTGGGAGGGGGGACATTACTTTTCTGCTCCCCTCTGAGACGTGTTGTAGCGAGTGTCCGGCGCTGGAAAATCCAGAGTCTCTACATAGAAAGAAAGAAAAATATTGGTTCAACGACATCTTGAATTGTAACTAGCCTAGTACACTTAATCTAATAAGCAGAATGCCGTTGAAAAATTTTCCACTCAGCATATGTCGTTGCTCCTATCGTCAATGAAGGCCACCAAGGGAGGTTTTAGTGGGTAAAATCCCACATAACCCGGTCTCCTCTCCTACGGAAACAGGGTATCTTTTGAAGGTTTCCTTCCCGATGGCAAAAAGAAGGCAGCGTTCAACGAAGTCTTGAAGCTCTTAAGCGACAGCCCAAGCCGAGGCCGTGCCTCCCTGAGGTGCCCTTGAGCTCGTCGGTACTTCTGCCGTTAAGGCTAGAGCGCTTTAAGCGCTCGCCTCCTATTGTCCGGTGAAGCTGTAATGGCCATCTGCGGCCAACTGCGTCTACCATTCCCAAAAAAAAAAAAAAAAGAATTCTTGAAGCATAGCCTTCTTCTCAGCTCGAAGCTACGGTTACGCGTCTCTACTAGATATACGTGTCACTGAGTAGGTAAGTAAATTACTACATTTAATGGCGCAAGTTTACGAGCGCACAATAACGATTTTATACGCGTCGAAAATACGCCCAATCTGCTACACCCCTAAAGTTATTCTCAGGTAAAGTAATTTGAAATAGAATTGTTTTTGAAACTTTTATCAACAACCCTACAAGCCTACGGGGGCAAATAGCAACTGTGGGTTATAAAAATGCAAGGAGTAGGAAATGAATACTCCCCGCGTTCTAGTGTATAACTGTACGTATGCCGTGCATGCCCCAGTGCGGGGACGTGGAGACACCGACTCTCATCAAAAATAAAGGAAATGCACGTACACTATCACAGAAATTGAACTGTTTTGAATAAAAAGTTTTATATTAAACTAGTTGTTATCTGCCACTAAGTTCACGTTTTTTGAATAGAAGCCTGTGGCCTTTCTAATAGCGTAGGTACAGTTTACGAAAATTATTTTCTTAATAACGCTCATTGATTTCTGTTCAGATGTTTAGTACGCAAAGAAAGAGAATTCGAATATCGACATTCGGGTTGAAATTTCCCCAAACCGTAACTTTGGCCAATTCATTGAGTCCAAAGCTTACGTGTTGAACATTCCTCAAGGTCAGACTAAGCGACTTTCTTCCTTATTGATAATATGTACAGCTAAGGAATATAACAGTTTGCCTGCATCGCTTTTCGTGCCTGATTATATTGTGTGTCTTCAAGGGAAGCAAATAAGCTTTCAATAAGCTGGTGTGCTTTAACATTCCCGATTGATTTGTGGCACTTTCCAGCATATGGGATTGCAGTCAAGCAATGGCTGATATAAATTAAACAAGTAATAAGTTTTAAAAACTAAAACCCGACTACGGGTAAAATCGCAGTCTAATAATGTGATATTACATAGCCTATAACCAACGGAATATCAAGACGCTTCTAACGACACCCTACTTGTTAAATTATGTTAAGTAGATTAGAAGATATGCGGGAACAGATACATAAATACATTCTTGTTAAAATCATAACCCTAACTCCGTTCCGTAGTCGGGTAAAAAAGGGTAAACGGTAGTTGCTTAGCCGCTAGTATATTCCTAATTTAACATTGGCAATTAACTCTCTCTTGCTCTTCGTGAGTACATAAAGAGAGAGATATAAAAATAAAATTATTAATAGAACAAAGTCTATAATTCAAGGACTCTTATCAAAGTAGTTAACTCTATTTTCGAAAGATACACAAACATGTCTAGGTTTCGGGGTATAATGTAATCTTAGCCTTAATTTAAAAACTGATTTATGAAACAACAAATTACTTGCTGAGAAAGTAGAACTTTAGGGTCGTCTGAAGGCTGATACTTACTTAATCAAGGTGCCATTTATGTCTCCGTATATTTACACCTTTATGTCTAACGAGCTTCATGAATTATTACACAATTCAGAATTAACGTAATAAAAGCTAGGCTATTTTACTGCCATTTTCTTATTTCAATTATACTTAAGTAAACCAGATTTATTTAGTTAGATAACATTATTTAAAAAAATAAACTAGTAACAAGGAAAAAATAAAATTAATCTATACAATATATACAAATCGTCCTCACTCTTTGGCGGCAATGTTCCCAGAACGCTGGCAGCATTGCCACGCAATGCTAATCTGCTGACCGAAATAAATGCCAGCGTTCCGGTCTCCAGATGTTCCTACGAGGAGTTCGGTTATCTAACTAAATAAAGAGTACTAATAAAGTGTATTACCTATATAATATTATAACATTTAAACTCGATTTTATTTTTGTATGTTTAGTATGTAGGCATTATTTTTTGGGATTTTTTTTCTAGAAATATGTTAACGCTATTCTGGATGTCTTTTTCGTTTTCTGTTTATAGCGAAACGGTGTAAATATATGCATATTTGTGTGAATATATATATTGATTGCGTGGCCTTACTATTATAAACATATAGCTTATCATTGCTCACTAAAGTTCAAAACGCCATCATTACATACACACACACACACACACACTTTCCCTTACTAATATTTATTTTAATTATGAAGAAAAATTGATAAAATCGGACCAAGCGTATACCCGTTTTGACTTTAATCCCCTCTCCCAAAAGAACCGTGCTAGATTACGGGATAAAAAGTATCCTATGTCCTACCTCGTAGTAAGATCTCAAATCATGCCAAGTTTCATTTGAATCCATTCAGTAGTTTCGGCGTGACGCGCAGCCGTGATACAGACATACAGACAGACAGACAGACAGATAGACAGACAGACAAAAATTAAAAAAAATACATTTTCGGCCTCAGTATCGGTTATAGAATGCCCTCCAAATATAATTTTCAAAATATCTTCAATGTACAGAATTGGACCCGTTACAGTTTTATTATAAGTATAGATTTCTCGGTAAAATAATTTTAAAGCGTGTGCAGTGAATGTTAAAACCGTTAGAGTATTTTCTATTTCAGACTTTTCAGTGTTTTCACGCGTCAATGGTATATACACCTGCTAAAGTATTCTCAAGGTCACTTAAATATACCAATATTTAGAACAAACAACAATTAAATGCTTAATGCACAAACAGTACAAAGGCGGACTTAATGCCTAAGAGGCCAAATCCTACTGGCCAGCATAATGGAATAGTTTTCTCTATTAAACGAGGCAGACCATGGCAAGGTGGGATATAAAAACAGTGTATGGAACAAAATATGTCCTTGATACACCGGGAACATTAATAGGTTAAGAAAATCAAAGCCAATTATGTTTTTGCAGCAATTACGAACACTCAGTTGTTCGTGCCCCGATGCTCGCGAGACACCGAAGAGGTGTTTCTGAGATTTATTACGTACCATTTCGATTTGTTTACTCAGTTGTTCAGATCCAATTACTTGGCACTGTTTCTGTACTTAATTAAAGGGACGCTTGATTACTCGCCCGCTGTGGGGCTTTGTATAATTGCTATTGTTTAGCAAATGAAGACAAATGAAACTTTAATTTAATGACACTGTCTCATTCAGACGCACGGGAGACGACCTGTGCTCGCGCTCAGCTACCCGTTCTAAGTTTAAATTAGGTATTAGTAAGTTTGGCTCGCTATAAGTAAACATATTTGTATACAGATTAGATGTATCTCCCGTGGTGCAGCGGGAAATCACTTGCTTTCCAAACCAGAAGGTCGCGGGTTTAAATTCCATGGGGACTAACAACTTTGTGCAGTTATTCCCTACTGCTTAGCACAATGCAGGCTGATCAACTGATCGTCTAAGGATCCCTTCAATGGGGGCTTTTTCGGCTGCTGATGTATGTGTGATGTAAACTATAGATTTAAGGCCACAATTCTCACGAACTCTCATGTGCAAAACAATTAGGTATACTTACATAAAATTGTCGCTTACGTCAAGCTTGACTCGTCATCAAGTAGCAATAATAAAATAGTTTTACATAATTTTCATAAATTTAAGCAAATTGTTTTGTATATTTTAGGTACATTTGTTCTAAAATCTCTGTAAAAGTCTAATTGAGAAAACAAGTTTGGAAAAATCTCATTACATTGCTGGACGAAACTTAGCACTCCCATGCGAGTACTCAATTGTTTGCACGGGAGAAACAAATCCCATAAAAAATGCAATTTTATATAGCACATTACGGTTTAAGTTGTAATTTATCTAATAAATTTAAGAAATAACAAATTCATACCTGTAAAATTAAACAAATATAAATTTAAACCACTTTTTTGTCCGAATGCCCCAGGAGGAGGGCAATGTTATTCGAGAGTATGTGTATGTATGTCTATTTTCTTGGCACGGCCACAACCTAAATGGCTCGATTGATTTTAACTTAGAATATGTCGTTAGATTCGTCTTAGTTATGGGAGTGGCATAGGCTATATAAATGTTTACAAAAAAATTAAACATAAATTAATTTTTTGTACTTCCAAAAACATCAATATGGGTATCAAACGAAAGGTCTTAACGAGAGGAGTTGAAATATGTATACATGTGTGTATATTTTATGTATGTGTAATTTAATTTAAGACCATTTTGTTAGTTCGCAGTCGGTCTTTTTGTGCTTTTATAATTTATACTCACTTAACTCATAATAAGTCTTTATAATAGATTTTTACCAAATGGTTAATAAATTATTGCAATTAAATCAGGACTCAAATAAATTTAAATTTGTCCTTTGTTTAAGGATTTAGATATTATCAAATTGGAATTAAATCGAATATTTTATTTATTGAGTAATATCATCTACGTAAACAATACCCGTTTCCCAAGTGCAAGTGTCTTCAATACCCTGTATCTTTTAAAGACCTCAAGACCTTCGTAAACTAGATGATATTAAAGAAATTATAACGCAATATCACGCATCGCAAAAAGTTAGCTGAACTAACATCAAAATCACTCACTTAAAAGTACTCAGACAGATTTAACTTCAGATATTACAATATTCATGAGCACCAATGCGAAGATGTGTAAATTAAAATCTCATTCGTAACTTTAAATTAAAAAAATTCAACTTAAATACTTATAAATGGGAGGTACCTAACATTAGTGATTCACTTTAGGGACAAGTATAACAATATCACAGTTGGCTGCTTTCGAACGAGAGTAGTTCCAAAGAACACTTTAATTACCTAACACTGTTCGTTGTCTTGGTTGTTTGCGTTCGTCTCAAGGCTCCCGAAGGGCCGGTAACTCGATTCACCATCACCGGTGACTCCGGTGAGTGAGTGGCATACTTTTAATTGGTCGTAACTGCGTTTGGCTGCAAGCGCTATTGAATTACCCGTAGAACAGCGCTCCGGGTTGTGCAGTCACTAAATAATGTTACCGTTCTCATGATACCGACGTTTTAATATTCTATTTTCGCTTTAATGACATTATTATATTTTTATCGCTACTCGAGTAAAATTACCATAAAAAGAAGCGCAGTTTTTCGTTTTTGTAAGCTAGCGCTCTAAAGTTGTGGGCGGTAAGCAATAATGATACAGCCCGGTATATATCGAACGTATCGAAAGACAGTATAAACGCAAATGTGGTTAGAATGGTGCATGTTTATATATACCTTTATATACATAGGGACGTATGTAAATTGAAACTCGGTAAGTCCAGTAGATTGTGAAGACGCGTCGCCGAGAAATACACAGTCATGAACCGTAAACAAACCCTACGAACCTATTAACAAGAAATCTAAGCATCATAGTAACTCCGTCTACAGCTTTCTATTAGTAGGTAAAAGTACAGAAATCCCATTTGTTTCAGAACTTTTTTAAGAAACAACGTGAATCATTGCAAGTTATATTAGATGTTTTAATATCAGGAACATTGACACCTTCATAAAGTTTATATATATTGAAATTTTACTTAATACTTATATACATTTTACCAGGATAGACAATGTTTTTCATAAAAAGGTTTATTTCAATCTAACTGCACAGTTATTGTTATGAATAATCTTAAATTTCAGTTTTTTATTCTAAAAGACGAGCAACGAGTATAGTCTAGTCGACTGCCAGCTCGTGGAAGTAAAGCACATTTTTGAGTCGCCGAGATAAGCTCATTATGGTGTACGAGAGGGAACGTTGTTTATAACTGGTGGAGTCGGGCGTAACAACTTGCTTAGGGCTGCCAAGTGCGCCTGGACTGTATAATTGCGTACAGAATCGACATGGATGAATACGTGTTGAGGTTGTATATCAAGGCACTGAAGTTTAGAATCTAAAGGTAAGAGTGAGGCTTTGAATAAGCTAATGCACTTAACTATATCCTAGATCCTTAATTCACCTACCGTATACATCTACTGAACGGACCCCACGTTTAAACTAAGTATTTAAGCTCTCAACGGCCGGTGATTCCGATCTGCACCATGTTTAACACGCGAACACGCATAAGCAAGATCACGCGTCGACCGCCGAAGGATTAAGGAATATATTAGTATAGTGTACCACGTGTGTGTGTGTGTGTGTCTTTCATCTTTTATATTTGTTACATCCTTCACTCTGTTGTCACGCGACGCACTTCATCTAAAGGTCAGGCGCTACACCGAACACGCACTAAGTAAAAACATATAAATTCTGTAAACTCTTACTATGTACCTATACGACAAGAAGAAAGACATTCATAAACAATAATTTCTAGCTACTATACAATAGGTAGTAAAAATGTCTAGTCTAGACATTTTATGAATTTAGCCACATTTAATGCTGTCGTTTCTCTAGACAACATTGAATGTATTTTGAACAAGAAATTATTTTTATGAAAATGTAAAATAACTTCAAGCTTTTTTATTATACGCATTGGCTTTTGTATGTGAGTGTACAATGGTAGAGGAATTATACAGTCACTGACGCGATTAGTCTCCAGTTTGGAACACGTCGACGGTAGTACAAGCGAGCGCAGAGTGTCCTAAAGGACGCAAACGCTAGAGCCGAGTTGCGTTTATCGGCCATCGGTCATTGTGTTAGTGGATTCGCTCAGGCGAGCTTGTAGTAATTACATCAGGGAATATGGCTCAACGAAGCTACCTGTTTTTACCCGTTCTGGGTAACTGGGAGTAAATAAACTTGATACCGCCTCTTATCTGCAGTTTGCATAGTTAGAAAAGCGTGTAATTTTCATTAATAACAGGGTTAGACTAGGTTGGATTTCAGTCCATTGAGTACGGCGGCGACTCCGAGGAGGACGGCGGCGGGGTTGCGACCCCCGTCCCCGTGAGCACCGTGACAGGTTCCCGGGGGGCTACAATGCGCCCCCCGGCGGCGGGCTCAAAGGCAAGGCACTGAGGGGCCCCTGGTGCAGATCCCACCGGAGAGCCCTGGGGTTCCCCCTCTCATGTGCCGATGCGACAGCCGCGGGGGTTTTAGTGGGTAAGAATCCCACATACCCCGGTCGAGCACCACAGCGCGTCAAAAAAAAAAAAAAAAGTTGGATTTCAGAATGTTGATTTGGTGTGAACTGGGTATTTAGTTTCTAGAGGGTAAAAGAAAATAAATTGAATTATGGTTTTAACCATTAAGTACTCTTATTTGACAGTCATGTAAACTCTTCCTGCCATATTTTTATGCTGATATAGCCAATGGAATTAATTTACCATTTAGCCTGGAGTAACTTTATACTAGAATTAATAAAAGGTAATATTCAGCTGCCGTTTACGAGATTGGAGTAAAAAGTATCAATAAAAAAATATCGTGTTATAAATAAGTTGATCCGCATAATTAACGGTAACCTTGTGTAGAACGACTAAATAAACGTCATGATTTTTAATAAGAGGACACACCTCGCAGATTACGAGGTACCATTCTCATTAAAATTAGAATTATTACACCGGGCCCGAGCAACGAAATTAATTTAAAAAAGTAGGATAAAACCACTAAATGAATGCACAAACCGGCCAAAAGGAGCATATAATAAAAAGTGAAATTGCTCGGGCGTGGACAGGGAGCGTTTTCCGGCCTTCCGACATCAACACATAATTCAGAGCTAGATTAAATGCCTCTTGGACCCCTCGCCGGAAGGCCAGTGCTCCATTAGACAGCCGTGGGGCTGTAAAGTTGGACCTCTATTTTGTAAATACCACCATCAGAGAGATGTGTATGGCCCATTTTATTACGTTATTTTATAGAGATGGTGTTTATGGCAATGAGCTTATTCCTTAGTTTATTGATACCGGTAGTCGTATTGCTTCTTATTGCCTGATTATCTTTGTGTTCGACAATCATGCGTATTTAATTATCGGTCAGGTGCGAGTTGGACTCGCACACCGAGGGTTCGGTATCTTCATTTCTACGTCAGTAGACAAGCTTTGTATTTTTTTACACGACATTCTCGTAACTATGTATTTCTGATGATTTAAAACTTCAGAAAAAAAGGGGAACATATTTTTTTTTGTCATTTTTAATTATAATAAGACAAAAACTACGAGACATTAAATAAAATGAAAATCTGCTATATCATATGTTATTGCATATGCAAATGAACCTGTTTCATATGATTGATACCCCACTTATTATAGTTCTTACTTTGAAATTTTGATTAAAATATCATAACACTTTTTTTATTTTCGTTGAGTTTGGATAAGCAGTATTAAAAACTATTCAATATTTCAAATCGATAACATGAGTAGTTGCTGAAATATATCGATGATGCAAACAGACAAAGTCGGTCCATAATTAATTTTTACCTTGCAGGTTCGGAATTTTTGTACACGATTATAGAAAGACTTTTTGTACACGATTATGTGATAGTTATAAACTAAATAGGTAACTTAATAGTTCCAGTCAATACTCCAAACCTGAAACCGGGAATATGATTAAGTAATTAAATTAATGAATTAACGCAATTATCACCATGATATCAGAATCCGATTATGAGCATTAAATTATCTATTTGTCATTCGAGTATTCGTAATCGATTATACTTAACTATTTAAATAGATTTAATTCTATTTTCTAATTATCAATAATTTTATATTCTACTTCTACTTACTTAATAAAAAACATCCGAAATTGTAACAGCTGTACTTAAATAAATTCTTGTATATACATGACCTATGTACATGAATTTATGTATTTTTATTTATTGGACCAATACACCACTAACACAATGACCCATATTTAAAATATGGGTAGATAGATATACGTAATTTACAAATAGATAGCTGTCGATATAAGTCGAATTTATAACCGCCACAATAACTCAACAACGCATTATTATTGTAACTTTCGTAGCGGAATGAGAAACTGCTCGCTTTCCAATTTGGAGGTCACAGGTTCCAATACTGCAAGAGGCAAAACAATATTGTTTAGTGGTTCCACAATGGTTAGGACAAAACAGGTCTGATTCTAATCACCTGGAAAGTAAGATGATCCATGTGTTTGATGAGCATGTAGAAGGTTGGCCCAGCGCCTGAACTTTCCCCCCGGTTGTGTAAGGTTTCCGCCTCATCGGATTGTGGGAGTTACTTGTGCACTATAAATCTCCCGCGACCATGGCTAATTTTGTGAAAGATTGGCCGGTGCTGTGGCTGTATTTATTATTATTCGTGGGAATTGTTTTTTTTCTTATATCTATCGCAAATAACAACAAACGGACTATCATTAGCTTTATATAATAGAGGGGTTGGCAGCATCCCAAAGGTTTTTTATTTGTTACGATTTACAAATAATCAAAAGTGAAGACTTCTAAAATTATAAACAGATATTTTAATTGTATAGATTTGTGCTTTGATGGATTTGACAATCTACTAGAAATTCCTGATTTCCAAAGCTGCGTACGTTCATGTATAACGATGAACACATAAAAAAGATTTGACATCACCTTAGTTAATTTTTGTGTTTGATCATCGTTTCAGAAAACGGGTATTAGTTATGTTAAGTACACAGAATACTCTACATATTACATTAACCAAACATTCCTTAAATATCTGCTTGTATTCCCTGACATGAAACAGGAATTTACATAGAAACAAAAAACCAATTACACGTGCCGTCACATGGGTAATCTTGGAGTATTTCTCCGGGGGTGCCATGATTTCCTAATATATAATGTTAAGTATTATTTGACTGTGTTCCTATTTCGAAATGTTACGTTTGCATAGATTAATAATCAAATCGTGTAACCGTGTAATGTCATTATTACACACGCGTATGTTATAGCTTGGTATATGACCCCAAAAGCTATTTAATAAGGATCACTTTACAAGCAATTATGTTGAAAAAAATAATAACTACTAGTTGTTAGGTCTCATATGCAAGGGACCATCAAGATACCTATGAGCCTATGCACATCGCGTTTTTTAAACGCACGTTTCATAATCTTCCGTCAAAAGCGCGTTGTTTCTTCTACTTATAAGTTTGTTTTCCTTTATAACGATAAAAACGCGCGGTTATAGCGATACAAAAGTAACATGTTGATGGCGCGTTTAAAAACCCTGGTGCGCATACGCCGTAAGCAGGCAGGCCGCATATCCTGCGGCCTATCAGCAATCTGTAAACACTGCTGTGTTCCGGTGTAACCAATATCCCGGGTGACGGGCGTCGGTGCAATGTAGCTATCTATAAACCGGCGTGTCACTTAGCATAAGGTAAACGTCTTGCTTCCCTTGTTACTAAGCTGAATATTTTTTTTTAATGGGACTAATCCCACCACTCATGCCCACCACTGTGACTCCTGTTAGCCAGGATCTACAGTGGTCACCAGTGAAGACACCAAGGTTTGACCCTCGGCGAGTCCTGGGGAAACGCTAAATTGTTTTGGAACCCGCAACAAATTTAATTAGAAAGTTTATAGGAGGAGTTAGAAAAATATAAATTCCACTTCCCTCCTTTGCAAAGCGGGAGACAAATAAAAATCACACAGGTCGATATAACCTCAAAAAAAAAAAACTCAAAAATCTTTATTTCAAATAGGCTTAACGCTAGCACTTTTGAATCGTCATTTTTTAAAAGCTACCACCGGACGGATCACAACGCGGCCTCAACTGAGAAGATCCGGCAAGAAACTCAGCGGGCTTGTCATTTTTTCACTTTTTTTTAAACATTGTTTTGTTATAAATGAATCGACATTAGCGATATTGTGTCCTGCCGTTCGAAACATAAAGCAAGGGAGAAAAGAAGAAAACAATAAATTACGACAAACTAAAAGGCCAAAGGGATAGAAGTCGGACCAGTCCCCCCAAGCAGCACCCGCGCACGAGTTGACTCGAGCAGCAGCCATCACTCCCCTCAACCATATTAGAGGGAAGGGGGTGACCCGCCACACGAAGCCGCCACAAGCAAAGACTTTTCGATGGCGAGCAGAACGAAAGATTCTTACAGGTGCACCAACTAGTTAGTCCACCTGTAAGGCACCACGGAAGTTACTTGATTTGAAGGGATCTATATTTAGATTTCTACTGTAAAACTTGTTTCTAATAATAGGTATGGCAGAAACGCTTGAAAGCACGGAAATTTTCCGTAGTCGCCACAAGGTCCGAGTAATATACAACGCCGGATGTTATTTCCAAACTATTCAACATAACATTGCGCTCATTGTGCCAGAGATCACACTTCCAAAGTATATGATGCGCAGTTTGTTTGAACTCATTATTCACCGTAGAACATTGACAGAGAGGTGAAGACACCAATTTAAAAGAGAATAATTTGCTTTTAAAGTTGCCATGTCCCGTCATAAATTGTGCAACGCAGTGGTCTACTTCTATCCATGGTCTATCAAGCCGCTCACGGACATCTGGGAAAATTAAATACTAAGCTGAATAATAAAATGTTACTATTTGCCTTCAAAAACTGCATGGTAAGACCGCAGACTGAGTTAACACATGAGCGCAAATAGTAGTCGATACCAATATACGAGAGAAGTTGTTGTTGTTAAGTTGTTTATAGCTGGGTAATCAGCTGGGTACAAGGGTGTCATGCTTGCTGGCACTTATGCAGATTCTGTGAAACTAAAAAAAATGAGTCAATGCGACTCATATTGTGTAGCTGCGACGTATGTTGAGTCATCAGCAGGCCTAGCACGACTTGTAATCTTGACAGATTGATGTGGAGTATGACGTAGTTTTCAACACTGAAACATCATCTCCATACAAAATTGTGAAATACTACGTCATAATGACGTCATACTCACACTTGTCTGTCAAGATTTGCACATCATGCTAAGCCTGCTGGGAGTAGCCTATCCTACTCCAGATGATTGTTTACAGCTCCAAGCTGGCACGATCGTTGCGCACCTGAAGGAGCTCTTCGACACGCCAGCAGTGGAGTAAGTGCGTTCCGGTGGTTACCGGACCCAAATTTATAGCCACCTACAATGGAATATGCTGGCACTTTCATGTGATTCGAAAAGAATCGAGTGCTTATGGCGTTCCAGATGCCAACTTTTCTACCTGCTCACGCCCTTAGTGATAAGCTCACGTTCTGCTTACAGGTTTACCACGTTAATTTATTCACGTGTAATACAATTTTCATTGTACGACGTGCTCGACTCGTAAATAACGTTCGCGTTATAAGAAACGCATGAATTTTATATAAAATCGGCGTGATTTTTTAACCATAGAAGACTGTATGGTTTTGTACGTAGTAGGTACTACTATAAATCAAATTGTAATCAGGTAATTGAAATCATATAAATTGAGACGTTTAGAAGAAATTTAAATGTCGTTGCCAGTCTTGCCAATGCTCTTTGAGGAATCGTTGTTAGTACTCTAGGTATAATATATAGCTGTGCTGGGTGGCTGGGAGAAGCTCTTTAACGAGGGGCAATCTGCAATCACAGGCTCAATATCGCACCAGGGATCCTTTTAAAGTATTATTATAAGTGTCTTAGTACTATTAATGGTATAAAAACGTTAAATAATAATCTTAAATTATTTCTGAAAATAAAACTGAAACTAGAAATATTCGAGGCTCAAAAATGTACTGTTTATTTATTTATCTACGACAGACATTACTTTTTTAGCTTCTTTTTTCCTACGCTTTCATTTGTGATTAATTTACACATAGGTACACAGCACGCTTACGTTACAACACTGTAAAATAAAAGTTTTTAATTTTTTCTAGTAATTATTGACTGAAAGGCAATATTTTCTACATTAGAATATACAAGATTATGCTTAATGATTATTACTGTAAGTGATAATTATGAGTGGTTTAGTTAATACGTATTGTATGTTGGATGTAGCAATTAACTAAAATTAGAGATTCCATTCCAACTTGCATAATAATGACATTTCACAAATAATCCGATGCGCTATTTGATCAGTTAATTTTATGGACATGACTATGAATAATTTAGTGTTTTAAATGAGTACATCACAATTATTATACATTTTATTTTGTAATAATAGACGTCATTTCTGATTGTTTTAATTATAAATGGATGATATATTGAAATTATCATGTTTTATATGTATAGTCAAAGGTAAATTAGGTTTATTAATTAATAAAATTTCCAACAGTAAATGTACTAAATATTTACAAAGAATCTACATTGGAAGTAGAGAAAGCCGTGTATTTTATTCGTTTGTCAGTAATGTCCTTTAAAAAGATCCATAAAAAAAGGTTGCCTGGAAGCATCGATATACTATACCAACTAGCAAATCTAGTTGGTATAGTATATCGATGCTTCCAGGCAACCTTCACGTCACGACCCGAAAAGTGGTCACGAAAATAAGAAAATAAGAGCTACGGAGACGGCTGTCGCTCAATTGTCTGCAATTATTATTGAGCCTTATTTTATAGTATGTAAGTCATCTTTTTATATGAACATATTATTGTTTTGCGTGTACGTGTATAGTTGTGTAGGTATATGTAACCGCGACCACATTTTCGATGTCATTTTGTTCGTAACAGCTAATCTTGTTGGTATAGTATATCGATGCCTGGAAGAGATCGCTTTTAGGGATAAGGCCGCCCATTGTTGCATGTTTTATTAATTTGTGTCTTATTCTTTTTGTATCTGTTTGTTTGTGCGCAGTAAAGAATTGTCTATCTATCTATCTATCCATAATGATGATGATGCTGATTTCCTACAAGACGTATCCGTCGACAACGTAGTTTGGGTGACGTGATGGCGGAGTGGCCTGCTAGATTTACTTTAAAAAAAATGTGACATTGTAGATTGTAGTGATGGAGGATAGTGGATGGATCAAGTCTTCTTGTGACAAAGGGTAGGTACTAAAAACATTTTAAATTTTACCAGCAGTTCCTTAAAAATACTGTTTTTTTTTTAATGTAGAACAATCCTTTTCGAAAATATTAGAATCTAATCAGAACATCAGCATTAAAAATTATGTATTATTCATTGAAATGAAACTAATTTTACGGATTATATCGCGGTTTATTTATGATTTTAATTACCCGACGTTTCGAATACTGCAAGACCTCAAGATACTGTAAGCTCTTTCTGCGTAGATCGGACTAACAATAATAATTAGAAGACCTGAGGGTACCCGAAGACAACTAAGACGTATGGACATCTACCACCTCAGTCCGCCCGTGACCATGAATGCTGTAAAGTATTCGAAACGTCGGGTAATTAAACCGCGATATAATCCATAAAATTAGTTTCATTTCAATGAATAATACATAATTTTTAATGCTGATGTTCTGATTAGATTCTAATATTTTCGAAAAGGATTGTTCTACATTAAAAAAAAAACAGTATTTTTAAGGAACTGCTGGTAAAATTTAAAATGTTTTTAGTAGTCTACCCTTTGTCACAAGAAGACTTGATCTTGTTGGATGTTCTTATGTTCTTTTTATCGAGGAGTACCATTACGTTTTTTTAGTCATTAACGTTGGTCCGATACTAAATACAGGTATCCATCACTACAATCTACAATATCACTTTTTTTTTAAAGTAAATCTAGCAGTCCACTCCGCCATCACGTCACCCAAACTACGTTTGTAAGTAAGTATTCGCGTAAATATAAGAAATCATTAATATGTATTATTTTTTTTTTCTTACTCACAGCTACAAAGTAAACAATACAACACGAAGTTCTTGAAAAACAGTGACATTTCGCTGTGTGTAGGTATTAGGCGAACATTAAATTATGCAGCGTCATGGCTTGCCGCCAAGACCCAAGGCTGCATTCAGACGCAGCCGTTGTACATCCAATTACGTTTCAACCCTAAAATATTAAACTATGTGTCTCGAATACAAATTAGCTAAATTAGTCAATAGGCGCCTTGTGATATAAAAAATGCTACATGGTGTGTAGATTAAACAGAACATGAGCACTTTTATATTCTATACTTCAAATACACCTGGCACATTATACCGAGGCGACGCGGTGGAAGGGACCAACTGGAAAGAGGAGAAAAGGGCGACCGAAGAAAAGGTGGACAGACAACATCATAGTCACAGCGGGCAAAGAATGGATGTCGAAAGCGAAAGACAGTGTGATTAGGAATATTAAGCTGGAGGAGGCCTATACCCAAAGAGGGGTTCCTATCCAAGAAACTTAATTCAAGACAACAACTAATTATTTACCTGATCATTAGATAAAAAATAAGTGTATTCTACTAACAATAGGTATTGTAACCTGTAATGGATATGGAAATAAAGAGGCTTTTTTAATTTATTTATTACTTAAAATAATTTTATAGCCATCTTTAATCTTTAGAGCCGCTCATACCTGTTGTAATCACTAATGGGTAAACGATCAGTTGAGTAAGCAATTTCAGGCAAGAACAGTCCTTAGATGGGTGAAGCTTAAGTGGTATTTGAACTGAGCGTCGAGGGCACGTAAAAAGTCGGTTCTAGTTGTTATCATCTAAACAGCATTCGTTATGCCAATTCAGAGGCCTAAAGGGCTCCATGAAAAACCCGGACACCAGATTCGCCACTACGACAAACAAAAAATACTATAATTAGACAAACAAGACTTGCGCTTGATGCTAAGCGCCTGCATTTCTGCCTGACCGTGATCTATTCGCTACTTAGGACATAACCTAATAAATACAAATTTTAAAACAAATTCAATTATTATTTGGTTTTTGTTCTTATGCCCAATTTAGTGATTATCTATTTTGAGTGATTTCACCTTATGTGCCCTTTACACTGGAACAAAGCAATGTTAACAGAATACCTGAGACTAAGGTGCAGTTGCGGTCGTCAACGCACGAGGAGAAATTTGTACGCACGTGAGCTCAGCGTGTAATATTATTCCACTGAGTGTCTTTCCAGAGCTTATATGCTATATATTAGCGTTAACCGCACTGAATCACAACGTGGGTTCACGTTGTGATTCAGTGCGGTTGGTAGAACCAGTCCTCTTTAAACGACAACCCAAGCCGAAGTCGTTCTGCCTGAGTCGCCGTTGACCTCGATTGTACCCATGCCTATCTGGTAAAACCGCTTCAAGCGCCCGCCTCGTTTGTCTAGTGAAGTTGCAATGACCATCTGAAACTAAAAGTATCCTTCATCGTACTAAAAAAGTATGCGCATGCGACTCATTCAGATGTACTCACCGGGTACGCAGTAAAATTCCTAGCATTTACACGAATAGCCGTATAAACTAACTAACCACATGCATCCAGTACCTAATTGGATATAGTACCTAATAGGATGGATACAGTCATCGGTGATCTCAGCTACTTTGTTCGACAAACTTGTAACGAGCAAGTCACATACTAATTCCATGGTTCTTGAACAATATTGGCATGTTACAGCGCTGAATCGCTTTCAAGCGTTATTACACGGTGGTCGCAAACTTCGATGAGGAAACTTCAGTGGCGTCCATTACACGTCTTATTATACCTCTGTCGGTGCTTGTCATATGTCTCATACAATATAGAGCATGATGATAAAAAAATGATATTTCTTTTTATAGGTACTGTATTGGTCCTAATCCAAATATTCGCTATCATACAATCCATACAGATCATGCTATAAAATATTGGGTTTATTAGCTCAACACAGGAGCAAAATAAATTCGAATAGGTAGACTTTTGGAACTTGATTAGTAGAGGTTTGGAGGAAAAATGGTTTCGTCAAGTATTCTTTAACATTAACGTACCTACATCTTTTGTTTTTATATACAGGATGTAAGGGACTACGTACCGAAAACTTTTTTATAAGATTTCTCATATTGTCCGTTACAACATTACAGAAACCATTTATATGCAGCGTACGGCTTATCCCCAGGTCTGATCGGCTAGATAAAGGACTTCCTGTAATGTATGTTTAAGAACAAATTACATGACTGGCTTTTAAAGAAATATTTTACAGTGTTAAGAATTCCTCAATTCAAATGGCATTTCAAATTAAACGATTATTATTTTATGTATTTGTTCCCATGCTGACATGTTTGCGTTCTAATTTGTTATTATCAATCAAACAATGTATTAATGACTTATTATAAATGACATGATTATAAATTTTGCATACCAGCATTTTACTGGTGGAATGAAATTGGCTCTATGCATGTACTGCACTCTGTAATATCTTATGAAAACATTTCATTCGCAAATAAACGTTTTAGTTTGAGTTTTTTATCGCTATTTCTCTCGCTAAAGATAAAAATCCGCGGGTTCCTTTTCTAGTAATTTGATTTCTCGAAGATGACTTCTTACAACGCAAAAGTAACTGAATTGATTTCAATATTCCCTCTACACTTTTCCTTTGGATATTTTTCGTTCCTGTTCTACATTTTACATAAACTAATTTCCTTGGCAATATTGGTCCTGCAACAGCTATATAGGCACGGGCGCTTCCCTCAAAAAGAAACTCTCGATCCGGGCCTTCGACAACCAAATCAAATCACTCGACCTTATCGATCACTCCGAGAAACTTACAACTAAATTTATTTGCGTAGACACAGTTGACAGGAGTTGATACTTTCAAAGATCTTTTTGTGCTTAATTTATATACGTATGTACTATGGTTTTTGATCTAAAACGATGATACACGAAACGACATGTATTTTCGTCACAGGAAAGTTTGTTTTTATTTTTCAATCTGCCCTTTGTATTCAGACTTCCTTTAACGACTGCTGTCTAGATGACAAAAACCGGTAACGACTTTTTCGAGCCCTCATGAAGACGCTCAGTTCAAATTCCACCATAACGATCACCCATCTATGGACTGGCCTGGCCAGTTGCAAGCCAACCAACTGATTGTTTACCCTACAGTGATGAGTTTAACAGTTCATAAATACCTATTTATGAACTGTTAAATACCTATTTATGAACTGTTAAATACCTATTTATGAACTGTTAAATTCAGCACATACCTATGTGTGATGCAAATTGTTGAGCAAATTGTAGCAACAGTTTGTAAGATCACGTGCGGGCTTCTTTATTTTTTTTTTTACTAATTTTATATTAGTTTATACTGTGTACTATCTAATCTATACGTGGATATGATACAGATTAATCCAATAGTGCTGCTGATTTAACGCAATTGCCGAGGTTGCATCCCCTACGCAGGGCCGCAGGGCCAGTCACCCTTCACCGTAGGGGAAACGTTAATACGAGGATATGAGAATTTACTGTTTAATCCTGCTGCAGGCCAATTTGTTAATATTTCCATTCAATCCACTTAAAAGCCAGCTTGTGTGTAAATTTTGTTCAGATTTCATGCGACGGTTATACACGAACGTCGAACGGTTTATACGGATTATAAAAAAAACTGCATAACAAAATTAAAATGCCAGAAAGTAATTGTTTTTAGCATATGCAGCCGAATATACTTCACTATCATCAGCAGCAGCCTCAAGGCGTTCCAAAAGCCTCCCCTTAGAAGGGAAGGATTGCCATAATCCTCACGCTTGTCAGGCGTCTTGGGGATCGGAGTATCACCTATACTCCAGTAGGTAATCCAATAGAAAGACGCTGCTGCCCGTCTTTTTCTTCTCTTAGTCCCCTCTTAGGGTCTATTCTTACCCGGACACCCCACGGGTATTTCACTATCACTCGAACATAATCGACGAAACACGTTATTTTTTAGTTCTCTTTAAATTTAAATAAGTCGGTTAATAAAATAAATTACTCAAAATACAAGTGTAGTTTTTCATTGATTTGTGTAATGTTCCGCTGATTTACGTCGTAGAGTCCTGCAGGTGATTAAAGCGAAAACCTGTATAAATTATGTTGCGCAAGCAAATACGTTGTACCATTTGATGCGGTCGCGGGCCGTTTATCAATTACGGCTAAACAAGAAAAATGACCGCCCGTAAGCCTACAAGGCTAATTAAAGCAAGTAGGTAAATTTCGGCAAGAGCTGGCGTCCGCTCCGTCCACGAGGCCCGCTCCCCCTCGGAACAGGTGGTTAAACTTTTGCGTAATTTCATTAACAGACGCGTATATTTTGATCAACATGCTAAATTTCCACTTTTATAAGCGAGTGTCCAGACCGTCTTACAGTTGAAATTCATTTTAATTACTAATGTATTTATAAATTTAAAAATTAGCGTCGTTTTATGGTTCTTAACTTCACGATGTTCAGGGTCAATGTGCCTTCAATAACTTTCCAGCGGTCTGGGTGTCACACAGTATTTCAAAACATCAATAAATCATTCACGGTAGATTAAATAGTTGACCTCACCCTCGAAGGAGCAAACACCATTACAACTAGTTTAGGGTCGCACGAGAGAAAAAATCACACTTACAGATAGGCGAGCGCTGATTTTGTGCTGAATTACAAAGTGGATAATCTATTACCCTACTCTAGCCTTATAAAATATTCTCTTTATGCTAACGCAGATATTTTAGGTGCTAAGAATACTTAAGTATATCTCTAAGCTTGCAACTTTTAATCTATCGTTTAATTTTAATGTATCAAATAAAGAAAATCATATCTTCTATACAATTTTGAAAAGCTTATTTAAGTACAAGTTTTTAACTAACATTTTATATTATAACTATATGTTATATTTTATATAGTAATATATACATTGAATGAATGCTGAACTGACTTGTAAAAAGAGTATAACAATTAGTACCTATTAAGAAATGTATTTATCTTTTCATCTTTGGATAATACAATGATTGACATTATCAATGTTCGGTCTAATAATCTATACTTCTATACTTATACTAATATTATAAAGAGGTAAAGTTTGTAAGTTTGTTAGTAAAGGGTAATCTTCGGAACTACTGACCCGATTTGGAAATTCTTTATACCAGTAGGAAGCCACATTATTCCGGAATGCTATAGGCTATTTTTTATTATGATAAAAGGGTTTTTTTTTTTAGTAAGAAATTACAATATTTGTCACACAAGTCGGCAAAAAAACTGGTCGTCTGTCTGCTTTATCGACGAATGCTGGCTAAATGGTTGGTTATAACTGAATGAAAAGTGTGTGAATAGCACAAATATTGGTATTTATTAGCTGCACAAAAAAGTCCGCGACAGCATATCTCTATCTATTATGGATGACCCACATTAATAAGTTTTAGGATTTAAAATTTAATTAAAATCATAGGGCAACTTCAGCACGGTTTTTAGAACACCTTATTAATCCTTAACAAAATAAACTATTTCACTATCTCGAGAATTTAATAGAGATAATGTTTGACTTTTAGCTCATGTCATGGATTACTTTAGAAGTTATCGTAATTATAAATATTACGCACCACGAAATATTTCACCCGCACAGCACACAGCCGGCGCGAACGGAATGAATATGTTCCTAGCTTTCGGTGAAGGAAAAGATCGTGAAGAATCCTGCATGTCTGAGAAAGCCTAACTAGCTTTCGAACGACGTGTCCGCTGAAGTCCGCTAACCCGCACTTTGCCAGCGCAGTGAACTATGGCTTAAACCTCTTCATCTTGAGGGGAGGCCCGTGACCATAAGTGGGATAAAACAAGGGCTGGTATTATTAACAACATCTTTCAATAGTCTATCAATTATGATACATTACGTAGTTACCTAATTGCATAATATTCACTTGCACAAAACTATCAATCCAATCTAACTACACTATAATAGAACGGTAAAGGTTGAAAGTGTACATACTTTTTGGTTGAAATTGAATATTTTTTACCCCTATACCAACAGGTAGAAATAAGCAAGCCAGCAAGAGCTCAATATTGGCTACTTTTAATAAAATTTCTGTCTATCGCATCAAGGGAAAATTTATAATAGTGAAGTAGGTACTTTTTTGTTCTTGCGGAGAAAACCTTCAACAGGTCCTTGGGACCCATGCCCCCGCAGGTTTCAACCGAAAAATGTAGAATTCTAACTTACTAAAACAACCGCGGCTGCCGCATCAGCATATGAGAGAGGGGACTAGGCCCTCCGGTGGGATCGGTGCCTGAAATCCCTAAGTACCTTGCCTGTTAGCCCGCCGCCGAGGGGCGCATTATAGGTCTCCGGGAACCTGACACGGTGTTAACGGGGTCATGGGTTGCAATCCCGCCGCCGTCCTCCTAGGAGTCGCCGGCGTACCTACTGGATCGACATCTAGGCCCATACCCCAAAACGTCCAGTGACTCCGAACAGTGAAGTAGGTAGGTATTATCCCAACTTTTTATAAAAATCGATCAATTTGAATTTAAGGTACAGCTTGAGCCATTGCAGCTGCATACAAACAAGGTGTCTGAGGATAGTTGGACATACAGTTAACGAATAATTCAACTAGAAGGTGTTAGTATCGTAGTATTTATAATACTAAAATACTAATTGTACGTGCATGTAATCATCAGTTTTTTTTTATTTTTTGTCATTTGATTAGTGGCCAAGCTGGTGTCAGTAGAGTTATTCAAGCTTAGCTAGCCCTTAGGCCCTCTGACTGCATAGCGACTACTATCTTTTTTCGCGGGGGAACCTCCAAAAGGTCCCCGGGAGCGCTGGGGCTCGGCCCGAGTATGTGGGATTCTTACCCACTAAAACCCTCATGACTGATGCATCGGCACATGAGAGGGGGGCTCTCTGGTGGGATCTACACCAGGAGCCACTCAGTGCGTTGCCTTTGAGCCCGCCTCCGAGGGGCGCATAATAGCCCCCTGGGAATCAGACACGATGCTCACGGGGACGGAGGTCGCAACCCCGCCGCCGTCCTCCTCGGAGTCGCCGCTGTACTCAATGGTCGTCCTAGGGCCTACACAACGAACTCCGAAGGTAAACTACCTTCGGAGTTCGTAGTATAGGCAACAAATGCGGACGTAGGCTATCTATGGATTGGCCTTGCTTGACATTGCTTGACCAACGTTAGCTTATGCCATAAACAAAATATTTAGCAAACTGTTCTTCTGGATCTCTTTTTGGCATTTTATCATATCCAGGCCAGAGGGTGGTCTAAAATATAAAAAATGAGAATATCCATAAAAAAAGTTTAGAAAAATAACAATAAAAGCGCTGAGGGAGCTGCGCGGGTCTGCTAGTATATTATAATATCATTGATAAATTTACGTCAGTCAACCTGCCGACAGAAATAGGTACAGCGCAGGTTATGAGAAATATGATAATAAGCTCACATCGTAATACACCAATATTCTGAAGGCTGTGTAGCTGTTCACCATCTAATCAAAATATATGAAAATGACTTTTATTATATTTTTAATTAAGATAAAATCATTTTATGTACTTTTATATAATGAACAAGTAAAATAATACTATCAATTAGTACTACCAATATTATTAACAAAGTTTGAAATAATTGCAGATTATTAACACATTAAATGCAGTAACAGCTCAGTGGGCGAGTGCTTGCCACGGAAACAAGGTACGCACGTTCAAAAGGTAGATGTTAATGGAAAAATATCTCCCGGCGCTAAGGTCACAATGGGCATTCCACAGGGCTCAATTTTGGGACCATTCCTGTTTCTTATCTATATTAATGACTTGCCTTATTATGTAGGAAAGAATCACGGGATTGTGTTGTTCGCTGATGATACTTCTTTATTATTTAAAATCAAACGACAATTAATTAATTATGACGAGGTTAACAATGCATTATCTAAAGTGGTTCAATGGTTTAGTACTAACAATCTTTGCCTAAATGAATCAAAAACTAAATTGATTAAATTTTCCACCCCTAATGTAAGACAGGAGAGAACCAACGTGGAATTAAATGGATCTGGGATAGATCCTGTTGAGTCAACTGTATTTTTAGGAATCACCATAGATAAGAAGCTGCAATGGGGCCCACATATTAAAAAACTGTCCGGCAGGCTTAGTTCAGCGGCGTATGCAGTTAAGAAAATTAGACTTTTAACTGACGTTGATACTGCTAGGATAGTTTACTTTAGTTACTTCCACAGTATTATGTCATATGGAATACTCCTGTGGGGTAATGCCGCAGATCTCAACGCTATTTTTGTGCTCCAAAAAAGAGCCGTAAGAGCTACCTACAATCTGGCTCCCAGAGATTCGCTTAGAGAAAAGTTTAAGGAGATAAATATTTTGACAGTGGTGTCACAGTATATTTATGAAAATTTTATGTATGTAAAGAAAAATAGTAATAACTTTAAAAAGAGAAGTGATGTTCACTCGGTTAATACACGTGGTAAAGATGACCTTAGTTTACATGTTACTCGTCTCCACAGAGTAAGTAATTCTTTTGTAGGACAGTGTATACGTTTCTATAATAAGCTTCCCAATGGTATCAGAGATCTGCCTATAAATAAATTCAAATGCACTGTTAAATCTAAACTTGCTAAAAAAGGCTACTACAAAATTTCCGATTACTTGGAAGACAAAACTGCCTGGGAATGAACTGCTCAAATAGTTTTAGTTTTAGAATACTAATTTTAATTTTAAGACTGAATACAGCAAATGTCATAGTGAAAAGTGTTTTGCTGGATGATGTCTTATGTACTCGTATTTTTTTAATATATTTTATTTTTTATTTCAAGACGCAAGGCTACTGGGATTTTGGTTCGGTCATGCTCGCCATCGAAAAGTCTCTGCTTGTGGCGGCTTTGTGTGGCGGGTCACCCCCTTCCCTCTAATATGGTTGAGGGGAGTGATGGCTGCTGCTCAAGTCAACTAGTGCGCGGGTGCTGCTTGGGGGGACTGGTCCGGCCGCTGTCCTTTTATCCTTTTTTTATTTTATTTCTTTTGTAGTCTAGCAGCAAAATTGATTATTACTTTATTTACGTTCTGAAGGCAATTCACTTGAGCTTGTAAATTATTCTTGGTGTGTATCTAACTTAGACGACTTGTGACAAAAGTTGGTAATATGTTAAAGTGCTTTGTGTCTTGCCTGACGAGGCACTGCTTAACAGCAGAAGGTAAATGTTTAACGTGTGCCACTGTGATTTTGGATCGGTCATGCTCGCCATCGAAAAATCTTTGCTTGTGGCGGCTTCGTGTGGCGGGTCACCCCCTTCCCTCCAATATGGTTGAGGGGAGTGATGGCTGCTGCTCGAGTCAACTCGTGCGCGGGTGCTGCTTGGGGGGACTGGTCCGACTACTATCCCTTTGGCATTTTAGTTTGTTGTATTTTCGTCGTATTTTTTATTTTATTTGATATTTTGAACGGCTGGACACACTGTCGCTGGTGCTGATCTAATTGTAAAAAGACAAACATTGTTTTAAAAAAAAATGTGTGAAAAAATGACAAGCCCGCTGAGTTTCTTGCCGGATCTTCTCAGTGATCCGGTGGTAGCTTTTAAAAAAAATGACCGTTCAAAAGTGCTAGCGTTAAGCCTATTTGAAATAAAAATTTTGAATTTTTGAATTTTTGAACCCCGGCTCGCACCTCTGATTTCTTTAATTCATGTAATTGTTACTAGCTTTCAGTGAAGGAAAACATCGTGAGGAAACCTGCATATCTGAAAAAGCCTAACTAGCTTTCGAATGAAGTGTGAAGTCCGCCAACCCGCCAGCGTGGTGGACTAAGGCCTAAGCCCCCTCATCCTGAGGGAAAGCTCGTGCCCACCAGTGAGACATAAATAAGGACTGGTATTATTATTATTTATTAACACACTTTTTTTACTCTTGATTTCCATATATGTAGTATATATTATATCACTTATTTGCACTTAGGTACCTGCGTAGGTGTTCTGATTAACGTTAATTCAAAACAATAAAATTAATGCAAAACTAGCAATACACATTTCAGTACAATAAAAAAAACTAGTAGTTAGTAGTATAAATTTGTTTATCGACTTATGTATGAAAGGACCATCTTTTTATAGAACCTTTCACAGAATTTCACGATAAATTACTTGTCATTTCAGACGAGACCCAAACTAAGTATATACTTTCTATCGCGGTCCCAAAGCGGATTAAAACTTTTTGATAATGGATTCCACACCCAAACTAATAAAACATAAAATCTGTTTTAGATAAATACAAAAACGGATCATAAAATGTAACTGACAATCATATAGAAATATTTTATTAACACCCATATAAATCCTGACTAATGAATCTTTTCTATCACCTGAATCAACTGAAATTTTGCACACATTGATACAGATGTTGTTGTGTGTTATATAATCTTGGTACGTTCTAATCCGGATAATAAAAAGCCAACTCAGCCTCGTGACCATATTATCGAGCATCTCCTGCATTGTCACCTACTTTGCATCATAATCGAATCCCCACAAAGTAAAACAAAATCTCTTGGTGGCATTAATATTCAGCGATAGGGCTCGACGCATCGTCCCCGGATTGACGTTTAACATGCAAATTGCAATCTGAAAATCTAGCAAAATTGTGTGCCACTAAATATTTTCGACGTTATTAATTCAGGACGCAGTTGTTTGGATCGGTGGCTAGAATATAATTTAAATGTTAAACGAATTTGCGGCACTAACGTTGAATTAGAGTTAGCCGCCGCCCGCTGGGAATTTAATCGGACAGGTGAATCGGCGAAGCGCATACATTTATTCATTCCGCTATTGCGTCTGTTTTGAATATTGCTGAGTGTATTAAAAGGTCATATTTCACAAATATGTATGACCTATTTTAAATAAATGAATACTTGGAAACTTATTTCAAAACAAGCAAGAATGAACTTTATTACTTATACTCCAGCTTTCACGACTATGCATAAGCTTATATGTTATATTTAGTTTTATTTTAACCACCTTAGTGACGAGCCAAGCAAGACGTTCACCTGATAGTTAACGAGACGCCTGCCTAAAGAAAGGAGAGGCTCAAGCGTAGTCATTATTTCTACATTACTTAACTATCGCGTACAGAGACCTTCGCTGAACGCTAACTCAGAGATAAGTATTGTTTCTTCGAATATTCAGAGAGCTGCACTCCACTACCGCTCGTCAGCCTAGACATTAGTTACTATGTTAAGTATCTTGTTCACTTATAGAGTCCTTCAAACCGGAACACAGCAATGTTTACACACTGCTGCTTGGCGGCAGTATCTGACACTGCGGTGGTACCTACCTGGCTGGTCCTTTGCCCCACCAAAGCACCTACCACCTACTAAAGCCGAACTATATTTTACTCGTGTGCCACTGTGATTTTAGATCGGTCATGCTCGCCATCAAAGTCTTTGCTTGTGGCGGCTTTGTGTGGCGGGTCACTCCCTTCTCTCTAATATGGTTGAAGGGAGTAATGGCTGCTGCTCGAGTAAACTCGTGCGCAGTTGCTGTTTGGGGGGACTGGTCCGACTACTATCCCTTTGGCTTTTTAGTTTGTTCTACTCTCGTCGTGTCTCTGTCATCTTCGTAGTAGTCTTTTTCTGTTTTATTTTATTTGATTTATTTGATTAACTTTTGAACGGTAAGACACACTGTCGCTCTGATCAAATTGTAACATGACACACTGCTTAAAAAAAAAAGATAAAATGACTAGCCCGCTGAGTTTCTTGCCGGATCTTTTATGTTGAGGCCGCGTTGTGATCCAGTGGTAGCTTTTTTTTAAAAAAAAAACATTATCTTAAAAAATGCGTTTAAAAACTAGCGTTAAACCTATTTGAAATAAATTATTTTTGACTTTGACTACTAAGAGATTACCTTTTTAAGTATGTAAACCTGTATCGAGCAACACAAAGTTTTTATCTAGAGAAGCCGCATTACCATATCACATTAACACGTGATCCGTTTAATACCATAAAATATTATTATTATCATTCCAAATCGATTATAGAACTAGCAT
The DNA here is from genome assembly GCA_911728495.1 of Furcula furcula. Classification (NCBI taxonomy): domain Eukaryota; kingdom Metazoa; phylum Arthropoda; class Insecta; order Lepidoptera; family Notodontidae; genus Furcula; species Furcula furcula. The sequence goes on along the minus strand of OU452249.1, from coordinate 16,352,230 downwards.
TTTCCTGCGGCTTCGCCCGCTAATTATTTACAGAGTTTTCCAACCCCTAACACACCAACAAAGGTTGTTTTTGAAAATTTGCGAAACACGTATTTATTTTATTTAGAGAATCTTTTCAGTAAATTTTAAGTCAATCGAACCATACAATAAAAAGTTTCATGCAAAATAAAACACCCCATTTAACCCCTTTAGGAGCCGAATTTTCAAAAATCATTTCTTAGTGGATGCTTACGTCATAAGAAGAACCTACTGTCCAAATTTCAGCTTTCTAGGTCCAGCGGTTTGGCCTGTGCGTTGATGAATCAGTCAGTCAATCAGGACAAGTAATAGATTATAAATACTATATTTTGAAATTGCATACATACGAAAAGAAAATAACGTAACTAAATATCCCCCAGCCAACTAGAGACGTGAATAAATAGGTGTAATATAATCGGTCATTCTAAAAGTGCAGAACGATTAGAGTGAAAGAGGGGAGGGACAAGACGTCTCAGCTGAGAACGGCTGAGTGATGGATACGGAAAATAAATCAGGACTCAGCTCTCATCTGCGATGACCAGATGTGCCGTTCCCCGACTGGACACAGTTCCACGGCAAGACTTTAAATATTTTCACTGGCACAGTGTACTGTAACCTCTACTAGTAATACATTAAAGTTGAATTTTCCGGAAGTGTATGGTAACTATTGACTGATTCTTGCGTAATTTGAAGTTCTGCTAATGCATTAGCTTGGTAGGTCATTTCACACTTTTACCTAATTGTGAGCTAGCACAACTAATGTAAACGTTATAGTAGTGGTTTAATTATCAAACCCAAACCTCATAAGGTTTGGGTTAGGTTAGGTTAGGTTAGGTTTAATTATCAAACCCAAACCTCATAAGGTTTGGGTTTGATAATTAAAAGTTTCAAGTTTGATAGGTACCCATACCATCAGAGGCCACCTAGTGGATTAGTAAAATAAAATGATTAGTAAATTTGTACCTACCAATGAAATATTATAATGATTTATTAGTTACACAGACAATCAAAAGCCACAATAAAAAGTACCTATACTGAAAATAAACTTCAATAAAAAACGTGCGAAGTACTAAAAACTATAATAAAATTTTACACTTCCCCGTTTACTACTTCGACAGTAAAATAATAAATCATAAAATTACTGTCAACAATTAACGGATGTGTTTTATTAATACCATTAATCTGCATGTCTCCCTTAAGGGAAAACCCTTTAGGGTGTGCCCCAAGTTCATTTCGTAAGCCAAAACAGAAATGTACGCACTTCGGTGAATAATAAGACATCTCCCTCGCGCCTGAATAACGCACAGAATAATAGTATCTTTACTCACAGTATTACATCAATAGGATAGTTATTAGATGTATACGCTTCGCTTGCTTTCAACATCTTGATTGAGCAACAAAGGCAGTGTATTGTGTTTAAATGCTTTGTTGATAAACAGATGTCACTTATATTAGTTATGGAAATAGATATTAAAACAGCTAAGTCAAGTTATTCATATAAGACGTGTTGTTCCATTTAGTTTCTTCCTAACTCTACACTTATTTCATGCGTTTACGATCACTGAGGTTAATAACCTCTTGTCACCTCCGTATTGAGTAAACCGCATGCGCTTTTAGACTTGGCATGATAAATAAGTAGAAATAAGTAAAAAAAAAGTAGTATGATAAATTTTACTCTTGATACTGAACAAAGTAGTTTCAGATTTTTAACCGGCTTCAAAAAGAAGGTTCTCTATTCGACGCGTATGTATGTAATATTGATAAAAATGCGTAATATTAATATATGTTAGTCTATGTGGGCTTCTAAACAAATTTACCAAATTTTATGAGTGTATGTATGTATGTATGTAGGTATGTATGTATGTATGTATGTATGTAGGTTTGTCCACGGATTTCTCAGAAACTACAAGTCCGATTTTGAAAATTCTTTTTGCAATAGTTAGAGTATTTTTCAACTTAGGGTAGAGTACAAGTTTTATCAAAATCGGTCCAGTAGTTTAAGAGATATAAACTTTTTATGTTTTCAGTAAGTTACTGTAACGTAGACGTTCGAGTTGCGTGATAGTGCTGATACCTATTTTGGTAAAATAAGTCACTAAAAAGTGTTAAATAAACTATTTTTAAAAAAATAAAAACCGACTTCAAAGTAAATTATCTAAAAAGCATAAAATAACGAAAATATATTGAAGTCGGTGTCAGCTGGTGCTAGTGTTAGTTAACATGATGTGCTAGCACCGACTTCAATATATTTTCGTTATTTTATGCTTTTTAGATAATTTACTTTGAAGTCGGTTTTTATTTTAAAAAAAGGAGTTGTGGTAATTTGTTAGCACGCTGTATAGATCTTTTTCGCTGGTATTTTTGTTCTTGTTTCAGAAAACATACTTTTTTCTTCCAAAAACATAACGGGAACACTAGTTATCTATTTTATTTTAGAACATGTATATACACATAATGCGGCGCATATTATGCATTTATGTAAGTTTATCGTGATGAGACAAGCCAGGACGTTCTCCTGCGGCCTTACCATGAATTATTATAAAGGCCAGTTTAACACGAAAAGTGACCTATGCACTTACCATGGGCGTACTAATTAGCAGGCCACCCAGCTATTATATACGTCACCCAAACAGGTGAGTGGTCACGTGACAGTATTATTGTCACGAATTAGTGCGCTCATGGTACAAAGTAAGACAGGTCACTTTTCGCGATAAACTGCCTTGCTTAAGTGTTCATGGTAAGGTCCCTGATGATGAACGACACGCACTGAACTGCTGATACTCTAATGTATAAGATGAATTACTGACACTGCAGTGGTATCTACTTGAACGATCACTTGCTCAACACTTTACCGCTAAGTAAATGTTTGGTATTTAAGTAGTGGTGCTTAGTTGTAAACTGTAATAAACTGTAATTTATAAAGTTGTTATGATGCAACATTATCTAGCTAGCTGTCATTTGATTCAGTAATTAAGTATAGTGGAAATTTCACATTTTAAAATCTCTTTGTGGAATTAAAACGAATATATATCTCTCATAAATACCTAATGTATGTCAACCACACATTTAAATCAAAGCGATTCCTAAAACTGCTCTCAATTTAAAAAAATAAGGCAAGTATATAAAAAAACAAGCCTCTTGTAAATATAACCAAACACGAGTAACACAATCGGATAACATGTAAAATTTCTGATATATATGATTTATTTCCGTAAACCGCACTTTACCAAAAACCTGCGGTATATTGCCATCAGTGACAGTATATACCTATCGTTCAAATTCCAATTCGTGATATAAACCAGTACAGACATACATATAATAATGGGCAAATGATTCATTCCGAATTTCGACATATGGGCGAATTGAAAGGTTGGCTGCGAGCATGCTGCGAGTGACGTATTTTTAATTACCTTCTACCGCGGTGCGGCTTGGCGACCGTATTGAATGTTCTGTAGTGGACAATAAATAAGTTGAGTCACATCTCACGTACTCAGTTAACTACGAGTATCTGCCTGATATTTAATTAAAATTCATGACTACATATGTGAATGCAATCACGTTCACTCGGTGGTGCAAAAGACTATCCAGGGTACCTTTTTTTTTTTGACGCGGGGGAAATCTTCCAAAGATCCCCGTGAGCTGTGGGGCTCGACCGGGGTATGTGGGATTCTTACCCACTAAAACCCCCGCGGCTGTCGCATCGGCACATGAGAGGGGGGACCCCAGGGCTCTCCGGTGGGATCTGCACCAGGGGCCCCTCAGTGCCTTGCCTTTGAGCCCGCCGCCGAGGGGCGCAATGTAGCCCCCCGGGAACCTGACACGGTACTCACGGGGACGGGGGTCGCAACCCCGCCGCTGTCCTCCTCGGAGTCACCGCCGTACTCAATGGACGTTCAAAGGGCCCACACCCCGAACGTCCAGCGACTCCGAAGATCCAGGGTACCTACCCTAAGTACCTACTTACCACCCGTAGTCTCGGATATTTGCTGCCAAACAGCAATTTGTAATTTCCTGTTCTATGATGCACTTGCAGCTGGTGAAATTACTGTGGTCAAGAGGCTTAATAACGTCTCGGTTGTGTAGTGCCGCTGTCCATGTGGCAATGCGCATTTTAATCGTACCTACGTAGACGTAATAGAAATAGGGGAAGAAAGACAGAAAGCGAAGATAAAACAAGGAGTAAGACAAGGATGCCCTCTATATACTTTTAGACTTTCGCGTTCCATTATCAAACCAACAAACAAACAAATAAAGCAAACAAATAATTGTAACTGAACTTTAAATTGTCACCTAATTGAACATTATGGAAAGGTGAATAAATGCAGTAAGAGTTCGGGCAGAATGAGGAAGACCGCTCAAAATTATACCATAGGTAAAAAACGTCTTCTTTGAGTGTTGTTGTGCGTGTCCGTAGTGCCCAACGAGCCAACGAAGAGTCGACACGCTGGCAGTTAAGGACATGTGATGTATTAGGTAGGTAAGTACATAAATAATAAAAAAGCGTTGGTAACAATGAAAGTAATAAACGTTTTCTGACTTAGGGCTCCCACACATAACTGCGAATTCGCATCGCATCGCAAATATCTGCAAGAAACAAATGAATTTTCGATACAAATTCCTGCAATGTGGCGCCGCATCGCATCGCATCGCAGTTATGTGTGGGAGCCCTTACAGACTTAATAAAAAGTATAATTCAAACGCTAAAATTTTACATTTTGATCGTATAGAACCGCACATCCCGATGTCTATGCAAATAAATATTCAATACTCATTCGCGCCTAAAGGTGTGTTTAGGTACAAAGTTAGGTATTTTAATTACCCCAATCTTGATCGAATCTCCGTGCGAGCTTGATTGAATTTCCGGACGAGGGTATCTCTCGTATTTGCGGAGCGTTGTGGGCGAGTCGGCCGCCCGCCCGTTCGTTCGCTTCGGCTCACTGGCCTGTGACGTCACACTGTCGATTACATTTTTTTTTATTATTTGCTACCGTAAACAGCCGCTCATAAAGTCTACCTCCACTCTTTTTGTTTTACCGTTCACGATAAAACAAGAGAAGCTATTAATAGGGTTTCTTTAAAGCGGTTTTTTTATTCCAATAACCCGCGGATGCGATACTATTATGCACTTGTTTGTTAGTTAAACGGTGTGGTTCTATCTTCGTTTAATGATGCTGACAGAACATACTTAATGATGCTTACAAAATACAAATGTGTTGTTCCATACCTTTTTTAACCGGCTTCAAAAAGAAGGTTCTCTATTCGACGCGTATGTATGTAATATTGATAAAAATGCGTAATATTAATATATGTTAGTCTATGTGGGCTTCTAAACAAATTTACCAAATTTTATGAGTGTATGTATGTAAGTATGTAGGTATGTATGTATGTATGTATGTATGTATGTATGTATGTATATATGTATGTAGGTTTGTCCATGGATTTCTCAGAAACTACAAGTCCGATTTTGAAAATTCTTTTTGCAATAGTTAGAGTATTTTTCAACTTAGGGTAGAATACAAGTTTCATCAAAATCGGTCCAATAGTTTAAGAGATATAAACTTTTTATGTTTTCAGTAAGTTATTGTAACGTAGACGTTCGAGTTGCGTGATAGTGCTGATACCTATTTTGGTAAAATAAGTCACTAAAAAGTGTTAAATAAACTATTTTTAAAAAAATAAAAACCGACTTCAAAGTTTATCTAAAAAGCATAAAATAACGAAAATATATTGAAGTCGGTGTCAGCTGGTGCTAGTGTTAGTTAACATGATGTGCTAGCACCGACTTCAATATATTTTCGTTATTTTATGCTTTTTAGATAAACTTTGAAGTCGGTTTTTATTTTTTAAAAAATAGTTTTTGGACGTATTAAAGTTATTTTACTATTCGTCTTAACACCTCAGATATAGAAACAAACCGCAAAACTAAGTTTTTTTGTCGAGGTTTTTTTAGGATTACAAAACTATTTAGAAACATTACTTTATTTTTCCTGTAAAATATAGATAGGCGTTTAGTACCTATAATTATTTCAGATTTTCCTCCACAAACTTCGGAGATAAGGAGAGAATGGTATTTTTTGACATTTCTGATTATAAGCCAAAAGCTACGTGACATAAGACAAAATAAAAATCTTTTTTGAAAAATGCAAATGAAGGCCTTTTATATGATAGGTTTTCTAAGGGTACCCTTAGGTCTTCTAATTATTATTGTTAGTCCGATCCACGCAGAAAGAGCTTACAGTATCTTGAGGTCTTGCAGTGGAATGCTTGTCTTTGGATTTGATTATATTTATCACGGGATCCTAAGCTGGTGGTAGCATACAGCCATCTTCTCTATTGAAATTTGGATGTTTTTTAATTTCAGTAGCCTCACGGATCATCCTTGGTAGGAATCGCTGTTCTTTTACGAGGATTTGTGGTTTGTCAAATATAATATAATGGCGGGTGCGATCCTGAACATATCCACAGACTGCAGACTTTGTATAGCGTCGATGTTTAACGTCAGCTATTATTAACACGGGTTTTTACAGATCCTTTTGTTTTCCCGATGTATGAGAGCCCATAATCACAATCCAGTTTGTACACTCCTGCATCTTGTAGAGGTACATGGCACATGGTCAGCGGCATGAAATATACTTTATGACTTATTCTCAGACCTACACGATATGCACACAAAATTTCATCCAAATCGGTTCAGCCGTTTCGGAGGAACAATGCGACACGAGAATTTTATATAAACTAAGTACTTATACTTTTTATTTGTAAATACATACCTATACTAGATAAATAACACCCAGATAGAAGACAATAGGTATTAGGTAGTATTTTAACCATGTTTACATACTTCTGACGTTGGTCTAGTGGTTAGACACCCTGGCTGCTACCCGATGGGTCGTGGGTTCGATTCCCACCAAGTGTCTGGGAGTTAATTATTTATTTAAGTATGTATTTACAAAAAAAAAATGTACATTAGTATTAGTATCAGTTGTCTGGTTTCCATAGTACGAGCTCTGCCTAGTTTGGGATCGGATGACCGTGTGTGGATTGTCCCAAGACATTATTATTATTATTTATTTATTCTATTTGGCGGAAGAATATCTGAAATTGTTATTGTTAAATTGTTATTGTGATACGTGGACTTTTATACAAGGGAAATGTTAGTAAATTTACAACCACGTTCTCCCGTCGTAAGAGAGCTCGCTAATATTCAGTGCTACGTACCATATTTCCACTTTTTTTTTTGTAAACCAATCACCGTAGATTAGACTTTCAAATCACACGCATGCGTTTTAACGTAATGTTTACTTAATGGCCTACGAATAACTTTACTTTATTACATTAAAAATAAAATTGGCAACGTTAAAATATCAAAAAATCATTTGCAATTGAAATACTTGAAGCGGTTACCGTAATGCTACTCTTTGGAGCTCTATGATTGATGTGACGGGTAATAAGGCCCACAAGTATTGCAATTTGTTTACCCTTATCGCTTTAATATACCTATAGCACACAAAGACAGGTTTTCGTATCGTATTTTATACCGATCAACAATACCGACCCCAGCGTTCACCGATAATTGGAGAAAAACTCCCCAAGGAGCCAATTTCGCTGACGCCGCTTGTAAATCGGGCGGTTCCCAAACCTAGAAATAAATTATGAACGATCCATCACTTTCCCTGTTGACAAATATAGCGCAACGCATTTAATATCATAACAGGAAAATATTACTCAGTATAGCCATTTTCAGCAGCTTCACCTACCAAAGCTGCTATATAATAAGGAATTTTATTATTTTCATAGATTGTTTCCAAATTATTTCTGAGAAAACGATTTAGATAATAATAATAATAATAATATCCTGGAACAATTCACACAAGGTCATCCGATCCCAAATAGGCAGAGCCTGTACTATGGAAACCAGACAACTGATACTAATACATATATACTTTTTTTTTTGTAAATACATACTTATATAGATAAAACACCCAGACACTTGGTGGGAATCGAACCCACGACCTGTTGGGTAGCAGACAGGGTCACTAACCACTAGACCAACGGGCCCGTGCGTAGATGAAGCGTAATCACGATTTCTTTGGTTTTATTCACAGAACTTACCTATGGGGTGTCTGGGTAAGAATAGCACCTACCCATATCCTCATGTTGGGTGTCCGTAGGAGGCGACTAAGGGAAGACGGGCAACAGCGGCTTTCTTTTGAAATACGGCCAAGCGTGGGGATTATGGCTCACTCCCCTTGTAAGGGGAGTTTGTTCAGCAGTGGACGACTGTCGGCACAGGATCCACAGGACTGAGTGATCCTATCTACCCAATCTATGGTAATCGTAAAACTTATCTTTGACATGAAACTGATTAGTAGGTACAATCAGTCACTACCTATCTATTTTTTTATAACTTAGGTAATATCTGAATTGTTAAATTTAGTGGGTATCTGTTAATTAATTTCGATGAACACAGTTATTCACATCATTTCTATTATTTTGTTTTTCTACATAATTCTCCTAACAATACCTATTTTATCACTGGTTTTCATAAATAATAATTTTTACGAAATCGAAAATCCCATGCCCATTCTTCACCTCTACCGAGAGGTAAAAACCTTTTTTATAATAAAGTAATAATTTGGTTATTATATTAAATACACAAATGAAAACCACCGTTGTAAAGTAAATATTTGGGCCCGTGTGCCCTAAATAACAATTCATAATCTGACATGTGAAATAAGAAACATGGAAGCAAATATTACGTTATGAATACTAAGTTATTTGAATTTAATACATTACGTTAGTCGTTTTCAAGGGAATTTCTGTGTGTAATACTTCGCGTGTAATCACGTGGAACAGTCTCCAAAGATTCTGAGAACTCGTTATACATAATGCTAACTTATTTCTGCGGATTCATCTTCAACATTTCTTTTTTAATTAGATGATTTGATTATAAATTTTGTTATTTTTAAGGATACAGTCACGGCTCAGTGCCATCGTCAAAATAGGGAACGATTTCATAGAATTCAAAAAAGTTTGTGTACTATTAATTTGTAATAATATTGTCACAAATAATTTTGACTGATAGTCAAAGGTCAAAGTCAAAGTGAAAAATCTTTATTTTCAAACTTTTTAATGGTCATTTTTTTTTTAAAGCTACCACCGGATCACAACGCGGCCTCAACTGAGAAGATCCGGCAAGAAACTTACTGTTTGTTTTGTTACAATTGAATCGACATTATATAGATAAAGACATTAGCCATAGGTAACATTATTTAAGATATGAAGTTTGTCCTAAATTTAATTTAAATTGTGTTGTACCTTCATATACATTATGTATGATCAGGTCCCCTGTAAGTAAGGATGAGTGAGGTAAGGAGGTGTGTGGATTGTCCCAAGATATTATTATTATTATTATTAAGGGAGCACCCTACTTTTACACAGTGCATGTTTAATACAAGACCGATATGTGTATCTCTTGTTTAAAATCTAAATATTATATTATAAAAATATATAAATACATACAGGTGTGGTTCTGCATTCTTGCCATATTTACGGAGGTTGATATATACCTTTTAAGGATCATAAATCAATCAATATATGATAGACGTAAAATTATGAATTATTTTTTATGTTTGGTACGAAAAGAAATCCTGTGTGCAACCGTCACTACAAAATAACCCCGTCTGGCACTGCTTTTCGCGCAAAGTAGATAAACAAGAGTACGCGCGGAATTTGAGAACCAACCTTGGGAACTATTGTGAGCGTTCCAGACCTCTTATTCTGGTTGAACGTTAATCATGAATGATTAATTATCTTTTAGTTATTAGACACTGAATTATTAATCTATTTTTAATCAATTAACATAATCCTGAACTGTTAGGTCTACAAATATGGCAAAAATGCCAAACCACAGCCTGTATATTTTTTTAATGCCTTCTGTTGAAAATAGACCAGTTCGACTGTGAAATATATATTAAACCCCTATTTTACAGAAGATTATAACCATATCCAACGTTGAGTGGTATTCGTTTCTCTGCGGTTAAGATTGTCAGTGCTCTATGAAGTATCGCTATCTGCTGAGAGCCCATCGCTTCATCCCTTTTGCTGCCCTCGTAGTGAATCATCTATCTTTAACATGTTCTTTGTATTGTTAATAAACTAATCTGTATGATTTGAAAAAAAAAACCACCTTATTGAAATTAAAACAAACCCGCTAAAATAGATGACACTATTAAGTACTATACCCCTGCTAAGTACTATATTCCTGCTCACTATCGGTAGCTTGTTATTATGTCAGCCTATTTTGTCCCACTGCTGGTCAAAGGCCTCTCTTACCCATCTAAGTCCATTTTTCGCCTCTATCCGCCAATAGCTTGTATTTATTAAAATACTTAAATAAGCTATTATGACACATCTAAAATTTTAATAATAAATTACAATGCACAAATCGACATCCCCACAGATGTGTATTATATAGCGGCATAAATATCACCGTCATCATTTAAAGATATAAGTGGCAAAGTTTCGTTTTTAGTGTGATCAATATGGTAGGCTCAGACGTCTTTCGGGTCGGCACGTGTTACTCGTAAACCTGCTTTTACAGGGACACCAACCCCGCCCCACATAGACTACGAATCGGGGAGGGAGGGATAGTGTCTCGTAAAAAGTGGACTGTTAGGGATCCCTTATGACGGTGGCTTTTCCAAGTATATACCGGAGAATGAATAAGTTGATTCTGAAAGCTTTTGTTAAAGCTGAAATAAGTGACTTGAATTAAATTGTTAGTCTTTACATAGTTACCTCTAATTTTGAAGGAAAATTAACTACAGGGTCATTAGTTTTAAAATGAGGTAATAAGTCTGATATGGGTAATAATAGTGCTTTTGCATTCATACAGAAATGTCTTTTAGCTAATAGGAAACCTGTTTACAATAGTGTCATGAAAAAAAATGTAGACTATTCGGAGAGGAGAAAAGGAGTAACTGTATTTCTATTATATCCAGGTCAATGGTAGTATTAGAACCAAAAACATAAATACATGTCAAAGGTAGTATTAGAACCAAAAACAATTATAAATTTTGACTCACTTGTAGAATGCATATTTAAGAAGTAGTGTTGGTCATGTTTCAGAAATGTTCTTTTTCCGTACCGTATTTTAATCACCTATTCAAAAAAGAAGTTATGAAATAAACTAAGGCAATCTAAATCCAAATAGGTATGAACTAATTTGAATTTGTCTTCCATAAACTATATTAAACCCACCCTCGGCTATCACTTTATTTCTGACATGATAACATTATATTAAACGTAAACCTGCCTCGTAAGATAACACTGAGGTACCAAGAATTTTCATCGTCGTCTTTCAGCCTTAGCAATATAAACGCGACACTCACGCAGTGGAGACGGCACACCACTCATACGGCTCCTGACCTTGGTTAGAAAGAAACGACAGAGATTTCACTGTTACGCCTTTAATTCCTAAAGGTTTTATTGCATTCCCCGCAAGCTCAGACGCTTAAACTTTATTGCTCTGGGATTAAAGTAATATTTGCAGCGACTAAATGATGTCGAGGCAATTTCATGATATTAAAAGCTATCTATGTTGGAGTACAGGTCAATAGTTTGGTGTTCCGTGGTAGTTTGCGTGGTATAATCGACGGCGAAGTTTCGTTCGCATTCTTGGGCGACGACGTGCGATAACAATACGTTCCTTTTCAACTATTCGCCGTAACTGCATAGTTCGAGGCTAACACTTCGTCACTAGACGCGTTCACGACACTAGTATGGCAACTCAGTACGGCAACTCAACTATTCTGATCAGAAACAGTTTGACATTCGCATGACTTTTGCTTCTACTACATTAGTTTAATGTTATAAAAATGCAGTTTTGGTTGAGAGAACTCTTAGTGATCATAATAAAATGACTTTACGCAATTTGAGTTACTACTAGAGTGATCTCATCAATCAAGATTAATAAATCATTACAAAATAAAAATAGAATCTCACATTTAATATCATACTGAAAACATATTTTGCTGAATGTGACGAACTTTCAAGAATCTCTGATTTTATTTGCTTACTAGCTGACCCGCGCAGCTCCGCCCTCGCTTTTATTACATTTTGCTCCCCTTTTCTCCCGCCTCCCTAGATTAATCTCTATCCATATCTCTCTCTCTTATAAAAAAAATCTAATTATATGCTCTTTCTCTCCTCTCTCTTTCCCCGCTTCCCGCTTCGGTTTCCGTCACACTCCCCCTCTTCCTCTCCCTGTTGTTTCCCCTCCTTGCTCCTTCTCACTCCCCCCTTACTCCACCTAAGTCCCCCCATCCCTCACCCCATCACCGCATCCTCGAATCCCCTCTCCCTCTTTCTCCTCTCTTGCACCCTCCTCTCGTTCTATATATCCTCGTCAATCATGGTATCAGCGGCATTAATTATACTTTAGGACCTATTCTCAGACCTCCCCGATATGCACACAAAATTTCATACAAATCGGTTCACCCATCTATTTAATGACCTTACCTAACGTTGCTTAACCTTAACCTACCGGGATAAAAAGTCCTATGTCCTATGTCCGTTTCCTGATTCTAAGCTACCTCCCCACCAATTTTCAGCCGAATCGGATAGGCCGTTCTTGAGTTATAAAAGTTCTATAGTGATTGTATGTCCAATTCCGCCGATAGATGGGGCTGTTCATAATGTAAATCACGCTAACATCGTAAATTACTGTTTAATGATATTCGATAATGAAAGTTCTTAGTGCTTCGTTCTTGTCCGGTGAAGCTGTAATGGCCATCTGCGGCCAACAGTACTACTCATTCAAAAAAAAAAAAAAAAAACTTAGTGCTTCGCATTTTATTGTTGCGACTGTGAATCACAGTGATACACAAACCTACACACTACCTGGACCTATACACTACCTGGACTTGGGAAGTTTCATTAAAATTTCATGAACTGGCTTTTAAATAAAATGAAATGTTATTTTTCCCTTGCCTATTTCTTTCCTAATCTAGTTTGGACTCGCTCGGGAATTACAGATTTTAACTTTTCAAAGATATAATGTCATATTGCTATCAGCAAAGTACTTAGAACAATACAGAAATCTAATGAAAATTTCCTGGATGTACCGGAACGGCTTACCCCTTACAAAAATTGACCCTTCGCCACTGCCATATCTTATGCAAACTAAATGTCTGCTCAGTCCCTATTGTATATAGCGTAATAATACATATCTTAATGATTAACTGATCAGTCTATAATTACCCTATTCATGTACAAAGGAAATTACGTGGTAATATGTGCAAGTAATGTTTCACTGCTTAGCCCCTATGAAACATAGCGTGATGTTTTATATACCAATTTATATCCCTACTTCTACACAACACATCAGTGAAAGTCCTATCAAAATCCATCCACGGGTTTTCGAATGATGCCTGGACAAACAGAACGACAGACAGACAGACAGACAGACAGACAGACAGACAATAAATCCAAAAAAAATTGTTTTGGCCTCTATGTCGATAGTATAGTATCCCCACATAGAAATTTTGGAAAAATATTCAATGTACAGAAAAAGTGCTCTCGTGCAAAGTGCTCAGTATAGTACCACAGACAAGTATATAGAAGTACATTAATTTCATGCACTAGCATTACTTGGATTTTTTTATGTTCTCATAGAATTTTCAGGTATGCTACGTTGCAGTATCAGTGTATTGCAGGAGTTCACACTTGAATGAATTGGCAAAATTTTTCAGCGAAGCGACGAGATACGTATAAAAGCCCTGTTCACTAGAAATGGTGGGAAAGGGATCGGAAATGTGAGTCTGGTGAAGTGCACTCTCTATTGGTGTCGTTTCCGGATATACTGTCACCGACGAAGAGACATTTTATGAACCCAATACGTTTTTAGTAGCCGAGTGTTCGACAGACGCAATATTTATTTTTTGTTAGGTACAAATGTTTTATGAAAATTTTATTGAAGCGATTATTCCCTTTCGATGTTGTAAATGCATGTTCATTATCAAAGGTATCTGGTTCATTTTAAGTTCAAATAATATAAAATGAAATTTTTATTTAAACACTTATTGCATTGCAAACGTATTATTATTTTACTTCTGATCAAGGACCAACTTTCACTTTATAGGTACGCGAGTTATGCCTTTTGAACAACTTACAGAGCAAGTTGTTAATTTTTTTTTCCTCTAATGTAATTAAATTATGCATAATCGAAACTGAGACCATACCACGTAGCTAAAACTTGAAAACAAAAGTCATTTAATTTTTTACAGAAGAACTGTCACTAATATAGGTTCTCTGTACCTGTCCCTCTATCTATTGTTTTGGGTTTTTCATACAACCAATTAAACAAAATAAGTGACACTTTAATAGCACAATCACGTAACGCACAAACGTAAAGCCAATAAACAATTTAAAAATAAATTCATTAGTTCATCACGTTTTTACATTTCGAAGATGAAATAAAAATAATGACTTATTTAGTCCACTTATTTAAGGACAAGTGCTGATGCACGGAGGGGCAACGGCGATCGATCCTACACCCTCCAGATATGATTAGCGGCTAATTGAATCCCGGGGTGAGATCCGCAGTTTAGTTTTCTAATTTACGGGACTCTCCTTCGCACTTCAGAGCAAAGGGTTAAATTTAATTATCTCCATCACGACCGTCAACTAAAATACACGAAAGAAATGGATGAAATTACAACTCAATTCGCAAACATGCGTCTAGAACTGTTGTAATTAGGGTTTTGGAAATACGAAAAATTCTTACTGCCGCACTTAGTGTGGATTTCAAAACATAAAAAGAGCTATAAATGTGCTATAATATAAGTGATGAGATAATGTCTCATTAATGGATTCGGTCTGAGCGCGGCAGTTGAAAACATTTCTTAAAAATAAATATATATGTACACGGCAAATTGAGAACCTCCTCCTTTTTTAAAGTCGGTTAAAAATATTGATCATTTTATTTAGTGTTTTCTATAGGTAGGTACTGGTCTAGTGTCCACAATATGAATAGTATTTTTATGTATCCAAAACACTGAATTTCAGACAAGAAATGATGAAAAATCAACTGAAAAATCTTCTAGAATTATTATTTTATACGAGTATAATATGTTTATGTGACTTTGTTAGGTATATCTGCATACTTTGTCGCCATCACAGGAAAGTGAATCAGGTAAAAAAGATTTATAACGCTTATAATAAAAAAATAACCTCCTCCTTTTTTGAAGTCGGTTAAAAATACGCTCAAATTCTGAACAATTAATCTTAAAAGTATAAATTATTTACCTACTCGTAGTTACACGAAAAACTATATTTTTTGGGTACCTAATACATAAATTTGTATCCCAAATGCACGCACACAAATGTAAACACTGTTAATTTTTTGTCTGTCTTTCAGTCAGTCTGAATATCACTGCAGCTGGTGAAATTACTGATAAGTACATACGAGTATATCCCGTGTGCCAGTAGGTAGCGTAATGCTACTACACATAGCTGAAGTATCGCTTACCAGACGGCAAAGTTCTTGCTCGTCTCGTTCCTAATGAAATAAAAAATTATATTTTAAAGTTATATACCTTTGCTCTGTAGAGGATTATAAAAAAAAACTTTTAGTCTACAACGACTACACAAATTCGATATCCAATAGCCACAATCAGTAGTTGCGTCACATCGCTAATCGGGTAGTATTTTTGCATGGAATTTGGTGATAATCGCTTTCAACTCCAACTTTGTATTCCGGGGGCGCGCCCACTCCACCCCCGTGTTGCGAATTTGATAATGAAAGGGCCCCACTTGTGTGCTGCAGAGATAATGTAAATAAGTATGCAAATTATACACCAAGTTTCATTCAAATGAACCTTTGCGGCTCTTTAAAGTTTTCCTCAAAGCCGAATCTAACGCGATATATCTGCCCCCACCCTACATGGCATTTGAATATTTTGAAATAAGGAAATGATGTACAAACAGACGCGGATTCATGTCGACGAAACTTTCCCGTCGAATCCTATTTATTACGAGTTCGCAACATCAGACCGACGGTCGCAGCCAATGTAGGGAGGACGTAGGTAACATTATGGAGTATAATAAAAAGTAATAATATCTTAGTGGATTCACAAAGTACCTACAACTTTCTCCCTCGCAATGTAGCAGGAAGTATCTAGTAATTTTGAATTCAAAGTTCGTAATACAATTTACCTATTTTCTGTAGCAACGTTTTCAATGCTGAAGTTCAGAAACTAAGGTTTAACTTAAAGTTAGTAAATAGGTACCATAATCTGACTTCTGTAAATGAATAAGAAAGTGCTGCGTGATACTTTAACCTTCACTGATTTATAAACATACCACTACTTTTGCCTTTTTAAGTTTATGTTTATGCCCTATATACTGCACGTGAAAATTACACAAGATTCATTGCATAGTTTTATAAAAAGTAAGCGAAAACAGCATACACAGGATGCATGGATAATGATTTTGTTATATACTTTTTACCTAGCGTTAAGATATAGAGACAAAACGAGATAGAGATTTTAAAATCTTGATTAAATCTACATTAAAAGATAATAATAGATTATTTGACTTGTGAGACTGACACTATTTTTTTAGAATCATACAACCAATATTGGTCTCAGAGAAAGTACCAAAGGAGTTAGTATCGCGTCGATTCCCCGAACAAATTTTT
Source organism: Furcula furcula (assembly GCA_911728495.1). NCBI lineage: Eukaryota > Metazoa > Arthropoda > Insecta > Lepidoptera > Notodontidae > Furcula > Furcula furcula. The sequence goes on along the minus strand of OU452249.1, from coordinate 16,335,510 downwards.
CGTGGCACTTTTGCGGGGTGCGGGAGGCGAAGTAAACACACACAGATACACTTTCACGCATACCCACACTATAGTAAACTCGCAACACATTCAAAAATACACGCACACAAATAAAGAATGACCTGACCATATGACCAAAAATTTGGCAGAGGGGGTTAGCGCATCATGCTCTCTCCAGTGGTATCTCCTCTAAGATATTGGTACAGCGGTTTCTTCAAATATTCCTAATTTTTACTAGCCCTTGTTTTTGTCCCAGTGTTGGGTACGGGCCGGGCCTCGAGATGAAGGGGCTTAGGCTAGAGTCCACCACGCTGACCAAGTGCGGGTTGGCGGAATTTACATGTTATTCGAAAGCTAGTAGGCTTTCTCAGACATGCCGGTTTCCATACGATGTTTTCCTTCACCGAAAGCTAGTAACGATTCGCACATGTTTAATTAAAGAAATCAGAGGCGTGAGAGCCGGGCTTCGAACCTGCGCACCTTGTTTCAAAGGCAAGTGCTCGCCCATTGAGCTGTTACCTTAGAAAGCAAGCATCAATAAACGATGGTTGTAGAGGGTGGCGTTGTTGTAAGTCGGATTGGTTTCTCGCTTCAGCCGCCAGTTGTCGCAGAATGTGTAAAATATTTTCGTTGTACCCAAAGAGGTTAAATATATAGCCGTAGAGCGGCCTTTGAGATTTATTTCGTACAAAAACTTTCATCTCTTTTCTCAACTGCCAAGACCTTAGGATCAATATTTCTCTACTGCCACATTTAGTAAATTCTTTAATAAATTTACAAAATATATTATGATAAAAATAATTTCTACAATAAAAAGAACCGCCTTCAAAATGTAACTAAAAAACCTGAAATAATTTCTTAGGACTAGTGGTTTTTACATCTACATAGTTGGACGTGGACTACAACATATTATAAATACATATTATTATCAAAGACGGCACCAAACTGGAAAATAATTAGGTACCTTCTTACTGCCCTTGTAAATCTTTGCTAGAGGCGGCTATACAACCGAATTGATAACCTCCTCCTGTTTTTGCAGTCGATTAAAAATAAACTGTAGTCGCATTCAGACATTTACATATAGTGAGTTTTATAATATCGCAACCCGAAATTAGGCATAATATTTCCTTCCTTATATTTCCATAGAGTTGTACGCTTGATTCTACTGAATTATTACACATGTAACAAGTTATTGATGATTTTTTTTCTCGCTAAGGCCAGTCTATTACTAAGTAGTAAAATGTCTGTGGTTGCACCTAAGTGAAAGACTCGCGTGATAGCGCATTGACGTCGCGGCGTCATCAATCATTTATTCAGCAGCCGCTTCAGTGGTACCGAAGAAAGCTCTAAGACTATATTTACACCACAAATGGCAGACTAAATAATTCTCGGAAAAAGACGTCAGTATATGCGAGTTTTATACTTAAAACGCGTCGCTTTCGATATGGCTTTGCAAGTATACAAGCGCTTTTTTTTCTGAATTGATAACAACAATGTGACTAAAGTATTTCCTTCATCGATACTATAAAGATTTCTGGTAACTTTAATAATGTTTGCATGCTTTCTTTTTTGGCAAAATATGGATAGACTTTTTAATGTATAACTGATAATACAGATATAATATCCATATTTGCGAAAAATAAATGATTTGATTTCATTTGATTTGATGCTTGACACTTCATTCGACAAACAAATAAAAAGTAGGTAAGTAATTGTTATATTTCTTCACTAAACCAACATGATTTCAATAATATGTCACATTTAAAACCGACTGTTGAGGCTCCTCTTTCTTCTAATAAAGGCGGGAAGACTCTTCCCGCCTTTATTAGACGAAAAGAAGCGTGCAAACAAAATAGATTGATACCGGATCGCGTTAAGCGCGTATTGGGTTTTATTTTTGTTGAAATTTTATCTGCTGTAGATGAGGTTTCGGAGCAGTGAGTCTGATAATTATAAATTCTTTGATATCCTAGTGATTTTTAACATTGCTTTTTATTGTGGGGACTGGTCCGACTATCCCTTTGGCTTTTTAGTTTGTTGTACTTTGTATTTTTTTATTTTTTTCTGTCTTATTTGATATTTTGAACGGCAAGACACACTGTCGCTCTGATCTAATTGTAACATGACACACTGTTTAAAAAAAAAGTGATAAAATGACAAGCCCGCTGAGTTTCTTGCCGGATCTTCTCAGTTGAGGCCGCGTTGTGATACGGTGGTAGCTTCTTTTTAAAAAAAAAAACATGACCTTTCAAAAGTGCTAGCGTTAAGCCTATTTGAAATAAACTATTTTTGAGTTTTGATTCATTTTTATAATATAAACGCATAAACTTAAGTATTTTGTTAATCTATTTTAATGAAACCTATATTGTATACTTACATTAAATTTTTGTAATAATTATTCATAACTACGGGTATTTTGAGGCGCTGCTGCAACAACTGTTTGTTAAATGATAAATTGTTAGAGCATCATCAAGCAAGGTCAGTCCTTAGATGGGTGACCGTATGCACGTAAAAAGTCGGACCTGGCATAGCCAGCTATATGACAATAGTGTCATCTAGACAGCAGTCGTTAAGCTAAGTCAGAGGCCTAAGGGCAGCTTGAAAACTCTGACAACAGGCAGGCCACTAACAACACGACAAACAAAAAAAATATACTGCACATTTACTGGTTATCATCCGGCACTCAAATGCGATACGCATTATATTGCCGATAAATGTGAACCAATTTGTACGAACCGTGAAACGCGCAAAGCAGCATGCACGGCCTATGATAAACCGTCATTCAAACGCGGTACTCTAGGCGGAAATGCGACATTCCACTCCGTAGGCACCGCAAATTGGGTGATCAATCAATACTACTTTCCTATCTCGAATTTATGAGAACATTTACGCATGAACAGGTGAAGTTGGTCCTAGTCGTTGACTATAGAAATCAGACCGGCTTTTTGTTATTGTTTTGCTTTAGGAATTTAGTACTTTACTATCATCGAACGCACGGCAACTACGCATCCTACCTTATGAACGTCCATTAGTCCTGACTAAGCGATTTTTCTTCTTAATTTCTAATTTGTACAGCTAAAGACTGATTTGTCTGCGTCGTTTTTCTCTTCAAGGCTAGAGTGAAAAGGATTTTTAATAAGTTGTAAAGTAAAGTGTGTTTTCCAATTAGGGATTGTATTGCACGAGCTTATATAATTAAGCCAAAAATGCTGTTTGTACGTAGTTCCTGTACTGTATTATTACCATGTAATTAAGTTTCCCTAAAGGAAAACTGCTTACGGAAACGTGCCTTTATTAATAAACTGTTACAGTTCAGTGCTCGAACGCTTGCCTTAAGCTACGCAGGTTCGAACCCCGACTCGCACCACTATCATTAATTTTTTTTTTACGCAATTGCAGCGTTTCGTAGCAGTGACAGCTCAGTGGGCGAGTGCTTGCGTTGGAAAACAAGTTGCACAGGTTCGAACTCGTGACACATCGTGAGGAAACCAGCATGTCTGAGAATGCCTACCTAGGTGTCTTATTACGTGTGAAGTCCACCAACTCAACCTTGGCCAGCGTGGTGGACTATGTGCCCAACATTAGGACAAAACCAAGAACTGTTAAAAAAGAAAAAAACTTGTGACAGTAGCACATACTAGTGAAGGCTTCTTAAGTATAACGCGTTGTCTATCCTTCTGGGTTGAGCGTAACAAATACCGTTTTGTTAACACGATTCCACCCGCACCCACTCCGTTATCAGACTGTCCGACTATAAAGGTATACGGTCGTCGTTACTTGGCATTTTCTTACAATCTGAACAAGTAGCGAGCTGGGACAGCGCCCGTAATGGGCCAATATATCAAATAGGATTAAGTGTAAATGAGAGTAGCGCAACCGGCTGATACTTTGTTGTGCGACATGACTGGAATAGATAGGAGCGTATCGATTTCTTTATCATTCGGATATACCGAAACGTTAACTGACCTACATTTTTTAAAGTTTAAGTTTCATCGTAACGGAAACAAACATTACAGAACTTGAGTATAAACCGATCATTTGATTGGTACAAACTCTGAGCTTTAAAATGGGAAACCGTCCACAGTAAAGTTATCATAACATAGAGATCTTATAAAGTTTAAGGAGGTTATTTGTTGACCTAGTCAATTTTGCTGTCCTATCAGCAGATTATATTACTCTAGCTACTCATACTGAGTTAAGTACAGAATCAGGCTTACAAAATGTATCATAGAAACTAGAAGAAGTTGTATATATAAGCGGAAGAATAGAGATATATACGTCAGTGAAACGGCCAAGAGTGTATCGCTTAGTTATAAAAACCTTGGTGGGGGTCTGAAACTTTCAAAAGACACAAACCTATCAACATAGAAGCGACAACTCCTTTGCACTTCACGCTGAATTAGTTCAGCGAATACGAAAAACATAACAAAATTGAGTGTGCCTGCAAAGTAGTCTGAATAAATCGCATTTGCGAGCGACAGTACGGCGCAGGGTCGAGCGAGACGCCACCTCCCGGCCCTATATGTGCATAAATATAGTTTCCACCTGAATGAAGCCCGCACGCTTTATCAAAATAAGCAATTTACTCTTGGTATTGCTTGTTATTTTATAAGATTCCACCATCCAACTTAGAGGATTGGTTTCATTACAGACTATATTATTAATTTTGTACTATTTTCATATTTTATTATACGTACCTACCTTATTCACTGCAGGTACAACGCCACTCGATTGCGGCGTTATTTCTTTACGATCTTCTGTAATGGTGAAGGTACTTCCCAAAAACGGTTTCCTCCAATTTCAACTGAATGTTCCCGCTGCACATTGCTTCTCAAAGAGACCAAAGTCAAGAACTTCAAAAATAGGAATCGGACACTGCGTTAGACCTACCTTGACAACCGAGGCGGGTGACAATGCGGTGTAGTACCTGCGTTGTTGCGAGCACCGCGAGGGTGCCGCAGGGAGCGTGCATTCTCTACTTCCCCCGGTATGTGATCTAGCAAGCATCCGACGCTGGAGATAATCTGGTGGGGTCTGGAGTGCCCAGAGTCCCTTCACAGCGTCGACGAAGGCTACCGGGAAGGTTTTAGTGGGTAAATAATCTACATACAGATTTTTATTTTGGTTTATGTCACGTAGTTCTTGGCTGATAATCAAAAATGTCAAAATAAACCGACTCGCACTTGACCGGTATTTTTTATTTTAATGTTTTCCATTGCGATGATACGTCATATAACTTAACGTTAACACAGACTATCATAAAAAAAGCAACGAAACATTTCGTAATGAGCTTTTGGTTGGATATTTTACACACGATTAATGTCGACGGGGTGAATGAGCCGCGACACCGCAGATATTTCCCAGACGTCAACGAGACGAGTTTCTTTCTTGATTAAAACTAGGAATAATAAACGGTGGTACAATTTCGCCTCGTCGCTTGCCGCACTCGTCCCACCGCTGCAAACTAATATTGAAGTGCACTGACGAAGATGTCTCGTCTACGGTATTTATAAGGATTCTTGGAAACTAATTTTACAAGTTGATTTGTGATTTAACAACTACAAAATTTTCTAGTTTAGTGAGTTGGTATATTACTTGATCTGGACAAACTATGTATATACGAGGTAATTGTGCGAGATTGTGTGTGTGAGTACGTTTTCTACTTCTAACTTAAAGCAAATCTTCTTCAATTCTACAAATGTTTAATGAATTGTTGTTACCATAAAAGACTAGCGGCCCGGTACGTGCTTCGCTACGTATTTATAAAGTGAAATATTAAAAACATTTAATTGGAACATCAAATTCATTTATTCAAACAAAAAATGAAATTTTGCCTTCAATTAAAAAAGAATAGATGCTTGCAATGCTTGTACAATCCTTAATTTTTCCACTCATCGACTATGCTGATGTGTGTTACTACGATCTGAATTCAGAACTTCTCAACAAACTAGACAGGCTTTTAACCCTAGACACCTAACCTTCGTCGATTCGACGAGTACACAACCGAAATATCGTTATATCTTTTTTGCGCGTGCGCCGATCTTAGCGTCGTCGTTTGTCAACTCAGTGTTCGCCGACCTTTTTCGGGACGCGACGGAGTCCGGCACGTAAGTAATTTATTTTTCGAAATATTACGAAAATAGTCGTCGTTTCGACGAATGGTTAGGTTTTGTGTGATTTTTTTACAGATGAAGGCCAAGGTGAAGGTCAAGTTGATGGTGAAGGTGAAGGTCAGTCATCATCCAGCAATGACCTTCAACCAGTCGAGGCCCCAAATGTGAGGAAATGAAGAGTCTGTGGTCTCTGTTCCTATAAAAAAAGGCGCATGACAAAGTCATATTGCACAAAATATAACTCTGCAATATATGGTGAACACAACGTTGTTTATTGCATCAAATGCGCCTCAAAATGATAGTTTTTATATTTTTGACTAAATGATAAGACTGTTATAATTTATGTTCGCCAAAGAAGAAAAGGCTATTTTATGTTGTTTTTTTATGTTTTTTTTTTCTAAGCGTATATCTTATTTGATCTCTTACTAGTAGTGTCGTATAATATAAGGTATAAAATAATTAATTCTGTAGCAAAACATAATTTTTGGTTTTACTTACTAAAAAAATACTTGGTTTATGTATATAAGAAGAAATAATTATAAACACATTTATAATAAAATAAAATATTAAGTGCTAAAAATTGTTCGTCGAATCGACGTATGGTTAGGTTTAAAGGGGTATATGCGAAGGTTAGGTGGTTAAATACACACATCAAAAGTGTCTAGGGATCAACATATATTTTTGCAATAACTTTTCTCCTGATTGATATTAATTAAAATTTTCTTTAAGGATTCATCAAATAAAGTGTTTTCGTTTGTCACAGTAACGATAAACCAAGTCACCTTTGCATTAATAAAGAAATTTGCCATTTTCCTAATAAAGGGATTTTTGACATTTGAACCACTAACACAAAAGTTCGAAAAAAACACTGAAATAACAGTTTTCTTTAAAATTTTATTGGGTAACTTAAACAATTAATAATCCGTGTTTCTACCGCGAACACTAACAACACAAGAACATCGGTTTGGCATACTCAAAATGAGTTCATCCAAATCACGCTGTGGAATGGCCGCCCATGTTCGTTGCAACAACAAAAAAAGGTCTTCTTGCGACTGGATACCCTCCATATTCGGCAGAGCTCTTCTCTGTAGCATATCCCATGCATGCTCAATCGGGTTCAAGTCTGGCGACTGAGCAGGCCAGGGCAGGACATTGATGTTAGCTGCGGCGAGAGTCTGTCTTACAACTCTTGCGGTGTGCGGTCGTGCATTATCATGCATTAACTGAAATAAGGGACCGATTTGCACTTGTAGAGGAACGATGACGTCTGATACAATCGTCTCAGCATAAATTTGAGCGTTGAGGTTGCCTCTGATCCAAATCAACTCAGTTCTTCCGCCGATCCAAATACCCGCCCATACCATGATGGTTCCACCACTATAAGGATGGACTTCCTGGCAGGATTTTAATCGCTGTTGGCGTCCAGGGGTTCTCCAGTGTCGTATACGTCTTGTATCCGGTCTCATACCAAAACGAGACTCATCAGAAAAGCACACGAAACGCCATTGTTCTTCTGCCCAATTTCTGTGTTCAAGAGCCCATTGATATCGAATCCTACGATTGTGCATTGCTATAGGTGGTACCCGTAGCGGTCTTCGGGAATGAAGGTTCACTTCATGCAAGCGGTTTCTGACTGTTTGGTCGCTAATTAAGTTCCCTGAAGAGTGATGAAGCCTCACGGCTAACATCATGGCAGTTATTGTTGGAGCTCTTCGAGTTAAGATTTGAATATATCGGTCTTGTCTCCGTGTGGTGCAGCGATACCGTCCTCCATGGCGCTCAGCCACGGTACCAGTGCTTCGGTAACGTGTCCAAAGTCGACTGATAACACTCTGACTTGTATTCAGAGCTAAAGCCACAGTACGTTGCCGGGAACCAGCTTCTATCATTCCCACGGCTCTGAGCATTTCTTCCCTGCTTAAATGACGTCGCCGCTCCATAATAACGTTGGTTTTAATCAGTAGTAGGGAAACAGTAGCACTAATAATGTCTTCAATGCGTTGTATGTTTTTATAGGGAAAATATTGACAGCTGATTTTCATCTTTTACTCGAATTTGATTCACAGTTCCTGATTCAAATTATGAAATGCACCAAAAAGGATCCATATAAATTTATAAAATCATAAATTTATTACAAAGCCACATCTCAATCTCAAGAAATCCGCTTAAAAATGCTTGATCCCTAGACACTTTTGATGTGTGTAATTGCATTCGTTTTGTATAATTTACGAAAATATGATCATGTTTCAGAGTACAGATGACAACTCAAGTGGCTGAATATTCGGCAGCGCAAAATTTTTAAAGTTTTAACTACTTTATTTTCTTTTCTTCATTCTCCCTCTCCCCCTGCGTATCTGTCCTCACATTTTCAATATTTATCTTCTTCTCATAATAAACACCTTCGCTCTTCTAACAACCTTCTTCTGCATTGCCCCTCTCATCGATCTGATTTTCTCCACTCGTCTTATCATATTCAGGCTATACTCCTTTGGAATGCGCTCCCTAAGGACTTTAGGATGGCTAAAACGTTGTTTTCTTTTTTAAAAAAATTGTAGGATCATATTGATAAGACACCTATGAAATCTTTTCAACACTAGTTTTATATATATATATATATATGTATATATTATTTTTGGAAGTATATATATATTTATATTACTTTTTCCTGATATATTTTTTTTTATATTTACTTAGTCTATAGTATTTATAGTTATCAATTTTTGTATTTATTATTATCTTGCTTTCAATTTTTATTTTTGTTCTATTCCTATACTTTCTTTTTTGCAACCACCTTGTACCCTCTCTGTACCACCCTAAGGTAGACTGGCAGAAAATGCCTAAGGCATTAAGTCCGCCTATGTACAAAATTTGTGCATGAAGAATAAAATAAAATAAATAAATCAAATTAAAAACAAATTGCTATATTAATAGTGGTACACGATGTTTTTTCAAATGAAGAAACACACATGCATACATGTTATTCACTTCATTCAACAGTTCAAAACTTACCGTTTGTGTAAATGCTTTTGACAATTTAATTCAAATAAAGCCTGTAAACGATATGAAACACCGACGGCTCGGCAAAAAACTGAGAAAAGTACACGCACACATATACATTACATTACATTTGAACAAAAATATAAACACAAAGCAATAATTCGCTGACAATTTGCTATAATCGAAGCACGTCCAAAATAAAATGACCGCATGAATGACATAACAACATGCTTTTACTGTCAATACTAAAAAAGGTTTAATTCTGAAAAAAGGTTCAATTTGACAGCAAAATTCCCATTTACAAAATGATTCGCCACTTATTGAATTAATTTGTTACAAAAAATGTGATAAATGAAGAACCGCTCTACCGATTTTGTGCAAACTTCACATAAACCATCTACTAAATAGTCCAAACAAAGCCTAAACATTTGGTTTGGATAGGTGAGCCCGTTCTTGAGTTATAAAATTACAACGAAAAGTGGCATTGATTTTTATATATATAGATAATTTTAAGAACGTTTTTCTTAAATTTTTAAATCTAATCTTTGAATTTTCTTAATATCTTCATAACCTAATTAGTTAAAGACATTTTACTATTTTTGTAACTATCAGGGCCACTTTACGCGCTATTATCTTACCCTACCAAAAACACATCAATATCTACTAATAGTACAATATTTATTTAAGTGTTGTATGATAAAAGCCTGAACATAGTTTATAAATTCATAACAAAGTAATTTTATTTTATTGATATAGACGTGATATTGTAGACACGATTTGAGCGTGGAATCGTAAATTGGTCACAGAGAATCCAGGAGCCCTGGAGGACATCATTATCCTTACTTATTTGGAGCAGATTAATATTTAAACCCCTTCCAAGCAACCAAGTGCATCAATACTCTCACAATACCACCAAAATCGTTATTGTTTGTCATTGGTATTCAAGTCAAATATGATTATCATGAGTCGATTTTTTCTCGGCAAAAGGAAAGTTTCGAATAATCCTGATCCATCGTTACATAAAACTTGTAAGTTGTTCGCGTCTCCGAGGATAATCGAGTTTATACTTGGAAAGCCGCCATCAATCATTTATCCGCAGGATATACACGCCGTGCGACGCGGAAAAACTTTAAAGTGTTCCAACCTAGTGGGACATGTACCGGACCCGTACGAACTAGTTATTCTTTTATATCTGTCTGTGTATTAAATATATCGATGTTTTACTATATGCATATAGTAGTTCCTAGATGGACTTAACCGCTGTGATATTCTGACGTCGAGCAGTAATTTGTGAAAAAAATGTTCTGGTGAGAAGAATGACTTAACTAATCTCTGGTGACTAGCTTCAGTACAGTGCAACAGTCTATACAGGGTGTAAAGGACTACGTACCGAAAACTGTTTAATAAGATTTCTCATATTGTCCGTTACAACATTACAGTAACCATTTATATGGAAAATTACAAATGACTAACTTATCAATTTTTGAGCATGAAACGAATACGTGCGGAATATTGTTTATTTTTCAAATTACATTGCTAATTTCATTCAAGCCGCCTGCCAAGCATGGAGATTATGGCAACTCCTCCCTTCTAAGGGTCTTTGTTCGGCAGTGGACTTTTCGGCTGCTGATGATTGCTAATTTTGCACAAAGAAGTAAATTATTGTTTTTAAATTGAAATTAGGCTTTATAGGATGACATCCTAATTTTATTAAAAAAGTGGCATTTTTTTAATTCATGTAAAAGCCGATGATAACTTTCAACACTAGAATGTACAGAATCATAAATGTCCCTTACACCCGTTATAGGCATCGTGTTGCTCGCCATCAAACTGTCTTACTTGACTTATCAAGTTGGTTAGCATAAGTTAAATAAAGTACCTATACCAAAGGACTACCTGGTGTAGCGGTCATATGGTATACTCGGACAGTAAATAAGGACGTTGAAATAAAATTGTGTATTCCTTAGCACACTCTAAAAATATATCTTGTAAAGTATTGCAAGACAGGCGACCTTGTGCATTTAATTAACCACTATATTGACAGATATTTTGCCGCAACACAGCGGTATAAACACATTGCCATGTTCAGGAGGAGATGACGATGTCATCATCATCATCACCAGCCGGAAGACGTCCACTGCTGAACATAGGCATCCCCCTTGGTACGCCACAATGACCGACAATTGGCAACTTACATGCAATGGTTACCTGCGACGCGCACAATATCGTCTGTCCACCTAGTGGGAGTCTTCCGGTTCGTGGTCGCCATTCGAGAATATTTCTTCCCTAACGGTTATCGGTTCTTCGAGCGATGTGGCCTGCCCATTGCCACTTGCAGATTCTGAGAGCTATGTCGATGACGTTAGTTCTTCGGCGAATCTCCTCATTGCAGATTGACAAACACTGCAGCCACGAACACAAGTCTCACTCATTTTAAAACTAATGTAGAGCCAATTTAATAAATCACAATTGATAGGTATCTGCATGGTATCTGTCAGTTTCTTTGTGCTGTCTATTTCTTTTGTCATTATTACAATAGGTACATATGCAATCATAATTGAAAAATGTTAGAAAACTGTACAGTTCTAACATAAAAAAATATATACAGGGTGTAAGGGACATCGTACCAAAAAAAAATTTATCAGACGTCAAATAATGTCCGTTACAACATTACAGTAACCATTTATATGGTAAATGACAAATGACTAACTTATGAATTTTCGAGCATGTAATGAATATATGCGGAATAATGTTTATTTTTCAAATTACATTGCTAATTTTCTAAAATAATAATAGTTAATTGCCTATTCATTAATTGTCTATGCACTGTTTTTGTGAATAAGGAATAAATAAATAAATAAAAATAAAATAAAAACACAAATAATTAATTAATTGTTTTTAAATTAAAATTAGGCTTTATTATTATACCAATAATGATGTTATACTAATTGATGTTAAAAAAAGTGAATATTTTTTTTGGAAATTCATGAAAAAGCCGATGAAAAATTTCAACACTAGGATGTTCAGAATCGTGTTCTGGATCCCTGGTATCGGTTTTCGGTACGATGTCCCTTACACCCGTTATATGTTATGCCCGCCGTTACGTTGTTAAATTTTGATGAAGTGTCAAATTTGGTCTATTAATATATATCTATTGGTATTACTTTAAGTTACATAAAAAATAAGAATAAGTTTGACCAATATTAAATACATCAAATCACCACAAAACGCAAATATTAGGCACGGGAGCGTATCTGTGGGGATCCTGGTACGAGTGTTTTATGAACACTTAAGTGCCTTCCGGACCGGGGATGTTTAAAACTCCCTCGTGAGAGTAAAGTAGTCACTTATAATATGACAAAGATAGATTTGATCTTAAAAGGCTGATTTGTAAGCTAGTATGTAATAAATGTGCTTTGAAGCTCTTATAGCCAGTTTTAATAACTATTTGGTAAATTATCATTTAGTTAAGCATCGTAGCCAAGGTCAGCCCATATCCTATCGATCCCTAACTATAAGTTAAAATCATCGATTAAGTAATTGATATCCCGCGATAAACCTCCGAAATGGAGCGATAACTAAAACCCTGACAGACTGTCATTTGAACAACCAACAGTAAGCTATGTTATTATTGAAACGGAAATATATCATTATAGCTATCGATGGTAACTATTTTAACTTAAAGTAACGGACCGATAGGATATTGGGACCGGCAGTTAGAGAGCACGTAAAAAGACAGTCCCGGCCGTTGTCATCCAGACAATATTAGGTAAACTAATTCAAAGGCCTGAGATTCATAAATTACATGGACGTTACGATAGTAAAACCATGCAATTCTCCTACCTATAAAGTTATAAAGGTTTCATTTTTCATACAATTTTAAAATATTTCGTCAACTGCAAAGAAATAAAAACACAATAATGAAGACAGCTATATCAATTTTACCACGATGTTAAACGTAGTAATAACGTTTTTATTTCGCTATCAGGTGAAGAAAATAAACATGGAGCCGAAGAATAAAAAAGGCCCGAGTATAATGGCATTGCGTTAAATTCATTGTGTATAGAGGCATCATTAAAAATATCTGCTACAATATAAGAAAAAAAAATGATTCCTTGTTTTTGTCGCAAAAACAGAACTCAAAAAGAGTAAGTACCTAGTACAATTTTGAACATTATAATTAATGTCAACTTGTTGATTTAAATTTAAACTACATTACTAATTACATTGTAGTTTATTTTGATTTTTACATTCCGAACGTTTCGTTTAGTTTGTAGCATCATATAATTTGTAAAAACTATTTCAAACACTAAAAGGAACCAAACAAAACAAAATTATATAACGATGTTATTTCAATACCTACTAATAAAAAACAGGTATTATAAAAAACAATCACTTATATTACGTCAACAAAACATTGTTTCCTTTACGAAAATTCTGACAAACAAAACTAAGTATTTCGAGGATACATAACAAAGTATCAGTGTTCGTAAATTCTCATCATTATGTCAGCAAAAATATACCTCATATCCTCTAATAACAACATCATAGCCGACCCAATTAGCTTCAACAACAACACAACCACATATAAATAATAATATTATTAGTATTTCTTTAATCTGTACTGGCAGGTAGCTATAAACTTCTTGTTTTGATTCCTATGAGAGTAGTGTAATAACAGTCAAATACTAGATTCTCAGTTTTAACGGTAAACACAGCTCCATGAACGCTCTAACAATACGACGTCGTAAAAATTAAATTACAGCGAATCTCTGGGGAGGTTTCAATTTTCAAGCAAGAGTCTCCACTCGAGATGGCGGGGTCTTCTTACGAAATAATATTGCATCCGCAAGTGCTACACTTTTACTGCGTTTCCTGTAAATCACGAAGTTATTACTTAATAATAATTTTAGAAATGTTGAGTTTTGATGGAAGTGTAGAGATACGTCTTTTTTAAATTGTATAACACTAATATGTTTTCCCCGTATACATGTTTACCAACTTATTCTGCTTGAGAAATGGCACTTGGCAGGGCAGGAATACCTGCTCTAAATTTGTGCACTACAGCTAGGGAAGTAGCTATACTATTTCTACCTATTCATTGATCACACGTATCAATTTATACTTTATTATTGTAAGTACAGTGTGTTGACTCTAAAATTTTGAAGTCTTATCTCAAATTCTTTGAAAATGATTTAAACCTTATTTTTTGTTTATTTTTAACTAACACTGTACCGCTTACCATTAAATGAGTTCAAAGGCTAATTAATATTGAGTAAGAAAATAAATCTGATGCCGTTTTCATCTTTTATATCTTGCAGAAGGTTTATATTTCTAATAGGTACTAATATAAGTAAATATGTGTATATCAACCTCAAAATGATGGTACAAGCAGCCTGACGCCAGTAAAATATATATTTTTATATTTTCAGAGTAATAAAACCGTCTCGACAGAAAATTAGCGTAGAAAATTAGTTTAATAAATAGAAATGTTAATTTGTGAGCATTTAAAGTGTCACCGGAGCGGAGCACGGCGGCAAATTAGAGGCAATGGAATATAGTTTACTTTAAGTTAAAGTTATTACGGTCCTCGAGGAACAAGCACTGGAGGCTCGGCCGGCGCGCGGGTCAAGTGCCCAATTTGTCACCCGCGCAAACTTCCGACTACTTCGACCGAGCCCTGTTCGATTCCATTAAACTTTCAAGACCTTTTGAAGCTATTTTCTTGTTTGAATCCAAATTTGCCTAATTCATTTCTATGTCTGTTGACTTCGAAACAATCTGACATATCAATTTTGGTTTATACATTCGCCGCGTTAATAGCAATTAGTTGTGGAATTAAAGGTGTCAGTGTTGAGCGAAAAATACAGAATCCAAATGAATCGCTGGGATGGTTACAATGTGCTATCATAAAAATTAAATTACGGTAAGAGTTTCACTGTAAGTGCACGCCATTTCAGCGAGGCGCGGCGCCCGGCGTGCGCGACGTGGGGCGGCCACATCAAAGCCCCGCATCCTGCGTTCGGGCTCTCGTCTAAATCAAATTTAGAAGCTTTCTTCTTTACTCACAGCATAGAAACAGTTGACGCACTTATTTTTATAAAATGCACAATAAAAGTTTTTATCCACACAAACGGACCATACTATGATCATACTATGATCATACTATGAACATATCAGGAAAAAAAATATTTTATATGAAACTAAATAAAGCAACGCCCACTATCGTCGCGTATCCGGTGCCATGCACGATTCTGTGAAAACTTAAAAGATACTTCAGCATGACCAGTGACGTTGTTGCCGTTGACGTTGTGTGCTGTAATTAGAGCCGTTTGCTGATAGTGTGTCATTTAAACTGTGGTACATTCGACACTCTGCATGCCGGGCGCGATACGAGCATAATACGTTTTGAGTGCATAGTAGACCCCGTTACTTCTATTCCATACTTGATACGTTCATAGTCACTCCATAAAACGACATTCATTCTTTACAACGTACAAGTTTTGGAATTAATGAAAACGCAAGGCGTGTAAACAAGTAGAGGGAAAAAATGGCAAAGAGAAAAGCGAAAGAAATTAAAGTCCGAGTTCTTTACGTATACACACCCCGGGCTTGGCAGGATCAAGTGGCTAATTTGTCAGTGAAAGTAAACTTAGTGTTGCCTTCGCTGCCTCCTTGTATGGACCGTGCGATTCGATTAAACTTATCCTGAGTACATGTACAGAACAAGGCCTAACCTCGAGTATACTATTAACGTTACATCGTAAACGCTCGAAAATTGTTCGTTATTTAAACCAACTCAAAAACGCTGATTTAGGTGGCTAGAGTGTCTAACCACTGTTGATATAGTGGCTAGTCAAATAGAAATCACTACACTATTTGTAAAACTTGATAAATTTCGATAACATCACGCAATCTTTGGTGAAAAATACAATATGTTAGTTATAGTTTCTGAGTAAAACACTGAAGTACCTGGCACGTCTTTATTCCACCACGCGCACAGATTGAATGGATAGAATTTTATTTTTCAACTTATTTCTAAGCGACATTTAACTCCGCTTGCAGAGAAGGGATACAGGTGACCTAATACGAAAGCCGCTCGATTGCGGACGGACCTAATGTGCGGGCCGAAAGTCATGGCGGAGTCCAAGGTGACTCCGAGGTACTTAACCTTCCTAGTCCAGGGGATAGGGCGATTGAATAGGGATATTGGGGCCAGT
Source organism: Furcula furcula (assembly GCA_911728495.1). Lineage (NCBI taxonomy): Eukaryota > Metazoa > Arthropoda > Insecta > Lepidoptera > Notodontidae > Furcula > Furcula furcula. The sequence goes on along the minus strand of OU452249.1, from coordinate 16,319,180 downwards.
CGTCTGCTGGGCCGAAGGCTCCGCGCGGAGAACATATTGGCGTAACCCCGGGAGAAGACCACCGCGGCACTCTTCTCCGGGTTCACCTCTATGCGCCACATACGGAACCATTGACCCAGGGCGTCAACTGCGGCTTGAAGAGCACGCGTCAAATATATACATGTTACTATGGGAATAATAGAGAGCGGTGTCATCCGCGTAAAGGGCGAGTTGGACTCTGTTCGAACGAGGAATGTCGTTCGTGAACAGACTGAACAAGAGGGGAGAGAGCACAGAGCCCTGGGGGTCTCCGACCTGTATAGGATGGGGCGAAGAAAACGTACCTTCGACCCGGTATCGAAAGGTACGATTGGAGAGAAAGTCTCGTATGATGAGTAAGAGCTTATTGGGGACTCCTAACTGGAAGAGGTTGTATATCAACCCGTTGTGCCAGACCTTGTCGAAGGCCTTGGCAACATCGAAAAATAGGGCGCCTGTGTAGACGGGCTTGGGCTGGTTGAGCCCGGTCAGGATGTGCTCCGTGAGGCGGTGCACCTGGTGGACGCAAGAGTGACTGGTTCGAAATCCAAACTGCTCGTCGATGAGGATATTATTAGAAGTGACAAACTCTTTGAGTCTCGCCAGCAGCAAGCGCTCATAGAGTTTGCCGAGAGACTTGAGAAGACTGATAGGCCGATAGCTCGCAGGGCTGCTGCGAGGCTTACCCGGCCTAGGAATACCTACTACATCCGCGTCTTTCGGCAGGCGCCACTCGGCAGGACGCAGTGGGTCATGGCTGCGTTGAAGATAGTCACTAAAAGACATAACAGATGGACAGGGAGAACCTTAAAGACGCGATTGGAGATGCCGTCGGAGCCCGGTGCTTTCTTCGGCTTAAGGCCTGTGATTAGGTCTTCCACTTCGGTCTGCGTGACCGGGGAGAGGGATTCGGTGGGAGGGAGTGAAAACCTGCGTTCTACTTCCCTATCCACAAGATCGACGTGCGTCGGATCGACGGGAGCGGAGCTGGGTGTGCACTGACTCTCTAGAGAGTCAGCGAGAACCTCAGCCTTCTCGTCGTCCTCGAACGCGGGTGGGTCGCCTGAAGGGCGGGTCAAGGGGGGCATGGTAGCTACCGTTTCGGTTTTGAGGGATCTCGCGAGCCGCCAGTAAGCCTGGTGTGACGGCGAGATCTCCTCGAGAAACCCTCCCCATCGGGCCTCCCTGAGTTCCACGATGCTGCGCTTCACGTCCCTCTGCAAAGCACGCATGCGGGCTCGGTTGGCATCGGTGGGGTAGGAGACGTACGCGCGAATAGCCGCGTTTTTAGCGCGGACTAATTTCTTAATGTCATCGGGCAGTTTGAAGCGGACAGCGTAAAAGTTGTCCGCTTCAACCTGCCGGGAGGACTGGCTGATGGCCGATTTAAGATGATCGGTGAAAGCGCCGATCGCTTGGTCGGTGTCCTGAGGGGACGAGATTTGCGCCGGGAAGCGGGCAAATTCGGAGAGTCGGCATCGGCTAAACAGTAGTAAACAGGTGTTTAGTTGATGCCAGTCCAGAACGGTCGTAGTAACCGGCTGGGAAGTGGGCGGGGGACCTAGTTCCATTAGGACCGGTCGGTGGTCAGAGTCTAGCTCATGGAGAACCTCTAAGGAGCGCAACCGGAGGGTCACACCCTTCAGGAGGGCCATGTCTAAGACATCGGGGCGGTGATTAATATTATTGGGATAATAGGTCGGGCCCATAGGTGCAATTACGTCAAAGTCGAGAACGTCGACCAAGGCGTCGAGGCACCTACCGTTGCCGGTGGTGACGTTACAATTCCACCTGACATGCTTGCAATTGTAGTCGCCGGCCAGAATGACCGCGCTGTCCAGGTCAAGGAGTGACTCGATATCACTCCTGAGGAGCCGCTTATCAGGTGGAAGATAGATAGAGGCGATAGTGACAGCCGAATGGCCGGAAAGAGAGAGGCGGCAGACCGAGGCCTCTATATTAGTGAGCGCAGGGGGATCGATAGGGATGCAGTGCAGGGCCATTCTGTAATAGATGGCAGTGCCACCTCCGAGGGAGGTGTCACGGTCATTTCGCACAAGATGGTAGTTGGCGATATTCGGACTCCTATGAGAGGTTTTCAGGAGGGTCTCCTGCACCAGCAAGACATCAACTTGGTGACTTCACAGGAAGTCAGCAACCTGATCTCTTTGTCGGGAGAGGCCATGCGCATTGAAAAATGCGAGGGAAAGAGAGTGGGGTTTCTGCCTACTATGGTGTATATCCATTTATGGGCCTACGTTTGAGTTTACGGGGGACAGGGCGTAATAAACGTCCTCGAAATCTGCGATAGCTATGATTCTATCGGTAGCGGTCTGTGCGGACCGAAGGCGGTTCGCGAAAAGGCGGATTCTATCGATGTTAATACCATCGATAGAGTGTCGGACCAATTCAAAGTCCGGAATGGATAGAATACAATGAGGTTCAACCTTAAATACTACTAGACATTTTCCCCCACCACACCTCCACAACATTGAATGTCATTACAACAACCATTTCATAACACATTACAAATACTACTTCCAGAATGTTATTTTTAAAATACATCCCAAACTATTTCGAGTTGCATACCCTCAACAAGTTCACAATTTTAAAACTACTTGCCACAGAACTTTAAATCTGTGATCTAAAAAATAGAGTTTTACAATCACACTAACACTACATTAATCAATCAAATTTTTTTTGCCTGACTTTATTTTTATAACACGCTTAGAACAAAGAAAGCCAATTTACTATATATTTGTCTGTTTACATACTGAAGAAACAAAATAGTTCCACTATTAAATTTCGCCATATTTTATACAGCTACAGCACATCTTCAAACTTAGATTAAACGAAAGTTCGTACGGTAAGTTGGTTTGCCTTCAAACTCGTAACGTATCTGTGTTGGAATCAAATCAAGTTTTCGAGGAACATAATAGTTCTATCTCAAAATATATTAGTATAAAACGATTACTTACCCACAAATATCTAATGTAAATAAAGATAAAAACGTTCCCGTACGAAAAACTACGTCCACATCCTGTTGTTGACAGTTACAAAAACAAGAATAAACTTAACCCGTCTTATTACGAAAAACCGTTTAACAGGTTTAAGTTATAATTTCTTGAGTTTAAACCCAGGTTCATAGTTAATCTGCTTTTTGTAATAAGACGGAACGTGTTTACAAATTAAGATCAACCACTTTACATTTAAATATTAGTAAAAAAAACGTTCAATTTCAAAAAAAAACTTATACATGGAATATTAGGTACATCTAAAAATATAGCTTTATTAGATTTCGACGCAATAAACTTGAATTCATACAGATATCAAAAAACTAAATTAACACAACCTTGTAACAGCCGTCTGCCCTTCTGTCACCTCTTGATAATATAACTATTATAAAAATGACATTCAAAATTCTCGCAAGTTTAGACTAAACATTATTGAGTAAACTTATATTTACTGTATCTGCCAGTTCGTGTAATCGATTCAAACTTTTGATAATATAAATATCATGCAATATTAATTGAAATAATATTATTTTACAATCAGTCTTAATCTTTTTTAACTCACGATGCAAAAAGCATATATTATTATGTATGTTTGACGACCGTAATACGTTTGTATGTGACACTGTAGCTCTCAAACGAATATATGGATTTGAATGCCTTTTTTTTAAAGGTGGTTTAATCAGGATGGTTCCTAACATTGTATAAATATGTTCAGCTGTTGATTACGTTTACGTTTACTAGAGTCGGAGCTTTTACATTTTTACTTTATATGTATGTATTTAGGTATATTTATTTTAAAGGTTGGCTGGTAACCGAATGAAAATAATACCATAAACAACAACACAAATTTCGCTTTCATATCAATATTAAAACCGTTCAATAGATTTTGGACGCTTTCATATAAAAAGGACAAAATATAACCAATAACCATATTATTATAGTTCATCCTCAATATGACAAACTTTAGTTTTTCACGAATTGGTTGTAGATTATAATTATATCCGTCCAACTAATGTTAGCAAAAAGTTATCAGTATTTTTTTGTATTTTATTATTATTTTCTAACAATGTACTTACCTTCAGACAAGTAGAGACGGTCAGTCTCAGATGGCTGGTCGCAGGGGCGGTGGCGCAGCGTCACGTGCAGAGACGGCCCCCGAGGGGGTACTTCGGGGGGCGCCGGCTCCGGTGGCGAATCACAGTCACGCTCACTTGCTTGACCACCACTGGTTGCAGTCCCTATTCAATGAAATTTACAAATATTACGTGACCTGTCACGGTCGGGACGGGAAGTTTTCTCCAGAAATATTGTAGCCGAAGAAGGCTTTTAATAAGCTAGTATGCTTTATCATCCCCTATTGTAATACCGCTTACCATCAGGTAGTCAAGCTCTTACTTACCTATACTACGTACCGAATACTTTTTTATAAGATTTCTCATATTGTCCGTTACAACATTACAGAAACCATTTATATGGAAAATGACAAATGACTAACTTGTTAATTTTTGAGCATGTAATGAATACCTACGGAATAATATTTATTTTTCAAATTTAGATTGCTAATTCAATCAAGCCGTCTGCCAAGCGTGGAGATTATGGCAACCCCTCCCTTCTAAGGGAGAGACCTTTGTTCAGCAGTGGACTTTTCGGCTGCTGATGATTGCTAAGTTTGCAAAAATAAGTAATTTATTGTTTTTAAATAGAAATTAGGCCTTATTATTATACCAATAATTATGTTATCCTAATTTTATAAAAAAAGCGGCGATTTTTTAGAAATTCATGAAAAAGCCGATGAAACATTTCAACACTAGAATGTTCAGAATCATGTACTGGATCCCTGGTATCGGTTTTCGTTACGATGTCCCTACACCCCGTAAGTATATTGAGAAAAATATGGCGATAACGTGACGCACCAAATATATTAGAAGATTAACATGGACAGTGGCGGTCCTAAGGCGGTGCGAGCGGTGCGACCGCACCGGGCGCCATGATAGGGGGGCGCCAAAACCATCCGACGCGCGACGACGCGACGATCGGTCGGGCGCGGCGAATCGTGTCTCAAAACTCACGAAACATCCCAGAACACCGTGCTATGAACAGTTGGATAGAAGCGTCGATGAGATTGAAGAATTTCAGCGGAAGACAAACATATACATAAACAGATTGAATTCGAACGAATGATGCCCATTGTGTTCTTCTTGGCAAGCAATAATTTGGCGTTTAGAGGGAGCTCTGGATCTGAAATGTTATACTTACACTCCTAATAATGGCAACGTTTTTGGTCTTGTGCAACTACTAGGAAAATTTGATACTGTGACGACGAGGCACCTTCGCCGTATTGTAAAGAAAGAGACTAATATGTGCTAATATCCATTACGAGGGATGCTTTTTAAGTTTTGTCGTTTGAAGAAAAACACAACTAGAACAAGCGCTGTGTGAGCTTGCGTTGTCGTGGTGCAGGATGATGCGTCGCTTTGAGTTAGATTTTCGAAGTTCGGCGATGACTTGTCGATACCTCGGGGCTCAAAGGGCGTAACCACCATTTTGGCGAAAATGACTTTTTAATGCAGTCCTACTCAGTTTTTTCTGCTCTATCGATCTGTATATTTAAAATCATCCAATTCGCCAAAAAATGGTGTTTACGACCCCATTTTTTGTACAAAATAAAACAGATATTTTTAGTTTTTGTGTCGTAACAGCAACCACTGTTAATTATCAAAAACGAGATGGTAGTAAACGCCACCGTAGATTATACAAATGCTTTTACGTCTAACAATTTTCAACGATATATTTTTAGTTTTGGGTCGTAAACGACATACCTTATGGTACATACCATACATAATATGGTCTATATTAACTTGGCATAACTATTTATCAACTCAGATAACAAATTATACAAATAATTATTGATGTTAGCTATACCTAATTAACTGTCTTACCCAAAAACTATTCAATAACACATTTTATTTATAAGTAGGAACTAATATAATAAAGCTGGATGGAACAGCTAGTTCATTATAAAAGGAAAATGATAAATAAAGATCACTTTACATAATAAAAATATTGTTTATCAAACAATCTAGGTATCGCCACAAAATTTAACACTATTAACTAACCATCTTAAAAACAAGGAACTCTTGAAATCAATTATTATAATTTTTAAGTCTTTTGGTAAGCTGTTAGTAGGTGGGTACTTTAAATCTACATAAACCTATGAATACCTAGGTATACCTATGTAGTTACCTACCTAATAACCGGCCACCAAAAGAATAAAAAAGGTTAATTAAATGATCTCAAGATTTGTTTACATATTTATTTGTATTTATATTTTTATGTACACATTGAAAACACAAACAGTTTTAAAATACAAAATAACACACAATATATACAGTGGTGTACTTAACCCAATATGGGTTCTCTCCCAGCAGGCTCTTATAAGGAAAGAAGAAACAATGAAAAGGAGCAAGTATACAATTAATAAAAATGAAATATAATAATAACACATACATATTAAATAAAATAAATAAACTAATACTATAAAAATAATACATAGGTTATTAGTGCTAAATTTGAAGATAGGTACCTAGATTATTTAATAAATAATATTTTTATTACCTACGTAATGTGATTTTTATTTATCATTTTCCTTTTAAAATGAAAACTAGCTGTTCCATGTCATCTTCATCCACGAGAAACGTTTTTGCTTCGCGCCCGAAGGTCGTAGCGTGATGTTAAATACCTTCCTCAAGAATTGAACTATCAAATTCAAAGAAAAAATTTTCAAATCCGACTGTTAGTTTTAGAGATAAGCGCGTTCAAACAAACTCTTCAGCTTTATTATATTAGTTTGAATAGTTTTTAGGTAAGACATGCAACTAACTACTGGACTAGGTAATATCAATAATTATTTGTATAATTCGTTAATAAATAGCAGTGGCGTGCATAAATTTTTATGCCAGGATAGGCAAAAAAGGAAATTTCTTGGAATAGTTATTAAATAATAGTCATTAAGAAGAGGGTAGGCACAATTTTTTTGCCTGTATGTAGTGCACACCACTGATAAATAGGTATGCTACGTTGATAAAGTCCATATAAAATTGTAATTTATATTTAATCAACTGTAGAAATCAAAGTAACTGTCTACGAACAGATAGAATTAGTAGGCAAATTGGCGGTTACAACCATAACTCATCACACATCCATTGATTTTTGGGGTGTAACCGCCCCAAACATGCATTTTTTCGGGGCGTATGGGTAAGCTAATTTTGTTAATTTTAAATTTATTCCAAATATAATATTACTGTGTTCTGCATCAGAAAAAATAAGACTTTTGGTGTTTAAATGACTTATTTAGGTCAAAAACCAAAAAAGTTATGTCAAAAATAAAAAATATATTTTTGTTTTTTGGCTCTCCTGAAAAGTCGAGTTTTGGTGCTTACGCCCTTTGAGCCCCGAGGTATCGAAGGTAAACAAACTGTGGTATACCACTCTGCGTTAACCGTTCTACGATCTTCAAGTGCAATAGTCGCAACATGGCCGGTTTTTCCAACGAACGTGGTCACCATCTTCTTTGAAGTGCTTCGAGAACGAACAACTTTAGTCGGCTTTGGCTCGTCTTGAAAGACCCAGATTATAGATTGTTGTTTGGAATCAGGATCGTAGGCATAGATCCAAGATTCGTCACCACTAATGATGTCGTAGACGTGATTTGACTCTTCTCGGTTGAACCTTTGCAGAGTTTTCTTACACTATCTGACGTGGGCCGCCTTGTGACAGTCGGAAAGCAGATGCGGTATCCAACGGCAAACTAGCTTTCTCACACCAAGCGCTTCATGCAAGATCTTCTGAATGGTTGTCCCTGAGATGCCTAATAGAGCTTCTATCTCTCATGACGATCTTCGATAATTAGTTGTCTCACAGCAATGATGTTATCTTCAGTGAAGGCGGATTTTGGGCATCCTTCGCGAGATTTGTCACTAACACTAGTATCTCCACGCTGGAATTCTAAATACCAGCGTTCGACAGTCCGCAGACATGGTGCTTCATCACTGAACACAGATGTTAGCTCTTCAAAACACTGAAGCCGTGTCAGCCCTCTTCTAAAGTTGTAGAAAATTATTGCACGAAGATGTTTCTTAGAAAGATTCATTTTGGTACGTAACCAGATTCCAATCTACGCTGTGACTAAACAATAGCATTAATCCTAATACTTTCAACAAATTTAAACACATTCGAATATAGAATAGTTCCAAATTCAAAATTGCCGGGAAATATGGAAACGACAGAACTTAAAAGGCAGGCCTCGTATTTCAGCAAACGCATTCAAAACGAATTAATTGATAGATACAATTCAGAATAAGTACATTGGTTACCCGTTTTCAACAATTTTCAAAGTTCAATGATACATGGTATTTTATATACGACATAAAAATAATTACAGAAATATCCATGTTGGAAAAAGGCTGTGCTGATTTGCAAATAATTTTAACCGATGGCGAAAAATGTGATAATATATCTGGACATGAATTGGTTGAAGAACTTGTGAGCCTGAATCCATTATTAAAATATCTTCCATCAGCAGTTCTTCAACTTATAAGAAGAAATGATTGACAAGATATTTTCCCTGATATTTGGACAGCGCTTCGTATCTTGCTTACTGTAAAACTTCGTTCTCCTTTGGCGCCAAAGGAGAACGAAGTTTCAGTAAACTAAAACTAATAAAAACTTACCTACGGTCTACTATGTATCAACAAAGACTGTCAAGGGTGGACTGTGGGGTTAAATTATTGAACCTTAACAGATCACAAATAAAGCACCTAATAGGTGCACTCACGGGACATTTCGGTACAAATGAGCACCTTCACAGAATGAGGCTAAGTACTATTGATACTTGCAGATTTTGTAAAGGTGAAAAAGAGTCAATGCGACACATATTGTGTGGCTGCGTCGCTCTTGCGAGACGTATAGTAGCGTAGTAGACGTAAGACGATGACCCTACCAGTCATCTGGGAGTAGCCTATCCTACAACAAATGATTACGCACAGCTCCAAGCTGGAGCAATCGTTGCATAACTAAGGCAACTCTTCGACACGCCAGCAACAAAGTAAGGGCTAGGGCATGCACAATGGATCCAACTTGGTCGATGAGCGTTCCGGTGGTTACCGGGCCCGATTTTTAGCCACCAACAATAGAATAGAACAACATAAATAAAACTTGTTAATCATAAAATTTGCGATGTGCGCGTTTGAGATGTGGTGCTGGCGACGTATGCTGCGGATAGCCTGGACTGCTCGACGCACAAACGTGTCCAAATTGAAAGAGCTGGGACTAGACAAAAAACCTCGTCTCTCAATGATATGCACGAAGCGGATTCTCCAATACTTCGGCCACATAGCCCGAAGGCAGCCTGGCAATCTGGAGAAGCTGCTAGTTACCGGAAAGGTAGAGGGGAAGAGATCGAGGGGAAGAGATCGAGGGGTAGAAGTCCTATGAGATGGACAGATCATGTGTCCGAACATCTGGACATTCCCTTGAGTACGGCGATCCACACAGCCGAAGACCGAAAACAGTGGAGGACCTCGACAGAGACAGCAGTTGGTAGGAGTCACGATCCTCAGCAATGGGGGACCGACTGAGGAGGAGGAGGAATCATAAAATTTATTGTTATTATTTTATACATCGAATGTATGGTTATGGTGACTAAAACCGTGTGTGTGACAAATGTCAAATCGAGTACAGTTTTATATTTGAAGGGGGCGCCACTTTTAGATCTCGCACCACTTAAAAATATTGATAGGACCGCCACTGAACATGGATATACTACATACTGTCCCTTTTATATTATCGTATTATCCATCAAATTTCGCTAACAATACTTTTATGTAACCTTTGTATTATAATCTTCCTTCTAAATATATTGAGACAATACCTCCTGGCGCCACACCCACGTCAAGTAACTATGCCAGGCATGCTTATCAAAGGCATGCACCCTCCTTCCCATCGCGCTTATAATAGGCACATTGCAGAATGCCTAGCTACAATAACTAAACAGGAATCCCAAGCTGAATATGTGTAATACCTTCATTCCTGACGTGGTATGTCATTCAGTTAATATTCCAAATAGATAGCTAACTGATGCGTCTGATAGGCTGCCATTATTATCTAGCTATGACCGTTCTATGCATAAGTAAAAGTCTAATAATAGCTATTTATTGTCACTAAAGACTGCGTCTTACGTTACTTCGTACAACAGTTAAAAGTCGGAGCATGAAATACAAAATACTAGGTGATACATCTATATATACTTATAGTAAAACTGTAACCGGTCCAATTCTGTACATCGAAGATATTTTGAAAATTATATTTGTAGGGCATTATATAACCGATACTGACGCCGAAAATGTAATTTATTTAATTTTTGTCTGTCTGTCTGTATCACGGCTGCGCATCACGCCGAAACTACTGAATGGATTCAAATGAAACTTGTCAAGATTTGAGATCTTACTACGAGGTAGGACATAGGATACTTTTTATCCCGTAAACTAGCACGGTACTTTTGAGAGAGGGGATTAAAGTCAAAATGGGTACTTGGTTATACGCTTGGTCCGATTTTATCAATTTTTCTTCATAATTATAATAAATATTAGTAAGGGAACACTCATAGAGAGTTGTTATCAAGGTTTTGTAATCGATCGGGTTAAGCAACGTTAGGTAAGGTCAATAAATAGATGGGTGACCGTTTAACGCCATTTGAACTAAACGGGTCCGTGCTTCGGAGAGCAAGTAAAAAGTGGGTCCCAGTTTTTAAGCGACTATAAAAAAAGGAGGTTATGTATTCGATGCGAATGTCTGTTATTAAAAGTTTAGTTAACGTAAAAATAGCGCATGCGGAGCTGCGTGGGTCAGCTAGTTAGTCTATAAAACCAAGCGTGGCATCAGGCTTCATAACATTTTCGGCTGTTGCGGATGCATATCCCCAATCTTTTTTAATACTATTTACTAGTGAAGTATGGTATGAAGTATTAGTTATCGTATTTGCGATATTCATCGTGATTATTTTTATTAACTCTTAGAGATATTTTTAATTATTGGTATTTCTCTTCAAGTTGCCGTTCTATAGGTTCCTGCTAGTCATTTTTGTTGTATTAAACGGCAAATTGATATTATTATTTTAATCAGATGCTTATATTGGCTAGATCAAAATAGCCGCCGTTGACGATAACAATGTCATCGCGTTGAAACAGTAACCTAGGAATTAATAGTAGCACAAGTTTAGAATATTCATAGGTACCATTATTAAGGCAGTGTCGAGCGTTGCGTGCATTGTTTTCATGCACAAAGTCTTGGTCGCGCCGCCGCCGTGATAGAGTCCCACTCGTGTCGCCATTGAACAATTCTTCACCTAAAACATATTTTATTATATACATAGTGTATGTATAATTAAGTCTCTTATGCTTCTTTCCTAAACGAACAAAACAGAACATCACAGCCCAGAGAGCTGTTAATGGCTAGAATATCAATATCAAGAAAGTATAATATCATCATAAAGTTTTAAATGGCAGTGTGTTCGGACCTTTTTTCTTGACGCGGGGGAAATCTTCGAAATATTCCGGGAACTGTGGGGCTCGATCGGGGTATGTGAGATTCTTACCCACTAAAACGTGGGGGTTGTCGCATCGGCACATGAGAGGGGACCCAGGTCTCTCCGGTGGGATCTGAACCAGGGACCCCTTAGTGCCTTGACTTTGAGGCCGCCGCCGGGGGGCGCATTGTGCCGATGGCGAATAGATGTATAATGTTGACATGATGTGCTACCATAGTGATATCAACCTTTATATTTTTTTTAAATGTTAGGTGGAAATTTTATTTGACGGGCCTGTTAGTCTAATGATTAGATGCCCTGGCTGTTACCCAATAGGTCGTGGGTTCGATTCCCACCTTGTTTCTTAGTGTTACTTTTCTTTCTAAGTTTGTTTTTTCTGTATACCGTAGGCTCACATCACGAATTTCAAAGTGAGACTACAGGTTTTGCCTAGTTTGGTATCAGATGACTGTGTGTGAAATTTCTCAGGCTATCATTATCAAATAAAAAAAAATGAACAATTACATATACCTACTTTTTTATAATATTGACGAAAGCTATTCAGATTTTAACACATTTCAAACTACTGATAAAAACATATTATAATTTAATAATAGGTTTATTACTTACCTTTAGAATTCCTATTTCTTCTGTAATATCTTCGGTTGGTGCTTTCAAGAGGGAAAGGTGAAGCCTGACGCTGAGGGCTGCTGGCGTACCGGGGTGGCACGTCGCCTCCCTCTGAGCCGTATATTCGCCGTCGTTCATCTGAACCAAAGAAAATTATACCATAGGACTCTTAAAACTAGGTTTGTTTTTATTCAACCTAGTGACTAGACAAGGAAGTCGTTCGCCTGATATTGAGCGACACACCTGCCTATAGACAGCCACATTGAACTGCCGCTTGTTACCAGAGATATTAGGTATTAAGTCCCTTCATCATCATCATCAGCCGGAAGACGTCCACTGCTGAACATAGGCCTCCCCCTTAGAACGTCACAATGAACGACAATTGGCTATTTGCATCCACCGGTTACCTGCGACGCGCACAATATCGTCTGTCCACCTAGTGGGAGGCCTGCCTACGCTGCGTCTTCCGGTTCGTGGTCGCCACTCGAGAACCTTTCTTCCCCAACGGTTATCGGTTCTTCGAGCGATGTGGCCTGCCCATTGCCATTGCATTAAGTCCCTTGATCCCGGTAATTTCACTAGCTAGTGTCCTTCACACAGGAACTGCTGTGTTCCTGTGTTCACACAATTACTGCATAGAGGCGGAATATCTGGCACTGCGGTGGTGGTACCAACCTGGATGGTTCCATGCACAAGAAACCTACCCAGTAAAGTATTCTTTTTTTGTTGTCGAATGGTTAGTGGCCAACCTGGTGATAGAGTTTTCAAGCTGCCCTTAGGCCTCTGACTTAGCTTAAATACTGCTGTCTAGATGACAATAGGCGGGACCAACTTTTAAGGTGCTCTCCGAAGCACGGAGACATACATACATACATACATAAAATCACGCCTTTTTCCCGTAGGGTTAGGCAGAGCCCAAGGGCCGCTTTTCGCCTCCGTGAACCCGGCACGCACGGGGCACGGAGGCGCTCAGTTCAAATGTCACTAAACGGCCACCCATCTAAGGAGATGGGTGGCCGTTTAGTGGCCTGACCTTGCCTGAAGTTGCTTACACAACTGATCGTTTACCGAACTGTGGTTATAACTGGCATGGGCGTCTTCTAGTAAAGAAAGTAATTCACATAAAACTAAACTTATGTCCAACCATAGAAGATCACGTAATCTTATTTAATACTGTATTACGATGCTTTTCATGTATATAATTGCTAGTGGATTTTAGCTATTTAGTGGTGGAAGAAAAGTCACTTACGAGCGCAAGATTTTATTAAAATTATATAATACTCCAATATGTCCAAGTAATCAAAATAACCGTACCGGAATTCGTGGAATATTAACTGTTTTTGTAGGTTAAGACTAATACTAATCTCAGTACCACAGGCAAATACACCTAATAATAATAATAAAAAACTTTATTGACATAAAACACAAAAATATCCTTAAACAATTTAAACTTATATAAAACTTACCTATAATTTGCAGTTTAGATGTACCTCTAGCGTCTAAACTAGGCCTAGCCTGTATCTTAGACACTAGTTTCTTCCAGTGACATTAATTATAGACAGTATTTTGAACAGTTAAATATGGATATTCTCTAATTACACTTATTAAATCTATAAAGCTAAATGTTGACTGATATAAACATCAAGGTTTTATCTAACTACCTTCAAAAACATTCTTATTTTAATACAAGAAATTGACTACAGTAACTATGGACCTTGTCATAAGTAAGTTTTTTTTTTAAATTCCATATTCGGCATATTACTTATATATGTATAAATCTATATATTTTGAAAAGAAAGCTATTTCAACTGACTTTGAAAAAGGAGGATCTCAATTTGACTGTATTATTAATTATTTAGGTAGATATTTATTTATTAAATATTAATAAATTCTCAGTTTCCTCATAATTTTTAGATTTTAACCATGCTATTATCTCCTTTTTAAATTGATGAAGATTTTTTGAGTAGATTTGGATACTCTTATTAGTTTTATTATAAAGTCTTGGACCAATGTAACATTGTAATTTTGCGATAAAAATTGTCTTGTGTGGTAATGCAGTGCATACATTATCTTTGCGTCTAGTATTTAAACGTTGGGGATCATAAACAAGTTTTCGATGCTGAGTGATTAGACTTTCTTTAAAAAATAGTTGTCTTACGGTGAGAACATCTCATTCCAAATACAACTCATTCGTAGGGTATCGAAACGGTTTGTAAAACATAACTTTTAGTAACGCTCGTTGAGCTCTTTCCAATTTAATTAGATGGGTTTTACGTGCTCCACCCCATACTATAATGCAGTATGACAGAATTGACTGCGCCAATGCGTAATAGACAGTTTTTAGAAGAGCATGGTCAGCAACGTGTCTCAATGTCTTGAAGATACACACATCAAAAGTGTCTAGGGATCAAGCATTTTTAAGCGGATTTCTTGAGATTGAGATGTGGCTTTGTAATAAATTTATGATTTTATAAATTTATATGGATCCTTTTTGGTGCATTTCATAATTTGAATCAGGAACTGTGAATCAAATTCGAGTAAAAGATGAAAATCAGCTGTCAATATTTTCCCTATAAAAACATACAACGCATTGAAGACATTATTAGTGCTACTGTTTCCCTACTACTGATTAAAACCAACGTTATTATGGAGCGGCGACGTCATTTAAGCAGGGAAGAAATGCTCAGAGCCGTGGGAATGATAGAAGCTGGTTCCCGGCAACGTACTGTGGCTTTAGCTCTGAATACAAGTCAGAGTGTTATCAGTCGACTTTGGACACGTTACCGAAGCACTGGTACCGTGGCTGAGCGCCATGGAGGACGGTATCGCTGCACCACACGGAGACAAGACCGATATATTCAAATCTTAACTCGAAGAGCTCCAACAATAACTGCCATGATGTTAGCCGTGAGGCTTCATCACTCTTCAGGGAACTTAATTAGCGACCAAACAGTCAGAAACCGCTTGCATGAAGTGAACCTTCATTCCCGAAGACCGCTACGGGTACCACCTATAGCAATGCACAATCGTAGGATTCGATATCAATGGGCTCTTGAACACAGAAATTGGGCAGAAGAACAATGGCGTTTCGTGTGCTTTTCTGATGAGTCTCGTTTTGGTATGAGACCGGACACAAGACGTATACGACACTGGAGAACCCCTGGACGCCAACAGCGATTAAAATCCTGCCAGGAAGTCCATCCTTATAGTGGTGGAACCATCATGGTATGGGCGGGTATTTGGATCGGCGGAAGAACTGAGTTGATTTGGATCAGAGGCAACCTCAACGCTCAAATTTATGCTGAGACGATTGTATCAGACGTCATCGTTCCTCTACAAGTGCAAATCGGTCCCTTATTTCAGTTAATGCATGATAATGCACGACCGCACACCGCAAGAGTTGTAAGACAGACTCTCGCCGCAGCTAACATCAATGTCCTGCCCTGGCCTGCTCAGTCGCCAGACTTGAACCCGATTGAGCATGCATGGGATATGCTACAGAGAAGAGCTCTGCCGAATATGGAGGGTATCCAGTCGCAAGAAGACCTTTTTTTGTTGTTGCAACGAACATGGGCGGCCATTCCACAGCGTGATTTGGATGAACTCATTTTGAGTATGCCAAACCGATGTTCTTGTGTTGTTAGTGTTCGCGGTAGAAACACGGATTATTAATTGTTTAAGTTACCCAATAAAATTTTAAAGAAAACTGTTATTTCAGTCTTTTTTTCGAACTTTTGTGTTAGTGGTTCAAATGTCAAAAATCCCTTTATTAGGAAAATGGCAAATTTCTTTATTAATGCAAAGGTGACTTGGTTTATCGTTACTGTGACAAACGAAAACACTTTATTTGATGAATCCTTAAAGAAAATTTTAATTAATATCAATCAGGAGAAAAGTTATTGCAAAAATATATGTTGATCCCTAGACACTTTTGATGTGTGTATATATCAAACTCCGCGTATTCTGTACTAGATGATCAATATGAGGGCACCAAGACAAAGTTTCGTCAACAAGGATGCCCATATATTTTATTGTATTAACTCTATCTATATAACTACAATCGCAACTAATTGATGGAATAGTTTTGCAAGTATGTACTTGTAGTTTAAAACATGTCCCTGGTGGCAATGTTCGCTTAGTATTAGCAAAAAGTATGAATTTTGTTTTTACAAGGTTAAGTGACAGAAGATTTTGGTTTAACCAATTAATTAGATACCCTTATTAAGCCTGCCTCAGCGTATGCTTTTGTAGCTTCCCAAGTTTTACCATAGAAAACAAGTGCCGTATCATCAGCAAATGTGACCAATTTACAGTTTTCTTGATTCAGCTCACATAGACTATTAATATAAATTAAAAATAGGGTTGGCCCTAATACACTACCCTGTGGGACACCGCTAACAATTGGTGCATCATCACTATATTTTCCATCTATCACAACTCTTTGACTTCTATTTGTTAAGTAGTCTTTAAATAATTCCAGTGCTATACCTCTGACGCCAATACTTTCCATTTTGTTAACTAGAATTGGAATAGACACTGTGTCAAACGCCTTAGTTAAATCTAAGAATACCCCACAACATTTGTCTTTCTTATCCACATGCTCAGCAACAAACTCAGTCAATTCCAAAACTGCGTGCGATGTTGATTTACCAGCTCTAAAACCGTACTGATTAATTGACAAAATATTTTTTCTTTCTAAATATGATAGTAATCGTTTATTGATAATCTTTTCTAATATTTTGGATAGTGCAGGCAAAAATGAGATTGGGCGGTAATTATTGACACATTGTCTGTCACCTGACTTATAGATAGGATGAATAACAGATATTTTAAACACATTATGGTCGCTATGGCGCTGACGTTTATGAAATTTTCTTGCGTGTAATATTTAATTATATACTTTTGCAATGACGTCTACACTAAAGTGTAATAATTGTAATCTTGTCATTGACGAGATGTTGTCTTATATGCAAAATAAACTTTCAATAATAGACGAAGAAAGTCTAATAAAAATATGTTTGTCAACGTTCTCAAGTGAGCAGATTGAAAAATCTAAATCGTTATTGTTTGAATCTTTACCCTCGGGTAAACGTAAGCCCACAAGAAAAGGGCAAGGCAAAGAAAACCGCGTGTTGAGTGATATTATTAGTGTTTTGAAAGTGACCGAGCCCGATGTTATGCCTGTGTTTGTGGCTCGTGATCTAGAAAAGTTGCCTCCCATAACATTCGATCACTTGGATGTTTCAAAGTTATTAAAAGATATCTTACTGGTGCAAGCTGAAATCAAAGATATTAAGGCTTCCTATGCCACCGTGACTCAGCTTGAGGAACTCAAGAATGATGTAAAAACCATGTCAGCTTTCGTTTCACCCTGTAATATCAACACTAAAAGGGGAGCCTACCGAGATAGTGAGCCATTATTAGTACCACATGTAAGCGCTTCGACGACGATGTCAACCTGTCGCGAAATTCTGTCTGGTTCATCGTTAATGTTGAGTGGTAATAGTATCGGCGATGATGGTTCTAGCCATAACCAATTACCGAGCTCACCACTATGCGCTACTAGCCAAAGCGCCGTAGTGAATAAAATATCGCAGTCGACTGATAACGGCTTTAATGAACAGCTGGCCGACTTGATACAAGTGCAATGTAAACAATCTTTTGCAAACGCGGTTAAGCAAAGAAATAGCACAGAAAATGAAGAGACAATAAGTCAAAATAACGAATGGACATTGGTTCAGAGTCGAAAACATCGCTTCAAGCATCGTTTGTCGGGTAAAATGGGTAAAAATGCTGTTAATGCGGATGAAAAGTTTAGAGCGGCAGACAGAAAAGTCCCTATTTTTATTACTAATGTACATAAAAATACCTCAGAGGAAGATATTTGTAACTATATTCATAGAAAAACTGCAATAAAAATACAGTTAGAAAAAATTAATTTGAAAAAACAAACTGACTACAACGCATACAAGTTCTTTGTGTTGCAAAATAACATGCATATTTTCTTGGATAAAGACATGTGGCCTCAAGGAATTATCTTTCGAAGATTTGTACATTTCCGACCTAAACCTGCGCATAGCACTACAGGTTTTTGGAGACGGTTCTAACAAAATTAGATTATGGATAGTAAACTACAAAAATTTGCTACTTTCAATTGTAAAAACGTTAAGCGTTCTATCGATAGTATTAGAGATCTGTGTAAATTTACAGACATCATAGCCCTGCAAGAAACTTGGCTACTGTCACATGAGATAACATACCTAAATTCGATAAGTGACGATTTCAACTGTACGGGTACTTCAGCAGTAGACTCTTCGACTGGGATGCTGCGAGGTAGGCCTCACGGTGGGGTGGCACTGTTATGGAGGCGAAGTGCCTATACAAACGTGTCTATAATTCCGTGTGAAAACCCGAGAATCTGTGTGATTAAAATAGTACTACAAGACAGAATATTCTTGGTATTTAGCATTTATATGCCTATTGATGTGGAATGTAATTTAGCGGAGTTTACGGACGTCCTCAGCGAGGTGAGTGCAATTATTGAAAGTAACGGTACCGAGTGTGTTTATATACTGGGGGATTTCAATGCCCACCCTTCTGAGCGGTTTTACAATGAGTTGTTAGGGTTCTGCAGTGAACAAGACTGGTTGTGTATTAACACTGAACAATTGGGTATAAAATCTAATACTTACACATTTATTAGTCAGGCTCACGGGTCGACAAGATGGCTCGACCACTGTGTGGTGACCAAGGCTGCTGCACAAACTGTTTGTAGGTTATTTGTTCAATACGATGTTGTGTGGTCCGACCACTTTCCTTTGATTATGGAATGTAATATTGATGTAGTTGTACCTAAGAGTTACATATCTAGTTTCCATGTTAAAGACGGAATAATGTGGGGGGAGAGAGACTTGTCACAAATTAATCTATATTATTCCGAATGTCATAAGCGACTTAGACTAATAGATTTTCCAAAGCAATTTCGATATTGCTGTGATCGTATGTGTAATAATCTTAGTCATAGACAGCTTATAGATAAAATGTACAAGCAAATCGTTATAGCACTAAGCAAATCTTCTGAAGTCAGCCGACATAGAAGAAATTGTAATAAAAAGGTTGTTATTGGATGGAACAAACACGTAGCTGACGCACACAGGGTGGCTAGAAATAAATTTGTCTTATGGTCATGGTACGGTAAGCCTTCTTCTGGTTATTACTATAATGAAATGTATGAGTCAAAGAAAATATTTAAATCTCGCTTAAAGTGGTGCCAAGACAGGGAAGATAAAATAAAAATGGATATCTTGGCTTCTAAACATGTGAGTAAAGATTTTCGGGGTTTTTGGAAAAATACAAATAAATTGAATCATAAGACTGGCCTTCCTTTGTGTGTTGATGGTGTGACTGATGCTAAGGGAATAGCGGACCTGTTTAAGGATAAATTTGTAGTTAAATCGTCATTGGGTCCATCACAAACGGAGATTAATATTGAATCAAATGGGGCATTAGGAGTTAGAATTGCTGCCAAAGACATCACTGCTATCATTAAGTCTATGCCAAAAGGCAAGTCTCCTGGCCACGATGGGCTCAGTATTGAACATTTGCAGTATGCGGGCCCTCATTTACCTCGGGTATTAGCCTTGTTCTATAATCTCTGTATGAACCATGCGTATCTACCCCACGATATGTTAAAAACAGTAGTAGTACCTGTAATTAAAAATAAGACTGGTCTTTTGACTGACAAAAACAATTACAGGCCTATATCGCTGGCTACTGTTATCTCCAAGGTACTGGACGCCGTGCTTAGTACGCAATTGAGTAAACATATTAAACTGCATGATAACCAGTTTGGATTTCGTGCGGGTTTGTCTACCGAAAGTGCCATATTAAGTTTTAAGCATGTTGTGGGGTACTATACAGACCGTAGAACACCTGTTTACACCTGTTTCCTAGACTTGTCGAGCGCTTTTGATCTGGTTTCCTACGACACTCTCTGGAAGAAACTCAATGACACTAAAGTACCACAAGAAGTTATCAATATTTTTAAATACTGGTATGGGAACCAGGTCAACAGCGTTCGTTGGAACGGTGCATATTCGTGTATATATGGTTTAGAGTGTGGTGTGAGACAAGGGGGTCTTAGTTCACCTACACTGTTTAATCTATATATGGATCAATTAATTTTAGAGCTGAGCAGCGCCAGAATCGGTTGCCATATTGATGGTATATGTGTCAATAACCTAAGCTATGCTGATGACATGGCGTTGCTCAGTGCCTCAGCTTGTGGATTAAGGAAACTGTTGGGCATATGTGAAAAGTACGCAAAAGATCATGGTCTTGTATATAATGTTAAAAAGAGTGTTGTTATGGTGTTTGGGGCTAGTGGAAAATACCCTGAAACTGTGCCACCGATCAGGCTCAATAACGTTCCCTTATTGAGGGTGAACAAATTCAAGTACCTTGGGCACGTATTAACCACTAGCTTAAAAGACGATGACGATATTAAGAGAGAGCGAAGGGCGCTGTCGGTTAGAGCAAATATGATTGCCCGCAGGTTCGCACGCGCTTCTGAAGATGTTAAAAGAACACTTTTTAGAGCTTACTGTACCTCATTTTACACCTGTAGCCTGTGGGTACATTTTACGCAGAAATCATACAGCGCCCTCAGAGTACAGTACAATAACGCTTTTAGAGTGTTGATGGGGCTGCCTCGCTTCTGTAGCGCATCAGGGATGTTTGCAGAATTGCATGTTGACTGCTTTTATGCAATAATGCGCAAAAGATGCGCATCCCTGGTGCGCAGAGTGCGGGCAACCACCAACAGCATTATAGGTATGATTGCCGCTAGACTGGATTGCGGCATTGTGAATCGTTGCTCCAAAATTTCAGCGGGAATTTTGAAGCAATGATACATATTATACCAATTAATTGTCTTTTTATTTTATATCTGTTACTAACACTAATGAGTCTTGTTACTTGAAATAAAGTATTTATTATTATTATTAGGAAATATGCCTTTTTGGATGCAAAGATTTGCAATGTGTGTCATAAGTGGTATAATAATATGCTTAGCCGTTTTTAACAATTTTGTAGGTATCCCATCCCAACCCATAGCACTATCACTTTTTAAGTTTGTTATTATAGATTCAACCTCTTTCTCAGTTGTTTGCAGCATCACGATCGAATTTACAGGTGTATTTACCCTTTCTACGTTC
Source organism: Furcula furcula (assembly GCA_911728495.1). Lineage (NCBI taxonomy): Eukaryota > Metazoa > Arthropoda > Insecta > Lepidoptera > Notodontidae > Furcula > Furcula furcula. The sequence continues at coordinate 16,297,722 of OU452249.1, read as the reverse complement.
ATATTGTCTGCTGTTATCTTGCTAGCAAGGTCATTTGCGACATTTACAAAATATTCATTTACATTATTTAGTGCTATATCCGGCGTATCGCCTAATTTTAAGAGGTTGGACGACGGCATATTAGCAGTTTTATTTCTATTTGTAATTTTATTTATTATTTTCCATGTCATTTTTGGATTTTTAGCGTGTTTGTTTAACTGTTCACTTTCAAAATTCCTTTTTAATCGTTTTAGTAAATCATTACAATGATTTTTATATAGATGATAAGTAATGCTTAAAATCATATTACGTGGTTCTTACCTACATTTTAAATGCATGTTATCTCGGTTTCTTATGCATCGAAGTAGACCAGGTGTCATCCAGGGCTTTATACAACGACTGCTTCTAGGTTTAAGTATCTGTAGTGAATTTTTAAGAGTTGACATGTTTAAAAGATTGACTAAACACTCAGCAGCCCAATTCAGATCCTGTGATTTCATTATTATGTCGTAATTTTTGGCTTTTAGATCAACAATAACTCCTTCATAATTTATTTTACGAATGTCAGTTTGTTTGACGACTGTGTTTTTATTAACTTCTAAACCAACACAAGTTAAGACCGGGCAGTGGTCTGTGATATGTGTCTCTATTACTAAAGTAAGTGTATAATACTTTGATTTAACCATTGCATGATCTATACAATTATTTGTCCTTGTAGGATACATATGACCAGGAAGTAGACCATGACTTGCAAGTAAATTTAAATATTCAGAAGCGTTACGATCTTGGTTATTAAGTTTTATGTCAATATTTAAATCACCCATTATGATAACATTTCTATATTTACTATATTTAATGAGTACTCTATCTAAGGAATTAACAAAGTTTTCGATATTTCTATGAGACGGAGATCTATAAATAGCTATGACAACTGTATGTTTATCAATCTCTATGGTCATACAAGTGGCATCCTTAATCAATATTTCCTCTACATCACAAAAAAAGTCCTGCTTGGTGTATACTACAATGCCATCATTTTGATTTCAATTATTTTTTGTGTAATGTGTATTGTAATATTCTAGGCTTGGATAGTTTAAATTTAGCATAGAGTTCCACGTTTCAGTCAAAATATATATTTCACAAGTAATATCAAGTCTACTCAAAAGCAATTCAAATTCATTAAAGTTTTTATTGATACTTCTAATATTCTGTGTAAGAATTTTTAAATTATTGGCTGGTTTTCTGATGTCAGGAAAGATTTACATAACTCCACAGAACAAGTATGGCTAGTACAGCCTATCTGGTCTATACTACTAATTAAATTATTAGTATTAGAAAAATCGAATTTTGTTTAAAAAGTTTAAATATGACCTAAATGAATGAGTAAACAGAAAAATAAAAGAAAAATTAAAATAATAAAATAAAAACCTACATCAGTTTACTGTTATTTTTAAGATTTGACAGTTGAGACTCTTCTTTGATTACGATATGTGATGCTCCAATATCTGCGCAAAAATATTTTTCCATGACTTGTCCAACAAAATTTATAACCATGGGTCTTCGCAAAATCTCGAGTAAGGTAAAACAATCTTCGTCCTTTGGCTGTGAGGGCTTCTGAAATATAAATCGGAACTGGCTGACCTTTTAATCCTATGACTGCTGAATTAAGGCGTTGGTTAGGGTGTCCTTTATTGTATAATTTAGAATAGAATAGAATAGAATAGAATAGAATACTCTTTATTGTCACACCAAAGAAAAACATACAGAAAAACTTACAAAAATAACTTAAATTAGGTACAAATGGCGGTCTTATCGCTAATAGCGATTTCTTCCAGACAACCAAAACTTTAAAAAGAAGAAACAACTATTTGGGTAGTTAGTGGTGTACATACTTTGGTACATATCTTAAATTGTACATCTAATCATTTTAATTTAGATTTTTCAATCTCATCGTTTTTCGTCAGTACCGAGACAAATACTGCAATAATTGTACCTTTACCAGTTTTGGTGTTTTGTGATCTAAATACATTTCTAATAGCCGTTTCCTGTACATCAACGTTTAGTATCTTACATGTCTCCTGGATAACGGTAGTCAGATCTGTTTTAGTTTCCGGTTCTTTAGTTACTGGTACATTCCGTATATCTATAGTAGACTCCATCGAGATTCTTCGCATGTCTTCAACGTCTGATTGTAAGGAAGCTATTAGGAGCAAATTTTGCTTACGCTCTGATTCAAGCAGTTCCACCTTTTTTTTCATGTCTTCATATTGCTGATTTATAAAATGTAGGGACTTCTCAATTTCATCATTCGACTGCTTAATTAGATTGTTTTCGTGCTTCATTTCAGCCACTTCTGACACCAACTTATTTAACAAGGTGTTTTGAGATTGTTTCCATTCATTCAACATGGTTTTGATTTCATCATTAAAGGAAACTTGTTCGTCACTTGTCTGACGTTGTCTTTTATTTCTTTGAGAAAGAAAAGAATTCGTTGACGTTCCAGGTGGTGTTTTTGTAACATCCGAGTCGGATAACGTATGGTGTAAACTATTTGGAGGTGATCTTGCAAGTTTCAAAATTTTTTTTTTAAGAGATTTTGTAGTTCACAGTTTATGTAGTCGAGACAGGAGTGTAATCAGGTAGTGAGCACGCAAAATTATAATGAATAGAATACCTTCTTTCTTCTTTACAATATAATAATTACTTCTTTACACTTGTTTTATAATTATTGTTTTTCAGTGACACTTTTACTTTTGTATCTACAAATTTGAATATAGTATTCTGATGTACATATAACTAACCTACGTGTTTAATTTCTTACGGACATATATGTATTTTTTTTTATTCGCAACAAAATAATAACACGTCTACACACTGTCACAACCAAGGCGGAAGTTTTGAACCTAAAAATCACACGGCCTCCCCTAAGCCCTTAAAAATAGCAGAATATACAAAAAAGTAAGTTAATAAACGATGCCTATTTTAGTATAAGCAATAGACACTACAAAATAATTTCCACGAACATATTTTTTATAGGTCACAAAGGGAGTGTGGACGCTCAAAAAGTTTCAATATTAACACCACAGTACAGACATTATTAACACACTGCTTATTTTTTCACAAAAGTTTCGTGAAACAACGCCCCTAGTTACGTTATGAGTGCGTAATAATTTTCAACACTTTATACAAATAGGTCAGTATAAAAGTTGAGAACGGAAAGTTTGGAATTTATGAGGCGATTTGTTTAGGTACGTAATTCTAAACAATAACAAACATAAAAGCTTTTTTAAAAAAAAATGAACCGACTTCAATATCACTGAAAAGTATAAAATAATTTAAATATTATTGAAGTTGGTGTTAGCGTACCTGCTGTGTATATTTGGCACCAACTTCAATAATATTTAAATTATTTTATACTTTTCAGTGATATTGAAGTCGGTTCATTTTTTTTTAAAAAAGCTTTTATTTTAACCATTTTAGTGATATTTTCATATATAAAGATTGAACCATCGAAAACCGTAAAATTATCTAGGTAGGTTATGATCACATTATCGTCTACATAGTTTTACATAATTCATGTTTCTTCAGAAAATAATATCCGGTCGTAATGAAATTTGCATGGAAACATCATAGTAGTTTACTCTCTCGAATAAAAAAAGAATCATCGAAATCGGTTCATAATTGTCAGAGCAATGTAATGGAGAACATCAGTTTTAAGGTTTTTACCAGATAAATTCCGCCACATCGTTCATGGTCCTCCAGGAAGTTCTTATCCGGTTGTAATAAAATTCATACAGATTCAATACAGTGGTTTCTTCTTTCGAATAAAAAAAGAATCATTGAAATTGGTAAATATTTGCCAGAGTTATGACCATTTTTGTCCGACCGAGCGAGTCCGAGCGACTAAAACGTCATCTATATAGGCTTTCTTGCAACTCTCAGTGCGCAGTCACCATTCTTGTTTTTTTAGGAACTACTTATTACTAAGCAATAATTTTTTTATGGGACCCAATCAATGGATTGAAGAATGGATGGAAGAAAGATTTTTTCAAATCGGTTAATAATTGCCAGAGTTATGCGCGAACATACATAAAAAAAAAAAAAAAAATATATATATATACAGACGAATTGAGAACCTCCTCCTTTTTTGAAGTCGGTTAAAAATGTACCGGCCCAGGCAAAGGCAGCGAGGAGATGTAGCCGCAGGCGACTCCGGTGTAAGGCCAGTAGTTCGCTGAACAAACGCAGACGGCAACAGTACACTCAAATATTTCACCCCTAGCAATAAGTAATTAGGGTTCTGGGTGTTATGGCTTATTTACAACTCTGTGCTTGTGACAAATGATATGTTAAGGGTTTCACTTTTAACTAACACTATTGAACGGCAATTTATAGTTAAATTTGTAAATGAGCATTAGCCGTATAGAGTTAGTTGAAGTGTTTTTTTTAGTTTGAGCTAGTGCTGGACTGCAATACTACTAGCTACTACTCATTAAAATCCTATTCACTCTAACTATGAAGACACCCACAATAAAATCAGGTGGGAAAAACGACATAGGCAAACTGTTCCAGTCTTTACCTCTTCTAATTACAAATGAAGAAGCGAATCGCTTATGCCAGACTGATGGCACGTTCACTACAAATAATTAGATTTAACGTAGATTTCACAATAATTTGTGTATGTACCTATTAAACTACACGTGTAAATTTTACTCCAAGCATACAACCACCTACTAAATAAGTTTGATCGGTGCTTTGCGAAGAAAAATTCGAAGCAATCTTGTAACTGCTCTGCGCCTACTTTACTACGAATAAGTATGAAAGGAAATTTTCTCTGAAAGAAAACGAATTAAAAAAATACTCGTTCAGATTGGTAAGTTTCGCAATACTTTGCAAATTTGTTGGCAACGTTAACACAGCTCTCGGTAACGAAACGTGAATAAATTGAAAATAAGGAGAGAGACGCGACCATCCGTAACTTGAGCGAAAGTATTTTAATATTTTTAGGACCTGGCGATAAATTCTGATAAAGTTCTTTGTAATAATAACATGCACAACGAGAACCAGTCAATTACAACACGTGTTCATAGGTAAAACAAGTATAGGTATATTTTTTTAACCCCGACATGTGTGAACTCTTAAAATGACTTTCCTGCGGCATTATCAGACCCTGATGAACATTTCTCTAGCAACAATTCGTCGATAGCTACCCAACGAGCCCTAATTCGGTAGGCATGCGTTTATTGGTTCATATCCTGTTACCACCTTCCTGATCCATTATCAGACCCTGGCGAAGATTACCACATATTATTTAGTATCACTGGATATACACACGTACAACATTTCATGACTTTCGGACTAACATCGATTTGGAAAAGAGCAAGATCTTCAAACGGCTGGACTGATTTTAATGAAACATAGCTAAGAATCATTTCACTGAAACCAGCTGGCAAATAAAAAAAAATTCATTCATATCCGTCCACTCGTTGGAGCGCTACAATGCCACAGAGTCTGTGCGCCGATGTCTGTCTGTCTGTATGTCTGTCGGTGCCACTGACAGATATAGGCGTCAAAGCTATAACAGCCTATACAATTATTTTCCAATACCAGATATTCATAATACTTGCCAGGTATCCATGAACAGAAATAAGTAGGCAAGCCTACCAAGGCATATATTCTCCATTAAAACGTATTTTTTTCGGTTAACAAAAGAGTGTAGCTTGTAAAAAAAATTATAAGTACTTAATTTGTTTTCTTTTAATTTTAATAAATGTGTAAATATTAGAAAAATAAAACTATGTTTCTGAGTAGCACAGTTTTTAGAAATCCTTCAAATTACTTTGAAAATTATTAGTAGTTTATGAAACTGCTGCATAATAGGAGTTATTATTACACGAGTATGTAAGAATCACACGAGTGTATGAATACCTAATTATGTGCAGTTTCATACACTACTTTATCTAAACTCCTTTGATTATATATACGTCTAGATAGCGTGTTCGATGTTCAAACACTTGACAATATCAAGTATACCAAAACATCAAATTGGTATACTTGGTTGTTTAGTATCACTTGAACTCTAACGATGGTTTGTGCTCGCAAAAAAAAAACTTTTTGCCGAATTGTGTAATCAAATCGTGAAAATATTAACTAAGTAAAATTAATAAAGATCCTAACTTAATTTTCCATTCATAAATCTTAAGATTCTGTGAGGGATTATTATAAAAACTCGATTATTTTTTACGACAATTTGTACATTGTCCGACTAGACTGGTGTGGCTAGGTAATAATGGGGGAATATATCTTAAGTCTGGGGTAATTTTTCTTTTGACAAAAATGAATTCAATGAAACTTAATACGTAGTTAGTGACAAAAACATGAAATAAATCAATTATAATAATTTTAATTAATTTATTTGAAAAATTATTTACTTTTATATAGGTAAGTACTTAGAAGTATTTTTTCTTCCTGGTCATGAGGCAAATAAGACGGTAAGGGACACGCCATTTAATTTAAATTAATTTCAATTCAATTCAATTCTTTTCAAATCAAATCAAATCAAATCATATCTTTTATTTTCATTTTATTTTATTTCCTTTATTTTATTTTATTTCCTTTATTTTTGTTTTTTTTGTTTCGTTTCGTTTCGTTTCGTTTCGTTTCGTTTCGTTTCGTTTCGTTTCGTTTCGTTTCGTTTCGTTTCGTTTCGTTTCGTTTCGTTTCGTTTCGTTTCGTTTCGTTTCGTTTCGTTTCGTTTCGTTTCGTTTCGTTTCGTTTCGTTTCGTTTCGTTTCGTTTCGTTTCGTTTCGTTTCGTTCCGTTCCGTTCCGTTCCGTTCCGTTCCGTTCCGTTCCGTTCCGTTCCGTTCCGTTCCGTTCCGTTCCGTTCCGTTCCGTTCCGTTCCGTTCCGTTCCGTTCCGTTCCGTTCCGTTCCGTTCCGTTCCGTTCCGTTCCGTTCCGTTCCGTTCCGTTCCGTTCCGTTCCGTTCCGTTCCGTTCCGTTCCGTTCCGTTCCGTTCCGTTCCGTTCCGTTCCGTTCCGTTCCGTTCCGTTCCGTTCCGTTCCGTTCCGTTCCGTTCCGTTCCGTTCCGTTCCGTTCCGTTCCGTTCCGTTCCGTTCCGTTCCGTTCCGTTCCGTTCCGTTCCGTTCCGTTCCGTTCCGTTCCGTTCCGTTCCGTTCCGTTCCGTTCCGTTCCGTTCCGTTCCGTTCCGTTCCGTTCCGTTCCGTTCCGTTCCGTTCCGTTCCGTTCCGTTCCGTTCCGTTCCGTTCCGTTCCGTTCCGTTCCGTTCCGTTCCGTTCCGTTCCGTTCCGTTCCGTTCCGTTCCGTTCCGTTCCGTTCCGTTCCGTTCCGTTCCGTTCCGTTCCGTTCCGTTCCGTTCCGTTCCGTTCCGTTCCGTTCCGTTCCGTTCCGTTCCGTTCCGTTCCGTTCCGTTCCGTTCCGTTCCGTTCCGTTCCGTTCCGTTCCGTTCCGTTCCGTTCCGTTCCGTTCATTTCATTTCATTTCATTTCATTTCATTTCATTTCATTTCATTTCATTTCATTTCATTTCATTTCATTTCATTTCATTTCATTTCATTTCATTTCATTTCATTTCATTTCATTTCATTTCATTTCATTTCATTTCATTTCATTTCATTTCATTTCATTTCATTTCATTTCATTTCATTTCATTTCATTTCATTTCATTTCATTTCATTTCATTTCATTTCATTTCATTTCATTTCATTTCATTTCATTTCATTTCATTTCATTTCATTTCATTTCATTTCATTTCATTTCATTTCATTTCATTTCATTTCATTTCATTTCATTTCATTTCATTTCATTTCATTTTATTTTATTTTATTTTATTTGTTTCGATAACGCTATGGCTATTTATGGGAAAAATATTTATAACTGGAGATCCCCAAACACGCACACAACCACAGATGACGCGAGTGTACAACGAGGCCTGCACGCACACACGAATAATGAGGTTGTTATGCTTTGAACGTAACGTTACAAGACTATTAGGTATCTAGACGTATATATAATCAAAGCTAAACTCATGAAATACAATTTTAAACCACCAAACTACAATACAAAACAGATAATATTATGGCACTCAATTCATTCAAATTACTCCTATGCGCATGCGTACAACTGCATCCCACCAAAGTCAAATATATAGTGGCCTACTAGATGACATCGCGACCTACTAGATCTGCTTAATTTTTTTTTTAAAGGGGCATGTGAATAAAGTGTGTCATTAGAGTACCTACTAGTTTTGAGTTCGTAATTTGAATGTTACGATATGAGTGTAGATAATAGTAGTTTATGCACCAAGGGGATAAAGTAGTATCTTATGTCGTGGGCGTTAAATTGAATCGCGAGCATAACGAAGGATTCTAGCGACTCCCGAGCGCAGCGAGGGAGCATAGATTTAACTCCCGAGTGTAGCGAGGGAATACTAGAATCCTGAGTACAGCGAGGGATTTAAGCTCGCCTAAGACAAAGAAACCTTTATCCCCGAGGAGAATACACTACTTTTCACACCTACTGCGAGGTAATAAAATACAAATATTACTAGAATGAAAATAATAATAATATCTTGGAACAATCCACACTAGACTAACGAGACTGTCAATAATATCAGCATAGTGATTTGCAGAGTTAGCGCGTTATCATCTATTTTTTTCTTTTCTAGAACACTGGGTTCTGTTCGTCGCGCTCGGTTCGGGTTTCAAATGGTTTTTTTCGTGCAGTTCTCTGCTTAGAGTAGTATTATACCTGTGGTAAAAGTGTTGAGGAATTTTCGTTTGAAGTTCGAAATTCAAACACATTATTATCCAAGGGAGTTTAGTACAACATTATTACCCGGCTAGACTATAGGGATATAATGAGGTACTTTATGTCATCTTTACCCATAATGCAACATTATCGAGCAGGTGGTGTGAAAACATAGTTATGCGGTTTGGTCTTTTTGCTACGTAGGCACAAGTGCATTTTCTCATAATTTACTATCCGTATCAGATGGGAGTGCGAAGGAAGACCACGTCACGTGATAGTAGGTAGCACTACTAAGTATCTATTCACCCCTAAGGGAGAAATATAATTTGACTATTATTACAGGTACTTAATACTACACAACACATAACAATTAAGTTGTAATAGTCTAATCTCGATTGTGCTCCCGTATGATTTACACGCAATAAAACGTAATTGAATTTTAAATTGAGGCGTTAAAACACTAAAATATCATAACGAAAATCACGTACGACGTCTAATGCGTTACGCTGTAAAAATATATAAAGTAATAAAAAAGAAAATCTAGATGCATTGCCAGACTAAAGCGAAAATTGAAAAATGCTTAGATATTCTAGGTATTTTCGCATCATAAAAAAACCAACAAAATTTTGCAATTACTCACGCAAAACTGACACATTATATTAAAAAGTTTTGGTATTAGATAAAAACTTTAAAAAATTACTAGTGTGTAGCCAACGGCTATGTGTAACTAAACTGCTTATTTTAGTTTACCCAACGATTCTGCAAACTCAATTACCATTACATCCTCCGAAAATCACTTTAGGTCAAAGACATCTTCTTCATTTCACACACTACTGCCCGATACGACTACAGCCGACAATCATTTTTTTTTTATTCTGGGACAATCCACACACGGTCTCAAACTAGGCAGAGCCTGTACTATGGAAACCAGACAACTGATACTAATACCTATATACTTTTTTTTTGTAAATACTTACTTTTATAGATAAAACACCCAGACACTTGGTGGGAATCGAACCCACGACCTATTGGTCAGAGGACAGGGTGTCTAACCACTAGACCAACAGGCCCGTCAAACCATGATCATCACTATACATTAAACCCATCTAGGCGACGACTACAGCGGAGGTTGCTATAAAAAATATACAGTTGATTTGTTATAATAATTATGTTTATTCTGTGCTATCGTTGACTAAGACTATTCACATACCTACATGAAGTACCTAGATGTGTATTTACATTATTGTAATAGACCCAACACACACAAGGTTCGCCGTTACTACACGTAACAAAATGCTAGCAAGTTAGGCAAGTTCGGATGTTTTTCTTTTCATAGATCGAATGAATATTTAACTATCAAAATTATTTCGTTTTCCTTTTGCTATCTTAAGTCGTCTGTTTAAGGTTGAGAATTGAATAGCAAGTTATCAAGTCCACAAACGCGATGCTTCCCTTCAGTAAACAACTCAGGATTGAATATGAAAATTTAATCGTCTAATTTAATCGAACGGAGATACCATACAGCCGTCGTCGGTTGAGTTATTAAATGTCAGTCGTTTATAAGCAGGAAGCTGGTATTGAGACGGTAAAAATGAATTAATAAGGTAACGATTACTTACTTAGCGATGCTAATTGGTATTTATATATATTCAATTTTTTTTTTTTACTTTGCACTTTTGTTCATAGTATGTGGATTCGGATCGATATAACATTTAAACTATATTAGCTGTTGCGGTCCGAAAAGTGGCACACAGAAATAGCACCCTTGTGTCGCTATATTTTTTTTTTCAAGCCACAGGCTGACAAAATTATTCTTGCGGATAGGAGTGTCGCTACTGTCTATAGGAAACTGTCAAACTATATGAGTACCATAGACTATGAGTACGTCATTATCATAATAAAACCGTTAGTTCACTTTTCCGCTACTGTGTATGTAAGTAGTTGATATACAGGGTGTAAGGGACATCGTACCGAAAAAAAAATTATAAGACGTCAAATAATGTCCGTTACAACATTACAGTAACCATTTATATGGTAAATGACAAATGACTAACTTATTAATTTTTGAGCATGTAATGAATATATGCGGAATAATGTTTATTTTTCAAATTACATTGCTAATTTTCTAAAATAATAATAGTTGATTGCCTATTAATTAATTACCTATGCACTGTTTTTGTGAATAAAGAATAAATAAATAAATAAAAATAAAACAAAAACACAAATTTTTAATTAATTGTTTTTAAATTAAAATTAGGCTTTATTATTATACCAATAATGATGTTATACTAATTTTATTAAAAAAAAGCGATATTTTTTTTTGGAAATTCATGAAAAAGCCGATGAAAAATTTCAACACTAGAATGTTCAGAATCGTGTTCTGGATCCCTGGTATCGGTTTTCGGTACGATGTCCCTTACACCCGTTATATATTATATCGATGGATCGGACATTAACATTCCATTACTCTATGTTTGTATAGGTACATCATTATCATCACCAACCGAAAGACGTCCACGGCTAAGCAAAGATCTAAACTTTAGAAGAGAGGGGTTGCCATAATCCCCACGCTTGTTAGGCGTCTTGGGGATCGCGGTATAGGTGGTAGGTAATCCATTAGAAAGTCGCTACTGCCCGTCTTCTTGTTTTCCCTTAGTCGCTCCTCACGGACATCCAACGGGAGGAGATAGGAGGGTGCTATTCTTACCGGGGTAAGAGCAGTGCCCAAAAGGTGTATGAACACAAATGATACAATTTCACATGTGTGTTTCCGTCATTTGCAGATACTCACCGTACTTGTAAACCATTATGCATACCGTTGTCAAAAGTTCAACATGCCCAGTTGTTTTCTCTTACTAAACCCGAGTAATAATTACTATAATATTTACGCTGCCAGAAACGTAATATTTTATTCGAACCACAGGATAGTTCAAGCACGGAGCTGACGTTCATTTGCAAAACTCGAAGCCCTGACAAGTTAGGGTTGCATTTAAATGCCGACAGAGGGTTGCATGTCGTCGACACCTTTGTAGTTTAGAGACATTTACCTTTTTGCTTTGCAGCTTATTGTTGATACGACTACGTAATTATATTTCGCGATTCTTGGTGTTGCCATTTCAATTTACTTACCTATACAACAAGTACCTATCTAGGGTAAAAACCGTTAGTACTATATTTAATTACTTTTTTATCCTTGTTATACCCACAAAGATCCATAATTATATACACATGTACCTATATATATAAGAAAAATATTTCATGTACTTATTTGTAGTCGTTATTCGGTTGCCATAGTACACACGGCAACACGTCAACGTATACCTACATTATGACTTTGGGACAGCTCTTATTCCGGCGCAGTAACTGCCATTTTTGTATGTAACTGTATACGTTGATGTGTCGCTGACTGTACAAACTCTTACTAGATTGGGAACAAATGACAATGTAAATTGTGCCACGATATTATTAAAATCGCACTATCACCATCGCGGCATCTCTCGACCATCCTCACCACGCTTCCTGGCCAAGTAATTTTTGCTATTATAGTCTACGGTAATATTCTACTTTGGGGAAAAATAATAGATTCCTTTACTCCTGCGATGAAAATGACCCGAATTAAATTTTCACATTCAATCGCCGGTTGTTTGCCCCCGAGAGCGATCGTGGGCGGCCGCCCGCCAGCCCGAGTGAACCCTTCACCCCGCACCCCCTCCAACCGTCTGCAGTTTCTCATCATATCTATTTTTGTTTTCGGAGATATAATCGCAGACAAAATATTATTATTATATTATTCTGCAGGCTATATTACCCGTGGGGCGTCCGAGTAAGAATAGCACCAACCTATCTCCTCCCGTTGGGTATCAGAAGAGGCGAGAAAGGGGAAAAAAGCCTGGCAGCACTTCTTTTCTATTGGATTACCAACCACTGCGATCCCCAAAACGCCTGCCAAACCTGGGGAGTTTTGCAACCCTTTCTAAGGGGCAGGCCTCTGTGAACGATTTTACGCTGCTGATGATGATGATGACTTACCTACTTATAAATGATACAATCTTACACACGTCATTATATCCGATCAGGGGAAATACTCGTACTAATAAAAATGAAATTAAAAGTAGTATTTTTAGTAAATCTATTAGGTTTATAGTTTCTATTGTTTGCACCTCTTTTATGAAGGGTGACTGGTAGATAATGCCTAAAAGTATTAATTCCACCTTATGTACCACGTACCAAGAAATTAGTCCAAACTAATCAGATATTACACGCCTCTGGAATGTTGTCTTCAGAATCAAACCAACTCATTAACTCGCGACAGATAAAATATTAGATCGCGCAGTAACCACTTAGAGCTATTTCCCCGGATTGCGTGATAGCAACACTTAATTTACAAGCTCCGTTTAATTTGAACTATTTTGAGGCTCAGGAGGGAATTTAAATATCTGCAGATAAGGAGCTCACGCGAACGTAACCCGGTACGCGACGTCTGAGCGCACTGGCTAAATTACGTCCTTAACGAATAAATTAAACGGGATACCTTGGAGAGTTTCCCATGGGCAACGACTTTGTGCGAAGATAAAAGAACCAAAATATTTTTTAAATCAGAAGTAATAAAACAAACACATTTTCGCTAAACATCATTAAAATGTTCAAAAGAACACATAAAATACGTACTTATAAAAAATAAAATTACAAGTTTACTACTATTTTTTGCTGCTGCAAGAGTTAAAATAGTATGAAAACGTATATAGTATGTTGTCTCTGATGCTCACATGATATAGCTATGTATGTATATAGTAATATATATGTTGGACATATCATCCGCAATGAAAGCTCTTTAGAACGACTGATTATACAAGGAAGAGTCGAGGGTCAACGTTCAAGATGGACAGACCTCATAAAATCATCTACAAAGTGTTCCCTTACTGAATGTACACGCAGTGCCCGAATAGGGAGAGATGGAGAACTCTCTCAAGAGCCGTGACCGATATACCAGACAATCCATGACCACGACCACTGCGCCAGGAGTGTACGACTAAGTAGTAGCATATAGTAATAATAACTGGACAATCCACAGCATTATGTATTTGACCGGAAATAATATAGCTTCAAATTGTATTCTACAAACAATTTCAAGCGACCCTAATCAATGTATACAAATAAAAAACCATTTTAATTACAATCAATTCTTGCCCCTACTTGTCTCATATCACTAATTATAAAGAAACAGAGAATACAAACAGAAAAATCTATTCACCTCTCAAAAGCTTAATAAAGGCAACTATTACGTTCAAACCGCAATCAATGTAGTAAACAACATAATATCTTAATATACATAATGTAATGTTGATACACATAATCTCTCGCTATTTATATTTTTTCGAGTAGCAAGCAGACATTAGGGACGAAGCAAAGTGCAGAGATTATACAGAGGGACCATCAATTACCAGTAATCCGAGACACGTGCGTGCGCTCATCGCTTCGAGAACCTACGGGGATTATTGAAATTTTCCATACACAGATATATGTACCTATTGTTACGTATAGGATTCACGGTAAGACTGAATGGGATTGGGAATGAAGGAGATAAGACTGCGAGACGATTTATTGGTAATCGTTGGTTTGTTTGAAATGTTTTGATGAATCGAAGTAAGTGTTATTGTGTTAGGTATTGCAGTAACGAGTAGCTACGGTTATATGGTGATATTATAGTTATTAGAGCCATCTCAGATATTCTGCATATGAAATCAAGCTTACTGTAATAGTTTACAAAGTATATTTTTATGTAAACTTAACGCGTAGGAAACAGATAGCAACATCATACATTATACTACAACTATAGAGCCTCCAACCGTTTATTTTCTTTTTGACAGCACCAATAGAACGTAACTGCGTCATGTTACACAAAAGTTCACTTTTAACCCTTTGGAGCCCGGGCCTATTTTTTTGCGCGGTTTTTTGTTGATATGATTCGAGCCAACGGGCCCCGAGTTTTTAAAAGTTCACTTAAAGTGAAGTTCACTTTTAAAACTTCACTTAAAGTGAAGTTCACTTTTAAAAGTTCACTTTAAGTGAACTTTTGCGTAACATGACGCAGTTACGTTCTATTGGTGCTGTCAAAAAGAAAATAAACGGTTGGATCTATTATAAGTATAATACATTGATTGTACTCAGACACCGGTCTCGCCGGCGAGGCCGTAGGGTCGTACGCATGCGACTTCAACGACGTGCATCACCCCACTGAGTTTCTTGCCGGTTCTTCTCAGTGGGGGCGCGTTGTGAACCGGTGGTAAACTCAGCCCTCTCTTAAGCGACAGCCCAAGCCGAGGCCGTGCCTCCCTGAGGTGCCCTTGAGCTCGTCGCTACTTCTGCCGTTAAGGCTAGAGTGCTATAAGCGCTCGCCTCCTATTGTCCGGTGAAGCTGTAATAGCCATCTGCGGCCAACAGCGACTATCAGTCCCAAAAAAAAAACCTTGATTGTACTATTCGTGTTTTACCTCCATTATGTTTTTTAACATTAACTTGATAATAGAAATGTAATTTTCTTTACGGTTATGACTTTTTCTAAAACTAAATAGTTTATGATACTAGGATATCAGCACTATCACGTAACTGGAATGGCTACATTGCTGGAGTAACTTACTAAAAACAAAAACAGTCCATATCTTTTAAACTAGTACACCGATTTTAATGAAACTTGTACTCTTCCTAAGTTGCAATATACTAAAACTATTGCAAAAAGAATTAACGAATTTTTAGTTTCTACATTTGTTTTGATGCACACATAGACGTGAATATATGTATGTGAATATTGCGCATTTTTTATTATTATTACGTACCTACATACACAGTTACAGTTTATTTTCACTTGTATTTTGTATATTTATAACAGTTTTATAGTATGAAAAAACAACTAGGTATAGCCAACCTAATATTAAATCTTTTTGAATATGTGTTTAATATTATATGCGTTTAATATTATATGCGTTTAATATTAAGTATATAACTGCTAAGTAAAATGTATGTACACTATGAAAATTCATACATCAGTAAGAAAAATGTCTGCTATTTTTTTTCCTTTTAACATTTGCGTTTGAGATTACATTTTTCTCAAACATTATAAATTACTTTTACGGGAAATAGATTAAACACTATGTACCTTTAACATAAACAAACATTTTGTTCCCAATTTTGAGCTTAAATATATTTTTTCTACTTATTGCCAATTTCTGGGGTGGTAATTTAAAATGAAATAAAAAATGTCACATCGTCCGTATTACATCATTTATATAATTGAATACATTTAAAGCACAGCTTATAGTACATACCTACTGCGAATTTTTATTTAGGTATTTAACCTATTGATTAAATTAGCTATTGGATTTAATGAAAATTTCTAAATATTATTCTGATTTTTGCTTCACATTAATTTATTTACATCTTTATATATATAATTCTACTGTACGTGTGTATGTCACTGAACTCCTCCTAAACGGCTGGACCGATGTTGATGAATTTTTTTGTGTGTGTTCAAGGGGATTCGAGAATGGTTTAGATTCAATAAAAACACGAGCAGAGCTGCGCCGGTCAGCTAGTAATATCTAAATATTTACAGTTTATTTACAAATACGGGCCTTACGAAAAATAATTGATAGGCCTGTTAGTCTAGTGGTTAGACACCCTGGCCGCTACCTAATAGGTAATGGGTTCGATTCCCATCAAGTGTCTGGGTGTTATTTATCCATTAATTATGTATTTACAAAAAAAAGTATACAAGTATTAGTATCAATTGTCTGAATTCCATAGACACACGTATTAGTATAGGCTTTGCCTAGTTTGGGATCAGATGACCGTGTCTTCAACTTTTTGCTTCTTAATTCTAATAATTTGAATATACGGTAACAGCGGTTTAGCTACCAAGTTTTAATTCACATGAATAACTCATTACAATAACGGTAGAGTTTTCAAATAAAACAAAGAGCAATGTTAATGACCCGTTAAAGTTACTTACCTGTTACCGCCGAGCTTGCGGTCTTGCGGAGTCAACTGCAAGATCCCCGGCAAAGGGGGTAAATGAGGTTGTCTATTGCGCCCTTTCGTGACCTCCCGGCGAACAAAACGACAAAGTACGGCAACATTTACAGAGAAAATAGCCTCAGGGCAGCTGGTCGAACCGCTACCCTTTGTTCCCTTACCGCGCTATCGTCGCGTAGAGCCGACAACTTGCCAAACCTTTGGACTGTATACATTGCTTTGCGGCCTTTGTTCCTAACATATTAATGTGAATTCCAAAACATATTTATTAACTTTCGGTTCCCCATTGAACATTAAAGCTAACGATGAACATTGTTGCGTTAACTTTATTGTTTATGTTTACTCATGTTCACAAGAGTGCTACACGCATCCATTATGAGTAATTTAATAAAAGTTTTATAAGAATGCTCGTTTTTGTGTCGAAAACGGGCACATACAACGACAGAGGGCATGGGGGAGGCGGTGGCGCGGCACCGATTCAGCCCGGCACAACGAGCGAGACGTACACCGCAGGAATTTCTAAATCTTCATAAGATAATGGATCGTTCCGCGAAAGAAAAGGACCTCTCCGGCTCGGAACTTTGTTGAATTCCTGACTCGTAATTAATAAAATTACTTTTTGGGAGCTTTCCTCGACTTCAAAGAATTTTAGCATAAAGGAAAAAGTTAAGTAGATGAATTATTTTTGAATGATAAAGGGAATAATTTTAGATATTTATACACTTAGGAGTTGAATGCTGAAGGTTTTCGTCATGTTGAATAGAAACACAAATCGTAACATTGAAACTTTATTTTCAAGCGAAAACACATTTTATAACTCTTAAACATAATATGCCATAATTATAACGTAGTACCTATCGAAGAGAGCTTAAACTGAGCGTTTTCAACAACAAATTGCATTTAGCTCGGACTATCAAGAACTATTTACTTCGCAATTGAACTCCACGAGATTTATAGGATTCCTCTCGACGCATATTCTCAAGAGCCCTTTTCTTTTAATTCCTTATTCTTCGCGTATTTACTTTGGTAGAGCAAATATTAGTCTTCGCTTGAAATCTATCATTTTATAAATGTACGCAACCAACATTCTAACTGCGTTATGTAACTTTTAAATCTGTTTAACTTTTACTCGATAGGACTGAGCGCTTTACAAATACTTTCTACGAGCTTAATAAGTTATCTAAGTAATTTCCAAAGTAAATTTAAGCGAAGGTCAACAGTGCCACGACGTAACTACAGCGGTTATCTACCCAATTGTATTAGCGGAAGGTGGCGTTATCTGTCGGTGGGACAACGATAAGCACCCGCATGCCGGTCAACATGACGTGCGACAAAACGCACCGTCTGTCGCAGGCTGCAGCTACGCCGCACTACTAGTTAAATTTGAGAAGCCACATTAATCCCCCGCTGATGAGGGTACTGCACGCTTTCATTAGATACGGTTTCGGTGCTTTAGTACGGCTGCAACTGATGGTTGAATTTAATTGTCTAGTACGTATATGAGTAGCTTTGTTTTATCGTTTTAGGATTTAAATTAAATTAAATTCTTTATTTACCATAAGTACACAGAAATATTAACAAAAAGATGTTTCATGTTTTACATAGTGCAGTACTTAGATACGATTAACTTTATTTAATTACCTATGGCCCTCACACTAAGCACAGCTTGTATCGTGAGGACCAATAAAAACCAGAGATTACAGTAGATTTAAGTTTGGTCAGAACAATTCTGTGCTGGGCAGATTTTCTGAATACTAAAATAGGACTACTAAAATACTATAACTACTAAAATAATATAAAGGACTACTAAAATAGGTACAATTTGGTCAATTCTACAATATGAGCCAGTGAGTATTCATTAAGCGTATGTGTGTGTGTATGTGTGTGTGTGTTTATGTGTGCGTATGTGTGCGTATGTGAGCGCGCATGGACAATTAATAATAATATCTTGGGACAACCCACACACGGTCATCCGATCCCAAACTAGGCAGAGCCTGTACTATGGAAACTAGACAACTGATACTAATACTTATATACTTTTTTTTGTAAATACATACTTAAATAGATAAACAACACCCAGACACTTGGCGGGAATCGAACCCACGACCCATTGGTTGGCAGGCAGGGTGACTGACCACTAGACCAACGGGCCCGTCAATTGACTCTTATATTCGGACTATTTCTCGATAGATATATTGAGTGATGCGGTAACAGCTCAGTGGGCGAGCGCTTGCCTTGGAAACAAGGTGCGCAGGTTCGAACCCCGACTCGCACTTCTGATTTCTTCAATGAATCATGTGCGAATCGTCTTTGTGCGATTGTTACTAGGTTTCGATGAAGGAAAACATCGTGAGGAAACCTGCATGTCTGATAAAGCCTAAATAGCTCTCGAATGACATGTGAAGTCCACCAACCCGCACTTGGCCAGCGTGGTGGACTATGGCCTAAGCCCCCTCATCCTGAAGGGAGGCCCGTGCCCAGCAGTGGGACATAAACAAGGGCTGGTATTATATTAAGTGTATTTTGGTCAGTCTACACTAGAGTCGACATGTTTTTAATAGGGATTAATAAAAGTGCTTCTGAACGGAGCCCAGCTTTTTTATATGACTTAATGAAAGTATAAACTAAATGGCCGCTACCCCAATAGGTCCTGGGTCCAAGTATGTATTTACAAAAAAAATATACACAATTATGTATATCAGTGGTGTGATAGATAGATAGACAATTCTTTATTGCGCACAAACAAACAGATACAAAAAGAATAAGACACAAATTAATAAAACATGCAACAATAGGCGGCCTTATCGCTAAAAGCGATCTCTTCCAGGCAACCTTTGGATGGAGATGAAAATAAAGAAGTTACAAAGAGCAGAGGGTGCGCGCACTAGACATGAATAGGTAACATTAATACAAAGACACATAAAACACATATGTATGTTGTAAACTATAATAATATAATAATAATAATATCTTGGGACAATCCACACACGGTCATCTGATCCCAAACTAGGCAGAGCCTGTACTATGGAAACCAGACAACTGATACTAATACTTATATACATTTTTTTTTTAAATAGATACTTAAATAGATAAATAACACCCAGACACTTGGTGGGAATCGAACCCACGACCCATCGGTTAGCGGACAGGGTCTCTAACCACTAGACCAACGGGCCCGTCAACAACGTCAACGTAATATATATTCATATGAGTATAATATATAAACATACATCAAATAATACTATTATAAACATACATAAATCAGTACGTACTAATATAACAAGAAAATTACACAAATCCCGATTAACTTATTCCGCCAAATAAAACTTTGTTACCAGATCATTGAAAATTGGCAGGGACGAAGCACGCCTTATAGAAACGGGCAAGGAATTCCACAGGCGAACCGCCTGCACCGTGAAGGATTTGTCATAGAAGGGACTGCTATGTACGGGCATCGTAAGACATAGGTGTGGTTACACAATTATTTATATCAGTGGCAATGGGCAGGCCACATCGCTAGAAGAACCGATAACCGTTGGGGAAGAAAGTTTCTCGAGTGGCGACCACGAACCGGAAGTCACAGCGTTGGCAGGCCTCCCACTAGATGGACAGACGACATTGTGTGCTTCGCAGGTAACCGGTGAATGCAAATAGCCGATTGTCGTTCATTGTGGGTTCTAAAGGGGAGGCCCATGTTCAGCAGTGGACGTCTTCCGGCTGATGATGATGATGGTGTGGTTACCATAGTACAATAAGCTCTACCTAGTTTGATATCACACAACTATGTATCGATTGTCCCAGGATATAATTAAATACATACACAATACACATCATAAATGTTAGATCTCTTGCAAAGCTCAAGAGACACTAAAATTATATGGAGAATAGAGTTACTGTTGTTATCTCTAAACAAAGAACGTGTACTATGTGTTGCTGTTTTGAAAAGGACATCTTATACACCTGGACGGCACAAAAAGTCTACTATATAATGAACTCTATTCAATAAGGCCTCTACAATCACTAATGGAATACATATCCTGTAACTGCGCAGCGTCGCTAATCAGTATACCAAAAAGGCTTTTAAAGTAATCAATCAATTGGTTACGTTTATTTGGTGGTAGTATATTTATGGCTGGCTTCCGTGGAGGCGCGACGTGTCAATAATATTGGGAGTGAACGTCGCTGTGAATGCATACGAAGCCACCTGTCACTGTCACGTGGTAAACATTTATCATAATTTCCTATAAAGTATGCATGAAGACGTTGGAAACGTAACAGTTTGTTTATGTCAATAAATTCTACTAAAGTTAGAGTATATATCGTACGAAATGAATTTTCTTTATGTAATAACTATATATTTACAGTTTAGCAAGCAGATATATATGTGAGTGCAGATATAATATGTATAAATATTATATCGATGGACATATAAGCGATGTGTACGCGTGTTTAAATTTAAAACAAATTAGCCTAGTACACATGTAGTGTACTAGTTTATACATAACGAAGCTACTGCAAGCTACTAAAGCGGGGTATACACCGGTACAAAAGCGGTCCCAATACTCTACCGCCGATAGCAATCTCAGTTAAAAAGTAACAATATGACCCTTGACATTAATTTTCTTATCGTAAGCTTCAAGGTCTCGAAGCTAGATCAATAGTAAGTACAGATATTTCTATCTTTGTTTATTGAAACGGAGATATGTCATAAAGCTACCGAAGTCCCAATATCCTATCTATCTCTTACTATAAGCTATTTTAGCTTATAGTAAGAGATAGATAGGATATTGGGACTGACAGTAAATTGATAGGTATACCCTGTTTTTCTTTATAAGATCAAAAATGGAACAATGTTACAATAAATGTATGATCACAGGGTAATGGCTGACCGGATGGTGATGGTGATGAGTGATTGGTGTTTATGTTATATTTAACCCTGGTAATTGTCTTTGGCAGGCCACCGGTCAGTCACCACTCCAATGTTCATATATTTATACCTCCATTGTTGACCTTGTAAAGAAAAACAGAGTATACATTAAACAAAACAAAATGTAATTGTATTCTAAACCTTAAAAGGTCAAATAAGTTCATAATTTTTGATAAAATTTAATTGATTTTTCACGTTCATTATTCATACTTTATTTTCTCAAAATCTTATTATAGTCTAGTATAAGATATATCGTAAATATTACAAAGGCTTTCTAATTAACATCTATTTAATCAGCTGCTGAATTAGTTAAAATGGTGTTTCACTAAACTTATAAAGATATGTCTGATATTATATTATTTGAAGTCTAGTCAAGCTATGTCAGTTCTGTCAGCATCAAAATCGACTCCACAAAAGCTAACCAACAAGTTCAAAAAAGATACGGCGTGTTTTATACACAAGTCAACTGCAAATTAAAATAATGGACCTATTAAAAATGCTTAATTCAATACACACATAGTTTTATAAATCCCCGCAAAAGAACACTGATTCCTACCAAGGAAGATTCGTAAGGCTATTCAAATCAAAAAAAAAACAATTTCAATATAGAAGATGGTTAGATGTTACCACCGGCTTGAGATCCTGTGATAAATATAATTAAATCCAAAACCAAGCAAAACACTGCACGGTCTCAGGATACAGTAAGCTCTTACTGCGTAGATAAATAAGGATCAAACGAACTTACCCTTACGTGAAGTTCGATCATAATTATGTGAACAGTTCGGTCCTTAGCAACTTATAATGTTTACTTATTGTAGTTATGCGTCCTTACTACTAGCCTTGCACGGAATGATTTAAAGTTTTTTTTTTTTCGGGTACTTAAATATTTTGTCACTTCACCGCCTCCTATAAGACGGCCCACCCGCAGTGTGTCTTCATTATGTTTAGAGTAGGAAAAACGTTTCACATTTTATCCTTGGGTCGGGTGATGTGTAAAAGGGAGGGGAGTATATAAGTTGCTAAGGACCGAACTGTTCACATAATTATGATCGAACTTCACGTAAGGGTAAGTTCGTTTGATCCTTAATTATGTTTCACAGTTCGGTCCTTAGCAACTTATAATGTTTACTTATTGTAGGATGTTTAGAGTCTAGATCTATAAAATGTGAATAGTTAGCTATTATGATTTGGGGAAATAGGTAATATAATACAAATTATGCCCTAAAAATCCAAATTCATTTATCTCTGTAATCTCTGTAAAAGCATCACATAATATTAAAGTTATTATTATTATTATTGTTATTTAAATATTTATCACGGGTTATACCCGGTCATTTTAGAGGCTTGCGTGGGGACGGATCCAACACGTAGAGGCCCTTTTTAAGAAATAAATGGTGTGTAGAATACCTGCCGGGATCAACTGCTAATATGGTGAAAAATGGCAGTTGACCTCGACAGGTGTAGGAACTATTGTAAGTATATGGAAAGCTTATATAAGTCTATGTTGTTGAACATTTGATGGGCTAGAAGCTAGGCTATTGCAAAGGCCGGGGTCACTTGCCATAATTACATTCATAATTATGTTGTGGCAAGTGGTGGCTTGCCACCCACTAGATGGGCTCCCCAAATGATCGTCCGATGACGACAGAGAGCAACACCGGTGTGAGTGACTCAGGGGTGTAGAGAGGTGTGCTGCGCTTTCTCCGAAGTTACTCGCGGCGTTATGCCCTTTAACACTTCCACCCCTGGAGCATTTAGCTCTAGCAACTCCTCTCTGGACGACCAATTAAGGCAAGCCAGAGCTGAGAGTCCTGCGGGCCCCCTTCAGTTTTCACTCGGCCGACGAAGACACGCCGAGGTGGAGGCCCTGACCGACTCTCTGGAGCACTCGGGTCCGTGGTGTCGCTACGCACCAACAGCTCGCCACAAGCTGCCCTGCGGGTTTATTATTATTATTATTTTCATGTTTTATTTACTCACGGGCTTAGCCCGGTCTTTTAGAGGCTTGCGTGGGGAGGGATCCAACACGTAGAGGCCCGTTTTAGAAGAAGTAAATGGTGTGTAAAACACCTCCCGGGGTCAACTGCCACAATGATGACCTTACAGCAGTTGACCTCGGTAGGTGGTAGGGACTATTGCAAGCATATGAAAAGAAGTCTAGGTTTATGGGGTTGAGCGTTTGGTGGACTGGCGATTGGGCTATTGCAAAGGCCGGGGTCACTTGCCATAATTACATTCATAACTATTTTGTGGCAAGTGGTGGCTTGCCACCCACTAGATGGGCTCCCCAAATGATCGTCCGATGACGACAGAGAGCAACACCGGTGTGAGTGACTCAGGGGTGTCGAGAGGTGTGCTGCGCTTTCTCCGTAGTTACTCGCGGCGTTATGCCCTTTAACACTTCCACCCCTGGAGCATATAGCTCTAACAGCTCCTCTCTGGACGGCCAATTAAGGCAAGCCAGAGCTGAGAGTCCTTCGGGCCCCCTTCGGTTTCCACTCGACCGACGAAGACACGCCGAGGTGGGGGCCCTGACCGACTCTCTGGAGCACTCGGGTCCGTGGTGTCGTTACGCACCAACAGCTCGCCACAAGCTGCCCTGCGGGCTTATTATTATTATTATTATTATTATTAGCCAACAGTAAAATCCATACGTAAGTATTAAGTCCGTAATAAAGAAGTTTTTTTTATTTTTTATTATTCAATATAAGCCAGTGTTAGACCACAGTCCCACCTGGTGGAAAGCGGTGACGCAGTCGAGGATGGTAGATTATCTTCAATGACCAATCGTAATATTAATACTGCAGAGGAACCGCAAGCAAAATTATACATTAGGGTTAAGTACCTAAGAATAGATAAGTCGTATCGAGAAAAATCTCTCCTCAAAACCTGTCAACAGTGGCAATAAATCTTTGTCTTGTAAAAACGCGCAAATGCACCTTATAAAACATATTTGAAAGGAAATATGCATAACCTCACCATTAGACGATGACTGAAATTGAAGTCTATTTTCGTAATTATTTTGTATAATCAATAACCGAAAAATATATACGAGTATAATATATATATATATATAAATAATGTAAGTAAATATCAGTTTGTGAACGTAAATGTTCCTAAAGGCCACACAGGCCACATATAATAGTTAGAAAAACCTTAAATTAATTATTTAATTAACACGGTGCACAACAGAAAACATTACTGAACATATCACCTTGACAATAGGTAAGCAATAATTTGTAATTCATGAACAAACTTGTATTTCATTCATAACAGTAAAAGTTATCTTTATGATAAATTAATTGCACTTTGAAAGTTATTGCTTTCTTTTTTTTATAGGAAACAAGTATTGGTCAAGACACATTAGGTTATAGGTCTCATTTTATAAGTTGAGGGTAGATGAGGAGATATACCCTCCAAATGTTATTTATTGTGTCACCTACCCTCATATGTATCTATCAGCTGCCAGCTGATTGTAATGTCAATGACCGTTACTTTATCTCTTAAAAAGGATATTACAACAGTCATACATCGAACTTAAAGTTCTTTATTTCATACTAACTATACCGCCCGTACAGGAGGCGCTAATAACTTAAAGAAGATTGTAAGCAGATCATGGTCGGAATCGCTATTTATTTAGTACATTTAGGTGCTATAAAGGTAGGTAGGTATATACACAACAGTCACAGTCTTTAATTAATGCAGTCATTACCGTACGTAATTTTAAATGTATCTAGTCATTGTTCTCGATTACTGTTCCAAAAAGGATTTAAGTTCTTTATTATTATTTTTTTTTATTTGCAGTAGTTTTAAAAATATAGGGAAAACACTTAAAGTCTCCATATTACAAACATATCTACACACATCAAAAGTGTCTAGGGATCAACATATATTTTTGCAATAACTTTTCTCCTGATTGATATTAATTAAAATTTTCTTTAAGGATTCATCAAATAAAGTGTTTTCGTTTGTCACAGTAACGATAAACCAAGTCACCTTTGCATTAATAAAGAAATTTGCCATTTTCCTAATAAAGGGATTTTTGACATTTGAACCACTAACACAAAAGTTCGAAAAAAAGACTGAAATAACAGTTTTCTTTAAAATTTTATTGGGTAACTTAAACAATTAATAATCCGTGTTTCTACCGCGAACACTAACAACACAAGAACATCGGTTTGGCATACTCAAAATGAGTTCATCCAAATCACGCTGTGGAATGGCCGCCCATGTTCGTTGCAACAACAAAAAAAGGTCTTCTTGCGACTGGATACCCTCCATATTCGGCAGAGCTCTTCTCTGTAGCATATCCCATGCATGCTCAATCGGGTTCAAGTCTGGCGACTGAGCAGGCCAGGGCAGGACATTGATGTTAGCTGCGGCGAGAGTCTGTCTTACAACTCTTGCGGTGTGCGGTCGTGCATTATCATGCATTAACTGAAATAAGGGACCGATTTGCACTTGTAGAGGAACGATGAGTTCTGATACAATCGTCTCAGCATAAATTTGAGCGTTGAGGTTGCCTCTGATCCAAATCAACTCAGTTCTTCCGCCGATCCAAATACCCGCCCATACCATGATGGTTCCACCACTATAAGGATGGACTTCCTGGCAGGATTTTAATCGCTGTTGGCGTCCAGGGGTTCTCCAGTGTCGTATACGTCTTGTATCCGGTCTCATACCAAAACGAGACTCATCAGAAAAGCACACGAAACGCCATTGTTCTTCTGCCCAATTTCTGTGTTCAAGAGCCCATTGATATCGAATCCTACGATTGTGCATTGCTATAGGTGGTACCCGTAGCGGTCTTCGGGAATGAAGGTTCACTTCATGCAAGCGGTTTCTGACTGTTTGGTCGCTAATTAAGTTCCCTGAAGAGTGATGAAGCCTCACGGCTAACATCATGGCAGTTATTGTTGGAGCTCTTCGAGTTAAGATTTGAATATATCGGTCTTGTCTCCGTGTGGTGCAGCGATACCGTCCTCCATGGCGCTCAGCCACGGTACCAGTGCTTCGGTAACGTGTCCAAAGTCGACTGATAACACTCTGACTTGTATTCAGAGCTAAAGCCACAGTA
Organism: Furcula furcula; assembly: GCA_911728495.1. NCBI lineage: Eukaryota > Metazoa > Arthropoda > Insecta > Lepidoptera > Notodontidae > Furcula > Furcula furcula. Next base: position 16,270,944 of record OU452249.1, on the reverse strand, counting down.
CGTTGCCGGGAACCAGCTTCTATCATTCCCACGGCTCTGAGCATTTCTTCCCTGCTTAAATGACGTCGCCGCTCCATAATAACGTTGGTTTTAATCAGTAGTAGGGAAACAGTAGCACTAATAATGTCTTCAATGCGTTGTATGTTTTTATAGGGAAAATATTGACAGCTGATTTTCATCTTTTACTCGAATTTGATTCACAGTTCCTGATTCAAATTATGAAATGCACCAAAAAGGATCCATATAAATTTATAAAATCATAAATTTATTACAAAGCCACATCTCAATCTCAAGAAATCCGCTTAAAAATGCTTGATCCCTAGACACTTTTGATGTGTGTATTTCCGGTGTACTTAATGTGTATTTTATTTTCTACCATTAAGCACCTTATCTAAGTATATTTTCTCCTTTACCTTAATGGTACTTTACATGGAAAATACAAATATCTAAATAATTGTTTGGTGTTCATATAAATATATGAAGCAAATAATTATGTATAGCGTTTAGAACAGACTTATCAAAGAAAAACCTTAGACCTTCCGTTTGGTTTATTAATCACGGTTAAAATCAGAGGTAAGATACTCATATCTGGACCTTATACAAACAAATACGCCAAGGTATGTTTTTATATTTTGTATAGACAAATAACGCTGAAGACATTTTCACGCAGACAAATCTGTTTTGCATGTGAATCGAACCCGCAACCAGGGCATAAAAAAAAAAAGTAAATTACCCAACAGTTTTTATTTATTTTTTATTATAATTATTACCAAGGGATGGTAATAGTAAGTACTAGTAAACACGACTAATATATTTGAGTTCAAGAATAGTTCCTATCTCGAAAAATATAGTAACAACTAAAATTAATAGGTAGTAAAAAATACTGATATGGTCGTTGTCAATCTCAAAAATCTTAGGAAGCAAAATACATTGAATAGAGGGCGTAAACTAGATAGTTTTGTGTTTATTGTAGACAAAGCATATAAGTTACTCAAGACAGCTTGTTTGTGGTTTATTACACATTAAAAGGCACATCAAACTTATAAGAGGAATATTCACAACGCTGTTAGATAAAATATATCAGGAAAGATCCAAATGAAATATCCAACAAAAAATTACATAAATATAATCGTATGGATTCTGAATAATAACATCAAAGATCAGCCAGGATGTTTTTTTTTTTTTAACTGTGTGGATTATATAAATATATACTTAATTGTATTATGACACAGTGATAAGCTAGAACAGAGTTCCCTTTTTTTTTAAACACACTGTTTATAGGTTTATATATATATGTATACATATATATACCTTAGTTAAGAACAAAGACAAAGGACTTAGACTGAAGACAAAGGTTTTTAACCAGTGTGTGTTGCCAGTGATGACTTATGGTACTGAGACGTGGTCTTTAACAGCTGGCCTTTTGGAGAAGCTCATAGTCACACAACGAGCTATGGAGAGAGCTATGCTCGGAGTTTCTTTGCGCGACAGAATCCGGAATGAGGAGATTCGACGAAGAACCAAGACCACCGACATAGCTCGTAGAATATGCAAGTTGAAGTGGCAGTGGGCAGGCCACATCGCTCGAAGAACCGATAACCGTTGGGGAAGAAAGGTTCTCGAGTGGCGACCACGAACCGGAAGACGCAGCGTAGGCAGGCCTCCCACTAGGTGGACCGACGACATTGTTCGCGTCGCAGGCAACCGGTGGATGCAAATAGCAAATTGTCGTTCATTGTGGCGGTCTAAGGGGGAGGCCTATGTTCAGCAGTGGACGTCTTCCGGCTGGTGATGATGACCTTAGTTAAAAAAAATATCACGTAAAAATGATCGTGTTAAGATAATACAATAAGACTAACTGTGTTTGGACAGGGATGTTGAAACACCCTGTATATACCTTTACTTCATTATATTATTTATTTTTGGAAAAATCGAACTTTATGAATTTACTACACAGATTTAATGTAGTATTCAATATTTTATGACCATTAAATTTAGAAACTAGAATTATGTATGACAAAAAATTCGTCCTCAATTTTGTCATAAGTATTCAAATAATAATTTTGCAACTATATTGTTCATAAAGTTAAACCATAAATATAGTCATCAAGGGCATACATTTAGCTAAATTAACGACGAATTAATAATATGACGATTGTTTTGTTCTCTAGATCAGATTTATCAATAGTTATTTTCAACTAAGTATTTATAATAAGTGTAGGAGGCGGCCGGCGGCCGGCGGCGCGGCGTACTGTCCCATAAGTTCAGAGGCTACTTACTGCAGCTCCACGGTGGTGCTCACGGATGCTCCGGCTGTAGGCCGGCCAGGATCTCGTCGAGCCTGTGGTAAAGCCCGCCGCGGCCAGTCCGCCTCGGATCTGCTAGATACCACTTTGCAGTACGAACTACGAAGTTTTGAAGTCTTATTAATTCTACTGTGAAAAAATATTAGTATTGTTATTATAACTTCTTAATTATTTACTCATCTCGTCCAGTGGCGCACGACGTATTCCGATAATTAGGAGGACCTACAGATCGAATTATATCTGACGATATTGTACGAATCCCAGGCAACTGGTGGATGGTACTAGCAAATTACAGTTAATTGTGACGTTCCAAGATGGACGTCTTTGTATATTCAACAGTGGATGTTGTCTGGCTGATGATAATGATCGGATTATATGTTCCCAGATATGTTGGCGGCATGCATTTCATAATAGTGTTTGCAACAATTACCCGCAATAAGGAATGCGTATCGCATTTATCTGTACATATGTACATTGTAAGGGGGAGGCCTATATTCAGCAGTGGACGTCTTCCGGCTGGTGATGATGATGATGATGATGTACATTGTTTGTACAAATGAGACGACACGGTGTGGAAACACGCACCGTAAAGAAACATGTCATACTGACATACCAGCAGCAAGACCTATACTCACATGAACATTGTGTATTGCACAACGATGTAAAGTTGTTCATTATCTTACGACAGAGACGACCCAGATTGTATTGGAAGCTCGCATCGTATGAACACAGCGCAAGCAACAGCTACCCGATGTTGGGTGTGTGCATCGCATGAACCGTAAATACTCACATATATACTCACATCTGCAGAGCTGACGTATCGCACTATAACGGTGAATGTGTTCATTATCTACGACAGAGACGACCCCGATTGTATTGGAAGCTCGCATCGTATGAACACAGCGAAAACAACAACTACAGGAGTGTGCATCGCTTTTGTGTAACGCACTATACGGTTAACGTGTTCAACACTACGACAGAGACGACCCCGGTTGTATTGGAAGCTCGCATCGTCTGAACACAGCGAAAACGTCAAACCCGCTGGTGGGGCGACAACTACCCGCTGGTGGGGTATCGCTATTAACCGTAAATGTGTTCTTTATGTACGTGTGAGACGACCCTGTATGGAAGCTCGATTCGTACGAACACAATTTAAATAGTGCACGACGATCCATTTCCCGAAGACGAAGAGTCGTCCGACGTCACTACCGCGGCGGCACCTCTCCGTTGTCCCGACGTCGCGGCGTCGCCTCTCAGTTGTCCGGTTCTTGACTTTCACTTTTTCTTTAATACTAATTTAATTATTTTTATTTAATACTAAATACACTTGGAGCTTTGGATTGGAGACGTGCGAAGGCTTGAGCACGGAAACAAACATTGAAGACCCACTGCGGGTGGGCCGTCTTATAGGAGGCGGTGAAGTGACAAAATATTTAAGTACCCGAAAAAAAAAAAAACTTTAAATCATTCCGTGCAAGGCAATTTTTTTTTTTTTTTGTATGAGTAGTACTGTTGGCCGCAGATGGCCATTACAGCTTCACCGGACAAGAGGGCGAGCGCTTTGAGCGCTCCAGCCCGGAAAGGTAGGTAGCGACTAGCTCAAGGGCACCTCAGGGAGGCACGGCCTCGGCTTGGGCTGCCGCTTAGAGAGTGTGAGTTTACCACCGGTTCACAACGCGCCCCCGCTGAGAAGAACCGGCAAGAAACTCAGCGAGGGGATGCATGTCGAGGTCGCATGCGTACGACCCTTCGGCCTCGCCGGCGAGACCGGTGTCTGTGTGTAGGTGTGTGTACGACTCGTGACGTCGTTGTCGGTGTTGGTGTTGGTGTTGTGTCATGGTCCAGGAGGACGGACATCGGGTCGGGTGGGTCGAGCAGTACATGCCACGGACGGCGGCGATGTACGGTAGGTCGACGATCTGAGGGACCGGGACCAGGGTCGGGGTCGGGGATATAGTCGGCAGCGGCGCCGATGAGCGGGTTCGGGTGGACGCAAGCTTTTTCAAAGTAATGTTCGGACATTTCCTTGAAAAATTTGCGGATAGGGACTAGACCGAAGTCGGAATGAAGGTCGACATTCCGTATGTACCACGGGGCACCGACGGCATGTCGAAGGAATCGGTTTTGAATAACCTGGAGGCTATTGATGATGCAAGGCTAGTAGTAAGGACGCATAACTACAATAAGTAAACATTATAAGTTGCTAAGGACCGAACTGTGAAACATAACTAAGAAGTCCTATGGGTACACCGGCATAACTGTGACATAAGGACGTTCAACATCCCAGTCCTCCCGTGACCATGGGTGCTGCAAAGCATTCAAAACGTCGGGAAAGTATAATGATTTCTGATACTTACGCGAATATTACACATTGAAATGAAACTAATTTTACGGATTATATCGCGGTTTATTTTTGATTTTAATTTCCCGACGTTTCGAATACTTTACAGCATTCATGGTCACGGGCGGACTCCATATACATATTACTTAAAATACATATTACTATCAAAGACGGCGCCAAACTGGAAAACAGTTAGGTACCTACTGCCCTTGTAAGTATTTGCTAGACGTTAGGCGCCGACTTCGATAGTAATATGTATTTATAATATGTTGTAGTCCAAATCCAACAATGTAGATATAAAAACCACTAATTCTTAGAAATTATTTCAGGCTTTTTAGTTGCATTTTGAAGGCGGTTCTTTTTTTTGTAAAAAATATTTTATTTTATTCTTTTTAGTGGTTCCCTTGGTGTATTATTAGGTTAAGTTTTAACAACTTATATTTTATTCTGACAAACAGCCAGTTTAATATTTATTTTAAAAACACCCACTACATAACACAACTATGAACCATCACTAAAATATAAGCTTAAGCAAAAATTTAAAAAAATGTGACAATATCTTAATAAAACTAACCAATTGTCATAAACCGAAAATATCTAGGTGTTATACTCGTAGTTCTCGAGAACCATGGACTGCAAGCTCGGTGGGTCTATATTTATTTGTGCCGAGAACCCGTATCCACCTTCTTGCTCCATCGTCAGACCCTGATCACCATTTTTCTAGCAACTACTCATCGAGAGCTACCCAACGAGCCCAAACTCGGCAGATCTACGTTTATTGGTGCAATGATCCCGTGACGACCTTCCTGCTCCATCATCAGACCCTGATCTCTATTTTTCTAGCAACTACTCGTCGAGACCTATCCAACGAGTCCAAATTCGGTAGGTCTACGTTTGTTGGTGCCGAGATACCGTGACGACCTTCCTGCTCCATTATCAGACCTTGATCACCATTATTCTAGCAACTACTCGTCGAGAGCTACCCAACGAACCCAAACTCGGTGGGTCTATGTTTATTGGTGCCGAGATCCCGTGACGACCTTCCTGCTCCATCATCAGACGCTGATCACCATTTTTCTAGCAACTACTCATAGAGAGCTACCCAACGAGCCCAAACTCGGCGGATCTACGTTTATTGATGCAGAGATCCCGTGACAACCTTCCTGCTCCACCATCAGACCCTGATCTCCATTTTTCTAGCAACTACTCGTCGAGAACTATCCATCGAGTCCAAATTCGGTAGTTCTACGTTTAGTAGACATGGCTAGGATAGGATGAATTGTTAATTTTATTACAGAGTTCCGGTGGCCATCTATGGCCTTCTTCATCAGATCCACTTCACCAAATGATACTTTCTGAATGAAAATGTTTGACTAGTTTCTAAAAATACCAAAAACGCTATATGTATGCCTATAATATTTAAGGAGTTCCCTCAGTTACTCATGGTTCCCATCATCAGAACTTGATTTTGAAAAAAATGGGACCAATCTGGAAGCATATCCTTTCAATTAAAAAAATAATTTTCCAAATCGGTTCGTAAACGACAGAGTTCTGAGGTAACAAACATAAAAAAAAAAAAACATACAACCGAATTGATAACCTCCTCCTTTTTTTAAAGTCGGTTAAAAAGCCAACATGAACTATAAATACCACAAACCATACATCAAGGAATATTAAAATGCGAAATAACTCTGCCAACATTATTTATTTGAAATTGGAAACCATAAGGCGTCTGGTAGTTTTCATTTCGTATTTTTCCTTACACAAACTGTATTGGTGTTATTAGAAGCAAGACCAGTAAGTACGCAATATCTCCGTCGGGGCCCGCAGGAATCCTCGGCGAGACTATGGCCCGTTATTGCATGGAAATTCTTCGGCGTGCAGGTTCATTGAGCGACTCTTTTGTATAAAGGTTCCGTACAATGTACCGTGGAGGTTATTGTTTTTCAAAAGCGAGGGAGGCACCTGATATTGCCTCCCCTGAATCACAAGCAGTTAGGTTTATTCAATTAAGGTTGTGTACGCGAGCCTTTGTGGTTAGAAGGTAAAAATGTAAGTCAAGGCTGAGTGGTTCTGTTTTATATTAATAAATTGGTTTACGATTTTAGCGCGTCTTTTCATGAGAGTTTAATAATTTGCCTACGTATACGTTATTGAAAACAATTCGGTTACATTGAAGATATATTAATCTCTAAAAATTCATTAAATTAAAAATAATAATTCTACTAATTGATTATTGTGTTGATATGAATACCTAGTACAAAGTTATTCATCCCGTCCTTTAGTGAGTCATTATCTTAATAAGATTTTGTTTACGCATTCTGAGTAAACCATTATGGACCTAAATTGCTTTCAAAAATAATTTCTTATTATATTCCTTTCTCTAATGTTTTTAACAGTCCTTGGTTTTATCCCACTGTTGGGCACAGGCCTCCCCTCAAGATGAAGGGGCTTAGGCCATTATCCACCACGTTGGCCAAGTGCTGGTTGGCCGACTTCGCACGTCATTCGAAAGCTAGCAAGGCTTTCTCAGACGCATGCAAGTAACCTCATGATGTTTTCCTTCACCAAAAGCTAGTAACAATCGTACAAAGCGATTTTCACATGAATAACTAAAGAAATCAGAGGTGCGAGCCAGAATTCGAACCTGCGCACATTGTTTTCCAAGGCAAGTGCTAAAATATTTCATAGAGCAGGCACAGCTCAGTAGCTGTGCCTGCTCTATGAAATATTTTTTTATCTAGCTAGCATAGGCTGGGTTGCATCAAGAAAAATTAAAAGCAGACTGCTTTGAAATGATGGCAACAAGGGCAAGGCAGAAATGTCTCAAACTCAAACTCAAAAATAGTTTATTTCAAATAGGCTTAACGCTAGCACTTTTGAAAGGTCATGTATTTTTTTTTAAAAAGCTACCACCTGATCACAACGCGGCCTCAATTGAGAAGATCCGGCAAGAACTACTACTACTTACGCACAAAAGTACAAACTCAAGGTTTGCCAACGAGCCATGGAACGCAGTATGCTAGGGCTCAAGCTCAGTGACCGGGAGAGGAATAGAGTACTGTGTTCTATCACACGTATATCCATCCGATGTTATCTTAGCGGCCAAACTGAAATGGGACTGGGCTGGTCACGTATGCCGCATGCCAGAAAACAACTGGGCTAAAGTTAAGTTAAAGTAAAAGCTAGTTAAGTTAAAGCTAACTACAAATTGGGCCCCTGGTTGATTTGGACGTCGAGGTAGACCAAAGAAACGATGGTGCGATGAGCTGCGAGAGTTTTGTTGGGATTTGAAAACCAATGCAGAAATAGGGGTGAATGGAAGAACGGAAGGGAGGCCTTTGCCCAGCAGTGGGACAGTGTAGGCTGATAAGATAAGATATACTTATACTAGCGATTCCCTGCGGCTACGCCCGCAATTTTTTTGTTCCATCCCATTTAACCCCTTTAGGAGTAAAATTTTCAAAAACCCTTTTTTAGTGGATACTTAACGTCATAAGAACAACCTACTGACAAATTTCACCTTTCTAGGTCCAGCGGTTTGCCTTGTGCGTTGATGAATCAGTCAGTCAGTCAGTGAGGACAAGACAATTTTATATGTATAGATAGATGTAACCGCAGTGAAACGTTATCACTGTAATTGCAGAAACAGTTCATTAATTAAATACAAAAATTTAAGCAATAATGCCCTAATGGCCGATACGACCATAGTTGTCAATCTTTCACAGGATTTACGGGAGATATTTTAGTGCACAAGTGCGAGTGCGCTTTCTCTTCCTTTAATCTTACAATCCGATGGGACGGAAAAGCGGCACGACCGGGAAGAGGTCAGGCACTGGACTGACTTTTAACATGCCCATCCGACCCATGGATCCAGTGATCGGCCTGCAATGTCGTAACCAGTAAGGAACAACTATACACAAATTTGTTCCTCTTAGCGGGATTTAAAGCAGTTTTCCGCTGGACAACGGAAATAAATATAAATTCTTAAAATAACATAATAAGTACATAACTATCATTGCCAGACTGTTAATGATTATGGAATACCGAAAACGCATTTACGGTCCAACGTACCCACGCATTAAGTCTCTGCAAATACTGCCATATGCAGCGAGACTAATCACATTAATGTCTGTGGCAAAGGTAATGCTGGCTAGTCTAAAAAGCCGCCATTTGCACATCTGAACCGTCCTCTGCAGGACACACAACACAGTACCTAAATTATTAAATCTCATAGTATTAGGAACTCATGTTAGATTAGTTTTGATTATTAAACTACCACTACCACTTGTAAATAAACTTTTAATACAAACATACATACATAAGTACATACTTTTAATTCTTGGGTAACTCGCACAAATATAAGCTAGTAAATCTATATTAATAAAAGAGCAGGGTGTTTTCTAGGAATCACGATACAGCAAAAACCATATTACGTACAATCTTGAAATTTGGAACCAACATTATTCAAATAGTCTAGGTGAACAATAAGAACGGATTTTACGAAATTCCATATCTAAGTTGGTCAAATGGGCTCCCAAAGTTTGTATGGAAAAAAAATTTTTTTTCGTCAGTTGGACATGAAACTTTGTCAGTGTACTAAACAAAATAAATAAAGAAACACGTGTAACACACTTTTTGAAAATCGACCCATATTGGGATTTTAGCCTGGTTTTTGAGTATGCAACGTGGAAAAAAAATTCATACTGCATTGCTGAAACTTTGCGAATACATTAATCAAATTATAGCAATCCAAGTGCAAATAATATTTTTTTGAAAATCAACTCGTAAAGGGGTCCATCGGGGTCCAAAAAATGTTTCTCGACCTACAGTCATAAAACTTAGTTTATATATTGCACACAAGAATCTAAGAAACCTATTTCCAGCATTTTTCAAAAAACTACCCCTAAGGTTTTTTAATGGGGTTTCAAAGTTTGCACAAAGAAGGATTTTCATTTCATCCTATGATGCAGCTAGAGTAACGAAACTCGGTAAATAAACTCAACACAACAATTGAAAAAACTAATTTTGAGCATTTTTGTAAAATCAACCCCTAAGTGGGTCTAATGGGCTACCAAAGGTTGTATGAAAAAAAAAATGTTTTTCGTCACACGGACATGAAACTTTGTTAGTGTACTAAACAAAAGAAATAAAGAAACACATGTAGTACAACTTTTTGAAAATCGACCCTTAAAGGGGTTTTTGAGTATGAAACGTGAAAAAAACATACTTACAGCATTGATGAAATTTACGAATATATTTATCAAATTATAGCAATCCATGTGTAAATATGATGTTTTGAGAATCAACTCCGAAATGGGTCCAATTGGGGTCCAAAACATGGTTTTCGACCTACAGTCATAAGACTTAGTTTATATATTGTACACAAGAAGTAAAGAAACCTATTTCCGGCATTTTTCAAAAAAACAACCCCGAAGGTCATATCAAGGGGTTGAAAATTTTGCACAATGAAGGATTTTCATTTCATACTATGATGCAGCTAGAGAAACGAAACTCAGTAATTAAATTCAACATAGCCATTGAACAAACTAATTTTGAGCATTTTTGTAAAATCAACTCCTAAGTGGGTCAAATGGCCTCCCAAAGTTAGTATGGAAAAAAATCATACGGATATGAAATTTTGTCAATGTACTAAGCCAAAGACATTAAGAAACACATGTATCACAACTTTTTCAAATTCGACCCGTAAAGGGCGTGTTAGCATGGTTTTTGAGTATGAAACGCGGGAAAAAATATCATGCTGCATTAATGAAACTTTGCGAGTACATTTATCAAACTAAAGGAATTATTGTATATATAATATTTTTTTGAAAATCACCTTTTTAGGGGGTCCAATTGGGTGCCCAAAAAATGTATTTCGACCTACAGTCATAAGGCTTAATTTATGTATTCTACACAAGAGTCTCAGAAAACCTTTTCCGGCATTTTGCAAAAAACAACCCCTATGGTCATTTAATAAGGTTTGAAAGTTTACACGTAGAACAATTTCCAATTAATGTTACAATGCAGCTAGAGTAACGAAACTCGGTACACATTGTTTTGTTGAGATTAACAAAACAATTTAACAAACTAATTTTCAGCATTTTTTGAAAATCAACCGCTAAACCGGGCGTCTACCAATGGGGTTACCAAATGGTTTCCACTTAACAACCTCATAAGTTTTTTAATGGAATTGCAAAATAAGTACAGTACTTATCTTTTTAAATAAAGAAGCAAATATTGAAGAATTCCAAAAATTCATTGAAGAATTCCAAAAATTCATTTTTTTTTTCTTAGATGGCTGCTCATCTGAACTTAAGGCCATCAATGCCGGAGTTCCTCAGGGGTCTGTTCTCTCTGCTACGCTTTTCTTGCTGCATATAAATGACATGCTCGGACCCAGTATCTACGGGTATGCAGATGACAGCACAGTAACAGAGAGATACGTGTCCGATCCAAGGGCTAGTAAGGCCACAATCGAGTCTCTCAGAGTGAGTATGGTGGAACGGTTGAATTCAACGCTGCAGTCTGTATACGAATGGGGAATTGCAAATAGGGTTGAATTCAATGCCTCTAAAACACAGGCCTGTCTCTTTTCTGCCAAGAAACATTCTTTTCTGCTTGATCCTGCGTTTTGTGGTGTATCTATACCGACATCCAACCATCTAGATTTGTTAGGTCTCAATTTATCCTCCGACCTTAATTTCGGACGATCCATTGAGTCAAAAGCCAAAATATCTGCTAAAAAACTTGGTATCTTGAATAAGGTGAGGCGGTATTTCACAAAGGAACAGCTTTTGATTCTTTACAAAGCTCAGGTTCGACCCTGCATGGAGTACTGTTCTCACCTGTGGGATGGCTCTGCCAAATATCAACTTGACTCCTTGGATTCGCTAGACAGACGCGCTCGCAGGATAATTGACGATAACGACCTAACAAATGAAAAACTGCAACAATTGGATCATCGTCGCCTAGTTGCATGTTTATCGGTTTTTTACAGATTGTTCCACGGTGAATGCGCTCAAGCACTTTTTGACCTTGTACCACCATCCCCTTTCTTTTACCGGACTACCAGGCGCCGGCAGGGTCTCCACCGCTTTGTCGTTGACACTCCAACTTGCCGCACTAAGCGTTTCGCTTCTTCTTTTCTCATGCGCACGGCCAAGCTGTGGAATACCCTCCCGGACGACGTTTTCCCTGATAAATATAACTTGGGTGTATTCAAGTCTAGAGTGAACAGGCATCTTATGGGTAAGCGCGGTCCATCCTAGACCACATCTTCACTTACCATCATGTGAGATTGTGGTCAAGCGCAAACCAATTTATTATAAAAAAAAAAAAAAAAAAACATTTCTTACACATATAATAGCTTACACAAAAATACAGGCTATTAGATCAGGGTTAATAAAAGTGTGAACAATTTTGTTACATTAGTGTAAACAATATTTTAAAAACCTCGATCCATAATTCAAAACACATTTGAGTAACATAGTAAACGCGAGTAGGTATTTGACACTTTAATATGTTTTTTTAAAAAGCCCTTGACATGGTAGGGCGTACTCTTAAAATGACTTTCCTGCTCCATTGTAATACCCTGATCTGTCTATCAATTTCTTGTCAAAGCCTATCAAACAAGTCCAAATTCGGTGAATCTACGTTTATTGGTGCAGAAATCCTGTGGCCACATTCCGGCTCCATCATCAGACCCCGATCACATCTTTCTACTGACTTCTCTGACCTCGAGACCTATCCAACGAGTCCAAATTCGGTGGGTCTCTGTAATGTACGCATACCAAACGCATATAAAATAATACCTTAAGAAGTGAGAAAAAATAGTCTTCTTTTATAGTGGTATATTTTCAATTAAGAATATTGATAACTCAATATAATATTTCTTAGCTTCTTTTTTTTATTAATACCACTTTTTGGTAAAGAATTCAAACAATAGCACGTAATTCTCGCATACAACAAAAGGATCAAATGAACACGTACATGTATATGTACTATCGCGGACACGAACGGTATCAGTTTTTAATCAAAATCGTTTGAACGACGTTACGTGCGCTTACCCCGTCCGCACGTATTTTGGGCCGGCTCGTGCAAGCGAGTATCATCCTAAAGGTATGTAATACACCGCTTGTGACCGCTTGAGTACATAAAGTTGTATAACTGTAAGTACTACAATCAAACTATAATGATAAATGTTACCAATATTTTTAAACGCATAGTTTTATCACGTTTAATACGTTGTACGATATGAAAATCGTGTATTTAATAATATAATCAGGACAATTTACACACGATTTAATTTACTTAGACAATTTAATTTTCTTTTTTTTTATTTACACGTTGCCATCTGATCCTAAACATAAATGAAAAGTCTGTGCTATAGCAACCTATAACCTATTTTTCTTTTCATCTCTTAAATTATTTACTATTACTTAAGTCTGCGGTGTTAATATGAAAACATAAAAATATACAGCCATGTTTTCAACGTTCCTAACAAATACCTCAAAATATCTTCAGACACACCCACATTATTACATTTTTGTTGAGTCCTACGCAAAAACCTCCCGTTTACAAAAGTAAATACTAGTTTCTAAATAAATAACACCTACATAAATCATTTTCACATACACCGCAATGGCTGATTGTAGCCCGTCTCTAAACATGCTAAAGGATTAGGCTGAAAGGTCCATTGTCAAAGGCACAAACCTTTGTCAATTATCTTTAGCTCAGACACATTGAACAATCTAATCTTAAGAAAGTGGTTCAAGATGGTTCTGTATAGTATAATGTTATCAATGCTATCAGTCTTTGGGCTTAGCGAGCGTAGCTCTACATTAGAATTAGTTTCATTTTCCATTGTATCTCTTGATGTTAAATGCTTTAATTAACTGTTTTGTTAAACCGCAACTGCCACATGTTAAATGATTTACTGGTAATACATACTGTTTAGTAGCAATCATTAATAGAAAGTCAAAATGGTGACTTCTATTCCTATAGTAAGAATCTATAATACTCGCTTATTGAAATTTAATTAATATCGCAATTTCGAAAATGAAATGTACAAAACATATGCAATTACGCTGCCTATTATTTGGCATCAGTCAATTAACAGTATATGAATCGATCATGAACACAATTAGTGTGTAAATGGAGACTGTTGGACAAAAATATCGTGTACGGACTTTTATACTACTTAGTTCATAGAAATACCATTTGAAGATTCTTCTAAGCAGTATTGCACACCTTAACGAGTTCTACAAAAAAATCCTCAATAGTATATGTTTATCTCTTAGGGATAACCCACAATAATCATTTTTTTTATTTTTTACTTCTTATGAGATATAATTGCTTATTTACGAAGCGATTTTAAGCAATACAGCATTAATACATATCCAATCAAGTACGAATACATTTTTTACCACCCATTCGAAGCCGGGGTGGGCCGCTAGTAATAATATATATATAATTGAGGATCAAAGGATCAAACTAGTTATCTTATAAAGCACATGTTTCCGGACAACGACAGAATTGTTCTTAGTTCCTAAGTTCTTACAACTGAGTGCTTGACGAAACCAGTGAATAAAAAGTAAAAAGTAAAGTAGTATTTACATATTCTATAATCATAACGACCATAGTTAAAATACCTCAGATAGAATACCAAGTAGGTATAGAGTTTTATAAATCCAATAGGGTCTGTTAAGTAATTGGGACTGAATAAATATTAAGTACCTATTTATTCGTACAAAGGTGTAATGAAATTTTTATTAAATTGGTGCTTTACTTATCTGTAATGAACAAACACCATGTCCACTATGTGACGTCACAAGTATGTCGTAAAACGCAACGGAGTAGGGACACGCTATTGTTTACACAAGATGTACGCTTGGTGTTAGTACCGTGCACATCGTAATTTGAAATGAATTGTCTAATCGTCCTGCGAAAACAAGTTATCGCATTGCAGATCATAGTTTAAAAATAAAAACACACTTGTTTGATTGATTTAATTTTGCAGTACATTACAAAGATATAAAATAGCAATTATAAATTGAAAAAAAAACAAGTGACCCCTCGAAAAAAAATACCGAATAGATTTTCCATTCCGATCCAAATAAAAATATTTTTTAAATAGAAACCGCATTCAAAACACATCTACTCGAGAGCTACAATGCTGCGGATAGACAAACATACTTTTTGTGTCAGGGACAATAAATGTTAATTAACTGCTGCTTTTTTATGCTGTTTTTTATGACCACAGCAAATCATATCGACCCAGTCTAGCTATGGGTGATGTGGAGACAGGTCGTATATTCATAAAAATATAATTACAGTTGTACATAACTTTTTGTACCCGGACTAAAATTTTAACCAAGCATGACCCACATTCAAAACTTAGCCAATAATTTCACTTTGCTTGCGTTATATTTGCCCTACTTTCGTGTCTATGTCAAGAGACAGTTTAATAAACAGCTAATGTTGATATCTCTAACACCAATCTCCTATAACATTATACATAGCGAATAGCTTGGCATCGGGAATCTAATAAATGTTTTATTGGATAATGGTTGCCTACTTGAAGCTTTGAAGGTTTTTTATTGAATAGGTGCTACTTAGCTCCAGGGGCACTGTTTCCCAGTCATTATATCAGGCATTATTATATACCTAATCTTATGATAATTTTATACTTTAATTTACATTTTATTTTAGGTAGTCAAACTCTTAACATTTAGACCCTATTCCCCACCCCATAGTTTAATCTTTAAGCTTTAATTAGCTTTTTTGTCATGAGATATTTGCGAGTGGCATAAAGATACTACCTGTTGAGTAAAACAAGCGGATATATGGAAACGAATTCTTTAATCACTATATACAGATTTAATTTAAATCAACTTTATATACAAAATCAACCATATTGGAATGAGCTCCGTGCCAGAAGGGCAGTGTTGCAAGAGCAGTATTTTAATCTGCCTAAAAATAATAGTGTTGTCAGCACAATGACAAAAATTACAGACTAAACTGAATTTATATAATATTACTTTATGGTTAGTTGTACTAAACATAGTTGGGCGGCCATGGCAGCCAGCCAAATTGAAACTACATATTATGTAAAATCTAAGGTGTAATACAATGACTCAAATGTCAGTGCAACTAAACATGGAACAAAAAAGCTAACATTTATTTATTACAAATGTGTGTGAAACTGTAAAGATAAACTTAAACACATGAGCAAACATGTACTTATAAGAAAATAAATATAAGTTTAAGATACTTACATACTTTTTAACTAATTACAACTCGTCACTCTATCATTGGTAGAGGACATAACTTAGCTATAGACCTTAAATATATTTTATTATTAAATTTTACCTCAGCCACACGAACATTGTGGTCATTTCCTGGAAATACTTTGACAATTTTAGCCAAGGGCCATTGCAACGGGTTGGTGTTAACATTTTTAACAAGCACTAAGTCGCCTACCTTTAAATTAGGATATTTATGCTTCCACTTGGGACGGCTCTGTAATTGTGTCAAGTAGTCAGCTGACCATGCCTTCCAAAAATGTTGTTTCAGTTTAGTAACAACATTCCAAAATTTCAGTCGATTTGTTGGAACTTCCAACAAGTCCACCTCGGGATAACTTGACAGAGCTGTGCCAATTAGGAAATGACCAGGTGTTAGATATCCTCCTTCGGTGGGATTGGCAAGCAGAGGTCTAGAATTGAGAACACCTTCAATCATGACTATGACACTATTAAATTGCTCATAGGTTAAACAAAGTCCTCCAATTACACGCTTAAGATGGTGCTTTACACTTTTGACCCCGGCTTCCCAAAGGCCACCAAATTCAGGAGAGTAGCTAGGGATAAATAAAAATTTTATGTAATTAACTTTACAATAATCATAAACAGAGTCTCTATGAGCTCTGGAAGATTGCAACTTATACAATTCTTTTAACTGACTATCTGCAGATTTAAATGTTTTCGCATTATCACAAAATACTTTAGTAGGCATACCTCGCCTAGATATAAAACGGTCAAAACATGCCAAAAAGGTTGCGGTTGTCAAGTCAGATACAACCTCTAAATGTATTGCCTTAGTAGCAAAACACACAAATACAGCTATATACCCCTTTGTTACGAGTGGCTTTCGAATCCTTGCCGCTTTTATGTCAAACGGACCACAAAAATCAATGCCAACATGCTGAAACGGCCTAGAGGCTGTGACTCTTTCTGCTGGAAGTGAACCCATAAGCTGTCTGGCAAACTGTGCCTTAAAACGAAAACATCTTAAACATTTATGAAGTACCTTTTTGACCTCTCGAATGCCATTAATTATCCAAAATTTTTGTGACAGTGAGCTAAGCACTAGCCTGGGGCCAGCATGTAATAAACGAATATGTTCTCTTTCAATTATAAAAGAGGTCAAATTACAATTTTTTGGTAAAATTATAGGATGCATTTTATCACTTGGTATTCCTGCATTATGCAGCCTACCACCTACGCGGAGTAAGCCGTGAGCATCTACATATGGATGTAAATTAGCAAGACTTGAATGTAATTTTTTGTTATTAACCATGAGGGAAATATCTTCTGCAAAAAAATGCCTCTGAAAAGCACGAATAATAATTAAAAGTGATAGCTCTAATTCTTTTGGAGTTAGACTCTCCTCTTTAATAATACATTTTCTTAATGAATTATTATAAAATCTATAAATGTAAGCAACTATGGACTGTATTTTATTTAAATTAGAGAATTTCTCAAACATGTTCAAAAGTATACATGGCTCTACCTTTTGAAGAAAACAATTAATTTCATCATTAATAACAATCTGTTCATCTACTTTTATTGTAATTTTATCATGTGGCAAGTTTGGATTTAATAAAAACTGTGGACCATGCCACCACAGCGTGCTGGTCTGCAATTTATGCGGCTCTACCCCACGAGAAATAAGATCTGCGGGATTATCACAGGACCGAACATAAGACCAGGAAGACTTATTTGTGATGTCAACAATTTGTTGAACTCTATTATTAACAAAGGTATTACCTTTGACTCTACCCGACTCTATCCAACAAAGTACTATTTGGGAATCACTGTATAAATGTATAGAATGTGAAAATCTCGAGGTAAGAGTTTTACTGACTCTATTGGCCAGCTGGGCAAGCAATAATGCACTATTGAGCTCTAGTTGAGGTATAGTAAGTGTTTTTGCCAGAGGGGCTACCCGGGATTTTGAACACAAAAGATTTACTTTTACACTACCATCAGGGTTTACAATCCTCAGGTAGAGACAACAGCCATAAGCTTTCAATGATGCATCAGCAAACCCTACTAATTCAATTGTTGATAATCCCTGACTCTCAATAGATCTAGGTACAAAAATACTCTCCATTACTTTTAAATTAGTGTGAAACTTTTTCCACTGCTGAAAATGTTCTATGGGAAGGATATCATCCCACCCTATTTTTATAGACCATAAGTCTTGCATGATCATTTTTGCAACAACTATGATAGGTCCAATTAAACCCAAAGGGTCAAAGATTTTTCCTATATAGCTAAGAATCTTCCTTTTAGTATTTAGCTCCTCATCACACTGTGACAAAGGAGTACGAAAATAAAAATTGTCAGAGACAACATCGTACCTCAGACCTAAGGTCTTAAGTATATTATCTTTACTCAGGTCAATCTCCTTAAAATATCTAAGATTACAATCAATGTCATCTAAAATAGATGGACAGTTAGAACACCATTTGTGTAATTTAAAGTTTCCTAATTTAAGTAGCTCTATAAGTTGAGACTTTAATAGAGCCACTTGCTCTATATTATCGCTACCAGCAAGTACATCATCTACATATGTATTTGAGAGCAATACGTTTGCAGCCAATGGAAATTGACTACTATATTTACTTGCAAGTTCTACTAGACATCGAGTTGCCAAAAAGGTAGAGGCTTTTAATCCGTATGTAACGGTCTGTAACTGCAGGCAACTTACAGGTTCACTAGGATCATCCCTCCATAAGATATTTTGCAAACTAGTGTGGTGTGGATTGATATAAACACATCGAAACATTTTTTCTATGTCACATACTAAAATATATAGGTATGTTCGAAACAAAAGAAGGATGTCAAACAGCTCACCCTGTACCACAGGCCCATTCAGCATGACGTCATTCAATGAGATTTTATCTTTTGACTTCATACTTCCATCGAAAACCACTCGCAGCTTCGTGCTTTTACTTTCCGGGTTAAATACTGCATGATGAGCTAAAAAATAAACAGAACCACAATAAATATCATAAGAACTGATATCAACCTTTTTGGCATGGCCTAACTCTATATACTGATCAATAAACTTTTTATATTCTTCCTTTAATAATGGATTTTGTTGAAATTTTCTTTCTAAGGAATAAAATCTTTGTAATGCAACTGAAAAGGAGTCTCCTAATTGTAACTGAGTTTTAGCATCTGTCAGAGGATAATCCACATAAAATGTGTTATTCTCTGTTCTTACAGTTTGCTTAAATATACACTCCGCCTTCTGAAATTCATTTGAAACTTTATTTACAGGCAGCTCAGGCACATTTTCAACAGACCAAAATTTTTCTATTGCATTTTCTAAATATCTTTCATCACAAATAACAAAGTTTGAGACTACATTTGTACAAGGATTTTCATTATATATACAAGTTGTACCAGCCAGGGTGTAGCCAAATACAGTGTTTTGTAAGACTGGGCCAGACTCTAATTTTATACACCCACTCAATAATGAATTAAAATAGACATCTGCTCCTAATAAAATTGAAATTTCTAAAGGGACATTAAAATTATCATCGGATAAATTAATATTTTGTGGAATATCTAATTTTGAAACATCAATAATTTGCTGTGGTTGTGCCGTAGTGATAGTATCAACTACAAAACAATTGACATTAAAGTTTACATTTTTGTGAATTTTTGAACTTACAAGGAGATTGACAACTTGATTTATTTTTGTGGCTTTATTGCCAATACCAATAATATTGGTATTCTGAGAAGAAGGTGTTAAACACAATCTTTTTACTAAAGAATTTGTTATGAAAGATACCTGACTTCCACTATCGAGCAAAGCTCTTACAAATATGTCACGACCAAATTTGTCATTGACTTTAACCTTAACGGTAGGTAGCAAAACATTACAATTTGAAATGTTATTATTTGAACATAATGATACAGGAATTTCCTGTATATCAGTATGTAACAGTGTATTATGAGCCTTCTTACAAACTTTACATTTAAATTTGTACTTACAGACATTGTCCATATGAGCTCTTAAACAAACAGAACACAATTTGTGATCTTTAATAAAGGTGAGGCGTGTCTCTATAGGGACCAACCTAAAACTAGGACAATTAAAAATTGCATGATCCTTTTTATTACAATAAGTACACATTACATTGGAATGTGTAGAAACATTAGTGACCCGCAAGGCAGGTTTAGATTTATTATCAAAAGAATGCCCTTTTAGGGGGATAGTATCCTCCAGCGCCATAGCACGCTTATCTAAAAAGGCAAAAAACTCTTGTATGGTAGGCAATGTCTCTGGATCTCGGTCAAGATGGAACGCTCTATGAGTATATATATCAAGCTTCTTAAAAAGTAAACACAGCAAAAGGCGATCCCAGTCATCGACTGGTTCATCCAGATTTTTTAATATATCCGCTTGTTTTACTCAACATAGCGTGTGGACCTTCGAGTAGTCAATTAGAATCAGTGATTTTCAGTTTTTTCCACCGTGATACGGTGATACATTGGAATGCGGCGTGGGTTGGCTGGACAATGTCCGCTGCCCGGCGAAACTTCAACCAGTATACAAAAACTGGTTAATTAACAGTTAACTGGTTGGTTTTTGCGCCTTGCTGTAAGCAGAGGTTGCAAAGTTGGTGCAATCTTGGAAGTAAGCAAGCTGAAAGGGTATGTCTCCTATTTTTACAATTTGATCTCCATCTTGAATGCAAGACCGGGGCGCCTGCGACGTATTTTTCCAAATGCGCCGACGACAATTTGCCAGTTCGAGTTGGTGAAATATCGTACAAATATTCACAATGGTATTGTGATTGTAACGTCAAGCGGCCAAATTACAAAGTGATCGTGGTGATTAAATTATATTCGTAAAAAAAAAGTGATCTGTAAGTGTTTACGTTATCTGCCATGGCAGATCTTAAAAAACTTAAGTTGTCGCGTGCGGCATGTAAAGGAACTGTATCCAGAATCCAAAAATTTGTAGAAGGCCCGTCTATTGCATCCTCTGCAACAGTGGAGATATTAGAGGCTCGTAAGGAAAAACTTGTTACCTCGTTGAAGCAGTATGAGTCTATTCAACTTGACATTCTGAGTATAGAGGAGAATGATCCGGAGGATGTAGGTGCCTTTGAGGAACGGTTTTATACCACACTTGCAAAATTAAATGAACTAATCAAGACTAAGTTAGACTCGTCCTTACAGTATCCAAGCGTTTCATCATCACAGTTACCAAATATTGACATCCCGTTCTATGACGGTAAAGATTTCACAAAATTTAAACCATTTTATGACCTGTTCATGGCTGTTATTGATAAAAACAATAAGTTACAAGATGTACAAAAGTTATTTTATCTGCGTAAATATCTTCAGGATGAAGCATTGTCTGTAATTGTAAATTTACCATTAGAAAACAAATCATATAAAGAAGCATTGCTTTTACTTACCAAACGTTATGATAACAAAACACGTATGATATGTAATCATATTAATTTAATTTTGGACATTCCACCAATACAGAAAGGTACGGCAGCCTCTATAAGGACCATTGTATCTCAAGTTAAACAACACTTATATGCATTAAAAAATCCGGCTCGAAGGACCACACGCTATGTTGAGTAAAACAAGCGGATATATGGAAACTAATTCTTTAATCACTATATACAGATTTAATTTAAATCAACTTTATATACAAAATCAACCATATTGGAATGAGCTCCGTGCCAGAAGGGCAGTGTTGCAAGAGCAGTATTTTAATCTGCCTAAAAATAATAGTGTTGTCAGCACAATGACAAAAATTACAGACTAAACTGAATTTATATAATATTACTTTATGGTTAGTTGTACTAAACACTACCTATTAGAGGCATAAAAATGGTAGTCTCACCTAAAATAACATTAACTATGCTAACCCTAAAAACATAACTATGTATATTTGCGGTAATAGGCACTTAGTGATTGAAGCTTTCATTTCTCAATCACCAATCCAATCTACACATTTATCAAGTGGCCTCTGATATTTCATTTGGTTTTTTTACGATTTCCATCGATGAAAATACTTTCGTTCATTCTTAGAAGCTCATAAATCTTTAAAAATAATGAGTTTATTTTAGGACAAGCACGGAAAAATACAAATTAAGGTAATTTGGCTTTTAGCGTAAAATATTTTAGCATTTATTATATCTTTGCAGATTACATTTTATTTTTTATGCATGATAATTGTCATAATAATTGCTACTTTTTTAATAGAAAACCTGTGTTCTGTTTTGTTTAATAGCTAAGTACACGTATAGTGTTATAAGCATATAATGAAAATACTTATTAGATAAGTATATACAATAGTTTGTTATTAGTTTATAAGCCTACTTAAGAATAAATAAATAAAAATAAAAGTATTTCGTAAGGCATTACTCGTACGTTGTTACGGATCAATTATT
The DNA here is from genome assembly GCA_911728495.1 of Furcula furcula. Classification (NCBI taxonomy): domain Eukaryota; kingdom Metazoa; phylum Arthropoda; class Insecta; order Lepidoptera; family Notodontidae; genus Furcula; species Furcula furcula. The sequence goes on along the minus strand of OU452249.1, from coordinate 16,248,578 downwards.
TCAGTTATTCCTTTTGAATCAATTTACTTATACACTAACTGTATTATTAATAAAAATTGCTTATTTTTCTCTTACTCAAAAGTTACACAGGGAGTAGTTAATTCTAGACTAGTCACGGAATAGCTACGTGTTAATAACGGCATTAATAAATACGAAGTAGGTTCGGAGTAACAATACAATTCTTACACTGAGATTAAGGTGTATGTTATGGCAACCCACTGATATTAAAAGTAAAAAATCTTTTTAAAAAAAACATTGAACGGACTTCAATATCACTGAAAAGTATAAAATAATTTAAATATTATTGAAGTTGGTGTTAGCTTACCGGCTGTGTATATTTGGCACCAACTTCAATAATATTTAAATTATTTTATACTTTTCAGTGATATTGAAGTCGGTTCAATTTTTTTTTTTTGTCGGTTCAAAAAAAAAAGATTTTATTTTAAACTTTTTAGTGATCTTTTCATATATAAAGATTGAACCATCGAAAACCGTAAAATTATCTAGATAGGTTATGATCACATTATCGTCTACATAGTTTTACATAATTCATGTTTCTTCAGAAAAAAATATCCGGTCGTAATGAAATTTGCATGGAATCATCATAGCAGTTTACTCTCTCGAATAAAAAAAGAATCATCGCAATCGGTTCATAATTGTCAGAGCAATGTAATGGAGAACATCAGTTTTATGGTTTTTACCAGATAAATTCCTCCACATCGTTCATGGTCCTCCAGGAAGTTCTTATCCGGTTGTAATAAAATTCATACAGATTTAATACAGTGGTTTCTTCTTTCGAATAAAAAAATAATCATTGAAATTGGTAAATATTTGCCAGAGTTATGACCCTTTTTGTCCTTAAAAAGCGACATAAAGTCATCGATATAGGCTTTCCTGCAGCTCTCAGTGCGCAGTCACCATTCTTGTTTTTTAGGAACTGCTTATTACTACGCAATAATTTTTTTATGGGACCCAATCAATGGATTGAAGAATGGATGGAAGAAAGATTTTTTCAAATCGGTTCATAATTGACAGAGTTATGCGCGAACATACATAAAAAAAATAATAATATATATATACAGACGAATTGAGAACCTCCTCCTTTTTTGAAGTCGGTTAAAAAGAATGAACAACCAGAATAAAAAGACACTGGCAGTTAGGTAAATTTTGATATATGACACTTTTATTTGACAATCACAACTATCACTCTGTATTTCTCTTACATCATTCTGTATTTCTCTTGTTGAATTCAACATAGTGGTTTTAGAATTTGTGCTATTTTTTATTAGCAGAATATTATCTATAAAGCAAGAAAGTATATAACAATTAGGCCGGGGATCTAGCCTGTTACGTATGTAACAGGCTAGACGGTGTAGCTGTATAGCTACACCGTCCCTAACAAGAAACTACAGTGCTCCTCAAAGGACGCGTGTAAGAGCAAACCACGGTGGGCCTCAAGCACGAGCCGGCGCGTGTAATGCAAAACTTGCTGAAAATGCAACCTATCCAAGAACAGAAGGCCAGAACAAAATGAATCAAGGCAGAACGGAAGGTTAGAAGTATGAACGCATCCGGCACGTGTACCGAAAACCAGCTGACGGCGCACAACTAGATCCACTGAATGGACCCATGGCGACGGAATCGGCTCTTCACTTAGCTTCTAACAACGAAGCGGTCACTACATATTTAAGTTAGATATTAAAAATGAAATTTAATTTAATAAAAATTAGTTTTAAAATCAGTTCTAATTATTTCTTAATCCGGCTGACGCCTACATAACTAGCCTAATAATAGTTTATTTTATTGAGATCGGTTATTTACCTCTCCACGAGCTCAAGTCCTTATTGCAGCTAAAACTTTCAAGTGAGGTGGTATAAAGCCTCCTCTTTCATCTCCAGCCAAATCATTTTTAACCATTTCAGTAATGTAATATGCACTTGAGCATGTAAATCTATATTTATATTTAAACTCGTCTTCTTCAAGGTCTTCAAAAGGGTTATTGCGAGGTTTATACAATTTCACATGCCTTATTAATGGTAATATTTCTTCAATTCTAGTTTATTTTATTGAGATCGGTTATTTACCTCTCCACAAGCTCAAGTCCTTATTGCAGCTAAAACTTTCAAGTGAGGTGGTATAAAGCCTCCTCTTTCATCTCCAGCCAAATCATTTTTAACCATTTCAGTAATGTAATATGCACTTGAGCATGTAAATCTATATTTATATTTAAACTCGTCTTCTTCAAGGTCTTCAAAAGGGTTATTGCGAGGTTTATACAATTTCACATGCCTTATTGATGGTAATATTTCTTCAATTCTTTCTATCATTCTCAAATCGTCAATGAAATAATCTCTACTCGAATGAACACCAAACAAATATCTCAATGGAAGTTAGAAATATAATACAAATCTATGCTTACTCAAGCGTTAAACCATGGGGCTCCGCGGAGTAACTTTTACTCCGGGAGTAAATTTTGATTAGATAACTCCGTCCTTACTCCTAGTTTATTAATACCATAATTGCCTAATATTTGCATAAGTCTTGGAGTAAAGTTATTCTGACGCTAATCATAGTTTATTAATAAGGCTGTAGCTGTCTTATTAATAAAAATTGCTTATTTTTCTCTTACTCCAAAGTTACACCGGAAGTAGTTAATTCTAGACTAGTCACGGAATAGCTACGTCTTAATAACGGTATTAATAAATACGAAGTAGGTTCGGAGTAACAATACAATTCTTACACTGAGACTGTTCTTCTAAGGTGTATGTTATGGCAAACCACTGAAATTAAAAGTAAAAAAATGAACAAAATGACTAAAAAGACACTGGCAGTTAGGTAAATTTTAATATTTGACACTTTTATTGTGTTAAGTTGTGATTGTCAATCACAACTTTCACTCTATATTTCTCTTACATCATAATATTCTGTATTTCTCTTGTTGAATTCAAGATAGTGGTTTTAGAATTTGTGTTTTTTTTATTAGCAGAATATTATCTATAAAGCAAAAAAGTATATAACAACTAGGCCGCGAATCTAGCCTGTTACATACCGCTACACCGTCCCTAACAAGAAACTACAGTGCACCTCAAAGGACGCGTGTAAGAGCAGAAACCACGGTGGGCCTCAAGCACGAGCCGGCGCGTGTAATGCAAAACTTGCTGACAATGCAACCTATCCAAGAACAGAAGGGCTATTGTATGGACGCATCCAGCACGTGTGCCGAAAACCAGCTGACGGCGCACAACTAGATCCATTGTATGGACCCATAGCGACGGAATCGGCTCTTCACTTAGCTTCTAACATCGAAGCGGTCACTACAAATTTAAATTAGATATTACAAATGTATTTAATTTAATAAAAAATAATTTTAAATCATTCGTTATTTCTGAATCATCCGGCTGTAGCCTACATAACTAGCCTAACAGTTTAGTTTATTGAGATAGTTTATTTACCTCTCCACGAGCCCAAGTCCTTTTTGCAGCTATTAATGGTAATATTTCTTCAATTATTTCTATCATTCTCAAATCGTTAATAATATAATAATAATAATAATATCTTGGGACAATCCACACACGGTCATCTGATCCCAAACTAGGCAGAGCCTGTACTATGGAAACCAGACAACTGATACTAATACTAATATACATTTCTTTTTTTGTAAATACATACTTAAATAGATAAATAACACCCAGACACTTGGTGGGAATCGAACCCACGACCCATCGGTTAGCGGACAGGGTCACTAACCACTAGACCAACGGGCCCGTTAATGAAATCATCTCTATTCATTTTAATCTACAATAATTACAAAATACCACTAACAATAAACTACACTAGTAAGTACTCGAACGAATACCAAACAAATATGAAAATATATTTAGTTTATGTTTAGTATATATGTATATCTCAATGGAAGTTAGAAATACAATACAAATCTATGCTTACTCAAGCGTTAAACCATGGGGCTCCGCGGAGTAACTTTTAGTCCGGGAGTAAATTTTGATTAGATAACTCCGTCCTTACTCCTAGTTTATTAATACCATAATTGCCTAATCTTTGCGTAAGTCTTGGAGTAAAGTTGTTCTGACGCTAATCATAATTTATTAATAAGGCTGTAGGTGTTCACCGTAACAAAACTGGGTCTAAGTCAAGACAGCTTGCATTTGAGCAAAAAAAAAACGGTGAAACTATAATGATCATGAATAACCGAATAAATCCACGATTATTTTAAATACTGCGTAGGTATTTTTAATAGTAAAGAAAATAAAATTACATTTTCCTCAAAATAAGCATTTTCTTTTATCAAACAGGTAACCCTTTATTATATTACTCCCCTGAATTCAGTCTCATTGTGCATTTTTGGCATTGCTGCATAGCAACACTAAATATAAATTGTTGATTTATTAACTGTGGCAATATCGTTCTCTTTGCTCTGCACTTGTGACTCGAATATACGCATAATGATTTCTGATACTTACGCGAATATTACACAACCGAAAATAAACCGCGATATAATCCGTAAAATTAGTTTCATTTCAATGTCGAATATACGCAATTCTTGGATCTCAAAATTTTATATAAATAACATCCCACGGACAGCACCCGAACCAGCCCCCAAGTCGCTACATATAATACATTCCACGTCCACATTCCTCCATTAGTACACTACCGTTTATGCAGCTGTTAGTAGGCTAGGCAGGCGCGCTGTTTACCTTAGACGAATTTCTTGCGAGCCTTGGCACTAAGTTAAATAAAAAAAATTAAACAGCGTTGAAATAAGTAAAACAAGCAACAATATAGAGTTTACACAAGTTTCGTACGGTATCTTGTTCTTGTTATCTTGTTCAGTGTCTTGTTTGTTTCTTTAGCTCAATGCTTTTGTATTAGGTATAGTATAAATGCAAGTTATGCTAAGCAAGTGTCTGCTGCTGAAGTGAATTCAAGTTTATGCTTATTTTATACAACTGCTAGTGTGGTGGCGCCACTTGAGACGACAGTGTTAGAGGAAAATGTCGATAGGATAAAATGCATAATCTGCTTATAAAATCGCTAGAAGTTAAATTGTTGTTATAATTGATTTTTCTAAACAAACTATTTCAGCAAACTATTTGCTTTTTGTAAAATTATGACAATACATCAAAAAATTAAATTCACGTTACTCAACGAAGAATTTTTCAACAGTATCCTAAAAATAATTAAAGATCTTAACTCATGTCATATGATAACACGAAGTATCTTTAACGCTAAACTTTGATGCCAAAATATTCTAACTTGTATGGTAGAAAAACGATGAATTACATGACACCTCACCTTATAAACCAATTACCTATCAAATTAAGAGATGAACTAACAAATAAAAGTATAAAGTACAAGTTAAATGAGTTTTTCTTAAAAAACTTACACAGCTAAATAAAATCACGAACAGATATTATACGCACATACAATCATATACATTTATACTTTTCACTTTTCCATGCACATATTTATATATATATTTAACTATAGCATGTGTTAGCATCGGTGATATTTTTATATAAATAGATATAAGTAATTTGATTATAATTTGACTTATTCCCTTTATCAGCGACGATTGAGGGTAGTAGAAATTTACTATGCTTTGAAATGTGTTGTATTAATTAAATATCTTGTTAGTTGGTGATATTTAACTATTGATTAACAGCTATAAAATTGTTATGGAAAGCCCTATGCAATTAGAATAATTTATTATTGATATTGTATAAAATATTGTAAAACGAGTAATGAAACTGACAATGTCACCCCCACTACTTCAGTGGATTGAGATTGCTATAAATACGTTGTAACCGTTTAGAACGGTCAGTCGGTCCTATTGTCCAATGAAGCTGTAATGGCCATCTGCGGCCAACAGCGTCTATCATTCCCAAAAAAAAAAGACGGACAGTCTTGAACAGTATTTAATAGTCGACAGTCGTGTACAATCTTCAGTTGGTGACGGATCACTAAAAAGCTAAGTATATTTAGTATTGTTTAATTAATTTACATTGTTATGATGATATTGTGTTGTAATGTTATTATGTTATATTTATGATAAGTCAAATAATATGATATATGACTTGGAGCTGGTGCTGGAAGTGGTTGTAGGGACTGGCAGAGACCACTTGGGGAGTCCCATATATTTTTATATGGTTCTCTCGTCATTGACAGTGTAATGGAATTTGTTCTGAGATAGCAAATGTGTCATTATCGACATTGTTGTCTAATAAATATTATATACTGATATTTGAGACTTTTATGTTAAGGTACCTCCAAACCATTAATGAATATCCGATAATTTGATAGAGGATACTTTTATTAAGGTATTACCCTACATTATTCAGTACTAAGGTTATAAATGATCTAGACTATTTAATAGTCGGCTATACATCCTGAAATATTAATATACTGTTATATATTCTAATAATTTAACACATGCAAACAAATACTGTCATCCTATGTATGGGGCGCTTGCTTCAATTTGATATTTATTTTTAAACATACTTACATGGAAAATGTGTTTCCTTTTAGGTTATTTGCACAGAGTACTTTTGTGTATAATTAGAAAGTTGGTTGTTTTTTTATGACGGCATAATTTAATATTTTGTTGTGTGAACTTAGATAATAATTAGATAATAATATCGACGTTACTGGTGTACGGTAAAACTCGAATGAGTTTATGATACACCTTTAGTCCATATTGATGTTTGTACTTTTTTGAATAAATAAATAAAGGAGATGTTCCATTTTGGGCCAGCACTATGTACACTACATGGATAAATAGTAAAAACATAGGAGAGTTTCATAAAAATAAAATTAATTTGAAGCAGAGTACAATTGTACATAAATCATTACTTATAGAGTTATTTAGTATGTCTACCCTGTTTTTAGGACAGCCATGACAGTTGCGTTTGACGTTGGTTTACTACTTGACAGGTAATGCCAATATCTTCATGGGTAATGCTATAGGTGACGTTTCGTAATAGATTGTTTACGCGTGGAGTACATAATGTATTTCGGAGTTTACAGTGATTATTTATGTTTACGGACATTCATTGACTGTTTCTTTCTTGACCCGGGGTCTTACTGTATTGATTATCGCCAGTGATTTGGATTGGAATCCGTTGTATAAGTGCTATTTCACAACAAGTTAAATCGCAGGTATAGTCAGTTGTCAAAATGACATTTTAGTTACGTATTTCCGATCCATCATATTATTGTGCTACAGTAGTATTATATTCTCTTTGGTGTTGCTCTCCTCGATCACGATATCTCTATAAATGTACAATAAAACGAAGCAATATTAAAAAAACAGAACATTACAAAACAGTTACTATATTGCATAGTTATATATACATTTAGTGTACATGGTGTTGGCCCAGGCTCCATACATTTCTGGAAGAACTCCTTTAATTTATTTAAATAATTTTATTTTTTTGTGGTTGTATTATATTTATATTCGCAACATGGTAGAATTAACCATATTTTACGTAACCATTTATAATCTTTGCATATGTAGCACTAAAACAAAAACGAAAAAAAAGTATAAGTATAAGGATATTGGCTCCGAATAATTTTTATTCCTTTCGGAGTAGAAACTCTAAGTCCATGGGGCCCTTCTGCCCATACTTTATTTAGATTTTTAAGTAAGAGGTTGGTCAACATTACAGGTTTCCTCGCCCAGAGAGTGACTCGCTCAGAGGGCTGGCATTTTGGGTACCCTACCACAAGGACCAATTTGTTTACACCTAATAAGTTAATTTTATTTATTTATTCTTTATTATTATGAAGTGGTTTCTTTTTAATATATGTATATTTTTATTTATATGTTTATTATGTAAATAAAATTTCAGTAACACTAAAGCACAATAAAATTTTCTCACAATTACAATATAAAACTTTTATCAGGTCTGTCGGATAAATATAAGTAAAAATATCAGTTATCTCAGATTATCTTAGTTTCTTTTCATTTGCAGATCACTTATTAATAAGGTAAAATTTACATTTATCAGATCTGAATGGTTATTCAAATCTGATAAATGTTAGAAATCCTTTCAAAAAACGCTACCAACTCCATCACCAAGGAGAATTCTTTAAAAAAATAGCCTACATTTAATAAAGATAGAAAAGTGCTGCCAGGTGTTCGCAGATAACCATTCATCGTCTAGTTATTTGTGTTACTAAATGTAATCAATACTAGCAATTCTTACTGCTAACATTGCATTTGTACCAAGATATTGCTCACACTAGGTGGACAGACGACATTGTGCGCGTCGCAGGTAACCGGTGGATGCAAATAGCCAATTGTCGGTCATTGTGGCGTTCGAAGGGGGAGGCCTATGTTCAGCAGTGGACGTCTTCTGGCTGGTGATGATGATGATGATGATGATGATTGCTCACACTAAAATGGTTACGTAACATTCAAATCAATACGTGGTCTAACATTTGTTGTCATAGGTATGACACACGAATTTTTGTCATAAGCTCGATCTAAACCACTTTCTTTCTAAAAACAACTTTATTTTCTACCTGTGAAAGTCGACGTATCGTTGACACGAGTAAAAAAGGCTCGGAACTGTTATTATCATGACAGAAGCTACGCTAAACCTTTCTACAGAGATCGATGTGAACCATGTAACAGAAAAATCGTACCTTCTAACTGCATACTGTAACAGAAAAATCGTACTGACTGCATACTGTAACAGAAAAATCGTACTAACTGCATACTGCAATTTCTTAGCTATTAAGAAGCTCTAATATTCTTAGGGTGTTTTTTTTTCAGAATTAATAATTATAATTTAAACATTGTTTAAAGTTGAAAACTAAGAAAAAATCTGTGTTTTCTCGTGTGTTTTGAAATCTCACAGAAAATGTTTTATGCCATAAACGACAGGAAATTAAGTCGATTTCATGTGTTAAGCGCAATATAAATAAACTTTTAAATAATGTATTTTATTCCAAAGGTCACTGAATTTCTATTGTTGATGCATCAAAAGGTATATTTGGAATGTCCGTGACGTCAATTCAGTTCATGTCACAGACGGACAGGGCAAAGGCTGCTCGGGTTTACGTGTAAAGTTTTCTTCATAAGCTCACCGCAGAGCGCTCCCCTATCAATTGCTGTGCCCCTCCCCGCTACCCCCCGGTTGCCCCTCCGGGCCCCACTAATGATCCCACTTGTTAGGGCTCAGCACGGACCTTCGGTCGTGTCACCCGGTGAATAACAAATTCTGAGCTGATCCCGCTACGCCGTAGCTCGTACCAGACGTAGCCCTCAAATACTGTAGTATTTCAGGGCTACGTCTGCTACGCGTCATATTAAGAGAGCCCGACTAGCTAATAGTGTTTTTGTTTATATCTAAGGGGCTTGGTTGTAAAATTCGAGCTTATAAAACTTGTATTTTTAAGATAATGTATTCTTTTAGATGTAAAGTAAAATAGTAGTAAAAGAGTATGTAAATAATTGAAATAGTAATATTTCAAAAGCGGTTTTTATGAAACCTAATTAACATAATAATGTGTAGATATACAAAAATGTAAATGATACGAGCCACACACTACTTAACGTGTAATTTCAATTCCTCTGTATATTTAATTTAATTAATTCAAGCTGTTCATTAAGACCTTTTTAATAATACTACGTATGGTAGACGACGATAAAACGATACTGTGTAAACCACTCACATGAAGGCTAATTTTTACAAATAAAAAATCATATTTAACGTGGTTTTAGAATTTTTTACATATTATTCCATAGCTTATCTCAAACTTACTGTCAAATTGCTGAGTAGCCTGAGCGAGAAGTGAGGCGAAGACTCTATCAGCAAGCGGCGGGGGTTGCGGGGGGCGGTCATCGTCACTGCTGCTGTACCTATCACCCCCCCATTCCAGAGACCGCTGGCGTCTGACCCCACTCGCGTTGGGCACACTGGTAGGCAGCCCACCCGACAACCCGCTGAGCGAGCCGGCCTTCACGCGCCTACCTGGTCTCTCCATTCTTTATGGGTTCAACACATCGCTGTCAGCACATCTGTGGACAAAATGTATCACATTTCAAATCGTAGTCTTACTAGGTAGTAAGTCCCTTGAGCAGGAGACCGTATCCAGGTGCCACAACAGTGGGAAATATTCCGCCGCAATGTATTCCGGACTTTTAGTTGAAGAAACAAATGGACTTAATTTATGTCTCAGGTGACGAGAGTTGGGTGCAACTGGCCATGGGCATACATAACTAAGGTGCGTATAAATGGTACATTTAAAAAAAATACATATTTAGCCTGATGATTATGATGAGGAAAAAACTTTCCTCAGTGACTCTGGGTATAAGATTTCTCACTACTTACAAATAATTCTCATTCTACGCAAGTGACCATATTATGTGGCCGTTCATTTCATTATTAAAGGTAACAAATACTTGTAGAACGTTATTGTACTATAACTCGTTTATACCGAACTCGACAACCGCATAATCCCGCGTCCGAATAAAATAAATCAGTCCGATATTTTATCAAACGGGAACAACATTGTGAGCGGAAAAGAACAACTGTAATAAAGAGTCTACAAGTCGTTTGGTAAGCGACCCAACATAAATAGGAAGGTTCCGCGAGAGGGCGCGTGTTCGGACCCTAATCCACTGGATTGCGCCGCGACGCCGCCCGCGTCTTGCGGAATACAGATATTAACAACGGTATTTCTCCTATTTACTTAATTTGCAAAAGATTTTATGCCTATCTCGCAGAAGAAATTGAGTACTTGATTCGCTGTGAGAATTTGGTGATATAGATTTTGTTTTACTGCAGGGATTTATATGTATTCTGCCTTCACGTTTGTGATTGATAAAAAGCTTTATTTATTTACTGTCCCAAATACTTTCAACCCAGATACACTAGAGATTTAAATAAAAGAAATTACGTAGATGCTGTCTACGTTCAATCTTTTAAAAATGTATATATCTAAGTACTTACAAATTTCGATCTATTTGACCTTCTAATGCTTAGATACTGGCGCCGGTTGAACAAAGATGTATATAAGATGGATATCCATGGATGGATGGATGGATATGGAGCATAAAGCTGAGACAGGGGCCATTTCTGTATTTATATGTAAGCGAATGTATCACATGTAGGTAACCCAAATAAAGAAATTAAATTAAATTAAATTTCTGGCATCACACAGCTGATGGTATTCTATTACTGTAGATTTCGTTTATATTTTTATATTGTTCTTTCAAGTACTTTATGTGTTACTGTCTAAGAAAATAAATGTGTACGTGTTACTACCTTGTTCTGTGTGATTGTCAAAATAAAAATCTTTCTTCTTCTTCTTGATATATAATCTTCTATACATATAAAAATACTTGTCCTGACTGACTGACTGACTGACTGATTCATCAACGCACAGGCCAAACCGCTGGACCTAGAAAGCTGAAATTTGGACAGTAGGTTTTTCTTATGACGTAAGCATCCACTAAGAAAGGATTTTTGAAAATTCGTCTCCTATAGGGGTTAAATGGGGCGTTTTCTTTTGTATGAAACTTTTTATTGTATGGTTCGATTGATTTGAAATTTACAGAAAAGATTCTCTAAATAAAATAAATCAAAAAGAACCTTTGGGGGTGTGTTAGGGGTTGGTAAACTCTGTAAAAAAATTAGCGCTCGAAGCCGCAGGAAATTGCTAGTATTATACAAAGATGATGAACAGTACACTTTGTTTGCAATTATTCAAGTTTGCTGCACTCTTTCATTTCGTAGAATAAAAACGAGCGGTTAAATTTGAGCTCTGCCGTCTATAATACACATCAATAATATAAATTCTGTAAATACCTAATGGTAAAACTGTATCAAAGTCCATTCTGTAGTTTTAAAGAAATTACACTTTGTTAGCTATTTAGACACTAAAATAGTGATAATTATCAGAACAATAGTTTACAAATACAAGCGGATCGTAACGCGGCCTCCACTGAGAAGATCCGGCAAGAAACACCGCGGGCTTGTCTTTTTTAAATAATACATATGTATTTTTGTTTATGAATAAAATAATTTTATGAATTCGGTTAAAAATAAATATACTTTTATATTTGATTATAACATGTTGTGTTTAATATAATTGTCATGTTGTAAATATAAATCTATTTTGAAATCACGTGCCTGGCTGACTAACAGCGTGGGTGTCCTAGGATATTATTAATATTTCATAGACCCAACAAGGGACGTCTCATAAGTGTATTTATCTTCGTTTCAATAAAATTGACGGGATGTCGTGTCTACAGAACAGTTCAGTGATCATGGGCGGCTAATAGCTCATCAGCCCGCCCAGTTTAATATAAAGTAGGCTGTCTGTTTGCCCGGCTGCGTCGCAGCGTTAATAAACACGGTACCCTTTTCAGACAACACTGTGCATAGCTGTTGTTATCCAATATTTGTTCTCTTTATGGACGGATGGACGGAATTTAATGAGTTTATTTATAAAGAAGTTACTATAGCGTTGTGCATTTTTATTTACATCACAATCACCGCACATGTTTATTGTGTACATTCAATAACCACATAGTTCATCTGCCATCACTAAATGAAATACATGATGTATGAAATACAGCGATAGGTATACACGTTTCTACTGACTTATTACACGTGTAACAGATTTTTGATGAAAATTTCGCTTGCTAGGGCCGGTCTATTCGTAAATCAATAATATCCCTAAATGAGGTAAAACTATAATATCAAATAACATGAAACCTTCACATAATATGTGATGATTTTATTTCAAATTTTAATAACTTACTAATCTAAATAGTTTACTTTTACACTCTAACTTACTACAAATATAATTAAAATTACGTTGCATACAATATATAACTTATTAACTAATATATTTCTATCTTTGCTACAAACACGCACACTTATAAAAACAATATCACATAACACTCACATTTTATTACACACAAACACAAACAAGCTCGCTATTTGTACAATTCAATTATTTATGTTACATAAGTAGCCCCTTATAGCACAGAGTATCCTAATTTGAGGGGTTAGGTAATTTCAGATATGTAAAAAAATACTGTCATCAAATAAACAAATTTTTATTATTTTAAGTAATTAAATAACTTTGGATGTAACAATAACATATAAAACATTATGATATTATTCCTGTACCACAATGCTGTAAACTTGTCACGTATAAAATAAACGTCAGAGCCATGGGGAGCGAGACAAGCGCTTGAATTATGGTCGAGAAGGCAACCCGGGCTGTATTAAAACTGCATCCTAATGCCCACGATGACCCTTAGTACTTTGCATACTCAGTGTACAAACTTAGTAAATTAACCACCGTCTGCATGTTTAACATTCACAGCTTCACACTTGTTTTTGGCTTTTTAATTTGATGTACAACAATTTGTTTTGGCTATTTTCCTGTGGAACATTGTGGTAACAAGCTTAATGACGAACAAAATTGTAGAACGTATTATATTATTTATCATCGTCATCAGCAGCTGGAAGATGTCCACTACTGAACAAAGGCCTCCCCCTTAGAAGGGAGGGGTTGACATAATCCCCACGCTTAGCCAGCGACTTGGGGATCGCAGTATAGGTCGTAGGTAAACAAATAGAAAGACGCTGCTACCCGTCTTCTTGTTTTCCCTTAGTCGCCTCTTATGTACACCCAACCGGAGGGGGGGGGGGTTCTATTCTTACCCGGACACCTCACGGGTCATTTATGAGTATAGTTATTAAAAATACGTAACAAATAAGTACGTAAGTACTAATTATATCAACATGCAGTTAAGGAACAGAATCTTACAATTTATTGACCAATAATAATGTCCGTAGTGTCCTGTCTGGAACTACACATCAGTTAGTCTACCACCAGCTGTTTGAGCAATATTATTGTGATTTTATTTTCACAAGGGAAAGAAATGGTGCTATAAACTGTGTGAATTTGTGTCTGTTTCCCACATAAAAGTAAGATTACGTTAAAACTACCATGAGAGCTGGTGGTGCCTGATCACAAACTAGGCACAGCTTGGCCTATGGTAACCAGACAATTGATCACCAGCTTTTTTTGTAAAAACATTATACAAGGTGGGAATCGAACTCACGACCGAATGGGTTGCGGCCAGTGTATCTAACTACTAGACCAACGGGCCCGGCCGGGTTATAAGTTTCTAAATCCAGTTTTTATAAACTTATAGTTCAATTCAATTGAAACAGGAATTGAATTTTTAAACTTATATGTAGCGGTTTTAATAAATTTATAGGTAGGTACTTACACAATTTTAAGTGTTGTATAACATTTGAAAGAAACAAAAGAAACTATCTGAGTTTGAGGGGAAAACACAATTTGTGCCAGACGTGATCAAAAACTAACATTAGGCGCATCTGAATCTCGGACTCCAATCACGTAGGGAAAACGTTGGATAGGCATTAGGCTGAGGCTTTTGCTATTTCTGAACTCGCTGCATTCATTGCAGCCTTCGATTTTTACCTTTCATAACAGCCTAACTGTAATAACTTAAGTAGGCACTGATATGCTTTAAATTTTCTATAATTATATTTTAATAGGTATATAAAAGGTTACGTTTAGTAATGAGCACTTGCTTACTATATAAATGAAAATGTATATTTATGTTTGTTAATTAATGATCTACCAACAGACCTAAACCCTGCACCTTGTTGCTGAACCATGTTGAGGTAACAGCTCAGTGGGCGAGCGCTTGCCTTCGAAACAAGGTGCGCAGGTTCGAACCCCGGCTTGCACCTCTGATTTCTTTAATCAATCATGTGCGAATCGTATTTGTGCGATTGTTACTAGCTTTCGGTGAAGGAAAACATATCGTGAGGAAACCTACATGTCTGAGAAAGCCTAACTTGCTTTCGAATGACGTGTGAAGTCCGCCAACACGCACTTAGCCAGCGTGGTGGACTATGGCCTAAGCCCCCTCATCATGAGGGGAGGCATATGCCCAGCAGTGGGACATAAATCAGGGCTGTTAATATTAATGATCTACCAACGTTTTATTTTTAAATAATGGGACAATTTTCTCATTTCATGTTCATTCACAATTCATTCATATTGGTCGGGGATTTATATATACAGATACTAAAGGAGGAGAAGAAGATATTTCTGCCATGCACTTGTAGCCATCACGCCAAACCAGTCTGCTTGTAATTTCTCATGATGATACTAATCTGTAGGGAATTTTATTCCAGGCCCCGCCACGAGAGTTAAGTATTCCGAGTCCCTTCTAAGTTCTAGGACAAACATACATATTATTAGGACTGTACCTGTGTAATACGTATCGTATGGCGTATCTAAGTTGTTTTTTGTTGTTATGTAATAAATACCTACTATTAATATAATCTAGCCAAGGTTATTGTCAAGACGCAATGGGCTACGGAATGCAAACTAGATCTGTTTGTGGCAATCCCGAAAATCCCGAGATTAGCCAAGTGCAGTCCCGGGATTTTCAGGGCCAGAAAACGGGATCCCGGGATCTCGAGAGTATTCTCTAGTGACAACTCAGTGGTCGAGCGCTTGCTTTAAACAAAAGGTGCGCAGATTCGAACCCCGGCTCGCACCTCTGATTTCTTTAGTTAATCATGTGTGAATCGTCTATGTGCGGTCGTCTACTAGTTTTCGGTGAAGGAACACATCGTGAGGAAACCTGCATGTCTGAGAAAGCCTTACTAACTTTCGAATGACGTGTGCAGTCCACCAACCCACACTTGGCCAGTGCGGTGGACTATGGCCTAAACCCCTTTATCATGAGGGGAGGTCCGTGCCCAACAGTGACACAAAACTAAGGGCTGTTAAAAAAATAAAAAATCATCCATGCTATGTGGAAAAAGGTATATTCATTCACATAAATTGTTCCGCGAATCATCAACCAAAAATCAAGTACGGCTCAGTCGAATACTTCAATTAATATAAGGTTATATAAAACACGTATTAACAGAATAGATATATGGTCCGATGCTGAATTAGGAGTTAATTAATTTATGACGCACCTATAATTAGATGGCCACTGGCCAGTGACATAGACCAGATTAATGCGGCTTCAAGTGTCGATTGTAATTTGTAAGCGTTGTAATTATTGACGCAGACGTTTCATGTGGAATTAATTATATCCATGGTTATTATAAATATGTAAGTAAGTTAACCATTTCCTTTGAAACGGAAAACGATAGGATAATTTATCAGACTGTCTTTCTTTTTCATCTAAATTGATAGTCATATAAATTATTTAATAAATAAATGATTATTAATATGTAATAAATATAGCAAAATCTCATAAGAAAAACAAAGACGTGCCTAATTTAAACAAGTTGGTTCATTAGAAAGGTTAAGAATACGTGTTAAAATATTTGACAGTCTATGAAATAGGTATATCAAATAACTATTGTATTGCTAGCATTACTACATGATTTATCGATAGGTAGTCATGCCAGATAAACAGTCAAGTTAGATATCCAGTGTAGCCCCACCTACCTGAACCTGAATTGTCAGATATACCGCCAATCAGAAATCTGTAAACATTACTGTGTTCCAGTGTAAAGACCTACTGTAAAATCGCGAAGCCTACCGTAGTCGAACATCTCTATAAAGTAAATGTGGCCGGCCAAATAGATTAAATGGAAATAACTTCTCATAAAATGAAAGCTTCAATATTATCTTAACTTTTGAAATGACACCTTGAAATGTATTGCTACTGAATAATTTTAATCCTATACAATGTGTATCAGAATGATTCAATAATCGTCAAAAGCGATGTGACTTAGAGCAGATTAACACAATCCAATGAACGTCTCGCATAGTCCCCTCGCAGGACACTGAAAGTTATTAAATTAACAAGTTGAACACTCCGCCAAGCTTACGTATTAGGTAACTTTGATTTCAACTTTTTAACGAGCAGCATTCACGGTTAGTACTAGATGGTATTAAAGAAATGTTAGGTAAATGTTATATTAGAGACATAAATAGATAAGTATCAGCTTGTTTTTACTTTATTTTATAATGAGTGGGCTTATCACTAATAGTGATCTCTACCAGGCACTTTGGGTAAAGAGGATCTCAAATAGCTACTTCATTCTTTCGAAGTACACTATTTGTAGAGCAAATGTTTAACAAGTGCAACTAAATTATGATTATAATATAAATACCTAAGTACATATATAAGAAGAACTAGGAATTATAATGATGCCTACTTGATATTTAGAAAAATAAACGTAATAAACCACTTTGCAGAGTCAAATAATACCCTAAAGTAATAAAAATATATCTAAAATATGGTACTATTATTTTATACTCAAAAATTTTAATATAAAGCTCATCTGTTTTAATGGCCTTAATTTAAACTTCGTACAGACTAATGCACAACGATTTTAGTCTAATCTATGTAACAACTACATCAATACTCAGATATTAAGATAAACAGATACATATTACGCGTTAATATGCTGACGAATCTAATCTCCATGACTATTGAATAGTGCGGTGGGATAATTGCTTATATGGTCGGTATATAAGGTACACTATGACGTCACTAATGTAATCCAGTCGCAACTAATCTGATATTGAGCGGGACAGGCACGGACTCGACGCCAGTTTAATTGGGTTCCATTTAATCCGTACAATGCAACTTGACTCATTTCCACTGGCCAATAAAGCTCCTCACGCTCTATATCTTTCATATAGCTGAACAAGTGCAATGCGAATGTGTTTTGTTTCAGTGAAGTGTGCGAAATGAATGTGAGACTACCAATATCAAGTAGGTTGTCACATGAAAGGTTTTCATTGGAACATTTCGAAATAGTCTTTTTATTTTTATCTATACCGTAGATAGTAATAGTGATCCATGCGTCAAATGGGCATGTAAAAAAAATTCCTTCTCCCAACGTCTCCCTGGGCGTGTCGGTCTCCCGTCTCATCGGATCGTGAAATGATAAAGAAAGATAGAGTGCACTTGCGTCTACGCGAGCACTTGTGCACTATAATATCTCCTGACGTAGGTGGCTGGTCTTCTGAAAGATTGGCCTCTGTAGTCGTATCGTATCAGAGAATCAGGGATTAGCCAGCTGATATATATTTTTTTTAGTTATTTATTCATGATAAAACAAATGGTTACAAATGGTTGATACGAAATTAACAGCGAGAAAAATCATGGTGATTTATGTATCGCTGCTTCACTCGCTAGCATGTTTAAATTAACAGTTAAAGCGACAAGAATTACCTATTTTAATTAACACGGATAGAAGCTAGCAGTAACAGTGATGTGGCAGTGGGCTGGTTCTGGGCTGAAACTGATTCTGCGAAGCGTAGTGTAGGACGCCCTGTGACTAGGTGGAGCGCCGATATTTGCAGAGTGGTTGGCAGAAACTGGATGAGGAGAGCAGACGATCGGGCTCAGTGATATGCCTTGAGGGAGGCCTAGGACCAGCAGTGGACTGATGATGATGATGATGAGTAGTATCAGGAGGGCATTATTATAATAATATGTATAAGGATAACGACCCTATGTTAAAGACCCCTGTGCTGGCAGTAAGGAACAAAGGAACGCTCCTGAGTCAGCCTCTGGCAAGCACAACAAGATTTCACCTATTTTGGTTGCTACAAAATGTTTATTTAACTTTTTACATCAAACCAAGTCGGTTGCGAAAAATCTTATCATGTTAGTTACGTAGGAAGTTTGCAAATTCTACGCTAGCTGTAGATACCCGTACAAAACTGAACACAAGTTTTAATTACAAACGCGTGTTCGGACTCGGATACTGCTGTTTCATTAGTCACCCATTCCTTTACAGACTTTGGGGCATTAACACTGGAGTGCATTTTTAGTTAGGTAAGATTAGGTGCAACAATAATAACTATTATTTCTTGCCGAGAACATAAAACAGACTATATAATAATGTTCTCTCCTGACTGTTACGGCGTCAGCTCTGATAATCTTACAAAAGATCAATTATCTACAAAATTTTCTTCCTTTACCTAATATATAGCCTCACACCCCGAAATAAATATAATATGCCTAATATATATAAGTAGGTAAAGAAATGCAGTCAATTCATTAAAAATGTTTGTCAAAACTGAAAACGGTATTTTTAATTAGATTTTAACACAAGTCGGACATTCTTAAACGAACTATGTACTTAAATTTACCGCCGTTCGTATTTTCCCAAGAAATACGTTTATGTAGCTATGCGTTTAAAAAATAAAACACAAAATAATTGAATGTTTCCCGATTTCAGTGTTTAGCAATTTCACGCTCAGTAAATGCAATAATCTACACCACGGATAATTCAATTTTATCCTAAATACATGGGCCGTTGCCGAATTTCCTTTGAGAGTCGAACCGTGCGCCGCGTACCGACACGTCTCCCTGAACTTCGGAATTCCAATTTTGAAAAGTTTTCCAACAAGGGCTCGATATTGACAGTTGGTGTCAAAGGGCCAGTCACCGAAGCTGTCCGAGGTCTTAAAAGCAACTTCACGTAGTCCAACATATACAACCAATTTAATAAAAGTGTCACCGATTTTAAAGGAGAACAACTATATAGATATTATTATGAAGACATACTTACATTTTTGTAAGTGGGTAGGTACATCTTTAGCTAGGGGTAGATACTGGTACCTATCTAGGTAGGACGCGGTAATAGTAACAATACGCTGTTATTATTAAGAACTTTTACTATTTTAATCTAATGAAAACTACACCAAAATCAATCAAACGGTTTCATAGTAAGTTACCGTAAGTATCGAGATCTTATTTCATAAAATATCTAAGCAACAACACACTTAATAAAACAATTACAGTAACTACAAACAACTTTACTGCAGGTGCATTACATTACGCGCAGAGGCGCGGGGGGCCCGTACCCCGAATAGTTTAGTGTATTAGAATTTTGAATGATATCAAACCCAAATAATCATGAAATAAAAATATGGCGCCATCTATTAAAAATTGTGCGAACTTCGTGTAGCCCAGCTGGTGTAACAGCGCCATCTACCAAAAGTTATGCAAACTAGGACGCCCTCTACAAAACCAGTGCCAGTGCAAGCTTTCAAAGCTTCTATAGCTGAAAAAGCGCTAGGTAACATGTGAGAAAGGCATTTGGATGATTTAAAAAATATAACCTGTTAAGTGAGACCTCACACGACCACGACTTCAAATTACAACTGGAATCTCTTTTTAAAATGAGACGGATTTAACACATAATTAGGTACTACGTCTACGTCAAAATAATCACAAACAAGATATACTTACTAATTAAATTAAATTTGAAACCCCTATATATAATAGTAGAAACTCATAATTTGAAGGCTGAACAGATTTCTAATATCATTTAAATCTGCTCATTTCTTAGGTATCTAAGAGCCCACAAAGAGAGTAACATTCAGACTAATATAAGCATCAAACATAATACTTATATTACCTACACGTATTTATGCATCGAAAATAAAAAAATACCTGCACACTGAGGTTTGAACATTTCAAGGAAAGTCAAATAAATGACATCATTTCTTTCAACTTGGGTAGGTACCTCTTCTACTTCGATCATATAGTATTCTATAGACTAAAGTCTAAGCTCTTCTATTACTTGCTTTAGTTAATGTATTACACATCCAAATACATTGCTTGGAACTACGAAGGCTACGGTTCAATAGTCAAAAATAAAACATGCAGTAGGTATTATATAACGTGGTAGGTAATATTCTAATTGTTACCACTAAAACAAATACCTTAAATGTAATGTAAAACTAATATACTTACTTACTTATCTACATAACATACAAGTAATATAGACGGCTATGGACAGATGTTTCAAATTGACTGGTCTCCAAAAGCTGTGAAACCAACCGTGAAGGTTGGAATAAAGACCATAGGCCGGCTACAGATTAATTAAGATAGAGGTTTCAATCTTCAAGCACATTCCCACTGACCACGCCTTGTGCTTTGTTTAGGTACCTATTATTAAAGCGTTCAGATTAAATGTAAATGAAGGGGCTTAGTTTTAGTTTAATTTGTTGCTGACAATCTTTACAAGTACCTATATATTATTTAGAATACTATTTAATAATTTAGCGGTTGCTTTTCTCGGTCACTCATTTTAGTACCTGATATGAACTAATATACGTACCTACCTATATAAAACCTTACTAATATATACCTAAGCTCCTTTTTAGTTTATCTGCAAAATATACATCTTTGCGTCATGCCTATAAAAACATTACCTACAAATAGACTCATATACTTACTTACTTATTTAGAATGAGGTAAAACTCCGTCATAGTTATAAGTTAGCAGACAGGTTAAAATGCATTTCATATTTAATGCTACAAACTTCAAAGAAAACCGGCCAGATTTCATTTGTCCAAACTTGTTCAGACAATCTCGCAAACAGTGTCTAGCACATCCAGCATATTAAAAAATAATACGAAACCACTAAAAATAAATCTCCCACACACATGTAAGTTCACACGAAAGTGCGCGCTAAAGGACCGCTAAAGAGCTTCGTCTCACTGTCTCGCAAAAAGATTTACGTGAAAGAAGCTTATTTTTGGTAGGGCTGACAGTGCGATAGTGTAAGGCCCATTACAGGCAAATTATGACCGCCATTATTGTCCGTGTGTCCCGCTAACGCCGCGGTGAGTTACGTCCGTACTGGGTCAATGGGTTTTATATAAGAAATCTCTTTTTACATGTGCCGTTTCAGTACAAATATATGTGTATGTGTGCGCGACACCTTTGTGTTGGAATATAACACTTTTGACGGACGAAAGGGAAGATAAGTTAATGCTGAAATGGGTGGTTTTGTATTTATTTTAGGGTTTCTTAATTTTTGGACTAATGTACGAACAAGTAATTAGTATATATGTATTTGAATAAAAATTGTTTACTACGGCACCAAATTCACAAAAATGAAACTTACCTTGACGGGCTCGTTGGTCTAGTGGTCAGACACCCTGCCTGCTAACCGATGGGTCGTGGGTTCGATTCCCGCCAAGTGTCTGGGTGTTGTTTATCTATTTAAGTATGTATTTACAAAAAAAAGTAGATAAGTATTAGTATCAGTTATCTGGTTTACATAGGCTCTACCTAGTTTGGGATCGGACAACCGTGTGTAGATTGTCCCAAGATATTATATTATATTATACCTATCACCGAAAATAACGTAGGTACAATGTATACACCTAATTGTTAATTGGTGCATAACCCTAATGTGCCTTCTGCAAAAGAGCGTTGAATCGCGTTTCTACTACCACCACTGTAAACACCTGAATGAGGTACACCCCTCACATTGGAACAATGTTAAAGGTTACTGTAGCTATTGAAGTGAACGAGTGACTTGAAGTGGCCACAAAAAACATAATAGTTATTGTCTCGGATAACATCGCTTACCTACTAACAGACAGGCTTTCCGATTGTCTCTTCAAGTAAGATTCATATGAAAAAAAAACTCCAATTTCACAAACGTAGGCCTTTCAGGTCAAACGCATACACCTGTCTCTGTAGCACTGCGGTAGATTAATAAATTATACCACAACAGTGTCTGTGAGCTCACTGCGGGTACCAAGTATCAACGTGTCGAGCTTAAGTTTAACGAAGTTAAACCATTAACGAGGTCTCTAAATCATTCTTGCAGAACCAAGTTGTCTCTCCAAATTATTTTAATTACCGTTAGAAATTAAACGTGGACTTTAATCGCAATCAGGCGCATTTAAGGATATACATGACCCCAATAATTTTGACATAGAAACGCCTCGAAATGCCCCCAAATTGGTGACGGATGGTGACAACAAAATCAAACAGTATTTAATCATCTCATTGAAGCAACGCTTTTTTTTTCACTATGGAAATAGTACAAAGATGGACGAAGTTGGGGTCATCCAGTCGCAGCAACTTCTTAGAGAGTTCTGGCACCGGAGGATCACAACGCGGCCTGAAGTTGGCGTTATTGGACCAGGCAGACTTTACAATTTTGATAGGATGTCTCGGAAGATTCTTACATCTCTTAAAATAAAATTCATTTATTAGAATGAAATCACATCTATTCTCTCCCCAAAACTTCAATAGGGCTGGTAGATCTTGTTTTCTCCGGTTATGTACTTAAATACGGTTGAAGCATATACGTGTTCTGTAGTATATGCGGAACCCCTAGTAGTACTAGTTGTAAACGTTTGGCTTGTCTCGTCTCTAGGTTGAATTAAAAAATAGTCAAGACCTAGAATATTTTACCGAGAGTTTCGTAAATTATAACGTAGGTTGTACTTACACATACCTGGCATTTAGCAGAACTAGATAACAGAAGCCGATGATCTCATTTGGGAAGACCTATGTTACTCCTGTAGACAGCTTTAAGCTGATGACCAAATCCTTCTTAATACCTAGATCTAATCATCGTTTAGATACATAACATTCAGGTTCCATTAATCGATACAGACCCGGAATACTTAGCATGCGGTGCCCCTCATACAGGGAATTCAGTTCGACTTTGGAATTAAAACATTCTAGGGAGCAGAAACTTTACTGCTAGCTCTCTATTACGCTAATAGTAGCAATTATCCTCGTTGATACGGATAGGTTGTTCACTGATGCGCAAAATAGAACTGGCTTAAAATCGCGCCTAGTTCCCAGGGCGACTACAAAGCGGCGTGCGACCGATTACGGTCAAATTATAGCTATCATTATGGCCTGTACTTCTGTGCGATATGGGCAATCACGGCAGTCGTCGCTAGCATATTGCATCTTATTTACACCTATATAAGATCTATGTATGTACGGACCCAGTTGGAATGGCTAATGCCTCTGCTCGACCTTTGAATTCAGAATAAGGTTTTTGAAAAGGCTTTTTGTTAAATTTAATATTATATGTAAGTCAAGTATGGGTATTTCTAGCATCTTGTTAGGCTATAAAATCTATCAATACACACACATTATAATTAATTATATGTGGGATCTACGTGGTACAACAACTATTTTACACTTAGATCAAATTATTCCGTTAATATTCGGCGGTCGATAATTTCGACAGTTAATTCGACAACACATTACTGAGAAGAGTAATATAATATGGCTTTGATGGGCCCGTAGGGTTTCCGGGTAAGAATAGCACCCTCCCATCTCCTCCCGTTAGTTGTCCGTAATTGGCGACTAAGCCACCAGCCACCAGAACTACCAGAAGACGGGCAGCAGCATTTTTCTATTGGATTATCTACCAACTATACTCAATTTCCCCGACGCCTAGTAAGCGTGGGGATTATGGCAACCCCTCCCTTCTAAGAGGGAGGCATTTTGTTCACTAGTGGATGTGTTTTGGCTGCTGCTGCTGATTATGTTGATGATACGGCTTTGAGGGCATCAGATAAATTAACACTTTATAAAATGTCAAAAAGAAGCACTAGCATCTATATTATTTTTGTTCTTACAATGAAGTTATTGTATCTTTAGCATAACAAAAAAATACCGGTCAAGTGCGAGTCGGAATCGCGTACCGAGGGTCCCATACCATCTTTGGACATATTAAAGTAATTTTACTATTCATGTAATACCTCAGATAGCAAAAAAGCTAAACCGCAAAACTAAGTTTGTTTGACGAGGTTTTTTTAGGATTACTAAAAAACTGTACTACTTAGATAGATCATTTTATTTTTCCTGTAAAATATAGATAGACATGCATTATCCATAATTAATTCAGATTTTTCCCTCCACAAACTTCGGAGATAAGGGGTATTTTTTTTGACATTTTTGGTTATCGGCCAAAAACTACGTCACATAAGCCAAAATAAAAATCTGTTTTGAGATGTGCAAATGAAGCCCTTTCATATGATACCCCACTCGATATAGTACATTAGTCACTTTACTTTACACAGTAGTCACTTTAACATTTTGTTGAGAAAAAAAATATTTTTTTTATTTGCGATGAGGTTGGGTAAATAAGATCTAAAACTATTCCAAGTTTCAAATCGATAGCATCAGTGGTTTCTGAAATATATAGGTGTGACAGACAGACAGACGAAGTCAGACCATAAGGGTTCCTTTTTTACCTTTTAGGTATGGAACCCTAAAAAAACGAAAGCTCCATCTTATAACAATCCATACGAAACTATCAATATTTCAATCACCGAAGTTCTAAGTAACTCACTTTCTTCCATGAAAAAAAGTTCCACTCAAATTATATGTTCGTCGACTAATATCACTCCTAACTAGTATCAGGCTATCAATTATTACAAAATGACGCCTGGAGGTGGTACAAAATTCCATGTTGATGGAATTATTTATGTCTAAAGAGTAGGTAACGGTATAAAAATTTACGATCCCGGCGCTACATCAACAGTAGCCGAAATACGTCCACTGCTGAATAAAGGCTTTAGAAGGGAGCTGTTGCCATAATCCCCACGCTTGGCAGGCGTCTTGGGGATCGCAGTATAGGTGGTAATCCAATGGAAAGCCGCTGCTGCCCATCTTCTTGTTTTCCCTTAATCGCCTCTTACAGAAACCCAACTGGAGGATATGGGAGGGTGCTATTCTTACTTCGACGCCACATGTAGACCTACAACCACACCACAATAGTTCCTGATTTGGCACTTATCTATGTAGTATAAGCTAACAGGCGTGTATGAATTGGTTATCACCGGCTTAGAATCCTCTAAGCCAGGGTTTCGCAAACTTATTATAACTGTGACGCCCTTGGGAAGTTGCCATATTTTTGAGGCACCCTGGCCTGCTTGCCATACATTTACCTACTAGTTGTAGTTCTAGCCTAATAACAATTTGTCAGAAAAACTCCAAAAGGCATTTAATTTTTTTATTAGAAAATAAAGAATTAAGCATAAAAACAAAAATGAAAACAAGTAAAAAAGATAAAAAGCAAGGACACGCTTTTTTATCTCTTTTCGTTTGGTATTAATGAGTAGGATGTGCTTACTTTTCTGAGCATAGTTTCTCAAAACAAGGCTCAAGTTTCGAAATTGCCACTCTCGTCTCTATCTCTAAATTTATTTTCGATCTGTACTTGTTCCTAATAACTACAACTGCAGAGAAACCTGTCACAAACGATATTCTTGATAAGCTGAGCTCCAAAATTCAAGTAGCATATCCTTGTTATATTGGACCTTAAGGCTGGAGTCACAGGACAATTCTATTAATTGTTCTTCTGCTGTCGAGAGGGGGACGGCCCGCACGCGCATCACACGCGACTCCCCTGGGATAATGCCGCGGCGCCCCAGGGCGTCGCGACTCACAGTTAGGGAAGCCCTGCTCTAAGCAATATAATTAAATCCAAAACTAAGCATTAAGACGTATTCAGTTATAAACCTTGTTCATTTAAAAGTTAAATTAGTTATTTTTCTTTGAAATCATCGATAATACTGTCTAATTTGAAGCAATCAACGACCAGTTAACTACAGTTAGTTTTAAACTAGGTTTTGCACTGCATTGCTGGTGGATGAACTGTGCTTTTTTTATTTGATCGCTTCAGTTCTGTCAATTTTGATCATAATGATAGCTAACTATTCATATTTGGAAAGGAGGTCGAAACTATGAAATGAAAGCCATAACAGAAAGATATTCATCTAAAACTAAGAAATACACACATCAAAAGTGTCTAGGGATCAAGCATTTTTAAGCGGATTTCTTGAGATTGAGATGTGGCTTTGTAATAAATTTATGATTTTATAAATTTATATGGATCCTTTTTGGTGCATTTCATAATTTGAATCAGGAACTGTGAATCAAATTCGAGTAAAAGATGAAAATCAGCTGTCAATATTTTCCCTATAAAAACATACAACGCATTGAAGACATTATTAGTGCTACTGTTTCCCTACTACTGATTAAAACCAACGTTATTATGGAGCGGCGACGTCATTTAAGCAGGGAAGAAATGCTCAGAGCCGTGGGAATGATAGAAGCTGGTTCCCGGCAACGTACTGTGGCTTTAGCTCTGAATACAAGTCAGAGTGCTATCAGTCGACTTTGGACACGTTACCGAAGCACTGGTACCGTGGCTGAGCGCCATGGAGGACGGTATCGCTGCACCACACGGAGACAAGACCGATATATTCAAATCTTAACTCGAAGAGCTCCAACAATAACTGCCATGATGTTAGCCGTGAGGCTTCATCACTCTTCAGGGAACTTAATTAGCGACCAAACAGTCAGAAACCGCTTGCATGAAGTGAACCTTCATTCCCGAAGACCGCTACGGGTACCACCTATAGCAATGCACAATCGTAGGATTCGATATCAATGGGCTCTTGAACACAGAAATTGGGCAGAAGAACAATGGCGTTTCGTGTGCTTTTCTGATGAGTCTCGTTTTGGTATGAGACCGGATACAAGACGTATACGACACTGGAGAACCCCTGGACGCCAACAGCGATTAAAATCCTGCCAGGAAGTCCATCCTTATAGTGGTGGAACCATCATGCTATGGGCGGGTATTTGGATCGGCGGAAGAACTGAGTTGATTTGGATCAGAGGCAACCTCAACGCTCAAATTTATGCTGAGACGATTGTATCAGACGTCATCGTTCCTCTACAAGTGCAAATCGGTCCCTTATTTCAGTTAATGCATGATAATGCACGACCGCACACCGCAAGAGTTGTAAGACAGACTCTCGCCGCAGCTAACATCAATGTCCTGCCCTGGCCTGCTCAGTCGCCAGACTTGAACCCGATTGAGCATGCATGGGATATGCTACAGAGAAGAGCTCTGTCGAATATGGAGGGTATCCAGTCGCAAGAAGACCTTTTTTTGTTGTTGCAACGAACATGGGCGGCCATTCCACAGCGTGATTTGGATGAACTCATTTTGAGTATGCCAAACCGATGTTCTTGTGTTGTTAGTGTTCGCGGTAGAAACACGGATTATTAATTGTTTAAGTTACCCAATAAAATTTTAAAGAAAACTGTTATTTCAGTCTTTTTTTCGAACTTTTGTGTTAGTGGTTCAAATGTCAAAAATCCCTTTATTAGGAAAATGGCAAATTTCTTTATTAATGCAAAGGTGACTTGGTTTATCGTTACTGTGACAAACGAAAACACTTTATTTGATGAATCCTTAAAGAAAATTTTAATTAATATCAATCAGGAGAAAAGTTATTGCAAAAATATATGTTGATCCCTAGACACTTTTGATGTGTGTAGTTAGCATTAGCCTTCAACGTAAGTAACAAAACAGGACGACCTATTTGAAAGATAAAAAGTCATGGCAAGTAAGTAGGTACTGTATGAATAAGTGAAAACACATGAGCTGAAAGACAATAACAAAATCGCAATGAAGCATCCCCAAATTTTGAATCAGATTATCGCTTTTGACAAAATGTGCACGACGTGTCATGCGCTTTTTGTCAAAAGTCAGATGCCTACTCACAATCGTTGACAAAATACTCCAACAGGTTTAATACAGGTTCTAGACAGCTTCCGGCGCTGGAGAGACTCTTGTGAGGTCCAAACGGAAGGCTCAGAATCTCTCCACAATATCCATGAAGACCGCCGACAGGTTTTGGTAGGTGGGAGCTTACTGGGTTACGTAATTACATAACACAATCTCCAAGCCCTTAACCAAGATGGCGACATTTTGAACGTTAGCCTCAAGTTACTACTATATAAAATTTCGTTAAAATTACTCCAAACGTTGAAAAAAGGAAAAATATGAGTGTCTAAAAACAGCTGCTACAGTTAAATTACTTTTAGCATAAAAAGAAAATAAATTAAACTTGTCTTTACTGAAACAAATCTTTTAGATGCAAACACCAATATTAATATTAGTCAGTGTATGTATAGTCTGGTTTTAAAAATATTGTATAATGATCGAGGTGCAAAGGTAAGGGTCCTTGCTTTATAAACAGGACACGGGTTCAACTCCTGCAGGGTGTAACGGCTTAGTTGTTCCTTACTGGTTAGGGCAATACAGGCTGATTCACCGATTATACGAAAAATTATCCATACGTCCGGTTGCATACTGGTGCGATAGAGTTTCCATGGCCATCTGCAGTTAATAGTAACCTAGTGTTATTCCTAAAAAAGGAAAAAGTAAATAGTTTACTTATGTTAGAATTTGTTAAAATGTTCACTTGTATAAAGTGTAAGAAAAAGGAACATACCAAAATTCTAAGATATGATGAATTTAAAATCAAAGTGTTAATAACAGTGTTTTTGTTAATAACCTTCAAAAATATCTACATAAGTGACGTGTTAAGAAATGAATAATGTGCTACGTCACTGAAGCCCGACAACGCGAAACGAATCTTTTTTGATGGAAGCCGTCGAAAGACGACGAAAGTCTTCACAACTCTGTAATATGGCCGATCGATCACGGTTCCGTACATCCTCGCGCCGAACTCATCTTCCGCAGCTAGTTACATTGATCGAGTTCTTTTCATAAGTGGCAAAAACTGATCAGTTTAATCAAGCTTCGGTACTGTGCGTCAATCAGTGGCCATCGTTACCTAAACGAGCGGTGATTTTCCTTGGCTGACCGAGCACGATTTCAAACTATCCTTTGATCTTGAATCTATTGATTAGCAACTTCGTACAGTTTCGTGTGCTTGGCTTTCTGTACTTCTTATTAGGTTTCTGTTTCGAATAGTTGTTCTGAACGAAATATTTGTGTACAAACAAAATACCTTTTTTACAGTCATCGTGTGAAATATCATGTCTAACTGCTGGTACTTTAAAAAGAAATATGGAAGTAAGATAAAACCTTCCGCACGCAAAATACGCGCTTTGACGTGGAGTTGCGGAAACCAGCCCGTTTTACCTATACCTATACCTAAGATAAAACCTTAATCATTTAGCTTATTCTATAGGTTTTCAGATATGTAATTCTTCTTCGTCTTCTGCATAGGAAAATTAGTCGTCAGACATTAAGATTTTATTGGGCTAGCTCTCGGAAGTGCGCTAGGGAACATACAGTTATTATGGCTGCTGCTCGAGTCAACTCGTGCGCGGGTGCTGCTTGGGGGGACTGGTCCGACTACTATCCCTTTGGCTTTTTAGTTTGTTGTACCTACTTTCGTCGTATTTTATTATTTTTTTTCCCTGTATTATTTGATCTTTTGAACGGCAAGACACACTGTCGCTCTGATCTAACTGTAACATGACACACTGTTTAAAAAAAAAAGTGATAAAATGACAAGCCCGCTGAGTTTCTTGCCGGATCTTCTCAGTTGAGGCCGCGTTGTGATCCGGTGGTAGCTTTTAAAAAAAAAAAATACATGACCTTTCAAAAGTGCTAGCGTTAAGCCTATTTGAAATAAACTATTTTTGACTTTTGACTTTTGACTTTTGATTACACCATTTGAGGAAGCTCTTTCCTAGCGGAAACCCAGTATGTAATACTCCTAATATTAATGAAGAATAGATATAATTAAAACCATCACAGCGGCATCAAATGTCTAGGCAAATACTCATCTGTGTAATGCAAAACTATATGTCGAATGAGAATGACCCTGAGGTCATCACCAGCCGGAAGACGTCCACTGCTGAACATAGGCCTCCCCCTTCGAACGCCACAATGACCGACAATTGGCTATTTGCATCCACCGGTTACCTGCGACGCGCACAATGTCGTCTGTCCACCTAGTGGGAGGCCTACCTACGCTGCGTCTTCCGGTTCGTGGTCGCCACTCGAGAACCTTTCTTCCCCAGCGGTTATCGGTTCGCCGAGCGATGCGGCCTGCCCATTGCCACTTCAACTTGCAGATTTTAAGAGCTATGTCGGTGACCTTGGTTCTTCGGCGAATCTCCTCATTTCGGATTCTGTCCCGGATTCTGACCCTGAGGTAAAAAGTTATATTATGTAAGTTTTAACGGTTCTAGTAGTTAAGAGTTTTGAAAATTATAATCATCAGCAGCCGAACGATGTCCACTGCTGAACAAAGCTCTCCCCCTTAGAAGTGTGGGGTTGCTATAATACCTACGCGTAGCAGACTCATGGGGGTCTTGGGGGGCAGTGTAGGTGGTAGGTAATTCAATAGAAAGACGCTGCTGCCCGTTTTTACGGACACCCAACGGGAGGTGTTTTTTTTTTGACGCGGTGGAAATCTTCCAAAGATCCCGGGAGCTGTGGGGCTCGACCGGGGTATGTGAGATTCTTACCCACTAAAACCCCCGCGGCTGTCGCATCGGCACATGAGAAGGGTCCCCAGGGCTCTCCGGTGGGATCTGCACCAGGGGCCCCTCAGTGCCTTGCCTTTGAGCCCGCCGCCGGGGGGCGCATTATAGACCCCCTGTCACGGTGCTCACGGGGACGGGGGTCGCAACCCCGCCGCCGTCCTCTTCAGCGTCGCCGCCGTACTCAATGGACGTTCAAAGGGCCCACACCCCGAACGTCCAGCGACTCCGAAGGGATAGCACGATCCTATACTTACCCGGACACCCCACGAGTGTTTACTTTTATTTTAAAAAAGGGATTACTTTGTTCATATTACAGAAACGACTGCATCTCAGTAACTCCTAGTATTATATCATTATCCAAGAGACTAAGCTGCTTATTGCGCTTAGCTTGGAAAACGTCTACCGCTACAAAGATATAACAATAAATCCTTTGATTTGCTATTGTTTTATTAATTACACTAATTTAAATAAGGGATTCTGGTTTCCTTTCGGCTCTTCGGATTCAGTTAATGTAATATATGTGTCTATTGCTACTTGCTAACTTGTTAGGCTTGTGGTCAACACCAAATTAATTGGTTAATTGTTCTTTTTTATATAAGAATTAACACCTGAATACGCACCAACACATGTTGGTATGAAGGTAATGGCCGGTTACGTAAGAACTAAAATAAGTTCGCACTTTCGTGGTAACAGGCAGTTATCATGCACCCTGTATTATACATATTTTCCCTCAAGGGTATAACTTTTGATGGTAAGAACGCGACAATATCAGCACTTACGTAAATCTACCATGATATTTTATGGTTTGCATAATATATCTAACAGAGTAATTCTATCTTTTTGACTTAAACATAGACTGTATCTAATCCAACTTTGGATTACTTAGAGACTCTGTCTTGTAAAATTTTAGGACGTGCTGATTTACTACAAAAATGTTTTAAAAATTTAATATCTGACTGTTTGCTGACCACTGATAACAACGTTATATTAGCGCCTCAATTGGATGTATAAAACTTAATTCAAGACCCAAGGTGGCAGCAAATAGTATTTACAGAAGTAGGATCCCTCGGCATTAGTGGAGTTCGTATTGGATAATGGTCCTAACGGCCACGTTATTAATAAGCTAGAGCAATACATCATCGCTTACGATACGACCACAGCGGCCAATCTTTCACAAGATCAGCCATCAACGCGGAAGATATTATAGTACACAATTGCTTGGGTAGACAATAGTGCACTCTCTCTTCCTTTATTCCTCTCACAATCCGATGGGACGGAAAACCGACATGACCGGTGAGAGGTCAGGCGCAGGACCAACTTTTTACATGCCCATCCGATGCATGATCTAACTTTACAGACAATCAGATGATCGGCCTGCATTGGCCTAGCCAGTAAGGAACAACTAAACAAAGTCGTTGCCTCCGTAGGTTTCGAACTCGCGACCTTTGGTATGCAAAGCATGCGGTTTCCCACTGCGCCACGGATGCTACTTAATACCAAAACAACTGTTATTATATTACTTTTTCAACCAAATATCTTTGTTATTTGTCCCAAACACATAAAAGGTAAAATTCCCTGTAACGCAATATATTTCCGCATAACAAAACTTCGTTTCCCCCAAAACATATGTGGTAATACGCGTAATCGTAATACAATCGTGAATTGCAAACAATACGTTTGTTAAAGTAACAAAGTATGCCGCCTAATGGAATGGGGTTCGATCCCTTTAATGTATCTGTCAGCGGCAAACAGACAAGCAGGTAATTACTAGCTGCTACTAACTGAAATAACAGAGTGCGCGAAGACATCCGATGCCCCTTCAGTACCACCTGGAGCGTTTGAAAACAACTGCATTTGCGATAAGCAATTAGGATGATCCTGTTTTGAAACATTGTATTGCGTTAAAAAGTAAAGTAAAAACGTTTTCTTTAATTTACGCAAATACTACACTTTCCGGATTATGTCGTGTTTTATTTTTGATGATTTAATTGCAACAAGACAAACACTGTTTAAAAAAAAGTGAAAAAATGACAAGCCTGCTGAGTTTCTTGCCGGATCTTCTCAGTGTGATCCGGTGGTAGCTTTTAAAAAAAAATTACAAGCCTGCTGAGTTTCTTGCCGGATCTTCTCAGTGTGAACCAGTGGTAGCTTTTAAAAAAAGTGACAAGCCTACTGAGTTCCTTGCCGGATCTTCTCAGTGTGACCCAGTAGCTATCAAAAAAAATTGAACGTTTCTAAAGTGATATACGTTATGCCGATTTGTAACAAATAATTTGAATTTTCAATTTTTTAATGTTCTTTTCTGAAGTTTCAAATTCTTTGCAACTACTACTACTTTTTTGATTACTAGGTGGTTCCTTATGCAGGGAACCTTCCAGGTAGGTACCACCGCAGTGTCAGATATTCTGACTTGGCAGCAGTAGAGTGTAAACATTGCTGAGTTCCGGGTTAAAATAAAGGGCACTGTAGCTGGTGTAATTACCGGACACAAAAGACTGAATATCTAATATCTTAATCGTTCCTCCCTAGCCCTAAGTTGTACCCACGAGCTGTGTGGGCGGCTCATTGCTACTTCACCATCGACTTTGACTTTGGTTCTTTGGTGTACAACATCATTCCGTTTTTTTAGGAAATATAGAAATGTATGTAGTTATTAGGTAATGTAAATTTGTATTAAATCTAAGCTTGGGCCGCAAACGGAGTGTGATAAATAGAACTCAGATGCAAATACCATGGGACGACTGATGCAACAGAAATTCGCTTGTCCGATTACGATGTTGAACATAAATCCTTAGCTAGCGACGTTTGCAATGAGTCACTTGAGAGAAGTCCTAAATCCAAGCAACATATCAAACCTCTACGTAGGCTTTGATCACAGAACAAAGAAACATAGGAAAATGGTATCAAAGTCGAAATTCATGAAAACAACCTCTGTCGGAGATTCAACGCACGTACCTACTTTATTTTATTGGATTCATTTTTAATCCATGACACAAACATTTTGATTCGCTATGTCTGTCTGTCTCTGCCTGTCCTGTGTCTTTCTGTGGTATCGTATTTCTCTCTATTCTCTCTCTAGTATAAGATCTAGATAGATAGATAAAACATTTATTTGCAGCCAAGTTCACACACATACAAACAACACAGTAATATACATAGGTAACTATCAATTATACACAACAAAATACACATTTTGATTATTTGTATATATGTGTGTGCTGTGGCAATGCAAAGGCAGTAGCTCAGTGGGGATATTGCTCAAGAAGCAAAAACACTGATTTTCAGCTATTGCCAAGGGAGGTACAGATGCGTGAATTAATGCGCGATACATACATACTAGTGTAATTAGTGCTGTTATAAGATGTAGGCGTACAATAATATGGTAAATATAAAAATTAAATAAAAATAATATAGAAATAAATAATAATAGATAAATTAATAAACTATGAGTAGGCAGATAGATTTACAAAATAATTTCTGACTCCAATAGATGATTCAAAGTAGGACAATCGCTTAGCAGCAGTAACCATCACAGGTAACGCGATGGAATGCCTATTTTCTGTTTTTCTAATAAAAAAGACCTACAGTTACTTTTAAAAGAATACAGCGAAGAGAGGTGTCTGATTGGAGGAGGTAGATTGTTCCAACATTTCGTTGCCTGATAACGGAAACTGCCCCTAAATGCGGCCGTCTTATGTGAATGTCCTGCTAAAGGCGGTCGACAGAATCTAGTGCCACATTTGTCACTGAATTTTAACTTATAATATAGATATCTTGGTTGTTTAAATTTAATCACACCAAACAACAAAGTAGCTAGATGTAGCTGTCTACGCGATTCCATATTAAGTATAGACGCATCATAATGATTTCTGATACTTACGCGAATATTACACATTGAAATGAAACTAATTTTACGGATTATATCGCGGTTTATTTTTGATTTTAATTTCCCGACGTTTCGAATACTTTACAGCATTCATGGTCACGGGCGGACTGAGGTGGTAGCTGTCCATATGTCATAGTTGTCTTAGGGTACCCTCAGGTCTTCTAATTATTATTGTTAGTCCGATCTACGCAGAAAGAGCTTACAGTATCTTGAGGTGTTGCAGTGGAATGCTTGTCTTTGGATTTGACTATGTTTATCACGGGATCTCAAGCTGGTGGTAGCACCCAGCCATCTTCTCTATTGAAATTTGGATGTTTTTTAATTTCAATAGCCTCACGAATCGTCCTTGGTAGGTAGCGCTGTTCTTGTTGGTATTCGAAACGTCGGGAAATTAAAATCAAAAATAAACCGCGATATAATCCGTAAAATTAGTTTCATTTCAATAGACGCATCATTCAAGTACGGAGTTATGTGACTACGGGGAGGAATGGTGAAGCAGAAACGGCAGCAAGCATTTTGAACTCGCTGAATCGATCTCTTTCTGATTTTAGAATTAATTGGGATAATTCTATCCATAGATTTAAGATTTTTCACTACGTTCAAGATTCTATCGGTAATTAAAATAATGTTCAGCCATTTATTAGTTTTTTATATAATTTGTATTTCTATTCTACGTAAAATTCTTAAAGATTGTACAAACGAGACATTTTACCTATAAGCTTCTTGCACTTTACTAATCAAAAACTGACAAAATTAACAAACTTTATGTCTATACAGTTTACCATAATATAGAAAGAAGCCACTTAGGGTGCCCTCTGCGCATTTAGGGCTCCCACACATAACTGCGAATTCGCATCCCATCGCAAATATCTGCGAGAAACAAATGAATTTTCGATACAAATTCCTGCGATGCGGCGCCGCATCGCATCGCATCGCAGTTATGTGTGGGAGCCCTTAGATGATTCAAAGCGTCACAAGGGGCAACTTATAAGTAAGTCAACAATGTTCAATGTTGGTTGTTCAATAAATAAAATAAACAAAGCAATCATCATCACCCTTGTTTCTAAGAGCTGAGGCTAAGATAGACTAAACTAAACCTCTGTATTATGTGCTGTCTGAATATTTAGCAGTTGCAACCTGTATTAGCAGTTGCATTAGTTACCGAACAGTAAGTAAAATATTTAATTGTTTAAAAAATGGAAACCAGCGTCAGCGTCAGAAGTAAATGCAGAAGCTTTGAGAGACGAAGCATTACGTGAACAGACGTACCTACACCTAACATATAACGTAGTATAAGTGGAGCATAGGTTGAGATCATGATCGCAGAGATGATTTAATATACGCATCATCAATTATTATTATTCATAAACAAAGAGCACTCCTTAAAGGGTTATAAACTCTATTGTAAACTGGTCTGTTTTTGGCTGAAAAATTGGACTCTCTACTTTGTGTCGTGTATAATTTG
Organism: Furcula furcula; assembly: GCA_911728495.1. Taxonomy (NCBI): domain Eukaryota; kingdom Metazoa; phylum Arthropoda; class Insecta; order Lepidoptera; family Notodontidae; genus Furcula; species Furcula furcula. The sequence goes on along the minus strand of OU452249.1, from coordinate 16,212,098 downwards.
TGTAGCATAGGGAGAGTGACATCTGTTTCAATTAGATTTGTTTTTGTAGAAAACGAAATTTTAGCAGCAAAGGGTTGGGAGCAAACCGGGTTATAATGGGTTTTACCCATTCGTTAGTTTTTACCTGGGTGTATACCGATCTAGTCGTATAATAACAGTTTTACAGATTCCAAATTTTAAACCATCCTTATCGGAATGGTTTAAAATTTGTAATCAGTAAAACTGTCAATTAATAATACCGCATTCAAATCCAAGCATTCTCACGGACTTTCCAAAAACTATCTAAATGATATAAACTACGACTTACCCATTGTAGTTAAATACTGCATAAATAATAATTATACTAAGGCCTCAGAAGACCACATAGCGCAACTTTCAAGTGGCGAACTATAGCTTCAAATAGTGGATGGTATCAGAAAATAAGCGCATTACTGTCGCTATCGGATTAAAGTCCATGCCGTCGGTACTTGGGCAGCTCCACTTTTGTATCGCTTCAACTGAATTAAACTGATTGCAAACACTGCAGAAATGTTCAGCCAACTATATCGTATTTCTATAGCCGCGGGGAAGTGATTTTAATAACAGTTTTATTTTATTCCAATTAAATGTTTGCTACATTTTATCAGCGTATTAAAGTATTTATCAAAAGCTTTTACGAGTACCATAACATCATGCCTTGAACATGTTACAGTGACTAATGACCATTTACAATCTGATTTATATGGTTTACAGACAAGAAAATGTCTTTTTTTTACGTAATAGACTTAATTTTTGATTTTATAGTTTTTTGCAAGTAACGATACTGTCAGCCTTAATATAATTAATCTCTACAAAAAAGTTACAATATTTATTTATTTAGTTCTATTTATGATGCCAATATATCGACCCTAAATACTAATCGAATTGATTTTTTGGGAGTTTCCTGCCAGCAATGTTTCTTTATAAAGATATTTTGGTTAGGAAAGGATAATTATATCATCATCATCACCAGCCGGAAGACGTCCCCTGCTGAACATAGGCCTCCCCCTTCGAACGCCACATTGAACGACAATTGGCTATTTGCGTCCATCGGTTACCTGCGACGCGCACTTAAGTCGTCTGTTCACCTAGTGGCAGGCCTACCTGAGGAGAATTATATACTAATGGAAAATTCTTATTGTTTTATTTTTATCTATGAATAAATATAAAATAAAAATAAACTAAGTAGGTATATTAAAATAAAACTACGGATCTATTCTGCATAATAATCAAATCTAACTGCTTCAATTAAATAAATAGACTTCAAAATGAATACATTGGTAATAATAATAAATACATTGGTATATGATTCATAGTCATCTTATAAGCCACAAAAGCCTAACCACTTTACGCAACGCAGCAATTGAAGGGTTTGTATTCAGATAGGCGAACATCGACAGCATCTCGCGCCGTTCTAAGCTCACAATAAATCACATAACAAACATAAAGAACCGAAGTGTTTACCATAAAATAGCATACACGTCCCTAAATCATAACACAATAAAATTTATAGCGAGCGGAAGGTCCGGCCTCAAGTGCTGATAAATCAAACACATTTTGTTCGTGTGACTGAAACGGAAAATCTTTCCGGCAAATATAACAGCGTTGACGCTATTATTTGCCTTCTTTTCTCCCATGTACACCTACTTAAAGAAATATATAAAAGGAAAAAAGTGTCACGTAGAATAATATAATGGAGCGCTCTTTTTACCCCAATAAGGAAGACTTACGATTTGGCGGTCTTGGAAATTACAGGCTCGATTTCAACAATTTTCTTTACTCTGATTTGTCGTAGCATTAAATATATTATTATATACCTAACTAGTAACGCTATACTGCTGGGCAAGAGTCTTCTCTTCCTCTCTATGAGGGTTAAGCCTAATCCTTCTCGAATGATGAAAAAACAGATGTTTGCATAGCGCACTCTTGATAATCAGACTCAGATGAATAATCTTTAAGCGTTGCTCATGTTGAGAATAAAATAAGAAAACGTCCTATTATATTTTTATTTAAAAAATATATATAATAAGATATTTATAATAAGACTTATACATAGGTATAAAATGAATTTGATCTTAAAGACGATAAAGACGTCCCAAACAAATATTCCTGCAGGCTTAGCATGATGTGCAAATCTTGACAGAAAAGTGTGAGTATGACGTCACTATGACGTGGTATTTCACATTTTTGTATGGAGAATTGACGTTTCGGTGTTGAAAACTACGTCATATTCCACACTGATCTGTCAAGATTGCAAGTCGTGCTAGGCCTGCTGGCTTGTAATAACTTTCTAATTTAATTTCGAAATACAATTTATAATAGATTTGGCTTTACTTGTCCCATGCCCGTTTAAAGGTCCCGTCTATCTTGCACTGGAGTCCTCATTAATCATCATCAATCGTTGCTTGTGTTTTCTTTTGTTCTATAATAACAGGCACTTTAGCTCCTTATTTAATTTGCGAATCCCCGGCGAGACCATTATGTTACCGATTTTCTCAGATCAAGTGAATTATACTGATGCCAACTGTTTTGAGAAGAAAAGAAGCAAATAGAGCAAGTTTAATTAATCTACTGATTAAAACGTTTGTTTTAATGCCTATTTATTTTTTAATAATTTGCTAAAATGTAAGAAAATGTTTAAAATGAAATGGAATATAGAATCATAAACCTCGTTTAAATAATATGCAAAAAGAACAACTAGGTAAGTATGCAAAATAGTTTGTTTTACTTTATAACCTAAGCATAATAAATGTACTTAAAACTTCATAAACCAATCAGTTTTACAACATTAAGTTCACAACAAGGATACTCCGGGGAAACAAGAATAGATACAATAAATTTTTACAAAAATTTCGTTCCATTGCCAAAAAGTTTGCAAGCATAATAAATTTCGACCATTAATCGGGCCGGCAGTAAAAAGTTATTCGAAAATAATAAATAAAATTAACAAAAAAGTAACAGTAACACCGTGGCGGGGCGCAAAATAAATAATTTATTAAGGACAAGTTAACAAGGGTCTCATAAAGAAGGCAAAAGGTCGGCTATTTGTTTTGAGCGAAAGACGGGAACCCCACATTGTTATTTAGAGTTTGCGAGAGTTGCAGAGAGGACGGCGGGCGGCCACAAAACAACCTAAATAGTGCTTACAGAGGGCGCCTCTGCATCAACTCGTTCTTATGAATAACTTGTGTCTTATGCTCGTGATTTGTGATGCTAGTTGCGACTACGCGAGGAACAATGTAGTTATTCCAACACTCGCCTAAGTTTCATTTAATTTGTGACTTCAAGCGTTAGTAATTTCTCGTTCAGTCACACAACTTGTATGTACACATACATCATTGAATTAATAATTCAATGCGCTACCGTGGCACAGTTAGAAATCGCTTGATATGCAAACTGGAGGTCGCGGGTTCAAATCCCATGGGGAGCAAAAACTTTGTGCAGTTGTGCCTTACTGGTTAGGACAATGCAAACCAATCATCTATCTAGAACTTAGAGGAGATACCACTGGAGATACCATGATGCGCTAACCCCCTCTGCCAAATTTTTGTTCATATGGTCAGGTCATTCTTGATTTGTGTGCGTGTATTTTTGAATGTGTTGCGAGTTTACTATAGTGTGGGTATGCGCGAAAGTGTATCTGTGTGTGTTTACTTCGCCTCCCGCACCCCGCAAAAGTGCCACGAAAAATTTGTTCGGGGAATCGACGCGATACTAACTCCTTTGGTACTTTCTCTGAGATCTAGAAAGTAAGATGTTCCATCCGTCGGACGGGCATGTAAAAAGTCGGTCCTGCGTTGATCTCTCCCCGATCATGTTGACGATTGCATTCCATTGAATGTGATAAAAAAGGAACAGAGAAAGTGCACACGTGTTTACGCAAACACTTGTGCACTAATACACAACTTGTGTGTGCTCCTGCGTAGATGACTGTTCTTGTGAAAGATGGCAGCTGTGGTCGTATCGGCCACATCAAGGGGACATCATTATTATTCTAAAAATATTTTATTGTTATTAAATCGAAGTACATAAGAACTAAAGTAAAAAAATAGTAGTTGTATTTAGGTTATACTTTTCTTATGCATTGGACTGTGCAAGTAAGTACCACCGCAGGTCCGCAAGCAATGTCTGATATTGTGTCACCGCAAGCAGCAATAAACACTGCTGTGTCCTGGTGTCAAAGGCACTGTAGCTGATAAAATTACGGGGATCAAGAAACTTAATAACTAATGTTTTCGGAAATGAGCGGCAGTATAGTGCAGCATTTCTTACTTTATTGCTTGTCTCAACACTGAGCTAAAAAAGAAATACCATGTTCCAACAAATTGCAATTTAAGAACTGGTCTGGAAATCTCATCATGATTTATTTTGATTGGGTCACATTAATGTTACGTGGCTGGCAAGCAATAAAAACGTTATGGAATGTTCCATTTTATTTAGATAATGCATACATACGCCTCATTTTATTTAGGTAATGAAAGTCGATAGCAATAGAACTGATTGGGCATCGATAAAGTTTCTATATCATCTAAATACTAAATAATCTAATAAATACACACTCACGCACACAGTCACACACACTTTCACACACACACTCACAACATATAATTAATCATACTCTTTATGACAATTGGCTGTTTCAGTTATGAATACTAATTCTGCACTCACTAATCATTTTCTTTCTCAGAATGTTTGTAGCCTTAGATAAACATAGTCTCTGACTAAATATTGTACAAATTGTAAAACCTTAATTACTACTTCTAACTATATATATACTATACCGACGACTATACTATATTGACGGGCCCGTTGGTCTAGTGGTCAGACACCCTGCCTGCTAACCGATGGGTCGTGGGTTCGATTCCCGCCAAGTGTCTGGGTGTTGTGTATCTATTTAAGTATGTATTTACAAAAAAAATGTATATAAGTAATAGTATCAGTTATCTGGTTTCCATAGTACAGGCTCTGCTTAGTTTGGGATCGGATGACCGTGTGTGGATTGTCCCAAGATATTATTATTTATTATTATTATTATATAACGGGTGTAAGGGACATCGTACCAAACACCGATACCAGGGATCCAGAACACGATTCTGAACATCCTAGTGTTGAAATTTTTCATCGGCTTTTTCATGAATTTCCAAAAAAAAAATTCACTTTTTTTAAATAAAATTAGTATAACATCATTATTGGTATAATAATAAAGGCTAATTTTAATTTAAAAACAATCAATTAATTATTTGTGTTTTTATTTTATTTTTATTTATTTAAGTATTTATTTTTTATTCACAAAAACAGTGCATAGGCAATTAATTAATAGGCAATTAACTATTATTATTTTAGAAAATTAGCAATGTAATTTGAAAAATAAACATTATTCCGCATATATTCATTACATGCTCGAAAATTAATAAGTTAGTCATTTGTCATTTACCATATAAATGGTTACTGTAATGTTGTAACGGACATTATTTGACGTCTTATAATTTTTTTTTCGGTACTATGTCCCTTACACCCTGTATACTATTTCTAAGAGCTGTGGTTTTTGTAATAAACATAAAATAAAATAAAATCATCAGCAGCAGCCGAAACACGTCCACTGCTGAACAAAGGCCTCCCCCTTAGAAGGGAGGGTTTGCCATAATCCCCACGCTTGGCAGGCGTCTGTATAGGTGGTAGGTATTTCAATAGATAGACGCTGCTGTCCGTCTACTTGTTTTCCCTAAGTCGCCTCTTACGGACCATCCAACGGGAAGAGTTGGTAGGGTGCTATGGGAAGTTTCTACATATTAATACTAATACTGGCAATAAAGAAGCGTCGCTACAATACTAGTAATTCCTTTGGCTTCAAAAGCACGTAAATCCTTCAAAACTACTCTTCAAATAATAGTAAAAACTGCATCAAGATTTATTTAATTTATTTATTTAAACTCTTTATTGTACACACATAAATGAACATAAGAAAAGGAATCGAAGATATTTGTACAAAGGGTGGCCTTATCGTTATCCGCGATCTCTTGCAGATCCATTGTGTACTCATACCACATTGTGTAGATTAGTAGCATTCTCTATGCGGTTTATGGTGGCCTAGTAGTCGTAGTGGATCTCATGAGCAGTCAAGTCGATACCAATGCGAATTTAGTTTTGTGTCTAATATACGGTACTACTAGTAACTGAAATATAAATGTAAAATTAAATGAAAAATTACATAAATTTTGAGGCATATTTATTTTTAGTGCATGAAGTAGAGATGAGATCACTTGCTAAAATGGGAGCTATCTTTATGAAACGTAATTGCATCATATAAATGTACCCTCTGCACACCCTATTTTATTTTGATTCAAATTAAAATAACACAGTAAGCAACCTTGGCAAGTTTTAACAGCACAGGGACTCTGTATCAGAAAGATAGCTGTGCCAGCAGTAATTAGGAGAAAACAGTGATCCATCGAATTAAAGGTGATGCTATAGGATACGGTCTTTAGTAAGTCAAGTCACTTTCCCAGTCCGGCTACTTACAATTTTGAATGGCGTTTCCATAACCCATCTGAAGCTCTCAGAGACAATTATTAACTTAAAAATATAAAAAAGAACTAAGCTCGTAAAGTACGATATCAATCTGGCCATAGTTAAAATAAACCCAAGTACACAAAATATTAAGGTGACAAAGGGTGCGATATTTTCCATCTCTACACCAGCTCGTAGCATTACGTACGCAAGTGTATCCCTAGCACGAACACTGAAAGCCAACACGAGTGTCATTGTGCCCTCTATAGCTAAATTACTGAGACACTACGACCTCCGTGCGAGCTCTCACAATCTCTACTACCTACATACCTCACCTTAGAGCACTTACAACTGAAGACGACCTTACACGTATTTTCCTTGTAAAAAGGGCCGTCCTTTTTGCGGTGACTGAGTTTACTACCGTCAAGTTGCCACGAGAAAAGTAAAGCTTTTACTTCTACGTATACAATATGTATGCATGTATGTGAATGTATTTGTATTCCCCGATGGGTGTCCGTAAGAGGCGACTAAGGGAAACCAAGAAGACGGGCAGCAGCGTCTTTCTATTAGATTACCTTACCATGTATACTGCGATCCCCAAGCCGCTTGCCAAGCGTGAGGATTACGGCAACCCCTCCCTTTTAAGGGGGAGGCCTTTGTTTAGCAGTGGACGTGTATCGGCTGCTGATGATGATACAATATATACTTTTAGACTTTCGCGTTCCATTATCAAACTTTATTCTAATCGGTAATTAACGCGATTTACCTTATATTTTGGCTTGACGTTTCGGCCGGGTTGCACCAGCCGTGGTCACAAGCAGACAGTGTGGTCAGTCTGCTTGTGACCACGGCTGGTGCAACCCGGCCGAAACGTCAAGCCAAAATATAAGGTAAATCGCGTTAATTCCCGATTAGAATAAAGTATGATACAATATGTAAAGCCTGTTTCTATTACTTGATAACTATAGCAGGTACCTTAAAACATGACCCTTCAATGTTGCTTCCCATTATTTCATTAATCGTTGATGCGTTTTGGCACGACACGATAAACTTTGTTAATCAGTAAAATTGCCGACAGAATTATGATTTTCAGTGACAAGTCTTCAACGACAACAGCGACATCACCGCCAAATAAACAGAGCCATTTGTTATAGTTTAAAGTTATATACATATTGGTGAAATAGATAAAATATAAATCACAATTTTAACTTTTATCACGATTTAGATCATAATTATATAAATATTCGTGTTTACGGATAAATAGTAGTAACTCATAAACATTTATGGAATAATTATACGTAAATATGGTTCGAAGGACCATGTTCGAGCATAGCTATAGTTGATCTTTGATTGTTATCGGACGATAAAAATGTGGTAACTAATTTATTATAGTGGACTGTATTTCTTGAATTCAAAATAAAATAAAATCAGTTGACTCCGCGTTTTAAAATGTATTTAGTATATCCCAAACATTTCCTTCTCATGGTTAAGAAAATTCCTTTGTCCTCTAATTGTATTCTAACAATTTTCAATATTATTCCCTACGTAGTTGATACGACTGGCCGTAGATGCGTCAGTGCAGCCTAGAGTTGGCCACCAAGATAGTGAAATAAATCATCACAATTCAAAATAAGAATTAAAAATCCTTGCTGTAATGAAAATAAAATTATGTATACATTGTGAAATTGTAATTTGTTCTGAAGGTGACAATCGTAGCTATTTGTAATACTTATCACTAGTTATCACGGTGACGCGCCTTGAACATTTAATATGTAATAATTATAAAGTTTATTGTAATTTGTATTATCATTAACACTGAAGTAAAAGATCTATAAATTAAAGCTCAAACGGTAATTCTATACAATTAATTTAAACACCACAGCAAAAGTAGTTCTATTTAAATTACTTACATATAAGTTTTACCCGACTTACTTACTGTAATTCGTTATGAAATAGTAAAAGTTCACAAAAGTATATAGGTACCTAAGATCACAGGATTTTTATTAATGCAGAATCATTACGCTTTCGCACTAGGTATAAAATTATTTAAAATCTGTGAGCTTTATAATATTATAGATATTTTGGTACATACAAATATGAACTCTAAATTCTGTAAATATTGTCTCAGATTTATATTCAATCCTCCTCTAATCCAGTTTCTTCTTAAAGGAAATATTATTGTGAAATCATGTATTTTCTTGCTACAGAATCATTTAATTTACTTAATGTTTTCCTGTCCTTTTTACGTAATGAGTTCTGTCCACTATTTTCCCTCAAAGAAAATATTACTTATCTTCTATACTTACAATAAAACTGTAACAGGTCCAGTTCTGTACATTGAAGATATTTTGAAAATTATATTTGGAGGGCATTCTATAACCGATACTGAGGACGAAAATGTATTTTTTTTAATTTTTGTCTGTCTGTATCACGGCTGAGCATCACGCCGAAACTTCTGAATGGATTCAAATGAAACTTGGCATGATTTGAGATCTTACTACGAGGTAGGACATAGGATACTTTTTATCCCGTAATCTAGCACGGTTCTTTTGGGAGAGGGGATTAAAGTCAAAATGGGTACTTGGTTACGCTTGGTCCGATTTTATAAATTTTTCTTTATAATATAATAAATATTAGTAAGGGAACACTCATAGAGAGTTGTTATCAAGGTTTTGTAATCGATCGGGTTAAGCAACGTTAGGTAAGGTCATTAAATAGATGGGTGACCGTTTAACGCCATTTGAACTAAACGGGTCCGTGCTTCGGAGGGCAAGTAGAAAGTGGGTCCCTGTTTTTAACCAACTATAAAAAAGGAGGTTATGTATTCGATGCGAATGTCTGTTATTAAAAGTTTAGTTAACGTAAAAATGGGTCAGCTAGTATTTATTAAATTTGAAACTTATTGAGCTCGATGCAATTAATAAGTTTATTTTGCTTCTTAATTTGTTACTTAGGATCGTGATTTGTTGCAATAAGTTACACGGTTACACGCCTTGTAATTTATTATTTTTTTATATTCCAAGCAAACAGACCCAAATAATGCACATGAAGCAAATAGCTACAGTAATATCATAAAATAAACTAGGGTTGATTAATTTAACAAAGGTCCAAATTATTAAATGACCAAAAGGTACATAACACGAAATTATTTGACTCACCCCTGACTGCCTCTGCTTGCTCGATGCAAATTACTCAAATTGTTATTGCGGAAATTGACGTTTGATTTCACGGCAGAATCGTAATTAACAATTGACTAATTCAAACTTGCAAATACAACACTACAATTAGCTTGACCTTATTATGACAGTTGCCATAAAGTAATTAATTCCAAATTGAAATATATTAATTACCCTATACTTAGCCTAAAATAATTAACAATAATGACCGTAAATTAATAAACTTGCTCAACCAAATTTCTATGACCTAAGTTTAGTTAAAAACTGTTTAGAAATAGATCTATACAATCTGTTTCTAAACAGTTTTTAACTAAATCGTAATAATATAATATAATATCATATCAATATAATATCATATCATATAATATAATATCGTAATAATAATTTTAAATGTTAAACTTTAATAGCCAGTCCGAACTTTGGAAATATTTCAATATCTACTTAATAAAATATATACATGTCACTTGAATTAAATTTTTTTGATAATTTTAAAATGAACCAATTTTTCCTTGGCTTAGTTATAATGTAAAATAATGTTTAATACCTATTGTATTTAGGCACTATGCCAGTTTGCAGACAATATGACATCCCAATTTGGAAATATAATCAAATAATACATTATATATAATAATAACATAATAATGTCTTCCTGACCGATACGACCACCGAATCTTTCACAAGATCAGCCATCTACGCGGGAGACATGCACAAATGCTTGCGTAGACACAAGTGCACTCTCTGGCGCTGACTTATTGCCATCGCTCGCGTGATGATGCGATGCGATTTCATCGTGCGATGAAACCGCATTCGGTCGCATCGCATGATCGCACGACCTTCAATAGGACATTCATTTGTTACCAGTATGATTGAACGCACGGTCGCACGATCGTTTTCGTCGGACGCAACGCGTCATCGCGCGAGCGATCGCATCTCTCTTCCTCAACTATCACAAACCGACGGGATAAATGACCGGCACGACCGGCGAGAGATCAGGCGCTGGACCGATTTTTTACATGCCCATTCGACGCATGTGTCATGTCTTTACAGACAATCAGGTGATCGGCCTGAATTGTCCTAGCCAGTAAGAAACAACCACATAAACATGTTGGTCAGGGCGGGATTTGAACCCGCGACCTCCGGTTTGCAAAGCAAGCGGTTTCCCGCTGCGCCACGGAATTCAAAAATTCAAAATTTTTATTTCAAATAGGCTTAACGCTAGCACTTTTGAACGGTAATTTTTTTTTTACAAGCTACCACCGGATCACAACGCGGCCTCAACTGAGAAGATCCGGCAAGAAACTCAGCGGGCTTGTCATTTTTTCACATTTTTTTTTTTTTTAAACAAAGTTTGTCTTTTTACAATTAGATCAGCACCAGCGACAGTGTGTCCTGCCGTTCAAAATATCAAATAAAAAAAAAATACGACGAAAATACAACAAACTAAAATGCCAAAGGGATAGTAGTCGGACCAGTCCCCCCAAGCAGCACCCGCGCACGAGTTGACTCGAGCAGCAGCCATCACTCCCCTCAACCATATTGGAGGAAAGGGGGTGACCCGCCACACGAAGCCGCCACAAGCAAAGACTTTTCGATGGCGAGCATGACCGATCCAAAATCACAGTGGCACACGTTAAACATTTACCTTCTGCTGTTAAGCAGTGCCTCGTCAGGCAAGACACAAAGCACTTTAACGGAGGCTACCAAAACATACTAACTTGTACTTGACAAAGAAATATACTAACTATTTTGCAAAAAAAAATCGATAATATCAGTCAGTATTATATACGTAAGTCAGTTTTATATGCCCCGTGGGGTGCCGGGGATAGAATTGCATCCCCCCATCTCCTCTTGTTGGGTGTCGTAAAAGGCGACTAAGCGAGAACAGGAAGACGGGCAGCAGCGTCTTTCTTTTGGATTTATCTTCCACCTATACTGCGATCCCCAAGCCGCCTGCCAAGCGTGGGCAGGGCTTTGTTCAGCAGTGGACGTCTATCGGCTGCTAATGATGATGATGAATATATGTGTAAGGATCATGTGTGTCTAAGATTATAAGACCCTAAAATAAATACATTTGAAGTATGTAAGTTGTAAGTATCAAAAGATTTTATTTCAGAAACGGAGCGTGGTTCACCCTCGAAGTAACGGTTAAACGTCACGCTGTGATCTTAGTTACAAAACGTCTGTATGTTTGCGCATCTCATTATATCGTGGGGAACGCCGTGCACCGGAGACAGTAAATTCTCGAGCTCTCGTTTGCTTTATACCGCCATTGTAACAGCGCATCTTTGTCATAAAACCCTCGCATGTTTCATAGTATGCTGCCTTTTTGTGGTCTAGTAATCTTTAAGTTAAGCGCTAAAATTTCTAAGGAACTTCCTCGACCCTATTTTTTAACCGGCTTCAATAAGAAGGTTCTCTATTCGACGCGTATGTATGTAATATTAATAAAAATGCGTAATATTAATAAATGTTAGTCTATGTGGGCTTCTAAACAAATTTACAAAATTTTATGAGTGTATGTATGTATGTAGGTTTGTCCGCGGATTTCTCAGAAACTACTAATCCGATTTCGAAAATTCTTTATGCAATAGTTAGAGTATTTTTCAACTTAGGGAAGAGTATAAGTTTCATCAAAATCGGTCTAGTAGTTTAAGAGATATAAACTTTTTATATTTTCAGTGAGTTACTGTAACATAGACGTTCGAGTTGCGTGATAGTGCTGATACCTATTTTGCTAAAATAAAAGTCACTAAAAAGTGTTAAATAAAAAATAAAAAATAAATAAAAACCGACTTCAAAGTAAATTATCTAAAAAGCATAAAATAACGAAAATATATTGAAGTCGGTGTCAGCTCGTAGCTTGTGCTAGTCTAAATTAACATGATGTGCTAGCACCGACTTCAATATATTTTCGTTATTTTATGCTTTTTAGATAATTTACTTTGATGTCAGTTTTAAATTTTTTTTAAAATATAAACATTAAAATATTTTGAATTTTACCACACTAATTGTCTATAAATTTGAATATATGTATTTTTTCTGAGATTTACTAGGTGGCAGGCCACTTGTGCATGCGACTGTGTGGCACAGCTGTGCCAGATTTTGTACCGCCAAGTAGCGATATGAAAGCTGGTTATGTCCCAGTGTGAAGGACACTGTACCAGGTGAATTTACTGTGTTCAAGAGATTTCTGGCGGATCACCCCCTTCCCTCTAATATGGTTGAGGGGAGTGATGGCTGCTGCTCGAGTCAACGTGTGCGCGGGTGCTGCTTGGGGGGACTGGTCCGACTACTATCCCTTTGGCCTTTTAGTTTGTTGTAATTTTTGGCGTAATTTATTGTTTTCTTCTTTTCTCCCTTGCTTTATGTTTCGAACGGCAGGACACAATATCGCTAATGTTGATTCAATTGTAACAAAACAAACACTGTTTAAAAAATGAGAAAAATGACAAGCCCGCTGAGTTTCTTGCCGCTTCTCAGTTGAGGCGACGTTGTGATCCGGTGGTAGCTTTTAAAAAAATTGACCAATCAAAAGTGCTAGCGTTAATCCTATTTGAAATAAATATTTTTACTTTGACTTTTATTTAAGAACCAATGTCTCGGGAGAAGAGGAGTAGTACAATACACATATCCATAAAAAGGCAAACGTACTGCATGTCTAAGCACTGAGTTGCTAAAAATAAATTATACTATTACGACTTGGACTACTGTGTCTTATGAGCTATAATATTTATAGTGAGAGTGTTCGTGAAATATAGTCTTATTTTACGTTGATCGGCATTTTAATACCCACCCTTACCTCATCAAGGCCGTAAGCTAAGATGATATTTGAGACTGGAATTTCTTAACTAAACGTATCTGGAAGTTAAATAATACTCAGTTCAAGTTGATCCTCGCATGAATGACTTCTCCGCATTCGTACAACAAAGGGAACAGTCACAAATCTGCGAAGCAGATCTTATTGTTTTATTTATCAGTCACCGCTTATGACATTTGAACACCACGTTTTGTGAACCAACAATCTGAATTGTTATTAAAATTATAATTATTAAGTTTATACGAGTCATTTAAAATATATGACACACAAAATTCTGCCATGTGGCCCCTGGATTAAGAATTGACCATCCGAACCCTGTGGTTACATCAATGGTATTACATGAAATATATTTTATACAATATATATGCCATTAGCGCACAAAAAAAATGAAATGAAATTCACCCAAATTGGGTGAAATAGCAGTAGGTCACGCGTCGGTAAAATGTAACGAACGTGACACACGTCACGTTCGTTACATTTTGAAAATCGCCTTTGAAAATCAAGTAAAATGCCTTCATCCATTTTTAGAAAATGCTCAAAGTATTTTTCAAAAGTAAATAATAAGGAAAGGATATAATACCTTAACTATATACCTATGAGGAAATATTTTAATTACATGAGTCATAATTTTTGGCACGCATTAGCAGGGTTATAACATATGTATATGATATAAAATATCATTGGTTACATAAATTACTTTATATCTACAGAGATTGGATAGACAAATCTCAACAACTGTCTTTTAGAACTAGTAGCAATAAATACTGCTTATTTAAAATTAAAAAAAATATATATAGGATGGCGTGAATAGTGATAAAAAGTGTATTATACTTACTACATTATATTATACACCCATCAACCAGTTTAACGGTTTGCATTTCGTATTGTTACGTACCTACTGTACGGGTATACGAGTATTATAACAACATTCGTACAAGCTCTTTCCGCGCACCCCAGAATATGTCAAAATAAATACGTATGTATGCCAAGGTTACTGGTCTTACATACTGCCCAACGATTATACAACTTGGCGCTGAAATGAAAGAGGATAACCGCCCAATACCAAAAATACGTCTGACCCGAATAAAATACAAGACGGATACCTGTGTTACTTGTAAGGCTTTCTATTCCCTATGTAGGTTAGACCGCTGTTAGTACTTAAGTTACATCTAAGTATTCCCCTTTTTTCGTTTGGTGTCCGTCCATAGAGTCTCTCTCTCTCCTTAGCACTTATTAATCCCATCTGATGGTGGGTCTGCTTTTCCCGTCTTTGCTTTCTACTTTGCTCTATCCGACGTATCATTTTCCGAAACATTGCAGAACTGCAGATCTTTTGCAATACAATCAGTCTATATCAGCTTTGGTCTTCCTATTATTTTGGAACTAGGGGGGGTTAAGATCGATTGCGACATTTCCGTGTATTAATTTAAATAAAGAGTTACAAACTTAGCTTTCAAATATCTTGTTTATAGTAACTTGTGTATACGCAACTACACAACGGTAATAAATTAAAATTCTCATATTGCTTAATTAAAAAGAAAGGATTATTCGAATTATGCTTTCGATAGACTATTGAGCATGCAGTAATGAAGGGGTTCGATTTTTATATCAACCAAAGAATATCGGGACACTACTCTATTGTAACTCTGTATATATTATATATTTAACTATATATATTAGCCGAATTTCTGTTATACACGTTACGTTAACCATCAATATTTTACAAACAACAATCAATAATTACTGTTTTGGATGTCGATCGGTTTTCATATAAAGCGTAGCGTGTAGTATTACAAAAGTATTTTATTAAAATGTATATATATGATTTTGTTGTAATGAATTATGGGGTCTGTCTATAAATAAAATTTAAATTTATAAATTTGCTACTATCGCACGTACATTCAATTAAAATCAATTTGCTTATTGAAGTGAAACTTCTTATGCGACTTCCAAAAATGTTATCACATAACGCGTTAAGCGTTAAATGATAAGTGATAGGCGTTAAGTGATAGGTGTTAAACGATAGGCGATAGGCGTAAATTTGTTAAGGTTATGACAGCGCTCATGTGACGCCGTCACTGAGTGAGTGGGTGAGTGGGTGAGTGGGTCAGTGGGTGGAGTGGGTGAGTGGGTGGAGTGGGTGAGTGGGTGAGTGGGTGAGTGGGTGAGTTGGTGAGTGGGTGGAGTGGGTGAGTTGGGGTGAGTTGGGGTGAGTTGAGTGAGTGAGTGAGTGAGTGAGTGAGTGAGTGACTTCGTGACTTCGTTGACTCCGCCGACTCTGCCGACTCCGCCGACTCCGCCGACTCCGCCGACTATATATATACATTATGCATTATATACTCGTACATAATCAAAATTATTTCCAGGAGGAACCTTGCAATACTGTCACTATCTTCTTAGCATATTATAATGGATAGTAATGGTCTAACTAACCGGGCACGCGTAAATTTATGGCATGTCGCTACATTAGATATATAAGCTACCAATGTTTGTAGCCAATAACTACTAAGCACGATATATGAGGAACTTGATCCATGGTCGGTTGGCTGGGGCATGGCATAGCTATGGTATGCGTGACGTGCGACCGTAACGATCGTAGTGATATGTGTAACGGTAGGCAGCAAACATTGTGACGGCGGCGATGGGATACCTACCTGTGACGCACGCCGCATATATTGAATAACTATCCAAACCCACACTGACTACAAATAAATATCTGTATGGAATCATGAACGTAGGTAGCAATTTATAATTATGCAATTTCTTACCTAATTAAAATAACTGGCACTGATACATTTCGGCTTCAACTAAATGAACTTAATAACTGTATAATTTGGACGTATTATAATACATAGTATGTTATGGTTTCGTTGGCTAATCTAACTCTTAGTTGCTGATGTCGGCCTAAAGTACGATCATACATCGATTGGCCTGGTATAGGAGTGCCGACTCTTCAAAGCATAGTATTAAAACCTCTTTTTAACTATCTATGTACGAATAATCAAACAAAAACCTCAAGTACTAACGAACCAGGTAGACGTCATCGTGTCCTGAAAAAAACTAGAGCCCGATTGTAGCGCCACCTGCCGGGTCCAATTATGAATTTCACCAAAACCTTTCTCCAGTTAATAAAATACACCAATAATTCTATTGAAATCGTTACTTCCGTATAGGAGGACTTCAATCTCATACACACAGTATGTACAGTTATTCTCTTCTTTCTCTTCTCATATACTATTCTCTCTCTTCTCATATATATAAAAATGAATAGCTGTTTTGTTCACTCTAGTCTAGGGGTCACCACCCCTAGACTAGAGCGAACAAAACAGCTAAAAGATGAAAAAATGGGTGTCAACCAATGATATAATATAATTGGTGTCAACGTATAAAAACCGCGGGCGGAGCTACGCAAGTAAGCTGTCAAAATAATTTCTAATCTAACAATTCAAACGCTAGCTTATTACGTCTTCATAAAGTAGCTGTTAATAAATAATTTAAAAGAAAAAGAACATACAAAATTATTTCTAAATAAAAACTTGGATGTTGATTGTAATTGGTGGGGCCGGTGATAAACGACATACGAAGGTCGGTGGCGCGTAGATACTAAATAATTCAGGCTTTCGCTGACAAGCGCGCCTACTGCTTTGAAAAGGGTACGCGTCTGTTTAGACGAGCAACGGATAATACTCACAGACCACTAAAAAGTTGCACGTGTAATTGGCCTCTGTGATGCAGCGGGATATCACTTTTTTTTACAAACCGGAGGTCACGGGTTCAAAACCCGCGAGGGCATCAAGTATGTGTAGCTGTTTCTTAACAGTTAGGACAATGAAGGCCGTACACTTGATTTTCTGGAAAATAAAATGATCCGTGCGTCGGATGAGCATATTCATATTATAAATTGGTCTTGCGTCTGACCTCTCATCGATCGTGTCGGTTTTCCATTCCATAAGATGGTTGGTAGAGTGAAAGTGCATCTTCGGAGTCGTTAGACGTTCGGCGGTGTGGGCCCTCGGACGTCCATTGAGTACGGCGGCCCGTCCCGCGAGCACCGTGTTTGGTTATTGGGGACTATAAAGCGCCACCCGGCGGTGGGCTCAAAGGCACTGAGTGGCTCCTGGTACAGATCCCACCGGAGTGCCCTGATGAGAGATCAGGGCTCATGGGCCGATATGACGGCCGCGGGGGTTTTAGTGGGTAAGTATAACACATACCCGGTTTGGACTCCACAGGTCCCGGGTACCTTTTGAAGGCTTCCCCCGTAAAAACAAAAAAAAAGTGAGAATGCATATGACTACACAGGTACTTTTAATAGGTAAGCCGCCGTGTAAGTCGTATTGGCCAGGAAGACGTTATTATCATTATGTGTATCAGAGGTATGGGTTAATCATGAGATATTTTTACTAAGACATATTAAGTAATATATTACCAATAAATGGTGCCAATTTGCATATTAATTGCTAATTACGTTGGTATGCACATACTCCCTGGTGTATTGGGATACACTACGCTGTTATCCAGTAAAACTATGTTTAGCTATGTCGTAAACGAAAAGTGGTTACAATATTGTCTATTCAGCCACCGAAGGAGAATATTCGGGAGTCAGTTAATGCTAACTTGGCTACAGTGCCAACGTTTCAGGAACTGTATTTACAAGTTAATAAAAACGAACTGTAAGCCGCGCTGCTATCTCTACAAACATAAACTTGATTATTATAATTATAATGGGCGGTTATCGGGTTAAGAATAGCTCCCATCTGTTCCCGTTGGATTGCCGTAAGAGGCGAATAAGGGAAAACAAGAAGACGGGCAGCAGCGTCTCTCTATTGGCTTACCTACTGCGATGCCCAAGCTGCCTGTTATGCGTGTGGATTATGGCAACACCTTCGTTCTAAAGGTGACCTTTGTTCAGCAGTGGTCGACCTTCGGCTGCTGATGATACCTATTTTTAAAAATAACACCCAGACACAAATAAAACAGACATGTCCATGTTAACTAATGTTTTCCTTGTGTAAAATTTGAACCGTTGTGGGTTCACCTTTTTGAACCATTGAATAGCATACAGCGCGTATATCCACAACACAAGTAGGCCTTTCCCATCATCGTTTTTAGAAATATACAAACTACTTGATAAACCACATCTTTAAAGCAAAATGCAAAACTAGTTTCGTGTCTAAATATAACTAGGGCTTTATAAATGATAAGCCATATACATTATCATAAAGAAAACACGAAAGTTATTCATCCAACTAAAAATATTGCAATTTTTTTTGTGCTTGAAATCGGCAAGTTCTTGACCTTTGAACGGGCTCATTCATTGTTGAGTTGTAGTAGTTCTCTTTGTCGTTTTGTTTTGCTATTTATTTAGTAAAGGTGCTTTGTATTTATAGTTCTTGGTATTCGTGTTTCAAATAACATACATTTCTATTGTCATATTTTGGGCTCAGTCGAGACTGTATTTCTACAGCAGAACCTAGAAATCTACAATATAACATCGACTGGGAAACGCTCAAAATTTCACAGTTTAATTTCTGTACGTTCACAGAAGCAGGCCTTATTATACGACATTTATACACCGTTATTTTGTTTATCATAAAGCAGAACGTAGCTCGTTCAGAATTAGTAATATAAACGATTAGGTTTTCAAATCGTGTCCTCCTAAACGGATGGACCGATTTTGATAGAATTATTGGTGTGTTTTTAAGTGGAGAATGGTTTAGATTCACATTAGGACCCGGCAGACGGCGCTGCAATCGGGCTCTAGTTTTTTTTTTAAGGGCACGACGATGTCAGCTCGGCCCGCTAGTAGTTATATAAAAAGTGTAATAACCGTAAACGTATTATTATGCGAGCTTCAGTGAAATCAGATTACTAATTAATTGTAATGAAAGAACAATGACAGTGCAATTAACACAGATTAACATAGCGTTATTGTTCTAAAACATACCTTTTAAATATTTATCAACGTCCCACACGTATATTGTAACTTTCTCTACAAAAATAGAACATTCATTTATCAAACTGTATTTATAATTCAGTCGTACGGAACATAAATATCGTGTAGTAGTAAGTACATATTTCACTCTCCTTCTAAGTGATGTATTATATGGTATGTTTGTGTCAGTGACGCACACATTACATGATGTATTTATCGCTCACACAGAATGAAAACATGGTCACATACACTCCAAGGTGGCCTTAATTCACTTACAATTAAATTACCGTCACCCGATCCCTGCTACGGTACATAAATTAGGACACATCCATTAAAGCCCAACAGAATTTATTTACTAATCTATTAGTTTGTTCATTTCAATGGATACGGCGATGTTTACTCACGAAACTCGTGGATTCGCAGAGCTATTATCGAATTGAATTACGTTAAATCAAATAGAACCATGACAAAATTCAATTTTAAAAGTCTGGGTATAACGACTATACTAACTAACGTAACTATACATCAAGAAAAAGAATTTCAGACAAAACTTTTGATATTGCAGTAATAATTTTTGATGAAGCCGTACCGAGACGTTTTTACAGGCGGAGTGGAGTCAATGCACAGATTTTAGATCAACGAGCCCGAAGCCAATGTATTATGCATTTATCCTTTTAACTAATAATATTTTCAATAAAAATGTAAGCGTGTCTAGACAATATTACTGTTCGCAAAAAGTTTATCTTATTTTTAAAGGAAAATGTGCTTTTCATCATCATTTAAAATATATTATCATTGAAAGTAACTAGATGATAAATAATAAACAGTTAATTATTAAATAAATAAATACTTTGAATTGTCAAAGTATGTACTGTAAATATTATATTAGTTAAAGATTTTTGACTCGCTTAGAGACACCAAAAACAAAAAAGTTAAAATATGCATAAATTATCTAAATATTGCAAACCAAAGGTTGACTTTTCCACATTGGCGCGAAAACGCTCATTGACAGTCGTGACGTCATGTCTTTGGTTTGACGTACGAGTTAGTAAATTTTCATGGCGATTGGCGAGTGAATTAAGAAACTAACACTGAATATTAATATGTTCTCATAAGACTTTTGACGACTAATATAATCAGAATGATAAAATGATCCCCTAGAGATCAGTTCAGAGAAAATAAATATTATCCATAAACAAAATATGTTGCACCAGTCAAGTAGGTGGACAGGCCCGTTGGTCTAGTGGTATGACACCCTGGTTACGTTACCTACTACACTCCAAACCAAATAAGCTTGAACGCGATTACAACTTTATTATGCAGTCATAAAACACGCCCGCTGTATATTTGACCATTAACGCGGCAGCAAAAAAAGGTAGGTAATACAAAGTTGTTTTACCTGACGCGCCTAGTTGTCAATGTATGCGTTATGTAGTTATTGAGCCGCAAACGAACTTGTAATCGCCTTCAAGCTTATTTGGGATGGAGTATATATCGTTGGTTTGATTCCCACCTACGTCTGCGTGTTATTTATCAATGTATTTACAAAAAAGTACTATAAGTATTTATTTCAGTTGTATGGTCACCTTAATACAGGCTCTGCCTAGTTTAGTATCAGATAATCGTGTGTGGATTGTCCCAGGATATTAATATACTTAGTAATTACTTACATTTTGTAAATAGTCATGCTTATATTTTTATCTTAAAATAAATAAATCCAGCTATAATTAAACCTATATTCATTTTATATAAAAAATACAATGTGTTAACACAGAGATTTTCTATTGAAAATTTATTTGCATGGCCGTCTAGTTGAGGTATGACGTCACGCGCGATTGGTGGTGTTTCAAATTGCGTTTCATTCCACGTAACTTAAATTTGAAAATTTTCGTAAAATAATATTATTTTAGAAAAAACTTTTAGCAATGCTCTTTTTAAAAGTTTATAAGAATACATTTTATTATTAACATAAATATAAATAAGGATATTAAATGATTACGGAACGAGTAGAATTATTATGTACAAATGTATATATTTTTATGATACATACATACTCAAATTTAATTCGTCCAACTTTAACACCCCTCTTTTTTGCGTCGCGGGTCAAAAAATACTGAGATTAGTCCAAAGACCGAAGTGCCCACTGATAATTCACGGCACGTAGCCGAAAACAGAATTATCCGCTGTAGTGGTTTGGGAGCACTGCCAACTCCCATCATATTAAAGCTAGATGATAATGAACGCGGCGTTTCTGGTGCTATTTTTCGCAGCAACTTGCGCACGGCACAGAAAACTTTATGTGATACAATTTACTGGGACGTTTCTCCCGATATCCGGTTCCAAACTAAAAAGTAAACAAACTGAGAAGGAAAATACCGCTCGGAATAATTGTTATCGCTTCCAGTCATTCGAGTTGTTCCAACGAAAACATCGAGTCTATAGACATTTTCGATATCTCGCAATCCTTACAAACCCGGCTCCGAACGACGCTTTGAAAGCTCAGAAAGCTCTAAAGCCTTCACAATCGTCACTAAACAAAGTGAGAGCCGTGGCCCCAATGATGTGCTGGAAATGATCGCATTCAACGTGAAACTGTAACAGTACCTCACAAAAAACGGGGCTTTTGTAACAAAATTATCGGAGAGATAGAGTTACTTATCGCACTAGTATGAACATAAATGAATCGTTTATGTAAGTAACTGCTTAATTGCTGTGAAAAACACTGTTCCTTTCATTAGGGTGCTTGAATAAATAACGCGTTGGTTTAATTGCTCGTTAGTTGTAAAACAATATACGCACTCCAGTAAACAGTTCCATCAATTTAGTAAGCTATAAAACTATTAGAATAATAACCTTACATGCGTTATAATAACATTTAATAACTTTAATTCTTAACGTAATTGCTTGGGAACTCGACTGGTATTATTAAAAATGTTCTGAATTGATTGTCACTAGTTTAAAAGTTAAATTAGTTGAGTTAGCCGTTTCCCCGTCCACTGTCTGAATAAAACATAAGACTTAGTGGCCCTAATGAGGTGGAGCTCTTTGTTTTTCTTAGTGACTGCATAAGTTGTGGATGAATGTGGGATCAGGGGTGGCGCCGGTGTCGGATCAAATCGCACTTCATTTGTCGGTGTCAGCCGCGCGGGCCGAGTGATGGATGACAGCGAAGCGCCGCGGTCGTCTCGCAGCCGGCTTTTAATTGATACCGTCATTTTTGCGCCGGCCAATCGGTACGTGGTGTGGGCATCCCCCTAGATACCATTAAGCTCGTACACTGTTAAAAACAATGTTGCCAGAGATAATTACGACATACTCCAGAGAAGTTAACGTTGCTTGTCGCTGAAATCTGTTTGTACAATAAGACTGACTGTTTTGGTGCCACAATTGAAGAGGGAATATGTAAAATAAAAATAGAGTTGTATTAGATAAATAGCTGGCCTTTTAGAGAACACAACAAGCCACACAACGAGCCATGGAGAGAAATATGCTCGGAGTTTCTTTGCGCGACAGAATCCGAAATGTGGATATTCGTTGACGAACTAAGGTCACCGACATAGTTATCAGAATCTGCAAGTTCAAGTGGCAATGGGCAGGCCACATCGCTCAAAGAACCGATAACCGTTGGGGAAGAACCGCGAAACACGAACCGGAAGACGCAACGTAGGCAGGCCTCCACTAGGTGGACTGACGACATTGTGCGCGTCGCAGGTAACCGGTGGTTCTAAGGGGGAGGTCTATGTTCAGCAGTGGACGTCTCCGGCTGATGATAATTAGATAAATTATGATATTATTTATAATATATAAACATAGATTTCCGAAAACAAAACTCGTCTTTACCTTTTTACCATATCAAAGCTGGCAACATTAGTCATCACTTTCATTACATAATATCACGAAATGCCTCAGATCATTTATCTTTCATTTCAACGATAAATAATATATCTTTTAAGGATCCCACTCTATTTCTGTGCTGAGCGTGTCTATTATTATTGATAGAGGTAATTTGTTTGATATTTCATTTCACATGCGACCCGTATCACGAATCGAATAAAGGTGAATGTGTTGTATAGGCAATTTCCGACGTCGTATGAATGGCAGAATATGAAATTTCAATAATATCATATGTAATCTTTCGGTACATAACGAGATGCCGGAAGGCAGGGAATATATTTTTTTCATTATAGAATGTTGGTAGAATTGAAAATATTTTGGATGTATGCCGCGTATTTATTTACGATTGGAATTACGTAATCTAAGGTGAATCGAAATAACGTTTTGAGAGAAAAAGGATTTTATCGTTATAATTTAAACAGTTGTAACGTTACAGGTAGGTAGCTAAAGGTAGGAGATTAACCCGGAGACCGCTACGTCGACAGGTACCTAAGGAGATGTGGTAGCCTTAAGGAATAAGAACACAGAAGGAACGTTTTATAATAGTATAATTAGAGTCCTTATAAAGTCCACTGGAGTTCACTGGTAACCATCGATATATAAACTAGATCAACATTCACGAACAAAATGACATCTAAAATGTGGTCGCGGAGGTTGCAAACTTATCTGTGCTGGTGGCGGAAACGTGAACTAACGATTTTATAATGATAATGACTTGTAGTTTGACAGTTTCATATAGACAGTAGCGACACTCCTATCGGCAAAAATAAATTTGTCAGGATGTGGCTTGTAAAGAAATAGCGACACAAGGGCGCTATTCCTCGCTACCACTTTTTGAACCGTGCCACCAAATCTAGTTTATATATTATATCGATGCAGGTAACAGTAATTCAGTGTGATACAGCGGCGAGCCTAGCTCGCGTCAGAGGCAACGGCAACAGCCGTCGGAGCAGACGACCAGCAAGGCCGTCTGACGCAGTCCAGATGCAGCTGCGGCTGCAGTGGTCGACCAACAGGCCGTCCGACGTTAGGCAGTTGAGGGCGTTCAGCACGCTACCGCCAGTCCAGTCACACGTCGACCGTCGAAAATCACCAGTGATCGTTTCCCAATCCTCGTGTTTTTCCAGCTCTGCCTATCGTAGACTGACGTTTCTTTCTTCTCCTCCAATCTTGACAGCTCGGGTTCTCTTTAAATTTTCAAAATAGGAAAGGAGATTAACCAATTTGGACAAATGCTGCCCAGGCATGGGAATACGTATATTTTTTTTGTTACATGAAGAGATATTAAGAAAAAAAAATAATTAAACATCCACGGGGTTCAAATATATTACCTACCTAAAAACTTATCTTAAATGGGTTTTAGGTGCTTTAACTTTGATTTTTTTAACCTTTATGTTAAATAATATTATTATCTTACTTATTCGACCTCCCGAGTCCGGTCCCAACCTCGCTAGTCTCGCTCCAAGCCAGTTTTTTTTAACTATACAATAGTGACAGCTTTGTATAGCACTATCTAGCGAGGTCGGGACCGGACTCGGGAGGTCGAATAACTAAGATAATAATATTATGTAACATAAAGGTTAAAAAAAAACAAAGTTAAAGCAACTAAAAGCCATATAAGATAAGTTTTTAAGTAGGTAATATATTATAACCCCCTGGATGTTTTTTTTTATTAATAAATTATAAAATTCCTTATTTAATGAGGCGTGAACATGAAGGTTGATGTATGAAAAATGTAATGAATACACAGTCTACTACATAGATAAATTGACGGACCCGTTGGTCTAATAGACTCCTGCTACCAAATAAGCCGTGAGTTCGATTCCCAACTAGGAACTAACATTTTTACCCAAGAACATATCTGTTTATCCTGTGTCTGATAGTTATTTATCAATCTATAAATGTAATTAGAAAAAAAGTATCTAGTAAAGTCTGGTTCGTGGTTAACTTTAGTACATAACCTGTGCGGAAATACCCCAGTATATTATTTAATTGTGTAAATACTCTCAAATGAATAGTATAATCTAAAAATGTTCTCGAAGAACAAAAACACGACTTACATATGCAGCATTGCCAGATTTAAAATAAGAAGAAACAAAATGAACAATTATTCACAATGGCAGACACTTGAAACTACGATAGTTACGGCTACGGACTACGGCGTAGCAACCGTAGCACGTAGCAGGAAATGGAGTTACTCCCCTTATATTAATATTGAAGTTCACCGCTGCTGCTATATTGCGAATTTATACAGTCGTTATACTTATAGCTGGCTGCTGCTCGAGTCAACTCGTACGATCCCTTTGGCCTTTTAGTTTGTTGTATTTTCACCGTATTTTTTTTCTCTCTCTTATTTGATCTTTTGAACGGCAAGACACACTGTCGCTGATGCTGATCTAATTGTAACAATACAAACACTGTTTAAAAAAAAGTGAAAAAATGACAAGCCCGCTAAGTTTCTTACCGGATCTTCTCAGTTGAGGATGCGTTGTGATCCGGTGGTAGCTTTTAAAAACAATTGACCGTTCAAAAGTGCTAGCGTTAAGCCTATTTGAAATAAATATTTCTGAATTTGAATTAAATTACAAACTTTAAACTTAACATAAAAAAACTGTTAGGTCCTTACACTTAATCTAAAACTACTACTGAAATCATAAAAACGTAATGTCTAATTGTTCATGGATGAAAATTATTAGTTGTCATTCGAATTTTCCTCAACGATTTCGATTCTATTATAATTATATATATTTATTTCATTTTGCAACATTTGTTTAATGTGTAACACAAAACTGAGCAATAAATATTGTAATCTTAATCTAATTATTTTTGCTTCGGCATTTAGTAAGATTCTTGATCGTTGCTGACATATCTCTATAGAGATTTCGTTGTCGACAGAAGACATTTGTCGGGATCACGACCTGGCCCGAACCAGCCGTGAATTTTCCAACTCTCATTTGCGTAATGTGATTACAAAAGCACATCTTTCGTGATAAAAGCGTGGGTTCTCTACGTAAGTAATGAATTTTGCAGCCCCGTCTCGGAAAACTGAAAGCCCCATAATTGTATCAGAATGTAGTCAGACACCCATGATCATGTTATACATAACGTTATGTAAGCGTTATAACGCTTCAGAATCTGGAGTTCGTTCAGCGAATTTTTAGTATCACTCCTGTTCATATTGCCGCTCCTGATGACTTAGATATCTTTCCGTTTATTTTCCCTTATTTACATTTTTTTAATTATAGTACTCAATTACTGCATTTAAGTAGCGATTGTCTTGTAATCACAAACTGCATTCGGCACAAAGAACCCTAGTTTCAAAATCCTTGTACAGTTCGGAATTTGAATAATATTTTTTTTCTATTAAATTAAAACAAAATCGTAAGCAGAATTTTATCTGCTTTTCGATACAAATTAAATACTTATCTAGCTAATACGTGAATGTGTGATATAAATCTCAACTCGTCATAACACAGACAGTAAGAAGAAACTTAATTTGAGACGAATTTCGTAGTCATACGTTTTGTTTAATTTGACTAAATAATTATCACTGTGCATTGTAATTGTACATCTGCATGCCAAGAGTGGGGATTATGGCAACCTCTCTCTTTTATAGAAGGGGCCTTTGTCCAACGGTGGGCAACTATCAGCTTCTGTTGATGATGATTGTACGTCATCAAGTTTTTACAAACAACCGCAAATCATAATAAATTCTGTTAGAATAATTAAAACACCATATAAATTATACGTACCTAATAAAAATACAAAGTAGAAAGAATTTGTATTCCGGACGAGAAACAAATTAACAGAAGAATGACAAATAGATGAACAAAGCCCCGAAAAATCGGACTACAGGTTGTAATTCGTATTAGATAAAATCCTCTAGCTGTCAGTTGATACTGACAGCACCTAGGCAGTCTACAAATTTATTCACACTCCATTAATACACGTCGGGCAACACCGTCTCGTGATAGATTAGTGTGCACGGCTACGCAAGCCTGGGAAAAAATACCTGTCTGCGGCCTACGAACGGCTCTAAATCTAATAGAACCTACATTTATCTATCACCTGAAAACGAGTCTTTTTTTTCGACACTTGGATTTAGTGATCCTAGGTCTTTCACACAAGACCTGTGTAAATAAACAAATTTATGTCAAGCAAGTGGCGTGAATATTGCGGTTCAGTCTTGTTTAATATTAGACATTTTCAACTAGTTGCTTTTAGGATCGCACACTACCTAGATTTTTTTTCAGTTTATGTACACCGTTTGGCCCAGAATGTCAAATATAAAAAAGGCACGAAGCTATTGCCATACATCAGATTAGTAGGTGGTAGGCAACTTGTGCATTAGGTCGTCCTGCAGTCTTAGCACGATTTGCCAAGACTTCGTAATCTTGACAGTTCAGTGTAGAGTATGACGTAGTTATCGACCTAGAAACGTCATTTTCGGTATTAGCTAGGTTGATAACTACGTCATACTCCACACCGAACTGTCAAGATTATGAAGTCTTGGTAAATCGTGCTAAGCCTGCAGCAGGCTTAATATGACACGTGCAAATCTTGACAGTTTAGTGTGAGTATGACGTCACAGTGACGTAATGTTTCACATTTTTATATAGAACATGACGTTTCAGTGTTTAAAAACTGCCTTATACTCCACACCGAGCTGTCAAGACTTGCAAGTCGTGCTAAGCCAGCAGGTAGATATCACAATAGTGTCAGGTATTCCGTCACAAAACAAAGATTGCTGTATTTCATAGCTGGAGATTTTTTTAGGCTCAAGAGAGTTTATAACTAACGATGGTGATGAGTGGCAATAATTTACATCCGTCTATGAACAGGTGTGTCGCTTACCATAAAGCGAACCCCGCCCGGCCCAGGTTCGACTCCTAACTATTTCATAGAAATATTAAATTAAATTTTAGCTGCATTTTTTACATCAGACATCGCCAAGATGTTTCCCTGAAATGAATCCGAGACCACATTATCTATTGGCAACTACGACTATGACATCAAAAACACTTTAAGATCCATTTTTAGAAGGCTTTGCATTATTTTAATTACTTTATAGGAACTATAAGCTGTAACAGCTCAGTGGGTGAGCGTTTACCTTGAAAACATGGTGCAAAAAGTACGAACCCTTGCTCGCACCTCTAAGTCAGAGGTGCGAGCCACGCCTGTGTCAGATGTGCGAATCGTCTTTGTGCGATTGTTACTAGCTTTCGGTGAAGGAAAACATCGTGAGGAAACCTTTATGTTTTGGAAATCCTAACTAGCTTTCGAATGACGTGTGAAGTCCGCCAACCCGCACTTGGCCAGCGTGGTGGACTATGGTCTAATCTCCTTCATCTTGAAAGGTAGCCCGTGCCCAGCAGTGGGACGTAAACAAGGGCTGGTATTTTTTTTATAGGAAACAAAGGTGAAAATGGTTTGGTGTTGATCACAGGCAAATATGTCTAAATATGTACAAGCGTGCCACGATTAACTCTCGTAAACTGTCTTATGTTTTTACTGTCGAGCTCCTACAAATTACTTGTGAAGCAGCTGTGAGATGTAAAAAGTTCGCACAGTTAAGTCTTCCCTTCCATTTCGTTGTCTGAACACAATTAAAACATTCATTTGTATATAATGTTAGGCTGTGGTTACAGCACCGCGAGTCGTGTTGCGTATCATTTAGACGACAATATTTATGAAAGTTTATGACCGGATAAAGTCGTCTAGTTAAAATTGAATGAATTTGTTAATGCCAAGTTGATTTGAAACTGTTCTGCTTTTATGTAACAAAAGCGCAGGTTTATCATCATCAGCCAAAAGACCTCTGCAGAAAATTGGCCTCCCCTTAAAAGGGAGGGGTTGTTATAATCCCGACGCTTGGCAGGCTTCTTGGGGATCACAGTTTAGGCAGTAGGTAAAGACGCTGCTGACAGTCTTCTTGTTTTCCCTCAGTCTTCTTACGCCACCCAACGGGGGGAGATAGGTGGGTGATAATTTTACCCAGACACCCCACGGGCCACAGAGCAACAACATTGACGCTTAAAGGATGCATGAAGATCAACACTTTCCTCCGGTGCATTACTCTGTATCTGTAGCACTCCCTGAACTCCCTGCGGGATGCGAACAGCTATGGCCTACTTGGAAATCTTTATACCGTCTCCAAAGCTAAGGGAGTTTTTAGAACAACGGAAGTTATAGCTATAGTTTTGAGCTAAAGACGCTGCTTCACTTGCTGTCGTGTCCACTGAACACCAAGACACGCTTACTTGAAGCCTTGTTTTTAGATCCTATATTAAATAGGATCTATACAAAGAATACTCTATATATTAAACGTGGAAGCACCCAGTTTATATTTCAGCAGTTTTAGACCACCAAGAGTTTTTAACAACCATGGCATTGACCAAGACAGAAAACTTAGAGTTATCATCAACCAGTAGGTATATGAAATACATAGTATAATCCGATTCCGACCACGACAATATGCGGAGCGGGGGGGTTTGTGTATTACTCATGCATATCTCGGGTAAAAGTTGGGTAATAAAGGCAGTTATTACAAAATAATTTAACAGTTATATTCGGCACGAGGCCAGCGAGGTGTTCGGTGAATTTCACTAAACTATTCAGATCGAGGAAACCGCACCGTTCATCCCGTTCGCAGCTCTAACTTAAACTTTTGCGGAGAATAAAAAACGTTAAACATCCGTTCTGATCCTCTTTTCATTTAAAAATAAACATTTAACTCAATCATGCTGAGACTTTTCCGTTGAAAAACGGCAGTTCCATTTTAACTTATTTTTTATTGCAAACATGTTCACCTATTTAAGTCCTATAACAAGTATAAATTATATAAAAGCATAAAAAGCCCGACTGCGAAGAAATAAAAAGGGGTTGCGTATGTGTGATCTTATGTTGAAGAAGGTGGGAAATTAAATGATTAAACTTGAATCGTAGCGTAATTATGATCAAAAAATTAAAAAATACAAAGGGTGGTTAATTACGCTCGTAACAGGCTTGTTGGCAGTTGTGTTGTTTGAGCCTGCATCCCTCATTCGTGCCGCTGCGATCCCATTGGACCACTAGAATTTATCACGTCATTGTCCAATTATGAGGCTTCTATAATGCGCGAACAGTATACGGGGTGTAAGGGACATCGTCCCGAAAACCGATACCAGGGAGTATATAATTCTGAATGTTCAGTGTCGAAATTTTTCATCGACATTTTCATGAATTTAAAAAAAAGGCGCTTGTCTTAATTCTTAATTATTAATAAAATTAGGATAACATAATTATTGGTATAATAATAAAGCCTAATTTCAATTTAAAAACAATAATTTACTTATTTATGCAAAATTAGCAATCATCAGCAGCCGAAAAGTCCACAGCTGAACAAAGGCCTCTCCCTGTGTAGGTATGCGAATAAATATAAAGAATAATATTTGGAGGTAGTATAATAAATTAGATCATGGCTGCTTACTGACGTGTTTTATTATACTATATTAATTACCTATTTAACATGAGATGTATGGGTTCTCAGGGTTATTAATTAAAGGGTACACGACAAACGATTGAAAGGTGTATATTATAATGCGCGAGAACAATTACAGGTAATAATGTATAATCAAATCACAATAACGAATTAAACAAACAGCTTTGTGCGTCGTCGCGGCTATGGGCGGACTAGGTACTTCTTGTCGCTCGCGCAATAGATTCGTCGCTAGGCGGCGGGGTGAGGGGCGAGTGCCTATCCCTTGCCCCGCGCTGGACATGATAGGGCGCAATCCACACAGTATGGATAAAGGTTCGGTTACATCCTCCCCCTCTGACCTAGACATAGCGCCCTCGCGTCTGGGTCAGTCCTGAAAACGCTTGGGTCTTCCGCGCCTACGCTTTTCATTGACTGGTGGTGGCGGAACGTCGCCAACGAATGGGCTCAGTTGGGTGGTACCTTCCTAACGTTTCACCGTTTCTAACCCGTTCCAAAACATACGTCGTTGGGCTCGCGACTTCTTTGATGCGGTACGGTCCATCTCGACGAGGTATGAATTTAGGCGTCTGTCCGTGGGTTGTGTCGTTACTCCCCTGGGTCTTAAGGAGGACGAGATCTCCAGTAGAATAGTCTGGTGCTGGGCGGCGACTCTCATCAGCGACTCGTTTTTGGTTCGCTTGGACCTTCTCGTGAACTTCCCTGGCCTCAAACAGCACGGTTGACATCCGATGAAGATATGGAGTAAGGGTGGTCACCACATTGTCGCTCTCAATAATCGTCCGCATGTCTGCGATCACATCAGCTGGTGCACGCATCTCACGCCCGAACGTGAGGTAAGCTGGTGTGTAACCGGTGCTGCTTGTCACTGCCGAGTTCATGGCGAAACGTATAGCCGGTAAGTGCATATCCCACGTGTTGTGGTCTCGTCCTACTTGAATTGCGAGCATCGGTTTCAAGTCCCGGTTTTTCCGTTCAACAGGATTCGCCTGGGGATGGTATACAGGTGATAGCGACTGGGTAATTCCGAACGAGTGACACACTTGTTGCATCACCTCGCTGATAAACTGTACCCCGTTGTCACTTATAATACGTCTCGGTACTCCATATCTCAGGAAAACCTCTGAGATCAAGGTCTTTGCACAGTCTGAACTGGTAGCGTTTTGTAGAGCGAATAACTCTACCCATCGAGAACAGGTGTCTTCTAAGATGAGGATCCATTTGTTTTTGTTAACTGTTTCCGGTAACGGGCCAAAGAGGTCAATGGCGACAACTTCAAAGCGGCGGTTTGCTGCGGGAGTTTGCAACAGTCCAGCTGGTTTCCTACTGTCGACTTTGTACCTCTGACAATCCACGCACTTTTTTAAAAATCCGGTGACGTATTGTCGCATCCCTGGCCAGTAATATTTGGACTTGATACGGTCTAGCGTGCGTTCTATTCCGCAATGTCCAGCTGTCGGTGCGTTGTGGTATTCCACGAGGACTTTCTCACGCTCATGTTCAGGGACAACTAGACAAGCGGTCTCCTCGTCACACTCATCAGGACCATATCTGTACAGGATGCCGTCGGACATCAGATACCCCCGGTCGGCCCAACTCCTCCCCCTAAATGGGTCGTCGGGTGATTCCATATCTTCAACGATCTTGCGCAACTCAGTGTCCTTGAGCTGGTTCTCACGAACGTCCATGGGGTTCCTTGACGGAAAATCTACTTCGGCGAAGCGGACGTCGCAGTCTGCCTCATCGTCACAAGGTGGGCGCGAGAGAGTATCGGCTATAACGTTTACTTTGCCAGGGCTGTACTCTATTTGTAGGTTGTACTCTTGAAGGGTTAAGGCCCATCGTGCTAAGCGACCACTCGGCGACTTCACGGTCATGAGCCATCGCAAAGGTTGGTGGTCACTCTTTATCATGACTTCGGACCCTTCTATGTATCCACGAAATTTGGTAACAGCCCATACTACTGCAAGAGCTTCTCTCTCGGTCGTATTATAGTTTCTCTCAGCGCTGTTCAATAGGCGGCTGGCATATTCTACTGGTCGTTCCTCGGGGCCCTCCCCCTGCATCAGCACTGCTCCGAGGCAATAACCGCTGCTGTCAGTACGCAGTGTAAACGGCATTGAATCATCGGCTTGACGTAGTATCGGAGCAGAAACGAGCAAACGTTTGATGCGGTCAAAGGAGTCTTGCTGCTTCGAGGTCCATACGAATTTGCTGTCCTTTTTGAGGAGATCTGTCAAAGGTCTGGCAACATCGGCGTAATTGGGAATAAAGCGCCGGAACCAACTGGACGTCTGCAAAAAGGTCTTTAGGCTCTTCGTGTCCTTAGGAGGAGGTATGTTAGCAATAGCTGCGGTCTTGTCCGGATCTGCTTTCACTCCACCTGGTACAATCACGTGGCCTAAAAATTTTACTGACTCACGAGCAAAACAACTTTTCTCGCGGTTGATGCGTAGGTTATACATTTCGAGTCTATCAAACACAGCGTTTAGGTCTTCCAGGTGTTTCGGAAACGTTTCTGACAGGATGATGATGTCATCTAAGTAGGCCAGAAGGCAAACATGGGCCAGTTCCTTTCCTGATTTAAAACGGTCCATAAGTCGCTGGAAAGTGGCCCCAGAATTTCGTAGACCCATAGGCATTCGCTTGAATCTGAAGCAGCCGAGCGGACTTACAAACGCTGTCTTGTCTCGGTCATCTGGCTCTACGCTCACCTGGAAGTACCCAGACCGAAGATCGCAGGTCGTCATAAAACTTGTGTTCTTGGCGGCGTGGAGAACATCTTCGATCCGCGGGAGCGGGTAGCGGTCAGGCTCAGTCACGGAATTCAACTTCCGGTAATCTACACATAGGCGAACTCCACCGTCCTTCTTGGTTACGAGGACTACGTTGGCAGCCCAGGGGGAATCGCACTCCTCGATGATGTCAGCATCCAACAGCTTCTGCAACTCCTGTTCCAGTATGGCTCTCTTACCAGGGGACATACGGTAAGGTGGTGAGGCGATGGGTTCCTGGCGTGGGTCGACCTTCAGACGATGTGTGGCATAATCTGTGGGAGGTCCCTCCTTCGCGAAACGGTCGGCTCTCTTCACCAGTAAGGTGTTCAACTGGACCCTCTGGTCCGGTGTTAACCTGGTGCCTTCATCATCCCTAAGCACTAAGTTGGATGTCTCTACCTTCATCAGCTCCATATTGCTGGTGGTAGATAATTCAAAGCTAGTGATGAACGGATACCAGCGACAAGGCTCATCGTTAAAACACCAGCTGCACTGTGATAAATCTATCAGGATATTCGCTTTCGTTATGAAATCTCTACCTAGCAGCGTCCTCGTCTGCGCGTCCGGTAGCACCATGAACGTGGTAAGTATCACACGACCTTGAACGGTGACTTCGGTGTCGCACTCAAGTGCCGTACATACTTGCTGTGAACCATCAGCAAGCCCTATGGTACGTAACGTCTGCCTAAATTCCACACCAGCGTCAAGCAATAAAGAATACAACATTGGACCCGCGATAGAATGTGTGGCCCCAGTGTCCAGGATGGCCATACCTTTACGATTCACGACCTGAATTTCCACCAAAGGTCGCGTATCGTCGCTATCGGTTACATGCGCGCTACAAAAATCCGATTTATTTGAATCGGATACACTTTTACAATTATTACACTTAGAGCGTACCGTTCCCAGCTGACCACATCCGTAACAACGTAATGGCGTATTACTACTACTAGTACTTGACCGGTTCGAGCTTTCATCAACTATATTCTCTCTCTTATTCTTATTGCGACATTCTTCTACTGTGTGCCCAAATCGTTTACAATAAATGCACTTCGGTCGGACGCGTTTAACCCCCTCGCTATCACTACTACTACGCCTGGCGTTTGATATACGTGGGCTATTGGACACAACGGTGTCGCGCGATTCCGACATTGACTTCACAGCAGGGTTAACTATGTCTACAAATTTACCTACGACATTCGCAGGGTTACTGTTATGAATTGCGCCCGAACGGTCCCGCGCGGGGAAAGGGTTGACCTGACTCGCATCATTATTAAAACAATGGGGACTCACCTCCGCCAACGCCTCCTCGACTAACCTGACCTTAGTAATCAGCTGTTCCAGCCCGTCCACAGCATCGCGAGGCACACGCTTTCTTATCTTACGGTCTAACAGTCCATAAACAATATCAACTTTCATTGTTTCCGGTATCACGTAGGGTAACTTTGATAATAACGCGCGCACTTTACATATAAATACATCGGCCCGTACATTATTTTGTTCGATACTAAAAATGTCTCTAAAGATTTTATAAGCGGGTCGCGGCAACCCGTACATTCCTCGTAGTCGTTTCAGGGCGTCGGTCCACGAATCTATTGATGCCTTGACGCCTTGCCACCAGACAGCGGCTTCTCCGACCAATAACATTGGCAATCCACGAAGTGCATGTTCGTCGCTGATATTTGTACACTCTCGGAACACCTCAATAGCGTCTATAAATGCCTCGAGCTCGTCGGCGTCCTTTGATGCGCCGTCGAATCGCGCCGTGCACTTGGCAAAATTCCCCGGTCGCAGCTGCTGACTGCAGGCCTCGGGTTGTGGTGATGGTGACGTAGAAGACGGTGAGTGCTGTTTGTTGCCCATCATCATGCTTTCTATCAGAGCTCGGCTCGTCTCGGCCTGAGTCCTGGCGATGTTAGAGAGCAGGGCCTGCAGCATATCCTCGGACATGGTAATATTCGGCGAGGTGTCAGACGGTCCCGCCTCCATGGCATTGGACTCCGCGTCTGTCTCCGATCCAATGTCTGCCTTCTTCTTTGGTGGCATGTCGATATTAGTACTGTTGCTGGTCACGAATCCGCTCCGTATATGCGACGACACGTCGCCGTCGTGTTGATGAACGCGTACGGTAGGTACTCTAGGTACGCCGCGCCGTTGCGGTGCCGCGCGCGCGTCGCTACCGTACCTACGTAAAAATGGACTCGCCCCAGTGGAGGACGCGCGCGACACGGGACCAAAGTGGACTCGTCCGTGTGCTACGTTTATTCGTTTTTCACTGTATTTACACTGTTCTCGTAAAATATATTATCGGAAAGGATACACTATATGTGTCGTCACGATAGATATGTATGCACTTTTTGTAAATTTTGAGATTTTATCTTTTTTTCACTGTTCACCGGTTGTCGGGCCGCAAGTTGGGAGCCAGATTTAACATGAGATGTATGGGTTCTCAAGGTTATTAATTAAAGGGTACACGACAAACGATTGAAAGGTGTATATTATAATGCGCGAGAACAATTACAGGTAATAATGTATAATCAAATCACAATAACGAATTAAACAAACAGCTTTGTGCGTCGTCGCGGCTATGGGCGGACTAGGTACTTCTTGTCGCTCGCGCAATAGATTCGTCGCTAGGCGGCGGGGTGAGGGGCGAGTGCCTATCCCTTGCCCCGCGCTGGACATGATAGGGCGCAATCCACACAGTATGGATAAAGGTTCGGTTACACCTATAATTACTCGCCTTAACATGGCGCAGTTACAGTAATACAGTAAAAAGGGCACATTGTAAATTTGGAATTAAGTTAAAGATAAATACAAAGATTTTGTTGGAATTAAACCGTTGATGGAAATGGATTCTATATTAAGACCGCCCCAACCGTTCGTGTACGAGAACAATTTAACAAATGTAACATCAGGTAATCTAAGTAAGGAATGGGAAAAATGGAAGAAATCATTTAAAATTTACTATGCAGCGTGTGAATTATCGAAAAAAGACAGTAAAGTGCAGTTGAATATATTATTACACATTATTGGAGATCGGTGCCGCGAAGTGTACGACCAGTTTGAGGAGGAGATTAAGACCGTGGATGAGTTATTAAAAAAATTCGATGATGTATTTTTACCCAGATAAAATTTAACAATAGAACGACACAAATTTTTCACCCGAGATCAAAGTGAATTGGAGTCTATTGAACAGTATGTATTTGAATTAAATAAAATGGCTACGAACTGTGAATTTAAAGAATTGTGCAATGATTTAGTGCGAGATCGGTTGATATGTGGCTTGAAGGATGGCGTATTGCGAGAAAGATTACTGAGAGAACCAGATTTAACTTTGTCAAAAGCCACTGATATATGCCGATTAGCGGAGATGTCCCGCGCGCAGGCCGTACATATCAACACCGAGAACTCGGAGCATCGTGTTCATGAAGTGAACGTAAACAAAGACAAATCGGAAGGTCAGACCACAGCCGACATTCACTGGGTTAATCGCGATAGGAACAGACAAAATTCAACGCCATATGTAAAATCTAGAGGCAAGCCGCTCCGTGGAGGAACAAATGTTAATTCCCGTACATACGCAGCGAAAAACTTAAGTTATAATATACAATGTCAAAGGTGCGGTGCAAGACATAGGAGGTACGAGTGTCCGGCGTTTGGTCGACAGTGTAACAAGTGCCGGCGTATGAATCATTTTGCAAAACTATGCAAAGCGTTTGAGGTCCAGGAGAGGCTCATCGATCAGGTAAATAATTGTAATCTATTAGATAAACAACGCAGAAGCGAAGAGTGGTTAACAGAATTAGAGATAAATGATAAAATTTTAAAGTTTAAATTAGATACTGGAGCTGATGTCAACATTATTCCTAAAAAATGTTTGCCTTTAATCGGTTTGTCGGAGTCTGATTTAGTACCTACTTCAATAAAATTGCAGGGGTATTCGGGTAGCGAAATTGTTGTTATTGGTAAATGTTATTTAAAAGTAAAATTCAAAAATAATACATATTTTTTAAAATTTATTATAGTGGATACAGACGCAGTCCCTATACTTAGTAAATATTCATGTGAGGAACTACAACTATTAAAACGAGTATTGTCAGTTAATCAGGTAAGTAGTTGCGCAGGTATATTGGACGAGTTTAAAGATGTTTTTGAAGGAATAGGTTGCTTGCCTGGGGAATACAAAATACAATTGAAAGAAAATTTTGAGCCGGTTATACACCCGCCGAGAAAATTACCAGTAGCTCTGAAAGAACAAGTAAGAGAAAAACTTTTAGAAATGCAGAAACAAGGTATAATTAGTAAGGTAGAAGGGCCCACAGATTGGGTCAATAGCATGACCGTTGTCAAAAAACCTAGTGGAGATATACGCATATGTTTGGACCCACGTGATCTAAACAAAGCCATAAAACGTGAGCATTTCAAACTTCCGACATTTGAGGAAGTAACCACGCGACTGTCAGGGGCAACCGTATTTAGTACATTAGATGCTAAGCACTCATTTTGGCAAGTAAAATTACAGGATACAGATTTATGCACCTTTAACACCATTTTTGGTAGATTCAAATTCTTACGTATGCCATTTGGCATATCCTCCGCTTCTGAAATTTTTCATAAAAAATTATACGAACATTTGGATGATTTAGAAGGAGTCATTCAATTTGTGGATGACATATTAATTTTCGCACCAAATAAGCAAATTCATGATCAAAGGTTACGTGCTGTTTTGCAAAGATGTAGGGAAATCAACATAAAATTAAATAAGCAAAAATGTAAAATTGGTTTGTCTGAGATTAAATATCTCGGCCACAAAATATCACAAAAAGGGATATTACCAGACGAATCACATGTATTTGCCATATCCAACATGCCTACACCTCAAAATACAAAGGATGTTGAGAGATTTTTAGGCATGGTCACTTATGTAGGTAACTTTATACCTAATTTGTCAGAACAAACATCTATACTAAGAGAACTATTAAAAAAAGATGTAGAATGGCACTGGGAGGAGAGACATCAACAATGTTTCGAAAAAATTAAACAGTTTCTCATAAGTCCGCCGGTTTTACAGTTTTATACTTTACAAAAACCGATAACTATATCTGTCGACGCGAGCAAAAACGGGCTGGGCGCTTGTCTCATGCAAGACGGACTTCCCGTGTCATACGCGTCCCGATCATTGACTAAAGCGGAGCAATCATATGCTCAAATAGAAAAAGAGTTATACGCTTGTGTATTTGCATGCGAACGATTTTATATGTATATATACGGCAGGTCAGATGTGATAATCGAAACTGATCATAAACCCCTTGTTAGTATTAAAGGTAAACCGTTGGTTAGTACGCCACCACGCTTACAAAGGATGTTGTTACGTTTACAACCTTACAGTTTCAAGCTTGTTTATAAACCAGGCAAGTATCTATACATTGCGGACACCTTGTCGAGAGCGGTAGCACTCGGCGGTGGCGGTGACGTGCATCCAACCGATACACAGCCGCGCGATTATCTACATCTACAGGCTCAAGTGTGTGCGTTATCAGCGAGTAATCAGCTGGTTGATTCGCATTTTTTACGAATACAAAAATGTACGAAAGTTGATGAAGAATTACAAAAACTAATAAAGACCATAAAATTGGGTTGGCCTAGTGATAAAAAACCGTTAGATACCACATTAAAGCCGTACTGGGACTACAGGGATGAGCTTACCGTAAATTTTGGGATTATATGGAAAGGAACTCGGATGATAATACCGAAATCCATGCGTCAAGAGATGTTAAAAAATATACATATAGGTCATTTAGGCATTGAGAAATGCAAGTTAAGAGCTCGTGAAATTATATTTTGGCCGAATATTAATTCGCAACTAGAAGATTATTTATCTCACTGCCAGATATGTCTAACCCACAAAAAAAAAATACCAAAGAGCCTTTGATATCACACGAAATCCCCAGTACTCCCTGGCAGAAAGTAGGCGCAGACGTGTTTCATTTTAGAGGCGAATCTTACATTCTATTGGTAGATTACTTTAGCAAATATATCGAAGTCGCTAAATTAAATACTTTACGTTCAGAGGAAATAATATCAAAAATGAAACGAATATTTACGAGGCATGGTATTCCTATGTCTGTATACACAGACAATGGACCTGAATTTTCGTCGATTTTATTTAATGAGTTTTCCAAACAATACCATTTTCAACACACGACGTCATCCCCACTATATCCACAGTCGAATGGACAAGTCGAACGCGCCATACAAACAATTAAAAGCATAATGAAAAAGACACGTGAAGATAACACTGATTTTAATTTGGCCTACTTAGAATATCTTAATACGCCCATTAGTAGGGAAATTCCGTCCCCAGCAGAGTTGCTGTTCAATAGAAAGCTACGTAGCATATTACCAAGGTCGCCGATGTTATACAAACCCAAAGTACATAGTAATATACATAAAAAACTGGTGTGTCGACAGGCACAACAAAAACAATATTTTGATAAAGGCTCCCGAGAGTTAAAACCTTTACGTATCGGCCAGAAAGTGAAAGTGAGAATAGGTAACAGGTGGGAATCGGGCATCGTTCAATCAATGGTAAACTTGCGTTCCTACCTGATAAGAATGTGTTCAGGTAATACATTGAGACGAAATAGGAAACATATTATATTAGACTCCGACAAACGTATAGATCCACCGGCCGGTCACATGCAACAGTATCGGTATGACGATATAACAGGTGATCAATCTAGCAGTCATAACTTGCCCTTGCCCCACAGCTCCGGTATCTCGTCATCTTCCAACTCTTCTAATAATTTTTATCGTACTCATTCCGGCAGGCGAGTGATACGTCCTGATCGGTGGACCAATCCTGACTAAGTGCGCTGAGACTAGTCAGCAATACCTACCTAGCTTAATAACGTAGTGCATGTTGATATATTAAGGAGATTTTTTACATAGAAAAGCATAGTATAGCTTGAAATAATGAATTGTACAAATAAATAAAATAATGTTGAAAAAAAAAAAAAATTTTTGCATGCATATTAATAAGTTACTTATGTACCTATTTATATAAAATATACATATATATATAAAAAAAATATTAAAAAAACTTGTACGTAGACTATTACTAAGTCAGTTACTTAAATGAAAACAAAATGTTTACCTATAACGTTATACATCATAACGTTTTATACATAAATAATAAAATGGTAATTCATGAACTTTGTAATACATACAGTTTTTGTTATCTACCAGCTTAAGAAGTATTAAATGTACTGAAACATACTTGTCTGTAACTAATATAGAATAGTAACCAATTATAGAATAGTGTCATCAAGACAAGTAGGTATAGATATGTATTTTTTTAATAAAGGGAGATAGGCAGATTGCATGAAAATAAATAATAAATGTTGTATGTACCGACAGGTTTGTTATTGTAAATAAATAAAATAAGTACTTAAATTCTAAAGGTCATATAATGTATTTTAAAATGCATTTAGTAATGAAAAAGAGTTTTGTATCTATGGAATATAAATTAATAACTTCCTATTTATTGTACTTTCCTTATTTAATTATAAGTAAGACAATAAAGGATAATTTATAATATTATGAAATATGTCAGTAGAATATTACTAGAGTGCGCGCCAGATAAGTCTGCGCGCGACTGGTGGCGTATATAATGTTGCCAGTCGAGGAAATATATTTACCCATTTTGTCTTCATTTAATTCGCCAGTTCCGCAACTAAAATATAAATCTATTAGTTATTGAAGTAGTCATAACTAATAGATTTATATTTTTGATGACATTCTCATTTGTATTAAAAAAATAACGAATGATCCTATATGAATATTATGATGATAAATTTGAAGGCAATGAAATTTAATTTATTTTATCGTAGAAAAACAGCGGAAAGATAAAATAAATTAAATTACATTGCCTTCAAATTTATCATCATAATATTCATATAGTGAATCGTAGAAAAACAGCGGAAAGGAAGTAATTAAAACTGACTGAGATGTTATTGCAAGTCTTTTATTGAGTATCTACTAGAACTTTTAAATTTTGTGTAACAATGGTCCTGCAATGGGTCAATCCCTTCTATTCCAAGATCTTCATCATCATCATCACCATCAATACTAGATTCATTTTCAGAGGAGTCCGATGATTCAGTGTCACTTGTAACATTAATAATAAATTTATCCATCTCCATATCCATCAGCTTATCTGAATCATAATATTTGTCTTCAATTTTTTCAACATGTTGGCACACGTTATACCATTCTTCTGTAGTCACTGTGCTAAAAGCAGCTTCAGTTATTGAGGCTATTTCCCCTGGAGTTTTGTTGACATTTTTCTCTGCAATTCGTCTCTTCACAATAGCCCATATCTTTTCTATGGGGTTTAGGTCGCAGTGGTAAGGAGGCAAACGCACTACTTCACATCCATTTTGGTTCAATAAGTTTTCAACTTCATATATCGGTTCCCCTTTGTGCTTCTTGATCAATTCATTTAATTGTGGTTTTGTCCAGTAATCTTCAAATTCTATATTGTTTTTAGTAAGCCACTCTTGGAGCTCTGCTTTTAAATTGCCCATTGTTGGTGCTTTGTTAATTTGTGTGCAGTGATATGATGCATTATCCATTACTACAATACAATTTTGAGGCAAATTTGGAACAATCTTATTTTTCATCCATTGCATAAAGTTTGCAGAATTCATGTCATCATGGTAGTCACTTGATTTTGATTTTGACTTAAATAGCAGCAACCCATCACTGACAAACCCACTTTTACCACCAGCATGGGCTATGATCCATCTTGTGCCGGTGCTATCAGACGAAAGAATACCAGGCTCATCATCCGATTGCCAACATTTTTGTAGATGATATGAAGCATGTATATATGTTTCATCAAGATAAATGACAGGCCGGTTTTCCCCTAAGCGATTCTTCCGCATCCTATGAATATATTTCGCTCTCCAAGCTGCAATATCACTGCGTTCCATTAAAACCTGCCGTTTAGACTGGCATTTTCTATATTTGAAGCCCATATCTTTTAATATACGTCTTAAAGAAGTCCTGCTATATTTAAAATCAATGTCGGTTTTCAATTTCATCCAAAGTTTATTTATCGTGGGAATCTCTTTCTTCACAATGTAAAACGAGTGAATTATATGCCTTATTGCACACTTATCAAAATCATCTATTTTTCCAATATTTGTCTTCCGGGTTCTAGTTTTACCTGGAGTCACAATTTTTGAAGATGTAGCCTCATTACCTTCTTGAGTAATTTGGGTAACAGTGCGTTCAGAAACCTAAAAATAGAAAACATTTATTAATATCGACCTGCCCAGGTTTCGCACCGGTGTTTATATATTTTTCATATACATACACCTGCAATGAATAACGATCTAACTGATGGTTAAAATCGTTAAAATTTTGTTGTGTGGATTAGGAGGAATTAACGGAACAGACAAACAAACGCGGAAAGACACTGTTGTTATATATTATTTACCGAAGATTCAGTAAAATATAAAAAATTATAAATTAAGAACAACTTTTTTTACGTCTATGCAAACAAAAACAATATTATTTAAAAGAGTTAAATCATCATAGCAATAAACTTTAACAATCATCATTCACAAAGATTACTAAATTATTCAAAAATATATAAGGTGTCAAGATTTAAGAATAAATGGGGAAATATTCATCACTTGGCAGCCCCAAAACTAACCTGTCAAATAAGCAACGCGGGCTCTAACTTTGGAAAAAGGTATAACAGGCCCGTTATTGTCCCGTTCTGCCTCACAAGCACGTTTCACCTTCAAAATAACATCCCTGCCAGCACTTTTAATCACTTTTGGCATGATGATGGCAAAATTAAACCAGTCAAAACAAATAGAAAAACGGAGCTCACAATACGACTACAACACCTGACAGTAAGTACAAAATGGCGGAACCAATTAGTTCCGATTTTGGCCGCGCGCAGACTAATCTGGCGCGCACTCTACTTGTAACTTTGTTTGTTTCAATAAGGGGATTGTGTAGGTATGCGAATAAATATAAAGAATAATATTTGGAGGTAGTATAATAAATTAGATCATGGCTGCTTACTGACGTGTTTTATTATACTATATTAATTACCTATAATTACTCGCCTTAACACTCCCTTAGAAGGGAGGGGTTGCCATAATCTCCACGTTTGGCAGGCGGCTTGATTGAAATTAGCAATGTAATTTGAAAAATAAATATTATTCATTACATGCTCAAAAAATAACAAGTTAGTCATTTGTCATTTTCCATATACTTAAATGGTTTCTGTAATGTTGTAACGGAGAATATGAGAAATCTTCTAAAAAAGTTTTCGGTACGTAGTCCCATACACCCTGTGTATATTTCAACTCGTCTTGTTAATAACTTTTATTTGATACCCATATTGAGGTTTTTGAAACTCAAAAAAATACAAAATGGCGGCAATTATTAATTTTTTTTGGAAAACAATATAAATTGCACAACTTAGACGAATCTAACGACATATATATAAGTCGAAATCCATCGAGCCGTTTAAGCTGTAGGAAAAGAAATAGATATATATATATACATACTCTAGAAAAACATAACCCTCTGCAGCATTCGGGCAAAAAGTGTCGGTATGGCGTTTAAGATATCCCTTGTATACCTAGACGTAAAAAAACAACAAAGTCAACAACTTCTGTTTTAAGGAAAAGTTAAGCATAACCTTCTGAATTTTTCTTACAATCTTCAAATTTAAAAACAAATAAAAAGTTTGGAGCGTTTACAGTGATAACAATTTTTTAGAATAACTCAAACAAAATAATAATATAAGTTACAAAATTGTACAAATGCACCCAAAACTGAATAACTAAAAAGTACCTACTTTTCAATTTGTATATTTGGAATATACCAACCGCCTTCAGTTGTTGGGAGTTACTAACCTTAACTTTACGTGGTTAATTGAGTCTTAAGGCCAAAAGCTACTTTGGCCTTAAGACTCAATTAACCACCTATTTGTCCTTGCAAAGGTCTGACGGTACTTCACACTGGGAAACCCTACTAGTGACCCTGATTTATTAGAAGCCCCTTAACATTAGCTGTGTTCCGGCGTGAAGGGCACTGTAGCTGGTGAAATTACTGGACACAAAGACTTAATATCCAATGTCTTAAGGGTCGGCAACGCGCTAGTGATTCTTCTGGTGTTGCTAGTGTCTATCGGCTGCGGTGACTGCTTACCATCAGGCGGGCCGCACGCTTGCTTGCCACCTTGGTTGTATAAAAAAAAAACAAAGCTTAGCCTTAAAACACAGGCGTTAGTAGCAGGGC
Organism: Furcula furcula; assembly: GCA_911728495.1. Lineage (NCBI taxonomy): Eukaryota > Metazoa > Arthropoda > Insecta > Lepidoptera > Notodontidae > Furcula > Furcula furcula. Next base: position 16,167,163 of record OU452249.1, on the reverse strand, counting down.
TATAGAGTCCTGCTACTAACTAACGCCTGTGTTTTCTTCTACGGGATACATTGTCAACAAATTAAATAAAAACACAGAATAAAATAAACTAAACAAAGCACACCATGTTTTCGTGCAATTCGATACACAGTGACAAACAATGGGGGACCATTCCTGTATGATTTTCAACCCTTCCGAGCCTCGGGGAACACTTTAATACAACCGCGACCATCAACGATAGCGGTGACGTGGTCATTAAAGCGTTTCAAAATAATGTATGGGGTTTATACCGATCGTAAATTTTTATTTTTAATGCCAGCCTTTTGTTTTTACGGCTTTAAACCCGTAAAGATGACAATGTATTAAATTGTTCAAAAACAAAGATGTAATAATATATGTATTTTTGATGAATAGATGTTTAATGGTATTCGTGGCTTTCTTCAATCTGCATGGATTGTAGCCTCCGTTTCGCAGTGGAAAAGCGCTTGCTTTGCAAACCGGAGGTCATGGATTCGAATCCCGCGGGGAGCAACTATTTTGTGTAGTTGTAACTTACTGGTTAGGATAATGCAGGTTGATCACCTGATTGGCTGATAAGTGTATAAAAAAAAACACTCAAGAGCCTGGTCTCTCCCCGGTCGTGTTGGTCTTTAGACCGAGGGTACACTTGTGAATACGCAAGCACTTGTGCATTATAATATACATAGCTTGTGTAAATGGCTGATCTTGGAAAGATTGGCCGCTGTGGTCGTATCGGTCAGGAGGACATAATAATTATCATAATAAACAAAATATTGTTTGTGCCAACCAGATATGCATTATGCATCTACGAGTATTATCACGGTAAATAATACATGTATGTATGTAGGTAGATGTTATTGCTACGATGCACCAGCACGCTATGCACAGTAATGTGTTTTGGTCCTAAACTTTAACTTTATGGGCTTTGTTTATTTAGCTCTTAGTGGTTTATATTGGCTTTAACTGCCGGTAACAAACTTAACTTCTACATCTTTTAGAACTTATGCGATCACCGACAAGATTGTCACTAAGGGGACAATAAAAGTTACAGAATTCCATAGATCGGTTCATTATCTTAAGGCTTTTAATAACGTTCTACAGCTATCACACTAGCGAGAGGGTTTTCACTGTGGTGATCGAACAATAGCCTCGCTGATGAAAAATGCAGCATTCGCGATTACCAATGCCTCCCTGGAAACTCTTACGCAAATCGCCAATGTGATACCGCTTTCATCATCATCATCAGTCCACTGCTAGACAAGGGCCACCGGGAAGGTTTTAGAGAGTAAAAATCCCACATCATCCTGCCACTCAGTGGAAAGGGCACTATAGCTGGTTAAATTACCGACTGGGCTCAAGATAGAATAGAATAGAATACTCTTTATTTGCACACCAAAGTAAACATACAGAAAACTTAGAAAATAACTTAAATTAGGTACAAATGGCGGTCTTATCGCTAATAGCGATTTCTTCCAGACAACCAAAACTTTAAAAAGAAGAAACTGAACTATTTGGGTAGCTAGTGGTGTACATACTTTGGAACGTACCTTAAATTGTACATCTTATACACATTATACATATAGGTATGTAGACGTAGTTATATATTACGATCTCTAATAGTAATTAATATATAAGTACATTAAAAAAAAAGTAAAAACAGTCTATCAGGAATTTATAGGCTTATATATGGTCTTTGACCATTTCTTTAAAAGACAGCAAGGATTGAGCACTTCTTATTGAAACAGGCAATGCATTCCACAAACGAACAGCTTGTACGGAAAAGGATTTATCAAAGAAGTTTGTGGAATGCATTGGCATTTCCAACATCAAGTTCTCTGATGATCTTAAAATTCTAGCATGCGCTTCACGACTAAAAATTAAACGATTTTTAAGATAAGAGGGTGTAATCGGATTAAATAGAATACTATAAAGAAGATATAGCGCCCTTCCTTGTGAGGTAAAGTTACAGGCGCAAGCTTCAGTTCAGTGTTCACAACCGCGTATAACTAACAATTTCCAAATTTGGTTACTTACTTTCTTTATATCGAGATGCAGCTATTGAAATAAAATAAACTTTATATTTAATTTCTTTTAAATTTCAATCATACGTTTTTAGTTTAACAGTATGCAAAAATATACTTAATTGGTTAGTTATTATTTTGTAATAGTACTACCAAAAGCTGCCAAATGCTGAGATATAAAGATGTACTTAAACGCCATATGAAAAGATGTAACATAATAATAATAAGCCCGCAGGGCAGCTTGTGGCGAGCTGTTGGTGCGTAACGACACCACGGACCCGAGTGCTCCAGAGAGTCGGTCAGGGCCCCCCCTCGGCGTGTCTTCGTCGGTCGAGTGGAAACCGAAGAGGGCCCGCAGGACTCTCAGCTCTGGCTTGCCTTAATTGGCCGTCCAGAGAGGAGCTGTTAGAGCTATATGCTCCAGGGGTGGAAGTGTTAAAGGGCATAACGCCGCGAGTAACTTCGGAGAAAGCGCAGCACACCTCTCGACACCCCTGAGTCACTCACACCGGTGTTGCTCTCTGTCGTCATCGGACGATCATTTGGGGAGCCCATCTAGTGGGTGGCAAGCCACCACTTGTCACAAAATAATTACGAACGTAATTATGGCAAGTGACCCCGGCCTTTGCAATAACCCAGTCGCCAGTCCACCAAATGCTCAACTCCATAAACCTAGAATTCTTTTCACATGCTTGCAATAGTGCCTACCACCTACCGAGGTCAGCTGCTGTAATTTCATCATTGTGGCAGTTGACCCCGGGAGGTGTTTTACACACCATTTTCTTCTTCTAAAACAGGCCTCTACGTGTTGGATCCGTCCCCACGCAAGCCTCTAAAAGACCGCGCTAAGCCCGTGAGTAAATAAAACATAAAAAATAATAATAATAATAATATCTTGGGACAATCCACACACGGTCATCTGATCCCAACTAGGCAGAGCCTGTACTATGGAAACCAGACAACTGATACTAATACTTATATACTTTTTTTTTTGTAAATACATACTTAAATAGATAAATAACACCCAGACACTTGGTGGGAATCGAACCCACGACCCATCGGCTAGCGGACAGGGTGTCTAACCACTAGACCAACGGGCCTGTCAACCCTAACTAAATAAGCCCTGCCAACTGGGAAAAGAACGCTGCAAGTCGGTCGGAGTGGAGAGCTTTGGTGAAAACTAAAACGACTGATTTTGAAAGCAATCGTCGCTCTGAGCTTGACGCTAAACGCGATGAACTAAGAGTCCGACCACCATTGGCCGTAGTATATCGCTACAGTGATGGCGTACTCACGTGCCCTACGTGTGCACGCACCTTTACAAAAAAGATCGGCTATTTTAGCCATATAAAAGCGCACGAGCGTGACTTACAACGGCGTTAAAGTGGTCGCCGAAGCCGAAACCGGCTGGAGAACATCATCACCAAAAGCGAAATAAAAATGTTCAAAATCACAAACTCAGGTTGAGTTTGTCGGGGATCGAACCCTAAAACATATTCACACCGGAAGACCACTAAACTGTTAGGCTGTATCGACTGTTAGAAGATGTGTTGAAATTCCCGTTCTTATGAGTATTGTAAATATTTCGTGCTTAGTTCCTTAAGTTAATATAGCGTAATTATTTTAATTTTGGAGTTTTAATCCATAAAAAATCTGGTATATTGTAACATTTGTCTAGACTTTTTATAATTTTGCGGCAAATTGTAGAAGAAAAGTACTTATTACAGTATTGCTCATTCCCATGATAAGGTGTTTATCAAACATGTTCGTCAATTATCAGCTTAATTTGTTGAACAGTATTGGTACCTATCTTCAAAACATAGGAGTTTCGCGGCAAGATGTAAAAGTATATATTACATCACTGCTCATTACCCGTAACAAATAGCGAGATAATTTATATCCTATAATTTTTCTAGGTCTTTAATGAATATTTTTGCCAAATTGTAACTAAATCTGTTCAGCGGTTTTGACGCCAAGTCGGCACAAAGTCACAGACATACAGACAGACAAAAATTCTAAAATATATGTTTTCGGCATCAGTATCGTTCCTAGAATACGTAACAATTACATTTTTTTTTAAATATTCAATGTACAGTTTTTACTTTTCTACGTTTTTATTATATATATAGATGTATAGAAGACGTATAGATTATATTAAAAGATACGTGTAGAGTATATGATACATTTACACTATATTACCCCACAACGTTAGGCAGAGATACACCTCTGTATTTAACGAGCTGCAATTACAGCTTGGCAAATGTACCTACTAAATACATATATAATTATATCAAGTGAGTTCTTTTTTCTTGAGGAAGAATTTAATGTTACCTACGTGTATACATGTACACAGTACAGTTCTTGAATTCGGATTAATCCAAAACTCGTAGCCAATTCATGCTTAATACACTGTTAGTGAGTAGACGAATATCAATATCGTTTATCTCGTTCTCAATCATAGAACAGCTCCAAGATTCAAAATGACCAGATTTATAAAAAAAGAATTATCGCTACGTAACGTTAAGTGCGTCAGTAAGCAGGTAGAGTACAACTTGCGTAAAACTTACGAGTGGGTTAAGACCCACCCGATATCACCTAGTTTCCTCAACCCACCGGATGGCTTGACAGAGCCAAAAATATTTCTTTCTCAGAACACCAATGGGTAGCGCAAAATACACTCCAATTCTATTCAAAGTTCATAATGTCACCAAAAATATGGATGTTACCATATAATGTCAAACACCTACCACATTTTTCCGTACGCAAACTTATATGTATGTAGGTAATATTGTCTCTTTCCAACATTTTATGAGTGTAAGGGCACGAAACATAATTTATTTTTAATCTTATTGCTCACGTTTCAGCTCACGTAAAACTGCCGACATAAAAGTTCAGCCAGTCCAAATTGGAAATGGCTCTTTTTGCCGTACTATGCGATGACGAGAGATATTGGTATCTATTACCTACTTTATATATAACGTCTCGCATTGTAATCATTTTATGCGCAATGCTTAATTGTCTATATACAATTAAATATAGACGACCTGTCGCGTATCAACTTTCTACAAATTTTTCTAATAGATAATTAATAGGGGCTTATATAAACAACTAGCTGATCCACGCAGCTCCGCCTGCGCTATTTTTACGTTAACTAAATTTTTAATAACAGACATTCGCATCGAATACATAACCTCCTTTTTTATAGTCGGTTAAAAACTGGGACCCATTTTTTACTTGCTCTCCGAAGCACGGACCCGTTTAGTTCAAATGGCGTTAAACGGTCACCCATCTATTTAATGACCTTACCTAACTTTGCTTAACCCGATCGATTACAAAACCTTGATAACAACTCTCTATGAGTGTTCCCTTACTAATATTTATTATATTATAAAGAAAAATTGATACAATCTGGTCAGATTGTATTAATTAGCGTATAACCAAGTACCCATTTTGACTATAATCCCCTCTCCCAAAAGAACCGTGCTAGATTACGGGATAAAAAGTATCCTATGTCCTACCTCGTAGTACTTATTACGAGGTATCAAATCGGCTTGGGGATCGCAGTATAGGAAGAAGGGAGGGGAAGGGAAGGGAGGGGTTACCATACCTAATGGTATGGTAACCCCTCCCTTCTAAGGGGGAGGCCTTTGTTCAGCAGTGGACGTCTTTCTTAGTTAGCTGCTAAAAACATTGATTTACATACTTACTATTTCAGACAAAATAACACTGTTGTATTTCTAGATGCTATTTCAACACAAGTCTTAATTAATATACATAAGCTTATTATGTACTAATGCCGCCTCATAATCGCAAATAATTTTCTTTAGAGAATAAACCTATTGTTTTTGTTTACAGGTGAATCCGCCCGAAATGGACGTTTTAACTTTTAGCCTGTTTGTCCGGGGCGGGCAACTTTCCCACGAGTTTTGTAACTTCACGAAACTTGGCATTGAGTTATAGATTCCCTCATGCCTCCCAAATACTTATTTGTTTTGTTTTGTAATGCCATAAACAAACATATCCATTTTAATATAATTATAAAGTAGGTTATAGGTATATCATCAGTATATATAATACTCTGTTTAAATATACATATTATCTGTATGTATCTAGAAATATCTTCCACAAATTGCATAACTTCTGTTCTGATGCCTGACGCATGCCACGTCTAATCTTTGAGTAGCCAGCTACATAGGAGACTTTATACTGCACAAGGTTTAATAGGTACTCACAGTTGCACTGTTTCTGTCTTTACTGTTACAATCCGATGGAAAGGAAGACCGACGTAACCAACGATTTCAACACGGTTCTCTTATTTGAAGGCTGGTGTAATGTAGATGTTTCTTAGCTAAGTTAAATTTGTTTACTTGATTATGAATTCACCTTGACGTGTTAGAAGATTTTTTTTTTTAATATTTTTAAGTGTAGTTTAGTGTATTGATTTACTTCTACTACTTCTACTACGTACATCGAGTACGTACGAAAATATATTCAACAGTAATATTTAGGTTGGTTTTGCTGGCGATGGTGCTGAAAAAGTAAATATTACTGTAACAGAGTAAATATTACTGTTGAATATATTTTCGTACGTACATCGAGTACGTACGAAAATATATTCAACAGTAATATTTAGGTTGGTTTTGCTGGCGATGGCGCTGAAAAATCACGCATATAAAGACTTGAGGTTTTTTACAGCACACACCAAATTCTTAATGGAAATATAACGTATGCTTCCCCACGTAACCCGAGGTCATATTTCTCAATTGGCAGTTGCACTATATATCAGTAAAGTAGGTCAAGTTTTTGTGTTGGCGTTCATACGCGCGTGATCCACTATCTAAGGTCGAGTAGATGAGAGGGCCGATAGCGTCCTGCAATAAAAAAGGCCCGAACTAGGACACTGCCGCTCACGTCTCGGGTCCCATCGCCTTGCGTCCCATTTTATACCCGTGCCTCCCAAACCGCAATTTATTTCCCCCTTGCGTCTAAATTACCACTTACATTAATTACATTCTACATATTTAGGTAGTACCTTTCCATTCTACACAGATTGGAAACTGTAGATGACGTCAATTCTACTTAATTAAGAGATTTATTTTATATCGTACAACGACAAGGTAACAGATTAAACAAATGATTAACGCTTGGACAACACTCTGCTATTTAGCGCATGAGCCCACATTAATACTGTGTCCACTTGTTTGGTTAAAATAGAAATAAGCCAAGCCCTAAATAAAACAAATCTTAATTAATTCACGCTAATATGCAGCTCACAGGTGTCATGTTGGGTTACACTTACATATTATTATTATTATTCTTTGTACCCTTTTAGGTAATATTCTACTACTTACTTACTATTTTAAGGCATACATATATTAGTCAAGTTACATAAGAAGAGATTATAGGGTAAATGTGGGATAGTTGCCCTAGGGGTATAGTTGCCTCGATTGTAATTTCTCTAGTTTGGCGGATGATCACATGTTATATTATTTATCTTTCAAGAGACTCTACAACTACCACTAAGTTGACCGTGTTGCATGTCTTTGTGCGATTGCATGGTAGGGCAAGGTGAAATCAAAGTTTTTGCGGGATAGATGGCCTCTTTTTCAGTGGGGCATCTATCCTATACGTAATTTACATCGATTAGGCAATTATCCCCTATATGGGATAGATGCCCCAAAATTTAGAGGTCCGCAAAAATCGCTAATACTCTGGAAATATCAAAGATGAACGTTTTTCCTTTCATAAGTTTGAAGATAATAAATCAAAGTACCTACCCGTATTAAAAATAAAGAATTTTGCTTTTTTCACTGAGAGATATAAAGTAATTTCAAAAAGTGTGGCAACTATCCCACTTTTACCCTATTATTCTGACGGTAAATAACACGCATGCCTATAACAGTAGACCGCACTGCTACTCATCACCATTAGTTATTAAGTTTCAATCGTTTCGCACTTTCTCGTCACATCTCAAATATCAAATCTATACCATCTATCTAGTCATTAAAGGAGTCAGCAGAGCAGCTGTTACTCTTGAGTATGCACCTTCTTCGTTCTTTCGTCCAATCTATCTATACTTATAATAAAACTGTAACAGGTCCAATTCTGTACATTGAAGATATTATGAAAATTATATTTGGAGGGCATTCTATAACCGATACTGAGGCCGAAAATGTAATTTTTTTAATTTTTGTCTGTCTGTCTGTCTGTCTGTCTGTCTGTCTGTCTGTCTGTCTGTATCACGGCTGAGCATCACGCCGAAACTACTGAATGGATTCAAATGAAACTTGGCATAATTTGAGATCTTACTACGAGGTAGGACATAGGATACTTTTTATCCCGTAATCTAGCACGGTTCTTTTGGGAGAGAGGATTAAAGTCAAAATGGGTACTTGGTTATACGCTTGGTCCGATTTTATCAATTTTTCTTTATAATATAATAAATATTAGTAAGGTTACACTCATAGAGAGTTGTTATCAAGGTTTTGTAATCGATCGAGTTAAGCAACGTTAGGTAAGGTCATTAAATAGATGGGTGACCGTTTAACGCCATTTGAACTAAACGGGTCCGTGCTTCGGAGAGCAAGTAAAAAGTGGGTCCCAGTTTTTAACCGACTATAAAAAAGGAGGTTATGTATTCGATGCGAATGTCTATTATTAAAAGTTTAGTTAACGTAAAAATAGCGCAGGCGGAGCTGCGTGGGTCAGCTAGTACTTATAATAAAACTGTAACAGGTCCAATTCTGTACATTGAAGATATTTTGAAAATTATTTTTGGAGGGCATTCTATAACCGATACTGAGGCCGAAAATGTATTTTTTTTAATTTTTGTCTATCTGTCTGTCTGTCTGTATCACGGCTGAGCATCACGCCGAAACTACTGAATGGATTCAAATGAAACTTGGCATGATTTGAGATCTTACTACGAGGTAGGACATTGGATACTTTTTATCCCGTAATCTAGCACGGTTCTTTTGGGAGAGGGGATTAAAGTCAAAATGGGTACTTGATTATCCGCTTGGTCCGATTTTATCAATTTTTCTTTATAATATAATAAATATTAGTAAGGGAACACTCATCGAAAGTTGTTATCAAGGTTTTGTAATCAATCGGGTTAAGCAACGTTAGGTAAAGTCAATAAATGGATGGGTGACCGTTTAACGCCCTTTGAACTAAACGGGTCCGTGCTTCGGAGAGCAAGTAAAAAGTGGGTCCCTGTTTTTAACCGACTATAAAAAAGGAGGTTATGTATTCAATGCGAATGTCTGTTATTAAAAGTTTACTTAAAGTAAAAATAGCGCAGGTGGAGCTGCGTGGGTCAGCTAGTGTTTAAACATTGCTGTAGAATGTCTGACACTGCGATGATACCTCAGGACGTTCTCTTACATAAGACTCCTGCACTTAGTAAATACTAACATATTTACAAACCATGTTAAATGGTAGGACCAAGAATTATAATCACAACAAATAATACTGATGTATACAAATCACAATAAGCTGTGTACCTAAGTATTTCGATACTATCAATCGAGTAATCACAAGAGAGCTTAAGAGAGCAAAGATCGATTCTCAGACAATATCAGGATTATAACGGGTGTAAGGGACATCGTACCGAAAACCGATACCAGGGATCCAGTAGGTAAGTACATGGTTTTGAACATCCTAGTGTTGAAATTTTTCATCGACTTTTTCCTGAATTTAAAAAAAAACACTGTTTTTAATAAAATTAGTATAACATCATTATTGTTATAATATTAAAGCCAAATTTTAATTTAAAAACAATAAATTAATTATTTGTGGAATTCTATTTTATTTATTTATTTATTCTTTATGCACAAAAACAGTGAATAGGCAATTAACTATTATTATTTTAGAAAATTAGCAATTTGAGAAATAAATATTATTCCGCATATATTCATTACATGCTCGAAAATTAATAAGTCAATCATTTGTCATTTTCCATATAAATGGTTTCTGTAATGTTGTAACGGAAATTATTTGACGTCTTATAAAAAAAAATCGGTACGATGTCCCTTACACCCGTTATACGGGAGTGGACATAACTAGCCTCTTCAAATGGCGAAACAATACCAATGTTAGTGGGCACATCTTAGATAATCCTCAAAAGGCCTTGCTAATTGCTCAAGGTTGACTATGACTACCCCAGTTTTTATATGCCGACTCGAAAAAAGAAGAGGACTGGGTGGTGATATATTTTTAAACTTCTTTTTTAGTAAAGCATTACTCATTTTTAACCGACTTCAAAAAAGGAGGAGGTTCTCAATTCATCTGTATATATATATATATATATATATTTTTATGTATGTTCGCGCATAACTCTGGCAATTATGAACCGATTTGAAAAAATCTTTCTTCCATCCATTCTTTAATCCGTTAATTAGGTCCCATAAAATAATTATTGCTTAGTAATAAGTAGTTCCTGAAAAAACAAGAATGGTGACTGCGCACTGAGAGTTGGAGGAAAGCCTATATAGATGACGTTATGGTGCTTTTTAAGGACAAAAATGGTCATAACTCTGGTAAATATTTACCAATTTCAATGATTCTTTTTTTATTCGAAAGAAGAAACCACTGTAATGAACCTGTATGAATTTTATCACAACCGGATAAGAACTTCCTGGAGGACCATGAATGATATGGAGGAATTTATCTGGTAAAAACCATAAAACTGATGTTCTCCTTTACATTTCTCTGACAAATATGAACAGATTTCGATGATTCTTTTTTTATTCGAGAGAGTAAACTACTATGATGATTCCATGCAAATTTCATTACGATCGGATAAATTGTTTCTGAGTTTCTGAAGAAACATGAATTATATTAAAGTATGTAGACGATAATGTGAAATCATAATGATGTCATTACCTACCTAGATCATTTTACCGTCTTCGATGGTTCAATCTTTATGTATGAAAATATCACTAAAAAGTATAAAATAAAATATTTTTAAAAAAAATTGAACCGACTTCAATAACACTAAAAAGCATAAAATAATTTAAATATTATTGAAGTTGGTGCCAAATATACACAGCAGGTACGCTAACACCAACTTCTTTAATATTTAAATTATTTTATGCTTTTTAGTGTTATTGAAGTCGGTTCAATTTTTTTTTTAAATATTTTATTCTCGAATGGTTTGGCAGAAGAAACTAACTTAATACATAACCTACCTACCTTAAAGCCTATAATAGATGGCGTAAGGGCATGAGCTACTATCTCGAGCATAGTTCTAAGCTATGTGCAGCTATTTACAACTTTATGTCATAGAAACTCCCCAACGCCTTTTTGACCAATTGGACTTGAGATGTATGGTTTTCTGCTCATAAATAAATTCTTAGATCTAAATAAGATATTGTGATCGCTTGTAAAATGCTACTCATTTATTTTGTTTTTCAATAAAAAACATTCAAAACACGTTTTGATTGATTGTCTTCTTTGGAGACAGTTCTGTGATTATTAAAAGGTAACGTTTTATTTTGACAAATTATGCATTAATCAGCGTTTGAGCTTTCGTAACAGAAAACTATCAGAATATGTATTAACATCACTAATCGTACACTGGAATAATAATAGTAGTTTATGCACCAAGGGGATAAAGTAGTGTCTTATGTCGCGGGCGTTAAATTTAATCGCGAGCATAACGAAGGATTCTAGCAACGTTTATACTAGAATCCTGAGTACAGCGAGGGATTTAAGCTCGCCCAAGACAAAGACACCTTTATCCCCGAGGAGAATACTCCACTTTTCACACCTACTGCGAGGTAATAAAATACAAATATTGGTAGAATTAAAATAATACTAATATCTTGAGACAATCCACACACGGTCATCTGATTCCAAACTAGGCAGAGCCTGTACTATGGAAACCAGACAACTGATATTAATGAAATAGTTAAACAACACCCAGACACATAATGAGAATTGAACCCACGACCCATCGGGTAGCGACCAGGGTGTCGAACCACTTTAACAACGAGACTGTCAATAATATCAGCATAGAGGTAACGCGTTAACATCTCTTTTTTTTTCTTTTCTAGAACACTGGGTTCTGCTCGTCGTGTCCGGTTCGATTTTCAAAAAAAATTTTCGTGCAGGTCTGCATAAAGTAGTATTATACTTATTGTGGTAAAAGTGTTGAGGAATTTTCATTTTACGTTCGAAATTCAAACACATTATTACCCAAGGGAGTTTAGTAAAACATTACTTATTACCCTGCTAGACTATATGGATATAATGAGGTACTTTATGTCATCTTTATATGACCAATAATGCAACATTATCGAGCAGGTGGTGTGAAAAATTTTAAAATACTTTGAGAAGCTGATTTCCATCGTATTGGATACAACTCTCGTATAAAGTAATACGTTTCAGTAAGTTCTCAGATTCTTTCGTTTTCATAAATAATAAAAAGACTGTGACGACCTGTGAGACGTCAGCTTATTTTCTTTATCAATCTCGTCCCTCGGGTATATCATAGTAAAATAAAATATTCTTCGATTTTATCTGTTTACCAAGGCAAAGTAGCTTCTTCAGGTCCTACCTAACTTTTAGTAAATGTTAGCCAAATATTGCCACCTTCATATGATGTTCTATCTGCGTGGACTTAAGTCAGTGAATATGAATGCTCTATGAGAAATGATCTTTTATTACCAGGAAAGCCATTAAGAAATACACAATCACCCACGACTGCATTAGGACTGAAGTGAGGGCAAGTATAATAAAGTGGACATTTTGCGTCTAAGCCAAGCTTGTATTGGGTATAAGCATGCTAATATTATAAAATATTTTCAGAAAAAATTAAAACTGACCAAAGAAAATTATCTAAAAAGCATTAAGTAACGAAAATACCTATATTGAAGTCGGTGCTTAGAATATGGCGTTATGGCGTGTTAACTTATATCACCACCGAATGGCACCGACTTCAGTATAGGTATTTTCGTTATTTAATGCTTTTTAGATCATTTTCTTCGAAGTCGGTTTAAATTTTTTCTGAAAATATTTTATTTGACACTTTTAGTAAATGTTATGTACCAAGATACCAGCAATACGTGGGCTACATCAATTCAGTTGATATAAAATCTATATCTATACTTATAATAAAACTGTAACAGGTCCATTTCTGTACATTGAAGATATTTTGAAAATTATAATTGGAGGGCATTCTTTAACCGATACTAAAGCCGAAACTGTAATTTTTGTCTGTCTGTCTATCTGTCTGTATGCACGGCTGCGCATCACGCCGAAACTACTGGATGGATTTGAACGAGACTTGGCTTGATTGGAGCTAATACCACGAGGAAGGACATAGGATACTTTTTATCCAGTAATTCAGCACGGTTCCCTTGGGAGAAGAGATTAAAGTCATAATGGTACTTGATTATACACGTGGTCTGAGTTTATCCCTTTTTCATTATATAAAAAATAATAATAAGGAGACAGTTGTCTCTTCTTAGACAGTTGTTGTTGTTATTAATATTTGGTAATCAGGTAATCAAGTTAAGCAACGTTAGGCAAAGTCATTTCATAGATGGGTGACCGTTTAATGATAATTGAACTGAGCGTTTACGTGCTTCGGAGGGCACGTAAAAAGTGAGATGCAGTTTATAACCGACTTAAAAAAAGGAGGTTATGTATTCGATGAATGTATCTAATACTATAAAATATAAATATTATAAGTATAAAAAATAAGGAGACACTCATAGGCAGTATCAATATGTAGCAATCGATCAGGTTAAGCAACGATAGGGAAGGTCATATATATAGATGGGTGACAGTTTAATGCCATTCGAATTAAGTTCGTCTCCGTGCTTCGGAGGGCAAGTAAAAAGTGGGCCCCAGAATTTAACCGACTTTAAACAAAGGTTATGTATTAAACGCAAATGGATGCTATTAAAAATTTTGCTAACGTAAAAACAGCGCGAGCGGGCCTGCGCAGGTCGGCTAGTTAATACAATAAAAATATTAAAAAAAAAAAATTGAACCGACTTCAATAACACTAAAAAGTATAAAATAATTTAAATATTAAAGAAGTTGGTGTTAGCGTACCTGCTGTGTATATTTGGCACCAACTTCAATAATATTTAAATTATTTTATACTTTTTAGTGTTATTGAACTAGGTTCAATTTTTTTTTTTTAATATTTTATTTTATACTTTTTAGTGATATTTTCATACATAAAGATTGAACCATCGAATACGGTAAAATGATCTAGGTAGGTTATGACATCATTATGATTTCACATTATCGTCTACATACTTTTACATAATTCATGTTTCTTCAGAAACTCAGAAACAATTTATCAGATCGTAATAAAATTTGCACGGAATCATCATAGTAGTTTACTCTCTCAAATAAAAAAAGAATCATCGAAATCGGTTCATATTTATCAGAGAAATGTAAAGGAGAACATCAGTTTTATGGTTTTTACCAGATAAATTCCTCCATATCATTCATAGTCCTCCAGGAAGTTCTTATCAGGTTGTGATAAAATTCATACAGGTTCATTACAGTGGTTTCTTCTTTCGAATAAAGAATCATTGAAATTGGTAAATATTTACCAGAGTTATGACCATTTTTGTCCTTAAAAACCACCATAAAGTCATATATATAGGCTTTCCTGCAGCTCTCAGTGCGCAGTCACCATTCTTGTTTTTCAGGAACTACTTATTACTAAGCAATAATTTTTTTATGGGACCCAATTAACGGATTAAAGAATGGATGGAAGAAAGATTTTTTCAAATCGGTTCATAATTGCCAGAGTTATGCGCGAACATACATAGAAAATATATATATATATATATATACAGACGAATTGAGAACCTCCTCCTTTTTTGAAGTCGGTTAAAAAATAGACTTCACTGGCTTTTTTCAGAATATGGTCGTGAAGTCCGAAAAATAACAAACTAAATGTGATTCACTATTATCCATCATTATCACCTGCGTTCACGTTATCACGCAACTCGAACGGCTATACTAGAGTAACTTGCTGGAAACATTAACGGCCCATATCTTGAAAACTACTAATCCGATATTGATGAAACTTATACTCTTCCCAAAGTTGAAAGATACTAAAACTATTGCAAAAGAATAACCACAATCGGATTTATCGTTTCTGGGAAATTGTTGGACAAACATTATAATACATACATACATACCTACACTTCTGAGATTTGGTACATTTATTTAGAAGCTTTTTATTAATATTACATACATACGCGTCGAAGAACCTTCTTTGTGAAGCCGGTTAAAAATACACTCGCAAGATGTAAATATTCTTTAATGTGTATTGTGATGACAAAATAAATGAATTATATAATTGTATACGCAATTATATTTGCTCTCTATCAAGATTAAAAAGTGGCCTACATAAAACGATAATAAAAATAAAAAGAGTTATCCGATAAAAGTGAAAAAATATTTACCCAAGTATAACCATGTGTAATCCTGCAAGAAAAACAAAAGACGATCACTAAGATAGTCTTACGTAGAGCACTAATTCGCTTTTCTGCTTAGACGTTTTAGAAGTACTCCAGGTCAACTGGTCCGGACAGCGAGCGATGCAGCACGTAGCCTCTAAGAAATTATTTGCCCCGAGAGAGGCCGCCTCAGGCGGCTCGAGGAAAATATAAAACGAAAATAACTTACGCCTACCTAAGCCGCGACGCAGACTTTCTTGCATTAACGCGAAAGGATGCGAATAAAATGTTTATATAAATGAACGTTTGCTCCATCTGAAATTGTGCCGCTGTCCTAAATACACAAATACATTATAGAGAGAATTTCACTGAGAAAGCCTTTGTTTTTAATTATTTAGAACAATGAGTACGCCGCTTGTAGAGCTCCAATATTGAAACCGCAACAGAAAGTTGCCGCGTGTTATGAGCCATAGTCGTAACTCTAAATACAATTGTGTTGTCCCTTTCAAAATAACTGCTAGGAATGGGATAGCAAGATTACACAACCGACTGAACATCAGAACAAAATAGTACCAATGAGGGCGGGGTACGCAGAATCATGCGGTTAGTGCATTAACTCGTTTATGTTCCTTTCGTTCTGTACACATGTTCCCGTGTAAGGGCAAGCATTTACAGCTAAAATGTTGTTTTTACCGTAGCTCGAACATTCTGAAACCGCACGATATTGAAACCATAAAGTGTCGCGCACAACTGACACCGACCCCAGCCAGTCAGTACTTCGGCAGCGATCTGGGGAACAGAACACAAGGTTGCCAACACCTAAAAAGTTTCCTACCAAACAAAGGTTTAAATGAGAGCTGCTATGCAATAATCAGAAATTTTAAGAAAATGGAGACCTTAAGGAGACGGGCAGCAGCGTCTTTCTATTGGAATACCTACCACCTTATACTGCGATCTCCAAGACGCCTGCCAAACGTGGGCCTTAGTTCAGCAGTGGCCGTCTTTTTGCTGCTGATGATGAAGACCTTATACTGTTGAAATCCAGATCAAGTCCGTTTGAACCTGTATAACAGATGACAGCTTTTTACATAACTTTACTCAAGTATCCTTTAATATTACAAAGACAAAATTGTGAAAAAGTAACCTTTTTCAGATATTGGCGAATTATTAATAACCGTAAGTACTATAACTAGTACTACTTTTTGTGGTTTCAATTGCTGCCAATAGATTCAGTGCGTAAATGGCGTCGATTTTCTGTCATACTTAAGTAGATGTTAGTTTATTAAATTTTTTAAGGTATCATAACTCTAAAAAATCCCATTCAATTTTGTTTTACCTCTAAAGTTAGGGGAAATCTTATAAGTTAGGAACACTTGTAAAAGTGACGTTTTTTGTTTTTCACCTTACTTTAATCTGCGTTTCACTCGGCTCTGGTTTTTATTAAACTTGTAAATCTTTATTGAAAAAATGCTAAACATTCTTCTATGCTAATGGAATTAGAATGTAGGTCAAAAGAATATATTTACGTAGAGACATCACAAGAAACGTATTCAAATTGAAGATGGAAAAGGATATGCGTGTTTATGAGACTCCGCAGGGAGTCGCACGTTGAACTTCCCGTAGTAAGTACATCGGAGCAAGTACGGGTGAGCATAAAATGACTAAGTTATCGCTCTCTGAAGACGTATATACTAGTAAAATACTGAGGTATTCATATGAAAATAATCAAGAGTAAATCGACGTTCGAAGGCTTCGTGACACAAAGGGAACACTCCCTGATAAAGATAGCACAAGCGTGTTATTGTTTTTTATTTCTTTATAAAGTCTTGTGATATTAGCTTATATATTTTACAATCCTCAATATTTTTTGCATAGTAAGTATAATATACATTAATATCTACTTACATCTTACGATTGTGATCTTCCAGTATGAACAGTCAATTACCTTCTAATGTAGTAGGTGTAGCAAAATTGAATTCAAATTGCTGAAAATATATTTAAATTCAATATACTAAGTACCACTTATCATTTGAAAAGTTATGGCTGCAATTTCAAGTTGGATTTATCTGTACTAACAAATATGTCTGTGCGTATTTTATGCACATTTTTTCTTAGCTATAAAATATTAGATAAGAAATAATCTTAGATAAGAATAGATTCTCAATATTTTATAAATTATAGTCCCAATCAAAATTAAAAATTGACCTGGATTCGAGTCAAGGTATTTTAATAACTTATAGTGAACATCAATGAGTGAAATCCGTATTTTCACCACCTCTACCTCTCTCTCTTTCTTCAATTTGACGTTTTAGAGACATTACTCATGATCACTATTTAGTCTGCACCACTGCTTACTTCTACTAATCTACTATTTATTTTATAATTATGTACTACTAAGGGTGGATTCTACCAAACTTAAATTTATACACGAGTAACTATACCAGGAATAATCTATTCCATGATTTTGATCTCGAGTAAATCCATAGTCGTTTCCTCGAGTAATCGACAGTATACTTTCGCTAGGAATAACAATACGCGAACAGCAGAGTGAATGGTGAACGAAAATAAAACCCGGCAAATAAATCTTGTTCTACAATGGGATAGTGTAAGAGCATAGCATCATGTCAACTCGATTTTGCCGTGTTATAGTGTGAAAAAGCAGCTGTAAGCTAGCTAGCTGTCAAAAGTGTTCATTTTATTTGTTGTTTGTTTGAGCGAATTATCAAGTTTTGTCGTGTGGTTTTATCTTTTATCTTTTTTCGTCCATCTATTCACCATCTTGGACGTCTAGGTATAATTTCCTCATCACTATCAAAATGTATCACTATCATCAATCAAATTGTTTAAACGTTGCATTATACAATGCCAGACTATCAATTTAGTGCGTTGCGTTGACTTGAAATTAAAACACAGAATAAATATTTGTGAAATGAGAAAAATCAAATGATTGGACTGACTGACGCCATTACATTATTCTAGGAATAGCTCCGATATTCCGTGCGAAACGGCGGTATAGTAACAATTCCCGAATAGACCCACTATTCTTAGAATTGTAGATGGTAAAACGTAAAATTGATTTACTCTCGATTAACTGACGATTTATTCTAAGATTAAGATTTACTCTTGTATGGTCGAATCCACCCTTAATATATCAATATTCAAAAAGTATCCGGCTCAGTGGCGTGCCTTGGGGGAGGCCCATGTCCAGCAGTGGGCTGACGTGGGCTGATGATGAAATAAAGTAGACGTATTTTAGACAATTTATTTGAACTTAACATGCGTCACGACTCATGCATCATATTTACAATATTATGTACGAGCCTATAAATGTATGACATTATAGAAAGGTTTGAAGTTGGACGTAATTTTGACACAAGTCGTTAAAGTGTTTAGTGCGGGGTTGATGAACACTGGGCTTGTGTTAAGTGCGAGCTAGACCAAATTTTAGTGTTTATAATAGCGCGGTCGACACTGTTTTAATACGTAGTTAGTCTAAGTCGTAATGGTCGTTCTGAAAAGTATTTTATTAATACTTAATTATTTTCAGCGTCACGTACATTGTCACGTACGTGTCGCATAAAGGGGAGAGATATTATCTCTGAAGTTAAGAATTGAAGAAGAGAGAAGAAGAGAAGAAAAATATTTATTTATTAGAATTGACACTTTTATGAAAATTATAATTTTAATTAGACCACGATTTTCTCTGAATGAAAAAGGAAAAGGTTTAGTGTCGTGCAAATAGTTTAAATGAGTAACAAACTATCAAGACAAGTGAACTGAACAGTCTTTGTGTAGGCATAGTGATAGTAGCTTTTCGGACTAAGTTATCTTCCCGAATTAAGATGCCGATTGCGTCTCTCGCACATTCTAACAAGGGCTGCTTATTAGGCGTCGCACGGTCTGCCATTATTTGTAACATCTTATGGACTAATTTGGATGATTGTATTGATTTTGTACGCAGAATATAAAACTACGTGATTTTTTATCTATACATACAATCTATATATGTTTTTATAATATTAAGAATTCAAGAACAGATACTTGGCAGCATCTTTACGCCCCCTTAATCTATCTATTTGACACATATATATCTGATGTTTTTTCAAAAAATTTCTTATTTAAAGGAATGGCTTCTTGACAAAGGTTTTTATACGATTAAGGAATTTTTTGACATGAAATTTTAAGTATCTGTAATCTTATTATTGTAATTGACATTTTTTTTCTAAGATATGTGGTATTTAAATTATTTGATAATTCATCTAACAAGACATTGTATTCTAATTGAAATTATTAATTTAATTTATCTGATATTTTATTTTATGGAAATTATGACATTGTGTAATCAAAGTTTTAGACATGACATACTTATAATCGATTATTATTAATTTTAATCAAGTTATGTCATCATTAACATTTGCATGCCATAATAATGGCAAAATGTGTTAGCACGCAAAAACATGTTGTTTACCATCTCATGTACCACATTTTTGGCAAATAAATATACTTATTCTTATTCTTCTTAAAACTGTTGTTTCTTCTGCTGCCTTCAATTCTGGTCTATAATCATCAAAATAATGACATAGCAGGCGTTTTGCCTTTAAATTTTGAAGGCATTATTATTGCTTTGATTAAAGCTTCATGGCAAATAATAAGTTTTTGACCTCATAGCACCTAAGTCAATTACGTACCTATCTACTAAATCAACGTCTACGATTTTATACATTTAGACTTTCGCGTTCCATTATCAAACTTTATTTTAATCGAGAATTAACACGATTTTTCTTATATTTTGGCATGACGTTTCAGCCGGGTTGCACCAGCCGTGGTCACAAGCAAGCAAGTGCAAAGTAGACTTACGATTTTGTTTTCAAATCGTTTTTCTAATGATATCATTATTTAATACAATAACAATGCATGTTTTGAAATATTGTAGAAACAAATTTACATTTTAAAGTTAAACAAGTCAAGTTTTTGATCCTCTCTATCCATGTTGCCCACTAAAGGTTGTCACTTTTAGAGATAAGGCTGCTTGAATTAATGGCGCGTGTAACAGCGCCAAAATATAGGAATCCCAAAACAATAATGGCGTGAAACCCGTAAGTCAATATCATGTTGGAGTAGGTATATAACCAATCCAACTTCTGGGTCCTGTCCAGTCCATGGTACAAAGTTATTTGTAGGCTATTCGTTATTCTGATTCCTACACGGTAAAGTCAGCAGTATCCCGGCCATTCTGCGCTGGTGCACAGTCCACAGATCGAATTCAATTCAAGTCCTATTTACCCGCACCCACCAGACCGATACTGCGAGATTTATCTAATCGAAAATTCCTATCGGGTGATTTCGTATTGTGTGCTGCCTAAGCAAACACTGTGTGATATTTCTCTTTCCTTTTGTATTGAAGTCGACCAGATTTAGGCATGTTTTTTTTAAATTGGAGATAGCTGTAAGAAACAGTTATTAAGTTCGATACAATACCTTTTTAGCCCCCATACGCAAAAAGAAGGTGTGTTATAAGTAGGTTTCCCACCCATACTATATTATATAGTACATTACTATATTTTAGCCTATTGTACTAGGAATATATTAAATAAAAATAAACAAATATATAAAATACAGATAAATAATGAGAAATAAATAAATACGTACTAATTGTTTTTATAAATTTCTCAAAAGTACTATATTTTATATATCTTACAAGAAAAAAATAAAAGGTGGCAGTCCTAGTTATAAGTCTGCACTTATGTTTGCTTGTCTGTTTATCAGTCCGTATGTGATATCGGAGCTCCCAAACAAATGAACGGATTTAAATGCACTTTTTTATTTGAAAGCTGGTTTAACCTTAGGATATTTGATAGCTTGAAAGTGTATTCTGCCCCTCGATCAATTAGGTATTCTTTTTTTAATGTGTGCTTATTCTTACAAATATGTAATATGGCACACTGTACGTTTCTTGACCGTTAAAAAAGTAATTCAAAAGTCCAAGAAAAATAACGTCAAAGAGAAAAAATATAATCTTTTTTTTTATTATTAGTAAACCAACAGCATTAATACAAAATAATCTTATCCAACTAAACTAAACTTTACATAAGCCAATTATAGGTTTACCTAGAGTACTAAGAATAATACACAATTCATTGCAGAGACATGCTAAGTAACAGCTAGAACGTAGCACATAGTTACAATTTTATTACGATTAGGTTTATTGAAAAATTAAAAAATGAATGCACGATTTTTAAGTGTTTGTCGGGCTTTACGGGTTTAACGGGTCCGTGCTTCGGAGAGCAAGTAAAAAGTGGGTCCCAGTTTAACCGACTATAAAAAAGGAGGTTATGTATTCGATGCGAATGTCAGTTATTAAAAGTTTAGTTAACGTAAAAAGAGCGCAGGCGGAGCTGCGTGGGTCAGCTAGTTCAATATAAAGATGCTGCTGCCCGGCTTCTTGTTTTTCCATAGTCGCCTCTTACGTAGGTACACCCAGTGGGAGCAGATGGGAGGATGCTATTCTTACCCGGACATCCCACGGGCTCCAATGCTGTACAATATAGTAAACTTATAAATAATCCGGAGATCCGGGCAGTAACCCCGTAAGTAAATAAATTTCATTTCCATAATTTTCCCTCAACAGGAATCGAACCCGCAGCGTATGCTCTCGCGTAGACCACAGCTATCCGCTCGTTATGTCTTTCTTTAAATTCATACTAGCTGACCCACGCAGCTCCGCCTGCGCTATTTTTACGTTAACTAAACTTTTAATAACAGACATTCGCATCGAATACATAACCTCCTTTATTATAGTCGGTTAAAAACTGGGACCCGCTTTTTACTTGCTCTCCGAAGCACGGACCCGTTTAGTTCAAATGGCGTTAAACGGTCACCCATCTATTTAATGACCTTTTTTTTTTTTTTTTTGACGCGGGGGAAATCTTCGAAAGATCCCCGGGAGCTGTGGGGCTCGACCGGGGTATGTGGGATTCTTACCCACTAAAACCCCCGCGGCTGTCGCATCGGCACATGAGAGGGGAGACCCCAGGGCTCTCCGGTGGGATCTGCACCAGGGGCCCCTCAGTGCCTTGCCTTTGAGCCCTCCGCCGGGGGGCGCATTGTAGCCCCCCGGGAACCTGTCACGGTGCTCACGGGGACGGGGGTCGCAACCCCGCCGCCGTCCTCCTCGGAGTCGCCGCCGTACTCAATGGACGCTCAAGGGGCCCACACCCCGAGCGTCCAGCGACTCCGAAGGATCTATTTAATGACCTTACCTAACGTTGCTTAACCCGATCGATTACAAAACCTTGATAACAACTCTCTATGAGTGTTCCCTTACTAATATTTATTATATTTTATAGAAAAATTGATAAAATCGGACCAAGCGTATAACCAAGTACCCGTTTTGACTTTAATCCCCTCTCCCAAAAGAACCGTGCTAGATTACGGGATAAAAAGTATCCTATGTCCTACCTCGTAGTAAGATCTCAAATCATGCCAAGTTTCATTTGAATCCATTCAGTAGTTTCGGCGTGATGCTCAGCCGTGATACAGACAGACAGACAGACAGACAGACAGACAAAAATTAAAAAAATTACATTTTCGGCCTCAGTATCGGTTATAGAATGCCCTCCAAATATAATTTTCAAAATATCTTCAATGTACAGAATTGGATCTGTTACAGTTTTATTATAAGTATAGATTAATATTTAACACAACTACTTATGTACTACGTAAATAACATTTTTTTAAAACATTACTTATGTTATCGTTTTTGAATGTTCTTGAAATTCATATACCTACTTATAAAGAAAGGAAATATAATAAATAAAAAATACTTCATAACGAGGCCCACTAATTGCTTAAGCTCCTCAAGTTAATTAATTATAAATGAAAGTAAGGTAATATGGAGGCGGTTTAGTTTATACAAGAAATGCCGATAGAATTAATTAAATACTTGAAGATTTCTGATACTTACGCGAATATTACACATTGAAATGAAACTAATTTTACGGATTATATCGCGGTTTATTTTTGATTTTAATTTCCCGACGTTTCGAATACTTTACAGCATTCATGGTCACGGGCGGACTGAGGTGGTAGCTGTCCATATGTCATAGTTGTCTTAGGGTACCCTCAGGTCTTCTAATTATTATTGTTAGTCCGATCTACGCAGAAAGAGCTTACAGTATCTTGAGGTCTTGCAGTGGAATGCTTGTCTTTGGATTTGACTATGTTTATCACGGGATCCCAAGCTGGTGGTAGCACCCAGCCATCTTCTCTATTGAAATTTGGATATTTTATAATTTCAATAGCTTTCGTGAGGCTATTGACAACCCATGGCTATTGGTTATTTACCCTAAGACAACTATGACATATGGACAGCTACCACCTCAGTCCGCCCGTGACCATGAATGCTGTAAAGTATTCGAAACGTCGGTAAATTAAAATCAAAAATAAACCGCGATATAATCCGTAAAATTAGTTTCATTTCAATAAATACTTGAAGACAGTGTTTTGTATGAACTAAGTATGGGTTTTAACATATGGTTCACTAACCATAATACACCCTGTAGCATAGCTACATTGCTTGCACAATATTAAAATATATAATTACATAAAAGTAGACTTATATATCAAAACATTACAATTTCTGTACATTTTAATTAACAAGAACTGTGAATATATTGCTTGGTTAGGAATTTTGTTAAGCGTTTTGATGTCTGGCCTCAAATACTTAGAATAACTATGATTTGCTGATCTACCTAACTGTTTTTAATATACTAGAAGATGGATGTTGAAAGCTGTAGCAAGCTTCCCTGGTAAGAAAATATCAAGTCATCGTAATCTACAATATTACCCACATTGTTATTATTATAAAGTAAAATTTATAGTTTCTTTCAAGGCAGACAAGATATAGAAATCGCCGGACATAGCGAAAATGTCTGGAAGAGCTACTGGTCTATGAAATATCTCATGAAACTTACTCTGAGCATTAAATTATTTGAATTCTCCTTATATTAACATACGGTGCACTGACATGCTCTTTGACTAACATCCAGAAGTCCAAACTCAAGATATGCCGAAGAAATATGGAGCGCAGTATTCTGACCTTATTCGACTAAATCAAATTCAAACACAAACGGATCATTTTCTAAACGCCATACTGCACTCCAAAACACCGACGTAGCAGATAAAGATACAACACTGAATGGGAATGGACAGGACACGTCTGCCGCATGTCAGGCGAGCGGTGGGCCCACAGAGAGACATTTTGGAGCCCCGATACAGCGACGCGAAGACGCGGCAGACCACGGAGAAGATGGCGCCATTACCTGGATGCCTTCCTTGTTGATTGGCCGATAGACTAATATAAAGGGAAAGGAGGGGGAGGCCTTTACCCAGAAGTGGGACAGAACAGGCTGACATAATAATAGTAATAAAATTTTGTAGCAAAACATTACACACAGTTTATTTTCAAATAAACTTGCGATTCTAAAAATATATTTCTTAAAAAAGAAAGAAAATATATCGATAGTATAATATAACATCGGAAAGTGTCTGCTAGTATCGATATTACAATACATTACACCCGAGTCCCAACGCCGCTTCCGTAGTCAATTCTGCTCTGAAAGATCGGAATAACCCGGATAAAATATTGCTCCACATCGAAACAGCTATGTTATCGGTCTCTTTTCATGTCGGATAGCAATGTTGTAGAATTGTATGTCGTTGACCGGACTTCGCAAACACCGACTGATACCCCCTAGCCTCCCCTACGTAGGTGTTCTAGGTGTATATATAATACAAGATAGCAAGTTTGTTTGCGCTAACTCTCACGGCCTCAATATTTTGTGGGCCAAGGGAATTTATGATGCGGATGAAATATATTTTTATAAATATTTAATCAGCAGAAGAAACTACTCTTATTCGTTATTTTTCGAACTTACCTTGAATCGGATCCTTTATAGATTAATAATACGCATAACATTTTCATTTTTTTACTCATTGAAAGGAAAATAAGTAAGTACATAAATGGTTATCACGGTTTATTTTTCATGTTTATTTTCCAGACGTTTCGAATGCTTCGCAGCCAATGATATAAAATATCATTGTTCGCAGCCCTATGGTTACGGGAGGACTGGGGCCTTACCATTACAGCAAGGCAGTTTAATACGAAAAGAGTCCTGTGTATTTACCATGGGCGCACTAATTAGCAGGCCACCCAACTATTCCGTCACCCAAACAGGCGAGTGTTCACGTGACAAAAATATTGTCACGCTAATTAGTGCGCTCATGGTACAAAGGAGATGTTCCATTTTGGGCCAACACTATGTACACTATACGTAAAAATAGGAAAAACATGGGACAGTTTCATAAAAATACTTATAAATTAATTTGAAGCAGAGTACAATTGTACAAAAATGATTACTTTTGCAGTTATTTAGTATGTCCACCCTGTTTTTAGGGCAGCAATGACAGTTGCGTTTGACGTTGGTTTATTAATTGACAGTTAATGCTATAGTTGACGTTTCGTAATAGATTGTTTACGAGTGGAGTACATAATGTATTTCGGAGTTTTTAGTGATTATTTATGTTTGCGGACATTCATTGACTGTTTCTTTCTTGACCCGGGGCTTTACTGTATTGATTATCGCCTGTGATTTGGATTAGAATCCGCAACAAGTTCAATCGCAGGTATAGTCAGTTGTCAAAATGACATTTTAGTTAGCGTATTTCCGATCCATCATATTATTGTGGGGTGTTGCTACAGTTATTATATTCTCTTTGGTGTTGCTCTCCTTGACCAAGATATCTTAAATGTACAATAAAACGAAGCAATATTAAAAAAAGATAATATTACAAAACAGTTACTATATTGAATAGTTATATATACATATAGTGTACATGGTGTTGGCCCAGGCTCCATACATTTCTGGAACAACTCCTTTTTAAGACAGAGGGCCTAGAAAAGATGCAATCGCTTCATAGCGATTCTATTTTTCATTTGCTAACGGTGTCAATTCCCTATAATTTGTCACGTGATTTTTCGATGACTTATGTCATTCTCATACATTTTTATACTTTCTATTAGCGATAACTATTGTAGAATGTTATATTGTCTAGGGTTGCAGGTCACTTTTCGTGTTAAACTGCCCTACTATAAGAGTTCATGGTAAGACCCCTGATGTGTTGAACTTCCTTTTGTCTTCATATTGAATGTTTTTGGTCTGATCTGTGCAGCAAAAGCTTACACTATCCTATACCTTATAGTTTATGATTGGTTTTGGATTTAGTTAGGTATAGGTATAACACAGGATCCCAAGCTATTCAAATAGTTTATTTGAATAATCATCATCATCATTAGCAGCCGATTGACGGCCACTGCTGAACCAAGGCTTACCCTTAGAAGGGATTTGAATAATAATAATATTTAAAACTGATCATAGGTAATATACGGGGTGTAAGGGACATCGTACCGAAAACCGATACCAGGGATCCAGTACATGATCCAGTTCTGAACATTCTAGCACAGATTCTAGTGTTGTAATTTTTCATCGGCTATTTCATGAACTTCCAAAAAAAATGCCGCTTTTTAAAATAAAATTAGGATAACATCATTATTGGTATAATAATAAAGCCTAATTTCAATTTAAAAGCAATAAATTACTTATTTGTGCAAAATTAGCAATCATCAGCAGCCGAAAAGTCCACAGCTGAACAAAGGCCTCTCCCTTAGAAGGGAGGGGTTGCCATAATCTCCACGCTTGGCAGGTGGCTTGATTAAAATTAGCAATGTAATTTGAAAAATAAATATTATTCCGCACGTATTCATTACATGCTCAAAAATTAACAAGTTAGCCATTTGTTATTTTCCATATCTATACTATAATAAAACTCAAAGAGCACTTTTTCTGTACATTGAATATTTTTCCAAAATGTCTCGAGTGAGAGGGAGCAAGTTGGGAGAAGAGAGAGGAGGGAGAGGGTTCAGAGAGGACAACGGGGAGAGGAAGAGGGGAAGTGTGACGGGGACCGAAGCGGGAGGGGAGAGAAAGAGCATAGAATTAGATTTTTCTTATAAGAGAGAGAGATGGAGAGAGATAAATCAAGGGACTAGGGAGAAAAGGGGAGCGAAATGTAATTAAAGCGCGGGTGGAGCTGCGCGGGTCAGCTAGTCATTATATGTATAAATGTCTGTAATATTGTAACAGACAATATGAGAAATCTTATATAAAAGTGTTCGGTACGTAGTCCCTTACACCCTGTATAGATATTTTAAGATCGCCAAATCTTGTAGGAGTTGTCTTATCGATCACGTACAATACGCAAATAAAGATTTTTGATGAACCTATGGCATATATTTTTTATTTAGGGAGAAAAGGGGAGCGAAATGTAATTAAAGCGCGGGTGGAGCTGCGCGGGTCAGCTAGTCATTATATGTATAAATGTCTGTAATATTGTAACAGACAATATGAGAAATCTTATATAAAAGTGTTCGGTACGTAGTCCCTTACACCCTGTATAGATATTTTAAGATCGCCAAATCTTGTAGGAGTTGTCTTATCGATCACGTACAATACGCAAATAAAGATTTTTGATGAACCTATGGCATATATTTTTTATTTACCACGAACGAACGTGTTGTGCTTACTCGTATCATTATTGTAGAAAGAAGTTCGTATTCCGCTACCTGAGCCAGAAAGTTGGCAGTAAGCAGTGACTTTTGAATGCTAACACGAGGCGCTCCAAGGACTTTGCCTCTGATAAAAGTTTAACAAGCGCGCCCCAAGAAAAATTATCGTTCGACTAACTGCGAAGCTTTACTTGAAAGTTACTTTGACTGTGCAAACAAATATTTACTGGTTCGCACGTATTTACGTAGTCGTATGAATAAATGTAAACGTTTAGGAAATGAATTTGATTGTAATTCATTTCACATGAGCTTTATGATGATACGCATATGAATTTTATATTTGAGTAACTATTCCCTGCGGCTTCGCCTGTTATTATTTTTAACCGGCTTCAAAAAGAAGGTTCTCTATTCGACGCGTATGTATGTAATATTGATAAAAATGCGTAATATTAATATATGTTAGTCTATGTGGGCTTCTAAACAAATTTACCAAATTTTATGAGTGTATGTATGTATGTATGTATGTATGTGGGTATGTATGTATGTATGTATGTAGGTTTGTCCACGGATTTCTCAGAAACTACAAGTCCGATTTTGAAAATTCTTTTTGCAATAGTTAGAGTATTTTTCAACTTAGGGTAGAATACAAGTTTCATCAAAATCGGTCCAGTAGTTTAAGAGATATAAACTTTTTATGTTTTCAGTAAGTTATTGTAACGTAGACGTTCGAGTTGCGTGATAGTGCTGATACCTATTTTGGTAAAATAAGTCACTAAAAAGTGTTAAATAAAATATTTAAAAAAAAACCGACTTCAAAGTAAATTATCTAAAAAGCATAAAATAACGAAAATATATTGAAGTTGGTGTCAGCTGGTGCTAGTGTTAGTTAACTTGATGTGCTAGCACCGACTTCAATACATTTTCGTTATTTTATGCTTTTTAACCGGCTTCAAAAAGTAGGTTCTCTATTCGTCGCGTATGTATGTAATATTAATAAAAATGCGTAATATTAATATATGTTAGTCTATGTGGGCTTCTAAACAAATTTACCAAATTTTATGAGTGTATGTATGTATGTATGTATGTATATATGTATGTATGTATGTAGGTTTGTCCGCGGATTTCTCAGAAACTACAAGACCGATTTCAAAAATTCTTTTTGCAATGGTTAGAGTATTTTTCAACTTAGGGTAGAGTATAAGTTTCATTAAAATCGGTCCAGTAGTTTAAGAGATATAAACTTTTTATGTTTTCAGTAAGGTACTGTAACGTAGACGTTCGAGTTGCGTGATAGTACTGATACCTATTTTGCTAAAATAAGTCACTAAAAACTGTTAAATAAACTATTTTAATAAAAATAACAACCGACTTCAAAGTGAATTATCTAAAAAGCATAAAATAACGAAAATATATTGAAGTCGGTGTCAGCTCGTGCTAGTCTTAGTTAACATGATGTGCTAGCACCGACTTCAATATATTTTCGTTATTTTATGCTTTTTAGATAATTCACTTTGAAGTCGGTTGTTATTTTTATTAAAATAGTTTATTAAATAATTTACTTTGAAGTCGGTTTTTATTTTTTTTTAAATATTTTATTTTCCATTCTAAATTACCAACCCCTTTTTTTTGACGCGGGGGAAATCTTCGAAAGATCCCCGGGAAAAAATACATACATACGCATGTAGTTTGAATTGGCTCACGGATAATCCATCAAAAATTAATGTCGTAGTTTCAAAGGAAAACAATATAAATATTCACAATACCGCGGATTACCTGCGTCCCATACTAAAATGCTGCATGTATGTTACAAAATATACCGATCGTAAACGTCGAGGGCCATTAACCGAGGGGACGCGGCCTGTCGCAGGTAGGCAAGCAATAAATTAATACATAAATTACAAAGGATTGAATGTTTATAAACGTCACGTAACCTGAAATCCCTCCATTAGACGTTGTTTACTCAGTCTGCGCGCAAATCTTGAGAGGTCGACTCACGAAAATGCCCCATGAATATGCGATGACACATACCGTACACAGTTTTTCCATTTAGAAACCGTAATGAAATCTCACGCACGCCCTTCATTTGTTTTTCAATCAGAATATATTTATGTATAGATAAGCGTCGACATTCCCTTATCTTCCGAAAAGGTTCGAATATTTGAATAATAAATCGTACATTATCCATGCATTGATTGTGGTAATATCCAATATGTCTTATCAACAAATCGGATCGAATTCAGGGAGTTAAGGACCGATACATAAAACGCTATTATAATAAATTGAAGTGGCATATTGAGAAGATAATTCAAAATGAAGTAATTTTAGTATCGAGGCGAAAAGATCGTTCGTCAGTTATTAAGCGACGTACCAAAATTTGAGGTCATTTTAACCCCATTCGGGGTTTGTACTTTTATAATTTAGACTTGGTAACTAAAATATTTCACCGTGATAAAAACTTTGTCATGATTTTTTAGTTAAATTCAGAGGTTCTCGTTGTATATTTAACACTTAATTCCGAGAAAGTTACACGATTTTTTCATATAAATAAGCAATGTTCTCCTGTAGCAGCGCTACAAATGAGGTTCTGAACAGTACAATAAAAAAGCGAACAGAATTTAAAAATTAACGGTATGAGTTGTAGGACGGCGAGAGGTTAAGGTGATATTAGGAAAAAGTTGGAAAAAAGGGAAAGTGCCGGTTGTTAGTAAAAAAAACATACTTACCTATTTAACTCTGAAATGGCCTCAGTAGTCGCGACAGTAAGGTCTTTACAAGAGCATATAATCATACATAGCACGATTAATGTAGCACTAGTTTTTATGAAAACAATATGAAACGAGTGAGAGATAATAAAATATAAAAAGAATTCTGATTCCGCTAACGACCATTGTTAAATCGTGATAAGACTCTCATAAATTACGGCACAAATAAAGATACCATTCGTATTTTCGATAATGCTTCAAAAATAATGAGACGATTCGCATTTGTCTTTTTATCGTGATTAAAACTATTCTTCCTTATTTTGAGCACGTTATTAAATAGCACCTCTCCGTCAATCTTGTCGACATAACAGTACATAGGCAATTAATTATTATTATTTTAGAAAATAAGCAATGTAATTGGAGAAATAAATATTAAATAAGGGTGCCGATTCAGCTGAAATAGAATTAGATGAATAATTTCCATAATTTACTTGCCCATGCTTTTTATACGTGCTATAGTCGATATGCAGTATTTTCCCGGATTTATTGGTTTAAGGTTTATTAGGATAAACCTAGGGTACCTAGGGGACCAAATCCTGTCGGCCAACCCCGGAATGAATTTCAACTTTAGACTTTGACTAAAGTACTTTTAGTCAGACCTAGAAGTACCTAACATATATAGAAACAAAAAGAAACAAACACAAATCTGGAAAGATTTCTGCAGTACCCAAGAAGCCTCTGGGATGGATCTATAGAGTTATCCGCAATACCTCCAAAAGACAGCACGATGTAACATTAATAAAAGATGACCAAGCCTTGAGCCCAGAAGACTCTGTGAAACTCCTCGCAAATACCTTTTTCCAGGACGACAACCTTGACCATCAAGTCACAAGAGCTTTATCGGCCGAAAATAACCAGAATGTCCCTGGTGACTTAGATGACCCTAAGTTTACCATATCTGGACTCAGATATGCGGCACATAGTTTTAAACCTAAAAAAGCACCTGGACTGGATGGTTTTACGGCCGATATATGCTGCCAGGCAATACAATCGAACGAGGAGATTTTCTTGGAAATAATAAATAAGTGTCTTGAACTTTCATATTTCCCAACCCAATGGAAGGAGGCTGCTGTAATAGTATTGCGAAAACCGGGAAAAACAGATTATACTCATCCGAAATCCTACCGATGGGAAAGATAATGGAAAAGATGAAGTTAGACGAATAAGATGGCACATTCTGCCCAAAGCGAACCAATCACAATACGGATTTGTACCGCAAAAATCCACTGAAGACGCGCTGTATGATTTAAAAACACACATTCTGAAAACCATGGATAAAAATCTAATTAATATTGTAGTGTCACTAGATATAGAAGGCGCGTTTAACAGTGCATGGTGGCCAGCAATCAAATGTCGGCTACGAGAAGAGAAGTGCCCACGCAATTTAAGAAAACTTGTAGAACTAACTTTAACCTTCCGATTATCTAGATATAGCTACTGTAGCATAGCTACATTGTTTTAAATATATTATAGTAAATAAACAAGTAAAAAACAGTTGTTTTATTAGGTAGCGTATTAGTTCCTATACAAATTATAATAGCAACTTTATCTAGCTAGTATTTTTTTTTCTATGCGTACGTATAAATATTACGGCTTCCTATATTGAATGGGGATTGGGGAATACTTTGATCTTATTTTATTTATTCATGGTAATAGGCGATGAAAGCTACATCATTTTTTCTTAGTAATTTCATTAGTAGAACCATTGGTAATATTTGGATTTTGGGCACTTTGTAACAGAGGGTATTAGGTTTCAAAAAGGGGGGGGGGGGGTTTAGCGTGGTTCGAGGCGACGCAACTAGCACTCAGTAGGTACCTGCAATTAAATAGTGTCGACCAATCAACGGCGGCCACCGCATTAGGTACTGGGTGTTCTAGACGGTTCGACGCCATTCCCTTTCCCTAGGTTTCGTTTTTGGCTCAGTAGATGGTCAAGCCATTACCATCTGAGCTGAGCACCGAGCACCACTTCAAATAGTTTTTTTTTATTTTACTGCCGACGTGTTCAACATATAGTTCAACAGTCAATTAAAGTTTGTTATATTATAATTCAAATAGTGAACCCCAGTGATTACTGGTAAGTTGTTTAAATATTGTAAATAACTGTTGTAGGATTTTTATTGTAATTCCTCTGTATGTGTATTAGGTACTGGTTAGGCCTATCTATTGTTAGGGTGTATTTATTTCCTGTAGACGTCTCCATAATGCGGTAGCCTCCACCAACTGAAAGCTGGTCTGGAGGGTGTCGCGTTAGGGAACGGCGACTACAGGAACGCTTATGTGGCGTTCCAGGGTTCGACCTTCGGGGTCGAGAATTCTAATTACGGGGTCAAGACTTCGACCTACGGTGTACAAGGCTCCTTGAAGTTTGCCTTCGACGTCGGGTTTATACGCCCGAGCTGCTGACCGACCGGGCCTAGTCCAGGCTCTGCGTCCGTGTTGTTCCTGGCCACTAGCAATAGGAGATAGACGTCAGAAGACCGCCGGAATCGCCGTTGCGTTCCCTAAAGACCCTTAGTTGAGTGTACAACTATTTTTATATGCGAACAAGCTATATAGTAATATCGAACCTCCCCCTTGTACTGTATCTTTCTCTCTTTTAATTTATTTTAATCTAATAAATTTGTGTAGCCCCTTCTTGTTGTGTCTTATTTATTCTCTTGCTCGCCGACAAGGCTACACTACCTATGCACAGATATGGAAACAAAGAGTATGAAAAAAAAACAATAAAAGGATGTATACAGGGTTCAGTCGGAGGCCCTACTTTTTGGAATATCTTGATGGACCCCTTGCTAAATGAGCTACAGAAACGTGGAAATTATTGTCAGGCGTTTGCGGATGATATTGTCCTCGTTTTAGAAACTCGATCACAGAATTAGAACAAAAAGCTGATGAGACACTGGCTTGTGTCGAGTTGTGGGGTATCAAGAACAAATTGAAGCTCTCAGCACAAAAAACTCAGACAATGGTTGGCACTAAGAAATTAAAATTTGAAACCCCACATCACAACATCATCAACTCCACATGAACAATATAGAGATAGAAATAGTAGAGAAAATGAAAATTCTGGGCTTGATAGTAGATAAAAAGTTAACCTTCCAACCACACGTAAGCTACATCTGTAAAAACGCTAGTAATGTATACAAACAGTTGTGTCGGGCTGCAAAAATATCATGGGCCTGAGTCCGGAGATAATCAGGACAATGTACGTTGTTGTTATTGAACCGATCATTGTGTACGGCGCAAGTGTTTAGGCACTAACCACAAATAAGTGGTTGGTTCAAAAACAACTCGATGTAGTCTAGAGAGGTTTCGCCCAGAAAATGATAAAATCGTATAGAACGGTCTCATTAAACGCCGCATTAATTCTGTCTGGTATGCTTCCCTTAGATATGCGAATAAGAGAGGCTGCCCATCTGTACGAGGCCAAACACGGAAAACTGCAGCAGGAATTAATGGGCAGAAAAATTGAACACAGAGTATGCTGCTTACAAGCACAACATCCAGTAAGCAATGAAAAAATTGACTTCGTGTGCTTGGAGGACATGCAGCCACCAACCCTTGAATATCACCAAATAACAGGTCCATTCATATTCACAGACGGAAGCAGAATTGATGACAAGGTTGGGGCTGCACTGTCCTACTGGCATAATGGATCGGAGCTTTTTTACCGAAAATACAAGCTGGAGTCCTACTGCACTGTGTTCCAAGCAGAACTGTACGCCTTACACAAAGCGATGGAAATAATTATTATTATTAACAAAAAGGGAAACAACAACAAACTTCTTTAGTGACTCCAGACCAGCTTTAGAACCAATTAGCAACTCTACATCTTTCCATCCCCTAGCACACGAAATAAAAAATACTTTATCTGAGATAACAAAACAAAATAAACAGTTGAGACTATTCTGGGTAAAGGCACATGTAGGAATTGAAGGCAATGAGCGGGCGGATGCGCTCGCAAAAGAAGCAGTACATAAGAAGAAAACCGCGCCTAATTATGACCTTTGCCCAGTATCACATATTAAAAGAACAATTAGACAAGACACAATACAACAATGGAACAAGAGATATGTAGATGGAGAAACAGCGTCTACCACAAAGATATTCTTCCCAACTGCAGATACATTAAGAGCAGAGAAGCTGCAGAGAAATTAATAAAATTAAATTAAATCCCATGTTGGTACAAGCGCTTACTAGACATGGTGGATATAGTGACTATGAAATGAATCGGTACTGCATTTAATTTTAGACTGTCCAACACTGGATCATAAACGAACAGAACTAGAAATTATGTTGAATGTTAAAATATGTAAGGAAAATACCTCAGATATAGTAAAAAGTGTCAAAAGAGATGAATTTTTCAAATTCTTAGAATTATTAACAGTACAAGCTAAAAACAGGAATAAAACAAGACGGTTAACACACAACAAAAACAACTTAACTAAATAAGCAAAATTATGAATAAGCTAAACAAAATCTCTGACCAGAATGTTAGAGGTACAGAAACATACCCGGAAAAAAAACTTATTGGTCAAAAGTAAAATCGCATGCGGCGCGCAGGAGCAAGCGAAGTGAGGTCGGCTCTGGTTTACAGAGTACACCGACACCGCTCATTTAGGCTACGCAAGGGTATGCCCCACGTACCATTCGTGTTAGATTGCTTCATGTTATCATCTTACAAATTGAGTTTGACTATCCAAATTAGTCTCTCCTAGGTTAGACAAAAATTCGTTATTCAAAAATAGAAAAATTTCATTTATTTGGACTTTGACTTAGACTTTATGTCCGTCCCGAGGTTTGACTAGTCAATGCGGCAGAGTTTCGATATTTGACTATAACATTTGAGTACGTAATATTATTTAATTTCACAGGCGATTTATTAATAAAAATATTTTAGACTAAACAAATAGGTTAACAGATATTTCTCCATTTTCAGTGGCTCCGACGTGGCATTTGTATTTGCTTCCGTAGGGTTTTCCGCCCGCGCCGGTAATGATTTCCTAGTATCAATAATACTATAGCTAACCTGAGGCTTTTGATTAATCGTCTATTTTTGGTCTTCGTGATTCAATTCAATTAGACGATTGAGGACACGATGGCTAGTAGTCCAATAATGTTAGTTTGAAACTGAACTTTACTTGCCCCTAATTTATTTTGTACGTAGTATATAGGATAAACGTCCCTTATACCTACTATAAATACTACTATAAATCAAAGTTGCTGTGCACTATCTCTCTTCATTTATTTATTTCTTTTAAGCTACACGATGCATGGGTTTCAAAGTAATTATCACCACAATTTAGATGATTTCTTCCGAAAGGTCTGTACATATGTATGATAGAAATAAGCACAATAAAAAGACCAAGCACATCCGCAACGGATTGTAAGTTATAATTAAAAACTAATACAGCAAAACTACAATATAATAGGTACTTTTGTAACAAAAGCGTCACATTTTTCCATTACACTAGCGTAGACACGCCAGCTGAATGGGAATCACGATTTGTATATTTTCCGCCCTTAGAGGAACATTTTGAGCCCCATGTCGCATTTATTCTCATCAAACAGTCTTTCCTTATTTCTCCTAGCTGACTCGTGTTCCATGAAATAATACTGAATACATTCACAATATGAAACTATTCTTTCCACACAGTAATATCGGTTCTGTTACTACTAAACAATATAATATTTACAAGTGATACTTTAGTTATAGACTTTTAAGTATGCACATTGCATTGAAACCTAATAAAATTTGACTATGTATTACATCGCGGCCTATAATTTGTCGGATTATGTTGCGATTATTTTTGATATTATTTTCCCGACATTTCGAACACTTTACAACATTCACTGTCGCGAGAGGACTGAGGTGGTAGATTTCAATAAC
Organism: Furcula furcula; assembly: GCA_911728495.1. Taxonomy (NCBI): domain Eukaryota; kingdom Metazoa; phylum Arthropoda; class Insecta; order Lepidoptera; family Notodontidae; genus Furcula; species Furcula furcula. The sequence continues at coordinate 16,130,432 of OU452249.1, read as the reverse complement.
AAAAATAAACTACGATATAATCCGTATAATTAGGTTTATTTTTATGCTATTTTTTTTAATTAGTATGTATAGTTACGTCGTATGTATAGTTAGTTATAGTTACGTCACACACACACAGTTATGGCGAAAAAAAAATATCTGGCATTTATGAAATGTACTACTTAAATATAAAGTTACATTATGTTTGGCTGTTAATTTATCTGATGGTAAATGGTGAAGCTGCCGTGGTAGAAAAACGACTCATCATCATCATCAGCCGGAAGACGTCCACTGCTGAACATAGGCCTCCCCCTTAGAAGGCCACAATGAACGACAATTGGCTATTTGCATCCACCGGTTACCTGCGACGCGCACAATGTCGTCTGTCCACCTAGTGGGAGACCTGCCTACGCTGCGTCTTCCGGTTCGTGGTCGCCACTCGAGAACCTTTCTTCCCCAACGGTTATCGGTTCTTCGAGCGATGTGGCCTGCCCATTGCCACTTCAACTTGCAGATTCTGAGAGCTATGTCGGTGACCTGGGTTCTTCGGCGAATCTCCACATTTCGGATTTTGTCGCGCAAAGAAACTTCTGTCGCGCAGAAAAACGACTATGCGTATCATATATTACTGCGCAGGCGCCGGCAGCAAAAACGACAAACAATGGTCTCAACTGGCCGCGCAGCAACTCCTCCTACTTCATAAAATCAGTTGCTGCTTTCATTCATTTTTGCCTTTGGCAGTTATAAGTAGTGGATAAACTCATATAAGCAAATGGTTAAAATATTTTTTTAATTTGATTACGGTTAATTCTTTTAATTCAAAAAGTGGAAGACGGAGGATTTGTGTAAAAACTTACTAGATCAGTGCAAGAAACCGTCAGGTAGGTAGGTTCTGCCGATAAGCAACAATGTATAAATATTGTTATGTCGCAGCATTTCACCAGATATAGTGAAGCACCGTAGTGTGAAAGCAGTAACTGGAGAAATTACCGGCTTGGTTGATAAGCGGCAGTGCACTGCAGCTGTCTGTAGACAGGCGTGTCACTTACTATCAGATTATCGTCTTGTTTAGCTCATCACTTCGCAGAATTAAAAAAATAGTACGTTTTTACGGATATTGCGAAATCACTAACAACAATTTATCTATATCTATACTTATAATAAAACTGTAACAGGTCCAATTCTGTACATTGAAGATATTTTGAAAATTATATTTGGAGGGCATTCTATAAACGATACTGAGGCCAAAAATGTATTTTTTTTTAATTTTTGTCTGTCTGTCTGTTTGTCTGTCTGTCTGTATCACGGCTGCGCATCACGCCGAAACTTGAGATCTTACTACGAGGTAGGACATAGGATACTTTTTATCCCGTAATCTAGCACGGTTCTTTTGGGAGAGGGGATTAAAGTCAAAATGGGTACTTAGCAGTGGCGTGCAGTCCATACAGGCAAAAAGACTTTGCCTACCCTACGGGTTCTCTAAATGATCATAATACAGTAAATAATCTAAGAATTTTGATTTTTTGCCTACCCTGACATAAAAGTGTATGCACGCCACTGGTACTTAGTTATACGCTTTTATCAATTTTTCTTCATAATTATAATAAATATTAGTAAGGGAACACTCATAAAGAGTTGTTATCAAGGTTTTGTAATCGATCGGGTTAAGCAATGTTAGGTAAGGTCATTAAATAGATGGGTGACCGTTTAACACCATTTGAACTAAACGGGTCCGTGCTTAGGAGAGCAAGTAAAACGTGGGTCCCAGTTTTTAACCGACTATAAAAAAGGAGGTTATGTATTCGATGCGAATGTCTGTTATTAAAAGTTTAGTTAACGTAAAAATAGCGCATGCGGAGCTGCGTGGGTCAGCTAGTTCATAATAAATATATTAGAAATGATTCCCATGACAACAGCCAACGTTTCCATTAGGCCGTTAGTTTGGGCGCCGGCGCTGTCGCATAGGAAGCGTGATTTGTATTTGCCGTCGTCAGTTTTTCCGCCCGCCGGATGCACCGTGCCGCTCAACACTGCTCGAACTAACGAACCGGCGCCTACCGAACCATCCGACCGAGATATTTATCTCGCTCATTTGTTTTACCTTTGTCATATTTTGTTTTAATGGGCCGTTTTGGAGACGGACAAATATTTGCTCCGTGTTTAAAACTAAACATTATAGGTTATAATAATAAAGTTAAACATATTGTAAAGTTAAAAATATTTACACAACTTGTATAGGTCATTCCATAGAAATGTCTCTGCTTGTAGCGGCGTCGTGTGGCGGGTTACCACCTTCCCTCCAATATGGTTGAGGGGAATGATGGCTGCTGCTCGAGTCAACTCGAACGCGGGTGCTGCTTGGGGGGACTGGTCCGACTACTATCCCCTTGGCCTTTCAGTTTGTTTTAATTCCGTCGTATTTTTTTTTCTTTTCTCTCTTGTTCGAACGGCAGGACACACAATCGCTGATGCTTATCCAATTGTATCAAGACTCTCTGAGTAGCTTTTAAAAACCTAAAGTGCTAGTGTTAAACCTATTTGAAATAAATAATTTGAATTGAATAAACTGTTTTCTTACAAGTAAAAAGAATCTAAACTTCTCTTGTAATTTAGGTATAAAGTTTAAGAAACAAGACGTGTTTTAAATATACGTTTTTGAGTAATTCCCGGAAGCCTGATATGGACGGTTTAAAACATACACCAACTGGTTTACATATGACTATGCAAGTAACAAATCCCGGATAACACAACATATTATTATTATTATCATCATATTTTGGACATGTATCTAACATCAGACATCCTCAAAACCTGTCGTGCTAATCCATTCCACTCATAATAGGATGTCAAGACTGTAGTTTATTTACTTGTATCTATTTATGTTAGTAGAAATATGAAAGACTGCATTCATTAAAATGGCAGAAGCATGGTAGAGTAATGGACGCAAGATAATGATCAATTGAACTTTATTTCGTCTCGATAGCTGAATCGGTCTTGCAAATAAAAAAGCGCTGAACTGGAAACTCATTTAGCGGACTAGCACACTTTTGATTGGTATTAATATAAATCAAGTATTTGGAGTCAGTAGACGTCTTTTGGCTCCTGTTGATGATGATCATTTGGAGTAGGTACTTTACATTACAGAAAATATAAAATTTTAAAAATATAGAATAGATATGGTTTGGAATAATTATTCTAAAACTACAAAAAAACGTCTACCGATTTTGTTATTCAACTTAGTCACAAGGCAAGCAAAACGTTCGCCTGATGAAAAGCGACATACCTTCCTATAGACTGCACTGCAGTATCTCTCGTTAACCCAGGCAATACTTATCAAGACTCTTGAGCCTTTTAAGCGCCAGCTACCAGAAGAACATAGCAATGTCTAAACATTGCTGCTTAGTTGCAGAATAATAATATCCTCCTAGGACAATCCACACACGGTCATCTGATGCCACACTAGGCAGATGGTAACCAGACAACTGATACAAATAATTATATTTTTTTTTTTTGTAAATTCATACCTTTATAGATAACACCCTACAGTCTTTGAAAAGTGTCAAAGCCCCTGGTCTTGACCTTATAACGTCGGAGATGCTAAAAGCCGACTTAATCACCGCAGTCGAAGTGTTAACACCATTAATTCAGAAGATCTGGACTTCTGAGGAGCTGCCAAATGACTGGAATAAAGGCCTTTTAATAACTGTCCCCAAGAAAGGTGACCTTAGCGAATGTGGAAACTGGAGAGGCATCACCTTGCTGTCAACGCCTTCAAAAGTCTTCTGTAAGATTATATTAGATAGATTATCTAAGGCCGTGGAACCACTTCTTCGAAAAGAGCAAGCTGGTTTTCGCCCTAATCGTTCGTGTACCGACCATATTAATACTTTACGTATCATACTCGAGCAGGCATCAGAATGGCAAAGGAAGATTTATCTTACCTTTGTTGATTTCGAAAAAGCTTTTGATACCTTAAAATGGTCTTGCATTTGGTCACGCTTGCTCAACATTGGAGTACCGCAAAAAATGGTCGATTTATTAAAAGCAATCTACGAAAACTACTCTTGCAAAGTGACACACAACGGTCTCATCTCAGAAGACATCGCTGTGCACGCTGGTGTCCGCCAAGGGTGCATTCCCTCGCCTCTCCTATTTTTAGTAGTCTTAGACGGGATCATGCTACGCATATCTGACAAGCGCCGCGGGATAGAGTGGGGAATAACAGATGTTTTAGAAGACTTAGATAGATTAATAGATAGATTAATACTTTATTGCACACATTTTGTTGAACAATACATGAAACAGTTACATAACTTAATGTGAGCAAAGGCGGTCTTATCGCTCAAAGCGATCTCTTCCAGACAACCTTTGTAAAAGGAGCTATACTAAAATAAAACTGCAGTATAGTGCACAGTAATAATAAAAAGTAGATAAACAATAAATAATATATCAACAACACATTATGCATATATAAAAATATTATTATATACTAATACATATTTAAATGAATATATATATATATTATATAAGATACTATACTTATAAAATACCTATTTCACAAAAAATACCTTTATTTACATTATATACAACAAGGACTGGTATTATTTATGGTATATATACATATAATATATATATAAATAAACATGTACCAAATAGTTCACAATGTACAGGTAAGATGTTAGTTGCTCACTAGGGATTTAGCAAGAAGATGCTTATGCAGGTTGTTCCGAAAGATAGGCAGAGACTTGGAATGCCGGACATAAGGAGGAAGATCATTCCACAAATGCGTAGCTCTAATAGTAAAAGAGTCCCCGTAATAGCCAGATTGAGTAAAAGGAGCCTTTAGCACATTATCCGTTTTGGAACGCAAGTTAACATTATGACTAGCTCCGAGAAATTGGAAACGTTCCTTAAGGTAGGAAGGGGAAAGCGGGTTATACAGAACATTATACAATAGGATTAGAACATGTTCATCACGCCGCAAACGAATGGGCAACCATTTCAATTTACTCCTGTACTCAGATACGTGGTCAAACTTGCGCAGCCCATAGATAAATCTAATACACAGGTTCTGAAGTCGCTGGAGTTTGTTCAATAAGTCCTCGTTAAGGTCAATGAGACAAACATCACCATAATCTAAAATAGGAAGAAGCAAGGATTGCGCAAGTTCAACCTTTGTCCTCACGGGGAGCAGATTTTTCCACCTTTTAAGCGACGCATAAGCTGCAAAAATTTTACGACTTGTCTCAGAGATATGATCAGACCAGGAAAGAGTGCTGTCAAAGAGTACACCAAGGTTTTTGACAACCTTGCTGTAAGTAAGAGTGATACCATTATAAATAACTGGAGGGAGATTGGCATACTTTACTTTGGACATCTGCCTAGAACCACCAATGACGATCACTTGCGACTTATTAGGGTTGACAGAAAGACCATGAGAATGACTCCAGTGATGGATAGTCGCAAGATCAACATTAAGTTTAGCAACCGCAGTATTAATATCATCCACAGATGCTTGGGCGTATATTTGCAAATCATCAGCGTATAAGTGAAACCGGGAAGAGAGGAGAGGAGTAAGAAAGTTGATGAATATGGAAAAGAGGAGTGGAGAAAGGACGCCACCTTGAGGAACGCCGGCAGGAACGTCGCAGAAGCGTGAGCATTTATCATCAGCGCGGATACATTGCCGACGCCCGAACAAGTAACTGCGAAGCCACTCAACTACAGTGTCCGAAACGGAAAGAGAACGAAGCATTGCCAGAAGGATGTCAAAGTCAACAGTGTTAAAGGCGCTACTAAAGTCAAGGAGAACAAGTACAGTCAACTGTTGATTTGACATCCCTAAGCGAATATCATCAGATACCTTAGTGAGAGCAGAAACAGTACTGTGCCCGGGACGGAAACCAGACTGGAAAGGACTGAGAAGATTATGAGAATTCACATAAAGACTGAGTTGATGGTTGACTAGGCGCTCCAGAACTTTAGAGAGAAAGGGAAGAATGGAAATGGGACGATAGTGCGCCAGCGAGGTGGGATTATTGTTTTTCGGAACGGGTAAGACTGCCGCAAGGCGCCAACAGCTAGGAAAGTTAGAAGTATTGAACGAGAAATTGAAAATATGGCAAAGAATGGGAGTAAATATTTTTAAGCCGAGGATAATCATTCTACGACTTATCCCATCGATACCTTCAGCATTGGATTTTATTGCAAGGATGTTTTTTTCTACCTCTTGCTCAGTTACAGGTCTGAAAAAGAAAGGGGCATGATGCGGCGAAGGTAACATGGATAATGAGGCCAGAGTGTCAAGTTTAGTTGAAGAGGGTAAAGGACTAGAGGACGTAAAGTGTAGATTTAAAGCATTTAAGTCAAGTTGAGGGGTTACAGATGATTTGGTCTTACCTATTCCAAGGGAGTTTAGGAAAGACCACACCTTTCCAGGATCACTGTTCTGGACAGAGGAATGTATGTGACGACGCTGCGACTTAGATTACGCCGATGACCTATGCCTGTTGAGCCATACACGCACCGATATGCAGGCTAAGCTAGACGATTTAAACCGGGAAGCAGCATGTGCAGGACTTAAAGTTAACTCGAGGAAAACACAAGAGATGAGAGTTGGAGTACTAAACACTACACCGTTGAAAATTGGTACAGAGACTGTGAATCGTGTCCAGAAATTCACCTACCTCGGAAGTGTGGTGTCAGAGAAGGGAGGAACAGAAGAAGATATTGCTTCGCGGATTGCCAAAGTGGGTGCTACTTTCGCGCAGCTTGGGACCGTATGGCAGGCTCGGAAACTGACCCGCAAAGTTAAACTTAAGATCTTCGGGTCCAACGTGAAATCTGTGCTGCTTTACGGGTGCGAAACGTGGAAAGTAACCAAAAACATCTCGTGGCAGATCCAGGTCTTTATCAACCGCTGCCTACGCCATATCCTCGGTATTTACTGGCCCGAGAAAATCTCTAATGAACACCTGTTAGAGCGCTGCCACGAAACGCCAATCGACCTCCAGATTAAGCGCCGCAAATGGAACTGGATTGGCCACACCCTCCGTAGGGATCCGAATCATGTTCGTAAACAGGCACTGGACTGGAACCCTCAAGGAAAGCGAAAACGTGGACGACCCAAACAAACCTGGCGGCGCACAGTACTTGCGGAAGCGAAAAGCGTCGGGAAAACGTGGAGTGAGGTGAAACGCGAAGCTCAGGACCGATTGAAATGGAAAATCACTGTAGATGCCCTCTGCCCCACCTAGGGGACATAGGAACTGAAATGATGAAATTATAGATAGAACACCCAGACGCAAGATGGGAATCGAACCCATGACCTGTAGGGCAGCAGCCAAGGTGTCTGACCACTAAACCAACGGGCTCGTCATTATCTAACACACTACCTGCCACCTAATATAAACTATACGTATACAATGAGAGATTTAGGATATAGTAGGTACCTTGTAGACATTCATCGTGAATGCAGTGAAAAACGCCACCTATAAATAGCGTTGTATTCTTAGGATCAGTAAATATGTCAGTGCCCGCTCCCTAAGAGAAAAAACCTGACTTACTTCTTTACCTTACCTTACTTACCATAAGGTTGCGTAAAAATATTATTACACTAGCTGTAGCCCACGGCTTCGCTCGCGTTTACTTTGTTACTCAAACGTGTTTTGAATTATGGATCGAGGTTTTTAAAACGTTGTTTACACTAACGATATTGTTCACACTTTTACTAACCCTGATCTAATAGGTATCAAGTATGTAGCCTGTATTTTTGTGTAAGTTATTATATGTGTAAGAAATGGGATTCTTAAATATTTACTTCTTTATTTAAAAAGATACAGTACTTATTTTGCAATTCCATTAAACAACTTATGAAGTTGTTAAGTGGAAACCATTTGGTAACCCCATTGGTAGACGCCCTTAGCGGTTGATTTTCGAAAAATGCTGGAAATTAGTTTATTCAATAGTTTTGTTTAGTTCATTCACTGAGTTTCATTACCATAGTCGCATTAGGTAAATGGAGGTTTTTCTTCACGCAAACTTTAGGGATTTTTCGAAGAATGTCGGAAACGGTTTCTTAGATTCTTGTATGCAATACATAAAATATGTCGTGTGGCTGTAGGAATAAAATATTTTTTGGAACTCAATTGAACGCTTTTAAGAGTTAATTTAAAAAAAATTGGATTACTTGGAATACTTCAATATGACGAATGTATCCGCAAAGTGTCCATAATGCAGCATGATTTCGCGTTTGATACTAAAAAACCGTGCTAAAACCCCGCTAAGGGTTGATTTTCAAAACAAATCTGTTAGATGTGTTTCTCAATTTTTTGATAAGTAGGTACACTGGTAAAGTTTCGTGTCTTTGAAAAAATTGTTTATTACATACAAACTTTGATACCTACCTCATTTATCCCACGGGTTGATTTTCGAATAAAACATTGCACACTTTATCCGGTTCTAATGAAATTTGCATGAAATCATTACAGTAGTTTACTCTCTTGAATAAAAAAGAATCATCGAAATCGGTTCATATGTGTCAGAGTAAACGTAATGGAGAACACCAGTTTCATGGTTTTTTAACCGACTTATAAGGAGGAGGTTCTCAATTCGTCTGTATATATTCTTTTTTTACCAGATAAATTCCTACACATCAATCATGGTTCTCCAGGAAGTTCTTATCCGGTTGTGATAAAATTTATGCATATTCATTACAGTGGTTCATTACCTTCTTTCAAATAAAAAAGAATCATTAAAATTGGTAAATATTTGCCGGAGTTAGACCATTTTTGTACTTAAAAAGCGATAAAAACATCATCTTTTAGGCATTCCTACAGTTTTTCCTGAGTCACCATTTTTGTTTTTTAGGAACTGCTGATTCGTAAGTAATATTTTTTAAGGGACCCAATCAGTGGAGGGGCCTATCCGTAACAGAAAGAATGTTTGAAATCGGTTCATAATTGCCAGAGTCATGCGCGAACATACATAGAAAAAAAATATGTGTACAGACAAATTGAGAACCTCCTCCTTTTTTGGAGTCGGTTAGAAATGCTGAAAATTAGTTTGTTAAACTGTTGTGTTGAGTTTACTTACCGAGTTTCGTGACTGTAGCTGCCTTATAACTTAAATGTAAATCCTTCTGCATGCAAACTTTGAAACCATTTACCTCTGGAGGATTTTTTAAAGTAAAAGGTCAAAATTGATGAATTTTTGGCAATGTTGATTTTACCTATTTTTGATCTCGATTTTGAGGATAGAATATTGACCCAAGCACTAATAAAGATCCATTCTTTGCATCCAAACTCCTTTTCATACAGGTTTTAAACAAAATACTACCAAAAAAAAAAAAATGACCTCAAAATTTTTTTCAACAGGCGTCATCGCGCGTCATGACGTCATATTATGAAAAAATTTCGATTGTTAGATTGGATTTTATGGCTTTGTCTTTGAGTTATTATCGTTATGATGTAATTACGATGTATTTACAACAACTACATTACAAGTAATACCGAAAATGACCTTATGGGTTGTTTTTCGATGAATTCAGGAAACATGTTTCTTAGATTGTTATGTGCAATTCATAAAATAAGTCTTGTGACCGTAGGGTAAAAAAAAACATGATTTGGACCCCAATTAATCACTTTTGGGGGCCAATTTAAAAAAAAAATTGCACATGCATTTCTTTAATTTCATGAATGCATCCGCAGTATCATCAGTGCAGCATGAATTTTTTGCCGCATCAAAAACCGTGCTAAAACCCCGTCAAGGGTTGATTTTCAAATCAAAATGTGTCAGACATATTTCTTAACTTCTTATGATGACAAAAGTTTTGTGTCCGTCTGATGAAAAATATTTTTTTGCAAACTTTGATACCCTATTTGACCCACTTAGGGGTTGATTTCCGAAAAATGCAGAATATTTGTTTGTTGTTTTGTTGAGTTTTGTGACAGCAGCATTATAGCTAAAATGAAAATTCTTGTTCATGCAAACTTTGCAACCTCATAAAAGAAACTTAGGGATTGTTTTATGAAGAATGCATTAAATAAGTTTCTTAGATTATTGTGTGCAATGCATAAAATAAGTCCTGTGACTGTAGGACAAAAAACATTTTTTGGACCCTTTTAGGGGTTGATTTTCAAAATAAATTGCGTTAACTTGATGAATTTATTCACAAAGTTGCATCAGTGCAGCATGATTTTCTTTCCGCGTTTGCTACTCAAAAACCATGCTTAAACCCCTTCAAGGGTTGATTTAAAAAAATATTATGATACACGTGTTTTATCAGTACACTGATAAAGTTTCGTGTTCATGCGATGAATATTTTTTTTCTATAGTAACTTTGATACCCCATTTGGCCCCCTTAGGGGTTGATATTCGAAAAATGCTGAAAATTAGTTTGTTAATTTTTTTTGTTGAGTCTATGTACTGAGTTTCGTTACTCTAGCTGCATTATGTGTGGTTTTGAGTGGTGAAAAAAAAAATTTTTTTCATGCAATATTTAAGACCCCATATGACCCACTTAGGAGTTGATTATCGAAAAATGCTTAAAAATTAGTTTATTCAATTTTTGTATTGAGATTATGTACCGAGTTTCGTTACTCTAGCTGTATGATAGCCTTAAATGGAAGTCGTACAACGTGTAAACTTTTCAACCCCATTAAATGGTTCCCCCCTATGGTCAGGGGTTGTTTTTTGCAAAATGCCGCAAAACTTTTTCTTAGACTCTTGTGTAGAATACATAAATTAAGTCTTAAGACTGTAGGTCGAAAAACATTTTTAGGTTCCCAATTGGACCCCTTAATGCGGTGATTTTCAAAAAAATATTATTTATACAATAATTGCTTTAGTTTGATAAATGTATTCGCAAAGTTTCATCAATGCAGCATGATATTTTTTTTCCGCGTTTCATACTCAAAAACCATGCTAACACCCCATTACGGGTCGAATTTGAAAAAGTTGTGATACACGTGTTTCTTAATGTCTTTGGCTTAGTACATTGACAAAATTTCATCCGTATAATGAAAAAAAAAATTCCATACTAACTTTGGGAGCCCATTTGACCCACATAGGAGTTGATTTTGCAAAAATGCTCAAAATTAGTTTGTTCAATGGTTGTGTTGATTTTATTTACCGAGTTTCGTTACTCTAGCTACATTATAGCATGAAATCGAAATCCTTCTTTGTGCAAAATTTTCAACCCCTTGATATTATTATACCTTAGGGGTTGTTTTTCGAAAAATGCCGGAAATAGGTTTCCTTAATTCTTGTGTACAATATATAAACTAAGTCTTATGACTGTAGGTCGAAAAACATTTTTTGGACCCCAATTGGACCCATTTCGGAGATGATTCCCAAAACATCATGATTACACATGGATTGCTATAATTTGATAAATATATTCGCAAAATTTCATCAATGCAGTAAGTATGTCTAAGCTTTTTCACGTTTCATACTCAAAAACCAGTCCCAACTCAAATCCCTATAGGGGTCGATTTTCAAAAATTTGTAATACACCTGTTTCTTTATGTACACTTTGTGTACACTGACAAAGTTTCATGAATGATGATGTGATGGTTTTTTTTTTCATACAAACTTTGGGAGCTCATTTGACCCACTTAGGGGTTGATTTTACAAAAATGCTCAAAATTAGTTTTTTCAATTGTTGTGTTGTCTATTTACCGACTTTCCTTACTCTAGCTCCATTATAGGATGAAATAGAAATCCTCTTTGTGCAAACTTTGAAACCCCATTAAAAAACCTTAGGGGTAGTTTTTCAAAAAATGCTGGAAATAGGTTTCTTAAATTCTTGTGTGCAATATATAAACTAAGTTTTATGACTGTAGGTCAAGAAATATTTTTTGGACCCCAATTGGACCCTTTGCACTTGGATTGCTATAATTTGATTAATGTATTCGCAAAGTTTCAGCAATACAGTATGAAATTCTTTTTCCGCGTTGCATACTCAAAAACCAGGCTAAAATCCGTATAAGGGTCGATTTTCAAAAAGTGTGATACACGTGTTTCTTTATTTCTTTTGTTTAATACACTGACAAAGTTCCATGTCTGTGTGACGGAAAAATTTTTTTTTTCCATACAAACTTTGGGAGCCCATTTGACCCACTTAGGTATGGAATTTCAAAAATCTGTTCTTATTGTTCACCTAGACTATTTGAATAATGTTGGTTCCAAATTTCGAGATTGTACGTAATATGGTTTTTGCTGTATCGTGATTCCTAGAAAACACCCTGCTCTTTTATTAATATAGATTACGTAAGCTTGTTGGTCAAATATTATCGCCAACGTCCAGCAAACTCGTGGCAGCATCATGAAAGTTTTCCGGCATCTTCCTTTGACATGAAATAAATTCGTCTTTCCGAAACAGGGAAATTTTAATACCGACCATTTATAAGCTTTTTCGGCGTTCAGTAAAATATTCGTTAGACATTAATAACAGTCATTTTTTCTGCCGCCTAAATATCGTTCAAGAAAAAAAAAAGGTTGGGAAATACAATCACGTTTCGCCGACTTATTACATTTTCAGTTATTTACGTGGACGACGACAAAAACTAATAAACTTGACACTGAGCAAAAAGGTTTTGTTTATCAGGATTAGCTTATTCAGAGATGGTTTTATTTAAAGCGTCCTATTCGTGTTTAGATGCCAACTTGTCCCGGCAAAAACAGGTACTTTAAGCCGCCTCGCATCCACACGAGCCATTGTCTGTGGCTGAATGCCAAATGAGTTTTGTGATGGAGTCCCCTTGTGAAAAGGCTGATAGTGAGCCGTGCCTGGGTGACTAAACAACACCTGGGCACAGTACATAAGGACAAAGTTTCAATGTAAGTTTGTCATCAGTCAAAGCCGGTCTACGCTGTAATACGTGTATCCAATCAGCTTACAATACAAGTTACATACGAGTAGAACTACAGCCTGACTACAGCACAGAGCACATTTATGAATTACAGTTCACGATGGCAACAAAGCAACGATGATTAAGTACAGATTACATTAATTTTGCATAGATAAAAAGAAAATAAGAAATAATTTATTTACTCATCAAAAACTTACTACACGCGTAACAACTCAATAGAAATGTGCATACGCTCTAAACCGACGAATAATATTTTTAAGCAAATATGCATATTTCTATGACAAAATAACTGAATGAGATTACAGTTTAATGTATATTAACTAAAGCAATATATATATAAGAAGTGGTGACAGTATCTGAATGAAAAAATCCCAAAGGCTGCTCTTTGTCTTGGTTCTATTATCTCTTTGGCTGCAAACCATAACATTATGAACGTCCTATTTTTTTAGTTTTGTGATAAGTTAAATATTTATTGCATAATTTATCTGTATTTTTTAATTCTTAGTGAATGCATGAGTAAAAACTCTAGACAGAAACGAGGCGGTGAAGCGTGGTTGTTGCGCTACTTTTTTCTTGTTTGTGTCATAAAACGTAGAGGGTAATTTCAAGCGGGTGCAATTTTTACTTCACCGTCAACCGTTCGGAGAACCGAAGTGAATAAAGCCTTCACTCTTGCTCACTCGCTACATTAGCGACGCTATAATACTCGCTACAATTTACTATGTGGTAGGTTTCTTGTGCAAGAAACCGTCCAGGTATGTACCACCGCAGTGTCAGATATTCTGCTGCCGAGGAGTAGTGTGTAAGCATTGTTATATTCCGGTGTGAAGGGCACTGTAGCTGGTGAAATTACCGAACACAAAAGATTTAATATCTAATGTCTTAAGAGTCGGCAACGGGCTAGGAAATCTTCTGGTGTTGCTAGCGTCTATAGGCTGCGGTAGCTGCTTACTATCAGGGAGGCCGTTTGCCTGCTTGCCACCTTGGTAGTATAAAAAAAATAGCGTCTACATTTACAGAAACAGTTCAGTGCGGAAAATATTTATTCATTTGAATACCTAATTTGTACTCGACTGCCTCAGAGAGAGTTATGTTTTTCGAGTATGTAAATTTGTATGTGTATTTCGTTCGCACATTTTATAGCCTGAACCACTTAATAGATTTTAGCATACGTGTCGTTAGATTATTCATTGTTGTGGAATTGAGTTGCGGAACTGATCTTTAATAGGTGATAGGTCCCTTGAGTAGGGGGTCCACAGTGTGAGATTCTGCCACCAGTATGTTAAAAATGTTATGTTCCGATTTAACGAGCACTGTAGCTGGTGAAATAACCAGGCTCAAGCATCGATATAATATTCATGCTAGATTCACTAACAAAATAATATCTAAAATGTGGTCACGGACTTATCTGTGCTGGTGGCGGAAACGTGAACTAACGGTTTTGTTACAATAATGACGTGTAGTTTGACAGTTTCATATAAACAGTAGCGTCACTCCTATCGGCAAAAATAATTTTACCAGCCTATGGCTTGAAAAGAAATAGCGACACAAGGGCGCTATTTCTGTGTACCACTTTTCGGACCGTAACATCTAATCTAGTTTAAATATTATATCGATGGGCTCAAGGCACTTTATAAATATTTTATCAGTTGACGAGCGGCAATGCAGCTGTCTATATAGGCATATATAGACAGCTGCATTATATTATTATTATATATTATTATTATATATTATTATTATATATTATTATATTATTGTTGCATATAGGTGTATATAGGCTGGCGTGTCGCTTTGGTCTATTCCACTTTGATCACCTGGGTGATATCACCTGTCGCTTTCCACCAGGCGAACGTCTTGCCTGTCTCCTCACCAAGTATTTTTTGTACAAGTATTTTTGTAGCCGCATTTTTTGTTCAGGAGATCGGATGTGTATTATGTTTCTGGACCTTTAAGAGTTGTTCAAATGTACAACATTAATCTAATAATACCTACTGGTTCATTTTTACTTAACAAAATTTGAGTTGATTTCTTCGGGTGGGGTTTTTGTGTGATCATAATGTAAACGGATTAACTTAAGTATTTAATTAAGGTATTACTGCTAAACAAAGCCTCTTCTAACATCAAAGAAATCGTTTCAGCCATAATTTCATACGCGAGTAGGGACGGATTAGTCTTAGAGGAGATACCATGGAGAGAGCATGATGCGCTAACCCCCTCTGCCAAATTTTTGGTCATATGGTCAGGTCATTCTTTATTTGTGTGCGTGTATTTTTGAATGTGTTGCGAGTTTATTATAGTGTGGGTATGCGTGAAAGTGTATCTGTGTGTGTTTACTTCGCCTCCCGCACCCCGCAAAAGTGCCACGAAAAATTTGTTCGGGGAATCGACGCGATACTAACTCCTTTGGTACTTTCTCTGAGCGGATTAGTAGATAAGTCAAGCCTTTAGATTAAATTCTAGCGAACATGTAGATTTCATTTAGTAAGAGAATGGAAAAACTTACGCGAAAATGCTGAAGATCAAAACTTTAAATGCCGCACACACAAACATCAGTTATTGTTAATTCCAATTAAACCATTTTTTTTTAATTATAATTATTTCGACTCTTGGAGTCGTATATGCTTATTTTCCAATATCGATATATCTATCTACCTTCAATCAGACTATAAAGTATTAATTTGGCTGGATTGTCAAATTAAGCCGAATTGAAGAACAGGATTAACGATCATAAACTATAATTGACGTTTGTAAGTGGTCCAGTAAGTGTTTAAAGCTGCCATCGTTCCATCGATACTACTGTTTCAAAACAAGACTACTCTCTACGGTTTACGTTCTTGTTAACCAATTTTGGGCAAGTTTCTAACGGGCACTAGCTGCAATTTGAATGTTGCGATGTGAAATTTTGTGAAACTGAGCTCGATTGTCGCATTTGGAGAATTCGGATTGCACATACTCCGGACATTTCCCGATAACATGGAACGGAGGGTTTATTATAAACGACCAAATAAGGAAAATGTTCTAAGCATTTCCTTACAACTATAAGGCGCTTAAAGCCATTTGCCATGCAAAAAAGCGAACTTGTAATATTTAAATGCTTTTTGACTATTTTAATTATAATTACACACAACAACGAAGCCCGATCATATGATACCCCACTAGATTTAGTAGTCTTAATTGGCAATTTCCACTCCTATTGTAAAAATATAAGATTTTTTTTCATTTGCTATTAAGTTGGGTAAGCAATATTTAAAACTTTTATTTTCTAATCGATAGCATAAATAGCATAAATAGTTGCTGAATGTGGTGGCAGACAGACAGGTAGATCGACGGAGTCGCACTATAGGGGTTCCTTTTAGGTTTTTTTTTTTGAGGACAGTCGCTGTTGGCCGCAGATGACCATTACAGCTTCACCGGACAAGAGGGCGGGCGCTTAAAGTGCTCCAGCCAGAAAAGCAGAGAGAGCGACGAGCTCAAGGGCACCTAAGGAGGTACGGCCTAAGCTTGGGCTGTCACGAGAGGGCTGATTTTACCACCGGATCACAACGCGCCCCCACTGAGAAGAGCCGGCAAGAAACTAAGTGGGGTGATGCTCGTCATTGAGGTCGCATACGTACGACCCTCCGGTCTCGCCGGCGAGACCGGTGTCTGTTTGAACGGAAAACTAGTATAAATTATATAAGATGAATCCTACGTCAATTATAAGTCAAAATCCATTAAGCCGTTTAGGCTGAAGGGCGTGCCAAAGAAGTAGACATACATACATATATACATACATACATACCTACATAGTACATACATACCGCGCATAGGGAACACCAGCTGGCTGCCCTACTCATCCCAGGAATACAACGCCAGTCGA
The DNA here is from genome assembly GCA_911728495.1 of Furcula furcula. NCBI lineage: Eukaryota > Metazoa > Arthropoda > Insecta > Lepidoptera > Notodontidae > Furcula > Furcula furcula. Next base: position 16,113,722 of record OU452249.1, on the reverse strand, counting down.
TGGTGATTTTATTTGATATTTATCTTATTTAAGGTGGGGTTAGTACCTACTTATGTCTCCCACTGAAAATTAGGTAAGTCCGACTGAGGTAACTAATAAAAAAAATGTTTTAGTTTAAAGCGCCAGAGCCAGAATATGTTTTATTTAATGTATTTTTTTATGCAATCATGATAGTAAAGACAGACGTGCACATAATAAAACACACGCACACATAATAAATACACAACTGTTTATTCGGTTAATCTGCCTTTTTTGGGCCAAACCAGCCCCGCCACAAATACCTTAAGAATGCAGTTGGTGCCTTACTTTGCGAATGCATTATTGCCACGTAAACGACAGTTTGCGTCAAGCCTCAACATCTCCCTGAAGGTATTTTTATACTTATATTGTATACGCAACCTATTGTCCGGTATCTGAGTATGATTGGCCCAGAGGCTGCTTATTTAAAATGTTACAGTAGGTCTTTAAAAAATAATTTGAACTGTAACCTACGATTCAAATATTGTCCCCAGTCTTCTAGATTTTCTTTATGTTGGCGTCCCGCATTGTCAACTCTACATTTTGGCATTCGCTTCAAACTGTTTGCGGTAAAAAATTGGATTTTGCAAGAAGAATAGCGATGGACAACCGCCTATCACAACTGGCTAAAACTGGAGTTTAGTATATCCACATTACTTCTTATCCCTCCAGGTATTATTAGAGTAAGAGGTATTTGTTTAATTTTTCCTAAGCTGAATACTTTCTAAACAATTTAAAAAGTTAAATGTTTACGAAACTTAGGGATTGAGGTAAGTAAATTAGTAGGCGTTTCCAGGGACTGGGCTGCCGAGAAGTTTACGTTGATTAAGATGAATTTGTTAGATAAAATACGCTGGAACAGGAAAAAAACCGACATTTGCACGAGAATATAAATTGAGGTGGCAACACCAGACGAGCACAGATTTTTATATCATGCATTAGTCATCCAGTAAACTGCCTGTACAGTAGAAAATATATTCATTCAGTTTTATTCAATTATTTGGGTACTAAACATGTGTTGAAATTGATTTTAAAAAGCAATAAGAAATTGTGCCGCTGAGGAAGTATCTTCCTTGAAATAAAAATATATGTTACGGGACAATTCTTGACCTAAATATAAAATATCATGATCATTAGCAGCAGCAGCAGCCAAAAGAGGTCTACTGCTGATCAAAAGCCTCCCCTTTAGAAGGGAGGGGATGCCATAATCCCCACGCTTGGCCGGTGTCTTGGGGATCGCAGTATAGGTGGTAGGTAATCCAATAGAAAGACACTGTTGCCCGTCTTCTTGTTTTCCCTTAGACGCCTCTTACGTACACCCAACGGGAGATGATGGGAGGGTGCTATTCTTACCCGGAATCCCCACGGGTAAGGGTATAAAATATACTAAGGGCGGAATCACTTGAAATCTTCATATTCATATTATAATGTCTATTAACGTGCCAAAATCTATTATGTAAAACTTTTTAGTATTTGTGTTACCTACGTACTCGTATAAGATGTTAAATTTCATAAAAGTATTTTTTTCTGGTCTATCTTCTTTCAGTTTCAATTACTTTCAAATAAATCTACAATGCTGTCTATTAACGAGCCAAAATCTTCGTAATATCTATATAACTATTGTATTTTTAAAATTAATTAGATACTTACCTATGGACCCAATTCATAAATGAAATAAAAGTTTTAATTATGTAAACCTAATTTACGTAAAGCACAGACTACTTAACATAAAATTATGTATGTGACGTAAAAGTATTTTGTTTCATTTGAGCAAGATTGTGTTACAATAAAATTTATATGAAAAATAGTGATTCAACTCTGTAAATCTATATTCCAAAAACAAACCTTTTTATATACGCTTGCTAATTACATAACTAAAGCTTAAACTAACTGCCTACGAGAGTTTTGTCCACAAATTAAGAATTTTAAAGGTTAACGGTCTTATTCATAAAAAAAGCTTATCAAAGGTTTTAAGCACTGATTAGTTATAGTGTTCTATAAGGTTATAAAACGTTCTATAAAGTTGCTTATTCATAAACGTTTCATAAACCATCTATAACTAATACGTCTCTATAGAACGTTTTTCCATCAAAGTATTGCCATTATAATGAAGTTGGTCAACAAATTGACCGAATACACCCAATCGCCCACAGATAATATGTGTCTACACACCGCGGTGTGATCATAGACATTATTAAAGATTATAAAACATTTTATTGTCTACGAAACGATGACGACTGTCGATTTGACGGGCGTGTTGGTCTAGTGGTTGGACACCCTGGCTGCTACCCAATAGGTCGTGGGTTCGATTCCCGCTAAGTGTCTGGGGTGTTATTTATCTATTAAATTATGTATTTACAGTAAAAAAAGTACTTATATAAGTATAAGCATCAATTATCAGGTTTTCATAGTACAGGCTGTGCCTAGTTTGGGAACAAATGACCATGTGTGTATTGTCTCAGAATATTTATTTATTTATTGTATTTATGACGCCCATGCGGAATTCGTCATACATCCATCGATCATTGACATCGATATACTATCATTGACATTGTTATTTGATTGTTTGGTAATGTTGTAACAAGCGCGTAATAATAACTAACCTAAAATAAACTAACTTAATTTAAAATTTATTAAATTGTATAATAATAATAATAAAATAAACGTTAAGTACTGAATAAAATAATAAATCATAATAATTTGTAGTGTGTATACTGCTATTTTGATTTCTTACGAAATTGAACGGATATGAAACCTGTATGGGCTAGAACTCTTTGCCTTCATAATGAGGCTCAACTAAAGAAAAGAATTGAACTGATGGAAGTGACACTGACACAAATGTCATTTTCTTAATAATTAATAATCAGCTGTTGAAAGTCGGCCATTTTTTACCTTATATCACGCTTATAACACTGTTATAGTAGGGGTCTGCCTTCTATAACTTTAAAACGTATCTAAAGAACGTTTTAGTGCTAAAATGCGTTTATGAATAATACTTTTTGAAAATCATACTATAGCGAGCCTATAAGTGTGTGATAACTTTTTATGAATAAGACCGTAAGTCTTTAATTTTGCAGCGCTGCTGCGCGCGTTTTTGATTTATACGGATTAACAAAGCAGAGCGCCAGCAGTACTGCAGCCGCGCCTGCTACCGCACTGCAAATTTGCGGGGTCATCAATATTTTAATGTTAAAGCTTTAAAATTTAATTTACCATTGATAAACATAAACGGTGATTAGATGATTTTTATAAGTATCATCTCTTCTGTTGAGAACACAAACAAGATATATACACATCGCGTTATGGAAAAATAGATATAGATTGTGATGACCTCTGAAGTATCAGATATTTTCTCCCATTATATTAATTAATTACTATACCTAAGGTGCTCCACGTGGGGTTCCCAGGTAAGAAGCATCTACCCATTTCCTTCCGTTGGGTTGGGTTGGCGTAGAGGCGACTACGGGAGGGGTACCTACTGGCATTCACCTCCTCGAGTGCCCGGCCCATTGTAATTCCCGAGAATACGTCCGGAGGAAGCACAATGGGCTTGGGACGGTGTACCCTGGGCACCGGGTAATATCTCTCCACTCCTCGGGGTGGACAGATGTTGCTCGGTGGCGAACGAAGCCTGGGGGGGGGGGGCTCCGAACTGCTATTCCCTATTAGGACACGTCGGTTGAGCGGGGAGTAGGGCTTTAAGGCCTCAGAGTGTGTTGCCACTGTGGTCTTCCCTGGTATTTCTCTGTTGAGTAAAGTGGACTGGTGGGCACCGCACATGACACTGGGGGGAAAGCCTGAAAAGACTCCGGCTTGGCCGGCGTTGTGGATTTGTCGCAAGCCGAACGGCCGCTGGCGGGAACTGGATGTAGTACAACGTACGTTCCCGGGGCCCGCCACTATAGCGGAGGTGCTGGAAGGCCCTATGGTGTTTTAGTCGGTAAGAGTCCGACATAACCCGCGCATGGTAGGTTCGTGCGCGGTGTATCCATGAGGATTTCACCATCGCAAAAAAAAGAGCTACAATGCGCCCCCCGGCGGCGGGCTCAAAGGCAAGGCACTGAGGGGCCCCTGGTGCAGATCAAACCGGAGAGCCCTGGGGTCCCCCCTCTCATGTGCCGATGTGACAGCCGCGGGGGTTTTAGTGGGTAAGAATCCGACATACCCCGGTCGAGCCCCACAGCTCCCGGGGATCTTTAGATTTCCCCCGCGTCAAAAAAAAAGAGGCGACTACGGGACCTTCGGAGTCGCTGGACGTTCGGGGTGTGGGCCCCTTGAACGTCCATTGAGTACGGCGGCGACTCCGAGGAGGAAGACGGCGGGGTTGCGACCCCCGTACCCGTCAGTACCGTGTCAGGTTCCTGGGGGGCTACAATGCGCCTCCCTGCCTGCGGCGGGCTCAAAAGCAAGGCACTGAGTAGCCCCTGGTGCAGATCCCACCGGAGAGCCCTGGGGTCCCCCTTTCATGTGCCGATGCGGCAGCCGCGGGGGGTTTTATTGGGTAAGAATCCCACATACCCCGGTCGAGCCCCACAGCTCCCGTGGATCTTTGGAAGATATTCCCCGGGTCAAAAAAAAAAGAGGCGACTACGGGCGGGAAAACAGAAAAAAGGCGACTACGGAAAAGCAAGAAGACTTGCAGCAGCGTCTTTCAATTGGATTATCTATTACCTATACTGCGATCCCCAAGACGCCTGCTAAGTTTGGAAGGTTGTTCAGCTGTGGACATCTTTCAGTAGATGACATACCTACTTAAAGTATGAGATAATTCCTATATCTTCATGTTATCTCTACTGTAAAGACAATATGAGATGATTAAAGCAGAGGCTTTAATTATCTTCTTGACAAGCAGGACGCTCTCCTGATACATGTATGAATATTTTAAAATTATATTTTTTTTAAAACATTTATTTCTGGTAACGAATACGATTGACCCATACAATTCGGACATTAAAAATTAACATTCACACAAACATAAATTAAACAATACAATACATACACAGAAATTTACAGACACACAATATCACATACACAGAATCACGATTAAAGCCAACATCTCGCATTGAATGTTACCACATGGCGGTCACAGCAGTGCCGGACGTAGGGACAATCTAACCTACTTGCGATTATCTCTAGGACGATGTTGGTGCTCGCCCTTACTCTGCGCATCAAGGACCTGCCGCTTGCGCATGGTCGCGTGGAAGCAAACCGTGTGCTCCCACGCGAATATACCCGACGCACTGCAATGGCGGGGAAGCCCCAACATCGCCCTAAACGCGTTGTTGAATTGGACATGAAAGGCGCTGTAACATCTTTGGTTGTAGTCCCATGCCATCCCAGGCTACACGTGTACAGGGAGGTGCAGTACGATTGGAAAAGCGTTATTTTTATCTCACCTGAACATCGCGCAAACCTACGAGCCAACATGTTCGCTCTTTCTGACAGCGCCTTCCACTCCCGTTCAATGTCGGCATGATCCCTGAGATCATCAATATAGCCCATAGACAGGATATACCTACTGCACTGCCGATCATCATCTGTGACGTCCAATAATTTAATCTGCTACAGTGCAGACTTGGGCAAAATGTAATAATGATTAATGATTATGATTAGGTACAATTTGTAATCTTTAATCATGATTACTTATTCTGATTGATTAGACCAACAGTGAGAACTTTGAACCTTTATAACCTTTATCACCTTTATTTTTTTGTCTGTCCTAAATTACAATTTTTAGGATAATTATTTTACGCGAAAATCTACTGGATTCTCATAATCGTAATGTTATTTACGCTATGCGGCCTTTATTAGATTTCAATAGCACCCTCTTTTCAAATATTTCATCTGAAGGTCTATATGAGAAAAGTCTTCAACTGGGTTCGAGGACGACAGAGGCGTATAAACATTTTATTTTCAAGATATCTATTTAGCATGGATACATCCTTATCTTGATCTGCTAGATAATGATAAATATGGGCATCTGCTTTAGATCGTTGGACTTGGAAAGGATATGCATATCCTCTGATATGATACAAATTATCACTTAGGAGGAAGCTCGATAAAATAATAATTAACTATATTATTGAATTCCTAAGTTGTAAAATATAATTCAGACTTAGTCAACAATAATCGTGTAATTTTGATTACTAACTACTGTAATCAAGATTAAAGATTACATGTTTAGTCTTGATCACAAGTAATCATGTAATCATAATCGGATTAATAATCTGGTTAAAATTATAACCAGATTATTAATCCGATTACAAAAGTAGTCGCCCAACTCTCGGAACACTATGGGGCTGGTGTACTCCACCAGAGTAAAAGCCCCGAAATAAAATTAAATAAAAAAAAAAAAACTCTCGGAACACAGTAATGTGCTGCTGACTGCTGCTTGACTTCATAATATCTGACAATTCGGTGTTAGTACTCATTCTATATTTTTGAGTGTATAAGAAATTTGTAACTTACCTCTTAATAAATCACCTCCGGTTAGCCTTAATTGACTCAACACAATACACTGGCACAGTCAGAACGGCACACCTAGTCTACAACCCACACAATTATGAGCTAATGGGAGAACAAACAACACGTGTTAAAGCATATTACATACGCCTTAACTGTACACACTAGAACTTATTTTATTATTCACAATTGACTATCAGTTACAACTAGTTAAGTTGATTGTGGATTGTTGAAATCGTCGGTGTCACGCAAATGTCACTCGCGAAGTTCGTTATTCATAAACATATGACCGCGAACACCGTTTTCCTGAAACAATACAAAAGCTATTATTAATTTTCATTAAAAAAAAATTGTACAAATAAGGTAATTGGTTTTATTTTCATGCTTGCTTACTGACATAAAACAGTCTGTCAGTTTGTTTTTTTTTTGTCATCGGATACATTAAGTATCGTTATTATATCGCGGCGCTTTTTATTGTAGAGATATCGAATACTATTATAATTTATGTTATTGACTCAAGCACTTACAAACGCCAATTACCTACAGCTATTGATTATAAATCCAGTTCTTGAACCTGCGTTATTTCGACGCTCGTATAATCAATACTTTATACTCTATAAATAAGTAGAGATATCCATTATTTGGTACTCAATAATAGAAAATAAGCATAGATAGCTCCGATACACGAAATAATTAGAAAAAAAAAGTCTTAATAAGAATTAACTATAACTGGCGTTTGTGAGTGCGGCAGTAAGCGACGTAATGAAAAGTAACCAACTAAGCCAGCGCCTGCATGATAAACTATTGTAAATGATCTAACTTTAAATTGGTATTCACGCGATCGTTCAATATACATGGGTGCACTGCCCGCTTGTGTACACTCAACCACGCGGCCACGTTCTCTCCTTTCTTTCAAAATCAGATAGATAGATAGCCAATTCTTTATTGCGTACAAACAAACAGATACTAGAAGAATAAAATACAAATTGAAACAAATCTATATAAATTTCAATTACATCTAAATAAGTTTTTTTGCTTAATGAATCATACTAATATAATAATACCAGAAATTCCGTATAATGCACATTTAAGAGAGACTAAACTCAACTATGAATTGAAGTTTATATGTAATCAATATACACATGTCACGTACGTTGACATGAACTATTATCATTACTGTCCACATTATATGAATTTTGCAAGAAACCTATGTCAATCACTATTAAAAGATATTTTACGTATAGATTATAAATTAAAGTATAACCAATTCAAAAATCAACGGAAACTGTATAAAGCATCAGTTACTACTACAGAAAAAAGCACCCAAACAGAATTTAGCAATGTCAACAGTGATGCATTAGAATGTCACACTAATGAAGTTAGGGAAAAGAAAATGCATAGTAATTTTCGTAAATAATAGTATTTGTGTACTTCATCAAAATATAAATGGGCTAATAGGGAAATCAGATTTTCTATCCACCTGTGTTGCTGAATTGTCTGATAAAGGAAAGACAATTGACGTACTATGTATCACGGAACATAACATGTTAAATAGTGACACAACTTTATTGCAGATACCGAACTTTACACTGATATCTTCTTTTTCTAGAAATAATCGAAGTGGAGGATCTTGCATTTTAGTATCTAACAAACAAAAATACCAATATATTCATGACATAAAAGATTTTTGTATTCCTACTATAATGGAATGTAGTGCAGTGAAGTTGACCGAGCATAATATTGTGGTTATATGTATTTACAGACCCCCAAAAATGAGTGTGGATTCTTTAAACACATTCTTTAATACACTTAATGATTTGTTACGTAGATATTGTCTTAAAAGAAACAAAGTCATAATCTGTGGGGACTTCAACATTGATATACTCAAAAAAACCAGGTATAGCGTTAATTTTGAGGAATTACTTAGGTGTTTTAATCTAAAACTTGCTTTGCATCAGCCAACCAGGTTGGTCAGTGGTACATGTATAGATAACTTTATTTGTAATGTACGGGGTTGTAAGCCCGAGGTTATTGATTTAGCTTTGTCAGATCATACAGCTCAAATTTTAAGTTACCCAGTTAAGGATTATTGTGCGTTGTCTCACTGGTTTATATTTAAGCGCGATTATAGTGTAGATAATATGACCAAGTTTAAACAATGTCTAGATAGCCTTAGTTTTCATGACGTTTATGAATCACAGGACACAAATACTGCATTTGATAAATTTAACGACATTTTTAAATTGTTTTATGATTTATGTTTCCCAATAATAAGAATTAAAATTAATAGGATTTCAAGACCTAGATGGATAACTAAGGGTATTAAAATGTGCTCAAAGCGTAAGAGACAATTATTAAGCCGTTATCGGAAACATCCTAGTGATGTCAATAAAAATATATTCAAAACCTACAAAGATAAGCTTAAAAAGATAATTAGGCTAACACGAAAGGCACAGAACGATTACACAATTAAAACCGCCGCAAATAAAGCTAAAGCTACATGGAAAGTTATCGGTAACCATGAGTCAAAAAAAGTTAGAGATGAAATAAAGTGTTTGAGAATCCATGACAAATTAATAACTGACCCAAAAGAAATTGCTCAAACTTTTAATAATTTTTTTATAGACGAAGTACAATCGTTACAAGGCGATATTCTTTCAAAAAATTACAAAAATACAGTATCGTGGAATAAATCAAACTCAATGTTCATGGGGCCAGCAACGCCTGATGACATGTATAAAATCATTATGAGCCTTAAAAAGACCGCGAGCACAGGACTTGATGACATTTCTACAGACGTGGTGAAATTTGTCTCCCTAAATTTGGCGTCTATACTATGCCACATTATGAACTTATGCATCAACTGCGGTACATTTCCTGAAGGTTTAAAAACGGCTTTAATTATTCCAATTTTCAAAAAGCAAGACAAAGAAAATATACGTTCTTATAGACCAGTAGCATTATTGCCAATATTTTTTAAAATATTTGAGAAGTACATTCACCAATGCATATATGACTATTTAGAAAAAAATAAAATCTTAATTGAAGAACAGTCTGGATTTCGGAAGAATAAAAATATTAATATGGCAATATACAGATTTCTTTCTGAAGTAATGGGTAGTGTCGATAAAAGAATTCCACTGTGTGCACTATTCATGGATTTAACTAAGGCTTTTGATTTTGTGCAACACAGTATATTGGCAGATAAGCTCAACATTTATGGGATTAGAGGAAATGCTCTAAATCTGATAAAGTCATATTTAAGTGATAGGAAACAAATAACTCAAATAAATAGTATCTGTCCTAATTCTAAAACACAGATGCACTATAGGTCTGATGTTAGAGAAGTTGAGTGCGGTGTTCCCCAAGGAAGTGTCTTAGGACCCTTGTTATTTATTATCTATATAAATGACTTTCCAAAGGCAATAAGGCACCCTATGGTTCTTTTTGCAGATGACAGTACAGTTATCTTTTCTGGTAAAAATATGACTAATGATATGGTAAATGAGATAAATAATAACTTAGTAGACATCATTAAATGGCTGACGTATAATAATTTAATAATTAATCTTGACAAAACAAAAATTATGACATTTAAAAATAATTCATATCAATCACCACAATTTGACATAAAATATTTGGATAAGGGACTTAACAATACTAACGATACCACTTTTCTAGGACTCCACATTGACTCTCAATTAACTTGGAAACTGCACATTGATGACATTTGCAATAAACTCAATAGCTTTTCATATGCATTGTACATGATGTCTAAAATAGTCAATCAGGATTCTCTACTAACTGCGTATCATGCCTATGTCACGTCAGTATTGAGGTACGGTGTTATATTTTGGGGAAACTCTACCGAGAGAGAAAGGCCTTTCAAAGCACAAAAAAGATGTCTAAGGGCTGTATGCAAATTAAAACAAACGGACACCTGTAAACCATATTTTGTTAATTTAAAAATTTTAACGTTTCCATGTTTGTATATATTTGAAATAATTTGTTTCATTAAAGGTAATATACATGATTTTTCTGGCTACCGTAGTATAAGGTACAAACATAAAATAGGGGTACCTTCACATAAGACTGCAATGTACACAAAAAGCGTTTTTTGTATGGGCCCTAGACTCTATAACAAACTGCCCAACAGTATTCTTGAGATCGAGAACATAGATCTTTTTAGGAAAAAGGTTAGAGACCTACTACTGACTAAGGCGTATTATACAGTAGGTGAATATTTAAGTGATACAATTGAAATGTGAATAAACGTTTTATAATATATTAATAATTAATAATTCTGAATTAAATTTGACATGATGTGTAACAATGTAATATTAAATTAACAAATTAAAAATAACCTGAACATGTTTGCATGCCTTACTAGGTAGAATACGGTATAGCTCTTATTTATATTGTATATCTCATGAACCTGTATTCTTCTGCGAATAAATTATTTCTGATTTCTGATTTCTGAAAATTAATAAGACATGCAAGAATTGGCGGCCTTATCACTAAAACTGCAACTGCAATTTTATCTTGTAATAAATTCATACAATTTAACACGTGTATTTACTTACGTAAGAAAGTTATTATCGAGCCAATGTCCCACTGTCGATATAAATAATTCAAAAAGTAATTTCGCCAGGTACAAACGCAATAACAAGCAACAACTCAACGCCAATTACGACGGCCCATGCCGCTAATTCAAAGTTAGTAATTGGACCCGACATGCAGTTGACATATTACACAAACAATTCTCTTTTCCACTCTCTTACATAGAAAATCGCTTAAACATACGCCAACAATGGAACACTAAACCGCGATCAACTTGCTATCTCGACGCGATCGAACACAAATAGGTCGCAAAATCGCTGACTTTTTAATTATTACAACGTACTCTCGCGGCCACAAGCGATGTATCACATTTAGGACAATAATCGCTTGCACGAGCCGGCCCAAAATACGTGCGGACGGGATAAGCGCACGTAACAGCGTTCAAACGATTTTGATGCAAAAGTGGTACACCGTTCGTGTCCGCGATAGTACGTAAATACTAGTCGAGACATAACAGTTACGTTATTTCAAACAAACAAGGTTTGAAGTTCCGGCACACGACCCCTTTAGTTTAGACTGATAATTACTATTGATAACTGAGTTTGTATGTCGGTATTGAAATAATCTAGCTGTGATGTCTTCTCTAGTAATAATGTCCTCCTGGCCGATACGACCACAGGGGCCAGTCTATCACAAGAATAGCAGCCTACTACTCAAGAGATATTACAGCACTCAAGTCATTGTGTAGACACAAGTTCACTATCTTATACCTCTCACAGTCCGATGTGACTGTAACGTTTTTAAGCGTACTCATAGACAGTTAAACACTACTACTGAAATGACTACTACTGACGACGAACGTTGAATACTGATACGACCGGGGAGAGGTCAGGCGCAGGACTGAATTTGTACATGCCCATCCGACGCATGGATCATCTTACTTTACAGACAATCAGGTGATCGGCCTGCATTGTCCTAGCCAGTAAGGAACAACTAAACAAAGTTGCTAGCCTCGCGGGATTTGAACTTGCGACCTCCGGTTTGTAAAGCTAGCGGTTTCCCACTACACCACGGACACTTCTCTAGTACCTGGTAGGTACATAAATAATACCCTAACTACGTAAGTATATCGATGTTTTTTATTTAAAATAAAGTAGTCGGTCAACGATAAGCATTATACTAGGGGTACAGTGTAGTCGGTTAGAGTTTATATATATAGAGTACGCGTTTGTCTATGGTCACCTTAAACAAATCGTAGGCAGCCAAGGCAAGTATTTTCAGTCCTTCCTCCAAGAGGCAGGTGAACTATCAAAAGTTATATTGTTATGTGACAAGTAGTGATTGGTTTGATCTGTCACAAGCGCAAATGCCGATAAATACAGCTGACGGTAGAGTACCTATTATCCTGTATATTATGCTTTTCGATGTTCTTACTCGTGCCTACGGTTCTCACTTGAAAATAAGAATTCAATAGTAATTATACCTATACATATTCTAAAGGTACTGAGGGCCTAGACAAGATACAATCGCTTCATAGCGTTTCTTCCTTCGCTGACGGTGTAATTCCCTATAATTTTTCACGTGATATTTCTATGTCTTATGTCATTCTCATACAATACAAATATTCTTTATTGTACACCGAAAGATAAGATACAGCTTAAAAGGGAAAAGTACAATGGCAGTATACAACATACATTTTTATACTTTCTATTCGCGTTACCGCTTGTAGAATGTTACATTTTCTAGAGAGCCAGTTTGGTTTTCTCGGCCAGACAAATGAATTGGACATTATAGCGGTGAACATCAGTCAACTTTTCCTTAATGAAAGTTTTTGTTAATAAAGTATAATGCCACAACGGAGTTTTTGTCTTTGATCAATTGCGCCTCTCACAAAAATTTTCGTCAGTCCCACAATAGAAATTTTCTGGTTGTGACAATAAGATCCGGCATAATGGTGGCGGGTCTTTGAAATCAGAAAAGAAAATTATGTAATTTCTATTGTATACTATTAGAGCAATTGTAATTCTTTTTTAATAGTTCTACGAATGGCCAAATCGTATATGTTCATGTTCACCGGGAGGGTCCAGTCTTAGTAGCACCTGGATCTGGACTGACTGTCCAGATCTAGAAGATCTTACTCATTGACGAATATTTCCAGCATGCCATGGATATTCCTTTATTAATTTTGTTCGAAAAATAATACTTCTAGAGGTACAGTTTGGTCTTTGGTAGCAAAAAGTTGCCACCTGAGGTGTTAGTTGAAAGCAAATTAACTTGAATACATTCTAAAAAGGTACGGAACCCTCGGTGCGCGAGTCTGACTCGCACTTGACCGGTCTTTTTTAATTAGAAGGTAATAACTACAATAGAATGAAATAACCATTTGTTTTGCAATATAACGTATCATTTAATAGGTTACCCTTACTATGAGGATGGATAAGCAATATTTAAAACTATTTGAAATATTTGTTTAGATAGTGTCAGTAGCTGCTAAAATATACCACTGATACAGACGGACAAAATAATAGATGAATAAATAAATAAATAAATAATATCCTGGCACAATTCACACACGGCACCATAAGGCACCATAAGGCTTTCTTTTTCTCTTTTTGATACGGAACCTTTTAAACGAGGAATACCGTCACGTTCTTGCGCATTGCTCGAACATTTTAACCACAATGTGACGCTAGGGAGAACTCGGCACTGCGATCGCAATACATAATATACATAAGTCAAGATCCGATATAAATATTTACAACTGATCGGAGGTCATGTCAAGATGCGAGCCAGATGTTACAGAATATTTGAGCTCAAAACTGGGTAGGGCTTAAAAGAGAATTCAATAAAATAGTGGTGGAAAAGATATTTTAGTTTGGAGATGGTGGAATGGAAATGGAATCGACTTTGACACATTAAAACTTTGCTCAAGTATTTTAAGTCGAAGTTAACACAATTTCACAGATTTAAAGCTGTTTATTCTTAATTTTTCATTTCCCGACATTTCGAACGCTGTCTAGCGCCATGTTCATAGGAGAACTGAAGTGTTGAATGTCTTTATGTTATAATAATTATCGCCGTATTTTCCTTTGGTCCTATTTAGTCATTATTGTATATCGTAATATACACAAAAAGAGCTAACAGTAAGGTAATACAGGTTTGCAATGTTATTCTTGGTTTAGGATTTCATTATCTCGGAATAAGCCGGTAACTAACCACCTTTTCTTTACAAATAAAGTCGGTTTTCTTTTCAATAGTCTCTTGAACCAACATTTCTACCAAACGGTAGGAATCGCAGTTCTTCTGCAAGAATTTATGATTTTTCTAATCTAATATAACAGCGGATCCTGAGTATATTTACAGAGTGCAGACCAGTATCACTAGTAGTTTGTCCTACAGACTTTGTACAGCGTCAGCGTCTTACGTTAGTATTATGGGTTTTTTCACGCGAGTTTTTATTGCCATAATAGATGAAAGAAAATAGTACCTACCTCAATATGACGGTAAACAAAATAGATATAGGTACGCAAATTGTTATCCGCAATTCTATTGTAGATCTGTTCCTCTCGCAATACTACAATAATACTACCCCAATCGATCCTAATTCAAACCCTGAAGTAACCCTGTTTTGAAGTTATAATCCGTCTTGATTGACGAGTTTTCACAACAACTCAAAGCACTTACAATACAATACAAATATTCTTTATTGTACACCAAACAAGAAGATACAACTTAAAAGGGGAAAAGTAAAATTGCAGTGTGACAATTTAAGGCGGTCTTATCGCTAAAGCGATCTCTTCCAGACAACCTTGGTGTACAGGACCGAATATGAAAGGGTAGGTGTGTCATACATATTCAGTACATATATATATATATATATAACAATAACATATATATAACCATACATATATATATCTATAACATAATATAGAAATGATAAATATACATACCTATTAAACGTATTATGATGATAAAAAAACAGAAATTGGAGAAGTTTACTGCAAAGAAAGATAGTGAGAAGTAACCTGAGATTTGAACACATTTAAACTCTGAGCTCTTCTTATATTTTGCGGCAAAGCATTCCAAAGACGACCAGCATGGACAGTGAAGGACTTAGTGTAAGTGTGAGATGTGTGGGAAGGAGTAAGAAGACACAGTTCAGAAGAGGTACGAAGAGTGTGATGTCCAGAGGTAAAAAAATTCAATCTCTCTTTCAAATACTGTGGTGCCCGCGGGTTATGGAGAATAGTGTATAGAAGTGAAAGGACATGGCACTTACACTTTTGGATTGATTGTAAACAAGAGATAAAATGAATGTATGTAGGTACCTCTCACTCTGAGATGAACATTTAACACAAACAAAGTAAATTAATAATATTGATTACAATCGTATATTTTTAAACACCCTGACCGATTATCTGGAATCAAACTCTACTGCCAAGTATCCACCCGGTCGTTCCCATCTCTTTGTGTTGAGTGCGCGTGAATCTCGCACGTGGCCGTGGAGGGACGAGCCCACCACCCGGCCGCTGTTGCCCACACCCTTATCAATCAAATCCAACTCGATGGTAACTATGTTCCAGTTTCAAAGCTCTGAAAGCCGTTTAATCTTGCAATGAAATTCCTTACGAATTTGACGTAAGCAACCATGGCATATATTAATGTTTCATTGTGTTAGGTATGATATCAAATTATATTATGGTATACAAGCTGTTACGTAATAAGCTCTAGACCTGGAAATGGTTTGTTCAGAATCTAAGTACTACGGAATCGATTTACTATTTTTTTAAATTTATTTCGGTAATTATTTTTATACTATGTGTGGTGTAGCACAGTGCGCAGTGTGCAGTGTGATTTTATTTCATTTGTAGACAAAATACTTTGGCAGGGTCAATTTATTTAATTTATCACAGTTATTTCAGATTCCGTACTCCACGACTGTGATATTTAGGGTGCAACTGAAATATTAAGGTGAAAATGTACGGTTGTCAAATATTACCGCACTCGACACCGCTCAGAGAATAAACAAAATCATTTTACGAAACTTGGTAGTTTCATGAAATAGTTTTATTAGGACCTTAGGTATTGTCCTACAGAAAATTAGTGAACTTAATAAAGACTTATCTTTAAACCAAAGCAATTAAGTTAAGCAACTAGTCCACAACAATACACAAGTAGTTTACAACGGCATTCAATGCAAACATATTATTAAAAACTAATAAGGAAGATCTCAAATATTTTGTAAGCTTAAAGATGTCACGCAACCCAATTTACAAATAAGTACACCGCACCATTTAGAAAAGATTTATCAACACAGCATTGCAGGCTGGAACAAGAAAACAACTGTTCCCTTTTGTTATTCGTTCGCCAAAGCAAACAGTAAGATAATTCCGTTAAACATGTCCCAATACAAGTTACAGCCACTACGTTATGCTGCTGTTGGGGAAACTTTAGACATTTTTACTGTCTGCTGAGAAAATACGAAATGGGTAACAGTTTTCCGAAGCTTTATCACGTGAATCTTGACAAATGCCCGCGTGACAAAGATAGATGCGCTGATATATCGTTATTATGTAGCTACGCCAATGATGATGTTCCATTGAAAATCATTTCTTACTGCCGCACCTACAAATGTCAATTAAATTTAATTCTTATTAAGTAACTAGCTGACCCACGCAGCTCCGCCCGCGCTGTGTTTACGTTAGCTAAACTTTTAATAACAGACATTCGCATCGAATACATAACCTCCTTTTTTATAGTCTGTTAAAAACTGGGACCCACTTTTTACTTGCTCTCCGAAGCACGGACCCGTTTAGTTGAAATGGCGTTAAACGGTCACCCATCTATTTAATAACCTTACCTAACGTTGCTTAACCCGATCGATTACAAAACCTTGATAACAACTCTCTGTGAGTGTTACCTTACTAATATTTATTATATTATAACGAAAAAATGATAAAATCGGACCAAGCGTATACCCAAGTACCCATTTTGACTTTAATCCCCTCTCCCAAAAGAACCGTGCTAGATTACGGGATAAAAAGTATCCTATGTCCTACCTCGTAGTAAGATCTCAAATCATGCCAAGTTTCACTTGAATCCATTCAGTAGTTTCGGCGTGATGCGCAGCCGTGATACAGACAGACAGACAGACAGACAAAAATTAACAAAATAACATATTCGGCCTCAGTATCGGTTATAGAATGCCCTCCAAATATAATTTTCAAAATATCTTCAATGTACAGAATTGGACCTGTTACAGTTTTATTATAAGTATAGATTTTTTAAATCTATTTATTTCGACTCTCAAAGCCCCTTATAATTATTTTGATTATTAATTACGAGATCATTGATAATATCTACGTACTAACAGCGTATCAAGTATTAATTAGCTTCGGGAGTCGAAATAATCCGATCTCAAAAAAAAATGCTTAATTATGATTATCTGTAATTCATCATAATCATCAGCATCAGCAGACGAAAGACTTCCACTGCTGAACAAAGGCCTCCCCCTTAGAAGGGAGGGGTTTCCAAAATCCCCACGTTTGGCAGGCGGCTTGGGGATCGCAGTATAGGTGATAGGTAATCTAATAGAAAGACGCTGCGACGCTAAGAGGCGACTTAGGGAATACAAGAAGACGGGCACTTCTTGTATTCCCTAAGTCGCCTCTTACGAACACCCAACGGGAGGAGATGGGTGATTGCTATTCTCACCCGGACACCCCACGGGGAACTAACTATAATTGACAAAGGCAAAATAATCTACATTTAAAAACTCTTTACAGCCCAATTATTCCACCAGCGGTAAAATATTGCTGCAGTGGTACCTTGCACTTAAGACCAATGTGGAGACACTTATGACCTATGTAGAAGGAAAAAACTTCCAACAAAAGGAATTAGCGATATCGAGCTACAGTCTTAATATTTAGTGTCTCGTTTCACAAGCTGTAGTTCAGTGCGGCTGCCGTAGGCGGCCGTGTCGCTTACCATCAGGTGAACGTCTTGCCTGTATTGTGACTATAGATTGAATTAACTGTGCTGTATCTATTATAGCTATTATTCAATCGCATTATTATGCCAAATTGTTCCTCTTCAATCAAGTTTACTACGCTACGCGAGGATCTCAAGAAATTAAAATCAATTAGATTCTGTAATTAATTCCGTTTCGTCTAAGGTATTCACTGAGGAGTTGTAAACAAAGCCTACTTACTCTAAAGATGTTAATGCGACATGATTAATTTATAACAGTAGGTAATTAATCCAAATTATTTCTGGAAGGACTAATTAAATTTTAAATTAATCTCATTTGACATATATTAAGGCATTCCAACGTTTCAAAGAACCTGTCTCTTATATAACTTTCCGTCAAAAGACAAAGCTCCAGTTTCGCCCATACACGTATATATCAGATTTAATAAAATTGGGAAGTTTTAGATGTTCAAGAATTTTTAATATTAAGACGAGAATGTGAAGATTTACTAGTTGGTAGTCCTTTGTGCAAGGAATGTTCAGGTAGGTTGGTACCGCAGTGTCAGATGTTTTACCATCAAGCGGCAATGCAGTGCAGCTGTCGTTAGGAAAACGTCTCGATTACTATAAGGCGAACGTTTTCATAGTCTCCTAATAATTGTTGTAGTTGCAAAATTAAGTTACAGATTTGCATTTCGGTTAGACTTCAAAAAAGGGAAGAGGTTCTCAATTCGTCGGAATCTTTTTTATGGGTGTTCCCTTCCAAAGACGCTTGGACCGATTTGGAGAATTCTTCTTTTGTTTGAAAGGTATACCGGAACCGAACCAAAACCTAATTGGTCCCATGGTCATTAGATCAGGATCTTATGATGGGATCCTGGAGAAATCGAGGGAACCCTTAAAATTTTACAGGCACACCTTTAGTGATAAAGCTTTATATCCAAATCCGTATTATTTCAATAATGACTACTCAAAATACATAATATGACTAAAAAAATAATAAATAATTATTAAATTAAACCGACTTCAAGACACCACAAAATACTATTAAAGTTGGTACTAAATAAACAAAGTACTTAATCTAACACCAGAATCGACTAACAGCAACTTTATTCTTTAGAAGGTAAACATTTCTAATATTAAGACTGGCTCATCGAGATAAAGAGGCTATATTAGTGTAAGACCGCTTAGAAAGACTACTACGTACCAACCGGACTTGTGTGTATTTCATTCAAGCAGGTATCCAATTTACGCCAAGCTACACGAGTATTTTTACGCTGACTTCATCAAGTAGCACAAACAACGTCCAGATACGGCTGCCGGTGCGGAAATGACAACGACTCTTTCCACTTCTTGGGTTTCATACTACGGAAGCGAAAATGTTGTCATTTCCGACAGAAACGTTTTTCCAATCACCTAATCGTCCTCACAAAAATATACCAATATATTTACGGTACAATCAAAACGACAGGAGGTTTCCCCGTACGCTATATGAAAGTCTTTTTTAATATTTTTTGATATAATATTTTCATATAATAATAGAACCCTAATAGAAGAAATGTATCTAAAGTAATTAAATGAGATAGAGAATTTTAGATTGGCTACGAGTTTATATATTATTTCAGTGATACTCCAACAAAACTGATGGTCAAAACAAAATGAATACGTTGCATAGCATTTGAATTTTGTAAAAAAAAAGAACCATTGAGCTCTGATACTCTGCACCTTTTTAACACGATTTTTATCATCAGTGATCAGTGGTCTAGTAGTAGCAAGAAAGTTTGTTATGACGCGCAAACGCAAGTAGCGTAAACGCGATGTAACATAGAAGTAACCGCTAAATGATTTCAATAGAACAATGAAATCTTTTTCTGCTAAAAGTATTGTCTGTTTTGTAAGCTTCAACTGGGGATGCAAAACTTCTAAAAACTAAAGGTGCATTGCGAAACAGGATCTAAAACAGATTCTAAAGTTTTCAAGGCTTATTACAGCTATTGAGCCTTATGGCACTTTAACGACGACATAGAAACTGGATAACAAATCACACTTTAAGTTTAAAATGAAAACTTATTGGATCTTAAATCAAAGTGAAACTTCCATCTATCGTCATACTGAGAATTTAAAACGAGTCCTCGAATATAAATGTGATCGAGTTTTAGAAGTCTTCAAACGAGGAATACCTAGTTCGTAAGAATGTTAGAGCCTCACTCTTCATTGGCAGGGTTGTCTAATTGCTTCTATTATCGCAAATATAGATTGGACATTCTGTTAACTGAACTTAAATGAAAATGTTACAAACTCGTTAAAAATAATTGTGTAAAAATGAACAAGTTCAACCCAATCCTACGCGATCGTACGATCAATTAGCTTGAGGATTTTCAATTAGAACACCGCCTAACTTTCACAATTCAACGGGATTAAAGACTGACACGGCAGAGGAAAAATCATGCGCAGGGCTGACTTTAACATATTTCAGATAATAATCCGAAAGCTGTACTGTTCTATCCAACAAATAAAAACCCATGACCTCCGCCGACTACGAATAAACTATTTTAAACATAGCCCTGATTTTGGCACACTCAGGTAAAAAATATAAAATGGATATAGCCCAGATTTAATCGGACGTTTTTACCGCCTGCGTCACTGGCCAAAACATTCAGTTTTTACGCTTTAATGTACAAAAAAATATATACTTCAATGAAATAAAAAACAAAAAGAGACAAAATAAAAGCGTCATGAAAATTTAAAAGCCATAACAGACAGCTCTTTGTGCTGAAAACTGCCAACCCTAAAAAGGATAAGAAGTAACGTTCAATGGCCCCGGTCTGCTAGAAGGCTTTCAGCACTAAAAATTCCACTAACAAAAGGATAACCTTGAACACTTGAACCCTGAACATTAAGATTATAATGATAACTGTCGGTACAAGATCGTATATAGTTAATATAGTGGTGTACGAATAACTGAAGGAAGATTGTTTTACTGACTAATTAGTATTTTATTACTGACAATTAAAACATCTATACAACGAATAGTATAAAGTTTGTGAGTTTAGATGTTGTGTGTGTATGTTTGTACTTATGATCCAATTTTGAATATTCTATCATTATTAGAAAGATTAGTGTCCCTGAAGGAGTGTAATAGACTACTTTTTATTTTAGTCAACGTATAAATGCGCGGGCGGAGCTGCGCGGTTCAGCTAGTTGTTTATATAAAGGCTTGCTTATTTTACCACAAAATAATTCGCCCTGCAAAGCCAGCGTTGATTCTAATTCTTTGACCAAGGTTTATATTCTAGGTTAAGAAACCCCGAAGGAAATCGGACAGGTCCCAATCTTCTATACTTATAATAAAACTGTAACAGGTCCAATTCTGTACATTGAAGATATTTTGAAAATTATATTTGGATTGCATTCTATAACCGATACTGAGGCCGAAAATGTAATTTTTTTAATTTTTGTCTGTCTGTCTGTCTGTCTGTATCACGGCTGAGCATCACGCCGAAACTACTGAATGGATTCAAATGAAACTTGGCATGATTTGAGATCTTACTACGAGGTAGGACATAGGATACTTTTTATCCCGTAATCTAGCAGGGTTCTTTTGGGAGAGGGGATTAAAGTCAAAATGGGTACTTGGTTATACGCTTGGTCCGATTTTATCAATTTTTCTTCATAATTATAATAAATATTAGTAAGGGAACACCATAGAGAGTTGTTATCAAGGTTTTGTAATCGATCGGGTTCAGAAACGTTAGGTAAGGTCATTAAATAGATGGGTGACCGTTTAACGCCATTTGAACTAAACGGGTCCGTGCTTCGGAGAGCAAGTAAAACGTGGGGTCCCAGTTTTTAACCGACTATAAAAAAGGAGGTTATGTATTCGTGCGAATGTCTGTTATTAAAAGTTTAGTTAACGTAAAAATAGCGCATGCGTAGCTGCGTGGGTCAGCTAGTGATAAAATAAAACTGAAGTTCTTAAATAAAACTGAAAAATTTACATATCTACGTTAATATTAAACGTAAACGAGGTCGTAAACGTTTCTTTTACAATACTTTTAAAATATTCCAAAATGAATACTTAACTCCGTCTTTGAAGCCATTCATTCAAAAAGGTCATGTCAAAATACAACGGAAATGCGTACCAACGTTGTACTTAAATGGTAATAATTCATATTTAAAGAGCATAAAAACTCTACCCTTTTTCCGTGTTTCCGTTTAAGTTTAGAGGTAATAAAAGTCAAAATTCTTTACGAGAGGAAGGCCGGCTATGATAACCTAATAACCTGAAAAGGTGGAAAAGTTCAGAGAGGGTACATTTCATGACAAGACGCAATTCGAACGCGAAAGTCAAATGGAAAAGCGTAACGGGTCTTAATGTCTTCGATACATGCACGCGGGGCGGTCGATTGCAAAAAAAAATCACACATGCTGATAAATGCTGGATACTGGTTAAATATAGAGCAGTTACCTTACTATTATAGTTAGGAAATGGGTTGATTTCACTGCTACTGCTGTACTTATAGGTGGTAGTTAACGTACTTTATTAACCTATTTATAAAAAGGAAGAGACACGTTAAATGTAACTTTTGTTTTAGGGTCCTGTACCTAAATGATAAATAAACTGTTTTTATAAAAAGAAATAATCGACTGAAACGTTAGACAAACATACATACAGTGCTGAAATTTCGTAAATTTGTATAGAAATCCACATACATAGGTATCGAATACAGAACTTCCTTTTAGAAGTCGGTTAAAAAGGAACCCTTATGGTGCAACTTCATCTGTCTGTCTGTCTGTCATACCCATTATTTCAGCAACCGCAACTGCTATCGATTTGAAAGTTGGAATAATTTTAAATATTGCTTAACCAACCTCGTAATTGAAAAATAATTGAGTCCAAAATAGGGAGTCCAAATTTCAAAGTGAGACTACTATATCGAGTAGGATATCCATGAAAGGGCTCAATTAGCACATTTTAAAACAGAATTTTATTTTATTTGGTAACTACTTAGTTTTGATTTTATGAGATATACTTAGAGATTTTCAATGTTTACACACTGCAGTTTGGCGGCAGAATATCTGACACTGCGGTGGTACTTACCTAGGTGGTTCCTTGCACAAGACCTACTGGGTAGTAGGGAACATTTTCATCTCTCCATCTTTCTTATAGTACAGTGGCAATACTGGCCGTTTGTCTAGTGGTTAGATACCTTGGCCGCTACCCTATAGGTCGTGGGTTCGATTCCCATCAAGTGTCTGGGTTTTATTAATGTATTTAAGAAAAAAATAGGTATCGGTTGTCTGGTTTCTATAGTAAGGCTCTGCCTAGTTTCAGATCAGATGACCAAGTGTGGAATTGTCCCAAGAAAAAAAAATCCTATAATCAAACTCCGTCGCAAACAAAATAAATCTCCGCTGTACTTCGGTACAATGTTAAACAAAAAGAAAAATAATACTGGTGGCTTTTCATTACTTGAGAGTGTACTTTTTATTGAACAACTTTCTAAAACAATATTACAACATACATACAGCAATACAACCGCTATTCAAAATACCGACACAGACTAGCTGTTGCTAGTTGGCTGTCCAACTTTGATGATACAACTGAAAACTCAATTTTGTTTCCAAACCAATGGATCTGGTTTATAGAAACAATGATTTTATATTACACGATTTGTAGCGATATCATGAAAAGCTATCTTTATACGTAATACCACATTTGTTACTTAGGTCGGTCCAACTTCGACAAAGAGGTCGCCCGAAGAACTTCTCGTCCAAAATACCGCAGTGCCTGAAGACGAAGGTTTTTAACCAGTGTGTGTTGCCAGTGATGACATATGGTACTGAGACGTGGTCTCTAACGGCTGGCCTTTTAGAAAAGTTCAGAGTCACACAACGAGCCATGGAGAGAGCTATGCTCGGAATTTCTTTACGCGACAGAAACCGAAATGTGGAGATTCGCCGAAGAACTAAGGTCACCGACATAGCTCTCAGAATCTGCAAGTTGAAGTGGCAATGGGCAGGCCACATCGCTCGAAGAACCGATAACCGTTGGGGAAGAAAGGTTCTCGAGTGGCGACCACGAACCGGAAGACGCAGCGTTTGCAGGCCTCCCACTAGGTGGACAGACGACATTGTGCGCGTCGGAGGTAACCGGTGGATGCAAATAGACAATTGTCGTTCATTGTGGCGTTCTAAGGGGGAGGCCTATGTTCAGCAGTGCATCATCAGTCGTCTTCCGGCTGATGATGATACGATGTAGAGACATCAATATACGACTGTCACTTTCTATCCAGAAAGTCTTCTTCTTCTTCAGCCCTCATTCATCATTAGCAGCCTAAAGACGAAGGCCTCCCCCTTATAAATAAGGGAGGGGTTGCCATAATCCCCACGCTTGGCAGGCGGCTTGGGGATCGCAGTATATGGGGAAGATAAATCCAAAGTAAAGACGCTGCTGCCCGTCTTCCCGTTCTCGCTTAGTCGCCTCTACGACACCCAACGAGAGAAGATGGGGGGATGCAATTCTATTCGGATCTATGAAGGCCCGACCCGTGGTGCTGGGCCTTCAGCCCTATCTGGTCCATTTCTGGACATAGGCCTCAACCAATTTCCCCCACAAAATCTGGTCCCCAGGTTACTAAGGGGCAGGTCCCATGTGCAAGGTATCGTCTAGTCATTCTGCCAGCAAGTAACAATGTGTAACTTTGTGTTCCAGTGTGAAGGGCAATGCTGCTGGTGGTGAAACTACTGAACTGAAGAGACTTAATAATCGCGCGTTCAATGTAGTCTGCCTTCTTATTGTTTTCGCGGGAGAAACCTTCAATGGGTCCCCGTGACCCTGTGGGAGACAACCAGGGTATGTGGAATTCTTAGCTATTTAAACCCTCGCGGCTGTCGCATCCATGAAGCTACAGAATAAGAGGGGAACCTTGGTTCCCCTCTCATGTGCCGTGGAAGGGATCTGCACTAGTTGGCCCTCAATGCCCTGCCTTTGAGCCCGCCGGGTGACGCATTATAGTCGCCCGGGAACTAACCAAGTTCTCACGGAGCTCAGGCAGAAGGAATGACATGGAAAATACATTCCACCTTCATATAACTGATGATCGACAATTCAGTGCATTAGTTATAGACATATCTCCACTGTGCGGCCGCTACCAGAAACGGTACGTAGCATAGAAACAGGAAATACTAAGCCGGTGCGAGCCTGTGCATGATGGTTCCTAGAAAGTGATCCCTAAAGCCTAAAATCCCTTCGTGGATCGTTTTATGTAGGTATATCTTCTTGGATACTTTTCCAGTCGGACTGCTCCAATTCGGAGCAAGCGCTCCCTATGTAGGGTACATAGTACATACCACTGTTAAAGCTCCTTAGAAAATATCTTATGTACGTGTTACGATATAGTAATAGTTCAAATTAATCTTTTCATGTAAAAGCTCCCGTGGGGCTTATGCATAGTAAATTATAATGAAGATATTTTGACTTTCACTTAATCCAATTAAAACCTGATTTTGACTTTGAGGGTAAAACAGTTTCTAATTAATTTCAAATACAAGTCCCGCTTAATAATTTGTAAACTTAAAACGTCGGTGTTTACGTGGATACCTTCGTTAATAAATTCTTACTGAACTCTTTAGCATGTACACAGTACACACCATGCTAATTTGAAACAATGCCGTAAATAATACATTAGCACATAGTATTGGAAGAAATCGCTATTAGCGATAAGGCCGCCGTTTGTACTATTTTTAATTGTTTGTTCTATATTGTTGTTATTTGTTGTTTTTGTTTGTATTAAGTCGTACCATTTTATTGTTAATTTGTTTGGTGTACAAAAAGTATATTCTATTCTATTCTATCCAAGCCGAAAGATAATTCAGCTGCTTATTCATAGAAATGAAAGCAAATTCACAGATTGCTTTTATTAATCCACCTGTCGTATTCATAAATTTATGAGAAATATACAATCAATGACCAAAATGGTGTCATATAACCCCGTTTATAATAATAATAATAATAATATCTTGGGACAATCCACACACGGTCATCCGATTCCAAACTAGGCAGAGCCTGTACTATGGAAACCAGACAACTGATACTAATACTTATATACATTTTTTTTTTTTTGTAAATACATACTTAAATAGATAAACAACACCCAGACACTTGGACTTTGGCACTTGTTTATGTAGCCAGTACCAACTAATTTTATTTGTAGATACGAAATGTATAAAACTCCTTCATTTACATTAATTCTCCCAATCATTTGGAAGCTACGATGTCGTCACTAACAAACATACCTACAGACAGACAAAGGCATGTGACATAACGGCAACATATAATAATATACCCTTTTGCGTCGGGATTTAAAAACAATGATACCACATAATAAAAGAGTTGTATTTGAAAAATCTAATATTGAAACTCAGTCGTACAGGAGACCTTTACCAACTAGTGAGACATAAAATTGGCATAAGCAACAGAAAACAAATGACAAAATAACACAAGTTTACCATATCATCCGTATCTTACGTCAAAACAATCGCATACCAGTTTATAGACGCACGGTTGTACCGGCTACTATCATGGCGGGGTCCACGAAACTTGCATGACAATATCCACGTGAGTTTATACGACACTTAATTTAATTAACTAGTGTTCGGCGGGAGTGGTATGACGCCGGCGGGCGGGCGGCGACGGGACGTTCGCTCGCGGCGGGGCGGCGATGAACACTGGAAAAGCACCCCCGCGCTCCCCGCACCCTTCATCCCTTAAGTTCGTAACCGCGATTCCTTCGCTCCCGCACCTTCAAGGTGCAGCCTTTCTTGGAGTCAAGAGTACTGAACACCCTATTAGCATACGCCGCAAACGAAACTGCAAAGAAGCCTACATAAGCCGCCAAGTTTTCCGGAACAGCTTGGTATGCAAACGACATGCATTTTATCTGCATATTGTTCTTATCTTTATGCTTATGTGAAGCCTTTACTAAATCTAAAATGTATGCATATTATATGCGTGGGTGAACGTACTTTATATCTTGTTATGTTATGTAATGATAATAATATTCCTTTGTTACAGTTTTCAGTTTTTAGATAGCGGTGATTTGTGATGTGGAAAGCATATAAATTTTGTTGGAGATTTAGTATTGATAAGACCAAACTATTAAAGGCTGAAATTCTATCTCATTTACATCTCTGCTCTCAAGCACGAATGATAAACAATGATCGCATATTTAGGAACATTGATAATGTTTTCCAGCAAGCTGTGCTCTTTGTGTATGTAGATGAGAAAGCAACTATGTATAATAATAATTCTTTATTTAAGTAACTAAGACTCACAAAACAAAAACAAAAAGGTACAACTTACTTCTAATTATAATCAATACACTAATAAAACGCAAATCATCGCCGCACCAGACCATGGGAAATGGAGCAACAATGATTCACGTATCCACAATCCAGTCTACTCGCCATCATGTCCAGAATACTGTTAGGGCTGCTCCGCACCCTGCGCACCAGGGACGCAACACCTCTTGCGCATAGTTGCGTAGAAGCAATCTACGTGTGCGTCCGCAAACATTCCAGATGGGCTACAGAAGCGAGCGAGGCAGTATCACCAGCTGATAATAGACAGTATTCAGAACGTTCGAATACTAAAAATCAAAGAATAAACCTATATCAACCGTAAAATTATTTTTATTTTATGGTATGTGTAATATTCGTGTAAATATCAGGAAACATAATGCATGTCTATATCTGCAATCAATATCACAAATCAATAGTTAAGATAAGTTTATAAATAAGTGGAGATTTAAAATAAGCAAGTGGGGGTTAGTATGAAATGTGACTGGTCCCAAAAGCGCAAGCTTAATTTTTTTTTGGATCGTAACAATAATAAAAATTGTAATTACATAATGTGTTTACTAACTACAAACAAATAATCATCAATCATTCTCATCATTACCATGGGGCCTTGGTCTCATGAGACGCACGCTTTGGTGAAAGAAATTTCATCCAAACCTATCGAAGTCTCAGGAGACCGCCGGGCTGGTAACTTTTTGTCCCAACGTATAAGCTTGTCCATACAAAGGGGTAATGCCGCCAGTCTTTTAGGTACCCTTCCCTCCCAGTGCGGCGACAACTTCGAGGAAGTTTTTTACCTAGTTTAAGTGTACTTGTAAATAAACTGTAAATATTTTGTTTCAATAAATGTCATGACTTAAAGTGATGGGAATATATTCTCATCATTTAGGTAATATATGCAGTATATGGATTGATTTCTGATGATGCATTGGAAATACATTATGAGGCCTTGACACTTGCAATTAGCATCCGCTCATACATTAAAGTTAATAACGAATGACTGATCGAAATCTCTTATAATATTTTCGATACAAGTTGTACGATTCCCTTTACAGCTTCTTCTGTAATCCATGCTAATTATATAAACTTTTAATCTTGTAAGTTAGGTATATTGATTCCGATAGATACTTTTAAAGACAGTTTCTAGAAGTGTTCAACATAATAAATTACAAACTATTTAATTTTCAGTTCCAATTCGAAATATGTAGTTAGCATTATATTTGCATACATTGCAAGTATCTGGAAAATTGGACCATGGTTTGTCTGGTAGAGCGTATCGTTTCTTTAAACGCAGTTCGTAAAATGACCGCCCATAACGCCGCCGAACCACCCGCCCTTTGAAACGTAATACTTCATTCAGTGTATTTTCTTTAAAATTTATTCGTTTGATCTATGGATTCTGTAGAACAAAGCAACGAGTGCTTGCTAGTCAGCAATCAGAAACCAGTTGACTTATTTAATACTAGCTGACCCGCGCAGCTCCGCCAGCGCTTTTATTGTTATTTTACTAAACTGTTTGTATGGATTTTCCCAATTTTTATATTTTAAACCGCCCTCTGACCTGGATATGATAGAATTTTAACGGCCAGAAAGAGATGCAGAAGAACAGTTTGCTAAATATTTTGTATATGGCATAAGCTAGCGTTGGTTAAGCAATGTCAAGCAAAGCCAATCCATAGATAGCTGACGTCCGGATTTTCTTGAACACTTGAGATTCCCTGTGCTTCGAAGTGCATGAAAAATGTCCTCCGACGGATGGGTCAAAAGCAAGGGACTGAAGTGCTCCTGGTGTAGATCCCACCGGAGAGCCCTGAGGTCCCCTCTCATGTGCCAATGCGACTGCCGCGGGGGTTTTAGTGGGTAAGAATCCCACATACCCCGGACGAGCCCCATAGCTCCCGGGGATCTTTGGAAGATTTCCCCCGCGTCAAAAAAAGAAAAAAAACATTGATAGTTATGCCCTTCGGAGACGCTGAGTCCATTGAGTACGGCGGTGACTCCGAGGAGGATGGCGCCGGGTTGCGACCCCCGTCCCCGTGAGCACCGTGACTGGTTCCCGGGGGGCTACAATGCGCTCCCCGGCGGCGGGCTCAAAGGAAAGGCACTGAGGGGCCACTGGTGCAGATCCCACCGGAGAGACCCCTTTCATGTGCCGATGCGACAGCCGTGGGGTTTTTAGTGGGTAAGAATCCCACATACCCCACATCTCTCGGGAATCTTTTGAAGATTTCTCCCGCGTCAGAAAAAAGATTGATAGTTGTATGCAAGTGAATATTATGCAATTAGATACGTACGGACTACGTAATGTATCATAATAGATTGACTATAGGTACAATGATGCCCCCCTTACTAGTGTTAAGCAAACAAACATTTGAGAAATTGAGAAAAAAGTTAAATAGGTACTAAAAAAAAGGTATTAGATATTAGGATTGTGATAGTTAATTAAGAAATGGGTGGTTAAACCGACTTTACCCTTTTTAAGTAGCAGGTTCCGGCTTGAAGGGCACTGTAGCTGGTAAAATTACTAGACATAAAGACTTAATATCTAATTTATTAAGGGTTGGCAACGCGCGAGTGATTCTTCTGGTGTTTCTAGCGTCTATAGGCTGCGGTGACTGCTTACCAATAGGCGGGCCGTAGATACGCTTGCGTGTCACCTTGGTAGTATAAAAAAAACTGGCCTTTTCACCTTCTGGTGTAAAGGTCCAAGCAGCAGCTTGGCAGGAGAATATCTGACACTGCAGTAACACCTACCTGGACACAAGGTCCTTTGCACAAGGGACTTACCACCCAGTAACACTTCATCACGTAGTTTTTTGATCGATTATTAGAATCGCACTAACTGGTACTTATACCTATCGGTACTGGCGCTTTTCGTAAAAAAGTTTCATATAAAATTCTAAAAATGTTATTTTTATCATGTGACCTTTTAAAGTTACGAGAATGACGAATTAGTACATTTATTTCTAATCAACTAACCACGACCGCCTTAATACATTTACTTAAGCACCTGTACCTACTTATTTGGAGGCACCAACAATGGCTAAATTCAATATAAGGCATTATTATGGAGTTCGGCATTAATTTAAATCTTTAATGGTCCCTCGTTAGTAATTATATTAATTACTAGCTGACCCACGCAGCTCCGCATGCGCTATTTTTACGTTAACTAAACTTTTATAATATACATTCGCATAGAATACAAAAACCTCCTTTTTTAAAGTCGGTTAAAAACTTGGACCCACTTTGTACTTGCCCTCCGAAGCACGGAGACGTTTAGTTCAAATGGCGTTAAACGGTCACCCATCTATTTAATGACCTTACCTAACGTTCCTTAACCTGATCGATTTCCAAACATTGTTAACAACTGTCTATGAGTGTTCCCTTACAAATATTTATTATAATTATAATGTAAAATTGTTAAAATCGGAGCAAGCGTATAACCAAGTACACATTTTGACTTTAGTCCCCTCTCCCAAGGGAACCGTGCCGAATGTCGGGATAAAAAGTATCCTATGTCCTACCTCGGAGTATTAACTCAAATCATGCCAAGTTTCGTTTCAATCCATCCAGTAGTTTCGGCGTGATGCTCAGCCGAGATACAGACAGACAGACCGACAGACAGACAGACAGAAAGAGAGACAGACAGATAGACAGATAGACAAAAATAAAAAAATTACATTTTTGGCTTTAGTATCGGTTATAGAATGCCCTCCAAATATAATTTTCAAAATATCTTCAATGTACAGAAATGGACCTGTTACAGTTTTATTATAAGTATAGATTCAAAATTTTGTTGTTTTACACGCGTTGTTTTATTGAGCGGAACCATCGAACGCTGGCCTACATTAACGCACAGACAAAATAAAATTAAATCTCGAAGTAGGCACACGAAATACACGACCGCATTGGCGCGTAGACAGCGTTCATGAAATAATAATTAACTAATGACTGGAACAGAAACGTACTTTCGACCAAACATTATCAAATACGACTGTCTATAACGGTATAATAATTTACGCAACCTTAACTTGATCTTATTTTTCTAATTAAAGGCACTGGCTGTAAATAAATTGTTAATATATATTTAAACTAGTGACGCGCCCCGGCTTCGCGCGGATCAGTGAATAATTGACTCATAGATAAGAGTATATTACTTAGAAATAGATAGGTAACTCCCACGTCAAAACGCGGCCCCCTAACACCAGCGCCTCCAGCGGTGTGATTTGAAACTTAAATAGTCTCGAGAATTTTTAATAAAAAAAAATAGCTAAAACTTTGTAGTATTCGATATAAAGTACGCGGACGTCAATAGTAATGCATTATGGAATGAAATAAAAAAAGAAAAATTATTTCGAACCCCATCCACAAGCCCCACCTGGGTTGGGGTTCGAACCCGCGCCCCCTAGACTTCGCATTAATTTGATTCCAACCTAATTACCGCTACCGCTGTAAGTCATATGACATCAGATGCAAAATACTGATCTACTATCTCAGTTTCATTCCGAACAGAGAAAAGTTGCAAATCACGCCGCAAGAGGGTGCTACTGGTAGCTTTTTCATTTTTTCCATTTTGAGTTAGCAGATATACTGACAGACAGACGAACTCGAAAAGCCACTTTATATTAAACTATGTATTATAGTATAGTCTATGTATATTAGTATACAAGTAATAATAAAGAAATCGTCTTCATGGAGGGGAACTGGGAAACTGGCAGAGCCTTATCATCCAGTCCCCCGCCGACGACCGCCCGCCTTTACAGCGGGCCCCGCACGCCCCTCCCTACGAGGAGGGGCCCGGAAATGACCGCGAGTGCTCGGTCATTCCCGCCGACGGTGGTGGTGAACAGTGCAGTGCAGGAGAAGGCGCCCCCGCGCCAGTCTCCCGCTATTCACCACCGGGGAGGAGAAGACGCTGATCGTACAGCCGTCTCACTCCTCCCCTTCTCCGCCTGCGGAGCGGTGCCGCGAGGGGATCGTCCTCCCGCGCGCGCTCCGCTGCCTCTTTCTGCGAGATCACGTCCTCGCAGAAAGAGGCGACCGCCGACCAGGCCGCCTCGCTCCCCAGCATGGACAGAACCACGCCGGGCAGCGAGAGGTCCGGCCCCACCACCGCAGTTAGACCGCGGCGCAGCTCAGACCAGGCCGGGCACACCTCGAGGGTGTGCTGTGCCGAGTCCTCCGCCGCGCCGCAGTCGTGGCACGCGGCGGCCTCCTCCCTCCCAATCCGATGCAGGTACGAACCGAAGCATCCATGCCCGGTCAGCACCTGCACCAGACGGAACGAGAGGAAGCCGTGGGGCCGCTCGAGCCATCCCTGAAGGACTGGCCCGAGCGCGTCCAACGTTCGGCGGCCGAAGGTGGCAGAGGCGAGGTCCTCAGTCCAATGGTGGACGATTGCGGCCCTCGCCTCCCGCCGGACGGCCTCCCGCTCCTCCGCGGCAGGGGGCGCATTGAGCGCCCTACGCCGCGCCGACCACTCGTACACCCGAGCCAGCACCCACGCCTCGATCTCCCAAGGAGGGGTGCCGGCCAGGGCGCACGCCGCCGCGAACCCCACCGAGCGGTAGGCCCTCGCCACCCGCTGTGCAATGGCCCTTTGGGGCCTGCGGATGGCGGAGGCGTTCTCCCTCCTGTGGAGGGAGTCCGCCCAGATAGGGGCCCCGTAAAGGGCCATACTTTTTAGGATGCCGGCATACAGCTGCCGGCATCGCGCCTTCGGCCCTCCCAGGTTCGGGAGGAGCCAAGAGAGGGCCCCCGCTGCCTTCAGCAGGCGCGTCGACAGCCCGCTGAAATGCGGGCCGAAGCGCCACCTGCTGTCCATAACCAGGCCCAGATATTTTATCTGGGCCTTCACCTCTACTTGGACGCCCGCCACAACAATGCGGGCGTCCGGGGGGACCCGCTGCCGAGGCCCGTGGAAGAACACGGCCTCGGTCTTATGCAGGGCCACCGTCAGCCCTAGGCGGCGGATCCTCCCTGCTACTAGGGATCCGCCAGCCGAGGCCAAATTGGCCGCCTCCCTAAAACTCCCCCCTCGGGCAGTGAGGAGAGTGTCATCCGCATAGCAGATGACACTCGTGCCACGAAGGAGGGACCCGCGCAGGAGCCAGTCGAAGCCAATGTTCCACAGGAGTGGACCTAGGACCGACCCCTGTGGAACACCAGACTCCGCCCTGTACCGCCGCAAACTGCCTGTCCTGTCTACGAGGAGGACCGCTCGGTCCTCCAGGTAGTCTGCCAGCAGAGCCCGCAGATATTGAGGCACTCCGTGATAGCGGAGTGCCTCTAAGATGGTCGAGTGGGGAACGGAGTTGAACGCGTTGGCGATGTCGAATGACACCGCCAACACTCCGTCCCCTGCCTCGACCGCCTCCCTCACTTGGCCCTTCAAAAGGGCCAATGCGTCGACCGTCGAACGCCCCTTCCGGAAACCGAATTGGGCGTCCGACAGGTCCGGCCCCACCTCCCGCAGGAGGCCATTCACCCGGGTGGCGATGATCCCCTCAAACAATTTACCGACCTCGTCGAGCAGAACGACGGGCCGGTATGCCGAGGGGGAATCCACCGGGCGTCCCTCCTTCCGAAGGAGGCACAGTCGGCCCTCCTTCCACGGTTTCGGGAACCTCCCAGTCGTAAGACACGCACTGAAGAGGTCCCGAAACCTGTCCTCCATTTGGGTGGCCGCAATGGCCACCACCGCTGCGGGGACGCCGTCCGGTCCGGGGGCCGTCCTCTTACCGCGGAGGCGTAAAGCCGCCGCGCGGAGCTCCGCCACCGCCACTGGAGGGATTTCCTCCTCCGGCGGGGCCACCCCCCGCGGGGGGTGCATCACTGGAGGGGCGAAATCGGTCCTGCATGGAAACAGGGACCGAACCACCCCATCCAGCAACGCCGGCTCCAGGGTCTCCGTCAGTGGGGGGCCACAGGGGCGCAGTTTATTCCGCGCCGCCTTGTATGGCCTCCCAAATGGGTCCCCGTCGAGACCCTCCAGCATCTCGGCCTTCGCCGAGTCGTCGGCGGCACGCATCTCCGACCTGAGGACCTCCTTGGCCTCCACGTACGCGGCGTAGAGGAGGTCCTCGTTGGCGAGGTCGCGAACGCTGCGCCGCCGACTCCGCGCGTAGGCCCTTCTGGCCGCCACGCAGGCGGCCCGGAGCCCCGCCAACTCCTCCGTCCACCAATAAACGGCGCGACGGGGAGGCGGGCGGCGAGACCGAGGCATGCTGGTGTCGCACACCTCGGTCAGGGAACCCCGCAATTGGCCCGCTGCGGCGTCCACGTCCAGGACTTGGACAGGAGGCGCGAGCCAGTCCTGGATAAACGCCGCCTCCTCAGCCGCCTCGCGATCCAGGCGGGTGAGGGACCACCGCGGGAAGGGGGACTGACCCGAGTGGGCTGTCCCCCGAGGGCTCCCGGTGGAGACGTCGAACCGCACGTAACGGTGGTCGGACAACGTCTCCACCATCTCCACCCGCCAGTTCAGGACGCGGGCGGCTAGAACGGGGGTGGCGAACGAAACGTCCACCACTGACCCTCCCCGTTGCCGCACACACGTCTGAACTGTCCCTCTGTTTAAGAGGGACACGCCTGTCGACGCCGCCCAAAACTCGACGGCGCGACCCCGGACGTTGCAAGTCGCGGCCGGGTTGCCCCAGGCCGCCGACTTGGCATTCAGGTCGCCCAACACGGCGACCTGGCGCGGCGCCGCCCGACCGACCACTGCGGTGAGGACCTCGAGAAAGATCTCGAAGTCCGCAAGGGGTCGGTTAGGGGAGAAATATACGCCCACCAGGGCTATCTCTCCCCACGCGGCGGCCACGTATCCCGGTCCCCTTTCTAAGAGCGAGAGGGGTGGGGAGTCCGTGGAAGACCGCGCAACCAATGCCACTGAGCCGTCCGGATCACCCAGCCACCTGCCAGGGACCGAGTACGGCTCAGCGACCACCGCTACGTCCACCAACCACTCGGCCACGGTCTGCATCAGCAGATCCTGGGCCGCTCTGCAGTGGTTGGTGTTGGCCTGAAGGATGCGATGTTCGGCCCTATCCATTAATCGGACATCGCACCCCCCTCCGCAGCCGCCGATGTACTGGGCACCGGATCGGCGGTGGCAACGGCAGGCCGGGTCGGCGCCTGCACTTTGCCCTTCTTGGGGGAAGGCTTGCAGCTCTTCCCCTTCATAACATGGTCCGCAGGGCGGCCACTGGCGGCGCACACGGCACAGTGCGGCGTGGTGGCCTCGCAAGCGGCGGACTTGTGTCCGTCCTTGCCGCAGCGGTAGCATGTGTCCCTCCTTTCTTCCTTTGAGGGACACAGGGCCCGGGTGTGTCCAACTCCGAAGCACTTGAAGCAGCGCAACGGCGACTCTTCAAGTGCCCGGACCACACCCGTGCTGAACCCGACAAGAAGCCGTCCCTTGGCGAGGACGGCTTTGGCGGCGGCGACCGGGCACTCAAGGCGCATGGTGCCCATGCCGCCGCGGCCGGGTCTGATACCCCGGCCCTGAACTGCTGCGGCGCTGCAGCCTCCAGCCGCCGCGACCGCCGCCACCACCTCCTCCTTGGTGACCGAGTCATCCAAGTCGGACACTTCCAGGCCTGCGGACTTCACGGGCCTGACCACCTTGGCCACGTCCGCGATGACCTCTTGCAGTTTTTCTGCGAAGAGGTCCGCATTGGCGCTGCCCTTAGCCCCCGGGAACTCGAATATTCGAGCCCCGGTTTGGGTTTGGCGGCACGCGATTTTGTCGATCCCCAGTTGGGTGGGATCGGCGTTGGCGCGCGCCCGCGTCATTATTGACGCGTACGTTTCACCGCGCTCCTCAGCCTCCGCGGTGAGCGTCACCACGACGGCAGCAGATTTGGGAGCAACCAATTTGGGCTTGCTCCCACCGGCGGGGGCCCGTTTAGCTGCGGGAGCAGCGTTTGCGGGTTTGGGGGCCGACTTTTTGCCTTTCCCCTTCCCCTTTCCCTTGCCCGTGGACTGAGACGGGCCGGGAGGGGCGGGGACGGCAGGGACGGCGGTGGCCTTCTTTTTCGCCTTGCCCTTCTTCTTTCCAACCACCTTCGTCCACTTTGGCTGGTTGGACGGGGTGGTGGAGGGTAGGAGGGCGTCCTCTGGGTTTGAGGACGGCGCCGGCTCGCGCGGCTTGACTGCCGCGGGCGGCCGCTCGCGCGGCTTGCTTGCCGCGGGTGGCCGTTCGTCCGCCGCAAGTGGCGGGCGAAGCCGCTTTTCCGGCAGGAGCCGGTCCTCGATACCTGCGAAGCAGGCACGAGTGAAGGCCCTTTCCTCCATCACAACCTTCCGGATGATATCCTCAAGGTTGGAGGGGAGGGCCTCAGCCGCAGGTCTCGGCACGGCTTGTTGAGGCCGGGCAGTGGCTTTAACCGCGGGCCTCGGCTCGGCTTGTTGAGGCCGGGCCGTGGCTTCAGCCAGCTTGTGGTGTAGCTGGCTGACCTCCGACTGCAGGCGATCCACTTTCGCCTGCAGCTGCCGCGTCTCGTCGGTGGCTGTTCGCCCCACCAACTCCGCGACGATGCCGCGCATACTCGCGGCCCTGCATTTCAGGGCCTTTTGGAAGGTCCCCTTCAGGTTGGAGGACTTCGAGGCGACCTCCACAATCCCCTCCTGGTCCTCTACCGCCATCCGCTCCAATTCCGCCACTGAGTGGTCCGCGTATAAAACGCGGGACGCACCGTACCCGGCCTTGGCTCGGGCGACGAGCGTCCGCTGCTCCTTGGCAGCGACCTTCTCTTCTAGGTCCTTCTGGACCTGGTCCCGCTTCGCCAGGTCTAACTGGTGCTCAGCGTCCGCTAAACCCACGTCGTGGGTGTCGGCCACTGCCGACTTTTTTGGCCGAAGCTTTTTCTTCGGCTTCCCCGTGGAGTCTGAGGAGCCCTCGGAGCCATCCTTTAGGAACCGCTTCCGGGCTCCCCGGCCTCGGGAAGACTCCTCGGCCACCGACATCGACGAACCGGCGTCCGAGTCAGACACCTCGTCCGTCCACCCGCCAAAAACACTAGCCGCAGAAGGCGCGCGGCTAGCCTCCGACGCCGAAGCGCCATCGGCTGGTTGGCCCTGAGAAGGGCCTTTTTCCAAATCGTCCCGGGAGGGGCCCTTAGAAGGGCCTTTGAGGAACCTCCCGGACGAATCCCGCAGGGGTTTAGACATCCCGCAAGGTATCGTAGTCGACCGCAATAGACTACGACGTACAGCGCACTTTAGCCGTTCACTGATCTGCCACTCCGTTACGGTGGTCAGATCAGGACGTTGCCCAGGGAACACGACGAGGACGTAAGCGCTGTGGGGGGTTCCCCCGCTGTGGGGGGTTCCCCCGCTGTGGGGGTGTGGGCTGTGGGGGATGTCATGTACCTACGCCGCAGGTTATGCTCCTTATTTCATTCTAGCTATGCCCGCTAATTCGTCTAAGAATTTGCCTCCTGTCCATTGTATTTCTTTGTTTCATATAGCGTTTATCTTCACTTGAGTTTTGATTAATTTAGTAATCAAAACTGTAATGAAATCCATTTAACCGTTCTTACGTGATGTTTGAACAAATTAAAAGACTACTGTTCTTTAGATACCTACCTATAAATATAACCTATATGTACCATACAAATGAGTATGCTTTGTCCTCCCGTGGTTTCGCGAACCTCAGTACATATAATATAAACACATTCGAAGCTCTATGGCGCGACGTCTGAAGAGATTTAATTAGACCGATGAGTAGTTCAGATACTAGACACGACCGATTGATATATGAGTTCTGATATATGTATACCTGCCCGTCAACATCTGATCGCCATGACGAAGCAAGTAAAAATAGTCATATAATCAGTTGATATCAGCTGATTCTAGATACACCAAAACATAAAGTATTTTTTTTTAATTTTGTTTTTTTTTTTAATTTTGAATCTTATTGCAATAATGGATACGCAATCAAAAGAATCAGCAACGGATCTACCATAGTTTCGTCATTAAATCTTTAATTTAAGGGCATTATAATTAAGGTATGTTTTAGCTTTCCCATATTATATAACTGAATTTCCACTCCTAAAAACAAAGGCAATCAGGTGAGTAGGAGCTGGACGTCATTCTTTATTGTCTACGAAACTCAATTGGCATCTAATGACTCCAGCGGAATCGTAAAAACTGTTCCATTTCTACAATTTGTGCGTATTTTATTCGACGCTAACCTGAAGTAATATTCGGGCTCACAAAATTCTAAGTGCATCTTTTTATTGAGTAGGTTTGTAAATTTTTAC
Source organism: Furcula furcula (assembly GCA_911728495.1). NCBI lineage: Eukaryota > Metazoa > Arthropoda > Insecta > Lepidoptera > Notodontidae > Furcula > Furcula furcula. The sequence goes on along the minus strand of OU452249.1, from coordinate 16,075,086 downwards.
GACGATTTTTATAGCATTTCGCACAATGAAACATTACTCGGGGAGCGGCGCCGCCACCGGCGGACCTGTAACCGTTTTATGATCTTTCTATAGCCAGTTTATAGTTTGGTTACATCTGTTATAGATAGAACCACAAATGAAGATATAGCTCTAGCAACTTACAACAATATTCAAGAAAAGGAAAAAGAAACGTTGGAAGACGGAAGGCTACGCCTGGCGTTGGTAAGAGAATCGGAAATCGACAGCTACCATGCGATGAACAACTGGCACTAAACTTATCTGACAAGTTCTTTTAAATAATTCTGCATTCAAATATAACCATCCGACGTCCTGTAAGGTCTTGAAGTATTTACGCATTGATTTCTTAATGCTGCAGATTCTTATAAAAAATATTTACTAAGAAGCTCGACAGCTGAATTTTCACATTACCAAAGCTCAAAGCAGTAGCATTTAATTTTGTGTCTTTGTTTCGTACCATAAACATGGAGACATAAATGTTACAATTTTGTTTGTCTATAACTGGTATGATCTGATGTGAGCAGCATTAATCCAATCAGCTATTACGCGCTTCGAAGCTGTAACAAATACTGTAGAGTGTCCATCAGTAATCCTAATCATGTTCGTATACCCATTTTTTTTTTTGTTTTTTTTTTTTTTGTCGCAGGGGAAATCTTCCAAAGATCCCCGGGAGCTGTGGGGCTCGACCGGGGTATGTGGGATTCTTACCCACTAAAACCCCCGCGGCTGTCGCATCGGCACATGAGAGGGGGGACCCCAGGGCTCTCCGGTGGGATCTGCACCAGGGGCCCCTCAGTGCCTTGCCTTTGAGTCCGCCGCCGGGGGGCGCATTGTAGCCCCCCGGGAACCTGTCACGGTGCTCACGGGGACGGGGGTCGCAACCCCGCCGCCGTCCTCCTCGGAGTCGCCGCCGTACTCAATGGACGCTCAAAGGGCCCACACCCTGAACGTCCAGCGACTCCTAAGGTTGCACATTGTTTATAGCCCCGGGCTCAGGGCTGGGGAGCGAGACGTCGGGCGGCCGCCACTTGTGGCGGCCTGCGCCTTCGTCGCCGAGCGGGATCAGCGCGTTCGCGTTCCCGCTCGGCGGCCTCCTTCTGGGACATGACAGTCTCGCAGAAGGCGGCCATCGCTCCCCACGCCGCATCCCCGGACAGCATAGCCGACACTACGCTGCCCAGGGAGAGGTCCGATCCGATGACTGCGACCAGGTCTCGACGCTCCAACGACCACGCGGGGCAAGCCTCCAGCGTGTGTTGGGCGAAGTCAGACTGGTCGCAGTGGAAGCATCTCGTCGTCGCTTCACGTCCGATTTTATGCAGATAATCACCGAAACAACCGTGACCGGTGATTATCTGCGTAAGCCTATAGGTGAGTCGTCCGCTCCATCGCTGTATCCAGGCTTCGAGATGCGGCAGGAATGCCTCAACGACGCGTTTGCGCGCTATGTGCTCCGGCTGGAGCCGCTCGCGCCACGTCGTGAGTGCGTTGTGTCGTTCCTGCCGCTTTATGGATTCGAGCGCCACCGGCTCGCCTCCGCCACTCTGGCGGGCGATGCGGATCCGGTCATAGACCCTCGCATACATGCCCGCCAGGATGTCTAAGGGCGGAAAGCGTGCCAGTATGGTCGCCGCCTCAAAGGACACCGTTCGGTATCCACGTGCAATCCGCAGTGCCATCCTCCGCTGGACGCTGTAGATTTTCGTTCTACAGCGTCTAATGGCCAGCCTCGGCGCCCAGATGGGCGCCATGTTCGTATACCCAGTGCAACCATAGCTTTTAGCAAACGTTGCTATGAAAGTTAAAATCTTGTAAGCATGGAAAATACGTAGGATGTTTTAAGAAACTCTATGAAAATCACAACACATGGTTTTCTTGTTATTTAGATTTCTATAGTTAAAAAACTTATTTTATGTTGCTAAGGGTAGCCTGTAATGCTTCAAATAGGTTGACTAGATGCGGTAATGATATGAATTTTCGATACAAGTTGCAGGAACTTTCACGCCGCATCGCATCGCATCGCAGTTATGTGTGGGAGCCCATACATCTGTCTATAGAATCTTTCAACTCAGTTGACATAATAATGTGTATGATTTAAGCTTTCATAAAATATTAAAAACAAAAGTAAACCGACTTCTAAAATAAACTAACAATTCTAAAATAATGAAACTGATATTGAACTTTGGTACCAGTTAGTCAGCTTAAGTGTTGCGCGCTGTATGGCACCAACTTTAATAATCATGGTTTTACAATTTATAATTTACATTAAATAGGCACAGAAGGCCGATTGAGCACCGCTTCTTTTTTTAGAAGTCTGTGTAAGCAACCTATCAACCTGTCCTGGAAAATAATTCCTAGTAAAATCTACAATAAAACTCGCACATGAGACTCGACCAACAGCAATTTTTTGGAACCGCAGTGGATTAAATTCTAACTGGCCAACATCAAAATGATCGATAGTAGACCGACCGCAAATATCGGATTGCGTTTCTGAATTGCCTGATAGCTGGTCGGTACACCTGTTCCATGCGTGTGATACACAACAGATTCAATATCGAATGATATTTTAATATTCGGTGGTGACAGCACATCAATAGTTAGGGTTTTCCAGACAGAAAAAGTATGATTATTTGTCTGGATTAACTAACTATGTATGTATGCTGTACGAGTATGCTGCTTTGCCTCCATCGCACAGCGACAAGCCGCTCGTTTTGTAAACCGGAGGTCGCGAGCTCCTTACTTTCTACGATATACAGGCTGATTACCTAATTCTCTGAAAAGTAAGATGATCCAAGCGTCGGATGGATTTAAAAAGTCTGTTCTGTACCTGACGTCTCACCAGTCGTGTCGGTGTTCCGTCCCGCATGGGATTGTGAGAGTAAAGGATGAGAGAGTGCACCTGTGTCTGCGCGCAATCATTATGCACTACAATTATCTCCTGCGCAGCCTAAGCGTGTTAAAAAAAGATTTATTATATTATGTTGAATAAAGCTAATATTAAAATTATTAATTATTTAATTTGAATGATTTCAAGTTTGCGGTATCTCACAATTTCCCAGAATTTAATCGTTAATAGCGACACTATCTGATAATGTAATCATACAGTACCATTTTTTAAATGAGGTTTAATTCATGGCTAGTAATAATATTTAAAAAAAATATATGTAGTTCATCAAAATTGGACCCAATCTCGGATCCTCGATCCTTTGAGTATTTTTATTATACCTTATAGTTACGGCTTTGTCCACCCACGCGCACTTAAAACATCACCTGTATATACATTACTATTCATACCTACCATAGTGGTAAATCCACTTAACAAAATAAGAAATGTATAACTGTAAGCTTTATTTCAGAAATGTCATTGAAACAATGATTCGTCTCTATCTTGTGTTGTTGTAATGAACGAACAAAAGAATTTTCTAAAACCAATCGAGCATTCGTAACAGGCAATCGTTAGATTCTGTTTCGATTTTTGTGGCGAAAATTTTATTATAGGTTATATAGATACTGTTATCTGGCATCAATTTATAATTTCTGTGTTTTTTTTCTATTCAGTTAAAACATCCACTTTCAACAGAAAAAATAAAAGAAAGTTTATTAAAAAAAAAAATGCTGGCACGGTGTCTGTGAATGCCCTTATAGACGGTCCATGGCAGGCAAAGTGGCCGCTTCTGTATCTGATATTTTTATAGCCTCTTCTCAATATTATCACGACTTTCTGCGAATCGATTTAAATATGAATGGAGGTTTGACAGTTTCACGTCTGCTTTGAAAATGAATTGTAAGATTCGTAAATTCTCTTTTATTTAGCTATCAATAAACGTTTATTTAAAACTTCAACAGAAATGTTGAGTGGTAATCGTATTAACAGAGTGAGTAATTATAATGGTAAAACAGTTTCTCTTATTTATAAGATTTTAATATACGAGACATACCGAGAGGCAGCTGCTACTGCAGTTACAGAAGAGCAGTTCTAATTTAATTCTTGGTGTTCAGGACGACTGTTCAAGACGACGTTTACGAAAGGACAAAATAGTGTTTGTGTTACAGTGTGTTGTGTTTTATAGTAATATATAGTTAAGTTTTATAACTCTGCGATAGTTAAGAGCCTAGATTTAATTTCCTAATAAATTATAATATAGTTTTTTGTATAAGCTCACTATCCCGAGGAGGGGTGAGCTGAATCACTTATAGATAGCCTAGCCTAGGCCTCATAGTACTTGCTATTTTTAATTAGCGTAGGGTAATAATAGTATTATAGAAGTACCCACATGCCCTAGATGTGCTAAGCACATATATGAACAGCAAATAGTTATTTGCAGCTAGGTCCCAAATCTAGGAACCAACTCAGGACCTAGATCTGGGTCCGCCTTGGTGGGTCTAAGTGCCTAAACAGCACTGCTGTACATATTTCCATAGTTACAGGCAAATGTTCTATCGCATATCATGTTTTCTAGGGTTTTTGCTATGACCTAGGCCCCTAGGTGGTCTAGATCATAGGTATACAGATAGTACACATTGCAGGCTACCTATCGGTACTATTTGTGGGCATGTGGATACTACGGGCAAGGCGCAGGCGAAGCGACAAGCAGCCAAAGCATAGTCGTCGCGCCCCTACTTACAGTATTTATCGGCCTGTAGTTCCCTAACAGAAATAGATAGATAAACCCTATGTACACCGTTAGAAAGCTGCTTACACGCACTTTCTAACGGTATAGGTATCATGTATGTGTCTAGAATAGCCTAAGTAGAATAAGTGAAAATGTACAGTTTTTATAATAAAAATAAAACCTTAGTGGCTGCCTCGGTGGGGCTCTCGTTACGGTAAAGTTCCCTGCAAGGATAGTAAATGCGCATTCGGCGCAGTGTGACCGTTTTTGGTATATTCGATACCAAATTGGTAGAATTTGGCCTTCACAATTTTGATTTAGTATTTTTTTGGTATAATTTCAAATGTTAGTATATTTTGGTAAAATTTTAACTAAAAGGACATTCTGTAGTGTATTTTTTGGTAAATTTTCTGGTAGCACAAACATTCATTCATACAATTTCACTTGCGTAGTTTTATCTTTGTCTGATGTTTACCGAAACTGTATGATTTATCTCTTTTGTACAGTTTTTATATTAATATTTTACTTTTAGTTCCACAATGCGTAATTCGTTGTTGTATTACTTATTTCTTGCACGTTCGGGTGGATAATTAATGGGTGGATGGAACATCATAACACTGCGGCTACTCGGTTGGCAACAAACTATCCCGATTGTTAAGAGATGTGTAAGAAAATATATTGAAGTCGGTGCTAGCACATCATATTAACTAAGACTAGCACGAGCTGACACCGACTTCAATATATTATCGTTATTTTATGCTTTTTAGATAAATTTACTTTGAAGTCGGTTTTTGTTTTTTTTTTAAATAGTTAAATTTTCACTTTCTAGTGACTTTTATTTTACCTAGATAGGTATATTAGCACTATTACGCAACTCGAACGTCTACGTTACAGTAACTTACTGAAAACATAAAAAGTTATATCTCTTAAGCTACTGGACCGATTTTGATGAAACTTGTACTCTACCCTAAGTTGAAAAATACTCTAACTATTGCAAAAAGAATTTTTGAAATTGGACTTGTAGTTTCTGAGAAATCCGTGGACAAACCTACATACATACATACACTCATAAAATTTGGTAAATTTGTTTATAAGCCCACATAGAATACCATATATTAATATTACGCATTTTTATTAATATTACATACATACGCGTCGAATTACCATTCCCTTATCTCCGAAGTTGGTGGAGGGAAATATCTGAAATAATTACAGATAATACATGTGTATCTATATTTTACAGGGAAAATAAAACGATATTTCCAAAAAAAACTCGACAAACAATCTTAGTTAGTATTTTTTTGCTATCTGAGGTGTCAGACGCATATTAAAATAACTTAAATACGTCCAAAAATGGTATGGAACCCACGGTGCTCGAGTCCGACTCGCACTTGACCGTTTTTTTTAGTATAGTTTTAGTATAATTCTGCATAAATATTAGTATTTTTAGTACTGAAATCATATTATTTTAGTTGATTACCTTTTTATGAAACGGTCACACTGATTCGGCGCCACTGTCGGTGAACAAGCTAGCGGTCGACGCGGGAACTAAAAGCAAGATATAAATAGAAGAAAAGAATATTCAGTACGAAGAGCGCCACCGTCGGAGCCACTATCAAGCTTGCTATCGAATTGGGAGTTCTTATTTCACGGACACCTTGTAACCTACATTGTAACCAACAGCGTCAACACTCTTCGGCGGGTTCATACCGTACCAGCGATAGCTACAGACACACAGGACGTCAGTAGCTCGTTCACTCGGGTCGGCCCGTCCTGCACACTTGGAGACTAATAGGACTAAGAAATAAGACTCATCATCAGCCGGAAGACATCCACTGCTGAACAAAGGTCTCCTCCTTAGACGGGGGTATTCCATAATTCTCGCGCCTGGCAGACGTCTTGATGTTTAAGTTAGGTAGGTAATAAGATAGAAAGACGCTGCCCTTCTTCTTGTATTCTCTTAGTCAGCTCGTATGGCACCTTACGGAAGGAGATCGGTGGCTGCAATTCTTACCCAGATATACCTACTACAGGTAAGAAATAAGAGACACTGACCAGAGAGGATTGTTATCATATCTGTCTTACGCCTATTTGTGCGTCCGTCTGTAGCATTTTCGTAGCTACCAAACCAAACGATTGGACGAATTTAAATAAAACTTAGGCTATCCGCACACGCTCAATAATATTGACAATAAAGTGCATATTGTCAATAATATTGTGTGTGTGCGGCCCGTATTGCGGTACTTTTCAATACATAAAAAAATATTGTCAACATTGTATTGACAATATTATTAAGCGTGTTTCATCATCACCATCATCAACCGGAAGACGTCCACTGCTGAACATAGGCCTCCCCCTTAGAACGCCACAATGAACGACAATTGGCTATTTGCATCCACCGGTTACCTGCGACGCGCACAATGTCGTCTGTCCACCTAGTGGGAGGCCTGCCTACGCTGCGTCTTCCGGTTCGTGGTCGCCACTCGAGAACCTTTCTTCCCCAACGGTTATCGGGTCTTCGAGCGACGTGTGTGTGTGATGTGTGTGGAAGCGTGTTTGGCTAGCCTTAAATATTGTTTAATGAAAAAGGACTATCACGATATGATTATAATACAAATTATTTAAAACTATGTAAATAGCGTTTATTATGTTGGTATTGTGCGATCGACCCGCTAGGCGACGGTTTCGGTCCAGTTATTTAAGCCAAAAGGGTTCATATATTATGATTGCCTCAGCTAAAGGCTCACTTTATTGTCCTAATGTGGTACCTTTTACGTGATCAACGGGTGCGGGCTAGGGACGCTAACGATGTTATAGTTTAGAACACGCGATTAAATTATACGTTTAGGTACGTGGCTTGAGAGAAACTTTGGCGTGTGATAATTATTCTCGGATTATGTGGGCTCGTAACTACAATGATTGATTAATAGAATATGCATATAATTTCATATATGACCGTCCTTTTAATGTCGTTTTGCCAGATGATAATATTGGATGTTAAAAATAAAGTGTAAGAAAATATATAATGTCCTCCTGGCCGATACGACCACAGCCAATCTTTCACAAGATCAACCATGTACGCAAGAGATATTATAATGCACAAGTGTTTGCGTACACACAAGTGCACTCTCTCTTCCTATAAACCTCTCATAATCCGATGGGACGGGATACCGACACGACCGGGGAGAGGTTAGGCGCAGTACCGACTTTTTACATGCCCATCCGACGCATGGATCATCTTACTTTACAGACAATCAGGTGGTCGGCCTGCATTTTTCTAGCCAGTAAGGAACAACTACACAAGTTGCCCCCCGCAGGATTCGAACCCGCGACCTCCGGCTTACAAAGTAAGCGGTTGCCCACTGCGCCATGGCACTGCACTTGTTTCATTGCCTATATGTGCAGTTTTTGAAATAAATTATTTCTTCTTCTTCTTCTTCTTCCATGGAGGCTACAAAGGAGGCTAGGCGGAGGGGAGTGTAAGAAAATACATATACATTGAATAAATATTATAATTTTTTAAATTTTACACATTGAAATCAAACTACTTTTACGGATTTTATCGCGGTTTATTTTTTGATTTTACTATCCCGACGTTTCGAATGCTTTGCAGCACCCACGGTCACAGGAGGACTGAGATGTTGAACGTCCTTATGTCACAATTATGCCGGTGTACCCTTAGCTTAGGTCTTCTTAGTTATTATTGTTGGTCCGATCTACGCAGTAAACCATAATATAACGCGATAAAATCCGTAAAAGTAGATGGATTTAAATTTTTAAATTTTGTTACATCCGTGGGCCGTGGGGTGTCCGGGTAAGAATAGCGCCTGCCCATCTCCTTCCGTTGGGTGTCCTATGAGGTGACTAAGGAAATACAAGAAGACTGGCAGCAGTGTCTTTCTTTTGGATTATCCCCAAGACGCCTTCTAAGCGTGGGGATTATGGCAACCACTCCCTTCTAAGGAGAAGGTCTTTGTTCAGCTGTGGACGTCTTTCGACTGCTGGTGAAAAAATAAGTATCGTTATTCTCACAGGTCCTACTTACAGTATCGAATAGCAAGACCTAAGTACTACACTACTATACTTTGTTTTATTATTTTTTCCCTACAGTATCTTAACATTATAAGGTAAAACGAGAGCCGTATTCAAACTTGCGACAGTTCATCCTTACAAGTAACAAAAAAAAAATTGTCAAAAACTTAGTAATTGTTAGCGCTCAGGTAACTACGCTAAGGAAAATGGCGAGATTTGTACGCACAGAGCTCATTTTCGGTACGGCACGTGTTTTGTAGTTGCCGGTCACTTTCTCGCGCTCAGTCCATGAGTAAGGGGTCGTCCATTAATCACGTGAGGCTCGAAAGGGGGGGAGGGGTTCCGAAAAAATCACGAAATATCACCAGGAGGGGGGAGGGGTATAATGAGACATCACGTGTATTTATTTTTCGTTGAATGCACGATTTCTAAACCAAACAGCGGCACGTGGCCTTGACTCACCGTTGCCGGCAACGACTTCCCCTTCACATTTAATCAATTAAGTACCTGTATTTAAAGATAATATTCAGAAAATTTCAATATAAACTATATTTAAATTTTGTACAGAAAAATACACGTGATTTTGGATAGGGGGGGGGGGGTGGTTTAGTTTAAAAACCTCACCACATATCACCAGCAGGGGGGGAGGGGTTAAAAAGTTGCTAAAAAACATCACGTGTTTAATGCACAACCCCTAAAGTATTATGTTTAGTAACTTTTATAAGCAAACTATATATTAAACCACAGTACCGTTATTCGAAGCTTATAATGAGAGCGGCACTTCCGGTTTCCCGTCATATTTTTTCCTATGGGTCTACTTCACTGTGATTTGATCGGACGTGACGTCATATTGCCAGGAGGGTGGGGGAGCTGTTGTAAAACACGCTCACTCCATTCGTGTTCATTGGCGTCTTGTTTCCCGTCACGGACACCCGTCCGAGGCTACAATATACAACTGTTTGTGGAATTTAAATCAAATTCTAAATATAAATAATTCCAAAAGTATACAATGTTGAACAACAATATTTGCTACAAATAGTTGAAGCCGAACAAAATGCACGTAAGTACAAAACATTTTAACGGTGTTTGCCGTTCGTTTTGTTTGTGTGTTCCTAATGAAATGTTTTATACTATTAAATAGTGTGTGGTTTGAATATAGTGCAAGTAAATTGGGCTATGTTGGTCATAAATTTGTAAATAATCAATTTTCTTTTAGCCCACTGACAGTAATTTGTATATTTGAAAACTTTAAAAATTATTATTTAATACTTGTGCTGAATTGATATTTTTATTAAAGTTTAATGTGGGTAAGCTTTATGTGCGAGTTTTCCAAGTGGATAAAAAGTAACGGACACAAACATGTAATATCACAAATTGTAATCTACCTGCAGTTTAAAACATTTGCAGAACTATTTTGTAGCCAAGTCCTACGATAATATAGTACATCTACCTGCAGTTTTAAGCATTTGCAGAATTATTTTGTAGGCGAGTTCTACGATAATAATACATCTCTTACAGTTAGTTCTAAGCTTTTTTTCAGAATGGATGGTCAATTTACAATAATACAATCTGAACAGTGAAACAGTGACATTAGTTGTACTTGAAGAAAAGGCGCTCAGGCGTGATCAATGTGGTGTGATAATTGGATAAATTCAGTAAACAAGTGAGTTTTGTTAATATATTACTTTTGATTGTGCGGTATCTGTAAGTTCACGTGTGCTGACAAGTAGAACTATACTCATAGGGTAACCTAGGATTGGGAATTAAAAGCCTAGATACAGTACAAATGGAGTATTTAAGTCTTATAATTGTGGCCGCCACCTCAATTTTAGACAAACCATTTGCGACCATATTTTTTGTTATATCAAACAAACAAAAAAAAAATGCAGCTAAAATAGCAGGCAATGATATTATATACAATATCATTGTAAGATTGCTTGCATGACAATATTTCGTACTCTTCTTGAGTGGGCTATGTAGGTAAATTACTATTATAGTCTATGAGCAGAAAGGTGGAAATATCTGTTTCAAAGTTAATTGAAATACAATTACGGTTTTCTTTAAAATCTCTTAGAACTTTTTCAATAAGTTTGTGCGACGCATTATTGAGTATTGAGAAACGTAGAGATGCTATTATATTAACAAATCTGTTTGTCTTGGAGAAATCCAGTGCATGCGTACGCAACGCAGTAACTTTTAGTGTCTAATACACAAAATTCACGTATATATATGGCAAGCCTCGTATGGTTACAACGGTTACAATCAATATAAAGTACTATCTCATGGCACAAGTTGCCATCCATCGTTGCAGGATGGGTGCACAAATTATAAACCTCCCATCTCGGGGGCAGTACATGTACAATTGCTCGTCGTAAGGCAAGCTCCTAGTTTCCAGATTTAATTTTGATAATCTTGTCAAAGCCTAAAAGTTGTTGGCTGAAGTCTACTTCACCAGCATAGAGTACCATCGCGTGGTACGAGGTCAAATTTCTATTCTCCTTTGCATAACGTTTGCAAATATTATCGCCCACCCTCGCAGGATGGGTACACAAATAATTAACCTCTCTCGCAAGATGGTATGTATCATCTTATGTATGTTGATCATGACCACGCACCTGATTCAGAATCAATTTTGACGATCTTGTCAGTCTGACCGTTGTTGGCTGACGTCTACTTCACCATCAGCATTAAGTACCATCACGTGGCATATTTTCTAGATTCATTTTAAATTGCATGGAATTGCACAAACCACCACCCTCGCAGGGTGGTGCAGGGGCATATATGTATATATATATATAAATATAAATAATAAAGTTCCATCCCGTGATGGTACATATGTATATAAGTATAGTTATTTATTTTATTTCTTAGTTGCTCATAAAAAGCGCATGTATCCGGTTCTTAAAATAAATTTTGATTTGTCAATTTGGAAGTGGTTTGGCTGAAGTCTATTTCACCATCAGTATATTGTCCTTCGCAAGGACTGCACATTTTATTACTCATCCTCGCAGGGTGGATACACAAAGATTTAACCTCCCTCGCAGGGACAGTAACATGTATAGCTCGTGGAGAGCGCGTACAGTGTATCCGGGTTTTAGAATCAATTTTGATTTGTCAATTTGGAAGTGGTTGGCTGAAGTCTATTTCACCATCAGTATATTGTCCTTCGCAAGGACTGCACATTTTATTACTCACCTTCGCAGGGTGGATACACAAAGATTTAACCTCCCTCGCATGGACAGTAACATGTATAGCTCGTGGAGAGAGCACGTACCTAATTTTCAAAATCAATTTTGGCATTCTTGTCAGTCTGAAAGTTATTTTCTGAAGTCCATTTCATTATAATAATTTGACTGGCCCGTCGTTCTCATAGACACCCTGACTCCTACTCAGTGGATGTGGGTTCGATTCCCACCAAGTTTCTGTTACTATTTATCGATATAATAGTTGTATGGTTGCCGTTGTGCAGACTGTATCTGGTTTGGGATCGGATGGCCGTGTGTGGGTTGTCCCAGGATATTATTATTATAAGCATAGTGACATTGACAGGGTGTTTTTAGCAATTAAGTACCTCCGCAGGGTACCCCAATAAGTAACAGCTCCCTGCAGGAGTGGTAACTGCATATTGCTCTTCGAGAGAGCCTATTTTCTGTTAAATTCAGCAGAGATATTAAGACATTAACAGTGTGTGTGTGCCTGGCACATCGTCTTATTAATAACCTTTTTCTGGGGAGTTTGTTCTGACTATCACGCGCTCTCGCGGGGAGAGAATACAGATTTACTTTTCAGAAGAAGGTTGCAGTTGCTTTACAAAATTGCACGTACGTGATTCTATGAATCAATTATATATAAATATATAATATTCATAACCCTGGCTTGCAGTCACGTCTTGGATCCTAATCATGGTCCCTTATTTTTACTGTCTTAAAATATTAGGACCAGTCTAGCGTAAACTGCTAATAGTTTATCAAAGTTTTGGATACAACATTTTAAGAAAGTTCTTCAAACAATGAATGGATATGATGTGGGGTCAACATGTCCTTTATTTGAGACCACCATTACTTTTTCTATACTATATCCCATTTCAAAGTTAAAAGGTATAAGAGTACACTCTTATAATTGGGAATTCTGGGGATCCATAATGATGGAATCATTCACGAGTTTCTATAAAAATACTCAATTCTGAGGGTTATGGCAAAAATGCATCGCCTGCATTATTAGCCAAAAGTAATGCAGTCCTCCTTCACAATTGCGGAGAACAGGCGTATAATTGTACGAACTGTAATTGTTCTAATGAGAATAAAGATTTTTAACCCCATAATTTAACCTCCGATCACTGTCGGGAGTAAGAAAATATAAAGAAAGCAGTTGCATTGCAACCAAAAGAAATATTTGCAATCCTGCTTACTATCTCTTGTAATTTCGCATTTATTACAAAGTGACAACACAAGTTTCCTTTACATAGGTAAGGGAAACTAGTATGCAGACAGGGGGGTGGGACCAACCATTCACAGATGCTTATGAATATTATATTTTTCAATTAGTTCTTTAATACAAATCAAATTTCATTGATAATATTTTATACAATATTCTTCTAGAGACAGATAGTAGGATATATGGGGTACATAATATGTCCATAAATATTTAAGGTACTTTGGAGCAGAAAGACTACAAATCATCCTCCATGTATGATTATTCGAGTATTCAGTGAACATATACTAACTCGTATTGGCTCTGAAGTATTCTGGTATAGATTAAATATATATTTAATCGTATTGGCCCTGAATTATTTCGGAGAGCAGACTTTGTTCTTGAACGAGTTTTGAGTCAACTATTCATATGACACAACTTTTAAAGAGTCCTAGTTTTCGCATACAGACAATATTCTTTCGTTCTGAAACTTTTAAAAATGTGATTTTTGGTGATCCAGACTTGACCTTTCAAATCGAACCAAATATTACATTAAAAATTCACGAAGTAGTTTGGAATCATCATGAGCTGGTCTTGATTTTCTAAACTAAATAAAAATAACTCTAAATATTGCCACATTTTTTGCTAGTTTATAGCGGAATCGAGCATCCATCATTGTTGTTTGGTATTATTATTGCCTAACTCTGACAATGTACAATACTGATCAGTCCAGTTATTTGCTTGTCAATTCTTAGCAACATGTTCTTAAATCGATTTTACTTATTAATCCTTTACTCATCTATTTAGGACATGATTTAGTGAGCAATTTTTAAAGTAGCTTACGTCACATGTAGAACACATACTTGCATATATAGCAATGTATAGACAATTTAACATTTATAAAAAGACCCTGACTAATGACTAGAGTAATGCCTTAATAGTTTAGATAAAAATCCCATATAATTTATCTATTACTACACAAAGTGAAGTCTACCCTTCACACTGTTGCTTGCTGGATGCTAAAAGATAATCACACTGCATAATAATTAGAGGTAAACATTGTAACATCACCTAGTACTCTGTAAAGCATAGTCGTGTCCAAGAAGTGCGTTAATCGGAAGGCCACGTACTGCAAAGTATACAACATCGCAGTACCTGGCGTTGTGTTTAAAAACAAATTGTATATGTATTCAGTTATCTTATCTTTATTGATGGGTCAAAAAGACTAAAATCACAAACATAATTTAGCTTAATTAATTACCTATCATGCGTCACAGGCGTAGTGGTTTTTAATAATAGGTAGCACATTGAAATTGGAGATTTTTAATACATTTTAAACTGTATTATAAACGCGAAGTCAAAAACACATCGCACGAAAAAAAAAAAAAAAAAAAGTACTTTTGTACTGGATTGTTTAACAAAACACAATGAATAATTGCCATAATATTGATTTTAATGGCTGATACAGTTCTATTCTCCTTCTCTTCTCTTTCTCTGCTACTCGTTTCTAAAAGAAATAATTAGCATATACAAATATATATATATATATAAGAATGCAATCTATTGAATTTTTATTTAAAATTCATAATTGGATATTTAAAATACATCCGTAAATCACATTGGCGTCATTAATCTACTGATATTACCAGGCGATAACAAACACGTCTCATTATAAGCTTCGAATAAGGGTACTGTGGTTTAATAGCAGCGTTTTCCCTGAAAGAAAACGCATATTAAACTACTTACCTTATTCGAAATCGTATTTCTTCGACACAATGAACACGAATGGAGTGAGCGTGTTTTACAACAGCTCCCCCACCCGCCTGGCAATATGACGTCACGTCCGATCAAATCACAGTGAAGTAGACCAATAGGAAAAAATATGACGGGAAACCGGAAGTGCCGCTCTCATTATAAGCTTCGAATAGGGTAAGTAGTTTAATATGCGTTTTCTTTCAGGGAAAACGCTGCTATTATGTAATAAGATATTTGCGACAAGAATGGAATGCTGAATACCCTCCTTTAATTTAATATGACTCGTTTAACTTAACATGGCGCTTGTAGAGGTAAGTTATAAATTATTAAATATATCCAAAATCGATTTATTATTCGTTCTTACTAACAATGATGACAACAGATTGATTGCAAATGCTCTAAACCTTAAAATACACCATTCACGGTCTTGCGCAACAGCCGGCCGGCGTAGTCATTGTAGGACTGTGTATGGTTTTGCTTCCAGTGTGGCAATGCAGGACACATTCATGTACAAAGCTTCCCGCACTGCAGGCGCCGCGCAGGATTGTAAATGATGCACTTTAAATTGTAGTGTTACTCTGCTATAAGAGTGAATTCAAGCGGAAATAATTTTGATGCGGACTCTTCAGCGTTAGATTTGTTACTAATTAGTAACATTTTCTAATGGGTAGTTAACGCTATGAACGACAGCTCTAGCTCTCGAGAGCTAGTTAGCTCTTCTAGGTTTCATCGTACTATTGATTGTCAAGAACTACAGAAATTAATTAACAAAATTCACTCAACCAATTTTGTGTCATCTTGGAAGTATGTACCTACGAAAATCTTGATAAAATATGTAAGTATATATAAAATTCAGGTCTTTTAATTAATCTTCTCAGTAGCGGCCGCGTTACGATCCGGTGGAACCTATGTAAGAAATTATTTTTTTGTGAGGGCCTTCGCGAGGTCAATACATAAGACATTTTGAATTAAACTTAACCCGACCTGTAACTGATATAATAATATAATTATATATTAGCATGATTTCTAAAGGAACAAAGAATACATACAACTAACAAAATGGTAAAATAACGTAACCCACGGGCGGTTCGTTCCTTTGTGGCGAGTGAACAAAGGCTTTAATACAAATCCAATTACTATTAAACTTTCATTGCGAAGGACTGTATTGGAGAACTATGCAGTGATTTGCCCGCGTCCTTCGGGGCAACAAGTTGATGATATATTTGCTCAATCGACCGTGTAATATAGTTTCATTTATTTTACTTCACACCACACGCTTGGAAGAAATAACAATTGACTCGTATGTGAACTGCCGATAAATTACAAGAGCGATACATAACATTCGTTTATTGTAATCCTTCAGTAAGTACTATATACTCGTAATAATGTTAATGTCCTCCTGGCCGATACGATCACGATCAGCCTACGATCTTGACACAAGTGCACTCTCTCTTCCTTAATACCTCTCACAATCCGAGGGGATGAAAAATCGACCCGACCAGGGTGTGATCAGGCGCAGCACCGGTTTTTTACATGCCCATCCGACGCATGGATCATCTTATTTTACAGACAATCAGGTGATCGGCCTGCATTGTCCTAGCCTGGCAGGAACAACTACACAAAGAGGTTTTCAAAGCTAGCGGCCCAAGCCACATAGGCTACAAAAACTATATAAAACGTATGTAAAAGAACTAAACTCGCAATGGTCTTACACACTATATAAAGTCAGTTAATATACATCTGAACCAGCAGATTTCAATGAATTATGAAGATAGGAAGCTTACTGCATACAACATAAAACTGTAAACCTGTATATTGTAAAAAAAACCAACACTAAACTCATAAATTTAATCAATAGGTAATGTTATTTTGTATCGTTTCAATCAACAATTGAAACAAAATCTATCTCATCAAAATGTATGAACTCTTGTTTCTCGTTTTTTAAAACCCGAAGAGTGTTAAATTAAATTTGAGTTTTAGTAGACGTAATGCATCTAATCATGCAAAATTATCACCAACTCTTGGTGTAACTTGGGAAAACTTGTAATAACGTTGTCTTGCCGACAGAAACAACTTGATGCGAGACGAGGTGTCAACGTGTCGGTCGCATTTTCAAGCGAAATTAGTATTGAGTGAGTCGCGTTAGGTGGCGGCCTTTAAATCTCTAGTTTATAAGTATCATCTATGCCTTTAATCTCGTGAGACGTGATTGCTATCTATCGTGCTCCTTTTTATTCAATTTTCATATTATTTGTTTCATTATTTTAGCGAAGCATACTATTGGTATAACGGGCTGGTTTCCGCAACTCAAAGCGCATATTTTGCGTGCGGGTTGGAATGGATTTATTTGATCCAGCATAACTCCTCCAGAAAACATAATGTTGTCTTTTGTTTACGCGAATACTATACACTGTAATTAATTTACTCTTACGGAATATATCGCGGTTTATTTTACGTTTCCGACCAAGGATGATTCGGGAGGATATTGAAATCAAAAAAACAACCTTCTCAATTTCCTTAAAAATATACCTACCCTAAAATTATATGTCATTAACTCATTACCTACCCAAACAATGGTAATTTTAGCAACAACGCACTTGAATACATTTCTAAGAAGCGGGCTTCTTCGGGAATATGAAGACCGGAACAGACCCGATCTTGTTGTTCATCCCACGCGTCTCCACAGAACAGGCAAATCGTTTATGTGCCAAAGTATACGCTTTTATAACAAACTGCCACAGGATATCCGAGATCTTCCAATAAATCAATTTAAACCTTTGATAAAAAACCGATTGTCAAAAAAGGCTTATTATAAAATCTCGGAATACTTGGAGGAAAACTTCGTGGGCTTGAACTGCTCAACTCATGCAAGCTTAGAATTTTAAGGCTACTTTTGTGTAATTTGTAAAACTGTTTACATTATTTTTTTTTAAAATATGACAAAAAAGACAAGCCCGCTGAGTTTCTTGCCGGATCTTCTCAGTAGCGGCCGCATTACGATCCGGTGGTAGTTTGTAAAAATGATTTTTGTGTAAGTGCCTCCGTGGGCCTATACATAATTAAGAGATTTTGACTTTGACTTTGATGTAATGTACCATATGTAACTTAATATTTAAGTTGTTTAAGTTATATATTTATAGTTATATAAAAAAACTTGTAAGCTACTCGTACAGCTTATAGATTAAGCAGCTTAGAATAGTGCTATGTTCAAGAAGATCCAATATTCATGCTCACAGAAGCTACGTCAGCGAATGTATTTATATGTTTCTTACATACATATGTACACAGACACAACCACACACGATAGTGTGGCGAACTGGTGCATAAACCGTGCGCACTTGTTGAGAAGTAGGTACCTACCTTCTACGAGTACGTACGAGTGAGCAACGGAGTGGCTACGGGCTACAGCAGCTTAGTGCCGTTAGTGCCGCGCGCTGCGACTTCGACGACCCCACTACGGCTTAGTTCCGCAATTCTGCACCGACCTTGTATTCATCCACCTGCTATAACTTTTTAAGGAATCCTATATCCTGTTTATGCTATGGCGAGGGCTATGCTCGGAGTTTCTTTGCGCGACATAATCCGTAATGAGAAAATTCGCCGAAGAACCAAGGTCACCGGTTGAAGTGACAATGGGCAGGCCACATCGCTCGAAGAACTGATAACCGATGGGGACGAAACGTTCTCGAGTAGCGACCACGAACCGGAAGACATAGCGTTGGCCTCCCACTAGGTGGACAGACGACATTGTGAGCGTCGCAGGTAACCGGTGGATGCAAATAGCCAATAGTCGTTCATTGTGGCGTTCTATAGGGAGGCCTATGTTCAGCAGAGGACGTCTTCTGGCTGGAGATGATGATATCTTGTATACTATGTATTTTTCAAGTGTGCGTGGATGGCCAAATCCTAATCTATGAGGAATAGCAAAAAATCAAAGGTGTCTGGGGCCCGATTTTGATGAACACTAAAACGGCATCATTGGACTTTTGAGGAATCAATATTTCTAGCCAGGAATCGAAGCTGTTGATTTTACAATAAATAACACAACCTGTATACGGTACCAGACTGCGGTACCAGAATGCGCTAACAGCTCAGTAGGCCAGCGCTTGCCTTGGAAACAAGGTGTGCAGGTTCGAACCTTTGATTTCTTTAATTAATCTTGTGCGAATTGTCTTTGTGCGATTGTTACCAGCATTCGGTAAAGAAAAATATCGCGAGGAAACCTACATGTCTAAGAAAGCTAACTACTAGCTTTCGAATGACGTGAAATCCGCCAACCGGCACTTCATTTTCGTTTGCTGTCCGTGATACCACCAGTAGTACAACCAGTCGTACCACGGACAATTATTTTTGTCCGTGACACCACTGGGGGTACTACGGACAACTCCGTGGTACCACCAGAGATAAATTAATTACATTTATATGTAATACATATTTCATTAATTTCGTTCATTTTGTAATCGTTTACGTAGTAGAGATGTGGTATTGAATAATAAAATCTAAAAAAATATTACCGGAAGTACTAGGGTAGCATAAAATAGAAGGTGCATAATCTTGTGCCTTATCTTGTGTGAGCATGAATGTGGTCTAGAGCTAGAGTGGTAGGTGGTGGTGTTTATACTAGAAGTACCAGGGAAGCATAGGACATAAGGGAAGAGTCCTCAAGACCACCTCCAATGCAATGTCCAATATGATTTTAACTACGTCCAGGATGTACCTACTGAAGATGTGGTACCTACCTATTAAGTAGTAGCTAACATATTTTATAGCAGAAGCACCAGGGAAGCACAAGATACAAGGATATCTCACCTCTTGACACATCCGTTAC
The DNA here is from genome assembly GCA_911728495.1 of Furcula furcula. NCBI lineage: Eukaryota > Metazoa > Arthropoda > Insecta > Lepidoptera > Notodontidae > Furcula > Furcula furcula. Next base: position 16,055,430 of record OU452249.1, on the reverse strand, counting down.
CCTCCCGGCCGTCACCTCTTGATTCGCGAAACTAATCAAAACTAGTATAAAGCCAGACACACTCTGGATATCACAAGACGTGAAGACTTCTCCAAAAGTCCTTTTTTTTTTTTTTTTTGACGCGGGGGAAATCTTCGAAAGATCCCCGGGAGCTGTGGGGCTCGACCGGGGTATGTGGGATTCTTACCCACTAAAACCCCCGCGGCTGTCGCATCGGCACATGAGAGGGGAGACCCCAGGGCTCTCCGGTGGGATCTGCACCAGGGGCCCCTCAGTGCCTTGCCTTTGAGCCCGCCGCCGGGGGGCGCATTGTAGCCCCCCGGGAACCAGTCACGGTGCTCACGGGGACGGGGGTCGCAACCCCGCCGCCGTCCTCCTCGGAGTCGCCGCCGTACTCAATGGACGCTCAAGGGGCCCACACCCCGAGCGTCCAGCGACTCCGAAGTCTCCAAAAGTCCTATGCTAACCTGGTACATGTACTAACTTTTATTGCTCAATACCACATCCCTAGTTTATTCTGGTTCTACGAGTAGTATATAAATTTTTTTTTTAAATTTCATGTGTTGGTCTAAAATTCAATGTTGTACAATACAAACAGTCCAACTAAGGTACCAAATGAACGAAAATAATGAAATATTATTTAAATCTAATTATTTTATCTCTGGTGGTACCACGGAGTTGTCCGTAGTACCCCAGTGGTACCACGGACAAAAAAAAATTGTCCGCGGTACCACTGGTGGTACTATTGGGGGTACCACGGACAACAAACGCTCATTTTGAAGGAAGGCCCATGCCGAACAGTAGGACATAAACAAGGGCTGGTATTATTATTTTTACCACAACCTGTATTATTACACCATCCGACAGTGTCGCTAGTAAGGATCCAGTTCTGGGAAGTAATGACCTACAAACTAAATAATTACTCAGTTTAGTTTTAGTGTTTATCAAAATTGGCCCTGAGAGTCCTTTGAATACTTTTCGTAGTTACAGATTTGACCATCCACATACACTTGAAAAATTCTGCTAAGACCTCATGTATTAATTAAAGTTTTTGTTATACAACAGGTGATTTTCCGCCCTTTTTCTTTACCTATAAAGTTTTAAACTTCATCATCATCAACAGACGCTGGCGTCCACTGCAGAACAAAGGCCTCGCCCTTAGTAGGGAGGGGTTGCCATAATCCCCACGCTTGGCAGGCGCCTTGGGGATCGCAGTATAAGTGGTAGGTAATCCAATAGAAAGACGCTGCTGCCCGTCTTCTTGTTTTCCCTTAGTCGCCTCTTACGGACACCCAACTGGAGGAGATGAGGGGATGCTATTCTAAACCTGACACCCCACGAGGGGTTTTAAACTTAATATGTTACAAATAAATAATTTCTTCTTTTGTAAAAAAATTTTGAAAATGTGGTTGTATGATGTAGCAAGAAATGGGGTCAATTGCACAGTTGCCATTTTTGCGAGTAACTGTAGTTCAAATATGGGGTTCGGCAGTCGCTTACATTCCACCGCCTTGTTATAAAGTGTCCTCAAATTGCAATACCGGATCCGAAATAAAGTCCAGACCGTATATGAAACCGCCTTTATTTATCACCCAACCGTCAGGTCCATAACGAAATATTTACGCAAAAATATAAAATCTTTCCAAGAAATTTCCTAAATGAATAATAATAATTTACCTGAACCCCAAAAAAATTGTGTAGTTACGTAAGCAGGCAGATGAGGATAGAGAGTTTATTTTAACCCACTAGTAAAACAAATAGAGATAATTTAATATTTTACATTCCAACATTTTTAATAAATAATATTTTTATATAATTTTAAATATTTTTCAAATAAATAAAAAATGTTTTTACGGTTACGAGGAACACTGAAACAGGTAATGAGTATTAAGTACAACCTGATAGAATTTGCATATTTTTTTGTGTATATAATTAACTGATTTTGACACAATATTAATGTGGAAATGCATCATCGATTTTGTAATTAATTATTTTTCCCTTGTACAAATTAAGAGGGCAAGAACTTAATAAAAAACGAAGGACAAAACGAAACATTTTATGAAATATTTTATAAAATTGTAGATCGAATGTATTTAATAACTACAATACCCATTAGTGTAATTGGAATTTAATCTTTAGAATTCAGTATCAAGATTCTAGTCTCTTTGTATATTACAATTACTATGAATTGATTTTATCTCATTGCAATAACGCTACACTATACTAAAATATATGATTGACATCAGTGACATATGGCCACACGCACAAACCTCAATTAGTCATTTTTTATAGTGATTACTAGCTGACCCGCGCAACTCCGCCCGCGCCTTTTTTATGGTTTTAGACGCCCGCATAGGCTTATTATGTGAATATTAAACATTTTTAATAGTATTAGATACATAGGTACTCGTCTTATAAATAACCGGGGCTTTCAAAAAATCTTTTATTTACCATCTGAAGCACGGAAGCGCTTAGAATGGAATTAAATGTTCATCCATCTATCTACCTTGTCTTGTGTTGCTTAACCTTAACCTAGCGGTATGAAAAATAGATGTTGGCTGATTCTCATACCTACCAAACACACATTAAAAATTTTATAACAATCGGTCGAGCCGTTTCGGAGGAGTTCGACCACAAACACGATGACACGAGAATTCTATATATTACATTTCCACTCTCGGAGCCGTATATTTTTTAATAAAAATACACTAAACTTAAAAAAAAAGTATAAGTATACTCAATAATTGGAGTATGAGATAATCGATATCTCTACCCACTATCAGAGTATAAAAAATTTATTAACTTCGATTTTTGGATTAATCCAATTTTAAATACTGGATTATTGATGTTTCCAAGTGCTGCAGTAAAGTAATTAAAAGTTAAATTATAATTTTTACATTATTATGTTTTCATTAATATTTGTCTAAAACATATTATCTTACATTATAAAAGATTGTGCCTGAAAGCTTTTTACGCTGTGAAATGTATGCAAACGACGCCTGACATGGCTCACTAAATATGTATTAAGTAAATGAAAAAAGTCAAAGATTCTAGGCAGTCGGTGTTTAGTTGACTTCTGTGACAGACTATGGCATCACCAAATCATTGATAGAAATAGTCTAAATCCATGCATTCGTTAGGGAGCTACGATGCTACAGACAGATGTACACAAACTCTTCAAACTTATAACACCCCTCTTTGGTGCGTCGGGAGCTGCAAAATAAACGAATCAATACCGGTTTGTTGGTAAATACTTTATCATACGTAGGTTCTTTCCATAAATCGCTATGGTAATATCAGAACCTACATTTCATTGTACCTATAGTATCTACAAGAAAATCTTCACTTAATTTGATACTCTCTATTACCTACTAAAATGGTGGTAGGTATTTTTATCATTTATAGCAGCATATCTGCGCTCAGAATGAAAAAGGTTTTCATATCCGATAATGAAGTGGTTCGGCCGGGACATAATGTACACGTACATATGTATGTAGGTAAATGCTGGTTTCTTAGTATTATTTGGATACAGATTTGGGTCAGTATTCGTTTAACCAAGCAACACGTTGTTAAGGTATACAAAATGTTAGTTAAGTGGTAAAGAAATTAATTTACGTGTCTTAAATGTTCCTCAATTATTTTACTATTCAATGGCTGGAAGGACGACATGAACGTCATGGATCATCTAACTTTCCAGGTCAGGTGATCGATTGTCCTGACCAGTACACCACAACATAGTTCTTGATCCGCGCAGGATTTGAAACCCCAACCTCTACTTTCCAAAGCAAGCAGATTTATGTAGGTCCACGAGCTAGTGCTAAGCGGGTAGCTAAGGATATGGATATGCTGATCTGGTGTATCTGATAATTTTGTCTCTTACTGCGTAGATCGGACCAACAATAACAACTAAGAAGACCTGAGGGTACACCGGCATAATTGTGACATAAGGACGTTCAACATCTCAGTCCTCCCGTGACCATGGGTGCTGCAAAGCATTCGAAACGTCGGGATAGTAAAATCTAAAATAAACCGCGATAAAATCCGTAAAAGTAGTTTGATTTCAATGGTATATCTGATATAATATATGAGTCGTCTTTAATCAAAGGCGGCTATCTACACTTTAACCCATTTTTGAAATCGCATAAAACCTGATTACAAAAAGCAACGCAACTGCTTGAAATCACCGTAGAGCCAACACTTGAATACGCACCTGTGATTGGCTGGGACATGATGATCTGAATTATGGCCGTATTTGATTCTATACGTAACTTTGGAGAAGATTTACAAGTCATAGATGGCCGCCTTTGATTCTATACGACTCATATATCACATTCGCAAATTCGTCTCACGAAGTTTTGCCCTACACAAAAATCCCACACATATGTATACTATCTTTGATACCCTAAAGCATGTTGACATGTACACAGGTAAGCCATATTACAAATTCCAATCGAATGTCAGCCCGAACAAGGAAAAAAGAACAGTCAAATTTTGATCCAATCGGATTCTGGGCATTCAATTGGGAATCGCCAAAAAGAAAAAGGCGTACGGGAGGCGATGAACCATCGAACCATTTTGTCGCTTTACGAGTATTTTAGCTTCACGTAGCAATGTCGGAGCTATCTTCGGTCCTTGTTTATGAGGTTACTCTGGCAATACTGTATCAATATTCGGTCGCATATCAGCGGTAATTGGATCCATTCGGAAGATCGATTGCTCAATAAATTTACCGTCAGTTGGTTGTCTCATCTCAATCATCCTTTAGATATTATATACAATTTATAATAAATTTATTTCTTTCCTTGATAATTTACTAATACCTTATATATTATAACCTTAGCCGTGGGGTGCCCGGGTAAGAATAGCACCCTCCCATCTCCTCCCGTTGGGTGTTCGTAGGAGGCGACTAAGGGAAAACAAGGAGACGGGCAGCAGCGTCTTTCTATTGGATTACCTACCACCTATACTGCGATTCCCAAGCCACCTGCCAAGCGTGGGGATTATGGCAATCCCTACTTTCTAAGGGAGAAGCCTTTGTTCAGCAGTGGACGCGTTTAGGCTGCTGATGATGATGACCCTTAGCAGGTGTACTGTCCATCCTTTGGAGTCGCTAGTCGTTTCGGACGTGAGCCCTAGATGTCCATCGAGTAAGGCGGCGACTCCGAGGAGGAAGGCGGCGGGGTTGCGACTCCTATCTACGTGAGCGCCGTGACAGTTTCCCGGGTGGACTATAACCTTCGAGCGACGGACTCAAAGGCTAGGCACTGACGGTTACCTGATGCAGATCCCACCGGAGAGCTCAAATCCCCCCTGTTAGGGCCGCGAGGGTTATAGTGGGCAAGCTCATACCCCGGTTGACCCCACAGGGTCCGAGGAACCTATTGAAGGATTCCACCGGTCCTATGATCATGGGACTATCGAGATACTACCGTAGTAGTGGTCACTTTGCAGCAATGCGTCTGTGTTCCGGTGTGAAAGGTACTCAAAAGACTTAATAAGTAATATTTCGGTATCGGTGTTTGTAGTATCCTAATAACGATCTTCATTTTCCTGCGCCGCCCGCAGTTATCTCTATGACTGCACTTGCCCTACGATGCAAAGCTCACAACAAAAGCAAGAGCGCGGACGTTCAAACTTAAAATAAAGTTTTTTTTGTCACAAACAATTGAGAATCTCACATACGTCATAACACTGTATTCATGCATTCATGCATGAGTTATAAGGAAACACTCGACAATGAAAAATCAACGTTAAATCTAGGTCATTGCACACCCTGCTCGTTTGGGTCAGTAGTCAACATTTCGCTTTGTGTGTGTTTAATGTGGGTGACAGAAATATAGAGGATATTGCTGTTATTGTAAGAACTCAGAGCACATTTTTGTTCTGAGTATCACGAAAGTGTATAAAAGTACACAATGATGACAAACATAGCTATGAAGAACGACTGAAACTGAACAACATATAGGAGCTGGTACATTTACTTCGTGGTGGATCTCTTGTACAAGAAAGGTACTTCTTCAGTGACAGGTATTCTGCCATCAAGCAGCAATTTAAAAATATTACTGTTTTTTTTTAAGTGAAACTTCTTATGCGACTTCCAAAAATGTTATCACATAACGCGTCAAGCGTTAAATGAGTCACCTTAACGCGTTATCGCTTAACGCGTTAAGTGATAGGTGTTAAACGATAGGCGATAGGCGTGGGCGAGTTGGCTTGAGTTCATTTGAGTTAGTTTGAGTGTTGGTTTGAGTGTTGGTTTGAGTGTTGGTTTGAGTGTTGGTTTGAGTGTTGGTTTGAGTGTTGGTTTGAGAGTTGGTTTGAGAGTTGGTTTGAGAGTTGGTTTGAGAGTTGGTTTGAGAGTTGGTTTGAGAGTTGGGTTGAGAGTTGGTTTGAGAGTTGGTTTGAGTGTTGGTTTGAGTGTTGGTTTGAGTGTAGGTTTGAGAGTTGGTTTGAGAGTTGGTTTGAGAGTTGGTTTGAGTTGGTTTGAGAGTTGGTTTGAGTGTTGGTTTGAGTGTTGGTTTGAGTGTTGGTTTGAGAGTTGGTTTGAGAGTTGGTTTGAGAGTTGGTTTGAGAGTTGGTTTGAGAGTTGGTTTGAGAGTTGGGTTGAGAGTTGGTTTGAGAGTTGGTTTGAGTGTTGGTTTGAGTGTTGGTTTGAGTGTAGGTTTGAGAGTTGGTTTGAGAGTTGGTTTGAGAGTTGGTTTGAGTTGGTTTGAGAGTTGGTTTGAGAGTTGGTTTGAGTGTTGGTTTGAGTGTTGGTTTGAGTGTAGGTTTGAGAGTTGGTTTGAGAGTTGGTTTGAGAGTTGGTTTGAGTTGGTTTGAGAGTTGGTTTGAGAGTTGGGTTGAGAGTTGGTTTGAGAGTTGGTTTGAGTGTTGGTTTGAGTGTTGGTTTGAATGTAGGTTTGAGAGTTGGTTTGAGAGTTGGTTTGAGAGTTGGTTTGAGAGTTGGTTTGAGAGTTGGTTTGAGAGTTGGTTTGAGAGTTGGTTTGAGAGTTGGTTTGAGAGTTGGTTTGAGAGTTGGTTTGAGAGTTGAGTTGAGTTGAGTTGGTTAGTGTGTGTGTGTGTGAGTGAGTGAGTGAGTGAGGGGCCGACCGACCGACCGACCGATCCACTGAGCGAGAATGAAGTTTCACTTCTTCCGCGCGGAGGGACTCCACGCACGCACATTTTTTTTTTTGTAAAGGGCACTGCTTGTGAAATTCTCGGACTCAACAGACTTTATTTTTTAATCGTCTTGTTAATGGTCAAAAAAAACAAACGTCTACGTCTACGTTTGCTTGTTGTCGTCGTTTGTATGTTAGTAGTAATTTTCTATAAAATAAATAAAGTCAAATTATTAATTCACTGGAGTAAACTGACGTTTGCTGTGTTACCAGTTTTAGGTGAAAAAAAATTACCAGAAGTTAGAAGCCAAATGATAAATAAGATGACGGCGTGTCACGGCATGTGTAAAGGTCCAAGGTCAAGTCACTCCAACCGACTTGGTGTATTTGTGATGTTTTTAAGATAGAATTATATAGCCCATGCAGCCTTGTCGTTCGTCAATTTTAGTAGTTTTATTTATAGTAATCATTTATTTACAAGTAAATATAATTAATATTATAAATTATTGTTAGTATTAGGTATGTTTCCATTAACATTGAGTAAGTGATTGAATCACTATAGAACGGGAACATCACTACTACTATTAATATTATTTTACAAAGTGTTATTTTAAGTTATTTAAGTTATTTTAGCAAATGTCAGTTTACAGAATTAATATTACTTAATTGGACTTTAGGTCCCTTGTGATACCATCCAGGTATTTTCCCTCGCAGTGTTAGATAATCGGACACCTACGGTGACAAGAGCTTTTTAGTTTACTGGATTCAAGAAACTTAATAGCCTATACCTTATATATCTTTATACCATTGCCCGTAGCGTTTTTTTACTATCGTATGTTTACAAATGTTGTCTAAGTTGTTATGCTCCGGTGTAACAGGCGGACCGTAAATGCATTTCAGCTGTTATGCTCCGGTGTAATAGGCGGACGGCAAATGCATTTCGGAAGATTACCGGAATCCAAACGCCGAGTCAGTGGGAATTGATTGTGACATGCCACCGTCACCGGCCACCCGGCAGGGCCTGCCACCTGTATTCTTGCCACAAGCATCGGGCAATTATCACTCGTTTTTAGTTAGATTTAAATAATATTAAATTAATGTATTTTTTTTATTAATTAAATAGTTATTAATAAATCTGGTTTTTTATGTCAATCCGGCTGTGGAAACCTTAAGTGGCGCAGTCACGGTAGCATTCTCGAAGCAGTGCGCGGCGCGTAAAAAGGACTCTAGCATCGATCCTGTCGGCTCCGCATAGCCGCTGCGTGTGCTTTCTAGCCTTCATCGAGAATCCAGAAGAACCACGGTGATCTACAGCCCGGAGCATCCAGACATTGATGCCGACATAAAGATACCAATGTTGCAAGTCCTTGAATCGTTCAAGTATTTGCTAATCCTTATTTCTATTAGTCAGACTATCCTTTATATAAGAATCCCCTATATACGTAGAATGAAATTAAATACGTAAGTAGGTACATTTATTTTAAATTGTATTATTAAGATAACAGGTCCCACTGGTCTGTCAATTAACTCCAATGATATTCCAGAAAACTGGATTGATATATGGAGTCTTCTTAGACAGACAGTAGTTTCTAGCAGTTTCCAAGATTTTTAGTTTAGTTTTTAGTATTACAATGAATTACTCTTATATAAATTTAAAAGAAACTGTTCTGGCCACTATTGCTGCTAAGCGAATCTTTTATAAAAAGTTGACCTTGCAGTGTCATTTAAGTGACCTTAAACTATTGTTAGGCTCTAGGATACGTTACATGTATCCTGAAATCATGGAAAAGGCGGGCGGTACCACTAAAATAGATTGGCTACCGGAACCCCCTGACCCTCCTGATGATTCATGCGATTAAAGCATACAAAATAGCGACAGCTACTCGCTATAAATGTCATGTCAGTCTATCGAAGACTGGATGATTCCTCTTAGATATTAGGCAACGTAGTTTATAATCAGTATAGAATAGGCTAGGTACCAGTTAAGATTAGCCGGACCGAGGCTACTAACGAAATCATACAAGATTTCATTAGGTATGCCCATTTAGGTCAGGTATTACGTATTTTAGGAGAAAATTAGGTTAGACTGCACTAGAATTCAGATTACGTTTTAACAAAAAAAAATATATATTATATTATCCTTTCCCAAGTTCAATTTTTTATATAGGATATATTTTTATATATTATCTATAGTAAGTACCTAAAAAAAAAGTATTCTGATATCCTTACACCCCTTTATCCATTCCTGGCAAAATACGAAGGACGATACAGGTACATAGAGGCTGAATGCCCGAAGATCCAAAAAATGGTATATTTTCAATGAAAACCATGGCATCCAGAACCAGTCGTCGAAACGAAATATTATATCCAACAACCCACTGTCATCCAGCTGAGGACAGCTCTGCAACCCAGTCAAGATTACGTTCCCGTTCAACAGGAATTTCACCATGTATTCTACCAGTTTGAGTTGATAGGCATTTCACTATGTTGAGAATTATGGACACGGAACTCATGCCTTTGGACTTCAAGACGAACGTGAATTACGAGTACACTACAATTTCAATCTACGTAATTACATAATATTCTCTGGACTACTTTTTCGGAAAAAGCGTATGAAGAAGTCGCCAATTGCTACTGTCAGCGACATCGCAATGGTCCTGAAGAACAAAGGATTTATAATGTCTCGAGCAGCGCGGGAATCAATTCAGAACAACATTCAGCTCCATTTTCGACGACAGTCTTCAATGGTCGCTGATCTGAAGGGGGAGGTGTTATGCTCCGGTGTAACAGGCGGACCGTAAATGCATTTCAGCTGTTATGCTCCGGTGTAATAGGCGGACGGCAAATGCATTTCGGAAGATTACCGGAATCCAAACGCCGAGTCAGTGGGAATTGATTGTGACATGCCACCGTCACCGGCCACCCGGCAGGGCCTGCCACCTGTATTCTTGCCACAAGCATCGGGCAATTATCACTCGTTTTTAGTTAGATTTAAATAATATTAAATTAATGTATTTTTTTTATTAATTAAATAGTTATTAATAAATCTGGTTTTTTATGTCAATCCGGCTGTGGAAACCTTAAGTAAGTTGTTATCATAAACAAAAATAATGACTACTGCACAGGTAATTTGATCAATATTTTCCCAAATTGGTTCAAGAGAGTGGGCTCGAGACGTAAACATAGCGCGCTATTCCATTGAAGCATTTCCTCAGAGGCCCATGTTTATTGAAAAACTTTCAGCATTTCTCTTCCGTCCCCGAGCTCTCACCGCCTGACGCTGTCTTCGAACTACTAACTTACTTTAAACGTTCTATTCTGTTATAAAATAAACTTTGAAAAATTGTTTTAGTAATTCCGCCTTCGTTGTCCACTTAATCTGTGTAAATAGCGGAGCAAGGTGGTCTGAGTAAATCGCTCCATTAGGCAGTTAAAAGCTCGTCGCTATCGCCGAAACCTAACTCAGGCCCGTCTCCGCGTGGCTCTATATATTACATCTTTGTGCGAACGGGACGTGCCTGCTTAAAATATGTACGACATTGTCTTCCAACGCAGCCCACTCCTCATATCTTCTACTGAGTCTAGTAGTAGTAGTGGAAGTCACCTAACGGTGCATAAGATATTAGTATTACTAATATCTTACTTTCCACTAAACTTCCAAATAAACTTTATATAGCACATACATACAATACACATTTGTTAATGTAAATTATATGTAGGTATATACTTACCTGAAAATTATACATAAAATAATACATAATATATTTATTTAAGTAAATTAAAACATTTGTTCAAAGTAGTATAACCAGGATAGTCGCAATAATCAACACATAAGCATTTTACGGTCAATTATATTTTATAAACAATTGGGCAGAGTTTCCACTTACAACTGTTCTCAACGACGGTTACAGAAAGAATATCTCGAACGTTGTGACACATCGGTTTATATAGACAAACAGATAAGACAAACAAATAATCAAGAGTCATACATATACAAAAACTATTACATATTTAACATTAATTAATACTATTTAGATTGGAGATTTAATATAATTGCACCCAACTTACAATATACAATACATTAGTATCTTATTCAAAAAAAAATGCAAAATGTATAATTAATCTGCAGTAAAAATGGCCAAAGTGGCAGTAGCCAGTACAATTAAAGCGTCTACACATTAGGTAGCAAAGGCCGTACTGTGACCGAGATATGAACGTATCGGAACGGAAAAGAAATGATGATGATTACTAAGTACACAAAATTTATCATGCCCGTATGCAACGGGTTTAGTGCCCGTACCATACGGTCACTAAATGCGTTGGAAAAAGGTTACGTGCACGGCACCCGGACTGTCAGCTGTATCACAGTCTATATAATACACTACCAATGGCTCTATATGACACACAAACAAACAATATAAACAGTATTATTTTTACTGTGACGGACCAAACCTCCACTTAAAGCGCCGTCAGCGGGCGCGTAGTAGAACGACCACGTCGCCTACCATGACAAGACGTTTTGTAAATTGTCCACGGCTCGGCAGCGGCCCAGTCATAGCTCAGTTGAAGACGGAACGGTCTATGCTTCTTATTAGTTTATACAAATAATATTTTTTCCTGACATAGAACAGTCATATTAAGGTACTGGGAATACTGGAAAGTAATGTGAATTTCAATCCAACTTTAAATTTCACCAAACGATGACAGTGCGGTTCGTGGTATCAGGACGTGGCAGTGAATTAAACAATAACCATATTTGGCGCTTGTTTAAAGAGCTTATTCGAAACCAATTTATTTTTACAGTTGCCTTTTTTCTTGATACCAAAATAACCTCTCTTTTTTCACTTGACCCTGCAGACTTAAAATACGGTTTTTCAATAAGTAGGGAAACGTTTTGTCAGATACTTGAGGCCATTCTTCGATGTCCCAAAAGGTCGGAAGCCACGATTAGCCTGCGTTTGAAGTCTTTATAGCCCATCATTTACAAAGTAATGTGCGACATAAAATCAAATTTCAAAAGAGGGCACTTTTTATTTGAATACCTGAACCGTTAGTCTATATGACCCTTAGTATATAGTTACGAAGCAATAATATGTAGTTACAGAAATTTTAAACACTATTTTCACAAGTAAATTAATAAAAATTTTACTATTCATAATTATAATTCATATAGGTACTTTTTTGGGTAGTGTTTAATTCGGTTAATGGTTAAAGGAAAATAAAATATATTAAAATATATTAAAATAAAATTTTGCTCTATTTAGATACCTACCTATAACGTAATTTGTTGCTTTCCGTAGAAAGGTTATATAATTTTTTAAATAGTATATGGCTAGACAAATAATTTCTCCTTTTGTGATGTAAACAGTACGCGTACTAATGAAATTTAGAATGTTTAATAGCTACAGTAAACTATTAGTAGAATTTGTTACGAGCCAGCATGCCTCGTCAGCTTATACCTAGACCGTGGACATTTGCCGCGCATCGGACACCTACCTCATGACGTCACGGCTTCATGAGATCGCTTTCCCTTACCTAACATCGGTGGGAACAGACGCTTAGACTTTAAGGATAGATACTAAGATTATATATATATTAATAACTGTTGTGGAAGATTAATTATACGACTATAATCATTTAATCGAATATTTTATTGGAGTTCCTGTGTTCGGCGCCCCCCAAACACGTAATTAATTTCAAAACAAGGGCTCCATAACGAGTTTACATTGACTTAGTCAGATTAACAAATCCCACATATGTACAGAAAACTAGTTCTTGAAGTTATTTAATTCGCAGAATAGGCATGATGACTAATTTTGAAAAAATACTCTATAATGTACTTACGGGTCTACTATTGCCGAAAATAATAATATTTTTGTATTAAATTTTCAATTAACAGCAATATTTTCAATTTTTAAAATAGAGTTTGAATTTCATTCTAAAACGATGGCCGGTGCATGGCGCCATTTTGTGACGTCACTAAGGTGTAAATAGACATCTGTCCTAGGAATAAAAGTGAATCATTGTATGAAAGAAAAAGTTGAGATGACAGTTTGCCAGTTGTTTATTTACACAGGATTGACGTCATTCACTCTGATCAGCGTTTATTACAAAATGGCGATTAGCTCTATTTGAGTAATTTATTTGCTTAAATATCACGAAAATCTCTTTATTATTATGAAAATGAGATGCATTTTTGGAATCAGTGCAATCTGTTCTAATATTTAAAATCACTGATTTATTGGTATTGTGTTGCAGTCATCATGCCTATTATTTGGTGTATCCTAGATAGCAGTGAGGACAAAATGTTCAAAGTATAGTACAGAATTATTTTATACGTCACTGACTCTACAATCAGAAATTCTTATATTTCTCTATTGTGTGTCTGTTTTGTGTGTCTGTCTTTTATATTTCAATACTGTAACCACAATTGTTGCAATAAAGAATTTTATTTGTATATATACGGTCTGCCTAACTTTTTATAATGATATCGACAATACGCCCTAAAATTCTTAAAGTATCAACCAATTATTTATTCCTATTGCAACGAACATCTGTTTTTGATATTTTTACAGTCCACGTCCCCACCATATCATGGTTGCCCATGTAATGGCCAATTCAAAGTAATGTTGGTTGACAGTTCAATATCCCTTTTTAAAACATTATTTTTATTTTTTCAAAGTCAAAGTCAAAAATATTTATTTCAAATAGCTTAACGCTAGCACTTTTGAATGGTCATTTTTTTAAAAGCTACCACCGGATCACAACGCGGCTTCAACTGAGAAGATCCGGCAAGAAACTCAGCGGGCTTGTCATTTTTTCACATTTTTTAAACATTGTTTGTCTTGTTACAATATGATCAACATCAGCGATAGTGTGTCCTGCCCATCGTCCTGCCGTTCGGAAGATAAAATAAGAGAGAAAAGAAAAAAAATACGACAAAATTACAACAAATTAAGAGGCCAAAGGGATACCTAGTAGTCGGACCAGTCCCCCATAGCAGCACCCGCGCACAAGTTGACTCGAGCAGCAGCCATCACCATATTAGAGGTGAATTAGGGGTATAGAGGTATTAGGGGTGAATTATTTATTAAACATAGGTTATATTGTATTGCCAACCCGCACTTGGCCAGCGTGGTGGACTATGGCCTAAACCCCTTCAACTTGAAGGGAGGCCCGTGCCCAGCAGTGGGACATAAACAAGGGCTGGTATTATTATTATTTTTATTATTATATATTGTATTAAAACTTTGTGAAGCTGTAATCTGTGTGTCGGGATATTTACATAGCAGGAGATGATACCTAATAATTTAAGTGTGGGACGTTCTACTTTGTTACGCATTTTCAGAACTATATAATACCAGCCCTTGTTTACGTCCCACTGCTGGGCACGGGCCTCCCCTCAAGATGAGGGGGCTTAGGCCATAGTCCACCACACTGGCCAAGTGCGGGTTCTGGCGGACTTCACACGTCATTCGAGAGCTAGTTAAGCTTTCTCAGACATGCAGGTTTCCTCACGATGTTTTCCTTAACCGAAAGCTAGTAACAATCGCACAAACACGATTCGCACATGATTCATTGAAGAAATCAGAGGTACTGCGCACCTTGTTTCCAAGGCAAGCGCTCGCCCACTGAGCTGTTACCGCCTGTAAGAACTATATGTTAGTCTTATTCCAATACTAGCTGACCCACGCAGCTCCGCTTGCGCTATTTTTACGTTAACTAAACTTTTAATAACAGACATTCGCATCGAATACATAACCTCCTTTTTTATAGTCGGTTAAAAACTGGGACCCACTTTTTACTTGCTCTCCGAAGCACGGACCCGTTTAGTTCAAATGGCGTTAAACGGTCACCCATCTATTTAATGACTTTACCTAACGTTGCTTAACCCGATCGATTACAAAACCTTGATAACAACTCTCTATGAGTGTTCCCTTACTAATATTTATTATATTATAAAGAAAAATTGATAAAATCGGACCAAGCGTATAACCAAGTACCCATTTTGACTTTAATCCCCTCTCCCAAAAGAACAGAAAAGTAGAAAGAAGAAAAGTATCCTATGTCCTACCTCGGAGTATTAACACAAATCATGCCAAGTTTCGTTTCAATCCATCCAGTAGTTTCGGCGTGATGCTCAGCCGAGATACAGACAGACAGACAGACAGACAAACAAAAATAAAAAAAAAAACATTTTTGGCTTTAGTATCGGTTATAGAATGCCCTCCAAACATTTCACACAATTTTCAAAATATCTTCAATGTACAGAATTTGACCCGTTACAGTTTTATTATATGTAAGTATAGATTTGGTTAGCATTCAAATACAAAAAAAAAATTGAATGTCTAATGATTTATTTCCCATTCCCTATCAACTTAAAGGCTGTTCTAAGAACACTCGCCTTCTATATATAGTTGACCTTTGCGTGTGAATGCTTAGAATATTGTCAGTTAGATCCAATTACATCGCGACAGCTTAGTCGTCACCACAATTAGTGAGGGACGTCGGAGTTCACTGAAGTGTGTGAAATGCTCATTTTCTTCGTAAAGCTTTAATTTACAACATCAAACGAGGGCACAACTTGTGTCGTTTAAACGCAAACATTCCCGAACCAGCAAAAAAATCTTCTTTATTCCACACCCAAACTATGCGAGATCGCTTTACAGCCTACAAATTCCAAAACGCTAGCTAGATAAAATCGGTTACTAGAATAGGCACCATATGTATTAAAGCCGAAACACTAGGAATCTTGTATGTGTCGTTCTTGTTTTGTTGTATGTTTGTCTGGTGGTATAGCGTATACCGTGGGGTGTCCTGGTAAAAATAGCACCCTCCCATTTCCTCCCGTTGCGTTAGAGAGAGGCGACTAAGAGAAAACAAGAAGACGAGCGGACGAAACAACAACTATACTGCGATCCCCAAGACGCCTGCCAAGCGTGGGGATTATGGCAACCCCTCCCTTCTGAAGGGGAGGACTTTATTCAGCAGTGGAAGTGCTTCGGCTCTTGATGATGATAACACTCAATACTAGATTATGTTGGGAAAAATAGTCATAAATGAAGAAAAAATAAAAATAACATATTATTACAATTTGATTTCCGATAGTCTCAAGAATTCTTGACACTTGTTCTTAAATTAAATGTTGAAAACCATCGATATACTAAATAAATTAAATAAACATTCACGAACAAAATGACATCTAAAATGTGGTCGCGGTGGTAGCAAACTTATCTGTGCTGGTGACGGAAACGTGAACTAACGATTTTATAATGATAATGACTTGTAGTTTGACAGTTTCATATAGACAGTAGCGACACTCCTATCGGCAAAAATAAATTTGTTAGGATGTGGCTTGTAAAGAAATAGCGACACAAGGGCGCTATTTCTCGCTACCACTTTTTGAACCGTGACACCAAATCTAGTTTATATATTATATCGATATCGATGTTGAAAACAGCCCAATTACAGTATAACTAAAAAGAGAATAACTATATATTTTGATCTGGGTATAAAACAAGCTAAGAAACCACAAAATAATAGCAAAGGTTTTAATAGTAGAAACTAAACAGACTTTTTATGGTTGACGTAGGTTATTGATCCGAAACTTCGGAGTCGCTGGACGCTCGGGGTGTGGGCCCCTTGAGCGTCCATTGAGTACGGCGGCGACTCCGAGGAGGACGGCGGCGGGGTTGCAACCCCCGTCCCCGTGAGTACCGTGTCAGGTTCCCGGGGGGCTACAATGCGCCCCCCGGCGGCGGGCTCAAAGGCAAGGCACTGAGGGGCCCCTGGTGCAGATCCCACCGGAGAGCCCTGGGGTCCCCCCTCTCATGTGCCGATGCGACAGCCCCGGGGGTTTTAGTGGGTAAGAATCCCACATACCCCGGTCGAACCCCACAGCTCCCGGGGATCTTTCGAAGATTTCCACCGCGTCAAAAAAAAAAAAAAGGTTATTGATCCTTTACCTACTTGCTGTCAGTTGACATAACATTATTCAATTGTTCCCTGAAGCGTAAAATAATACTTTAACTTTTACAAATAAACGAATATCTGTATCCATCGATTAGCTGTCTGCTGTCAGCCATACCAACTAGATTAGCTGTCACGAACAAAATGACATCGAAAATGTGGTCGCGGTTACATTTATTTACACAACTATACACGTAGCTAGAAAATGTAGAAAATAGATTTAAATAATTCGGAACGTCGGACTAATAGCAGCCTTCACATGTAGTAATAAAGTCTAATTCTGTATAAAGTAATGTTGGCACATAAAACCTTTACATCGGAGACAAAGAAAAATCAATAAAACCGCCAAAATTATACGAAAAAAGTAGTTGTTTTGACTGTACTCATTTAAAAGAAAATCTTAACCACTATAAAATAAGGTTCAAAACAGGTGTGCTTCCATTGTGTGTGTACTGACTTACAAACTTATCCGTGCTGGTGGCAAAAATGAGAACTAACTTTTTTATTATGGTAATGACGTGTAGTTTAACAGTTTCGTATAGACAGTGGCGACACGCCTATCGGCAACATTAATTTTGTCAGTCTCTAGCGGAGAAAATATCAAATAAATAATTTATATTTCGTATTATAATGATATCTTACTTATATTTATTATTTAAACTAGTAGTAATAAGAAAACGAAACGAAAAAAAAATTCCCCATCTGCAATTTTAGTATTACGATAAGTATTATATTATTTGGACAGTTTATAAACGCGCAATAAGGAATTTCGATACATCCTGTTGTCGGCTCGTACTAATTTGAAATAAGCGACAGCCTCTCTATTTTCGTGACCACTTTTCGGGCCGTGACAGCTAATCTTGTTTAGATAGTATATCGATGTCTGTATCATTGAATATGTTTGATGAACATAATTCGGGAGACAGAACTGTCTCGAAATGTTGTGGGCAACAGCAACATTTTCTATTCCTACGTCCATAGTCTCTGTGATTGTGGTATCAATATAGAATAGGTACTTGCTAAATTGCGTATATCAACACGGATTTGTGTGGAGTAGCGCGAATAAATAATAAAAACATTCTGCCGTAGGTACTTACAAAACTCAATAAGTGCCAAGTATCACTAATCCGGTTCTTTAAACCTATTTCGACACTCGACTTCGGCTCGGCTTTGGTAATTAATACTAACGGCTCTAAAAGATGAAATAAAATAAATTACTAAATGAGAAATAACGCTAATTGAAGTTCATGAGTGCGGCAGTTGTGTGACCACTGACCAATAATGCCACCTTCAAAGTAACGGTATCCTTGCGATGAATGATGTTGGGTTGTCTATGATGAGTATCGGCGCTGGTGACTGAGAGATTATCGTTCGAACCTTTAGCTGTCGACACTGTTATATTGACAGGCCCAATAGGTCGTGGATTCGATTCCCACCAAGTGTCTGGGTGTTATTTATCTATCTATGTATGTATTTACAAAGTATTAGTATCGGTTGTCTGTTTCCCATAGTAAAGGCTCTGCCTAGTTTGAGAACAGACAAGCTCTCAGCTTCTATTATTACATTATTGAAATTTCATTCGCTGCCAACGGTTTCTGACATTTGACATAACTACGCCGCAGGGACATTCTGCACTAGACGTTGCAACACGAATGTACTCGTACATATACATACTTACACTCGTAGGTGAAATAAATGTACTCTCGCGGTCACAAACTGTGTACCACCTTTAGGACGATAATCGCTTGCACGAGCCGGCCCGAAATACCGGGCGGGGTAAGCTCACGGAACGTTCAAATGATTTTGATTGAAAACTGGTACAGCGTTCGTGTCCGCGATAGTACATGCTTGGTTTTTTGCTATGCAACAGGTAACCGAACAAAATGTTCGCCTGAAAATTAGTGTCTTGTCTGCCTATCGAATGTTGTGTTGCACTGGCGTAAAATCCAACCTACATGTATGTATACCCTGTTTTTCTTTACAAAATCAAAATCGGAACATCAATGTATCATAATTATGTACCTTTTGGTTGGCCACCACCCTGGAGTCATCCCTCCTGGGTTCATATGTTCCGATTTTTAATTAGTAAAGAAAAACAGGTTAATACTATGTTAATTAGACTTAGAAGATGTGTAAACAAACATCTTCTAAGTCTAATTAATATTTGAATTTCCTTGATTAGAAATAAATAAATAAATTAAACCTACAGCTTCATAGGTTACACACAGTTGATGTGTGTTCTTAGACTATAGAATACATTTCTTTTATATGATCGAAGTGTGTGTTAAAGACTGATATAGTTTGCGAACTAAGTGCTATTAGACAATCACTCCCAACACTGTACTTAACTAAACTATTACGCAATCACATATAGTCTAAGTTCATAATAACCAACAAGTTTGCCAAGAAGCTCATAACTATGCGGGTACTCAAATTCCGAGCTATTTCTTATGAACAAATATCCTAGTTCGGAGTGTTCCTTTCAATAAGCGAACAAGAACAGGTCAAGCGTGCTACAACATCGGATCATATTTGGCTGAATTATACCGAAGTTAAATTCCTATTGGTGCTCAACCATGTCAAATCGTGGCGTCTTAGTTAAAGAGGTTTTGTGACTCAGGCCACGTGCCAGGAGTTGTACTAACTAGTCGCGTGAGAATTTCGAACGACACAGTTTGTAGTTTGACAGGAAACTATGGTGTACATAATGAATTGGCAGTGTTAACGTGTAGAGAATCACTATTCTGCGATATTGTGGGATACAAGTGCGATACGTTATGAAGGCTGACGATAGACATTTGTTTTTGTAGTTAGGGTTCAATACCTAAAAGGTAACAAGTAAAAATTATAAAAGCTCAAAAAGCCCGACTGCGAACAAATAAAATGGGTTTTAATTACATTATACGTACATACATAAAACGTATACACATACATATATATTTCAACTCGTCTCGTTAGGACCTTTCATTTGTTTTTTTTTGGATTGATGTTTTAGGAAGTAAAAAAAAATACAGAATGGCGGCTCACGGCAACCATAATAATTTTATTGGAAAAAGATATATCCTATGTCACTCCCACAAATAAGACGAATCCAAAAACATATTATAACTCGCACTCCATTAAGCCGTTCAGGCTGTAGGCCGTGCCAAAGAAATAGACATACATACTTACATACTCACGTACATACTCTCAAAAACATAACCCTCTTCCTGTGGCATTCGGGCAAAAAGGAACCCTTATGATGCGTCTTCGTCTGTCTATCACACCTATATATTTCAGGAACCAGTGATGCAATCGATTTGAAACTTGGAATACTTTTAGATCCTATTTACCCAACCTCATCACAAATGAAAACGTTTTTTTTTTGCTTCTTTTATTTTCTTTTTAATAGGGGTAGAAATGGTTCCCCAAAATTTCAAATTTTGTGACATTTTTTTGAAATAGTGAGACAATAGTCTCACTTTGAAATTTTGTTGGACCCATTTCTACCCCTATTAAAAAGAAAATAAAAGAAAAAAAGTTTTCATTTGTGATGAGGTTGGGTCGATATAATAATATCGAGTGGAATATCATATGAAAGGGCTTCATTTCCACATTTCAACTTTTATTCAAAAATAACAAAAAAATACCATTCCCTCCCCTTTTCTCCGAAGTTTGTTACGGACCACAGAGAACGTGATAGCAGAATTAAGCATTTACTTCTATTAAGTACTAGCTGACCCACGCAGCTCCGCATGCGCTATTTTTACGTTAACTAAACTTTTAATAACAGACATTCGCATCGAATACATAACCTCCTTTTTTATAGTCGGTTAAAAACTGGGACCCACTTTTTACTTGCTCTCCGAAGCACGGACCCGTTTAGTTCAAATGTCGTTAAACGGTCACCCATCTATTTAATGACCTTACCTAACGTTGCTTAACCCGATCGATTACAAAACCTTGATAACAACTCTCTATGAGTGTTCCCTTACTAATATTTATTATAATTATGAAGAAAAATTGATAAAATCGGACCAAGCGTATAACCAAGTACCCATTTTGACTTTAATCCCCTCTCCCAAAAGAACCGTGCTAGATTACGGGATAAAAAGTATCCTATGTCCTACCTCGTAGTAAGATCTTAAATCATGCCAAGTTTCATTTGAATCCATTCAGTAGTTTAGGCGTGATGCTCAGCCGTGATACAGACAGACAGACAGACAGACAGACAAAAATTAAAAAAATTACATTTTCGGCCTCAGTATCGGTTATAGAATGCCCTCCAAAAATAATTTTCAAAATATCTTCAATGTACAGAATTGGACCTGTTACAGTTTTATTATAAGTATAGATATAGATTCTGAGTGTTTTCTCCACTTTTAACCCTATAGCTTTATGATCGAGACGTATACTCGTAGCACTTCAGTAAACCAAGCCGTGTTAAGTCGTCTATCATAGCGTGCAGATGGTGCCACGCCTGTTGGTAAGCGAAACGTCTGCGAACTGTCTTTTGAACCCATAATTTCACCAGCTATAGTGCCCTTACAACAATACAATGTTGCACCGCCAATGAACGACAATTGGCTATTTGCATCCACCGTTTGTCTGCGTTTCACACAATATCGTCAGTCCACCTAGTGGGGAGCCTGTCCACGCTCATGGTAGCCATTCAAGAACCTTTCTTCCTCAACGGTTATCTGTTGTTCGAGCGATGTGGCCTGTAGCCCGATTCTCGTAATAACAAACAGTCCAAATATCGTTGACATTTTGTTGTCGTTAGATCGAAGTCCTATCCAAAATCGGTATTCTCGTATACCATATACGTAGTTCGATAGGACTTCAACTCAATTGGATCGAAAATAAACGATTAGTCAACGAGTCATTGTTCTGTACGTTTTGCTATTCCCTGATAGATGTCGTCCTAATCAATTTTTGGTCTTGGTAGGAGTTTTCTGAGATAAACTAAGAGCTTAAGGCTTTGGGAAACTCGAGATTAATTCGTTTCCGTTCCCTCCACAAACATACTAATTGTTTATTAATTAAAATACGTGTTTTTCTCTATTTATCAGTTTATTCTTCTCTCTTACTCTAATTATATTTGCCTTACAACCATCTCGCTCACACTATCTTCTAATTACTCTCTTCACTCACATCGTACGATCCTATTTTCGTCTCACTCACTCACTCCTAGCTCTCATGTTCCAACTTAGTGCTACAATCAATATATCTCTAACATGAGCTCTATCATGCCTAGTCGCGTTCCATATCCCAAATTTTACGTATTTATTTATATTTTACATATTTCGTCTTATCAGGTTTCTTTTTGTATTTCTTGCTGTGCAGACGAATTTGATAGTAAATACGTAATTCCGTGGCTCATTTAAAATTTATTTTATTACTTTGACTCGCACCACAAGAATAAGAAAAGCAAAAATCGTCTCAATTAACCAACGTTTGTTCAATGACTCTTGAATCGCGGAATTTGACGCTTACTCGATCGGTAGTGACGTCATTTTCATACGAGAATACCATTTAGTCAACGTTATAAAACGATTGAACGACGATTATTATACCAGAATACGCTCCAACGATAGTTTAATCGAACGACTTTTAAATCGTTGCCGTTGAAGTAAAATCGACGGACGTGAATACGAAAAGTGTTTCAACGACTGAGTCGCTACGTTAACGTTATTGTTTTGATTACGAGAATCAGGCTACTGGCCCAATGCCACTTCATCTTGCAGATTCTGAGAGCTATGTCGGTGTCCTTAGTTCTTTGGGGAATCTCCTGATATCGGATTATGTCACGCAAAAACACTCCAAGCGTAGCTCTCTCCATAGCTCTTTGTGTGATTTTAAGCTTTTCTAAACGGACAGCAGTAGAAGACCATTTTTCAGTACCATATGTCATCGGTTATTGAAGATTATCTATACTTATAATAAAACTGTAACGGGTCCATTTCTGTACATTGAAGATATTTTGAAAATTATATTTGGAGGATAATCGATACTAAAGCCAAAACTGTATTTTGTTTTATTTTTGTCTGTCTGTCTGTCTGTATCACGGCCGCGCATCACGCCGAAACTACTGAATGGATTCAAATGAAACTTGGCATGATTTGAGTTGATACTACGAGGTTGGTTATAGGATACTTTTTATTCTCTTGGGAGAGGGTATCAAAGTCAAAATGTGTACTTGGTTATACGCTTGGTCCAATTTTATCAATTTTTCATTACAATTATAATAAATATTAGTAAGGGAACAATTATAGACAGTTTTTATCAATGTTTGGCAATCGAGCAGGTTAAGCAACGTTAGGCAAGGTCATTAAATAGATGGGTGACCGTTTAACGCCATTTGAACTAAACGTCTCCGTGTTTTGAAGGGCAAGTAAAAGTGGGTCCCAGTTTTTAACCGACTTTAAAAAAGGATGTCATATAGTTCAGTTAACGTAAAAATAACGCGGGCGGAGCTGCGTGGGTCAGCTAGTAAATAATAAATATAGCTTCAGCTTTAAAACCGTTTATTTAGCAGACATGGCGGACATGTTATCAAAGCATTAGAACATGACAATATTCAAAACGATTAAATATAGATTACAAAACGTACTTATTATACACAAAAAAATATAGAAAAAAAACAATACTTTTCTACATTTATCTACACTATGCTATAAAAAAAATAATGGGTACACCATTGTTTTTTTATAACAGTATAGATAAATGTAGAAAGGTACTGTTTTTTTTCTATATTTTTTAAAGCTATTTCATTTCAATACGTAAAAACTTGATATAATAATACACAATTGGGTTTTTGGTGTGAAGGGCGGGCGGAATTATCTCTTACGCTTGACCGAGCTTCGATCGCTGCCTCAACGGCTCCCAAAGCCTTGTTAAGGCCTAATGACACGGGAACATCCGAATCTCCACTTATTTATACGGCATTACGGTAAATAAAATCTCTTAATAATTGAAGTGGTTAAGACAAATTGAAAGTGCAATTTTGTATAATTATCAACATAAAGATGAAATGTGTGGAAGTGGAAGCTTATATAATATATACCTATACTACATAGATAGATAGATTCTCAGAGAAACGTATACCGGACAGGGTAGAGATACCCTGTCCGGTATACGTTACTCTGTATATTCTTTACAAGATCAAAAATAGAGATCGTATACGTTTCTCTGAGAATCTATCTATCTATGTACTTAGTATATATTAAATATTATATAATATTAAATCCCTATTTCCCTTGGTCACGCCACGCAACTTGAGAACGACTTTACTGATATCTTACTTTTTTTTTTAAGTTTTCTAATACTTTGCAGAACGTTCTTGCAGAAAACGGAATTTAGAAAAATTGTATTACAGTTGACAGCTGGTATAAAATAAAATGAAACGTGAGACTATATGCAAGAGCTTTGTCTGCTAGTGTTTTTTAAAGATCATAGTTCAATAGTTATTATTTTTGCCATTTAGACGTTTCTGCCGAGTGCCGACAATCAAATGCAGATACCGTTTACCTCGCAATAGATAAATGTCCCGTGTGCGAACGAATGGAGGCGTTCCTTCAGCTAAATTATGGTCTATTCCGTATTTTTTGTTCAGCAAACACACTCACCTACCTGTGATTACGTTTAACATTTTTGACTTTAGTTTATTTTAGTTGCTGTAAATACAGATAAAGATGTAGATATTAGATCAACTTTCTAATGATTTTTTATGCCATGGAAATCATAGTTGTTGCTGAGATAAACCAAATCAACAGTGGAAAATTAATATTAGTTGTGTGTATAAAATATTCATGCATTATTCAATTACTTATAAAAAGTAGAGAAAAGAAACACATTTGAATAAAGTCCTAGTTATCTAAGACCTTGTTAAAAATTGAGTAATCGCAATAATTTTGATAATAATGCAAAAAATTATATAACCTATTTATTATTATTATACTCGTATAATACCTTAATGCTATTTAATCAGAATTCTGTCGAAACTGCGTATTTCTAACGAAATATTTATTCACATGTATAGAATATGTAATAATACCTATGTATAAACCTTAGTACTTTAATGTCTTTGCTGATCAGTGGAAAATATGACGACAGTATCTGAGCGGAAAGACAATGTCGTACAGTCATATTTTAAGCGGGTTCGCCCCGTTCACACAGTGGCGTAATTTATAAAGCCGGGCCTGAGTTATGTTCCGGCGATAGCGACGAGCTTTTAACTGCCTAATGGAGCGATTTACTCAGACCACCTTGCGCCCATTGCGCTGTTTACATTCAACTGAAACAGTAACAGGTTAAGTGGACAACTACCTATAAACATTACTGTGTGCGGTTAGAAGAAGAGTACCGTAGCTGGTGAAGTTACCGACCTCTAGAAATTTAATAACAAATCTATTAAGTGATGATTGGGAGCGCAATGCAGCTGTCTATAGGCAGGGTCGTTCCTTCCGATCAAGATAATGTCTAGCGCGATTATAAACTATCGCTATAGCCAAAGTGCAGGTGCATTACCAATATCTACTTACTAACACTATTTTTTTATACAACTAAGGCCTCGTTTACGGAGGCGCGGGGCGTCGCGCGTCGCGATGGGCGGCGCGGCCCGCACTAAGATAAAACATATGGCATTGTAAGAGTAAGAGAGAGATGCGAGACGCCACGCCACACACGACGCGCGACGCCCCGCGCCTCCGTAAACGAGGCCTAAGGCCTCGTTTACGGAAACGCGGGGCGTCGCGCGTCGCGTGTGGCGTGGCGTCTCGCGGCGCGTCGGACGTTTTTATTGTTTACGTAGCGGCGGCGCGTGAAGCGGCGCGTATCATCGCACGCGTAAACACAAACTTATAGCAATATATGATGCTGTTTATAGAGACGCGGGGCGGGAAGAGTGGCGGTGCCCGCCGCGTGCAACGGCGGTGCAACTCACTTTTCAACATACAATTTTCTTATAAAAAAAAATCGATCATATCATACTCCATTGCGATGGTGACTACGTCTGTGTTGCATGATTACCAAATAGACTGGCAGAAGGTTCCGCCAAAGGCATCGCTTCATCGAGAATCACCGCTGCGTGCGCCGCCGCGATGAACGCCGCGTGAGACGCGGCGATGCCATCCGCGGGCGCCGCCGTAAAACACGCTCCATTTCAAGCAAACGCGTGTAAAATCGCTTCTCCGTAAACACACTCATACAACGCCCTACATTTGAATTTAGTGCGGGCCGCGCCGCCACACGCGACGCGCGACGCCCCGCGCCTCCGTAAACGAGGCCTAAGGTAGCAAACAAAAATGCGGTCCGCCTGATGGTAAACAGTCACCGCAGCCTATGGACGCTAGTAATACCAGAAGAATCACTAGCGCGTTTCCGACCCTAAAGACATTAGATAGTCTAATGTTTCCGGTAATTTCACCAGCTACAGTGCTTTTCACATCGAAACACAGCAATGCTTAGGATTGCTGCTTGGTGGCAGAATATCTGACACAAGTGCACTCTCTTTTCCTTCATACGTCTCACAGTCCGATGGGACGGAAGACCGACACAACCGGGGAGAGGTTAGATGCAGGATCGACTTTTGACATGCCCATCCAACGCATGAATCATCTTACGTTAGATACAGACAATCAGGTGATCGGCCTGCATTGTACTAGCCAGTAAGGAACAACTGTACAGACCACCCCGTGGGTTTCAAACCCGCAACCGCCGGTTTGCAAAGCAAGCTGTTCCCCACTCCGCCACTTAGGCTTCAAACATACTATGAAATTAGTGGTCTGTACTGTCAGCATTTTACTATACCTACTATTGAATGTCCGGCGACAGCGAGACGGGCAGTGAGCGCCCAGTATAATAAAGCATATCCAAAGTTTTCCAATAAAACATGGACACCAATATCCATTGGAGAAGAGTACGATACTTACGGAGCGAGGGTCGACAGTAACTACACTTTAGTTCAGCCTGTAGTTCAACTATCGATCAGATGTTACGAACAAAAATACACACACTTATAAGGAATATATGCTTTTCCACTGTGGTCACAATACTATACATAATCCTCTTTACTTGTCGTAGTAGTTTCCTTCATGCTAACAAGATTATATGAACATACTTAACTAACCCTTATAAAGGTTTACTAACGGCCGAACCTACATACATTACTTATATTAAGCGTTAATCACAATTAGTTAACTGTAGTTAAATTTCTTAAGTAACGTTCGCGCCCACTGTCAAAATTTAATGCTTACTTTACAAATATTAGAATTTAAGGATGCATAGTGTGCGACTAGTGCGTCGAAAGCGACAAATCTATCGATAATTGTCGTGTGTTGCCAATACTAAACGGGTAAACAAAAGTTTTATTCTAAATATTGGCTTATTATGCAAAATATAAATATTTATTCAATACTTGTAATAAAATCAATGGTTTATGGAACAAATACAAGATAAAAACGCGTTGTTTTAATAATTCTCACAATTATTTTTTTCATGTGGCAGTGTTGGTACGCTTGACAACATTAAAAAAAAACTTCAGTGACAGCAGACACCCACAGATATTTAGATATATTTATAGTCATCATATTTTATGAGGTTATTTTAGGGCCTCCTGAGCCTGACCCGACTGTACCGACCTGTTCATAGGTAGGTACTAGGTATCTATAGCACTTTAGCCCTTGATATCTCGATCTCCCAATGAATTCAATATTATTTTTTCGTGTCGTAGTGAAACGATTGGTGTCAATCTGCAAGTACTTCTCCGGTTTATTGTCCAGAGAAAACTCGAAGAACATAGATTATTACGCCATTTACTGACGCTCTTCTCTCGTACCGCAGAGAATAATCGAATCAATGAGACCTTCAAATAAAATATCATACATATTATGTATGATATTTTATTTGAAGGTCACATAAATACGGAAAAACATATTATGTTTTTCCGTATTTATGTTATCACAGTTACAATATGCCCAAAATTATAGAGAATGACTTCTTGAAACAAATAATCTAGTTATCAGCTGTTTGTTGCCGCCATAAAATGTGTCAAAATCATTGATTAGCTAATCTAAGTAACGTCTCTCGGCCACTTAAAGTTAAGTAAGATTAACTAGCGCTAACTAAGCATTAACCCACTGAGAGCGCAAATAATTTGACATCTACACTAAGTAACGTGATAAGGATCAATTAACCCACTGTAGGTTCGGCCGTAAGGATTTACAGTTATATTACATACCTATACAGTATGAATAGTCTGAAGTTCTGTTTGTTGAAGTCGCCGTTAAAGATTGTTAAGGTAGCTCTTAATATCAGCCAGCCAGGCTATGTGGCTGCTAACTGCAACACGTCCAGTTTGTTTCAAATTGTATAGTTTGAAATTTACGATAATGAGCGATTCTATATCAAGTCGGTAGTCTTGGAGGTTGGTCCCTTTTACCCCAAAGACATAATTTACCAATTTTCAGTATAGGTAATTAGCACGCTTATAATTTCACAAGAGTCAGGTGCAAACGTTTTTCTTATACCCATAGACAGCAGTGGCGGACCGAGAGGGGTCGTAGGGGTCATGACCCCCCCAAAATCTCAAACTCATTCACGACAAATTGACAAACTTAACTTCTTGCTTTAAAACGTCTAAACAATTTTATCCAAAATAGGTTACGCACTTGAAACTCTCAGATGCACGGCGGGAATCGAACCCACGACCTATTGGCTAGCGGCCAGGGCACAAGACCAGCGGGCCCGTGCACTCTCAGAGTAATTAGAATGGAGCTAGTATCGCGTCGATTCCCCGAACAAATTTTTCGTGGCACTTTTTCGGGGTGCGGGAGGCGAAGTAAACACACACAGATACAATTTTACGCATAACCACACTATAATAAACTCGCAACACATTCAAAAAGTTACGCACACAAATAAAGAATGACCTGACCATATGACCAAAATTTGGCAGAGGGGTTAGCGCATCATGATCTCTCCAGTGGTATCTCTTCTAAGCGTGCACTATAACACCGCCCCCCCCCCACCCCAAAATCGTTGGCTGTGACTGCGCCTGATAGACAGTTGCATTGCATTGCCAATCGTCATCTGAGACATTAGTTATCCATTTACTTGGATCCATTATCTTACACATACATTCATTATATGCGACAGAATAGCTGAGATCGCTGTGATGCCTACCTATTATAGATTTCTAGCACTAGCAGGCCCTCGTGCAAGTCCACTAAGGAAAAGATACTGTAGAAACTAATGTATGTATCTTTATTCAACGTATGGGTATAGGTATAAAATTTACGTAAATAAAACAGTCAAAAGTAACTCTAATAATACCTAGCATAAAGTAATAAATTAAATGATCAACGACCAACAATCACGTAATGGATTGTCCAATTGATTCGCTACAATTGTCATTAGAAGAAACAATTAGGTCGATAGTGGATTACTGAGGGTGATTGCGTCGTGGAACGAGGTATTTGTGTCACATTGAGCGATCGATCCAACCAGCCAATTACTGCCAATACACGACCGAATATTGTTCTCGATACAACGGTTCAACGAGTGTGACGTCATGTAAGGGTTGGTACATAAGGTGCGCATCGGTGGCCTACGCTCACGATCGGAGCGGAGTCGACAAACCGCAACATATCGCTACGAGATGTGCGACAACTTAAAGGTTTAACCCTATTCTACTCGATTTCTACATATACCTATTTGACCGCAATTTAATGTTTCACTATCTATTTCAACCAGTATTGTTTGTATAATAACTTTAATAACGTTATAAATAAAACAAACGAATTACAACTGCCTTTTCATTGTATTATTTTACTGCTCGTATCTATATAAAAAGTTAAAATGGATAACTTCCATCTGCGATGCTAAAATTGAATTTGCAATGAATAGAATTATTAAATAAATAATTTATTAAGACTCGAATTATTATGACACTGCATACTGCTGCTGTTATATCACACAATATTGTACTCAATATTGTCGACAAAAAATTCAATTGCGAAAAAAAAATTGTCAAATAAGCTAGTTTGGCGATCTGTGAGTCCAGTACTTTGTCTTTGGTGGCATTTCACTGTTCATTAGTTCTGGAAGTGCGTGTATACCTACTACAGAGGCGGCGGCAGCATCGCGCGGGCCACGCGCTCTGCACGCTGTCGAGTGAGCCTCGAGATTTGGAGAGCTCTCGTCGCAACGTGCTGCACAGCCGAGCCGCGATGTTTATGTATTACTTGCCGCCGACACAATACAGTTACAACTTACCACTACTTTAATGTAATTCTTTAAAAAATCTCGGTTTATATTTGGACTCTGTAGTAATAAATATCAAGGAGATCCTTTAAGGTCGAAGGAAAACAATACATAGATAGAAACTTGATGATGGGTTGACCGGAACAGTTTGGAAAGTTAACTAGTTAGCAGAAATCGTAGCGGAAGACGTTTTTGCCTAGAAGTGACGGGGAGTTCTGTATCTGACACTTCGGAGAGCTAGTTTTTTAAATGTAAAAAAATCGAATAATAACTAGGTTCGGCTGAGGGTAAGCGAGACGCCTAAAGACACACCACCGCCTATAGACCTGCATTGAACGGCCTCTTGTCACCCGAGACATATCACTAGGCTACAGCCCTTCACACCGGAGCAATGTCTACCCTATACTGCTTGGCAGCATACCATCTGACACTGCGATGGTACCTATCTTTTTTTTTACGTGGGGAAGTCCTCATGGATACCCGCGCTGCTCGCTGGTTGTGTCGGACTCGTACCGACTAAAACCACGGTGTCCTCATCCCGCTTTGGATGGTGGGCCCCGGGAACGTACCATCGTACTCATCCGGTTCCCGCCAGCGGCCGTCTGCCTTGCGGCGGACACTTCCTCGTCTGTGGGGTGTATAAAGCCCACAGACTCGTCCACGGGTGTATAAAGCCCGGGGACTCCTCAACCGGGAGCAGTGGAACCTGGACATTCCCTTGCTGTAGAAAGCCACAACCTGTACAAACATTTAAAGGTCCACGTCCGCTATAGTCATTTGTTACTTCAGTTGTACGGTCGGCGTGAAGTAAATAAATGAAACAGCCGATTGAACAAATATTTCCGGCCCGAAGGACGTGGAAAAATCACAGTGTAGTTCCTTGATTGCGTCCTTCGCAATAAAAGTTTAATAGTAATTTGATTGGTATTGAATCCTTTGTCCGTTCGCCGAGGCCGGAGGGTATATTTTTTAACCCCTACTTTCTTATATGCGAACGCTAGGAATGAACAAATGAAATAAAAATAAATATTAAATAAAACCTAAGTAGGTACTTCAACCGACACCGCACTAAAAAGTGAAAAATAACTTAAATATTATTGAAGTTGGTGCTGGTCTGTCGACTCTGGTGTTACCGTGTTTATTTTAGCACCAACTTCAATAATATTTGTTAATTTTCACTTTTTAGTGTGGTGTCTGTTGAAGCTGGTTTTTTTTTTATTTATTCTTTTTCACAACACAGGTCATGTTCAGTCATTTATTATGATTTTCTTTTCATGTGTCAGTTTTTCTATTTTATTATTTGTTAGCGAATCGGATTTAGATGTTATGGTACCATTTTTTTTTTTTTGACGCGGGGGAAATCTTCGAAAGATCCCCGGGAGCTGTGGGGCTCGACCGGGGTATGTGGGATTCTTACCCACTAAAATCCCCGCGGCTGTCGCATCGGCACATGAGGGGGGACCCCAGGGCTCTCCGGTGGGATCTGCACCAGGGGCCCCTCAGTGCCTTTGAGCCCGCCGCCGGGGGGCGCATTGTAGCCCCCCGGGAACCAGTCACGGTGCTCACGGGGACGGGGGTCGCAACCCCGCCGCCGTCCTCCTCGGAGTCGCCACCGTACTCAATGGACGCTCAAAGGGCCCACACCTTGAGCGTCCAGCGACTCCGAAGGTTGCCCGTTATTTATAGCCCCGGGCTCAGGGCTGGAGATGTTATGGTACCTAACCTAAGTACTCGAATATAAGTAAACAACATCTGTAGATTAATGACATGTAAGAAAACTGCGTAAAGAAATCTTATTTCAAGAGTATTCAATTAGACCTTATACATTTTATTCATTCATTCATATCTATTGTTGAAGAGGATTTCTGTTTAGCATAAATAATATCGTTTCATGTGCTTGGCGCTGGCTAATCGGCCCGCACCATATTTTACTGTCCCCTGCAGGCCTAGCACGACTTGCAATCTTGACAGATCGTTGTGGAGTATGACGTAGTTTTCAACACCGAAACGTCAATTCTCCATACAAAAATGTGAAATACTACGTCATAGTGACGTCATACTCACACTTGTCTGTCAAGATTGGCAAATCGTGCTAAGCCTGCTGGGACTAACGAACGATAATGATAACGCCGCTTTGTACACAGTATTGGAATTTAGCTTTGTATGTTGTAACATGTAATAAATTATAGGTAAGTACTAATTATGCTTAAAAAAAAAAATAAAAAAAAAAAAACTATTAAAATATGCTTTTTGTACTAGTAGGGTAAAAAGCAATAAATTATTATGGTACTCCGTGTTTGTAATAATTATGTAAGGTAAAAGCGCTTTTCCTCCTTGATAATACATTTATTATAAAAATAATTTTTACAAAAAAAAAGAACCGCCTTCAAAATGCAACTAAAAAGCTTGAAATAATTTCTAAGAATTAGTGGTTTTTACATCTACATTGTTGGACTTGGACTACAACAATTATACACATTACCTACTATCAAAGACGGCGCCAAACTGGAAAACAGTTAGGTACCTACTGCCCTTGTAAGTATCTGCTAGACGTTAGGCGCCGACTTCGATAGTAATATGTATTTATAATATGTTGTAGTCCAAGTCCAACAATGTAGATGTAAAAACCACTAATTCTTAGAAATTATTTCAGGCTTTTTAGTTGCATTTTGAAGGCGGTTCTTTTTTTTTGTAAAAAATATTTTTATTTTATTCTTTATAGTGGTTCCCTTGGTGTATTATTAGGTTAACTTTTAACAACTTATATTTTATTCTGACAAACAGCCAGTTTAATATTTATTTTAGAAACACCCACTACATAACACAACTATGGACCATCACTAAAATATAAGCTTAAGCAAATTTTTAAAAAATGTAGATGTGACAATATCAACTAACCAATTGCCATAAACCGAAGATGTCTAGGTGTTATACTCGTAGTTCTTGAGAACCATGGACTGCAAGCTCGGTGGGTCTACATTTATTTGTGCCGAGAACCCGTGTCCACCTTCTTGCTCCATCGTCAGACCCTGATCACCATTTATCTAGCAACTACTCATCGAGAGCTACCCAACGAGCCCAAACTCGGCGGATCTACGTTTATTGGTGCAGTGATCCCGTGACGACCTTCCTGCTCCATCATCAGACCCTGATCTCCATTTTTCTAGCAACTACTCGTCGAGACCTATCCAACGAGTCCAAATTCGGTAGGTCTACGTTTATTGGTGCCGAGATACCGTGACGACCTTCCTGCTCCATTATCAGACCTTGATCACCATTGTTCTAGCAACTACTCGTCGAGAGCTACCCAACGAACCCAAACTCGGTGGGTCTATGTTTATTGGTGCCGAGATCCCGTGACGACCTTTTTGCTCCATCATCAGACGCTGATCACCATTTTTCTAGCAACTACTCATCGAGAACTATCCTTCGAGTCCAAATTCGGTAGTTCTACGTTTAGTAGGCACGGCTAGGATAGGATGGATTGTTAATTTTATTACAGAGTTCCGGTGGCGATCTATGGCTTCTTCATCAGATCCACTTCACTAAATGATACCTTTTGAATGAAAATGCTTGACTAGTTTCTAAAAATACCCAAAACGCTATATGTATGCCTATAATATTTAAGGAGTTCCCTCAGTTACTCATGGTTCCCATCATTAGAACTTGATTTTGAAAAAATGGGACCAATCTAGAAGCATATCCTTTCAATTAAAAAAAATATTTTCCAAATCGGTTCGTAAACGACAGAGTTCTGAGGTAACAAACATAAAAAAAAAACATACAACCGAATTGATAACCTCCTCCTTTTTTTTGGAGTCGGTTAAAAAACGTGTTAAAAATATACGAGGTCTAAGGGACATCGTACCGAAAACCGAAACCAGAGATCCAGTACATGATTCTGAACATTCTAGTGTTGAAATTTTTCATCGGCTTTTTCATGAATTTCCAAAAATAAATGCCGCTTTTTTAATAAAATTAGGATAACATCATTATTGGTATAATAATAAAGCCTAATTTCAATTTAATAAAAACAATAAATTACTTCGTTGTGCAAAATTAGCAATCATCAGCAGCCGAAAAGTCCATTGCTGAACAAAGGCCTCTCCCTTAGAAGGGAGGGGTATAATCTCCACGTTTGGCAGGCAGCTTGATTGAAATTAGCAATGTAATTAGTAAAATAAATATTATTCCGCACGTATTCATCACATGCTCAAAAATTAACAAGTTAGTCATTTGTCATTATCCATATAAATGGTTTCAGTAATATTGTAACGGACAATATGAGAAATCTTATTTAAAAGTTTTCACGTATAGTCCCTTACACCCTGTATGATATTCTACCAAAGATATTTACTTAAGTATTTTTTTATTTTTCAAACCCTTGAGTGACTGATTCACTGACCCCGACACATCACAAACTCAAATGATAATGAAAATAAAGGTAATTTTTTTGTATTTATTTCCTTGTCTTAAGCTCTGACTCATCACCCGCTGAAACACGTCGATTGCAGAACATAAGCCTCCCAAGGTTGCCATAATTGGATGAGACGCACGCTGGCAGCGTACCCTTAGTGGTTGGCCACAGTGAACGCGCGGTGACTTGAGCCTAGCGCGGGCGCGGCGGCGGGCGCGCAGGGTGGCCACAGTGACGCGCGGGCTGTTGTGGCGATAACACTTGTTGCAGGTGTCGCAAACCTTTTATGAGGATTCTGTATTTTTTACTGGATAGCCCAATCCTGAGATGGGAGGCGTAGATCATAAGAGATGGTGTGCTGGGTGCGCACGAAATAACTAAAAACAGTTAAATGAATGGAGATTTAAAACAAAAATATATTAAGAATTGAAATTGTAGTCAAAAAAGTTTATTTTATTTATTAAGGAACATCAACAATATACATATTATACACTTACAATTTCAAATGTCCAAATAAACCTTTTTTATACATGTATTTAAAGTTATTTAATAATAAAAAAATACTTAAAACGAGCGACAAGACCGAAATGGTTTGATACCCCGCCAGCCGCGCGATCGGTCGCTTGTTGACAGTGTGACCGTTTTTGGTATGTTCGATACCAAATTGGTAGAATTTGGGCTTCACAATTTTGATTTAGTATTTTTTTGGTATAATTTCAAATGTTAGTATATTTTGGTAAAATTTTAACTAAAAGGACATTTTGTAGTGTATTTTTTGGTAAATTTTCTGGTAGCACAAACATTCATTCATACAATTTCACTTGCGTAGTTTTGTCTTTGTCTGATGTTTACCGAAACTGTATGATTTATCTCTTTTGTACAGTTTTTAACCGGCTTCAAAAATAAGGTTCTCTATTTGACACGTATGTATGTAATATTGATAAAACTGCGTAATATTAATATATGTTAGTCTATGTGGGCTTCTACCAAATATTATGAGTGTATGTATGTATGTATATAATTGTATGTGTCATTTAAAAAAAAACCGACTTCAAAGTAAATTATCTAAAAATCATAAAATAACGAAAATAAATTGAAGTCGGTGTCAGCTCGTGCTAGTCTTAGTTAACATGATGTGCTAGCACCGACTTCAATATATTTTTCGAAATTTTCGATATCGGACTTGTAGTTTCTGAGAAATCCGCGGACAAACCTACATACATATATACAGTCATAAAATTTGGTAAATTTGTTTAGAAGCCCACATAGATTAATATTACCATATATTAATATTACGCATTTTTATTAATATTACATACATACGCGTCGAATAGAGATCCTTCTTTTTGAATCCGGTTAAAAATACCATTCCCTTATCTCCGAAGTTGGTGGAGGGAAATATCTGAAATAATTACAGATACATGTGCATCTATATTTTTACAGGGAAAATAAAACGATATTTCAAAAAAAAAAACTCGACAATCAAACATAATTTGCCTTTGTGCATGAATTTTCTTTATTTTATACTAATGTGTAATATTATTGTGTGCAATAAAGAAT
This sequence comes from Furcula furcula, assembly GCA_911728495.1. NCBI lineage: Eukaryota > Metazoa > Arthropoda > Insecta > Lepidoptera > Notodontidae > Furcula > Furcula furcula. Next base: position 16,019,142 of record OU452249.1, on the reverse strand, counting down.
AAGAATAATTTACAGTATTTTTTGCTCTGAGCTCTGAGGTGTCAGACGCATATTATAATAACTTAAATACGTCCAAAAATGGTATGGAATCCACGGTGCTCGAGTCCGACTCGCACTTGACCGTTTTTTTTAGTATAATTTTAGTATAATTCTGCATAAATATTAGTATGTTTAGTACTGAAATCATATTAATTTAGTTGATTACCTTTTTCTGAAACGGTCACACTGCTTGTTGACTAGGCCCGCAGTGTGGCCAGAACGAGCGGATAGGAACGTTTGAAAAGTACGCCCGCTAACTCGCTCAAGCCGGTCGCGCTGGGCTCCCGCCTAAGTCACTTCAGTGTGGCCGCAAGCGGCGGTTTCATGTTTGATATTTCGCGCCCGCCGCCGCCGCCGCGCTAGGCCTGCAGTGTGGCCGACCACTTATGTTGTAAATGACCCATCAATCCGGACTAAGCGATTTGCTTCTTAAGGACTGGAATAGTTTTCCCACCCGATCGTAATGTAGGTTGTTTTAGAGTGAATAGACTTTTAATAAGATAGTGTATTCGTCTCTGATTGATTGCATCGTCGCTTTTCATCAGGTAGGTTTGCTGTCAAGTACTAGTTTATCACCACCACATAGTATAATTCGGTAATATGCGGTAACAGCTCAGTGGGCGAGCGCTTGCCTTGGAAACAAGGTGCGCAGGTTCGAATCCCGGCTCGCACTTCTGATTTCTTCAATGAATCATGTGCGAATCGTCTTTGTGCGATTGTTACTAGCTTTCGGTGAAGGAAAACATCGTGAGGAAACCTGCATGTCTGAGAAAGCCGAACTAGCTTTCGAATGACATGTGAAGTCCGCCAACCCGCACTTGGCCAGCGTGGTGGACTATGGCCTAAGCCCCCTCATATTGAGGGGAGGCCCGTGCCCAGCAGTGGGACATAAACAAGGGCTGGTATTATTATTATTTATTATTATAGTATAATTCAAAGTCGCTTCCCGCTGTCTATCTGTCCCTATGTATGCTTAGATCTTCAAAACTACGCAACGTATTTTGATGCGATTCTTCTTAATAGGTAGATAGAGTGATTCCAGAGGAAGGTTTATATGTATAATACATGCATAATAGTAGAGAAACACTGATAATTTTAGAGGTTTCTAATGTGATGTCGTAAATAAACGCTTTTTTTGCGCTTGCATTACAAACGCTGGCTGAACCCTACGAGATAGATCAAAATAATGTACTGGAGTAATAACACACAGTATTGTCCACCTTAACAAAGTCTACAAAAAAGTCCGCAATGGTAGGTATATGTTTATCTCTCACCATAACCATTATCCTTTACTTTTTATGAGAAATAATGGCTTATTTACGAAGAGATTTTAACCAATACAGCATTAATCCTTATCCAATTAAGTATAAATACATTATTTACCACCCGTGCGAAGCCAGGGCGGGCGGCTAGTATTGAATAAAAAAAGATACCTATACAATTTGTACCATAAATGAACATATCAATGTACCTATACGAGTAGATACGTTCGCGCGTCGATTACTTGGTAACAAATGGAAATTGTCGAGTGATAGCTCCAACTTTCCGATCGATTCGAACGATGTAATCGAGAACTCTGTGTGTGGCTCTGTTACGGCTTTTGTGTAGCTAATAACAGTGCATATGCAAATTTGCTAGTAATCAGCTGATTGGTGATCAATTAATTGACTCTTATGTTTATTGCTTTAGTAAAACAGAGTAATAATGGAAATGTAATGCAAATTTAGTGCTAATTATGTAGGTACTGCAATTCCACTACGGTGGCGTTATCCACTAAAACAACACAATATTTGTGCATTGAATGATAATAAGATTAATGAGAATAAAATTCTTTAACGCTTACCACTTAATGAAGGATTTTTTTTAAATTAAAGGTCCCTTTTGCAAACGACTATACATGTAGGTACCGAATGGTCAGATATTCTACCGCCAACATCGATATCGATATAATATATAAACTAGATAAACATTCATTAACAAAATGACATCTAAAATGTGGTCGCGGAAGTCGCGAACTTATCTGTCCTGGTGGCGGAAACGTGCACTAACGGTTTTATTATAATAACTAGCTGACCCGCGCAGCTCCACCCGCGCTTTTATTACATTTTGCTCGTCTCTCTTTCCCTCCCACTTCGGTACTCGTCACACTCCCCCTCTTCCTCTCCCCGTTGTCCCTTCTCTGAACCCTCTCCCTCTCTCTTCTCCCAACTTGCTCCACCTAACTCCCCCGATCCCTCACCCCATCACCAGGGGGTGAGAGAGGCTGAGAGGGGATTTGAGGAGGGCCTCAAATCCCCTCTCAGCCTCTCTCCTCTCTTGCACCCTCCTCTCGTTCTATATATCCTCGTCAATCATGTTATCAGCGGCATAAATATACTTTATGACCTACCCGATATGCACACAAAATTTCATACATATCGATCGGTTCACCCATCTAGTTAATGAGCTTGTCTTATGTTGCTTAACCTTAACCTAGCGGCATGAAATATACTTTACGACCTATTCTCAGACCTACCCGATATGCACACAAAATTTCATACAAATCGGTTCACCCATCTATCTAATGACCTTGCCTCATGTTGCTTAACCTTAACCTAGCGGTATGATACATACTTTATGACCTATTCTCAGACCTACACGATATGCGCACAGAATTTTATATTAATCGTTTCACCCATCAATTTAATGACCTTACCTAACGTTGCTTAACCTTAACTTACCGAGATAAAAAGTATTCTATGTCCGTTTCCTGGTTCTAAGCTAACTCCCCACCAATTTTCAGCCAAATCGGTTCAGCCGTTCTTGAGTTATAAATAGTGTAACTAACACGACTTTCTTTTATTTATATTAGAGTTCTATAGTGATTGTATGTATAATTTCACCGATAGATGGCACTGTTCATAATATAAATCACGCTAACATCGTAAATTACTGTGTAATGATATTCGATAATGAAAGTTTAAGTTTTTCGCATCTTTTATTGTTGCGACTGTAATACAATCCCTATATACTACCTGGACTTGGGGGGAGTTTCATTAATATTTCATGACACCCCCCCCCCCTTCTCAATACCTACCTATACCAATATAGCCTTGGTGGTGCAGCGGACCTAACCGCTGGCTTTTAAATGAAATGAAATGGTATTTTTCCCTTGCCTATTTCTTTCCTAATCTAGTTTAGACTCGCTCGGAATTTACAGATTTTAACTTTTCAAAGATTGTCATATTGCTATCAGCAAAGTACTTAGAACAATACAGAAATCTAATGAAAATGTCCTGGGTGTACCGGACCGGCTTACCCCTTACAAAAATTGACCCTTCGCCACTGCCATATCTTATGACAACTACATGTCTGCTCAGTCCCTATTGTATATAGCGTAATAATACATATCTTAATGATTAACTGATCAGTCTATAATTACCCTATTCACATACAAAGGAAATTACGTGGTAATATGTGCAAGTAATGTTTCACTGCTTAGCCCCTATGAAACATAGCGTGATGTTTTATATACCAATTTATACCCCTACTTCTACACAACACATCAGTAAAAGTCCTATCAAAATCCATCCACGGGTTTTCGAATGATGCCTGGACAAACAGAACGACAGACAGACAGACAGACAGACAGACAGACAATAATTCCAAAAAAAATTGTTTTGGCCTCTATGTCGATAGTATAGTATCCCCACATAGAAATTTTGGAAAAATATTCAATGTACAGAAAAAGTGCTCTTTGAGTTTTATTATAGTATATACTAGCTGACCCGCGCAGCTCCGCCCTCGCTTTTGTTACATTATGCTCCCCTTTTCTCCCTCCTCCCTAGATTAATCTCTATCCATATCTCTCTCTCTTATAAAAAAAATCTAATTATATGCTCTTTCTCTCCTCTCTCTTTCCCCCTCCCGCTTCGGTTTCCGTCACACTCCCCCTCTTCCTCTCCCTGTTGTCCCCTCTCTGAACCCTCTCCCCTCTCTCTTCTACGAACTTGCTCCTTCTCACTTCCCCCTTACTCCACCTAACTCCCCCGATCCCTCACCCCATCACCCCCTCCTCGAATCCCCTCTCCCTCTTTCTCCTCTCTTGCACCCTCCTCTCGTTCTATATATCCTCGTCAATCATGGTATCAGCGGCATTAAATATTTATGACCTATTCTGAGACCTCCCCGATATGCACACAAAATTTCATACAAATCGGGTCACCCATCTGTTTAATGACCTTGCCATATGTTGCTTAACCTTAACCTAGCGGTATGAAATATACTGTATGACCTATTCTCAGACCTACCCGATATGCACACTTTCATAAAAATCGGTTCACCCATCTATTTAATGTCCTTACCTAACGTTGCTTAACCTTAACCTACCGGGATAAAAAGTCCTATGTCCGATGTCCGTTTTCTGGTTCTAAGCTACCTCCCCACCAATTTTCAGCCGAATCGGATAGGCCGTTCTTGAGTTATAAAAGTTCTATAGTGATTGTATGTCCAATTCCGCCGATAGATGGCGCTGTTCATAATGCAAATCACGCTAACATCGTAAATTACTGTCTAATGATATTCGATAATGAAAGTTTTAAGATTTCCGCATCTTTTATTGTTGCGACTGTAATACATACATAATCTAGTTTGGATTCGCTCGGGATTTAAATATTTTAACTTTTCAAAGATATAATGTCATATTGCTATCAGCAAAGTACTTAGAACAATACAGAAATCTAATGAAAATGTCCTGGGTGTACCGGACCGGCTTACCCCTTACAAAAATTGACCCTTCGCCAATGCCATATCTTATGCAAACTAAATGTCTGCTCAGTCCCTATTGTATATAGCGTAATAATACATATCTTAATGATTAACTGATCAGTCTATAATTACCCTATTCACATACAAAGGAAATTACGTGGTAATATGTGCAAGTAATGTTTCACTGCTTAGCCCCTATGAAACATAGCGTGATGTTTTATATACCAATTTATACCCCTACTTCTACACAACACATCAGTGAAAGTCCTATCAAAATCCATCCACGGGTTTTCGAATGATGCCTGGACAAACAGAACGACAGACAGACAGACAGACAGACAGACAATAATTCCAAAAAAAATTGTTTTGGCCTCTATGTCGATAGTATAGTATCCCCACATAGAAATTTTGGAAAAATATTCAATGTACAGAAAAAGTGCTCTTTGAGTTTTATTATAGTACTAGCTGACCCGTGCAGCTCCGCCCGCGCTTTTATTACATTTTGCTCCCCTTTTCTCCCTCCTCCCTAGATTTATCTCTCTCCATATCTCTCTCTCTTATAAAAAAAATCTAATTATATGCTCTTTCTCTCCTCTCTCTTTCCCCCTCCCGCTTCGGTTTCCGTCACACTCCCCCTCTTCCTACCCTGTTATCCCCTCTCTGAACCCTCTCCCCCTCTCTCTTCTACGAACTTGCTCCTTCTCACTCCCGCCTTACTCCACCTAACTCCCCCGATCCCTCACCCCATCGCCCCCTTCTCGAATCCCCTCTCCCTCTTTCTCCTCTCGTGCACCCTCCTCTCGTTCTATATATCCTCGTCAATCATGATATCAGCGGCATTAAATATACTTTATGACCTATTCTCAGACCTCCCCGATATGCACACATAATTTCATACATATCGGTTCACCCATCTATTTAATGACCTTGCCTTATGTAGCTTAACCTTAACCTAGCGGTATGAAATATACTGTATGACCTATTCTCAGACCTACCCGATATGCACACTTTCATACAAATCGGTTCACCCATCTATTTAATGGCCTTACCTAACGTTGCTTAACCTTAACCTACCGGGATAAAAAGTATCCTATGTCCGTTTACTGGTTCTAAGCTACCTCCCCACCAATTTTCAGCCGAATCGGTTAGGCCGTTCTTGAGTTATAAATAGTGTAACTAACACGACTTTCTTTGATATAATATATAGATTAACGGTCTTATTCATAAAAAGTTATCACACACTTATAGGCTCGCTATAGTATGATTTTCAAAAAGTATTATTCATAATCGCATTTTAGCACTAAAACGTTCTTTAGCTATGTTATAAAGTTATAGAGGGCAGACCCCTACTATAACAGTGCTATAGGCGTGATATAAGGTAAAAAATGGCCGACTTTCAACAGCTGATTATGAATTATTAAGAAAATGACGTTTGTGTCAGTGTCACATCCATCAGTTCAATTTTTTTCTTTAGTTGAGCCTCATTGGGAAGGCAAAGAGTTCTAGCCCATACAGGTTCAATTTCGTAAGAAATCAAAATAGCAATATACACACTACAAACTATTATGATTTATTATTTTATTCAGTACTTAACGTTTATTTTATTATTATTATACAATTTAATATATTTTAATTTAAGTTAGTTTATTTTAGGTTAGTTATTATTACGCGCTTGTTACAACATTAAAAAACAAACATTAACAATCAAATAACAATGACAACGATCGATGGATGTATGACGAATTCCGCATGGGCGTCATAAATACAATAAATAAATAAATATTCTGAGACAATACACACATGGTCATCTGTTCCCAAACTAGGCACAGCATGTACTATGGAAACCTGATAATTGATGCTTATACTTATATAAGTACTTTTTTTATTATAAATACATAATTAAATAGATAAATAACACCCAGACACTTAGCGGGAATTGAACCCACGACTTATTGGGTAGCAGCCAGGGTGTCCAACCACTAGACCAACACGCCCGTCAAATCGACAGTCGTCATCGTTTCGTAGACAATAAAATGTTTTATAATCTGTAATAATGTCTATATGGTCTATGATCACACCTAGGCGGTGTGCAGACACATATTATCTGTGGGCGATTGGGTGTATTCAGTCAATTTGTTGACCAACTTCATTATAATGGCAATACTTTGATTGAAAAACGTTCTATAGAGACGTATTAGTTATAGATGGTTTATGAAACGTTTATGAATAAGCAACTTTATAGAACGTTTTATAACCTTATAGAACACTATAACTAATCAGTGCTTAAAACCTTTGATAAGCTATTTTTATGAATAAGACCGTTAAGTTCTATAGTTATTGTATGTTCAATTTCACCGATAGATGGCGCTGTTCATAATGTAAATCACGCTAACATCGTAAATTACTGTCTAATGATATTCGATAATGAAAGTTTTAAGATTTCCGCATCTTTTATTGTTGCGACTGTAATCTTATTATATAAAAGAGTAGACAAAAACCCACTCATCACGAAATCTCAGAAACTACAAGTGCTAGGAGTCTCAAACTTTGCATGGGGGTTCCTTTTAAGACGTAGGTGCTCACTAAGACTGGATTTTGTGAAATTCAACCTCTAAGGGGGTGAAACAGGGGGGTAAAGTTTGTATGGGAGAATGCGATTCCTTGGTCCTATTGACTTGAAATTTTGCACAGACATTCTTTAACAAAATTAATTGAATTTGTATTTCATATTTTTTTAAATTTGTCTCTGATTAGAGTTAAAAAAGCGTATTATTACTCAACCGATGGCGGTACAAATATATTACCACAATAAGATACGAAAATTCGAAAGATAGAATAAAAGTTCCTTGGCCAAGTGGTTACGGAAGCGTCCTCTAAGTGCGGACTGTCCGGGTTCGCTACCCGTGTGCGGATTTTTTTTTGTATTTTTAAACTTTGTTTTGATTTTTTTATTTATATTAAGATTCGATGTTTTAAATATTTAACTCATATTGACTCCGGCACTTTTTATCTAATATATTTTTATATTTAATACTTTTTTTAAATTTAAAATCATGCATACGTAGTTAACTTCTCTCTAATGTTATGATTTAGTTATTAGTGGAAACTGAATTGATTTTTGTACTATTGGATCTTATATTAAGTAATTAGTGGTATCATTTGTTTGTTTCGCAAATATAACAAACTAAAAATAAAATAATGAAAATATATTTTCAAAATGTCTGTTTGGGTAGGAATACAATATGCATGCACCTATTGTACGTATGATATAAAAAAAACCAAAACTTTATTGGAATTATTGTCTGTCTGTCAGTCAGGGTTCTTTCTATAGGTTGGCTGGTGTTGGGGACCAACGACGTCAAAGTATCTTTAAATAGGGTGAAACAAAGTCGCTATCCGAGTCTGTCAATATCGGATAGCACCTCCTAAACCACGCAGCGATTTTCACCATCGGTTAGATAATTTTTCATTGAAGGTTTTAAGTTTTATCTAAGTAAATAAACTTACATAGCTTACATTGACTAAACCTAAAGAGATACATATTTAACAATCAAGTACTAGAGAATTTCATTAATTCCATATATTATAAACTAGGTAAATATCCGGGATATAATATACCCGCCCCCCGGTGGCGGACTCAAAGGCAATGCACTGAGGGACAGCTGATGCAGATCCCACCGGAGCACCCCCTCTCATGTGCCGATGTGACAGCCACGAGAGTTTTAGTGGGTAAGAATCCCCCACAGGATCCCAGGGACATATTAAACGTGCCACCACCCCTTTAACTGTGACAACGGTGACAGATTCCCGGGGGGCTATAATGCGCCCCCGGCAGCGGCTTCAAAGGCCCTTGCCTTGCACTGAGGAGGGGTACCCGGTGCAGCCCCATATTTTTTGCGGACAGCCGTGGGGGGTTTAGAGGGTAAGAATCCCACACACCGCGGTCGACGGAAGCCTATTGGAGGTCTACCCGTGGTCCCCGAAACTTTGAGCACGGTGACAGGTTTTTGAAGTGAAACTTCTTATGCGACTTCCTATGCCGTCCGTGAGTGAGTGAGTGGGTAAGTGGGCGAGTGGGCGAGTGGGCGAGCGGGCGAGTGGGCGAGCGGGCGAGTGGGCGAGCGGGCGAGTGGGCGAGCGGGCGAGCGGGCGAGTGGGTGACTGAGTGAGTGTGTGAGTGGTTCTGTGTGGTTCGGTGTGGTTCGGTGTGGTACGGTGTGGTACGGTGTGGTACGGTGTGGTACGGTGTGATACGGTGTGGTACGGTGTGGTACGGTCTGGTACGGTGTGGTACGGTGTGGTACGGTGTGGTACGGTGTGGTACGGTGTGGTACGGTGTGGTACTGTGTGGTACGGTGTGGTACGGTGTGGTACGGACTGACCGGGACTGACCGGGAATGAGCGGGAATGAGCGGGACTGAGCGGGACTGAGCTGGACTGACCGGGACTGAGCGGGACTGAGCGGGACTGGCCGGGACTGAGCGGGACTGAGCGGGACTGAGCGGGAATGAGCGGGACTGAGCGGGACTGGGCGGGACTGGGCGGTACTGACCAGGACTGAGAGGGACTGAGCGGAACTGAGCGGGACTGACTGGGACTGACCGGGACTGAGCGGAACAGACCGGGACTGACCGGGACTGAGTGGGACTGAGCGGGACTGACCGGGACTGAGTGGGACTGACCGGGACTGAGCGAGACTGAGCGGGATTGAGTGGGACTGACCGGGACTGAGCGGGACTGACCGGGACTGAGCGGGACTGAACGGGACTGAGCGGGACTGACCGGGACTGAGCGAGACTGAGCGGGACTGACCAGGACTAACCGGGACTGAGCGGGACAGACCGGGACTGACCGGGATTGAGCGGGATTGAGCGGGATTGAGCGGGACTGACCGGGACTGACCGGGACTGACCGGGACTGACGGGACTGACCGGGACTGACTCGGATTCAGCCAGTCTGAGTCAGTCAGTCAGGGACACCTGGTGCAGATCCCACCCGAGAACCCAGGTTTCCCTCTCATGTGCCGATGTGATAGCCACGGGAGTTTTAGTGGGTAAGAATCCCAAATACCCTGTTTGCCTTCCCCACGGGATCCCGGGGACATATTGGATGTTTCCCCCGCTACTCCCTTAAACTGTGACAACGGTGACAGATTCCCGGAGGGCTATAATGCGCCCCCGGCAGCGGCTTCAAAGGCCCTTGCCTTGCACTGAGGGGTACACGGTGCACACTCTTTTCTGTGGACAGCCGTGGGGGACACATACTGCAGTCGATCGCCCGCAGGATCCTGGGGCCTATTGGAGGTTTCCCCCGCAATCCCCGTATCTTTGAGCACGATGATAGTTTCCCGGGTGGCTTTATTGTGCCCCCCGGTGGCGGGCTCAAAGGCAAGCCACTGAGGGATCTTGGTGCAGATCCCACTGGATGGCCCAGGTCTCCTACTTATGTACTAATTTAACAGCCGTTGGGGGTTTAGTGTATAAGAATCCCACATAACCCGGTCACCGGACCGCCAACAGGGTCCCGGGGACCAATTGAAGGCTTCCCCCGTGACCCCTGTAACCGTGAGCACTGTGAAAAGTTCCCAGGTGGCTTTATTGTGCTCCCCGGTGGCAGGGTCAAAGGCAAGCCACTGAGGGTATAATGTTGCAGATCCCACCGGATAGCCCAAGAAGGGGTTCTTATGTGCTGATTGCACGGCCGTTGGGGCTTTAGTTTATAAGAAACCTACATACCCGGTTGACCACCAACAGGGTCCCGTAAATCCCATTAAAGGCTTCCCCGTGATCCCTGTAACCGTGAGCACCATGACAGGTTCTCGAGGAACTATAATGTGCCTCTCCGGCGGCGGGTTCAAAGTCAAGGCACTGAGTGGTATCAGCTGGTGCAGATCCCGACAGATAGCCCAGGTCTGCCCTCTAATGTGCCGACGTGATAGCCGTAGCCGTAGCCGTCTGCAGTTTCTAAAATTATAAATACCATTAACAAATCACAAGCTCAGAGATTCAACGTTACAGGCTTAAACCTAAGCGTTGAGTACTTTGCCCATGGACAGGCAGCTATATGTAGCCCTTTCACGCGTCACTTCTATACAAAATTTGTTCATATTGCGTTACGAAAAGTCAGCTACAAACTGATAAATAATTCCAAGAAATTCTATAATCAAAGGCTTAGTAGTAGCTTTAAATTATTCGCTTCTTTTTTTTTCTCAATTACACCCGTGCGAAGCCGGGGCGGGTTGCTAGTACATACATAATCTAGTTTGGATTCGCTCGGGATTTAAATATTTTAACTTTTCAAAGATATAATGTCATATTGCTATCAGCAAAGTACTTAGAACAATACAGAAATCTAATGAAAATGTCCTGGGTGTACCGGACCGGCTTACCCCTTACAAAAATTGACCCTTCGCCAATGCCATATCTTATGCAAACTAAATGTCTGCTCAGTCCCTATTGTATATAGCGTAATAATACATATCTTAATGATTAACTGATCAGTCTATAATTACCCTATTCACATACAAAGGAAATTACGTGGTAATATGTGCACTTAATGTTTCACTGCTTAGCCCCTATCAAACATAGCGTGATGTTTTATATGGCCAACAAGCATGCGGCCCGCCTGATGATAAGCAGCCACCGCAGCCTATGGACGCTAGCAACACCAGTAGAAATTCGTTTACTTAATTTTTAAAAAACCCCAATTGCTGTAATTATTCGGGAAAACCAGGCAGGCAGTTCATTCCGCAATTTCAATTTCTCCATACATTTCACAGCAGCGCCCCTAGCGAGCGGTAACTATAAACAAAACCGGTCAAGTGCGAGTCGATCTCGCGCACCGAGGGTCCCATAACTTATTTGGGCTTTTAAAAGTTATTTTACTTTTCGTCACAACACCTCAGATAGCAAAAAAAAAACCCGCTAAACTAAGTTTGTTTGTCGAGGTTTTCTTAGGATTACTAAAAAACTGTACTACTTAGAAAGATCATTTTATTTTTCCTGTAAAATATACCTTAGATAGAAATGTATAAATGTATTTCAGATTTTTTCATCAACAAACTTCGGAGATAAGACTCCTCTGGTTTTCTTTTGACATTCCTGATTATACGCTAAAAACTGCGTGGCATAAACCATAAAAATCAGTTTTGAGATGTTCAAATAAAGCCCTTTCATATACCGCACTCGATATAGTAGTATCTCTTTGAAATACTAACATAAAAGAAAATAAATATTCCTTTCAATTGCGATGAGGTTGGATACGTAAGTTCTAAAACGATTCTAAGTTTTAAATCGATAGCACCAGTGGTTCCTGAAATATATAGGTGTGACAGACTGACAGATCATAAGGATTCCTTTTTAACCGACTTCAAAAAAAGGAGGAGGTTATCAATTCGGTTGTATGTTTTTTTTTTGAATTTTTTTTTTTTTATGTTTGTTACCTCAGAACTCTGTCGTTTACGAACCGATTTGGAAAATTATTTTTTTAATTGAAAGGATATGCTTCCAGAATGGTCCATGAAGTCGGCGCCTAACGTCTAGTAAATACTTACAAGGGCAATAGGTACCTAACTGTTTTCCAGTTTGGCGCCGTCTTTGATAGTAATATGTATTTATAATATGTTGTAGTCCAAGTCCAACAATGTAGATGTAAAAACCACTAACTCTTAGAAATTATTTCAGGCTTTTTAGTTGCATTTTGAAGGCGGTTCTTTTTTTTGTAAAAATTATTTTTATTACCTTTCAGGTATGGAACCCCAACTAGTAAAATGCATGGGAGAAAACTGACAGTTTGATCGAGATCGTAAACTATACTAGTCTATACTAGGCCCGCAATAGCCACTATCAGTGGTAAGCAATAGGTAGGCCAAGCAATAGACAAGTACGAGGTTCTTCTTAGCAGACGTCGTGATTGTCTCGTGTTTTCTTAAAAAAATAACTACAACAACGATAACTAACGAGTAAATTGCTAAAAAAAGATAGAACTTTCCTCTCATTCCATTATATCTATTTTTCAACCAAAACAAGGCCTAGTATTATTATATTATTTTAGATTTTTGTCTAGAACACTAATGACCTTGTTGTACAACATAGCATTAGCATTGTATGTTTTATCTAAGACCCTCATGTTAATTATTCTGTATTTCGTTTTAATACAGATCCATCCATTGAATATTACAGAATCGAATAATTTCGAATATTTAAGACTAATTACAATTTATTCAATTGAGATAACTACTTTTCGTAATGATTAGATTAAGAATTAGATTGGTATAACACATAACTAATCAGCAACGTGATATCCCCTGAATAATTATCACACGCCTAACTTTCCGCAAAGGCAAGTAAACGCATAATTTAATCGCATGTTCCAAACTATAACATCGTTAGTGCCCCGAGCCCGGATCCCCCGACCGTTAAATGATGAGCACGTAAAAGGTACCACATTACCTTAAAGTGGGTCTTTGGCCGCGGCAATCATAATATACGGACCCTCGGCTTAACACGTCAATGCTCTTGTTGGAAAACTGAGAGGTAAACAACCCAAAACTGATGATATTGGTAACATCACAAAATAAGCAACGCTTGTACTACTTATCTACTAAACTTATTTTCCTTCAAGCTATGAGACAAACAAGACGTCGCAGCGTCGCCTGCCTATAGATAGCTGCATTGTACTGCCGCTCTCTCTTAATAATAATATTCTGGGATAATCCACACACTGTCATCAGATACCAAACTAGGCAGTGCCTAACTAATACCAGAGTGTATAAACTAATTTATAGACTGTGCTAATACTAACTAAATTAACTAATACTTATAAGTACTTTTTTTTATTAAGTCATTAGTTATTAAGTCTCTTGTGTTCGATAATTTCACCGGCTACAGTGCCGTTCACACCGAAACACAGCTTGGCAGCAGAATATCTGACTGCGATCGTAGCTACCTGGACGGTACCTTAGGCGCTGTCCTATTGCCGTGCGTTGCGTCCGACGAAATTGATCGTGCGACCGTGCGTTCAATCATACTGGTAACAAATGAATGTCCTATTGAAGGTCGTGCGATCATGCGATGCGACCGTATGCGGTTTCATCGCACGATGCATTATCGCGCGAGCGATGGCAATAGGACAGCGCCTAACACAAGGGACCTATCACCTAGTAAATCTTATAATATAAACCGAGAGCTATTGGCACTGAAAGCAAATTAGGATATTCGAAAGGATCGAATCGCGCGGTCACATTTTCGAACCCTCCTCTCGGGTTAGCAAAATGGGGATCACCAGATTTGGGGAGATGTTACACGTTACTTAAACTTCATCAGACCATCAATTTCTAATGATTTGTAATCAAATAGTGATCAATGTTAATAATCTTGTTTGATGACAGTCTCAAGCTTCGGGATGCTTTTGATTCGGAATATATGCCCGGGGCCAATAACGCGTGCAAATCTACATATCTATTCCAAATTTTCCTATCCATTCGTCACTGCGATTGATATTTTTGCTGTCCATATTTTTCATGAACAGTTACTCAAAGCTTTGCCAGTGAATATCGTGAAAAGATTGCCTAACAATTCAACAAAAAATACTATAGATTTACTATACTTACTTACCTATTTGTATACCTACCATGACATTATTGCCTACAACACATATTAGAAATAGTTATATATCATTTTAGTTCTTCCGGTCATGTATCTTGCCTTGAATGATATATACGTATCCATAAAGTAGGTACAGATCATTAATAAAAAGAAAACGTGTTTCAGAGCTATTAAGGCCACTTCTGCCTTCAAATCGTTTTGCGCTCTAGCTAGACAACGGACGCTAAGTCCATTTCGAGTGGCGCAAAAAACCAAAGATTCCTTTAACTATTTAATCTTATCCGATGTTTTTTTCGGAATTTGTCGACCGACAAGGGGTGTCAAATACCTACTTTCCGGCGCGAAATTAGAACGTTGGAATTTTTGCTCGCCCGGGAAAGTTCGCGCCTAAATGACACAAGTTGCGCGCCCGTTTGATGTTCCAAATTGAGGCCACACGCGAAAATGAGAATTTCATACACTTTGATAACCCTCGACGGTAACTGCCTTAATTAATTGTGTAATCGCATGACTTTGGTGGTAACTTTGTACACACTCTTCATGACCTATATCCCAGAAAGAGGTAGTTACGAAAGAATCAATCAGAAGCGTGTAAGTAGGTACATCAATCAAATAATAGCCAGCCACGTTACTTACGTTAAGCGATAAAGTATAAAACAAAAACAGCGCGCTTTTTCTTTTATTACAGCTTTTCTACATTTTTATTCAACCTAACCACGAGACAAGCACGGTGTTCGCTAGGAGCCTAATCCACTAAGATTCCACGCTCGAATCTTGTCCACGAAATGAATCGGTTTGGTCATAAAGAATTAGGGCCCAGATGGTGAGTAATACGCCTGCCGAGACGTTATTACCCGACTACGGAACGGAGGGAGGGTTATGATTTTAACAAGAGTATGTATGTATGTATGTATGTATGCATGTTCATCTGTTCCCGCATATCTTCTAATCTACTTAACATAATTTGACAAATAGGGTGTCGTTAGAAGCGTATTGATTGTCCGCTGGTTATAGGCTATGTAATATCACATTATAAGACTGCGATTTTATCCGTAGTCGGGTTTTAGTTTTTAAAACTTATTAAGTACTTGTTTATTCTCTTCAGCTCAGCAATTTCTACAACCAGGGGGCTGTAAACATTGCTTTGTTCAAGTATGGAGGGCCATACCAGAACAAAGCAATTTTTACACTTTACACACACACTACTATTTGGACGCAAAATATCTAACACCTTAACACATTCGTTTACGTTGTTGACGTCCTCCCAATAGGTCGTGGGTTCGATTCCTACCCAGGAGAAACATGCATGTGTGCATGTGCATGTCTATTTGTCTTGTGTCTAGTTATTATTTTATTATTTCTCTATATAAGTGTATTTATAAAAAGTGTATAAGAAAATATATACAGGATGTTACAAAATACCGCTTAAAAAATATAATTTATTATCAAAGCCAAAAATTTTGTTAAAAGTTTTGTCGTTCCGCGAATTAGGTAGAAATGTTGATTCTGCACATTCATTCATTGTGTGTACATTCTGCGTAGTTTACTCTTTAATTTTACTGAAATAGGGTTTGCACATCATCAAATAGGGTTTGCACATCATCAAATAATAATATTAATTAATTATATTTTTACGGGGTATTTTGTAACACGTTGTATAGGTATCTTTATCAGTTTTCGTGTTGCCATATTACTGGCCCTGTCTAGTTTGGGATCAGTTGACCGTGTAAGAATTGTCCCAGGATATTATTATTACCTTGCCGGTCTTTTGTACTATCTAGTAAACCTTCTCTCGGCCCTTGAAGGTTGTATTTCTAAAAAGCCATAGGTATTCATAAATAACACATAAAACTTAAGTGAAGAAATTCCGTAAATAATTGTTAAAACCGCAAAAAAAAAATTAAAAACTTTGGAAAATCCTTCTCTAGTATTCGAACCGAAAATTGGTCCTTTGTTTTTGCATCCTAAAGATACCGTATACATCTTAATTGATCAACGGTATCTGTTTAAAAAATGTAAATACCTATCGTTAGATATAGGGTAGAGGACGGCGGGTGACCGCCACCGGGGTAATTACACTTCCATGCTCCGGGCTCCATCATCGTGTATTAAAATTCATCCATACACACGACCTTTTCCTCTATGAATAAAATTATAACATTATTAGACGTAAATATTACAAAATATTATGACAAAAGCTTTGTTGGGACTTGGAAATTTTTAACCCTTGTAATTAAATAAGATTAATTCACGGCGACGTGGAGCTTTGAGGATTATGGGCTTTTAAACCAACATCAGCCGAAAAGACCTTCCCATAAGCCCCACGCTTCCTTCGGAGTCTCTGGACGTTCGGGGTGTGGGCCCTTAGAACGTCCATTGAGTACGACGGCAACTCCGAGGAGGACGGCGGCGGGATTGCGACTCCCGTCCCCGTGAGCACCGTGACTGGTTCCCGGGGGGGCTACAATGCGCGTGCTCTAAGGCAAGGCACTGAGGGGCCCCTGGTGCAGATCCCACCGTAGAGACCTGGGTCCCCTCTCATGTGCCGATGCGACAGCCCCCGTGGCTGTCGCATTTTAGGGGGTAAGAATCCCACATACCCCGATCGAGCCCCACAGCTCCCGGGGACCTTTTGAAGGGTCCCACGCGTCAAAAAAAAACCCAGCGCTTGGTAGGCGTCTTGGGGATCGCAGTATAGCTGATAGGTAATCCAACAGAAAGTCACTGCTGCACGTCTTCTTGTTTTCCCTTAACCGCCTCGTACAAAACTCAACGGGAGAACATTATGGGTAGGTGCTATTCTTACCCGGACACCCTGCGCATGTTTAAATCATACTATTCACAATATTAACCTCTCATGTCCCCCTGCTTGGTAATGGTCTCCTTTCCTCGTCATGAGAGATGAGAAGGCTTGGGCCATATTCTATATACTGCGCGGGCCAAGTGCCTCTCGCACACCTCTCAAATAATTTCTACCAAACGGATCCCTTAGCCACGAAACTACGATTTCACTATCAATACTACCCTCCCTGACTTAAACACACGCGGTGGGTGACTCGCATAAATAAGACATGTATAGGTACTGTAAAGTTTCCTGAGGCGGATAAAGACGCGTAGGCACTGCGTCGTCCTCACGAGCACCGCGCGGGTGCCGGGGAATGTACACTTCAGCTCAGACGTGCTCCAGCAAGCGTCTGCCTCTGAGGAGGTCCGAACGTTCTACCCAGAATACCCACAGCCTCTATGAAAGCCACCGAGTAGGTTTTAGTGGGTAAAAAAATGCCACAACATCCGGCTTCTACCCGTACTGAGACTGGGTACCTTTTGAAGGTTTCGTCCCCGACAACAAAAAATAAGTAGGTACCTAATGTAAAGTTTGTTGCAGAACCCACCTCGGACCTACGTCAGTAATTATTAAATACTGAAATACATTTAAAATAACGTATTCAGTGAAAATCTTAAAATTTATTTTTAGTAGCACATTACTCAGTAACGACTGACTATAAAGACTTCAAACGTCGGCTAATCGTGGCGACCTTTTGCTACAGCGAAGGTTTTTAAGCACTTGACGTAATAATTTCCTTAGGTACCTACTTATTGAACAACCGTTTTTTTTAAATACGGACGCAAGGTCAAATGCAGGGTAAAGCTTTTTGTAATTATAGAACTGAAGAACATGTTAACTGATTCAAGTTCTCAAGTCAAATTTATGATTTCTCAGGAATGTGATCTAAATGGCACTAAATTAGACCCCCAGATGAATCAAAACCAAAATCAAGACGGCTACGGCTGTCGCTTGTAGGTAAACATCCTAATAAAACCTTAGTCTCTTAGGTAATGTTATCGACTTCCTAAGTGTTTATTAATAACATAATTTCCACAGAAATCATAATTTACCTACCTACTACTAAATCGTCAAAGCAACTATCCCAGCTATTGACAGATCGTGATGGCTTGGCAAACCGAGATTTGTGACCCGAACCACGTACTAAGACTCACGGATATTGACTTCAGCAAGAAACTTACTTGCCAACAATTCGACAATTTACCATATTGCAATATGATGAAATGCGATGTTGTGACTTGTACGCATATTGATTAAGTGGGTTAAAGCTGCAGGTCTGTACATTTATGTGCAAGCTTCAAATGCATAGGTACATGTTTAAAAAGAGAACTTAAGACAATTTTAAGAACCGTCAAAAGCCTTCAAGTGTGAATGGTAGAGCGTATGTGTACCTGACTCTACAGACCTGTTGACTGTGAACTAAGTACATAGGGACTTCGCATACCTTCAAGGTGTTTGATAAACTTTCAATGTGCTTAATGCCTATCTAGCTACTAATTAATGTATTGGCCTTGCAACTAACTAATACTCTTAAGAAAAAATCAAGTGGATCAATGGTTGCGGAGAGACTTATCGAAAATATTATTTCAGAAAACCGAAATGACCTGAAGATCCCAGTTCATAGAATGATAAGAAGGTTGGAGACCGCATCAATCTAACGTAGGTACATAACAATCATCATGTACAATAATGCACCATTCAACGTTGAACGGACGTTAGAGTGAAAGGCGGGCGGCGTTATCTCTTGCGCTTGACCGCACTTCGATCCCTGCTTACACGGCTCCAGAAACCTTGTAATGGTACGTGAATATCCAATTTTCACTTACAACCTTACATTTTGAACAACACCAAAAAAGTTTATTTAGTTTTACTTACCATATCTCCCAAATGAAATGAAACTAATTTTACGGATTATATCGCAGTTTATTTTTTTATTTTAATTACCTGACGACGTTCCGAATACTTTACAGAATTTATGGTCACGGGCAGACTAAGGTGGTAGCTGTCCATATTATGTCTGTGATATAATCCGTAAAATTAGTTTCATTTCAATGTGTAATAGTATTCGCGTAAATATCAGAAAACATTACATATCTCCCTAATACGACTGTTGACTATTAACGGGAGTGTTGGTCTAGTCTACTGGTTAGACACCCTGACTGCTATCCGTGAGTTCGAATCCCGACAAGTAATAATAATGTCCTCCTGGCCGAAACAACCACAGCGGCCAATCTTTCACAAGATCAGCCATGTAGCTACGCAGGAGATATTATAGTGCGTAGACACAAGTGCACTCTCTCTTCCTTTATATAATAACTCTCATAATCCGATGGGACGGAAGACCGACACGACCGGGGAGAGGTTAGGCGCAGGGCCGACTTTTTACATGCTCATCCGACGCATGGATCATCTTACTTTATAGACAATCAGGTGATCGGCCTGCATTGTCCTAGCCAGTAAGGAACAACTACTCAAATTTGTTGCCCTCCGCAGGATTCGAACCCGCGACCTCCGGTTTACAAAGCAAGCGGTTTCCCACTGCTCCACGGAGGCTACAAGTATCTGGGTGTTATAAGTATATATTTACAAAAAATAAAATACCAGTCAAGTGCGAGTTGGACTCACGCATCGAGGGTCCCATACCATCTTTGGACGTATTGGAGTAATTTTACTATTCATGTAACTCCTCAGATAGCAAAAACACCAAACCGTTAAACTAAATTTGGTTTGTCGAAGTCTTTTTAGGATTACCTACTAAAAAACTGTACTATTTAGAAAGATCATTTTATTTTCCTGAAATATATACATGTATTACCCATAATTATTTCAGATTTTGTCCTCCACAAACTTCGGAGATAAGGGTATTTTTTTTGACATTTTTTATTATCAGCCAAAAATAACGTGACATAAACCAAAACAAAAATCTGTTTTGAAATTTACAAATGAAGGCCTCTCATATGATACCCCATTCAATATAGTAGGAGACTGGGTACGATTGTGCCACGGTACGGTTGTGACAGTCGTCGTATTAGCGAAACTATAAGGAATATCGGGATGGGTGCAATAGAAGAAAGAAGCAGCGTGCTTGTCTGCATCTGTTCCACAGAATTGCATCAGCAATCGCGCGACGTTTTTGCTTGCAGAGTACCACACTGCCGTCCTTTAACTAAAAGGCCGTTAACCCTCAAACTGACGATTTTGACTTTAAAATGGAAAGTGATACAGCGCAAAATTCTCTACATTTCCATCTAAGAATCGTTTCGTAATTGTGAATAGTTCCAGAGATATAAAAAAATTGTAGGCCGTTAATTGACTCATTTATTGATGAGTCCTTCGCTTGAAAGCCACTAGCCTACATTCCTTCGTTTGATGTACGTTAACATACCTTAGCTGCCAAATGTGTTGATTATTTTCTGGTCTAATACTTAACTAAAAAAATGTTATCCGAATATCCTTGACTTAATAGACGCAAAGAAACTTTAACTTCTTTATAGTATATACACAAAAAACAGTTTTCATATAAAACTTAACTGATTTGCCGCTACCCTCACTTAACGCTCTTTTAGCCAAGTATGATACAGTGTTTTCTTCTTAATAAACTATATTAAAAGAAATCAACCCACAATACTTGGTTTAAAGGCAGTTTTTCGTCATTCGCTTTTTATTTATCCGGTGGTAACCGGGACGAGTGGGAGCCCAACGGGTGGTCTGGACTTACTTATTGGTAACCATACCGCCTGAAGAGCCTGAGGTGACGAGCTGGACACCACTCTAGAACCTTTTTCCCTATCGGTTATCGGTTCTTCGAGCGATGTGGCCTGCCCATTTTCACTTCTGAAAGCTGTGTCGGTGACTTTAGTTGTTCGGCGAATCTCCTCATTCCGGAGTTTATCTCGCTAAGAAACTCCGAGCACAGCACTCTCCATAGCACGTTGTGTGACTCTGAGTTTCTCTAACAGGCCATATACTATGTTTCGGCACCATATGTAATCACTGGCAACACTTGTGAGCACTTCAAAAACTTGAGAAGAAACCCGTACGGGATTTGAACCCACGATCCTAAGAGTAGATAAAAGGTTAAGATTTAAAGATTACGTCTTTTTTTGAAAGAATAAAGAATAATATATTCGGTTATATTAAATACTAGCATATACAAGTATATTCACCTGCATCAGTTTGTTATTTAGAAGTTACCAAACATATTAAGTAGCTGGTATCATCTGCTAGTATTTAATATAAAAATATTGTTAATCTAATTATATCCTATAACAATATTATATACGATCGTTAAATGTTTCTTCGTATATTATATATAAATTCAAAACTTCTATTTTCAAAGTTTTATTTCATTTAACTATAATATACATAGTGCCATTTTGTTCGATAACTTGTTGCAATCTTGTAGGTTACCCGGTTTTATTTTTAAAAAATGCGACAAGTAATTTTGACAGTCTTCTCTTGATGTTATCCTAATAATACCAAAATAATTCAGAAAGACACTGAAACAGCTGGAAATCTGAGGATGCAAACTGCAAGCTCTCATAATTTTTGATTCGTGGCCAAAGTTGTGTGTGGTCTAGCGTTATCATGATAAAACTTGTCTTACTTTTTCTTTTAATAAATTCTGGTAGTTTTTTCTCAATTTATTGCTGGAGTCATTAATTTTTGGATGAAGAGATCCGAATCGATGATTTTGCCCGGCGATAAAAGCGTATAATGAACGATATACATACACACAGCATCACCAGGTTTCGGTACAGTTAGTGGATATTGACTACCCTTTGACCGTGATCTTTTTCGCACGTTCTTGTCGTAGGTATAGTGATCCACTTTTCACCAGTGGGCAATCTTTTGAACAATGATTCGGTTGTACGTTTCAATAGAGAATCGCAAATGAGTACACTATTCATTAAGTTTTTTGCAGTGCGCTAGTGTGGTACATAAATCTCGTCAGTTTTTTGTATAGCCAGACTTTTTCAAATGGGTCACAACTGTTTTGTGGATAATCCTCAGTTCCTCGGCTATTTCGTAACTAATAATATGCCGATCTTGATAGACTTTTTAAAAAATGGCATTAACATTATCTGTATGAGCGCGACTAGAGCAAGCTGCATCTTTACCATCAAAATTTTCGAACTGAAAACGCTTGAACCAAATTTGTGCTACTCTGCATTAAGTTCAAAAACTTCACAACGTTTTCACGCCTGAATAGGTGAATCTAAGAAAGAAATTTGTTATTTTTATTTTTCGTTCTGGCGAACAGAAAAACAATTGATGGCGGAAAAGTGTTTTTTACTTTTTATTTTCTTGTTCTTAATGTCCTATATTTATTGACATTAAAACCAGTTACATACAAAAAGTACAACCAAAGACACCTTTTCTTCAATAATATATATGTACATGCAAAATACGAAAAGACTTTTCCCCCAATATAATAATAATTAAAAATTAACAAAAAGAAGAACTGACTAATCAGTGCATTTTTAAACCATACGACTGATGTTTTTTACTATATTTCGATAGTGCCCTAAAGGGCTAAATTACCTACTTATAACAATAGTATGTACAATACTTAAAATTCAAGTTAAATCCGTGCCAAACTGTAGTCTGTAAGACCTTATATGTAATTTTAATTGTAAACGCTTTTATAATTAAAAGTTTTATTTTCAAATAACGTTCCGTTCAGCTTTTGTTTTTATTAAACATTTGATTTTTAAGCATGTCTCTTTATTTTCTGAATTTTTTTCTTAGGAATACTTAACTATCAGGGAGTTAACCCCAGGCGAAGTATGTTTTGCCGCCTTCTAGTTAAGTACTTTAGTGTAACTTTTACAAAGGTTTCCTTTTCCATTAACAATAAATAACTTAAAAGCATCTAAGGTACCAAAGCCGCTCATTGTAGAAGGTACTGTTAACTTAATTCTGAGCAAATGTCTTGGCTATAAAGTAGTTAGGTCACTTAACAACTTTGTAATTAAGCATTTTTGAACAATTTATACGAACATTATAAAGGTTCCAATTTTAAGAAAATTACTTAACTATAAAGCCACTAAGGTAAGGTTAACGGTTTTATAGTACAGTAATTAGAAGCTAAATCTAAAAAAAACCTTGACTAAATAAGTAAAAATGTATTTTAAAGAGTAATGAAAAGAGTTTTCTAGACTGGTAGGATCACAAAAGATGTACTAAAATAAATGTCAATGATGAATTCAAGAGGCATCAATCTAAGTATCATAGTTTTTGAGAAACAACGATTGGCGCGTTTTTTGCCGTTATCTCAGAATTAGCTTTTTGGGCTTAGCGGCCTTCTAGTTAAAGGACGGCAGCACATTACTTTTTATCAATGAAAAGTAATTTTTTTCTTCGACATCTTTTAGTAATTGTTGATTCACGTGTACAGATAGAGTAATGAGTGTCATGTCTCGTTAAAAGTTAAACATCGGTAGTTAAATAGCAGTGATTACTTTGTACGTAGATTAATCACGGCAATTGTTATTTTGCCGAATGCCTGCAATGGGTACGGTTGTGCCATATTTTTTGGGTACGGTTGTGACACAAGTATTTGGTTTTATATGCACTAAAAATGTGCGAGAAAGACGGAAAGGAGTCCGTTTGTGTAAACTAAGTTTGAACATGCAACAAATTGCATGTTCATAATTAGTTTACACATTATGTTTATTATTTCTTATGATGATATTTTCAGCTGATTCACTGATTTTGCAGTGCATTACTAGTAATAAGCGTTTAAAGTGTTCCTAAATTTTATTTCCTTTGTTATGTATTTTTGCCAGAAGTATATTTTATTACATTATATTACATATCACCTGCAATAAAAGTGATTATAGACCAATTTGGTGTATTTTTGAACCTGTCACTTCCGACCCCAAGCAGTGGCACAACCGTCCCTGGGGTTTGTGACATTTTTTTCTTTTTTTTCTAATTGCTTCCTATATGTTAACCATTGCATTTAAAGGCAAAATTGTAGTATTTATAAGTAGACAAATGTACATTTAACTGTAAAAAATACCTTTCTTCTAGCTAACTATAGTAATAACAAAGTTATGGGCGATCTATTGAAAATTGTCACAACCGTACCCAGTCTCCCCTAGTCTCATTTTGAAATTTTGAATACACAAAGACTAAAATTATTGCAGGTTTCAAACGGATAGCGTCAGTGGTTCCTGAAATATATGTATAGGTGTGACAGTCAGACACGAAGTCTCACCACGAGGGTTCCTTTTTTACCTTTTAGGTACGATACTCTAAAATGGCTTCCAACCGGCTGGGGGAACAGGGTCCTGGTAGACGGTGGTTAAGGCTCTAGTAGAGTGAGGAACTTTCACACAATGCGTGCCGTCTCCAATAGCACTGCTTTCTGCATCTGGCCCTTCATCCAGCCATCGAACGTGAGCCTCTATTATTATTATTAACGGGCCAGGTGTGAGGTATGTCACACTCGGCAAGGATCTTCACTCCTCCACATCAGAACAAGGATGATTTAGGCTATCTTCCATGATATATCATTGGTGGAACAGACACGTACCGACGTTACTTTATCGCTAGCAAATGATATACCTACTGCAAGTGCCTGGTTGCCTACCTACCTACTTTAGTTAGATAGGCCTGACACAAAATGTTTTTTAAAAGACAAGTGTTCAACCTACTTTCAATTTTTACGCGTGCGAAATAGACAAACAATTCAGATAAGTATAGTTAGTAATTTTTTGATGATCTCTATCGGATTTCCTTGAGAGATATGAGGAGGCGAGTTGCGAGGGAAGACAATGTCGTACGTATTTTAAGCGGGCACGCCCCATTCACACAAAGACGTAATTTATAGAGCCGCGCGGAGACGGGCCTGAGTTATGTTCGGCGATAGCGACGAGCTTTTAACTGCCTAATGGAGCGATTTACTCAGACCACCTTGCGCCCATTGCGCTGTTTACACTGAAGCACGCCAGGTCGAAGCGATAACGACATCGGAATTAATTCCTCGAGCGCACCTTCGTACAAATTCTGGTAAGTATACCTACCTAGAAATACAATCTTTAATTTTTTATTACTCTTACAATCCGATGGGATGGGACGACTGACACGACCGGGGAGATGTCAGGCACGGGACTGACTTTTTACATACTCATCCGACTCACGGATCGTCGTCTTTCCAGACAATTAGGAGATCGGTCTGTTCCTAATCAGTTAGGAAAAACTACCGTCGAACGAGCGTCCTAACCAGTGCCGGATTAGCCATATAGCAGGGGTCAGCAAATGCTACGGGCCCCGCGCCTTGGAGGGCCCCGCACATATTATAGGAAAGAAAAAAAATCAAGTAAATAAGATAATGTTTATACCATCCGCCGTCTATTTGGTAGTCCGGTCAATTTAGACCAAAAAATGAGAGTGAAGTTACATAAAGTCCCAACAAGCTGAATTTCAGTGAAATTGTTCAAAATATAATTATAAACAATGTCTAGAAGTTCCCCATCATTCCCCTGTAAGGAAAAAAAAATATTCAAGGTCAAAGGTCAAAAAAATGAGTTTTTCGCGATTTTCAGCAAAACGGTAAGTTTTATCATAAAAGTACCTCAGACAAAAATTGTAGATCATAAAATTATCTATAAAAAATGTATCAATACTTTTTTCTTACGAGCCACCGTTTCTGAGATATAACGATTCAAAAAGTTATAAAAGTTGTTATCGTCATAATATGCATGAGTACGCCACGTATTTTTTTTATTTTACATAATATATATATAAACAAGATTTAATTCAATGTGCTGAAGTTTTTAAAAAGAGTAATTCAACTCAACAAGAAGTTGTTACCAACGGCATCCGCTTTCTTCTTTCTATGTAAGTACGGAGCTCCTAAAAAAACTACCTGTTTAGATAAGCATCGATATGCATGTTTCGTTAAAAATACTAAAAATAAAAAACAAGTTCAATTAGCTTGTCTTCCTCCAACCTCAGTTGCTGCTCACCAACATCTTTTTCGAGTATATTACCAAGTTCAAGTGTGGCTTGGTTATCAGCTAGACCCTACAGACTGGGGTTGGAAGTTGGTCAACAATATATTAGAGCCAGTTCAAACTTTACTTCCACCTGCGCCGGAAAAACTGCTGAACACTATTTTTTGCAACTGCAAAAAGGGATGCAGTGCTAAATGTGGTTGCAAAAAAGTCGGACTGTCTTGTTCTTTGGCATGCACAAATTGTCAAGGCCGGTCGTGCTCTAATATTGAATCACAAACAATGGAGGATTCGTTTGACTCCGACGAAGTATCATGCGATACATCGCTATTGACGCAATTTACTTGCATCCAAAATGAAGATGAAGAAGAAGCAGGAGAAGAAGAACAAGAAGAAGATCAAGAAGAAGAACAAGAATTTGAAACTTACGAATAAGACGAATAAACTTCAACACTTTTTTTTAATTTACATCGCTTTTATCTTTCCCAATCTTTGAAAATTTCCGTTATTATGCAATAGTTTTACATTAAACAGGATCACAACTGACCCGTGGAGTAGGCCTACTGGGGAAACCACGTTAAAAAAACGCGCTAAGTACACTACCTCATAGGTGGAGTGGAAACGTGTGCATATTATGACGATAACAACTTTTATAACTTTTTGAATCGTTATATCTCAGAGACGGTGGCTCGTAAGAAAAAAAGTATTGAAACATTTTTTATAGATAATTTTATGATCTACAATTTTTGTCTGAGGTACTTTTATGATAAAACTTACCGTTTTGCTGAAAATCGCGAAAAACTCATTTTTTTGACCTTTGACCTTGAATATTTTTTTTTCCTTACAGGGGAATGATGGGGAACTTCTAGACATTGTTTATAATTATGTTTTGAACAATTTCACAGAAATTCAGCTTGTTGGGACTTTATGTAACTTCGAATGTCTAAATTGACCGGACTATGGAGTCTATATCAGTCATATAAAATTGTCTTTCTTTCTTTTCTTTTTTAACCGACTTCATTAGTTATTCTAACAGTCATCATTGGCCGCATCTATTATTATGATTTTAGAAGTTGACAATACGACAATACAATACTAACCAGTGTCTTCAACTTGGTCTTCAAGCCTGTCCTTGGAAGGAAGTTAAATAGCCCTTACTGTTAGCTACAGAATGTTCGTATAAACCGACCATTTAAAATAGTATTCTGTTGATAGTCTATCTGCTACTTTCTTATTAGAAAGTAGTGCCCGAGTCTCCAACACCCAATACGGATTCCGAGAGGATCAGTCTAACATAGAAACGACCCTTCGCTTCAGGGCCCTCTCGGATGCGGCAGTACCTCAGGGTGGTGTCATGTTGGCGGTGTCTCTTAACATCACCAATGCTTCAACACACTTCAATTCAGATGTGTGATGGAGGCTACGGCTATGGTATCTTACCATCAGGTCTTGGCCTATTTTAGGCGAGTCGGGTCCTATTTCGAGGACCGTGGACCGAAGTGTCGTCTGCGTTGGAAGTAACGGTCTAGTGCACTGCCCCATGGTGCGTGGTATTCGCAGGGCATGGTGCTAGCCGAAGCTGATTCGGCTGTAGGTCCTCTGTCGCGGCTCCTTCCGATTCCGGGTGGCCTGAGTGATAGTTGCCGTTGCCTGTATATCGGGGTAGTACAAACGATGTCCCTTTATGGCGCACCAGTGTGGGCCGAAATCCTGACTGCCTAAATCAAGACCCCGTTGTAACGACCACAGAGAGTCATGGTGGTCACCGCACAATTCCGTGCGAGGCCGCATGTGGGCTGTCGAGGCGCGCTACCCTGGGGCTTGGACGCACTGGTGTTGACTGCAGTTTATTGACAGAACACAGAAGTGCGGAGCCGGGATGGAGCACCTCCTATTGAAGTTAAGTGGTGGCGAAGGAAAGCACTAGACGACTCCCTTGTGTGATCACAGGAGCGAAAATACGGTACCCTCACATTCCAGCGGCACATGTTGATCCTGTCGGGGCATAGTTACTCCAGCCTACTATTACAAAACACCCGGAACTGAGAACCCCAGCTGCCATAAGAGTAACTGCACTGAAGATCATGAAGCAGCACACACTTAAGGTTGAAGGCACGGCGTGAACGGTGGGGCGGCAGCTGTGCGCCACAATTGGGACCGACATGTCGCTGTCCGCCTTGATACAAGACATAATAGGCAGTGAAAGGGCGTGGTTGACAATGACCTTCATTTGTGAAAGATTTATTTCGTAGAAGGAAGCAATGGAGCGGTTTAGAGAGAGCGATCCCGTTGCTGATCCGCTATGCCGCAGGAGGCCCGTGCAGGCATCCTATTCAGAAGGCAGGCCAATGCTGACCTTATGACCCCGTTGCCAGGCAGCGAGATCAGTTGAACTGTTGCCTGTGCACTGTACAGTGACCAGTCGCCCTCGAGGAGGCTGGCGTGCGAAGGGGTCTCGGCACGCTACCAGATGATAGTCTGCGGGGCTTTTACACTCACAAACAGGTCCGTGGATGTTAAGCCTACGACGTAGGAAGGATTTTTACAGGGTTTGATTCCACCTTCTCCTTTTTATCACTGGACGATGAGATACGCACTCTTACGTTGTAAACGTCCCATCTGAACGGACAAAGCAGTTTGCTTGGTCAGTATTTATAAATGAAGACTGGAATAGCGTGTTTTTCCTGCCAGTTGCCCAGTCAATTATAATTGTTTGTGTTTTCAAGACTAGATTAAATATAGTTATAATTTTGCGTGCTTTAACATCTGGGATTACAGTCAAGTAAACCCTAGCTCCTATGATATAGTAAAAAAAAGTAGAGAACGTGTAAATAACCTCACTATAATAACCAAAAAACTATGCAAGTCAAGGGCCCCGCGCTGTCTTAATCCGGCACTGGTCCTAACCGTTAGCCTATTAGGACACTCCCTTAGGGTGAATCCTGTCAACTGTATAGATATACTTATCACTGGTAAAACTGAAATCTTGTATGATAACGAAGAAACATTTCATTCCTTGCGTCACGCAATGTTTACTATGTGTTTCAACTAAGAATGTGGCCGCAATGATGATCGCGACTGCGGAACTTCACTCGTTTTTTACGATTTTTGTACCGGCAGCAGAGTAAACACACAATGAAATATTCGCAACGGTTTTGATTATTTATTGTATAATGTCTTATTTTGCTAACAATTTTTGTTAAAACATCATTTTCAGTAATTTTATATTTGAAATGGCAAGATGGCGGCCACATTCTTAGTTGAAAAGATAGTAGGTACATACAGTGACAATAAGACCAACTACAGCTAGGCGTACGACGGACCTAACGCACGTGTCTGTAATGGATTTAGCCGAACTAATGGAAGCAGACCGCAGGGTTGGCGTTGTGGCTGATGTTCGTGTACAATAATATTACTGCCTTAGATAGTCAACTTAGAGGTAATAATTTCGTAGTAGATACATTGGATCAGTGGCGTGCAGTTCATAGAGGCAAAAGACTGCCTGCCCTACGACTTCTCTGAATGATGAAAATGCACTAAATAATCAAAGACATTTGCTTTTTTGCCTACCCTGTCATAAAAGTGTGTGCACGCCACTGCAGGGGATAGTAGGTACCTGAATGAAATCGAAATAACATTTAATTTTTTAGAGTCGCAAGTAACGTTAGGTAGGTACCTAGGTACTTACCTTATTTTTTCGGCCTCCTTAGGGGCGGAGGGCGGGTTATGGGCCAGAATTGGGCCAAAATATACGCTTCTATAACAAAATTGAACAGGATCATCTGAGATCTTTCAATTAATAAATTAAAACCTATGATAAAAAGCAGATTGTCAAACGAGGCTTATCAAATCTCGGATTACCTGGAGGATACGGCTCAATTCACACAAAGATGGCAGCGGCCGGCAGCGCACTTTTAGTGTGAAAGAATTTGAAACTTAACCTAAACTACTAAAACTAGACCAGTACTGCTTAAAAAATGCGGCGCCGTGATTTTCAATCGATACTGGTCTGTTACGTATTGTAGATAAAGTTTAAAATTATTTCACACTAAGGCTCAATTCATACCAAGATGGCAAGGGCCGGCAGCGCACTTTCAGTGTGAAAGAATTTTACACTTTATCTACAAGACTAGTATCGCTTGAAAAACGTGACGCGCGGGCGGCCTCGAGCGGGCGGCGCCTCCTTTCACACTGAAAGTGCGCTGCCGGCCGCTGCCATCTTGGTATGAATTGAGCCTAAAAGTGCGCTGCCGGCCTGCTAAAGCTGCGTTTGAACTGGTTAAATCATGCAAGATTACAGTTTTAAGGTTACTCGCATATAATTTGTAACAACAAATGTTTAAAGAATATGACAAAAAAGACGAGCCAGCTGAGTTTCTTGCTGGATCTTCTCAGTAACGGCCGCGTTACGATGCGGTAGTGGGTAGTTTGTAAAAAATGATTTTTGTGTAAGTGCCTCTGTGGGGACTACACAGAAGATATTTTGACCTTGAATGTATGTGGTTTCGTAAGTAAAAATTTAGCAATTTCGTATTCTCAATTTCTACCTACCTATACAAATGTAGCCTTGGTCGTGCAGCGGACCTAACCGCTGACTTTTAAATGAAATGAAATGGTATTTTTCCCTTGCCTATTTCTTTCCTAATCTAGTTTGGACTCGCTCGGGATTTACAGATTTTAACTTTTCAAAGATATAGATAATGTCATATTACTATCAGCAAAGTACTTAGAACAATACATAAATCTAATGAAAATGTCCTGGGTGTACCGGACCGGCTTACCCCTTACAAAAATTTACCCTTCGCCACTGCCATATCTTATGCAAACTAAATGTCTGCTCAGTCCCTATTGTATATAGCGTAATAATAGATATCTTAATGATTAACTGATCAGTTTATAATTACCCTATTCACATACAAAGGAAATTACGTGGTAATATGTGCAAGTAATGTTTCACTGCTTAGCCCCTATGAAACATAGCGTGATGTGTTATACACCAACTTATACCCCTACTTCTACACAACACTTCAGTGAAAGTCCTATCAAAATCCATCCACGGGTTTTCAAATGATACCTGGACGAACAGAACGACAGACAGACAATAATTCCAAAAAAAATTGTTTTGGCTTCTATGTCGATCTCAGAGTAATTAGAATGGAGCTAGTATCGCGTCGATTCGCCGTACAAATTTTTCGTGGCACTTTTGCGGGGTGCGGGAGGCGAAGTAAACACACACAGATACAATTTCACGCATACCCACACTATAATAAACTCGCAACACATTGAAAAAGATACGCACACAAATAAAGAATGACCTGACCATATGAACAAAATTTGGCAGAGGGGTTAGCGCATCATGCTATCTCCAGTGGTATCTCCTCTAAGATGTCGATAGTAGTATCCCCACATAGAAATTTTGGAAAAATTTTCAATGTACAGAAAAAGTGCTCTTTGAGTTTTATTATAGTATAGCTTAGGTGGGAATAATCAAGATGTAAGCAAATGATGCTGTCAAGTTTCATTTCGAAACATATTCGAAGCCCAATATTATTTTTTACTTCGATAATCCTTGTTTGAATATTTAATCAAATTATCTATCTTCTATACTATAATAAAACTCAAAGAGCACTTTTTCTGTACATTGAATATTTTTCCAAAATTTCTATGTGGAGATACTATACTATCGACATAGAGGCCAAAACAATTTTTTTTGGAATTATTGTCTGTCTGTCTGTCTGTCTGTCGTTCTGTTTGTCCAGGTAT
The DNA here is from genome assembly GCA_911728495.1 of Furcula furcula. NCBI lineage: Eukaryota > Metazoa > Arthropoda > Insecta > Lepidoptera > Notodontidae > Furcula > Furcula furcula. Next base: position 15,987,178 of record OU452249.1, on the reverse strand, counting down.
CATTTGAAAACCCGTGGATGGATTTTGATAGGACTTTCACTGATGTGTTGTGTAGAAGTCAAGGTATAAATTGGTATATAAAACATCACGCTATGTTTCATAGGGGCTAAGCAGTGAAACATTACTTGCACATATTACCACGTAATTTCCTTTGTATGTGAATAGGGTAATTATAGACTGAGCAGTTAATCATTAAGATATGTATTATTACGCTCTATACAATAGGGACTGAGCAGACATGAAATTTTAATGAAACTCCCCAAGTCCGGGTAGTGTATATGTATTGTATTACAGTCGCAACAATAAAAGATGCGAAAATCTTAGAACTTTCATTATCGAATATGATTAGACAGTAATTTACGATGTTAGCGTGATTTACATTATGAACAGCGCCATCTATCGGTGAAATTGAACATACAATCACTATAGAACTTTAATCTATAAATATAAAAGAAAGTCGAGTTCATCATCATCATCATCATCATCACCAGCCGGAAGACGTCCACTGCTGAACATAGGCCTCCCCCTTCGAACGCCACAATGACCGACAATTGGCTATTTGCATCCACCGGTTACCTGCGACGCGCACAATGTCGTCTGTCCACCTAGTGGGAGGCCTACCTACGCTGCGTCTTCCGGTTCGTGGTCGCCACTCGAGAACCTTTCTTCCCCAGCGGTTATCGGTTCGCCGAGCGATGTGGCCTGCCCATTGCCACTTCAACTTGCAGATTTTAAGAGCTATGTCGGTGACCTTGGTTCTTCGGCGAATCTCCACATTTCGGATTCTGTCGCGCAAAGAAACTCCGAGCATAGCTCTCTCCATAGCTCGTTGTGTGACTCTGAGCTTATCCAAAAGGCCAACAGTTAGGGACCACGTCTCAGTACCATATGTCATCACTGGCAACACACACTGGTTAAAAACCTTCGTCTTTAGGCACTGCGGTATTTTGGACGAGAAGATTTCGAGTCGAGTTAGTTACACTATTTATAACTCAAGAACGGCTGAACCGATTTGGCTGGAAATTGGTGGGGAGGTAGCTTAGAACCAGGAAACGGACATAGGATACTTTTTATCCCGGTAGGTTAAGGTTAAGCAACGTTAGGTAAGGTCATTAAATAGATGGGTGAACCGATTTGTATGTTTTTTTTGTGCATATCGGGTAGGTCTGAGAATAGGTCATAAAGTATATTTCATACCGCTAGGTTAAGGTTAAGCAACATAAGGCCAGGTCATTAAATTGATGGGTGAACTGATTTGTACAAAATTTTGTGTGCATTTCGGGTAGGTCTGAGAATAGGTCGTAAAGTATATTTCATGCCGCTAGGTTAAGGTTAAGCAACATAAGGCAAGGTCTTTAAATAGATGGGTGAACCGATATGTATGAAATTTTGCGAGTAGGTCTGAGAATAGGTTATAAAGTATATTTTATGCCGCTGATACCATGATTGACGAGGATATATAGAACGAGAGGAGGATGCAAGAGAGGGAGAGGGGAGGGTGATGGAGTGAGTGATCGGAGGAGTTAGGTGGAGCAAGGGGGGGGGGGGGAGTGAGAGGGAGCAAGTTGGGAGAAGAGAGAGGAGGTAGAGGGTTCAGAGAGGACAATGGGGAGAGGAAGAGGGGAAGTGTGACGGGGACTGAAGCGGGAGGGGAGAGAAAGAGCATAGAATTAGATTTTTCTTATAAGAGAGAGAGATGGAGAGAGATAAATCAAGGGAGTAGGGAGAAAAGGGGAGCAAAATGTAATTAAAGCGCGGGTGGAGCAGCGCGGGTCAGCTAGTCTATACTTATAATAAAACTGTAACAGGTCCAATTCTGTACATTGAAGATATTTTGAAAATTATATTTGGAGGGCATTCTATAACCGATACTGAGGCCGAAAATGTATTTTTTTAAATTTTTGTCTGTCTGTCTGTCTGTCTGTCTGTCTGTCTGTCTGTCTGTCTGTCTGTATCACGGCTGAGCATCACGCCGAAACTACTGAATGGATTCAAATGAAACTTGGCATGATTTGAGATCTTACTACGAGGTAGGACATAGGATACTTTTTATCCCGTAATCTAGCACCGTACTTTTGGGAGAGGGGATTAAAGTCAAAACGGGTACTTGGTTATACGCTTGGTCCCATTTTATCAATTTTTCTTTACAATATAATAAATATTAGTAAGGGAACACTCATAGAGAGTTGTTATCAAGGTTTTGTAATCGATCGGGTTAAGCAACGTTAGGTAAGGTCATGAAATAGATGGGTGACCGTTTAACGCCATTTGAACTAAACAGGTCCGTGCTTCGGAGAGCAAGTAAAAAGTGGGTCCCAGTTTTTAACCGACTATAAAAAATGAAGTTATGTATTCGATGCGAATGTATGTAATTCAAAGTTTAGTTAACGTAAAAATAGCGCAGGCGGAGCTGCGTGGGTCAGCTAGTACTATAATAAAACTCAAAGAGCACTTTTTCTGTACATTGAATATTTTTCCAAAATTTCTATGTGGGGATACTATACTATCGACATAGAAGCCAAAACAATTTTTTTTTTAATTATTGTCTGTCTGTCTGTCTGTCTGTCTGTCGTTCTGTTTGTCCAGGTATCATTTGAAAACCCGTGGATGGATTTTGATAGGACTTTCACTGATGTGTTGTGTAGAAGTCAAGGTATAAATTGGTATATAAAACATCACGCTATGTTTCATAGGGGCTAAGCAGTGAAACATTACTTGCACATATTACCACGTAATTTCCTTTGTATGAGAATAGGGTAATTATAGACTGATCAGTTAATCATTAAGATATGTATTATTACGCTATATACAATAGGGACTGAGCAGACATTTAGTTTGAATAAGATATGGCAGTGGCGAAGGATCAATTTTTGTAAGGGGTAAGCCGGTCCGGTACACCCAGGACATTTTCATTAGATTTCCGTATTGTTCTAAGTACATTGCTGATAGCAATATGACATTATATCTTTGAAAAGTTAAAATCTGTAAATCCCGAGCGAGTCCTAGATCATGAAATTATTCATGAAATTTTAATGAAACTCCACAAGTCTAGGTAGTGTATAGGTATTGTATTACAGTCGCAACAATAAAAGATGCGAAAAACTTAGAACTTTCATTATCGAATATCATTAGACAGTAATTTACGATGTTAGCGTGATTTACATTATGAACAGCGCCATCTATCGGTGAAATTGAACATACAATCACCATAGAACTTTAATCTATCTAATTAAAAGAAAGTCGTGTTAATTACACTATTTATAACTCAAGAACGGCTCAACCGATTTGGCTGAAAATTGGTAGGAAAGTACCTTAGGAGCAGGAGACGGACATAGGATACTTTTTATACCTGTAGGTTAAGGTTAAGCAACGTTAGGTAAGGTCATTAAATAGATGGGTGAACCGATTTGTATGAAATTTTATGTGTATATCGGGTAGGTCTAATAATAGGCCATTAATTATATTTCATGCCGCTAGGTAAAGGTTAAGCAACATAAGGCAAGGTAATTAAATAGATGGGTGAACGGATGTGTATGATATTTTGTGTGCATATAGGGTAGGTCTGAGAATAAGTCGTAAAGTATATTTCATGCTGCTGATACCATGATTGACGGATATATAGAATGAGAGGAGGGTGCAAGAGAGGACAGAGAGGGAGAAGCGATTCGAGGAGGGGGTGAGGGATCGGAGGAGTTAGGGGTCGTGCATTAATCACGTGATGTTTTTTAGCAAGTTTTTTACCCCTCCCCCCCTCCTGGTGATATGTGGTGAGGTTTTTAAACTACCCCCCCCCCCCCCTATTCAAAATCACGTGTATTTTTTGTACAAAATTTCAATATAGTTTATATTGAAATTTTCGGAATATTATCTTTAAATACAGGTACTTAACTGATTAAATGTTGAAGGGGAAGTCGTTGCCGGCAACGGTGAGTCAAGGCCACGTGCCGCTGTTTGGTTTAGAAATCATGCATTCAACGAAAAATAAATACACGTGATGTCTCATTATACCCCTCCCCCCTCCTGGTGATATTTCGTGATTTTTTCGGAAACCCTCCCCCCCCCCCCTTTCGAGCCTCACGTGATTAATGCACGACCCCTTAGGTGGAGCAAGGGGGGGGGGGTGAGATGGAGCAAGTTGGGAGAGAGATGGGGGGATAGGGTTAAGAGAGGGGACAACGGGGAGAGGAAGAGGGGGAATGTGACGGGGACCGATGCGGGTGGGGGAAAGAGAGAGGAGAGAAAGAGCATAGAATTACATTTTTCTTATAAGGCTTCAATCCCGGCTGGGTCCTAAAAGAAAACGCGCATTGTTCCTTTTGGAACCACATGGGCTTGAGGGGATAATAGAGAGAGAGAGAGATGGAGAGAAATAAATCAAGGGAGGAGGGTGAAAAGGGGAGCAAAATGTAATAAAAGCGCGGGTGGAGCTGCGCGGGTCAGCTAGTAAAAAATATAGACGATGAATTACAAAGAACTTAAGCTCATTCTTTTATTAGAAAAGCAATACTGGTCCTCAAACTATTTATTCAACATAGAGCATTTGTGCCTGGTTATGTTGCATTTCTTGCAATATCATTATCTTTGCAGACTTTGATACATCTAATGAATATCCTGAATAGGACCTCATTGCTGGGCAAGGATCTTCTGCCTTTTATGATGAAGCCGGAAGGGAGGGAATGTCACAATTTACATGTAAAATTACAAATTAGTGGATCAGAGATTAGATTCAAGGGATCTGGATTTTTCTTCATAAATCCCAGCACCAATTGCATACCATATCATATCTGCATATCTGATTGACAAGGCAAAATTTACATTGATACAATCATGCTAGAGTAGACCCTGCACGTCATAGCATTTTAGGCAAGTCTGAGACACTAAAACTTAGTCTACTTTAAAGGCTATTCTTAAAGGAATAATAGGTAGTTTTGTAAAGTAAAAAGAAACTGCAATGATGGACTTAAACTTATTGTTTATTCTTGGCTAGCGTCAACATTCTCTGTCTGCAAGCCTTTGATTGAGGCTACTGGTACATAGGTCACAAGAGTGAAAAGTTTGTGTGCAGAATCCTCATCATCATTACGTCTACGTGACAGCCTCACACGGACACGGAAAGGCACATTTCTGTAACAAAATATACACACTTGAAATGGGTTTTGGTAATACAGCAAAACACAGGTTGAGACATGAACTCATGTTTTTGATAGAATTACAAATTCTCGAAAAACAAAACAACATAGCATTTAAGGAGTATGGGAGATTGTAACCTTAACATAGGTACTTTTCTTATCCCAACACCAAACCACATATTACTTATTAAATAAATTACCTACAATGCTATCAGCCCTAGAAAATGCTGATTGATCAATCTTTTCTTTACAACATTAATAACAAGTACTCATGTCAACACAAAAAAATAATTTAAAATGCAGTTTGTAATTGATAGCAGGGCAAATTCAGATATAGTTTTATTCATCATCATCATCATCAGCAGCAGCCAAAAGACATCCACTGCAGAACAAAGGCCTCCCTTTTAAAAGGGAGGGGTTGCCATAACCACCACGCTTGGCAGGCATCTTGGGGATTGCAGTATAGGTGGTAGGTAATCCAATAGAAAGATGCTGCTGCCTATCTTTTTGTTTTTCCTTAGTCGCTCACAAACACCCAACGGGTGGAGATGGGAGGGTGCTATCTTACCCTGACACCTCACTGGTGATAGTTTTAATAATTTTACACAATATAAATGTGTGTTACTGCAACCCTGACATGTTGGTAACTTATTACGCATTCATCAGTGAAAATACCTTATTGACAACAAGGAAAAAGACCCAGTGTTAACATTATTCCTGTGCAAAAGGAACAAACAGAGGCACTAACATAGCAACTCCTCATAGAGCACATGTTAATAATTTATTAAATGAATAAATGGTATATTAAACTTGAGTAGCACCATGGTAAATTGAAAGATAGGGGAATAATCTGTATCATCCAAAGTATTTTAATGAGTTCTAACAAGAAACAATATCTAATTCAAGCAGGACAATACACAAATGAATGATAAGGACTTATTATACAGAATATACATTTCATATACAAGTCACAACGGATTTTTGTGTCTGAAGTTGGCTGCAAGACGCTGCGAAGTAGCTATTATTGTGTTTTTATATTCATAACTCACAACTGTACTTGTGCAACAGTTCGCCAAACCTAACTTCAGACACGAAGATCTGTTGTAACTACTGTATGTGTCAGTGGCATGCGTACACTTTTATGACAGGGTAGGCAACAAATTTCTTAGATTATTTACTGTATTAAGATCATTTAGAGAAGTCGTAGGGTAAGCAAAGGCCTGTATGGACTGCACGCCACTGGTATGTGCATAATAATTCTGTCATAACATAACCTATCTACAATATGAATTGGTCAGTATGTTTATAATGTTTACAAGATATAAACTGATGGTGTTTGGCATGCTTTGATGCAAGTCGCGAGTATGTATAATATGGAAGAGCAGTAAGAGAATGTAAGTGTCTGGTACTTACGAGTCTTATCTAGCGTGTAACTAGACTACAAAGTTACGACTTTGAATGAAAACATTGTAAACAGTTTCAAGAAATCACGTTCCACTAGCCACTTCCACCACAATAACAAGAAATCGGCAATTACCTGACACCCTTAGACCAGAGGTATTTGTTTAGACGAGTGTCCACTCGAACATCAGGTGTTCCCATCTGTACCTCGGCGAATTTACGAATTTCCTTGATAGCTCTGGGAGCGCGTTTCTTAAATCCAACTCCATGGAGCCGTTTGTGTAAATTTACTGTGTATTCCCGCGTCACAACTTCATTGATAGCGGATTTACCTTTCCTCTCTCCTTTAGGTTTGGCCATTGTGATCTGAAATAATATGGCAAAATATGATTTTCACAAGTTCCGTCAGTGGACGGAGGAATAAAAAACCATATACGAAATCTGTTCCAGCGTAATATCATCATGATTTTTTAAGATTATTTTCGAAAAACACACACCTTGGAGTTTCGTGCACCAAAACCAATCAAAAAAGAACTGTCAAAGTCAGATAAATATGTCAGTCAACTAAGTTTGACAATTTTGACGTGCCGGTTATAGACTATAGACAAAGGAGTCCAGCCAGAAACGTTGAAAACAGTGTGGCGACTAGTATCTCTTTGCCACTTGGAATCATGTGTACTGAACGTATTTTGAATGCCGAACAGCGCGGCGTTTGAATAGTGCTGTCTGACTAGTGGTTGACACATTAGATATTTATAAGCAGTGTAGTAAGTAAAGTCGCCGTTAAAGAAATATACCCTAGCAATTATGTAATATAATACCGATGTACCAATAATTACCGGTCGTAATGTTAACGACACAAACCAGTGCTTTTCAGGACAATAAATAAGTGGAAGATTATTGAAATCTGTTATTTGGAGTCGATTAATGATGTACTTACGGGCTTTGCCCTACAAATGGTGATATGAACACGCTATAGTAAGACGTAAAGTAATCTAACTACCAGCCGGATTATAAGGTAACCAATAACACCTATGTAAGTTGTTAAAAATAGGGAATATTAAGATAAATGTGTTTGGGACGTTGTACCGCTAGGTTTTATGATAGGGATCGTGTACCGCTAAAAACCTTTCGTGTTCGCAATGGTTTTCTGATAGGGATAGATTTTATAGAGGTACCGGCACATTGTAAAAGGCGGTGTTTAAAACAGTTTATTTTGTGCAATATTTTAAAAGGGATTAGAAAACTTGGTAATTATAAAACTAATTACCATGGGAAACAAGCAACGGTCATTGAATTACCGTTACGGTTCATCAGCGGGTCATATAAAATAGGGGCATATTTCTATACCAATTCATTCCGAAACTAGCATCCTTACAAGCAACAACTAAGAAGAGAAAGAATACATACTTAACACTTGTCAAGAAAAGGGTGTTTAATTTCTGCAAACTCTGATCCTACGGGGAAGCACCTACTCGAAGACATCCCGCCAGCGAACTCGCTCCACCCATCAAGTCAGTCAGCGTCAACAATTATTGCCTCACCGCGATTGACAGGTTCACGCGGTGGCCGGAATCTTGGCCGATGAGTTCCATCACTGCTGAAGAAGTCACGTCTGTGACTAAAGCCGTTCACGAAGGTAGACACCTGAGTAGACGCTGGGTGTCTCGCTTCGGCGTTCCCAGTATTTTAACAACGGATCAGGGACGCCAATTCGAATCATGCCTCTTTCAACGCCTTATGTGTGTTGGCGCGACTAAGAGGATTCGTACAACAAGCTACCACCCATGCGCAAATGGCATAGTCGAGCGGTTGCACCGCCAGCTTAAGGTGGCGTTAATGTGCCATGCTGAAACGTGGTCGAAGGCACTTCCATTTGTTCACCTTGGTATGAGATCGGCTTTTAAAGAGGATATCAAAGCTTCTTCAGCCGAGCTCGTATATGGCAAATCGTTACGTTTGCCAGGAGAGTTCTTTGTACCCGGCGATGTCTCGGGTAGCCCTGATTCGGTCATTGATTTCGTCTCAGATTTTAAGAAGCGAATGGAAGTGTAGCGACCTACTACCTACTACATATGAGAGTACAAAATAAAGATGTTCCTGAATCGCGCAAGCGAAGTTTCAAAGTACATTGAGTATATATACAACATCCCAACAACAACCGTTGGGGGCTTCGGCCCTGGCCGAGCATCACACCTCGCTCGGTCGGAGGATCCTCCCTTTAGCATCGCTCCGCGATATTGGTGACCCCGACGTGATCAACGCAGCCTTCGCATCGAACATCAACGCAGCCGTCTAAGCTTCGCCATCACTCTCTCCCCATAGCAAGTTTCCAGCAAACAACAACCAGTGAGTCACAAGCCAGGCAGTATGCCTCATCGGACGACCACCGCCTTGTAGCAGATCCAAGCCTGATCAAACCTTCGGCCTCAACGTGGCACAGCACCCCTGCACCGACAGCCGGTCCACGTAAGAAGAGTGAATGAATGAATGAATGAATGACTTCCAATCTTCGGGGGGAGTGATGTAGCGACCTACTACTACATAATTATGAGAGTACAAATAAAGATGTTCCTGAATCGCGCAAGCAAAGTTTCAAAGTACATTGAGTATATATACAACATCCCAACAACAACCGTTGGGGGCTTCGGCCCTGGCCGAGCATCACACCTCGCTCGGTCGGAGGATCCAAAGTCAAAGTCAAAATATCTTTATTATGTATAGGCCCCACGGAGGCACTTACACAAAAATCATTTTTACAAACTACCACCGGATCGTAACGCGGCCGCTACTGAGAAGATCCGGCAAGAAACTCAGCGGGCTTGTCTTTTTTTGTCATTTTTTTTTTAAAATAGTTTTACAAATTTTACTTATGTCAGCCTTAAACTTCTAAGCTTGCATGAGTTGAGCAGTTCAAGCCCACGCAGCTTTATCCTCCAGGTAATCCGAGATTTTATAATAAGCCTTTTTTGACAAACGGCTTTTTATCAAAGGTTTAAATTTCTTTATTGGAAGATCTCGGATATCCTGTGGCAGTTTGTTATAAAAGCAAAAAATTGTAAATTTTTCCGTGATCGCCGCTACACGTCTATAAATTTTTAAGACTTTTTATGACCTCGTGTCATCGCTCGCCTTTATTACCAATCATCCGATCCTGTGTAACTTGCTCGGCTAGAGTGCGAATCTAAATCGCCTCGCCGAATTGTACTATATTGTGAAGTTGAATAATCCGTGTGCCGGCCGGCGAAGACTAGATGATAGACTGTATGCTGTAGGTGTCCAGATCTGCTGAAAGGTACGTGGGCATATTTTCTTCCTGCATAGTAGTATACCCGCTCGCATTTTATAGAGGATTGACAGGGTTTCGGATCTCGCGGTCAGCCATAACTTTTATTTATGCATTGGCCATCTTAATTTAATTTTAAGTTAATTTTTTAAACCTGCGCAAGTACACCTGGTGTGGGCTATTTACAAGCCCCTCCATACTTATTTGGCCCATAAACGTTTTGCCTGTTCTGTGGAGACGCGTGGCATGTACAACAAGATCGTGTTTGTTCTCTTCCTCCCTTTAGCATCGCTCCGCGATAGAAGTAATGCGCCCAGTCGAAGCTTCGAATCATGCGCGTCCTGCAATTTTTGTTTTCAAAGAACTAGCATCAGCGTCTCACGTCTGGCTACGGGACGACACCGTTAGACGTTCACTACAACCACCGTACTCCGGTCCACACAGGGTGATTAGGCGTAAGGACAAAACCTTAACTTTAGATGTTAAGGGGCGTGAGGTTACCGTTAGCATTGATCGCGTTAAGCCTGCTTTTATTGAGGCTAATTTAGAGTTAGGGCATCATGAGTTGTCAGCCTCGCGAAGTTCAGTGTTGGGCGGTCCAGCTAGTGCTCAGTCGAGCAACGAATCTGATCAACCGTTTGTTGAGCTTGCTCCGCCAGCTTCCTTTTCCCCTCCTGCCCCCACTGTCACTCGGTCCGGTCGTAGAGTTAAGTTTAGGGATATCTTAGATTTATGATTTAACTTGACCTGCCCCATGTTTTATTTCCTCTCTGCGTGGAGGGGTGATGTGGCGACTAGAACCGCTTTGCCACTTGGAATCATGTGTACTGAACATATTTTGAATGCCAAACAGCGCGGCGTTTGAACGGTGCTGTCTGACTAGTGGTTGACACATTAGATATTTATATGCAGTGTAGTAAAGTCGCCGCTAGAGAAATATACCCTAGCAAATAAGTACCTAATATAATACCGATGTACCAATAATTACCGGTCGTAATGTTAACGACACAAACCAGTGCTTTTCAGGACAATAAATAATTGGAAGATTATTGGAGTCTGTTATTTGGAGTCGATTAATGATGTACGGGCTTTGCCCTACAACAGAAAGGCTGAAGTGTTGTGAGGGTAATGAAGAACTACGCAAGACTTGGCATTTCTGCCTTATAAATTTATATCTCTGACAAGAAACATTACTTCACGGAATAACAATACGTATAACGGATATTCTATAAAAGATTTGGCAGTATGGAGAAATTCCTTCGCCTGTGCTGTATATGGACGAATAAACTATAACATCATCATCATCATTATTATATATCGATGATCATCATCCATCATCATCATCGTGTCGTGCGTGACAACGCGTCAACAAGCTTATCGGTTACAACAACATACATTTTGTATTGTTATAGACACACTAATAAGGCATGTCGTGGCGCATTTTGTTTTAAGCTATCCGATCCTCAAATAAGAAGACCCTTGGAGAGAGCATGACGCGCTAACCCCTCTGCCAAATTTTTGTTCATATGGTCAGGTCATTATTTGTGTGCGTATATTTTTGAATGTGTTGCGAGTTTACTATAGTGTGGGTATGCGTGAAAGTGTATCTGTGTGTGTTTACTTCGCCTCCCGCACCCCGCAAAAGTGCCACGAAAAATTTGTTCGGGGAATCGACGCGATACTAACTCCTTTGGTACTTTCTCTGAGACCCGGTAGCATAGATGTATGGATTTATCCTCAGCGTAATTAGAATATGGTATCTCCTCTAAGGATTAAAGGTGCGCGTCCGTTGGCACGCGCCGGACGCATCGCACGCACGGCACGCAACGGATTTTAGTTTGCTTTGTATGATTTTACATAGCGCTGCGTCCATTATCCATGCCGGCATTTTCCGATGCGGGCCGTCAAAATCATAGAAAGCAAACTAAAATCCGTTGCGTGCCATGCGTGCGATGCGTCCGGCGCGTGCCAATGGACGCGCACCTTTATCATACATCTATGCCCATAGGTGACAATGTCAACTGTCACTCTCAGTCATGTCATTTCAATTGTTTCGTTTCGTTTCGTTGACTTATTTTGTTGTGTGTGTTGCAAGAAAGAATGCGAATTATTTGGCAGAATTAATTTATAAAAGAAATATACAAACAATAATCCTGTAAAGCACATTGCCCCAGGATATTATTACTATCCAGATTGAAGCAGAACAATGGCTGAAATTTACAAGTAAGAACAACCTCTGAATTTGTTATTATTCGAAAGGTTCCTATAACAAACTATAAAAGAAAACTGTTTTACACATAATTTATTTTAATATTTGTTTTGCAGACTTATACATCCCGTGAAATACTTTAATGACTATATCAGTAGAAAGACACGTCCCGATGGTAGGGACTTTGACGAGCAAAGAAATATTAAATTGAATGTTAATTCAATAAAAACAGCAGATGCCTCCGCTGTGGTCAAATGTGGTAATACCACCGTTGTTTGTGGTATTAAATTGGTAATGATTGAAATGGGCTTTTAACTTTATAGTTATACATAGATGGCATGTTGGAAAGTGCACCTAATTACTATAAATAACCACTAACGCATAGTTCCAAGATTATTTATATCTCATAGTTGTCTTAAACACTTAATACTCTACTTACTCATCAGCATCTGATATATGTCCACTGCTGAACGAAGGCCTCCCCCTTACAAGGGAGGGGTTGCCATAATCCCCACACATGGCAGGCGGCTTGGCGTTCATAGTATAGAAGGTAGGTTAATCCAATAGCAAGACGCTGCTGCCTGTCTTCTTGTTTTCCCTTAACCGCCTCTTCCGGACACCCAACAGGAGGAGATGGGTGGGTGCTATTCTTACCTGGACCCACGGGGTTATACTTACTCATGACTATTTAATTAATTATTTGTGAAATAATGAATTGTCATTTTCTCGGTAAATATTTAACATTCACATCTCTAGGGTTTAACATATTTACATCCTACACACACGTTTTGATTGAATGGTCTATTGGTGTAGTAGACACAGTAGGTAGCTTCCACACAAAAGGTTGTGAGCTTGGTTTCCACCCAGGAAAAGCTTAGTCTATTTTTCTGTGTCTGGGCCAGTAAGTGATGTATAGGTTGTCTGGTGACTAATTTGGTATCAATGTGTGGATTGACCCTACATATATATTTTTTCTACAGGAGCTCGCTGCACCAAAAGCAGAGGAACCTAATCTTGGTTTTCTTGTCACAAATGTGGAACTGCCTCCATTGTGCTCCTCGAAATACAGGCCAGGGCCACCCTCAGACAGTGCACAGGTCACTAGCAACTTTATTTCAGACATCATTGCCAACTCAAAATGTGTAGACCTAACAGATTTGTGCATAGTTCCTGATAAGTTGGCTTGGGTCTTGTACTGTGATATAGTATGTATTGACAATGATGGGAGTTTGGTGGATGCATGTATTATTTCATTAATGGCAAGCCTGAAGACATGTAAGATTTTTTTTACACTTTAGTGATAATGGACTTTAGTGCCTGTTGGTCTAGTGGTTAATAGGTCGTGGGTTCGATTCCCGCCAAGTGTCTGGGTGTTATTTATCTACTTAAATATGTATTTACAAAAAAAGTATAAGTATTAGTATCAGTTATCTGGTTTCCATAGTACAGGGTCTGCCTAGTTTGGGATCAGATTACCGTGTGTGGATTATCAAAGAATATTATTATTATTCCATTTTTTATTTATTTATTATTATTAATGTCTACCTTTACTGCTTATTATCTTTAAATATTTTCAGTGACATTGCCATCAGTTACATATGACTCTGAAATAGAAGAAATTAAAGTGGATCCAAATGAGAGAACTGAGCTCAAAATACATGGACTGCCAGTAGCATCTAGCTTTGCAGTTTACAAACACAATCAGAAGTATTAAATTATTATTTTGTATTTAAAATTGGTTCTATATATCAGCTGAGTACATTAAAAATAAGTTTCTCTTTACAGTAATTTAATATTGGCTGATCCAACTACATATGATGAGGAAATGTGTGGAGGAGTTGGTGCCAACCTAATAATTTGTTACAATGAAGGTTTTATTTGTGGCTCCTACAAATTTGGTGGTAGCACCCTTACAGAAAATTGTAATGAAGAAGCCTTGAAGATAGCTAAGCATAAAGCAAAGCTTGTTGAAGAAGTTATTAATGTTTGCCTAAAAGATCATGAAACATTTAATAAAAGTAGTTAACCTGTAATGTTTTTGTTTAAGTAACAATAAATCATTAGTAATGGAAACTACCTCTAATGTGTACCTACTCATTACATGTACCAAAGAAATATTTAATACATTTCACAGGTAGGTAAACTATTAACTTAATCTAGCTTTATTCATACCACAGACATGCTATAGTATAGAGATGCTACGCATCATACCAGCGATGTGCTAGGTATATGTAAATTCTTTGCATCATATTAAACAGTATTAACTGAACAAACATGGAATGTCATTTACTGACTTATGATTGCAGGATTGATCTCATTGAGGATCTCATCATTCATGACTACATGCTTGCTTAAAATGGCACTCTTATGACGTAGATGTAAACTATTCCCTAGATTGTAATGCCAAAATACATTTTCTTGAAGAAAGTAGTGGTGGCTAATGTTATTTAGGTATTTACCGAAAAGTAACTGGTAGATCTCAATGAAAGCAATCGAATATTTTAATTTTTTGACAAATAAGTACCAATTTTATTTTGTACATATATTATGGCGCAGTGCAGTCCCACGATCTGTTTACCCGACAGACACTGCAAGTGTTTAAACGCCTGGCACGGCCTGTGCTAAGTGTTCCCACGGCGCGACGCGCCCTGTGGCGGTCTGCCAGCCGTCCAATCCCAAGACTCGTTTACCCGACAAGCCGCGACGGACGTTGCAAGTGTTGCAACGGCTGTCGAAATTAATGAATGATAGCGACGGCATTGGTGGTCAGCACGCGCCTTCAGAAGCCACGAGTTACCGACTCCCGATGGATCGGACAGACGACGACGTTCCGCCACAGGCTTCAACGGATGCGCTTGGTCCCACGGCTAGAGGTGGGATAAACGGCTTATTTACGGCGACAACGCGTTTCAACGTTATGCTTATTTTTGTAAGCGCGTTTTTAAAAGAGCTTGTTGCTTAAAACGCTTTTTTTATAAAAGCTTTTACTCGTTGAAGAAAACGTTACTACGTCTTTTAAACGCGGATGTCTGGTATTGAAAAAGCGTACCAATGCAGATATTCATACCGTCACAACTCACTGTTTATTATACCGATGATATTTAATACAATAGATAAGATATGCCATTAGCGCACGAAAAGTGAAACATCGAAATTCACCCAAATTGGGTGAACTAGCAGTAAGTCACGCGTCGATAAAATGTAACGAATGTGACGTGTGCCTTTGAAAATCAAGTAACATGCCTTCATGCGTATTTAGAAAATACACAAAGTACTGTACAAAAAAAAGGACCATACCCTATCATACCCTAACTATATATGTATAAGAAAATATTTTAATTACGGTTCATATCTATGATTTTTAATATCATTGATTCACGCAATATTTATTCCCCAACAACGCAACGCAACACCCAACGTAGGATCGTCAATTATAAGCCGTTTATCCCACCTCTAGTCGTGGGACCCAGCCATTATATTCTCTATTCATTTGGTAGTTTTAGCTTTTTACCATTACTTGGCAATACAGTATCATTGAAGTATTTTTTTCTGCTGACAACATTTTCTTAAAATGTCACCACGTCTCAAAATATCAAGCTATGTTATTGAGGTAAACTATTTCATTTTTCTCATAATTCTGATCTCAAACGCTATTGCATTGTTGGTAAATAAACACTAGAGATATTAATTCAAATTTATACTAAATCTGGTACTGTATAATTGTGTAATTTCGTAATTATAGCTCATACGTCATCATCCTAAGTCATCATCGCCGTTTGTTAGGCTGTAATTAAAATTAATAAATATGCATGCTTACCTAATTACGTGTACAATGCTCTTTTGCAGCGGTTGTCTAAGATAGACACGAATGAAAGTACAGGATGTCTTTACGGACTTATGTACGACGGCACATTGCTGGTGCTTGGATTGAGCTTAGAATTGTTTGAAAATGAGAAATGTTCATACCGGCAACTGTTACTTAACCTTCCCGCAGAGATTGAACTATGTGGGGTGGTCAGGTTCGGTGATAATTTAACTACAGGATGTACAATGAAGGAAATATTACAGGTAAATTTATAACTAAACATACCCACAAAATTGTACTAAGAACTGAAAATGCCTACCAAAAAGATTTAACTACTTAGACTAGACTGAACTTAATAAGCAATAGTTTCATCAAAAACTTGTTACACACGTAATAATTCGATAGAACCTAAGCCAACAAATAATATTTTTTTCATATAGATTTTTGACAGTTTATTTTTATATAGATAATATGTATTTACAGTAAAAATTAATGACAAAATTCCCAAAGGCCACTGTATGGCCTGTATTTTATTATTTTTGATGTCTACATAATATCAAACAAACACATGCACTTTTGGTAAGAATATTTGACGGTTTAGCTGATTTAGGTTGATTAGTAAAAATATCTTATAATCTTAACTTTCAGGATGTTGACATAACAGACAACCCATTAGTCATCATTGTCAATGAGGACAAAGATATGAAAGCTCATTTCCTAGTCCATGAGAAGTTTGAAGAGACAAAATATGAAGTGTTGACTTCTGAGGACATGTGGAAGCAGTTCCTTCATGTGCGCCTGAACACAGTGTTACCTTTGAGCTGTGAAGCAACAATATCAGGTGTTAAAAATATATTGCAGAATAAGAGAAAAAAGGTAAAAAAAATAACATAAAAGTAAATAAGTGTAATTTTTAGGGTTGTTAATATGAAACTAGCTTATCTTTATGTTCTGCTGTTTTGTGTCCGCACTGCACTAAACATGCATTCAATAATATACCTACTTATATATTTTTTAAATTATAATATTTTAAATGTTTAGTATATTTGATATGATGTCCCATTTTTGTTTAGTTGTTTCATATAAGTTGACAGCAACATTGTTAGGACTAAGATTGCTTGGAACAATAAATGTCAGTTTAGGCATACTATGAAAGATAAGGGAACAAAAAATGAAAAATTAACAAGATTGGTGTCAGGGCAGCCTTGACAGCATCCTGCAGATATTACAGTGTTTATTTACACTTAGTTAAAACGTTACTTATAAAAATAAATAAAAAAGAAATAATTTAATCATAGAATACCTGTTTCAGATAGCATCGGGCCAAGTGTCATTCCATATAGATGGTACATCGGTTTACCTTTTTGGTGTAGCATCAGATGTTGGCCTTACTGGCACAAGCACGTTAGCAACGGTAGGCGAGATTGTAGACTCCAAAAATCCTGAACAGCCATCGAAAAAGAAGAAGCATAATACTAATAATATAGTAAGTTTAAAATCAACAATTTCATGGAAATGTTTCCTATTAATATCCAATGTACCTTGTCTTTTCTCTTCTACCACAAGAGCTGAAAGAATTTAGGCTTTCATCCACCATTCACAATTTAAACTATGCCTATTTAGGTTTCTGCACGGTTCTTTTCCTTCACCACTAATTGGCCCAAAAATAACACTAAAAGTTTGAATCATTACTTCTTTGTGGTAACATAGTCTCCAAATAGATGGATTGAACATTTTTTTTATTGATAAGTTTATTGTGATTGTTGTTAGTTATGTTTGATGAAATCAGTTTCCATTTTATGTTGGTGATTACTCCGTTAATAGTGTTTTTAAGGAATGGCTGCCAAATATATAAAGTTATTAAATAAACCATTTAAGCTCATGAAATTCTTTGATTATAGGAAATACTTCCAATAAATTTGGTAATGAAAACAACAAAAGATATACTATCAGATAAACTTGTAAAGACTGCTGTAAAAATGATGACAACTCAGAGGAAACGTAAGTTTTAGCCATTATATAAACACACAAGTATAAATTATACCATGACCTAACCTGTTTATAATTTATTCCAGCTGCGTATTGTATTAGTATGCCGTTAAGAATAGACACATTAGCTATAATTCATCGTAATACCAAGCTTTTGGAACTGTATACTGTGCTAGTGGAGGCAGCATGCAGGTCACTGAGATTATTAGAATGTGTGTTATTAGAACAATTGGGTGAGTACTGTTGTTTTTACATATTAAACCACTGGTTCTCAAACTTTAGCCCACCGCCCACTTTAGAAGTCAAACATTTTCTGCAGCCTCAAAAAAATTTTGAATTTTTTTTTTTTTTTTTCACTGAGTAGAAACAGCCCTACAATAATTAATGCTTCACAAAGATCATGTATATTTACGTATATCCTCTTACTGAGTTTGAATTTCAATTTGCAATGAACCTTTAAATCTACCACCTTCTGCAACTTTTCAAAAATATTACCTTAAGTTTTGACTTCAAATTAAGCGGTAATAAAGCCGCAAGATCGCCGCATGCCGCATACGTATTAAACTAATAAATAAATAGAGTTTTTATATTATGTCTCCAGAATTTTTGTACAGCATTCATAATAATATAGCCTAATGTTACAAAATTTGGATGAAACCGTGGCGCGTGGCTAGCAACTAATATGTTGTCTGAAATAATGTTACAATGTTAAACTGTCTACGATTAACAGGTCAAGAGGGAATTGGTGATGGAGCTGGTTTGCGTTTACCAGAAACTTTTCACTATTTGCCTCAAGAAATAGGACATTTCATCACTAGAATAGTGCCTAAAGATATACCAGATGAAAGTATGGGTAAGTCTTAATGATTTATTTGTTTTAAATATAACTTTTGTAATACAGCATGTATAAATTGAAAATGTTAAAACTGTGTGATTAGAACAGTTTGCTTAATTATTAATTATACCGTGGTATAACCTAGTCCGGGCGCCGTGGACTTTTTTTTATCTCTGAAGGAAACCCTTGCCTTTAAGCTCGTCGCCGAGAGCCTCGTTATGGCTTCCCGGGAATCAATAAATAAATCATTTCGGTGAAGGAAAACATCGTGAGGAAACCTGCATGTCTGGGAAAGCCTAACTAGCTTTCGAATGATGTGTGAAGTTCACCAACCCGCGCTTGGCCAGCTTGGTGGACTATGGCCCTTCATCTTGAGGGGATGCCGTGCCCAACAGTGGAATAAACCAAGGGCTGTTAAAAAAAATCATGATGCTCACATGGATGGGAGTCGAAACCCCGACGCCGTCCTTTTCGGAACGCCGCCGTACTTAATGAACCTCTAGGGCTCACATCCCTCGACTGCGACTGCGATGACCGTTCTTCTAACCGTACGTAGTACCATAGGTTACTAAATGTGTTGTATAATAACAGGCATGATAGTTGTAGGCTTGTAGCCTCCGTCATTTCTTCTCCGTGCTTGATACGTTCATAAATCGCCAATGGTACGGTCGTTTGCACTGGGCAGACAATTAATTCGTCTATTTTTTCGTTTTTCAGAAAAGGAACGACGTATACTCCATGAACAGTTAGGTCTATCACTTAAGAGGCCAGTATTCCGAAGAGGCAACGCTTTCTCTGAGACCAGCGGTGGCCGGTTGGTGAATCCCCACGAAGCCATTCCACTGCAGCCGTCGAAACCCGAGGTGACGGTGGCGTTGGTCCGCGGTAGATACACTTACCACCATTATATGCAGGATAACTTCAACGACGATGGCTGGGGCTGCGCTTATCGGTCCTTGCAAACAATATTCTCATGGTTTAGGTAAGTTCGTTTTAACTTCGTCTCTGTAAACTATCTCTTGTTCACATGAGAGTACCTTTTTTGTCAACTTCTCCCCAATCGTGTCAGTCACACCAGATTGTGAGAGTAAAAGAGAGAATACACTTGTGTCTACGCAAGCACTTGTGCACTATGACACATGTAGATTTTGTGAAAGATTGGGTCCTGGGTCGTATCGGCCATGAGAACGATATTAATTTATTATAGCCTATGTTTTATAGTCAAGTTAGTGACAGAATGTTCAGCTGATATTAAGTGCACTGTACTGCAACTTATACTCGAAACATGAGTTATTCGGGTCTTTTGAGCGCGGTATTTTCGCCAAATACACAGTGCCCTTAACCTTTGAACACTGCTGCCTGGCGGTAGATTATCACTGCGGTGGTACTTAATAATAAATCGTCTTAGTCTGATAGAGAAAATTATCAAAGCTGGTCATCGATATAATATATAAACTAGATAAACATTCACGAACAAAATGACATCTAAAATGTGATCGCGGAGGTTGCAAGGTTGGTGGAAACGTGAACTAACGATTTTATAATGATAATGACTTGTAGTTTGACAGTTTCATATAGACAGTAGCGACACTCCTATCGGCAAAAATAAATTTGTCAGGATGTGGCTTGTAAAGAAATAGCGACACAAGGGCGCTATTTCTCGCTACCACTTTTTGAACCGTGACACCAAATATAGTTTATATAATATATTGATGAAGCTGGTATACTTTTCTTAAGTTAAAGATACATTAACCATTTACAGATACCAAGGCTACACAAATGTTCCAATACCATCGCACAGAGATATTCAACAGTGCCTAGTTAAAATTGGAGATAAGCAGTCATCATTTTTAGGCTCGAGGCAATGGATCGGCTCCACAGAAGTGATGTTCTGCTTGGAGACGCTTTTAGGGGTACAATCAAGAATTATATTCGCTAATACAGGAGCAGAACTGCAAAGTTATGCGCCAGAGTTGGTCCATCACTTTCAAACACATGGAAGCCCTATTATGATAGGTAAGTAGTATGTCTGCTTTTATGGTTCCGAGACCGCAAATTCGGTCATTCAGAATTCAATTTCCAGGTCGAGTCATTGTTACTGAATTTCCAAATGGAAATTCTTCAAAGCAATATTTAGAAATTTGTCTGGCAGCAGGCTGGCCTCTTGATAAACGTTAATACACCCCTGCCAAGTCCTTCATGACTGATGCTATTTTGCAGTAGTTATATGTACTCTTTTCTTAAAAAATAAGGACAATTTTGTATTGTTTTAAAGCGACATGCGTTCAGCGAGACGTGCCTATAGACGTCACCTGAGACATTGGTCATTAAGTATCTTGAGCCTGGTAATTTCACCAGGTTCACCCTTCACATCAGAGCAATACTTACACATTGATGCCTAAATAATGCCTGCATGATATCTGAAACTGAACTGAACCTACCTGATCTCAAGCACAATGGACTGAGGGCATAGTTCTTAAGAATATTTTTTTTATTTTTTAGGTGGTGGAGTTTTGGCACACACAATATTAGGAGTAGAATACAATTCAGTCACGAACGAGACCCGCTACCTAATTTTAGATCCACATTACACCGGCGCTGAAGACTTGACCACAGTTATCAACAAGGGATGGTGTGGATGGAAACATTCCGATTTTTGGAATAAAACTGCTCACTATAATCTATGTTTGCCACAAACTAAACCCGCTATATAAGGCTGATATATCATATTTTATTTTTACTATTCAATGATACGATTCTTATTCGCTCGTATAGCTACTTCTATTAAGATTGTGATATTGGCTTTGAAACTTCAAATTCCAAACGCATTTCTTTTTGGATAGTAATGTTGATTAGAACCTGAATAAAATGTAGATATCATAAATTATGTTGTGTACTATTTTTTAAATGTTGGAGTGGGACACATCCCATTTGTAAGCAATTGTAATTTAGTAAGTTTTACTTTTCATATCATGCTGGCGTGTGCCTGCCCAATAGCCACATGTATTACACTGCCTCATGTCAACCTACCTAGATGGTGTCTTGCACCATAGATATCACTAATACTAAAGCTAAATTAGATGTAGAACTGTACAAACAAACTATAAATCATCCGTTCATAGGTTCGTCTTGTCACACTTCTATTGCTATCCAGCAATGTTAATGTTAATATTTTAAATAAGGCCTATAGTAACTGTCAAATAAGCAAAGTTTGTATATAAATGGAATATTATTTACATATCTAAAAAATATATACGATCAACAACCGACAATAATTTTTAGTTGTTGACAACATTTTGCATTACTTTTTAACAAACCGATATAAATACGTATAAAGATGACAACATGGTGCTCTAACGAAATATCTACATCGAATTTGGCTCTAGTATTTTAATTTTCCCCTAATCCTATCTAATTGATGGAACAACTTTCATTACTAATTAATACTGCTTAGAACCTCTATTTCGGTAGATAATGTTAACGAACCAGATGTGACTATTATCAATTGTTATTTTTTTACTTCTACTGTCTTGCTAGTATTTACTTTACACACAAACTGAGCAAGTATGCATGTGGGTTTAAGACAAGCATATAATATTTTGTCTAGTGTGGTCACCATCTACCAATCATTCATATTCAATTGCAAATTAGTTCTACAGTTGTTACTCATAGGCACATAAATATATACCTATGTAAAATTATGTGTTTTTGGTTGTATATTTGTTATTTGTGGTTGTTTGCTATAATATAATTCATATTATGTTCGTTGATGCCTAATGATATTCCCTGAATAGTCTTTAATTCGCATAATGATAGCCTTTATTATTGTGACAAAATATCAAGCATGTAAGTTAAATGGAATTGTTATATTTTGTACCGATTAAAAATATACTTAATTAAAATACTTGAACTTTTTACTTAGTTACCCAAAGAAAAAAACTCAATTATGCCAAACATTTTTTATTTATTTACATATTGTCATAGAACATGAACTTATGATTACTTTTACACCTGCCGATTAGGTCATTACACATACACACAATATGCTACTAAATCACAGAAATACAAGAGATAATTGGTAAACAATGAAATCAAGGCACACTGTTATAGTAAAAGTAGAGAAAGGTCTACACCATAGCTGCCCCATTTCAAAACCCGGTAACTGCTTGGAGTAAATTTTACAGGAGAGCCTAAAAACGCGAATTAGTTTTTTTGTTAGCGGCAGAGGACGTTCAGAACGTCGATAGGGTGTCCCCCTATCGACGTTCTGAACGTCCTCTGAAAACTTAAGCGTCCCAGAGAAACTTAAGGGGTATTGATGCTGCCAGAGGGAGAAAACGAATGATTTGAAAAAAGGAGAAAAATATGTACAATATTTTTTTATAAACTAAAATAAATTGAAAATATTAAAATAGAAAACACGTTTACTAAAAATAATTGCGATAGCTGTTAATCACAAAATATGGGGCCCTAGAATGTTTTTATTTTCAAAGTGGGCAGACAGCATAAAGGTTGAGAACCTATGACATAGATTAAGGCAACCCTTAACAGTTCATAGGCTTGTAGAGTATCTGCGTTATTTACACCGTGCTCCCGCGTACATTTGATCTTTGTTTTTCTTCTAGTTTTTGTTTTAGGGATAGTCTAGATCAGTAAGACTATGCAAAAAAAACTTTAAGTTCGAGTCGGACTTGCACACCAAGGGTTCCATATATTATTTGGGCGTATTAAAGTTAGGTACTTTACACCTGAGATAGCAAAACCCAAACCGCAACACTGTTTGTCGAGGTTTTTTTAGGATTACTAAAAAACTGTACTACTTAGATAGATCATTTTATTTTTCCTGTAAATATAGATACATGTATTACCTATGATTAGTCATTTTTGATTATAAGCCAAAAACTACGAGACACCAAAATAAAAATCTGTTTTGAAGTTTGCAAATAAAGCCCTTTCATATAATATACCCCCCACTCGATATAGTCTCACTTTGAAATTTTGATGACCCACTTCGACCTCCATTAAAAGAAAAACAAATTCATTTGCGATGAGGTTGGGTAAGTACTAAGTTTCAATATACACACATCAAAAGTGTCTAGGGATCAAGCATTTTTGGGCAAAAAAATGGGCAGAAGAACAATGGCGTTTCGTGTGCTTTTCTGATGAGTCTCGTTTTGGTATGAGACCGGATACAAGACGTATACGACACTGGAGAATCCCTGGACGCCAACAGCGATTAAAATCCTGCCAGGAAGTCCATCCTTATAGTGGTGGAACCATCATGGTATGGGCGGGTATTTGGATCGGCGGAAGAACTGAGTTGATTTGGATCAGAGGCAACCTCAACGCTCAAATTTATGCTGAGACGATTGTATCAGACGTCATCGTTCCTCTACAAGTGCAAATCGGTCCCTTATTTCAGTTAATGCATGATAATGCACGACCGCACACCGCAAGAGTTGTAAGACAGACTCTCGCCGCAGCTAACATCAATGTCCTGCCCTGGCCTGCTCAGTCGCCAGACTTGAACCCGATTGAGCATGCATGGGATATGCTACAGAGAAGAGCTCTGCCGAATATGGAGGGTATCCAGTCGCAAGAAGACCTTTTTTTGTTGTTGCAACGAACATGGGCGGCCATTCCACAGCGTGATTTGGATGAACTCATTTTGAGTATGCCAAACCGATGTTCTTGTGTTGTTAGTGTTCGCGGTAGAAACACGGATTATTAATTGTTTAAGTTACCCAATAAAATTTTAAAGAAAACTGTTATTTCAGTCTTTTTTTCGAACTTTTGTGTTAGTGGTTCAAATGTCAAAAATCCCTTTATTAGGAAAATGGCAAATTTCTTTATTAATGCAAAGGTGACTTGGTTTATCGTTACTGTGACAAACGAAAACACTTTATTTGATGAATCCTTAAAGAAAATTTTAATTAATATCAATCAGGAGAAAAGTTATTGCAAAAATATATGTTGATCCCTAGACACTTTTGATGTGTGTATATATAAGTTACAATACTATCAGTGGTAAAATCTATTAACTCCTTTTTGTCCCCATTTACCCGGTTTTAATTGGTAAGTACTGGGTTTTGCAATAGGGCAGTCGAACAATGGAATGTCTCTCTATTAGCAGATTTTATTACTCCTCAACTACAACAACCTTAACAAGAAAATAAATAGGAAAATACTTACAGTAATTCGCATTTTTTGCTTACACATAAGAGACCCACATTTTTAATCACAATGTATCATATAGTGCACTATTATTACTTCGTTAGCTGTACAATAGAATATATAAAACTATTAACACAAATTGTACTTCAAATAAACATACTGATTTTATCCGTTTTACAAAGCTGTTAATATTTATAACGATCAACTTAATCTTGATTTGATTAAAACAATAACATGTTCCGTTTCGAAGCCTTGAGCCATTGTTGTTGACTAGTTAGCTACCTCCAACTGTTCTTCAATAATATTTTAAAGTATTTCTAAGTCACAATGTCGAATTTGCGGAAACTTTTTCTGAAAACCAAAGAAACGGGATCTGGTTATTCATCATCCGATCAACACGTTAAAAAAACCAACAGTTTAAATGAGTAAGGCCTAATGTCCACGTAAACCGGACGTCAAGCGCACGTTATCGTCAATTGACGATTGCTTGCGTCTTGCGACTTGCGTAGAAACAATCAACGCAGTGTCCACGGTGCGGCAACGAACGCATGAGGACAGCCAAACGCGACGTTGCCGCACCGTGGACACAGTGTTTGATTGTTTCCACGCAAGATGCAATTGACGATAGCGTTCGCATGACGTACGGTTTACGTGGTACTGTCCACGTAAACCAGCCCTAGACAAGCTAAATCATTGTTTACTCAATATACGCTTATGCTAGACCAAGCATAAATGAGCTATCTTCTCAGTGAGCCGAATACTTGTGTAAAAAAATTACATTATGTAAGAGCCTTATACTGGGTGTCCCGAAAAGGCTATATCAAGCCAAAAGTTATGTATAGTATTGATAGTAAAGATACCGAAAAAAAAAACAAAAACGGCAAAAAATGATTTTTTAATTACGGATAAAAATTATATAAATCATCTTAAAACTGTTTCTAAGCAACCCTGTTTCATCATGCCTACTCCTATGGAGCCATTGTTTTTTATTGATTGCGTACCTGCCTTGATTAATAAGAAATTCATCCAGTTTCGGTTATATAACGAACAAAATATTGAGTTTACTGCACTAAGACTGTTGTTGACTTTTTTCATAATTTTATTTCACAAATTGATTGCTTGTGGGTTACACATTGCGCCATTACCGGCTTGATACTCCCTTTATGGGACACCCTGTATATGTATATATGAGGCCTAAGGATAATAAAAAAAATTGAATTTATCTATACCTACCTGAAGCATTTTTTACTCACTATAAGCTTATGCTTGACCGCGATCCACCTGCGCTCCTGATAGTCAGTGGTGGTGCAACCGTGGATAGAAGCGCGCAAGCAAACGAACGACGACCCCTTAGCCACTAGTACGAATCTACTCATAGAGCAGATGGGGCCAGAACCTTACCGCAGAAACAAGGAACAAACAAAAAAAGCAATAATGTTCTTACCCTTAATTTCAGTTCTATTCTATCAATCTCTCCGCCGAGCATATCCACAATATTTTCACCATGTTTCAGGAGGAATGCTTCCACATCGTCAATAGTGTCTATCTTTTTCATATCCTAAAATTAATTGGGATGAGTTATACAAACTGAAAAATCCAAACGGGACAAATACTACAAATCTAATAAATAATCCAATAGAAAGAAGCTGCTGCCCGTCTTCTTGACTCATCCCGTCTTAGAGGTGACTAAGGGAAAGCCCTTACTCACCTTTTACGACAACCAACGGGAAAAGATGGGTGGGTGCTATTCTTACCTTGACAACCCATGGGCAAGGGACCTACTGCCTGCTTAAATGTATCTCAAGAAATGATAAAATATCTTACTTCTAGGATAGCATTCAAGTCGTGTTTTTCTAAATATGACCTTGTTAGTGCTCTCCCATCAAAGTCGACTTCAGCCTGGAATGTACAAATTGGTATTTATTCTGAGAACATATAATAATAAGTAACAGGAAGGTGGCAGTATTGTTACCTTATATCTTATTAAATTGTTTCCTATATCTATGCCCTTTACATCGTGAATGGCTCTTATCATAAAGTCTCGTTCTAATACACTATTTATTTCATCTAACTGCTCTTGACGGATAGATCTGGAAATCAACATAATAATAAGTATACTTATAAAATACAAAGTATCAAGTTATAAGATTGTAATCAATTTTATAGTCATAAAAAACCGATCCAGTGCGAGTCGGACTCGCGCACCGAAGGTTCCATACCTTTTTGCACATATTAATAGTAGTTTATGCACCAAGGGGATAAAGTAGTGTCTTATGTCGCGGGCGTTAAATTGAATCGCGAGCTTAACGAAGGATTCTAGCAACTCCCGAGCGCAGCGAGGGAGTATAGAGTTAATACTAGAATCCTGAGTACAGCGAGGGATTTAAGCTCGCCCAAGACCAAGACACCTTTATCCCCGAGGAGAATACACTACTTTTCACACCTACTGCGAGGTAATAAAATACAAATATTGCTAGAATTAAAATAATAATAATATCTTGGGACAATCCACACACGGTCATCTGATCCAAAACTAGGCAGAGCCTGTACTATGGAAACCAGACAACTGATATTAATTAAATAGTTAAATAACACCCAGACACTTGGTGGGAATTGACGACCCATCGGGTTGAGGCCAGGGTGTGTAACCACTAGACCAGTGATTCCCAAAGTGGTCTATATCGACCCCTAGGGGTCTATGACAACCTGCAAAGGGTCAACGTCAGCGAAAAAAAATTTGGGGGTCCATGAAATGAAAATTCGGGTCCACGATAGTGGATCTCAACACATACACTGATAGTACCTATTTACTTACATCATACTATCTTATAATATCAAGACATATACATTATTTATAAAATTACCTATGAAGTAAAAAATTTATTATATATGGCATATGTTCGTTTTATTATGAATCAAGAAATCTACGAAGAACTGCTCTTCGCAAGAACTTTGATAACCGACACTAAAGGTGAATCAATATTTCATGTTTTAAATTTTAAAGGATTACTTCATTGAAAAAGCAATTCCTTTATCAAATATAATATCAGTAGCTAGCTGGGGGGGTTGGTAAGTAGGGGTCTACCCAACACGGAAAAACATGGCAAGTGGTCTACGACACAAAAAAGTTTGGGGAACTCTGCACTAGACCAACGGGACTGTCAATAATATCAACATAGTGGCACAGTGTACAAACTACAGTGATTTGCAGCGTTAACGCGTAACATCTATTTTTTTCCTTTTCTAGAACACTGGGTTCTGCTCGTTGAGCCCGGTTCGATTTTCAAATGTTTTTTTTTCGTGCAGGTCTCTGCTTAGAGTAGTATTATACCTGTGGTAAAAGTGTTGACGAATTTTCGTTTGACGTTCGAAATTCAAACACATTATTGCCCAAGGGAGTTTAGTACAACATTATTACCCGGCTAGACTATAGGGATATAATGATGTACTTTATGTCAAGTTAATATGACACATAATGGAACATTATCGAGCAGGTGGTGTGAAAAATTATTTTACTATTCGTCTAATACCTGAGATAGCAAAAAAAACAACCGCAAAATAAACGCTAAATGCAAAAATGGTTTGTCGAGGTATTTTAGGATTACTAAAAACTGTACTACTTAGAAACATAATTTTATTTTCTGTAAAATATAGATAGACCTGCCTATAATTTCAGATTTTTACCTCCACAGGCTTCTGAGATAATGGCACGGTATTTTTTTTTATTTTTTTTATTAAATGCCAAAATCTATGTGATATAAACCAAAATAAAAAATCTGTTTTTAAATGTGCAAATGAAGCCCTTTGATATGACACCCACTCGATAGTAGTCTCACTTTGAAATTTTGACTCCCCATTTCAGCCCCCATTAAAAAGAAAGTAGAAGAAAAAAGATGTTTCTTTTTCATTTGCGATGAGGTTGGGTAAGTAAGATCTAAACCTCTTCCAAGTTTTAAATCGATAGCACCAATACTTCCTGAAATATATAGGTGTGACAGACAGACAGACAAAGTCACACCATAAGGGTTCCTTTTTACCTTTTATACTCTGTCCATTTTATTTTTGGTTTTTTGACAGCTGACGCCCATAAAGTTTCGTATTATTAAAGTTACAAAATTCACAGAAATAATATTGTACTTCATGGACGCGTACTGTAGTGTTATGCGCTAAGCAAAATAACCTCGAGTTCGACGCCGCGGCACCGGCGAATTGCGTTTTCGCATTCACTAACTTTGCTTACGCAGCACTAGCGCCACGAGAATTAACGGCGTTTTGGTGGAACTACTTGCGGTCGAATAATTTGATTGTTCGTAGGTGAAAATCGTATTCGTTAAGCAAAATTTGTCAATCGTCTTGCCCTCGACTTCGCCCATAGCCTCGACATAACTTGTCAAAATAGAAAGCTTGTATTTTGCAGCTTTTTGTAGGCGAATTTGTGAACGAATTGCCACCGCTGCTTTAAAAGTTTTTGAATTGTATTATTATACGTGGATATTTATTGTTTTTGTGTTTAGAATAGTGTTAAAGTAGCTGTACGTGTGTTGTGCATCGTAGATTTACTAAGAGCCAAAAAATCTGATGATTTCCTTAAGCGTCGTCAAGTTCGTGAATTACATAAATCAATTAAAGGCTTTTTGAAGATTTACTAATATTTCAACATAGAATAGAATACTCTTTATTTGCACACCAAAGTAAAACATACAGAAAACTTAGAAAATATAATTATCTACCTCGACATAGAAGATGACTAGTGCATTAACTAATAAATTGAAGGAAAGAAGAAAAAGGGTATCTATTTGAATCTCTCAATTCGTTTTCATATAAGTAACTAACTTGTCTCGTAACTAATTTATATTTTTCTAACTCCTATATATACCTGCTGTACTGTGTACCTATCTATTTCTTTGTTCCGTTTCCCTGTTGTTTCGTTTCCCTGGGACGTGCCGTGGGTTAAACCTCGGTGTCTTCAACTAGCTGACCCAATTGTTTATTTGTATTAGATATGTTATTCAAAATATTGTGCATAACCTATCTAATATAAATAAACAATACAATGCCAGTGAATACTTACTTATTAAATGCAAAAGTACCTAAATAACTTGTTTGAGTTGATTTATGTTATTAAAATAATTACTGTTTTCAGATTCTATATAAGTATCATCTCAGGCTAATGGAACGAGGAACTTACAAGATGCTAGTGGCCACAAATGTGGATTACTACCTATATATCGCAGTCCTCTCACACAAGTTATTCATGTTGTAAATGCAAGGCTAATATTGTAAAAAGGAATTCACGAAGTTTCTACAAAATACAGGAGAGTGGGTGATAGCCGGTTTCATTGTAATAAGAAAGAATTAATTTAATAAAATATTTAATATTAATTATGTATTGTTTTTTCAACAAATAAAATATTTAAAAAAGAACTTCATACCTTATTTGGAAACAAACAAACAATAGTTACATAAACTGGTAAAATTTGTTTCTTTACAAAAATAATATTAAAAAAAATATATAACAGGTGAAACCGCAGGAAAAAATCTTACCTATGGAGGGCAAAGTTTAGGATTGTAGAATTCATTAATTCCACAGATTACACCTACATACAAAAAACTACTTAGATTAGTATTAACAAACAAACAATTATTATTTACAATAAAACATTTATTAAAAATATTACACAGTTAGTAGACAAATACTTAGATTAGAACTATCTATGTAAACCCCTGTTTTTCTTTAGAAGATAAAAGTCAATAATTCATTTTCTTTCATCATTACACCTGTGTTCATACATTTATTGTGATATTGATAGCACCTAAACACAGCATGTTACAGTTGATGTCATTCTAAGATTATTTCTTATATCGACTTCCAGAGCCCGCAAAACCTGCTATGTTGTAAGAAATCCAGGCTGGTGTGATCGAAACTTTGAGCCATGCTCACCAAAATTTAGGCATGCATCAGTTCTATCGCTACACTGAATTCTTCCAATAGCTTTCAGTCAAACTAGCCATTTATAAATTTCTGAGCTGGGGCACTACGATGCAATAGTCGCCGTCCTGTGTTCCTTTACAGCTGTCTCTCAAATGGATTTCCTCCACTGCAACCGCCATCAATATATGAATATATCTCAATGAAGTTGACAAGGACATCCTTCTTATCTTCCCTGTACTAAAATAAATAAATTGTATTAGTTTAGTTCAGTGGTAAATTATACCTACAGTAAAAGATAAAGAATTATCAAAACACAACTGACCTTAGCTCATCGTTGTTAACTTTTAGTCTGTGACTAAGGTTTTGATGCAATCATAGTATTAGTAGTATTCAGGATTCATTTTTCCTTGAGTACGGTGTGTGGTATGAGGAGTACGAGCAAGTCCAGTCGCGAGAACCTTATGCTTTTCTAACGTTTCAACTCGTTCACTTCACATTTTAAGAAAAAAGTCAACTTATTGCTAATTTTATCGATTGACTATACTATATCCGTTTTCCCAAAAAATTAAATGTAAACACATCGATATACAACAGTTACCTAGACAGGGTATCCAGGTCCTGCATGTGAAATTTCCCCAAATCAGGTTTTATTTTTCCCCAAAAAGATACATTTTTATACAATTTTCCCCAAATTAATTTCGTATCTAATCCTTCCTTAGCTATACCTAATAATTTTATAAAACTAAAAACGAGTTAGTTTCTTAGTTTATTTGTTAAGCTTTCACGTATTTGGCTGATTTTTTGTCATATAGAGATAGATGGGAACTTGTACGTTAGAGGCTACTCTTTGGAAAAGAATTATTAAACTGTTCCAGAGGGACAAGAGGAACCAAAATTCACATATCTATACTACTAGTATGAGATGAAACTATAGCGGAGATTATTAAAATAAGATCTCTATCCATCAAAAAACACACCTTCCCCCGCCATTCTGACCATTAGCCATGAGTATTTTATTGTTTTACGTGTGATTCTGAAATATGTTTGATGAAACGATTTAAAATGATATAAACTTTCTGAATTAGACTTTTGTTTCTCCACAAGCTTTCGCCAAGCAAAAATGTGTTCCCCAAAATTTTCCCCATAGTTTTCGTTTCGCCAAAAGTTCCCCGAAGTTTTTATTTTTCCCCAAAATGGGAAAAAACCCCCAATCTGGAGACCCTGTACCTAGACTAGATAGACACTTGGAACGCGACATGACATTGACAATGACAGTCAAAATGTCCTGCGTAATTTTTTGAATTAAAATCAAGCAAAGGTATCGACCACATACTGCCAAACACAAATACATATCAAGAAAAAACAATGTATAGTGCATTCCTGTGCCTAAAACTGAAAGTATGATGTTCATTGAACCATCTTTTGCATCCAGAAATTTTATTATTGATGGCATTTCCATTAGAATCGTGTTTAAAATAAAAACCGATTTTTACCGAAAAAAACTTTGAGCAGTCCTTAACTCGCCTTAGATAACGGCAGCGAACGGCACGGCCTCCAGTTCGTCGTCGAGCCGAAATGTGATAGAGAATGCGGATTTATGCTCGACGTCGAAATGAAGACTAATTCGACATCGAGCTTGCTGTCGAGCGTAGTCACGATTGGTTACTTTAATGAATTGCATAGCTGCACTTTAGTGAGTTGCCACACATATCGATTACTACGATTGTGCCACAGATTACAAATAAACGATAGAAATTAATGCGTTTTCATTACTTTCGTCTTGTTTACATTAACTTTCATTCATTTTATTTTGAGGGCCTCATGCATAAATAACAAAGAAAGACAACAAATTTTTAAGGTTGAAACATTTAACATGAGTCGTCAGAATCAAAAAAATATTTAATCGAATGTACATTTTTCGATATCGATTATTTCGTTTACTTACTATGTTCACGTTCCTATAAACTTCAAACGTCGAGCTGTCAAAAAAACAATAGTAAAATGGACAAAGTATAGGTACTTACGGAACCCTAAAAACCTACATACCTGCCCACCAAAGCGTTAACGTTGCTTAGTATAATAAACGAGGCGACTCCAGCGAGCACCGTGCCGACGAGTAAACTGCCGATCGCGTCCGGCAGGGGATTCCCCGTGTACTGGGATATGGCCATACAACTCGCCGCCACAATTACTCCAGCCACAGCTGCAGTGTCTTCCATTAACACTACGTTAACTGAAGGATCTGAGCTACGTATCACTGGAAGTATAAACGAAAGAATTATGCTAAAGAAGAAGATATAGTGGCGCGGCTTGAGGAGCTTATGTTATTTATATTATAATGCTGCACAATGAATGGTGTAAAAAACCAAGAAATTCTAGCGACTTAGGGCTCCCACACATAACTGCGATGCGATGCGATGTGGCGCCGCATCGCAGGAACTTGTATCGATAATTCATTTGTTTCTCGCAGATATTTGCGATGCGATGCGAATTCGCAGTTATACAATACAATACAAATACTCTTTATTGCACACAAAAGTGAGATACATTTGAAATTAAAACAATAACTGTGAACAACAAGGCGGACTTATCGCTTAAGGCGGAGTTATGTGTGGGAGCTCTTACTGCGGCTTCGATCGGCGGTTTTTCTTTTGTTTTATTTGACTTAGTGTCAAGACAAGCGAAACATTGGCCTGATGATAAGCGCTATGCCTGCCTAAAGACAGCTGTCAACTGTCATTCATCCAATAAATAATTTATTGAGACTTTTAACCTCGATAATTTTACCAGCTACGGTGCTCCTCACACCGAAACACAACAACTTTTACACATTACTGCTAGACGGCAGAATATCTGATACTTCAGTGTCCAACCTACACGGTCCTTTGTATTGCACTTTCAGTGTGAAAGAATTTTAAACTTTATCTACAATACGTAACAGACCAGTATCGCTTGCAAAGCGCCGCTTGAATCTGCTCGCGGCCTCCTGCGGCCGCCCGCACGCCTCATTTTTCAAGCGATACTGGTCTGTTACGTCTTGTAGATAAAGTTTAAAATTCTTTCACACTGAAAGCGCGCTGCCGGCCGCTGCCGTCTTGGTATGAATTGAGCCTTAGTCATGCAAGAAAACTAAATTACATAAATGGATGTGTATCGAACATAGCTAAGAACTTTAGATTGTTAAAAAAAATCTTTTACCATATTCATACAATGACATGTTCGCTTCCTTTGCGCCTTTTTTAACAGCGTTCAATGCCACCATCAGAGTGGCGCCTTCTGAGACAACAGCACCGCCGAGAACAAAATAGGCCTGATAAAAAAATAAACCACTTTCACTGCCGATAGGTATGTAAATTGTTGCAGGAAGGGTATCCATTTGACCTGATTTAGCAACAAACTAGTTTAAAAATACTGAAGTTATTTCAATGTAACTATAATATTCTTTGTACATTACTAAAAGTTAATTACATTGCTGCTTGGCAGCAAATAGCTGTCACTGCAGTGGTACCTAACTCGCCAGGGACGTAGCTACCGTCGTATCAGCCGTATCAATGGTACGGGGCCCCTGGGCTACAGAGGCCCCGAACGCGTAAGCAAAAATTCGTAAGAAAGATGTTATTTAGGGCTCCCGCACATAACTGCGAATTCGCATCGCATCGCAAATATCTGCGAGAAACAAATGAATTTTTGTATTGAAAATGCATTTGTTTCTCGCAGATATTTGCGCTGCGATGCGAATTCGCAGTTATGTGCGGGAGCCCTTACAAAGTCCGTTCATTTGGGCCCCTCGAACAAATTTTGATTCAGGGCCCGTCTAAAGCAAGCTACGCCTCTGTAGCTCGTGGTCCCATGCACAATAATTAACCTACCACCACATACAGGAGAGAGAGAGAGAGTATAATTTACTTAAAAACTCACCCAATAAAAATCGTGTAAAGGCTGAGGGTCTATAATACCCATCACACCGTGATAAAATGATAATCCACTGCCTACACAAAATATACCGACTCCGGATATCAGAGAAGATACATATCGCATGTTTGTGTAGCCATATGGATGGGCTGGATCGGCCATCTACACAACAACAAAAAGAAAAACAAATAATAAACATGGAAAAGTGATGCATCTCTAGAGAATTCATGATCAAATACATACCTGAACAGATTTATGTATACCATAAGCTAGAATCAACTGGTTTACTGTGTCAGCGAGAGAATGAATACATTCAGAGAATAAACTGTGTGATCCAGTGTAAAACCATGCACATAGTTTAAACAAGAAATTACAACCATTTCTGTAAAAGAAAACAATTTAAAAATCGAGCTAACAAATATAAAAATATATAAAAATTGCTGCCTAGAAAAACGTATAGGTTGGGAACCACCCATTTGAAACCAGCTTAAAAATACCGGTCAAGTGCGAGTCGGACTCGCGCACCGAGGGTTCCATACCATCTTTGGACGTATTAAAGTAATTATATTATTCATGTAACACCTCAGGTAGCAAAAAAAAATCCGCAAAACTAAGTTTGTCTGTCGTGATTTTTTTAGGATTACTAAAAAACTGTACAACTTAGAAAGATCATTTTATTTTTCCCGTATAATATAGATAAATATGTATTATTCATAATTATTTCAGATTTTTCCCTCCACAAACTTCGGAGATAAGGGGGGACAGTATTTTTTTTTTACATTTTTGATTATCAGCCAAAAACTACGTGAAATAAACCAAAATAAAAATCATTTTTGCGATGTGAAAATGAAGCCCTTTCATATGATACCCTACTCGATATAGTAGTCTCACTTTGAAATTTTGATGACCCATTTCGACCCACATTATTAAAAAAGTTAAAGAAAAATAATATTTTTTTTATATGCAATGTGGTTGGGTAAGTAAGATCTAAAACTATTCCAAGTTTCAAATCGATTGCATGCAGGTGTGACAGACAGACTGACTGACGAAGTCAGACCATAAGGGTTCCTTTTTTACCTTTTACCTAAAAGGTAAAAAAGGCACCCTTATGGTTGCTATATAACAACAAGAAATACAGATAGACAGGCAATTTTCAAACAAATAACACAACTTCCTTGTATCAGGGGTTAAAAATATACAGGCTGTTAAAAAATCCAAGTCCATTAATTGGGAATGTTATTTGGTATTGTAAGGTGTACACGATTAGTGGTTTTTACAATGCCAACTGCATTATGCTATTTAGTCATCTACAGATTCACAAAGACTACTGACTTAATAGCGTGAACCGAAAATACAAAATTTTCTAATATCCAAGCAATTGCAAATACACATATTTTGAAAAGGACAATTTAGTGAATATTTTTCTCATGGTTATTGCTGATTCAGACACATTCAGATATGTATACCAGGGATACTAATTCACTATAATTATATAAGAGAATAACCACGCCACATGCATTCATTAAAAGTAGAACGTAGAAGTATTAGGAGTACAAATAATTTCACTTACATTCCTATAGCAGTAAGAACAACTCTACCAGATCTAGTTTTTAATCCTAACTCCTGCACTTCATGTTTAAGGCGACCATAACTCATTTCCCTTCTGTAATTTCTTAATCTTCTTTTCACAGTAAATACATCTGAAAATTATCTTATACACTTTAGTGCATAAACATTGCATAAATGATTAAAAGGATATTTCCTATATTTTAATGAGGTAGGATGAATGGTAGTAAAATAATCTGTTTAATAAATTCTCGAATGAAGAAGTACCATCATCTTATAGAAGACCACAGCCAAACAGCACCTTGTACCATACCCTCCTGACCCCATGACGGTCCTATTGGACCGGGATGCGCCGACCCCTCCCCGACAACCGTATGCTACACTAGCTATCAGACACCGGTCTCGCCGGCGAGGCCGAAGGGTCGTACGTATGCGACCGCAACGACGTGCATCACCCCACTGAGTTTCTTGGCGGTTCTTCCCAGTGGGGGCGCGTTGTGAACCAGTGGTAAACTCAGCCCTCCCTTAAGCGACAGCCCAAGCCGAGGCCGTGCCTCTCTGAGGTGCCCTTGAGCTCGTCGCTACTTCTGCCGTAGACCGCTTTAAGCGCTCGCCTCCTATTGTCCGGTGAAGCTGCAATGGCCATCTGCGGCCAACAGCGTCTATCATACCCATAAAAAAAAAAATCTTGTACCATTCATAAAAAAGATCATTTTACTTTAGAAAAAAGAGGGAGTGCTTGTTCGATTCACTGGTAATAGCGCTGTAATCGCTGTAAGCGCGCAGCGGCGGCGCGACTTTGGAGTTCATGTCTGTCATTAAACACTGTCAGTTATCACTTTATAGCATTTAGAATTGTCTGTCAAATAAATATTTAAGTATATTTAGGTAATTTTTTAATTGATTTTGATAGTGTGTTGTTGACTGATTCGTCTCATTGAAGCTTGCAAGTTATTAAATTGGCAAACTGTATATAGGTTAATTGGTATCAGTATGTAGGTAAAATAAAATATAATATAGCTCTAGGAAACAAACCTTGTTCATATCTTCTTCTATCTAATTCTCTTCTTAGTAATTCTTTTTCAAGAGCCTCTTTTGAACCCCATACCTAATGAAATTAGAAAAATGTTAAAACTGTAACTCCCAAGAATGTACTCCTGCACTGATAAATCTTAGTTAGTAACAATTTATCAACCTCAAATGCTTTTGCTTCCACATCCTTTCTGTAATGTACAGTAAT
Organism: Furcula furcula; assembly: GCA_911728495.1. Taxonomy (NCBI): domain Eukaryota; kingdom Metazoa; phylum Arthropoda; class Insecta; order Lepidoptera; family Notodontidae; genus Furcula; species Furcula furcula. The sequence goes on along the minus strand of OU452249.1, from coordinate 15,949,700 downwards.
TGGAGGCTCCGATTCATATGGTGATCTTCTAAGTACTTTCGGCAATGACTCTAAATCTGACTGCTTTAGTAAATACTCAGTCATAGCACGCATTGGTGTTATAAAATTACGCTCTGTGTATGATGCTGAGAAGTCTATCAGTAACCTCTTTTTCACTGAAACAAAATATATAATAGATATACAGGAATGATTACTAAGAGCTGATACCAACAAACAATACACTTGTTTGTTAAACTATTTTACTACTTTACTTTGTGGAAAACCAATGTACTCTCGTGGACACAAGTGGTGTATCACCTTTAGGACGACAATCAATCGCTTGCACATGCCAGCACAAAATATGCGGGCGTGGTAAGCGCACATAACGTCATTCTAACGATTTTGATTGAAAACTGGCACACCGTTTGTGTCCGCGATAGTACATCTGTTAACTATTTATTGAACTGTGATATAATACATAATGTACAATTGTTTATGTTCTAAACAAATTAAACAAAATATATAACACACAATTGACATTTGAGACGTGTAGTGTCTGTGTATAAAAATATGACAGAAATAAAAACGACATCTTATTGAATAGGACTCATGCATATAGTGCAAGGGATCTGTTTTCATAAATGTTGCATCCAGAGTATAAAAAGAATATAGTATGTTAAGACAAAATATAAATAGTAAATACATTTATATAAAAACAAGTAACTCATCATCATCATCATCATCAGCCTACAGTCGTCCACTGCTGGACATAGGCCTCTCCAATATCACGCCACTGACTACGATCCTCGGCTTTCCTCATCCAATTTCTGCCCGCCACTTTACGTATGTCGTCACTCCATCTTGCTTGCGGACGTCCCACACTGCGTTTGCCGACTCGCGGTCTCCACTCAAGAACTCGTTTGCTCCAACGATTATCGGGTCTACGGCAGATATGGCCAGCCCACTGCCACTTCAGCTTGCTAATCCGGTGGCCTATGTCGATAACCTTGGTTCTCTGTCTGATCACCTCGTTCCGAATTCGATCTTTCAGAGAAACTCCGAGCATAGACCTTTCCATAGCTCGCTGAGCGACTTTAAGTTTGTGAACCAGCCCTACCGTGAGTGTCCACGTTTCGGCTCCGTATGTCATAACAGGCAGGACGCACTGATTGAAGACTTTTGTCTTCAGACTCTGTGGGATGGGTGACGAAAATACTCGACGTAATTTCCCAAATGCTGCCCAACCCAGCTGTATTCTTCTATTGACTTCTACCTCGAAATTGTTCTTTCCCAACTGCAAAGTTTGCCCGAGGTAGACATATTTCTGAACAATTTCGAGATTACTGCCTTGTACTGAAATCGGTTCCGGTGTAACATGTTTATTGAGCATTATCTTGGTTTTATTTAGAGAAAACAAGTAACTACAATAGAATAAAAGTAAATTATGGATATATTTTACCAAATAAAATAGTAATCATAGGTCATGCCATCAGGACAGGCAACAATGCCTTGGAAATTTTAGACACCAACAAAGTAATCAGTTTTAAATAATCCTCATAATACTCTTACTTATAAGTGTTTCAAAGAGGCAGTGGTCATCGCAGTCACATACCCTGACTGCAGTTTGATTCTCACCCGGGACAAACAAGTGTACCTACTTGATCATATCTGTATATGTAAAGCTTTTTTTAAAAGTTCATTTATGGAAATCAGTTGTCAAGTTGCTATAGTATTTATCTATTTACAAGACAAAGTATATAATTATTAGTATCAGTTGTCCGGTTTCCATAGTACAGGCTCTGCCTAGTTTCAGATTATAGTAAGAACACAAAATTGAAAAATATCAAATGTTAAGTAAACTTTATAAATGTGGATATAAAAATTAAGGTGGGCTTGCACAGAAAACCCAGGACTGTAATTCGTAGATGATTGGCAATAAATAAAACACAATATTATGTACATGGAAAATTATCTAGACAAAAACTACATAAAAAACTACATTCTACAACTACTATGTCGTCTAATAATGAAAACAGAATCTCTTAAGACATGATAGACATGATAGTGGGTTAAGATCACTGACAAAAAGTCAGCGGTCAGAATACAAATAAATAAATAAAACACTACCTGGGCTAGGTTTGACTTGCTTCACAGGGATTTGTTGATTTTTCTCAATGGTGACTTTCGTCACAACATTGTTAGTATTTACTTCTGTTTTAACTATTATATCTCCAGTAACACTCTGTTTGATAACATTTTTTGCCTGTCTTGTTTCTGGCGATAGATTTGTAGCGTCGTCGGGTATTTTTTTATCATTCAAATACGCTGTAGTACTTAAACATTTCCAAAGATCTTTACAGTTTCTCAAAGGTTCCTGTCGGAGATTGCGTGGTACGCCCAAATACAACGAATGCAAATATTTCACTTCAGAGGAATACTTGTTTAGTTTTCTATAGAAACACTTAGCGACTGCTGAAGGCAACATTATTACTATATACAAAAAGAAAACTTCACTTTATAAGGTATTCGTTTTTATTGTGAGGAAACAAGCAAATTGTAAAATTACTTATAGATATAAACTTAGTTTTTTTAAATTATTTATACATAAACATTTTGGAATTATTTGTACGAATTTTTAATATATCAAAAACTTGACGAGACTTTGACTTTGACACTTGACACCTTTGTTGTAGGGATGTACGTTACGATTCGATTTTTATGAAGATTGAATTATTTGAATACGATCTAGCGATTTCTTGACTCGATACACTTCAATACGATCTTCATTCAAATCGATTCATCAGTTAAGTGAATCGAATCCTTTAGGTCGTTTAAAAACATTGTTATGAAGAGATAGATTACAAACAAATGTTATTTATATTATTAGTTTGCAATGTTTATGACGCTGACGGTACAAAGCCAAGCAAGTCAATAGGCAAAAATAATGAAACATGATGCAGGTAGTTCTAAAAAGGTCTCGTTGATTTTATTTTGCTTTGGTCGTTTGTGCAGTACGTAGCACCGTGTTTTAAAAATTGTGCCTATTGTGATTTTACCTTAGAGGAGATACCACTGGAGATAGCATGATGCGCTATAACCCCTCTGCAAAATTTTGTTCATATGGTCAGGTAATTCTTTATTTGTGTGCGTATCTTTTTGAATGTGTTGCGAGTTTATTATAGTGTGGTTATGCGTGAAATTGTATCTGTGTATGTTTACTTCGCCTCCCGCACCCCGCAAAAGAGCCACGAAAAATTTGTTCGGCGAATCGACGCGATACTAGCTCCATTCTAATTACTCTGAGGATTTTACCGATGGCTCCACCTATTAAATCCAGTGTGTGGTCCAATTTCGTAAGAACTGATATTGGAGGAAAATGGAAAATATGTAATTATATCATAAAAACAAAAGGTAACACCACAAACCTTTCTAACCATAGGAAAAGACATCATCCTTTGTTTTCTACTACTAGTAACTTGAATGCTTCATTACACGTAAAGCGTACTTTGTTGTCTTTATCATCGTCTTGAAAAAAAGTCAATTTTCAAGGGCTATGTTTTTTTCCCTATTTTAGTACTTACATTTCATTAAAGTGTGCATAAAATAAAAATAAATGTTATATTTGTTCAAATTATTGCAAAGTTTGATTTTATTTTTGAATCGATTTTTAAGAGATCGATTCAACAGAATAAGATCCGATCCAAGATACGATTCAGGGCGTCTACTCGCAAAAACGATTATCGATACATCGTGACATTTGTCGTGTCGAATCCTACTCTGAGTTACATCGTTTTCTATGTCGTAACGACGAAAGAACGAACGATACATTATTCGACATTATCGTCCATAACCTACTCTTAGTCGCAAAGTCTCTTATCGAATATTCGAATTTGGCAACGACCTAAACGTGATTTTGACGATAATCTTGACGATAGCTCATTAGGTGTCGTTGGCGATATCGTTTTAGTTTTTACCTTTGATTTTCTTTGATTTTCTTTATTTTTTTGATATTTTTTATTTATCTTTTAGTTCACAAAAGGTACCGGACCGGATAAAAATATGTATTTCTCGTTATTTTTTATGATTATTTAAATTGGCGATAAGCAGAAGGATCGCCTGATGGTAAGCCTCATGCCGTCCTTTAGATTGCTGCATTTCGTAAAGAGTTTAATTTAATTAAAAATTTATTAAATTTAGTTAAATTAAAATAATAATAAAAAAGATTAATTAAAAAATTAATTAAAATAAACCGCGCTAAAATCCGTAAAAGTAGTTTGATTTCAATAATTAATTAAATTTAATATGTAATTTAATTCAATTCAATTCAATTCAATTCAAATCAATTCAATTCAATTCAATTCAATTCAATTCAATTCAATTCAATTCAATTCAAATCAAATCAAATCAAATCAATTCAATTCAATTCAATTCAATTCAATTTAATTTAATTTATAATTTATTATTAGTTATTTTATTTATAAATCATTTAATTCTAACTGCGAGGCCATAACTTTGTACTTATTATTTATTTCATTCGCTCCGAACATCGTATATCAAATAAATATTTACTCTACCGCAACGATAATCGACGAGAAATTCGAACAATTGTTAGAGTAGGGCAGGTGCGATACATTCGGAGACGTATCGTTTCGTTTCGAATGTATCGTTGTCGATTTTGCGAGTAAGCCCCCAGAGGCCTTCGATCCATTACGATCCAAAAAATCGATTCAAAGAGGAAAATTGTGCATCCCTACTTTGTTGAAGAAGAGAAGACAATAGTCTTGGCTTAAAGGTCTATGCAACCAAGCCATAAAAACTACAAAAAAAAAAAAAGACAATAGTCAAGCAAGCCGAACGAAAGACTTATTTCTATGATTAGCCTTGTACCCAAGAAGATTACATAAATGTAATCTTTCAAGAAGATTACATAAATGTAATCTTCTTGCTTGTACCTATCCAATCTAATCTTTGGACCTTAGAGCAAGAAACCAATAGAGAGCTGGCACTTTCTTTCTCATTCACGCAAGAAAAGAATGAAACAGAGCATATGATTTTTTGTCCCTCAGCATGTGTTCAAAATCTGCCGCACCACCGGTACGTTTTCTTGAGTACTCATGAAATTTTCTAGTTCACGATCTAGCTTTGGAGTTTTAAATTGAATTGCATTAAGAAATATCGTTTACACTACATAATAGGCGCATTTGAATAAATATCCATAAAGTGTGATATGTGTACGAATGATTATTTTCCGTTATTTTCTGTCCTTATCGGCGGCACGCTTGCTAGATGTCTTGTTATATTCTGTCTACGCTTTGGACCTACGTAACTACCCTACATACCGTAGACAGAATATAACAAGACATCTAGCTAGCGTGCCGCCGATAAGGACAGAAAATAACGGAAAATAATCATTCGTACACTTAACACACGCTAAGGATATTTATTCAAATGCGCCTATTATGTAGTATAAACGATATTTCATAATGCAATTCAATTTAAAACTCCAAAGCTAGGTCGTGAACTAGAAAATTTCATGAGTACTCGAAGAAAACGCACCGTAGGTGCGGCAGATTTTGAACACACGCTGAGGGACAAAAAATCATATGCTCTGTTTCTTTCTATCACATATAATATATATAAATGCATCCTTTTCTTGCGCGAATGAGAAAGAAAGTGCCAGCTCTCTATTGTTTTCTTTCTCTAAGCTACATACATTACGTCTCCGTGACTATGGCAACTATCGTCTATTTCCAGGAAAGTTTTACCTATAAATTTAGAAAAAAAATGTTCATAAAATATTTGATTGATCGCAATAGCCTTGGACTGATGTCACTCAAGCTAAGCACTCAAGTCAAGGCCCATTTCAAGTTGTTTTCAACCGACTTCAAAAAAGGAGGAGGTTCTCAATTCAACTGTATATACTTTTTTTTAACGTGTAAATTATCGTAAAAAGGAATATGCTCTGTCCAAATCTAAATTTATATCATAGATTTAAATTTTTTCACATCGTTGGTTTATATCTTAGAGGAGATACTAATTACTCTGAGGTTTATATACATCAACGTTTGTTCTTTGTGGGTTTTTAGCAATGAAATTTTTTATATCTATATATATATATCTAGTTTTTAGGGTGTTCTGAAAAAATCCCCCAAACTCAAGTCAGAACTTACTCTGAGAGTCAGAAGGACTTGAGTTTGGGGATTTTTTTTAAAATGATTGCAACACCTTGCTTTACTCTATGATTCGTAGACAGAATATAATACAGACATATACCAAGCGTGCCGCCGATAAGGACAGAAAAATAAGTACATACTAAATTTAGAGTTGCCACGTAAGGGAAATTTTACCCTTTGTGTAAAGCAAATACGGAGGTTGTTGTAAATTATATTTTCTTTCCTAACCAAAAACCACTTTTCTGACACAACATTTACTTTTCTTACATTATATCGTCTTAATCTATGACAGTCTGCAAAAAGTACGAAAGTGATTGTTATAATAATGTCCTCCTAGCCGAAACGACCACAGCGGCCAATCTTTCACAAGATCAGCCATGTACGCAGGAGATATTATAGTGCACAAGTGCTTGCGTAGACACAAGTGCACTCTCTCTTCCTTTATATAATAGGTACCTCTCATAATCCGATGGGACGGAAGACCGACACGACTGGGGAGAAGTTAAGCGCAGGACCGACTTTTTACATGCCCATCCGACGCATGTGTGGCGTATCTCGGATCACGGTTTCGGAACGCCAAAGGGGCTGTCAAAAAGATGACAGCGCGCTAGTATCTATGGCAGAGACATGTTTTAATTATTACGATTACTCCACTGTATTATAAGTTGTTCTCTCTCAATTTGATTATAAGTGTTTATTACCAAAGCTCGGTGTTTTAATTTGACGGACAGGAGTCGGGCATACGTCCTATCGCAAATCCCGACACATGGATCATCTTACTTTACAGACAATCAGGTCATCGGCCTGCATTGTCCTAGCCAGTAAGGAACAACTACTCAAATTTGTTGCCCTTCGCAGGATTCGAACCCACGACGGAGGCTACAAAGTGAATGTACACTTAATATCATATATGCTGTAGCTAAGGTCTATTCCACATTGTTCACCTGGGTGATATCACGTGGTGATTAAAGTGGCTAAGAGCTGTAGATAATTATTAGCCTCATACAAAAAAGTTAAGAGATAAAAACAATAATATGCTATTTCCCAGTGGCGTGCACAGAAAGCAGCCAAAAATACCTTCGAGTTGTTTACGCTTTATGCTATTTGTTCGTGTTCCAGCACAAATATCCTTAAATTAATCAACATTACCAACACATTCATTTACATTAAAAAAAAATACGTTAATTCATGTCCGAACTAAGATTTTTTTAAATTAAGATTTTTTAGAGAATTCCTAGGGTAGGCAAAGTATTTTTGTCAGTATGGAGCCGCTGAATGAACTTATTAATGTTTTGAACTTCAAATTAATATGTCTATAGTATTTGCTTGCTTATGGATATTTGAAATGGTATACTAATATAATTAAAATACGTTGAACAAGCCGAATACATTTTTTTGCCTACCCTGAGTGCACGCCACTGCTATTTCCCAGAGAGGTAGGCAAAAATTGGCTTTCTTATAACTTAATATAATACATACTATGACCATTTACCGGGTAAGTTTTAGTAAATTTCTCCAATATACAAATCTATAGTACTAGTATCTTGGGACAATCTACGCTTGACCATGACCACCTGATCTCAATCTACGCAGATCCTTTAGTAAGGTAACCAGATAAATGATTACAAATACTTGTAAACTGTATAAATACATATTTAAATAGATAAATAACACCCAGACAATTGTTCGGAATCCTTCGGAATCGAACCCATGTCCTATTGGGCAGCGGCCAGGTCCCTCAGATCTTCGAACAGCCGTACATCGCCGCCGTCCGCGGCATGTACTGCTCGACCCACCCGACCCGATGTCCGTCCTCCTGGACCATGACACAACACCAACACCGACAACGATGTCAAGAGTCGTAAACACATCAACACATAGACACCGGTCTCGCCGGCGAGGCCGAAGGGATCCGTACGCATGCGACCTCGACATGCATCCCCTCGCTGAGATTCTTGCCCGTTCTTCTCAGCGGGGGCGCGTTGTGAACCGGTGGTAAACTCATTTTCTCTAAGCGGCAGCCCAAGCCGAGGCCGTGCCTCCCTGAGGTGCCCTTGTGGTAGTCGCTACCCAAACCTTTCTGGCTGGAGCGCTTTAAGCGCTCGCCCTCTTGTCCGGTGAAACAGTACTATTCCTACAAAAAAAAAGTGATGATCAATAAAGCAAAGTGACTATCAAGCTTCAGTTGTCCACCAAACTTTGATGTCTACTGAAAGTGTGTTTGGTATTTATTGGTGATTCAAGTTAGGCAATACCAAATGAATCATTTGATAGTTATTTAATAGTCACTTTGCTTTATTGATCATCACTTTAGTTGTCAAACGAGATAGGTACATAATAGGTGGGCAAATAAAACAAACTATTCAACGTCGGTACTATTTATTTATAATTCAGACAAATTTACCAATAAATTGTAACCAACAACATACATACATATATTTAAACAACATGCATATAGTAAAAGCACGATTAAATGTACAATGACCATTGTGCCTATAAATAACGAATGAATACGTCCTGCGCAGCCTTGGACGAATTACTTGAGCGCTTATGTTATTTCTGAATATTTAAGCATTCGGGAATAACTTTTAGCAACCTAATTAATTCTTTTTGTTGCTGCTATCCACAGTATGCAAATATTGTATTTTCAGGAAATCATAAAAATTAATTCGGGAAATCTGAGAAATTCTTCGATGCACCCAGCATGTGGAATCGTGTATGATGCACTTAATAATAATTTACCACTTATTTATGGTAGTCTCTCTTTTATACACTGGCAACACTGATAATGGCGATCAATAAACTGAAAATTTTAGGTTATGGATGAAAAACAAGAATTTATCGATCTTACACGTAACTTTCAAGTAACATAGTAACTAATTTAGAGCAATAAGATCTAAATAAGTCGTTTACATGTATTAGTTTCTAAATGTAATCTCTAAATTGGCCATAATAATTCACGTTTACCTGTGAAACGATACTCCACTAATTTTACGTTCACTGTCACTTTTACAGCCTATAATACTGCACTGCACGATTCTTATAGGATTTCCACAACACACAGTAATGTCACAGTTAGTTTTTTATTGAATTTTAAGTTATTTATTTAATATTAAAACCACGATAAAATTGTCACGGAGCAAAGTGGGAGCAAACGTCAAATTTGTTTCGCACCCACGGCGCGGAAAAATCGAACACATGCTGAGGGACAAAAAATCATATACACTGTTTCTTTCTATCACACGTAACCTACATAAACGCATTCTTTTCTTGCGTGAATGAGAAAGAAAGTGTCCAGCCCTCTATTGTTTTCTTCCTCTAAGCTATGATTGTATCATTAAAAGGCTTAGAGGAGATACCACTGGAGAGAGCATAATGCGCTAACCCCTCTGCCAAATTTTTGTTCATATGTTCAGGTCATTCTTTATTTGTGTGCGTATCTTTTTGAATGTGTTGCGAGGTTATTATAGTGTAGGTTCATAGAAACATGAAGAGTTTGCATTACCCCGGGGCTACATCTGCACGCGAATATTCGTGTCGCCTTAGAGAAAGAAAACAATAGAGAGCTGGCACTTTCTTTCTCATTCGCTCAAGAAAAGGATGCATTTATATATATTATATGTGATAGAAAGAAACAGAGCATATGATTTTTTGTCCCTTAGCGTGTGTTCAAAATCTGGCGCACCTACGGTGCGTTTTCTTCGAGTACTCATGAAATTTTCTAGTTCACGACCTAGCTTTGGAGTTTTAAATTGAATTGCGGTATGAAATATCGTTTATACTACATAATAGGCGCATTTGAATAAATATCCATAACGTGTGTTAAGTGTACGAATGATTATTTTCCGTTATTTTCTGTCCTTATCGGCGGCACGCTAGCTACAGATAGCGCGCGAGTTGAATGCAGTCGGGGTCTGAGGTAAAGAGCGGGAGCATCTCCCCCCGCTATCCGCACGCCCCAACTCACGCGCCTGCAGTGTAGTGCTGTGCCATCCTTGTCAACTATCGTACGTTTGCCGTGTTATTGTGTTAATACTGAAGTTCCCGTGTTATTTTTTTTTATTTTAATAATGACTGATCCATCAAGTTCCGTTACAAAAAAACGAGCTTTTATTCATCGCCAAGCACGAGAAATGGCGAAAAATGTTTTAGACATGTGTGTTGAAGAAAGGCAGAACAAAAATTTGACATTTAATTTGAATAATGCTTTCGACCGAGCAAGCCGTTATACCGGACTTTCCAAAAGAACATTGGCTGCAATTCAAAATGAGTCTAAGAAAGGGCCTCTTTGTTCTCCTTCTAAAAAGAAAAGGCCATGTATTAAAAAGAAAAATTTAAATGTCGATGATTTTGATCGAAGTGTTATACACAGAACCATTGAAGAATTTTATATAACTAAAAAAATTGTTCCGACCTGCATTAAACTCCTTGCAGCTATTCGTGAAAAAATCGAGTTTCCATGGGGAGTGACTAGTTTAAGAAAATTGTTAAAAGACATGGGATATAAATGGCTTAAATGTCATAATAAACGCAGAATTCTGGTGGAAAGGCCTGCTGTTGTATATGCACGGTCAAATTATTTGCGGAAAATTCGTCAATACAGGCAAGACGATCGAAATATTTTTTTTCTAGATGAAACATGGATAGATAATAACCTCACTTTTAAAAAATGTTGGCGAAATGAAATGATCGACGCCGTGTTGACAGACACAAGCTCCACAAACAGGCTTATTCTTGTTCACGCGGGATCAAGAGGAGGGTTTTTAAATGGGGCAAAACTACTTTTTAAAGCTGGTACTACCTCAGGTGATTATCACGGACAGATGAACAGTGTTAATTTTGAAAAGTGGGCCACTGGTATGTTAATCCCTAATCTACCGCAAAACAGCGTTGTTGTGATGGACAACGCGCCGTATCACAGTGTGCAAGAAAATAAAGTCCCAACAAAGTCCAGCACCAAACCTATAATGTTAGAATGGCTAACAAAGAATAATGTGGAAGCTTCAATCACGATGAGAAAAGATGAGCTCTTCCATTTGGTTCAGTTACATAAACCAATAGAAAAATCATTTAAAATCGATGAATTCATCAGGAGTCATGGCCATGTCGTAGGAAGACTACCACCGTACATGTGCGACCTCAATCCGATTGAGTTGGCTTGGGCAAAAGTGAAAAGAATAGTACGGCATCACAATGTTACTTCAGATTTATCCCTAAAAAGGTTAAAAGAAGTTACGGAGCTGGCGATTTCTCAGGTTACAGAGGAAGATTGGCGTGGCTTCGATGATCACGTCAAAATTTTAGAAGAAAATTATTGGCAAAGAGATGGATTAATTGAAGATACCATAGATCGATTCGTCATTGAGGTCAGCGACGGCGAGGATAGTGACACCGATTCAACCATATCTGCCATTTCTGAATCTGATTAAATTTTTTTTATTCCGTTTTGAAATGATTATTAAAAACATGTGATAATTATGATATTGTTTTTTTTTTCATCATGTTAACCTAGTGTAAAAAATAAAATTAAACTTATAACATTTAAATTTATCGACATTCATTACTTATTGTGGTCATCAATAGGTCACAGCACTACCGCATTCCTTAGCTCTGCATTCAACTCGCGCGCTAACTGTAGATGTCTTGTTATATTCTGTCTACGCGTGTCGCCCTGTCGCGATAAAACTTTGTCTTCGCCCAACGGCGAAGTCGCTGGCTACATTATCGTCCTAGCAAAAACACGTGGTATTCGGCCGAATATTCGTCGGAATCAGTGTTGCCAGATGCATTGAGCGTTTTATAATCTGTATATAAATCTGTACCTGCCTATGCTATAATATCATAAAATCTGTATAAAATATGTATATGGACAAAAGAGCTAAAAATAAGTGAATTGGATAGGTAGGATTAAATAAAAAAAAACAGTCAACTGCAAGTTGGATTCGCGCATCCAGGGTTCCAGGGCATACCTTTGATTGGACGTATAGTTATTTTACTATTCGTCTAATACCTCATAAACTAAACCGGAAACTCAGTTTGATAGTCGAGGATAAAAAATAATAACGACGTTTGTATTAACCACTAGATGTCCCGCGCAGCTCTGCCCTCGTAATTTTCTAGTGTTTCTTTCACATGAACCTTCTCTTGACAATAACAAACACAAACAAAAAAAGAATTAGCGAAATTGGTCTAGCCGTTCAGGCATGTTGCCGTGACCAACAAAGGAAACAACATTTAAGATTATTATAATTTACTACGGAATAAGAAATCTGATATATGGCAACGCTGCTGCAACTGCAAAGGCGAAGTGTAGCCAGTTCGGCGAAGTTTGTCACGACAAAATCCTTTGATGCGTGTCAATTTACCGACAACACCGCGAAGGCAATGTGTTCGCCCGAATACATCGCGCTAGCACGAAGGTCCTGGTCGGTCCACCACCAACCCACGTAGGGAAAATTCTTTGATTAAAACTAAAAAATATTATTAATCAATAAGTGTTGCCACTAAATCGTACAAAAGCGTAACGAGCGTAATTTTAAAAGTTGAATGTACTGACATTAGTTTAAGACTTCTATTTCACGTAAATGATTGTTAATACCATTTATTTCTGTAGATGCATAATTAATTAATTAAAGATTACTGTTTGAAATTCAGTATCTTTACTTGAATTTTCTACATATTTTTTTACTAAACACTTTAAAAATTATCGATTCTATGAAACTGTATGTTTATGTTTGGGTGTACTTAATTATTATAAGATATTTACGGTCGTCACTTTTATTCCGAATACTTTTATTTATTTTTAAGTACATTGGCCACACCGCAGCAAAGTTAGCGCTGGGACAGCTCATAATCAAATATCGATATCGACTATCAGTATGTTATTCTGACTATTAAAAGAGTTTGTGTAGTGTACCGCATGCCGTGTCACTTTTTAGCCGACTTCAAAAAAGGAGGAGGTTTTCAATTCGACTATACATATATATATTTACATTTACGTATGTTCGCGCATAACTCTGGCAATTATAGACCGATATGAAAAATTATTTTTTGTACGGATAGGCCGATCCCCTGATCGGGTCCCATTAAAAACGATTGCGATTTACGAATAAGTAGGTAGTTCCTAAAAAAAACAAGAATGTCGCGTCAGAAAAATTTATAATAACGCCTTAAGGATGAGACTCGTCGTTTTTAAGGAAAAAATGGTCATAACTCTGGCAAATGTCTTTCTTTCACACTGAAAGTGCGCTGCCGGCCGCTGCCATCTTGGTGTGAATTGAGCCTAGCTTCAAATATGAACCTATTTCGATTATTCTTTCTTTATTCGAGAAAGTTAACTACTATAATGATTCCATGCAAATTTCATTACGTCCTGATAAATTGTTCCTGAAGAAACATGAATGATGTAAAAAAATGCAAATAAGTATACTCCGTAGGTACGCTAACACCAATTTCAATAATATTAAAATTATTTTATGCATTTTAGTGTTATTGAAGTCGGTTCAATCTTTTTATATATTTTATAAAATGATCATACATTCTTTGGAATACATCTATACTCCTGCTTTTGGTGGTGTATCTATACTGACATCCAATCCTCTAGATTTGTTAGGTCTCAATTTATCCTCCGACCTTAATTTCGGACGATCCATTGAGTCAAAAGTCAAAATCTCTGCTAAAAAACTTGGTATCTTGAATAAGGTGAGGCGGTATTTCACAAAGGAACAGCTGTTGAATCTTTACAAAGCTCAGGTTCGACCCTGCATGGAGTACTGTTCTCACCTGTGGGATGGCTCTGCCAAATATCAACTTGACTCTTTGGATTCGCTAGACAGACGCGCTCGCAGGATAATTGACGATAATGACCTAACAAATAAAAAACTGCAACAATTGGATCATCGTCACCTAGTTGCATGCTTATCGGTTTTTTACAGATTGTTCCACGGTGAATGCGCTCAAGCACTTTTTGACCTTGTACCACCATCCCCATGGGCGCTGGCAGCAGGGTGCAAGGGGGTGCACTTGCACCCCCCTGTCACGGAAGAATATACATAGAAAAAATACATAAGTACGCTTTTGATTTGCGAAACATACTCAATCAATTACCCGCGTGTTTTGAATTTGACATTACATTTATTTACATCATATACATGTATAATTCTATAGTTTAAGTTAATAGTAAAATGTGTAGATGCAGATGCACCCCCCTGAAAGTAACTCTGGCGGCACTCATGACCATCCCCTTTCTTTTACCGGACTGCCAGGCGGCGGCAGGGTCTCCACCGCTTTAACGTCGACACTCCAACTTGCCGAACTAAGCGTTTCGCTTCTTCTTTCCTCATGCGCACGGTCAAGCTATGGAATACCCTCCCGGACAACGTTTTCCCTGATAAATATAACTTGTGTGTTTTCAAGTCTAGATTGAACAGGCATCTTATGGGTAAGCGCGGTCCATCCTAGACCACATCTTATCTTCACTTACCATTATGTGAGATTGTGGTCAAGCGCAAGTAAACCTATCGCATCGCTGACGCATCGGCACATGAAAGGAGACACCCGGGCTCTCCAGTGGGATCTGCACCAGCAGCCCGTCAGTACCTTGCCTTTGAGCCCGCCACCGGGGGATGCATTATAGCCCCCCTGGAACCAGACACGGTGTTCACGGGGATAGGGTCCCCGCCGCCGCACAGTGGACGGAAAAACGAGGTTCCCTTTCATAGGATTATTTAAAAATGAAATATTTTATTTGATACTTTCAAGTATATATAGTTTTGTCAAGTACATTAAAAAATTGAATAAATGAGTAGTTACCGGTTTTTTTATCGAGTCTATACCATCAAAGAATGACTTTCTATATTTCAAATGTATGAAAATGGAATTAGTTTTCCTCATAACTTTTTTCTGTCTAGGATTGTAAAGCTGAAACTTTTAGGTATTGTTGCCGAGCCTATTAAAAAACCACTTGACATTTGACCTTGAACCCGAACTTCCCCGTTCAAAAGATATGAATCAATTAAAAATGCATATTTACTCAATGCATAATTAATGCATTTTATTTATATTTATTTATGATACTCTCTTTTTTTTGTGATTTGTTTAGATATTATTTTTTATTTTAATATTTTTCCTGTATTTAATCATTTCCAATATTTTTTTATTTTAATAATCTAACTATTTATACTTTATAGAACACAAGCAAGCATATCGACAATGTTGTTTATACCTGTAATAGGTTCACTTATCAGAATTTATATTAACTGTGAACGTTGTAATGTTACTTAATCATAAGTGTACTGTTGGTATATAAATAAATATAATAAAATATTTGGACGATGTTTTAACACGCGGTAATGTACTTCAAAAATAAGTTTTGTTTTATTTTTTTTACCCTTTATTGATCCCTGATAGACAACCAGGGCCGTCTTAAGTCTATTCGACGCCGGGGTGCAGGGCTCAGCCTGCGCCCTCGATTTCTTTTACACTGCAGCGTGGCACGCGACCGACGACACACTGCAGTATGAAAGGGGTCCTAGTCAACCAAGAAAACACAATCCACGTAATTTTGATAGTCAATTTCTTTATTTCTCTAAAATGCAAAACGAAAATTTAACTTTAATTATACAAATTAAACCCAATTACACAAATAAAAAAAGTTTTTAAAAAAATATTCAACCGCCTTCAAAAAGAATCTTCAAACAAAAATTAACAAACACTAAAAAACGAAAAAAAATAATTAGAATTTTTAATTCCAAGGACGAAAATGCGTGACTTTTTCTAACTTATCTTGGTACTTACTGAACTGAAGTCGGTGCCAAGCCAAAAGAATAAGAACTAATTATATTGAGATGATTGTAATGGCGAAAAACACCAGCAATCCAACTCTCGTTTATGTTGTTATTTAATTGCTTGTTACGAGCCAGTATGCCTCGTCAGCATATACCTAGACCGTGGGACATTTGCCGCGCATCGGACACCGAGCTCATGACGTCACGGCTTCATGAGATGGCTTTCCCTTACCTAAGATCGGTGGGAACAGACGCATAGACTTTAAGGATAGATACTAAGATTATATATATTTTAATAACTATTGTCGAAGATTAAATATACCACTTTATTAATTTAATCAAATATTTTATTGGAGTTCCTGTGTTCGGCGCCCCCAAACACGTAATTTGCTAAATATCTATTTATTGTATGTACATACATCAAACAAACTCAATTTTTCTTGCTTTTGAGTTGGCAAAGATTTTAATTAAATCATTTATTTTTATATCAATTTTGGATTCTATACTTATAATGATGTATTTTTCTAGCTAGGTATGAGTACTTTTAGGTATCGGTATTGTACCTATGTATTGTATTTTAATGTTAACCGACGAGTTCTCGAATGGAAACCACTGTCCACGAACGAACGAACGTACGTAGCTTCGGACGCCCCTCCAGCCCACCGCTGGACCGACGAACAGCTAGTCGGTAGGCGCCTAGGTATTAGTTGGATGAGGATGGTCGAGATCTGCATGCTACCTAACACTTAAAAAATAAAATTGACTTACCTTGATATTTTTTCTCTTATTTATGACGAAGAAATTCCATTTATTCCATGAATTTCCATGCACTTACAATTACAACTTACACTATGGTTACACTATACATATAAACTAGCTGACCCGCGCAGCTCCGCCCGCGCTTTAATTACATTTTGCTCCTCCTTTTCTCCCTACTTCCTTGATTTATCTTTCTCCATCTCTCTCTCTTATAATAAAATCTAATTCTATGCTATTTAGAGAAATAGCAATAATAATAATAGGGGAGAGCCCCTCCCGCTTTGGTCCCCGTCACACTTCCCCTCTTCCTCTCCCCGTTGTCCTCTCTGATCCCTCTCTCTCCTCTCTCTTCTCCCAACTTGCTCCCTCTTACCCCCCCCCTTGCTCCACCTAACTCCTCTGATCACTCACTCCATCACCCTCCCCTCTCTTGCACCCTCCTCTCGTTCTATATATCCTCGTCAATCATGGTATCAGCGGCATAAAATATACTTTATAACCTATTCTCAGACCTACCCGCAAAATTTCATACCTATCGGTTCACCCGACTCTCGTGCACGTAACTCAGAGGTTCTCAGATTTTGTTGTGCAAGGCGTTGCGAACGTTCGACACTCGACACTCGTGCGCGTACCTGAGAGTTTCTCTGATTTTGTTCAGCAAGGCGTTGTGAACGTTCAGGTGAAGATTCTCCCATACGACGTATTCTTGCTGCCCGTGCTTGAGAACTATATTTAGAAAGTTGAGACCTGGCTCTCTTAGGCATTTTCAAATGTTTAAGAAAATGCTAATAGCGTGTAATATTCTAGCTCTGAAAAGAACTGTTGTTTAGCCCTGAAAAGAACTGTTGGTTACCCCTGAAAAAATCTGTTGGTTAGCCCTGAAAAGAACTGTTGATTAGCTCTGAGAAGAACTGTTGTTTAGCTCTGAGAAGAACTTTTGCGTAGGTGTAGTTTTAAGAAAGAAATCTAAAAAAAATCGCGCGAAAATTATTAGAATTCGCGCACGACCGCTGCGTAGGGAGCCGACCTCCCGTATGAGCCGTGCGGGTACCTTACTCATAGATCTAATCTCCCCTCCCGCATGCGCACCCCCGCCTTGGTGACGTTCACTTCGCAACGGGCCGTCCAGCAGAAATCTTTTAATTTATAAGCAGTAATATTTTAATTTCGCCATAACTTCAAAACCAAATGTCCAATTTTAACCATTCACAGACCAAATATTATCTACATAAACTGTACTTAATGATGAAATAATTTATTTTGATAAGGATTAATAGCATGAGTAAAATAAATGCGTTTAAATGTGGTCCAAACAAAATTCAAGATTTTTAAATAAAAAAATGGTTGTAGGGCCTCACTCGACATAGATATGCGCGTGTGCCGCGGACTTTTTTGTAGATATTTATAATATCTACAATTAATTAGAACATTTTATGATTCTATCTTTTATAGTTTAGGCAGCGTACGCAAAATAAGTAACTTTTCTGGTTGATTTTTTACACCTTGTGTCCGAAAAAACCCAAATATCTTACGGAACCCAAAATAAAATTTAGCCTATGTTACTCGTGGATAATGCAGCTTTCGAATGGTGAAAGAATTTTTAAAAACGGTCCAGTAGTTTTTGAGCCTATTCATTACAACCAAACAAACAAAGTTTTCCTCTTTATAATATTAGTGTAGATTAGTGTAGATTAATGAATTTCTCCACTAGATCTTCCGTGCTAATTCGGCGGTCGTCGCAAATGAAATGAGCAAACGAATTTAATTACTTAAAAAGAAGAAATCAGATCAATCACTGACCGACACTTGCATAGGCGCTGCGCGCCGCGCTGTATATTCAAATAAACTTACACCTAATTGTAGTGATTTTTTAGAGATCATTTCTCTTTAAGTGCGAGTGCCCGGACGGCTATGTCAAAGAACGCAATTACTCGCCTATGACAGACGCACAGGTGCCGCGCCGCGCACCCATTTCAAATGAATTTACGACTTACACTTTATTGACTTAGAGATCATTTTGCTTCAAGTGCGGGTGACCGGGCGGCAATGTGTCAAAGGTTATATACACTCTCTTTGGCTTAGATATTTTGCCGCGCGCGTCTTGTATGAAATAAAATTGTTATTTGTGTACTAATAAGAGTCATTTTAGCTTGCACACCATGAGCGGTGTGACAAGCGCCGAAAGCGTAATACAAGTAAAAACTAATACCTAACCTGTGGTAAAACAATGATTTTTGTTGATGACTATTTTTTTTTTAATATTTTATTTTGCGCATACGTATTCTTCGTAACAAATATATGAAACTGTGCAATGGCGTTAAGTTCAATGAAATATCTAAATATTCAGCGCTTGGCAGGAGCCCCCGGGCGCCCTGTGCCCGGGTGCACCGCACCCCTTGCACCCCCTGGTAAAAACGGCCCTGTAGACAACAAACCTATATGACTAACGATCTTGACGAAAAGCGTACATATTCATAACGTATGCACAACACAACAAATAATGCGATATGAATGACTGATATTTTATATTTGCAAGAATATAGGTAGCTAACACAAGTTCTTAAAATACATGGGTTTCACGTAAATATTTGTACGGCTGAAATGCCGAATATAGTGATCTGGCATTTCAGCCGTAAAATTATTAAAAAAAAACCGGTAACTACTAATTTATTCAATGTTTTAATGTACTCGACAAAACTATATACTTGATACTATCAAATAAAATATTTATTTTTAAAAAATCCTATGAAAGGGAACTTCGTTTTTCCGTCCATAGTGCGCCGTCCTCCTCGGAGTCACTGCCATACTTAATGGATGTCCTAGGGCTCACGCCCCGAACGTCCAGCGACTCCGAAGGTAACGACTACTGTCTACAACAACCGAGACCGAAGCACAGGGAAGCTCAGTTCAAATGTTCAAGAAAATCCAGACGACGGCTATCTATGTATTGGCCTTACTTGACATTGCTTAACCAACGCTAGCTTATGTCAAAAATACAACATATTTAGCAAAATGTTTTTCCCTTTTTGGCCGTTAAAATTTTATCATAGGAATGATTAAAGATATTTATTTCTTTTTATTGCACAAAGTTGTTTATAGGCAGACTTTTCATAATATAAGAGTAAGAATGCAGCTTAGGTATTTCTTGAAGTTTCAGACTTGCTCAAGTCAACTCGTGCGCGGGTGCTGCTTGGGGGGACTGGTCCGGCCGCTGTCCTTTTATCCTTTTTTTATTTTTATTCTTTTGTAGTCTAGCAGCAAAATTGATTATTACATTATTTACGTTCTGAAGGCAATTCACTTGAGCTTGTAAATTATTCTTGGTGTGTATCTAACTTAGACGACTTGTGACAAAAGTTGGTAATATGTTAAAGTGCTTTGTGTCTTGCCTGACGAGGCACTGCTTAACAGCAGAAGGTAAATGTTTAACGTGTGCCACTGTGATTTTGGATCGGTCATGCTCGCCATCGAAAAGTCTTTGCTTGTGGCGGCTTCGTGTGGCGGGTCACCCCCTTCCCTCCAATATGGTTGAGGGGAGTGATGGCTGCTGCTCGAGTCAACTCGTGCGCGGGTGCTGCTTGGGGGGACTGGTCCGACTACTATCCCTTTGGCATTTTAGTTTGTTGTATTTTCGTCGTATTTTTTATTTTATTTGATATTTTGAACGGCAGGACACACTGTCGCTGGTGCTGATCTAATTGTAAAAAGACAAACTTTGTTTTAAAAAAAAATGTGTAAAAATGACAAGCCCGCTGAGTTTCTTGCCGGATCTTCTCAGTTGAGGCCGCGTTGTGATCCGGTGGTAGCTTTTAAAAAACAAAATGACCGTTCAAAAGTGCTAGCGTTAAGCCTATTTGAAATAAAAAAAATTAATTTTGAATTTTTTTTTTGAAACCATACTGACTTATCCTAATTAATCGGATTTTGACGACAACCCAAGGTTCTTTTCCTATGATCCTAAATTTAAAAATACCTTACACCTATTTAACTTTCACCAAAAATATTATCGGAACTCATCGACAATAAAATATCGATAGTGTCATGCACTATCCTCGTTTACTTAAAATTGACGTCATCTCGTGTACAGACAGTGTTGTCACTGTGTATGAATTTACTTGTGTGCGTATAGATTATGTTAGTGTTTGATAATATTGTCGTGTGCCTGCGTAGCGACGCACAGTGGGCCGAAATTCGGCTTTCATAGACATTTTCGTTTAATTTTTTAAGTGTCACTTTTTTTGCTTGGATATGCTTTGGAAGACTAATAATATACTTAAAAATACAAAATCAACTGAATGTGACTGCAAACGACTCCTATAGAAATTATTTTAGAAAAAAATGTATGGAGTTGTCATTAAAATCGGCGATAACTCAGCTGTCCCATAATTGCGCATTATTTCGTCTTAGGTTATTTTTCTATGATTTATTTAAAATTTTCTGACATACTTTTTGACGCGCGCAGTGGTGCGCTTTATTTTTAAAAAATCGGTGAATGTTAAATTTTTTTTTTTTTTTTAAATTTAGTGTTTTTATGTACAACAGAATTTAATGCTATATCCTATAGCTAAACAGGCCAATAATTCACAAATTAGAGACTAAAATTCTAGTAGGAAAAACTTTATTTAAACTATTTTTTTTATAAATATGTTGTCTATAATATAAAATGAACTAAAACATGAATTAATCTTGAAACGTTAATACCAAAGGCCCTTAATTATTATTCAATTCAATACAAATGTATTACAAATAAATATTTCGGAAATAATTCCATGATTATGCAAGTACATACATATATTCAATTATTCGTGTAGAATTTTCAAAGATTTCAATAAAGATTAATTAAATAATTATAAACATGAAAATAAATCAAGTAAATAATTATAATCCTTAAACTAAAATAATCTATTCCGAGTCACTGTCAATACTGTCACAAGAGTCTGAATCAGAGTCAGATTCAGGACTGAATTGAGCGACATCACAGAACTCGATTTCACCATGGTCACTTTCTTGCAGGTTTAACAGATCCCATACTTCGTTAAAGTATGTTTTTTTCTTGTTTGCATCCATAGTGGGCCTTGTTATTGATATAAATGGATCTGAAGAAAGAAGTAGGAAGTTAAATATATCCTCGTTCGAACATTCTCTGCTCCTTTTACGAGAATGGTGTTCTCTGAACCTTCTAAAATCTTTGTTACGAGCTTCCGATGCTTCTTCAGATAAACTGCCGATCGGCACGATTGCATTATGAGCAATTATTTCTGCTCCATGAATTAATATTTTGTGCACAGTGACAGGCATATTATACCAACCATATAATGCCACAAACCTCTCAGCAGTCTGTGATGTATATTCCTTGAACTTTTCTACATTTATATGTTCTCCTGATGTTATGGCCTGTAAAATTATAGCAAATCTGCGGATTAACTCTTCATCCAGTCCAATTATTGCAGAAGTTTTTTCCGGGTATTCAAAAAATCTTCTGGCTGTGTTGCCATCGTTTGTGGCCTTGTTTCACAACATCAATCAGCAGACCAAGTTCATCCTTAAATCGGGCTTGAATCGCCTCCTGCCTTCGCTTCATTACTTCTTTGTCAGCACCTCTAGCAGCCCATGTCTTGAAGTCCAATCTATATGCGATATGCAAAAGACATTCCATCATATTTATGCGCGCGTGGAGTGAAGAAAGTCCAAGTCTCATCATATTCTGCGATATTGGCTTTTCTTTAACTTCTGCCAAATTGTTCATCTGAGATGGTTTTGTTAAACACAGATAGCATGTTGCTGAGGATTTCGCTTCGGAAAGGTATGTACATGTTTTACCGTCAACCATAGTCAGCATAAGCTTGTGATCAATTGTATTACTATTGCACACAGATGGTATGAGGGCTTCAATTTCGTTTTTTATTCTTCTTTCTTCTTCCTTCACTAGTTCTTCGCTTTCTTTACCAAAAGTAAACTGCACGGGACGGCAAAATGCTACCGAACAAGGTTTCGGATTCTCCCACACTGTCTCCCCTTCACAGGTCATCTTCAATGGTGCCAACGACGTCATGAATATGCTGGAGTCATCGGCATCGGGTGCAGTGTCCATTTTCTGTTTATATCGATTCTGGCTTGATGCACTATCGAAACCCCATTTGCTTGTTTTGTACACTTTCAGGTAGTTTTCAAAATTCTTTTCGATGTTAAGTCTAAAAGAGCTTGCAGAGTAATTCTAGCAGAAACATCTGTAATTGTAATAACATTTTTTGGTTCAGGTGGATAGCACTCAAGTTTTTCTTTTCGTACGCGGTAATAGGATGGATACATATTCCTGAAACCCTCTCGCATAACTGACTCTCTCAATGTTATATATTGCCACTTTGATAGGCGAAGAGACAGTAGTAAACCAAGTGCCTTCTCAGGTGTAAATGTCGTGCTCAGTGTGTTGGATGGTTTTTTAATGATATTTTGAACTTTATCGACAGCTTCTGGGTGCTTAAGTAGATGTTGTATCACAAAAGCAAGATTTTCTTGGCCAGTTCTTTTCATTTTTGATATAGCTGTATGTATAATTTCACTTGTTTCGCTATGCACATGTTCAGAACTCCGTCTTTTCTCAAACTTTATTCTTTATTCCGTCTTTTCTTCTGTTTAGATCCCAAGTCATTAAAAGGTACTCGAGAAACGTATTTTCTTTTGGTCATAGTCCCAACTGTCGATGAAGAGGTACTAACACTTTCTTGCACTTCCATCGATGACGCGACTGTAGAGGAACTAGCACTTTCTTGCACTTCCGCCGATGACGCATGAGGTTCTGGAACGTTTTCTTTAATACAGCTAGGCCAGTCAACATCAGCTGTAAGCCAACTGCCATAATCCCGTTTAAAAGACTCTATTTTCTTGTGACAGGATTTCAAACGCCTTGCTACTGCGTTTGCAAATCTTCGACAAAATTCTCGTAAAGTCATTTTATCTTCTTCATTTAAATTGAAACATTATTATTATTATTTGATTTATTTTTATATAACACAGTTTCAAATAAAAATTTGTAATCACGCGTTTTCTCTGAACTTTGTAAAATAACAAACAAGTCTAGGTTAGTTACGATACTTTCCATTTTAAAATAGTAATGATTGTTGTTCTTTCAATGCGTAAAGCAAACTAGTTCAATATTTTACTTGAGCTTTTTTTATATACGGTGAAGTAGTAATGTGTAATTAATTAACTAACTAGCGATCCTTAATTTTTTCTTGCCTTTAGTTAATAAATAGGTCGTTAAGGCTTAACCTACTTAAATATATAAATATTTAAAAATATTATCTTAGAAAAGATTATTAATACAATGCAGGAACCCATTAAGTAATTATTTCATTAATTGCGCAGAAATATTACCTAATTAGCCTGAGAATATGAGTATATTTCCATTAAATTTATTTATAGTTTATGTTTAAGGTGAAATAAGTAGCCAGGTATTAATTAGTTAATCCATATTCATTACATACTCAAGTAAGTATATCAGAAATAAGTCATAGAAAAATAACATAAGAGGAAATAATGCGCAATTATGGGACAGCTGAGTTAGAATTTTAGTCTCTAATTTGTGAATTATTATTTGGCTTGTTTAGCTATGGGATATAGCATTATATTCTGTTGTACATAAAAACACTAAATTAAAAAAAAAAAAAATTAAAAATTCACCGATTTTTTAAAAATAAAGCGCACCACTGCGCGCGTCAAAAAGTATGTCAGAAAATTTTAAATAAATCATAGAAAAATAAACTAAGAGGAAATAATGCGCAATTATGGGACAGCTGAGTTATCGCCGATTTTAATGACAACTCCATACATTTTTTTCTAAAATAATTTCTATAGGAGTCGTTTGCAGTCACATTCAGTTGATTTTGTATTTTTAAGTATATTATTAGTCTTCCAAAGCATATCCAAGCAAAAAAAGTGACACTTAAAAAATTAAACGAAAATGTCTATGAAAGCCGAATTTCGGCCCACTGTGCGACGTGGCGAAGAATGCATTAGTAGTAGATAGTATTTGTGTGAGTTACCTCGTCCCCCGCGCAGAAAGTGACAGACTTTTTCTCATAGCGAATAGTGCGCGTGTCGTCTCCTTTTGGTTTAATACTCAAAGCTTGAAATAGATACTTCTTGTAACACGGAAAACATTTGGTTTATACGCTTATGTACAGACAGTGAGTATCTGTCTGTGGCATCATAGGTTCCCAACGAATGGATGGATGAAAATTCAAGGACGTTCTGTTTGGTCAAAATAAGGCTTAGTACTGGCTGAATAATCTTTCAACATCGCATTAAGTGACTGGCCTCCTGTTGTAGCCTCAGTGGCGCAGTGGGAAGGGAAACCGCTTGCTTTGCAAATCGGAGGTCGCGGGTTCGAATCTGACACGACAGTGATTGTTTAAAGGTGTATTTATAAGGTAAATTCAGCGTCGAAAGTTTACTGTAACTACCCGTGACTGCGATGTGACACGTTTACAGAATAATAAATATTTTGCTAATTCGCAAGTTGTTCCTACCCCGTATGACAATTTTCTTTGTGATTGAGAAGCATAGGTAACGCTTATCGTAAGTAGGTACTTTGTTTCGTATAAGTACATCTACTTGCTACCCTTTTTACAGAAATATATTCATTTTTGTTAAAATATGGACTTATCTTTGAAATATGCCAAAATATGGAAAATAAAAATTGCATTTTCTCATTCCAAATGTCATGATTCGTGAAGAAAACAACATACTGAGCAAAAACCATTGAAATTAAAAATATGTATTTACATAAAAATCCAGTCCCTACATAAGAAGTTTCACTTCAAAAAATCATAATGCTCTCTTTCATCACTTTTCTATCACATTCTGTTCTAGTTCTATCACATGTAACCTACGCCATCGATCGTAGACAGAATATAATACAGACATATACCAAGCGTGCCGCCGATAAGGACAGAAAAATAAGTACATACTAAATTTAGAGTTGCCACGTAAGGGAAATTTTACCCTTTGTGTAAAGCAAATACGGAGGTTGTTGTAAATTATATTTACTTTCCTAACCAAAAACCACTTTTTTGACACAACATTTACTTTTCTTACATTATATCGTCTTAATCTATGACAGTCTGCAAAAAGTACGAAAGTGATTGTTATAATAATGTCCTCCTAGCCGAAACGACCACAGCGGCCAATCTTTCACAAGATCAGCCATGTACGCAGGAGATATTATAGTGCACAAGTGCTTGCGTAGATACAAGTGCACTCTCTCTTCCTTTATATAATAGGTACCTCTCATAATCCAATGGGACGGAAGACCGACACGACTGGGGAGAAGTTAAGCGCAGGACCGACTTTTTACATGCCCATCCGACGCATGTGTGGCGTATCTCGGATCACGGTTTCGGAACGCCAAAGGGGCTGTCAAAAAGATGACAGCGCGCCAGTATCTATGGCAGAGACATGTTTTAATTATTACGATTACTCCACTGTATTATAAGTTGTTCTCTCTCAATTTGATTATAAGTGTTTATTACCAAAGCTCGGTGTTTTAATTTGACGGACAGGAGTCGGGCATACGTCCTATCGCAAATCCCGACACATGGATCATCTTACTTTACAGACAATCAGGTCATCGGCCTGCATTGTCCTAGCCAGTAAGGAACAACTACTCAAATTTGTTGCCCTTCGCAGGATTCGAACCCACGACGGAGGCAACAAAGTGAATGTACACTTAATATCATATATGCTGTAGCTAAGGTCTATTCCACATTGTTCACCTGGGTGATATCACGTGGTGATTAAAGTGGCTAAGAGCTGTAGATAATTATTAGCCTCATACAAAAAAGTTAGGAGATAAAAACAATAATATGCTATTTCCCAGAGAGGTAGGCAAAAATTGGCTTTCTTATAACTTAATATAATACATACTATGGCCATTTACCGGGTAAGTTTTAGTAAATTTCTCCAATATACAAATCTATAGTACTAGTATCTTGGGACAATCTACGCTTGACCAATGACCACCTGATCTCAATCTACGCAGATCCTTTAGTAAGGTAACCAGATAAATGATTACAAATACTTGTAAACTGTATAAATACATATTTAAATAGATAAATAACACCCAGACAATTGTTCGGAATCCTTCGGAATCGAACCCATGTCCTATTGGGCAGCGGCCAGGTCCCTCAGATCGTCGAACAGCCGTACATCGCCGCCGTCCGCGGCATGTACTGCTCGACCCACCCGACCCGATGTCCGTCCTCCTGGACAATGACACAACACCAACACCGACAACGATGTAAAGAGTCGTAAACACATCAACACACAGACACCGGTCTCGCCGGCGAGGCCGAAGGGATCCGTATGCATGCAACCTCGACATGCATCCCCTCGCTGAGTTTCTTGCCGGTTCTTCTCAGCGGGGGCGCGTTGTGAACCGGTGGTAAACTCATTTTCTCTATGCGGCAGCCCAAGCCGAGGCCGTGCCTCCCTGAGGTGCCCCTGTGCTAGTCGCTACCCAAACCTTTCTGGCTGGAGCGCTTTAAGCGCTCGTCCTCTTGGCCGGTGAAACAGTACTATTCCTACAAAAAAAAAAGTGATGATCAATAAAGCAAAGTGACTATCAAGCTTCAGTTGTCCACCAAACTTTGATGTCAACTGAAAGTGTGTTTGGTATTTATTGGTGATTCAAGCTAGGCAATGCCTAATGAATCATTTGATAGTTATTTAATAGTCACTTTGCTTTATTGATCATCACTTTAGTTGTCAAACGAGATAGGTACATAATAGGGGGGCAAATGAAACAAACTATTCAACGTCGGTACTATTTATTTATAATTCAGACAAATTTACCAATAAATTGTAATCAACAACATACATACATATATTTAAACAACATGCATATAGTAAAAGCACGATTAAATGTACAATGACCATTGTGCCTATAAATAACGAATGAATACGTCCTGCGCAGCCTTGGACGAATTACTTGAGCGCTTACGTTATTTCTGAATATTTAAGCATTCGGGAATAAATTTTAGCAACCTAATTAATTCTTTTTGTTGCTGCTATCCACAGTATACAAATATCCATATTTTCAGGAAATCATAAAAATAAATTCGGGAAATCTGAGAAATTCTTCGATGCACCCAGCATGTGGGATCATGTATGATGCACTTAGTAATAATTTACCACTTATTTATGGTAGTCTCTCTTTTATACACTGGCAACACTGATAATGGCGATCAATAAACTGAAAATTTTAGGTTATGGATGAAAAACAAGAATTTATCGATCTTACACGTAACTTTCAAGTAAAATAGTAACTAATTTAGAGCAATAAGATCTAAATAAGTCGTTTACATGTATTAGTTTCTAAATGTAATCTCTAAATTGGCCATAATAATTCACGTTTACCTGTGAAACGATACTCCACTAATTTTACGTTCACTGTCACTTTTACAGCCTATAATACTGCACTGCACGATTCTTATAGGATTTCCACAACACACAGTAATGTCACAGTTAGTTTTTTAATGAATTTTAAGTTATTTATTTAATATTAAAACTACGATAAAATTGTCACGGAGCAAAGTGGGAGCAAACGTCAAATTTGTTTCGCACCCACGGCGCGGAAAAATCGAACACATGCTGAGGGACAAAAAATCATATACACTGTTTCTTTCTATCACACGTAACCTACATAAACGCATTCTTTTCTTGCGTGAATGAGAAAGAAAGTGTCCAGCCCTCTATTGTTTTCTTCCTCTAAGCCATCGATATAATATATTAGGGATGTTGGAAATGCCAAAAAATATCGATATTATTAAAATATATCGTTATCGGCTTCGATATATCGAAACAAAAAATATCGATATATCGGGAGCAAAAATGTATCCTACTAACGGAACAAAATAAAATCGCTTCTTGAATGGAAATGCCTTACAGCTGTCTATAGAAAGACCTGTCGCTTACCATCAGATCGGAAAAAAGTCCACAAGGCAACTGAATTTCACCATAAACATAATTATTCAGTAATTAAACTATTTAATTGAACTCAAACAAATATTAACAAGCAATGTATCCAAAGAGATAAGCATGCAACCAAAGAGACTAAATTAACAATACCAACCAACGATCAAACGAAATACGTTACGAAATATTTTTTGACGCAATCAAAGATAACGCAAAAGGTCTGTTTATGGTAAGGGCTAGAGGCAAGACAAGAGGCTTAAACTTAAAAGAAGCGTACTGCTTGACTAGAGAAAACCTTTTGTTGGCTAACTTTTTTTTGTGTAGTTTGCACAAGGATGGCTGGCTTCGTTGTAAAGAAATTACACTGATCTTGTGTGATGAAGGAGCAGGTGCGTCTTTTTATCGCTAAAAATAAAATTAGGAAAAGAAAAATAAACAGAACTGATCTTTTCCAAAAAAAAATATCGTTTTTGATACGTTTTCATACTTAATATTTTATATCGATATATATCGGATGAAAATATCGATATATCGAAAGAAAAAATATCGATATATCAATGTATCGATATTTTTTCAACAAGCCTATATTATATAAACGTTTATATATTAAATCGATGATAAACGCGTTCTTTTCTTGTGCGAATGAAAAAGAAAGTATCCAGCTGTCCAGGGATTCTCTCTGTAGGGTCTCAAATAATTATTCAAATTCAGTCTGCGATTCAATCAATCAATCAATTTGCAGTTAATCCATAGAGAAAAGAAAAATTAATCATTAAAATAGACTCGGGCGACGCCGCTTTGCACATTGCTTGCATGCACATACAAAATTATTACGATTTACGTTATAAATAAAGGTGATCTACTACTATTTTGTTTGTCCGTCTGTCCGCACTTGTTCTGCCTGCTCTGCACACTGCTCCATCCAAGGAATTCACTCAACATAACTTGCGGTACGCCCGCTCTACCTACTGATTACTTCATCCTACGAACGAAGACCAGTCATAAGAATCTCTCATCGAAGTTTTACGTGAAAGAATAATCATCCGCCAATAGATCCATCATATCGACGTTGAATAACCAATCCCTGAAAACAACTCGTTTGGTGCCTGTGCTATATAAACAAGGAAGAATGCCGGCCAGCAGTTTCAATTCATACCTTCAAGAGGCCAGAAATAATTTTGACGCGGTGCGACCTGCCCCAATTTGTATGGATGCCAATCAGCCGTTGGGCCAATGTCAAAATGTGCATATATCAACCAATTGCTACTATGGATACCAAGATTTGAAAGGTCCTGAAAGTAACCACGTTGACAATGATTGCGAAATGTTAGAAGTTCAACTGCCCCCCGCCGATGACGTCATATCACAACCGCCGTCGAGAAAACGGAGTGCAGACAGTCGAGATTACCCCCAAAGCAAGCGGTTACGTGAAGGTAAGTTACTTTTAATAAGTTGGAATCTCACTGAATGTATTTATGGCGATCACAGAGACTTAAGTCAATACATTCAGTGAGGTTTCATAACCTAAAACTTTTAAAAATCAAAATGTGCTATATATTGGAAACCTGCACAAAGCAAGATTCAGATAGTTTAATTTTGCTTTGTAGGAAGTCTCCCATTGCCATGTTGTAGATGGTACCTATCCATAATATTGTTTGTTTTGTTTAACCTTAAAGTTTTGTTGCAGTTTCAAAAAAAATGTGTTTAGTTTAAGTATGTACTTGTAGTGTGAAGGCATGTATGTGTTATATGTTTTAAAATCTTAGCCTGACCTTTGGACTTTTTCAAGGTACAGATAGCTATGGTCTGTGACTAATATATTTTTAAAATTAACAAGGTATTGATTAGTAAGTACATAGCTACTTATTTATTAATATATTCAAAC
Organism: Furcula furcula; assembly: GCA_911728495.1. Classification (NCBI taxonomy): domain Eukaryota; kingdom Metazoa; phylum Arthropoda; class Insecta; order Lepidoptera; family Notodontidae; genus Furcula; species Furcula furcula. The sequence goes on along the minus strand of OU452249.1, from coordinate 15,919,146 downwards.
TTGGTAAAGTTCAAGCAAAGGTCAGGAAAATGCAAATGGACCTAGTAGCAGAAATATCTGCAACATGTCTAATTATTAACTAATGGGGAAAACCTTATAAGCAAGGCAAACCATAGAAACTATATAATCTATAAGCAGTATGTCCTATTAACTGGACCTCTAATATTTAAAAAAACAGATACATCACTGTTTTAGTTTATATTTATGCAAAAGGGTTTTCCATAATTATCTAGTACTAACTTGAATACATTCAAATGCAACAAGTAGTTTCATTAAGACCATATTATTTATACTTGTTAATATCCAAAATCATTACCTAAATAAGGTTCAAAGCAAGATAATTTAAAATAAGAATGCACATTCTTATTTTTATGACCATTTTTCAAACTAGAGCAAATATTAAATTGATGATTAAAACCTATGAAATAAACTTCACTTGGGATGTCCTGTAAACCCATAGGGATTTACAAAATAATGTCTGAATACCGAATTTCTCTACTTTAATCACTTTAATGGTAAGTGAAACAAACAAATCTTAAAATTACTGTAACTAAATTTTTTATGACATTTTTTTCCTCTTTTTTGTTACTGGGCTTTTAACCATCAGGTTATACCAGCCCCATAGACATGATCTTTTAAACATTCAGCTCATAGGTTGTTTTGCCATTAGGACATATTGCTAATGGGTGAATTTGATTATATTAAAGGTCAGTTTGCTTTTATACCATTGTGTATTCAGTAAATACTATACTATTGTAAACATTTTATTATTGTAAGTAAATTTGGATAAATGTAACTATTGTTACCCAGCAGTGAAAATCTTGTGACTGTAAAACACTATACAGGGAAAGAATAATGCCCTCAAAAAAAAATATAAAGACGATCACCATAGTATCTTTTGCTGTACAAAGGTTTTATTTCATATTTCACACATTCTTTTTGGATTCCGGTATTACAGTGCCGAAATATCAGAAACCAAAAAATTATTATTAATAAATTAATTAATTCACCTTATTGAAATTTATTATATATTATTTTAAAATTAGCCTACAGTCCAGTATCAAACCCATATATACTATTATGTACTTCCCTAAAAAGATACTCCATTCGAAATTATACTGTAATGATTATTATCGCAGTTTTAGACATGCAATGCGCGTCCTTATAAGGCTGAACTAATTTGAGATAAGTGCACAGGTGTATTTGGGCTGTTATTGCATTTTTCGGGATGTCATTAATTGGTATACAGGGTGGAAACAAAAACGCAAACAGATATAGAAACTAGACATGGCCCTAATTTTACTATTATTAAAATGGATATTTTAGTCAAAGTAAAATATCCATTTTGAATGAAAGTCTCCTATACATTTAGTATAAACTACTGTACTGCATTGTTGGTTTGTAAGGTAGGATTGCCGCATCTTCAATACTAAATGTATGGGCGACTCAACATTTTGAATGTATCCTGATTATTTTTAAACAATTTATTAGTCAATTTACTCATTAGGACACCTAATAGTTTTTGTAATATCACTATAATTTGCAAAAATATCGTCTGTTGACAATTACAGTTTCCACCCTGTATAATTATACAGCAAAATACTAATTTAAATTTCTTGGGCATATACATAGTGGAAGCATTAATCAACAGACGATATTTTTGTCAAATAGGGGTGGGGTGGGTAGACGATAAATAACGATTCCACTGTGTATAATAGAGCCAAAACTTCAGATACCCTAAATTACTATAACGTAACTATACTCTATCTGGAATACCAAAAAGAAAAGTGTAAGCAAAGAAACAGATAGTTCTCAAACTGTGCTTCGAGATATTCCGATTCTGAAAAACTTACTTAGTAAAATAATAACTGCCAAAAAATGGTAATGAAAACCAGTTAAATGAATGAAAATCTAAAACAATGAAAAAAAAAAACAGATGATACATCAACAACTTAAATCACAAACGAGGCAAAGAAACATGACGAGTATAATCCCACCGAATTTATAACCACTCCCTGCCATGTAAAATATTCACGTACACTTTTATATTGATAACGAAAAATTCCATTTCGAACTTTGAATCATTTGTCATTTTAGGTTCTTTATTATGTAAGCTACTTACATTAATAAAATAATTATAGTAACTGTCAGTCATATATTTGAAATCTAACAATATTGTCAATTTATATTTGAGCATATTGATAGTTCTCAAAATGTGCTTCAAGATATTCCGATTCTGAAAAACTTACTTAGTAAAATAATAACTTCCAAAAAATGGTAATGAAAACCAGTTAAATGAATGAAAATCTAAAACAATGAAAAAAAAACAGATGATACATCAACAACTTAAATCACAAACGAGGCAAAGAAACATGGCGAGTATAATCCCACCGAATTTATAACTACTCCCTTTATATTGTTAACCATCGATAAACTATACCAACTAGATTTGCTGTCACGACCCGAAAAGTGGTCACGAAAATAAGAAAATAAGAGCTACGGAGACGGCTGTCGCTCAATTGTCTGCAATTATTATTGAACCTTATTTTATAGTATGTAAGTCATCTTTTTATATGAACATATTATTGTTTTGCGTGTACGTGTATAGTTGTGTAGGTATATGTAACCGCGACCACATTTTGTTCGTGACAGCTAATCTTGTTGGTATAGTATATCGATGTTGTTAACGTAAAATTCCATTTCGAACTTGGAATCATTTGTCATTTTAGGTTCTTTATTATGTAAGCTACTTACATTAGTAAAATAATTATAGTAACTGTCAGTCATATATTTGAAATCTAACAATATTGTCAATTTATATTTGAGCATATAAAACATTATTTATGCTTGATTAAAAAGTATTTCTACAAAACTATTTAATTTAGTGTAAGAATGTTCCCTAAAGATCTTAATTGCTGTTAAAGCGACACCACAAGAACCCTTTTTACGATTTGTTTACATTTTATTTTTTGATATTCCGGATAGCGATAACTCTGTGCGAGTCGTATGCGCACGCTGGACGTCAATACCGCCTCAGTATTGGCTAGACCGTCTGAACTTTTAGACCTTTAAATAAATAGAACTTATGGTATAAAGAAACCTGTATTAAAAAGTAGTGCAATCAATTCTTCTCTCGATACTGAATACAATTTTTAGGTTTTGCGTTAATTTGTAAACACATTGTATTATAAGATGTAGTTTGCAGTTATAAATTTTTATGAATATTTTTTTTAACAATTAATGTAAAAACTTGGACTTAAGATACAATTAAGAAACTAAAAAGATCTTGTGTGAGTGAGAAGTGAAATTTTATCCAGGATACTGTGTATCATATTATTATTTCAATAGAATTCGTTCGTTGTTAGCGCGTAATGTAAGAAAAAGAAGGGATCGTCCGCTGCGAGTTGGCACAGATCCTGACAAGATAAATTCGGTTTTAAACCGGTTTTTTAGAAACTTGTAGTAGACACCTAGGAATCATCCAAGATTCCAACATCACTTTCGTACCGTGGGACCAAATACATATTTTGTCATTGCAGGCTTTTATACAAGGTCGAGTAGTATGTTATAACTACCGGCACGTAACTTGGCAAGATTTTGGTGAAGTGGGGGAAGTTCGCGCAAGTGCACTTAGTTGCAACAAAACATGGTCAATCGCATCCAACGAATCTTGCCGAGTTACGTGTCGGCAGCTGTAACATAAATCAACCAGAGTAAAATGGTGCTTAGAAATATATTGATATCGTACAGAAATTGCATTCGGTCGTTAGTCGTGTTGTGATACGTGACTAGTTTCGCACCGGCCTCGTGTGCACCAATAACGATAGCTTTTATGTGAAGTAAAATTATTTTCCTTGGTGATTTCTTTTTATTAAAGATTCTGTAAAAAACATTTTTAAATTTGACCAATCATGACAATGAGGACCTGTTAGCGCACGGCACACGAAAGCTTCACTCGTATAGTTTGTAGGTACTTAGATTAGGGTCTAATAGTTTTTGAGTATATTCGTTATAAACATCCAAAAATACAAATCTATCCTCTTTATAATATTAGTATAGATATAAGACGTGTTATCGAATTAACGCAAAGTCTTACATTAGTTTGCCAACCCGCACTTGGCCAGCGTGGTGGACTATGGCCTAAGCCCCTTCCAACTTGAAGGGAGGCCCGTGCCCAGCAGTGGGACATAAACAAGGGCTGGTATTATTATTATATTACATTAGTTTGTTCAGTATGGAAAGTAGAATTGATTACCGATGATTACTCTGCCTAATAATGAGGATCTGATGATGGACCTAGAAGGAAGGCAATGGAATCCTGGAATGGCTACTAGTAAATCCATTGGGTTAGGACTCATTTGATTTGTCTTAACGAGTTTGATTAATTTTGCCTAATAATGCTTTTTGGTGCAGTACTTATAAAAGCGTGATTTTTTTTTAGTTTTTTAAGCTACATATTAATTTATTATTACTTTAATATCATTGATTCTGACATAGAAAAACAATATACTACCTTGACTTCAATAGTTTGGAATTTTTTGCTAAGTTATTAAATGGTCAAACATATTTGTGATATTATGTTTGTGTAAAAGCTGTGTGTGCGTATTATTCGCAATTTGGTAAATAAGTTGCGAACATATTTCCCTGGTGCAAAGGCAGCGCGGCCGTTCTTGTGAAACGATAACTTATGTAGTTTATATACATTGTTATATAAATAAATTTTGTTTGTCTGGTTACTTACCAAAATGCAATTGCACTGATAATCACTATATAGTTCATCCATATTAATGTAAATCAACTAAATATTTTATTAATAGAATTTGTATAGATGAAACAGCAACAAAGCTTGGCATGGAGGCTTCCTGTTGGAAACCAGAGGCCCAGTGTGATGAAGTTCGACTTTATTTCAGAGGGTATGGTGCCATCGACTTCCAACTTCAACCCCTGTTTACTACGCCCAACTCACAACAATCCAGACATAACTCGTTGTCTCATGGTCCATATGATCTAATCTCTGCTGAAATCTCAACAATGATGTTAAATTAATTCAGAAATCTCCATTTTATCTACAGAAGTACAAAGCGAGAAAAACATTGAACCTGAGACAAATGAGAAAATTAATTTGGAAACAATTAGAGAAGATTATATGGAGTCTCTTTATTGGCACATTCATGGAGGAAATATTTTTCATTTGATTAGTGTCTGTGACTGATGATAACTTTATACGTGAATTGTATAATGTGTGATATCTGTAAAAAAAACCAGTGATTGGGACTTTAAGAAATAGGCGATAATTTTGTGCACTACATAATTGTGTATATTTTTCTAGTGTAAGAAGGCTTCTCAAATAAAAAGTATATTAGGAAATGGGAGGGCTTTTTCTTTGATTTAAAAATATTTGTTTTAAATAATTTATTGACATATTATTATATATTACACAAAGTATTTATGTAAAAGATACAAGTAATTATATAATTATACTAATTGGATACATTAATAACATTGAATAATAATACTAAAGTTTATTTATCAGGCAATCGTCAAACTTCTCAGTTTAATCTGTAAAAAAGAAAAAAAAAACTAATTACATATTTCTATACTGTTGGTGACAGAGACACACCGGAACAACTTCGACTCGGATCCATTGTGCATACGTATTTCTATTTACTTTGCTTTTCTGTTACAGATGCAGATAAAGAAGCTCTAATATGATTATTTATTTTCAGGAATCGCTCAAACAAAAAATAACCAAATTTTGGTTTAGTTTGAGTGTTTGCTCCGTTTTAACAAGTCATTAACGTCACCTTTTTGTTTTTCAGATGATTCTTCCATGTGCAGCCTTGTTGGCACACGGTCAAGTCCAAGCCACTCTGCTTCCGCCTTTAATGTAAACATACCAACAATTTATACACTGTATTTAACTTACAGATTTGTATTTAGAATCGACATGTAATTAGTTCAATGTTAATCCAATTAGAAAAATTCAATCATTGTTAAACTGTGATATTTTGTACCTGACAAATATATAATGTGGAAATACTATAATATTTTGTTTTATTGCCAAAACTTTGAACTACTAGATTGATAGAGCGGCGATAGCGAGCATAATTTCATCATTTTTGGAAAAATTGCCACTCTTGTAAAAGTCTATAAAAAAGTGCGTACGCTCTAAGCCGACTAAAAGTTTTTTTAGACTGAAATATGCCTAATTTTGTGTTTTTTTGCGATAATAAAGGAGTGGCAATTGTGAAAAGTGATCAGTTTTTTTATGGAAAAATTCCCAAAGGCTGCTCTATGGCCTATATATTTAACCTATTAATTATATTTTCATGCATCAACATGGAAGTGAAAATACTCAAAATATGTGATATTTATTTTATTAATTCTGTCAGCCTTAGTATTACAAAGTACAAAAGTGAATTTGTGCAATTATAATAATTAATGAAATGCACAAAACCTATACAAAATGTCTAATAGAAATGACTTAAGAGGTACCGTACATATTGAAACAACCATATCCAAAAAGCAGATTAAGTACATACATATTAACACCATAAACACAAAACAAAATAGGCCCCACTCCAATAATTATTTACGAGATACATTTTTAGTGGTTTTCTCAGACAAACAATGCGCTATTGTTTAATTATTATGAAAGTAAGAAATAGTAAAAATTTATTCATTGCGGTTAGCACAATTTATCAATGGCAAGCATCTACAATACAGTGCATGTTGCATTACCTCAGTCGGAGTGACTTCTTCTGTGTCTACAACGTCTGGAAGTGTTTCTGTATTACCGCCAGCTTCGTCATGGGAATTACTGCCTCCATCCTCTACCTCAGTGTGGCAAGTCTGATCTGCTTCAGCTAGATCTCCGTTATGCATTTCTGAGCAATTTATTAGATCAACTTTGCCTTCTTGACTAGAGCGCGGACTGGTGTCGTTCAAGTCTGAAGGTTCAATATCCATATGGACGTGTCCAGGCCACATGTCGTAAGGGCACGCATTCAATTGATGAAGCTGACTGTCGCTCGAACTGAACATGTTTAATGAACCTGCAACATCTTGCATCACTGATGTTTCGGATAACTGCGGTAACTCATTATCATTACTTGCCGGTATCAGTATGGGCATATTTGCAATGATGTCACCGGAAACATCGCATACGCGCATACCTTCGTATTTGCAAAGCAGTTCTAAAAGTCGTCTTCTAGTCTGTTGCGAATATCTACCGTCAGTGACATTATTCAAAATCAGTGATACCAATGTATCTAAAAATTCTGTCGTACAAGTTTCTTCACTTTTTAGTAGCAAAAATCTTATAATTTTGTTGTCAATTTGCATTGTATTCCCACATACGTTTTGAAGTGATATAGAATTGCAACCACTGTAAACATTAGGTTCTCCAGAAGTTGTTGAGACAGCTTCTTGTCTTTCCTCGTGAGAGCTTCCATTGCTCTGACTTTCAATTATAGAACTATACTGCGATAAAACGTTACGTATCGACTGTAATACTTTTTGTCGAAGAGCATCTGAACTAATCAATTGCAATTCTCGGAACAACTGAATCAGAAAATCTGGATGCGATTCATTTACATCGATCAGGGCTGTTACTTCAGAGTAAACATTTTCTCTCAATAAGTCAAACAATTTCGACGTGGCCTTATCTTGATCTTCGCGGCTAGTAGATGCTAAATTAAGATTAGGCATTTCAGATGTGCTCGCAATATTTATGTTACTCATTTGCGAATAATCCAGCAAGTGATTCCTTCTATTTGTAGAATTTTTTGCCGGCAATTTTGAAGACGATTTCTTTTTGCTATTAGCGGTTGTATTTAAATTATTGGAATGTGCCTGGATTATTTCTGGAATCGGGTTTGTAATGTTCAAGTTCCTCAAGGAGTTGGACGAGGGTTCCTGGCGGTTGATATTTATATTGGAGACGTTCGCCGCATTGCTATCGTCAATATTTCTAGAGTGCGAAAGTGGCATGGCGTCAGTATCGGGGTTTTGGTTGACGTTCAAAACGTCTGGCGCAGACGAAAAGGAAAGTGATCTTTCGTAGGCGACGTTGCGTCTCGTGTGACGGTTGGGTACGTCGTCATTGTTCGTCTGCGATGAATGCGCAATGTTTTGTGATGAAGTAGCAGCGTTTGTGTTTCTCTTAGGTGTGATGCAAGGGGAAGTGGCTGTGGACGTGTGATGCAGTGTATTATGAGATCTCTCAACTAGAGGGTGCGGGTTGTGGGAATGACCGACACTCAAATGTCCATCAGCATTCGCCTTGTTATTGGCCGAGAGAAGATTTTGACGAGAGTAGCTGAAAAAGAATAGATCCTATAGAATACAATCTTTAGTACCTAGCTACTGTTTATTGTACTCAAACATGTTAGTTTTGCTAATAACGTTAGTATAAAACATCGTAAGAAATGGTTTACTGCAGGCATATTATTAGTATTGTATTGTCTCAAAGCAAAAAAAAAAAAATATTACAGAATATATCAAAGAAAAAACACGTCCCTAAGCAAACCAAAATCCTCACCATAAATGATTTTGTAACCGAAGTAATTGTTAAGATATATAAATTAATTAAAACTAAACAAATATTTATATTGAAATAAAACTATGATTCTTAATATCTGAAAAGAGAAAGTTAATACATGATACACAATATTATTCATTTTATATTATCATGTATAGATGTCTATGGCAACAGATTGTCGTAGGATGTCTTACCTTCGGAAATTATCCCAATAATTATTGGCTCTATTTCCTGGTGGTACTTGGTTGTTTAAAGTATGTGACGCCGTTTCAACCCGCCATCGTTCTTCCAACTAAAAATGGGCATAAGATGTTTTAATACAAGTAGAATTATCACCAATTTTCTTCTGCCAGAGAATTAACATAGTCTATTCAAGACTGTTATAGTAGATTGGATAACCAAGGCTTGAAAGTGACCCATTTCACTCGAGATAAACACACTACTTTTCATTTCGATTGTGAGAAAAGTAAAATATTACACGCACATTTTATAAAACAGGTAGGTATATTAAGAATAATAAGCTAAAATTTAAAGTAAAATTAGACAAATTCAACGTTTTGTCGGGCATATTTATGTTTGAAATTTTCTAAGCAACCTGCGTTTCTTTTTTGGTTAGTTACATCATATTGATGTAACTCAATTCTCTTCGATTCAGTGGCTAATCGGAACAATTAAAAAAAAAACCCCACTGAGATGGAAAAAATATTGTTTCAGCCAAATTATTTACTTTCACTGCAATTTTACTTTTCTTTTTATGTTGTATCTTCTTTTTTTGGTGTACAATAAAGAATATTTGTATTGTATTATTAACAGAAGAAAAAGATAAGTCCAATGAGTTACATGTTTGTTAAAGCCGCTCAGTTGTGAACCAGTGGTGACCAGTGGTTTTTTTATTGATTGTTTTACTGTTTCATTACTTCTATATAAAATCTTACATGATTTAATTGGTCTCTCAATTGATGTATCTCCCGTTGTTGCATAACGAGCTGTTGCCAACACCACGCACCCCAGAAACTGCAGCCGCATCCACAACCTCCCACCATGCCTTGATGAAAAAGTTTATAGTTACGAAAAAATATATAATATGTCATAAGAAAAGTATAATATAACAAATACAGCTTACCATATGGCATCATCATGTTGAAGGGCATGGATGGAGGATACGACATCTGAGGTGTTCCCAACAGACGTTCCATAGTCTGAGAGTGGCTGTTTTGAGTAAACTGGTTACGCATATCCTAGAAATAAATAAAACAACTATTTCAAAACTAAATTTTAATTCATAAAGTTTAGTTTCAATAAAATACACCCTAAATTGGGATGTATGATAAAGCGCAATGTAAGTTTTGGTAAAGTATAAGAATTCAACTTACCTGATTGGATTTATTACTATTCCAACAAGGTGGGGGATGATGAGGATATGGCATAACATTAGGATTCTCAGCTGAAATTGAAAAAAAATTTGAATATAGTATATCATTTTGAATTTGTGGGTAGATTTGAAAATAACTTACTGTTTTGTGAAATCGGTGGTACCATATTGACGTTAGATGGTTCTATTCTCGGCTCGTGACGAATATTTTGATTTGTATTATTAGATTGGGCTATCTGCAAATAGGAATAGACAGGTATATTATACATTACTCATATATAATTATACATATTGTATTATTAACACAACTTTCTTACAACATACATTATTATCTTCATTATGTCTTTCTTGGGTTTGTCTTCGCCTCGGCCTGTTCCTTTGATTCGACTTATTCCGTGATGCACTAGGAAAAAAAACACAATATTTTAAAAACTTAAGCACTATTATAAACATGAAGCTATATGGGTGAAAGTGGAGACAACACTCCAACTACATATTTAAAAAAAAAATAACAACAAAGGCAAAGTTACTCCCTATTAGAAAGAGACTTCGGACAACAGAGAATGGGATAACAATATTAGGCGTTTGCTTCAAATATGTATTGAGGGTTATGTCTCCACTTTGAACCCTATAGCTTTATGATTATAAACAGCCTCATCAGTAGCCGAAACGCGTCCACTACTGAACAAAAGGTTGCCATAATTCCCACGCTTGGCAGGCGGCTTGGGGATCGCAGTATAGGTGGTAGATAAATCCAAAAGAAAGACGCTGCTGCCCGTCTTCCCGTTCTCTCTTAGTCGCCTCTTACGACACCCAAAGAGAGGAGATGGGGGGATGCAATTCTAACCCGGCACCCCACGGGGAATAAACAGCCTCAGTTATATATAATCTGTCGAATAATTTAATGGTTAATAGTGGATATGATTGAATTTCGAACGATTGATTTAATATAAATCCTCTTCTTCTTCTTATAGTGCCATCTTCGTTACCGAAGGTTGGCGATCTTTGTGGCAATTTGAACCTTTGACACAGCTGCCCTAAAAAACTACGTGAGCTTTTGCCAAACCATTGTTAAAAAAATTTCCAAACAAGATGTGTCCTCTTCTTTCCCAGGTTACGAGCTCCCTGAATTTTTCTTTGGACAATTAGTTGGAGTAGCTCATATTTAATATAAATACATTGTCTTCAAAAATAATTACAAATACTATCTGTATTACACAATATTAAAATAATAATATTTTTACGTACCTATCAGTATCGCTTCCATAAGTACTAGCTAGATGAGTAGGCAGCGCGGGGGCAGGCCGACCGCTCATACTGCTGTCACCGCCACCCTACGGATACAATAATACGTAGGAATATTCACACACGATCATTTAATCCCCAACTAAGCAGCTGTACTATGGTAACCAGACAACTGATACAAATATTTATATACTTTTTTATTGTTCTGTCTGACAGACATGTTCGTATACACGAATATTTGTCATGAGCGGGAATCGAACCCATGACCTAACTGGGTAACAGCTAGGGTGTCTAACCACCTCCTTTTGCTGAAGGTGCAGGTATAATCTAGGCCATATGGGTAATCGTGACTTACAGAGCAACCCGTGTGCATATAGCGTAAATCATCTAAACTAAACCAGCGTACGTAACCGTACGTAATGGTCCTTCGAGCCGGATACAATCAATCAATTTGATTAAATAGCAGCGTTTTCCCTGAAAGAAAACGCATATTAAACTACTTACCTTATTCGAAGCTTATAATGAGAGCGGCACTTCCGGTTTCCCGTCATATTTCTTCCTATTGGTCTACTTCACTGTGATTTGATCGGACGTGACGTCATATTGCCAGGCGGGTGGGGGGAGCTGTTGTAAAACACGCTCACTCCATTCGTGTTCATTGTGTCGAAGAAATACCAGGCAGGTTTAAAAAGTAAGCTTCGAATAAGGTAAGTAGTTTAATATGCGTTTTCTTTCAGGGAAAACGCTGCTATTAAACCACAGTACCGTTATTCGAAGCTTATAATGAGACGTGTTTGTTATCGCCTGGTAATATCAGTAGATTAATGACGCCAATGTGATTTACGGATGTATTTTAAATATCCAAGTATGAATTTTAAATAAAAATTAAATAGATTGCATTCTTATATATATATTTGTATATGCTAATAATTTCTTTTAGAAACGAGTAGCAGAGAAAGAGAAGAGAAGGAGAATAGAACTGTATCAGCCATTAAAATCAATATTATGGCAATTATTCATTGTGTTTTGTTAAACAATCCAGTACAAAAGTACTTTTTTTTTTTTTTTTTTCTTTCGTGCGATGTGTTTTTGACTTCGCCTTTATAATACAGTTTAAAATGTATTAAAATCTCCAATTTCAATGTGCTAGCTATTATTAAAAACCACTACGCCTGTGACGCATGATAGGTAATTAATTAAGCTAAATTATGTTCGTGATTTTAGTCTTTTTGACCCATTAATAAAGATAAGATAACTGAATACATATACAATTTGTTTTTAAACACTCAGTGCCAGGTACTGCGATGTTGTGTACTTTGTAGTACGTGGCCTTCCGATTAACGCACTTCTTGGACACGACTATGCTTTACAGAGTACTAGGTGATGTTACAATGTTTACCTCTAATTATTATGCAGTGTGATAATCTTTAGCATCCAGCAAGCAACAGTGTGAAGGGTAGACTTCACTTTGTGTAGTAATAGATAAATTATATGGGATTTTTATCTAAACTCTATTAAGGCATTACTCTAGTCATTAGTCAGGGTCTTTTTATAAATGTTAAATCGTCTATACATTGCTATATATGCATGTATGTGTTCTACATGTGAAGTAAGCTACTTTGAAAATTGCTCACTAAATCATATCCTAAATAGATGAGTAAAGGATAAGTAAAATCGATTTAAGAACATGTTGCTAAGAATTGACAAGCAAGTAACTGGACTGATCAGTATTGTACATTGTCAGAGTTAGGCAATAATAATACCAAACAACAATGATTGATGCTCGAATCCGCTATAAACTAGCAAAAAATGTGGCAATATTTCGCGTTATTTTTATTTAGTTTAGAAAATCAAGACCAGCTCATGATGATTCCAAACTACTTCGTGAATTTTTAATGTAATATTTGGTTCGATTTGAAAGGTCCAGTCTGGATCACCAAAACTCACATTTTAAAGTTTCAGAACGAAAGATTATTGTCTGTATGCGAAAACTAGGACTCTTTAAAAGTTGTGTCATATGAATAGTTGACTCAAAACTCGTTCAAGAACAGAGTCTGCTCTCTGAAATAATTCAGGGCCAATACGATTAAATATATATTTAATCTATACCAGAATACTTCAGAGCCAATACGAGTTAGTATATGTTCACTGAATACTCGAATAATCATACATGGAGGATGATTCGTAGTCTTTCTGCTCCAAAGTACCTTAAATATTTATGGACATTATGTACCCCGTATATCCTACTATTTGTCCCTAGAAGGTATTGTATAAAATATTATCAATAAAATTTGATTTGTATTAAAGAATTAATTGAAAAATATAATATTCATAAGCATCTGTGAATGGTTGGTCCCACCCCCTGTCTGCATACTAGTTTCCCTTACCTCTGTAAAGGAAACTTGTGTTGTCACTTTGTAATAAATGCGAAATTACAAGAGATAGTAAGCAGGATACCAAATATTTCTTTTGGTTGCAATGCAACTGCTTTCTTTATATTTTCTTACTCCCGACATTGATCGGAAGTTAAATTATGGGGTTAAAGAACCTTTATTCTCATTAGAACAATTACAGTTCGTACAATTATACGCCTGTTCTCCGCAATTGTGAATGAGGACTGCATTACTTTTGGCTAATAATACAGGCGATGCATTTTTGCCATAAGTTGGTTACTTACACCCGGGTACACCCACAGAATTGAGTTTGATATTTTTATAGAAACTCGTGAATGATTCCATCATTATGGATCCCCAGAATTCCCAATTATAAGAGTACATACCTTTTAACTTTGAAATGGGATATAGTATAGAAAAAGTAATGGTGGTCTTCAAATAAAGGACATGTCCCCACATCATATCCATTCATTGTTTGAAGAACTTTCTTAAAATGTTGTATTCAAAACTTTGATAAACTATTAGCAGTTTACGCTCTACTGGTCCTGATATTTTAAGACAGTAAAAATAAGGGACCATGATTACGATCCAAGACGTGACTGCAAGCCAGGGTTATGAAAATTATATATTTATATATAATTGATTCATAGAATCACGTACGTGCAATTTTGTATAGCAACTGCAACCTTCTTCTGAAAGGTAAATCTCTATTCTCTCCCCGCGAGAGCGCGTGATAGTCAGAACAAACTCCCCAGAAAAAGGTTCTTAATAAGACGATGTGCCAGGCACACACACTGTTAATATCTCTGCTGAATTTAACAGAAAAACAGGCTCTCTCGAAGAGCAATATGCAGTTACCACTCCTGCAGGGAACTGTTACTTATTGGGGTACCCTGCGGAGGTACGTAATTGCTAAAAACACCGTCAATGTTACTATGCTTATAATAATAATATCCTGGGACAACCCACACACGGCCATCCGATCCCAAACCAGATACAGTCTGCACAACGGCAACCATACAACTATTATATCGATAAATAGTAACAAACTTGGTGGGAATTGAACCCACGACCACTGAGTAGGAGTCAGGGTGTCTGAGAACGACGTGCCAGTCAAATTATCATAATGAAATGGACTTCAGAAAATAACTTTCAGACTGACAAGAATGGCAAAATTGATTTTGAAAATTAGGTACGTGCTCTCTCCACGAGCTATACATGTTACTGTCCATGCGAGGGAGGTTAAATCTTTGTGTATCCACCCTGCGAGGGTGAGTAATAAAATATGCAGTCCTTGCGAAGGACAATATACTGATGGTGAAATAGACTTCAGCCAAACCACTTCCAAATTGACAAATCAAAATTTATTCTAAAAACCGGATACACTGTACGTGCTCTCTCCACGAGCTATACATGTTATTGTCCCTGCAAGGGAAGTTAAATCTTTGTGTATCCACCCTGCGAGGGTGAGTAATAAAATGTGCAGTCCTTGCGAAGGACAATATACTGATGGTGAAATAGACTTCAGCCAAACCACTTCCAAATTGACAAATCAAAATTTATTTTAAGAACCGGATACATTCTCTTTATGAGCAACTAAGAAATAAAATAAATAACTATACTTATATACATATGTATCACGGGATGGAGCTTTATTATTTAAATTTATATATATATATATATATATACATATATGCCCCTGCACCACCCTGCGAGGGTGGTGGTTTGTGCAACTCCATGCAATTTAAAATGAATCTAGAAAATATGCCACGCGATGGTACTTAATGCTGATGGTGAAGTAGAAGTCAGCCACCAACGGTCAGACTGACAAGATCGTCAAAATTGATTCTGAATCAGGTGCGTGGTCATGATCAACATACATAAGATGATAAATACCATCCTGCGAGAGGTTAATTATTTGTATATCCATCCTGCGAGGGTGGGCGATAATATTTGCAAACGTTATGCAAAGGAGAATAGAAATTAGACCTCGTACCACGCGATGGTACTCTATGCTGGTGAAGTAGACTTCAGCCAAGATCTTTTAGGCTTTGACAAGATTATCAAAATTAAATCTGGAAACTAGGAGCTTGCTTTACGACGAGCAACTGTACATGTACTGCCTCCGAGATGGGAGGTTTATAATTTGTGCACCCATCCTGCAACGATGGATGGCAACTTGTGCCATGAGATAGTACTTTATATTGATTGTAACCATACGAGGCTTGCCATATATATACGTGAATTTTGTGTATTAGTCACTAAAAGTTACTGCGTTGCGTACGCATGCACTGGATTTCTCCAAGACAAACAGATTTGTTAATATGATAGCATCTCTACGTTTCTCAATACTCAATAATGCGTCGCACAAACTTATTGAAAAAGTTCTAAGAGATTTAAAAGAAAACCGTAATTGTATTTCAATTAACTTTGAAACAGTTATATTTCCACCTTTCCGCTCACAGACTATAATAGTAATGAACCTACATAGCCCACACAAGAAGACTACGAAATATTGTCATGCAAGCAATGATACAATGATATTGTATATAATATCATTGCCTGCTATTTTAGCAGCATTTTTTTTTTTTTTTTTTTTTTGTTAGATACAACAAAAAATATGGTCGCAAATGGTTTGTCTGTAAAATTGAGGTGGCGGCCACAATTATAAGACTTAAATACTCCATTTGTACTGAAACTAGGCTTTTAATTCCCAATCCTAGGTTACCCTATGAGTATAGTTCTACTTGTCAGCACACGTGAACTTACAGATACCGCACAATCAAAGTAATATATTAACAAAACTCACTTGTTTACTGAATTTATCCAATTATCACAAAACATTCATAACGCCTGAGCGCCTTTTCTTCAAGTACAACTAATGTCATTGTTTCACTGTTCAGATTGTATTATTGTAAATTGACCATCCATTCTGAAAAAAAGCTTAGAACTAACTGTAAGAGATGTATTATTATCGTAGAACTCGTCTACAAAATAATTCTGCAAATGCTTAAAACTGCAGGTAGATGTACTATATTATCGTAGGACTTGGCTACAAAATAGTTCTACAAATGTTTTAAACTGCAGGTAGATTACAATTTGTAATATTACATTTTTATGTGTCCGTTACTAAGTGTTACTTTATCTACTTATAAATATTGTACATATAAGCTTACCCACATTAAACTTTAATAAAAATATCAATTCAGCACAAGTATTAAATATTAATTTTTAAAGTTTTCAAATATACTAATTACTGTCAATGGGCTAAACGAAAAATGATTAATACAAATTTTTGACCAACATAGCCCAATTTACTTGCACTATATTCAAACCACACTATTTAATAGTATAAAACATTTCATTATCAATAGTATAAAACATTTCATTAGGAACACAAACAAAACGAACGGCAAACACCGTTAAAAATGTTTTGTACTTACGTGCATTTTGTTCGGCTTCAACTATCTGTAGCAAATATTGTTATTCAATATTAGGAATTATTTAGATTTAGAACTTAATTTAAATTCCACAAACAGCTGTATATTGTAGCCTCGGACGGGTGTCCGTGACGGGAAACAAGACGCCAATGAACACGAATGGAGTGAGCGTGTTTTACAACAGCTCCCCCCACCCGCCTGGCAATATGACGTCACGTCCGATCAAATCACAGTGAAGTAGACCAATAGGAAGAAATATGACGGGAAACCGGAAGTGCCGCTCTCATTATAAGCTTCGAATAACGGTACTGTGGTTTAATAGTTGTTATAAACCCACAAAACCCCACTGCAAACAAAATAGGACTCTAATTTCTTTACACAAACATAAAATATATATATAATATGTAGCTACACAAGTGTAATATGTTATAATGCGCACAGATTTGATTATTTGATAAAATATATAATTATTTTTCCACCCCTAAAACTTAGAAACATGTTGGTACTTGTAGACTTGTATGACATACCCTGAAGTTTTCGTTTTCTCTTGAGTCTTGAGAGTCTATAAGTATTTGTTCAGATCTAGATTCAGGTTCGCTAATGTGGTCTTGTTCACTGCAAAGATAGGAATAGATAGTTGTATATTTTGTGTGTAGTAGTAGATAGTAGTAATGGTGTTGTAAATAAACACCGCGTATAATACATAAAACAATTTTGTGTACGTACCTGTTGTAAGATTGATTGATGACAGACGCGGTACGGGATTCTGGATTCAATTTTTGAGTTTCGCTACCAGAACACATAACTTTCTGTAATAAAAAATAAATCATCATCATCATCATCAGTAACCGAAAGAGTTCCACGTTGAACGAAGGTCGCTCGCGAAAACAAAAAAAAAGGGTGTCTAACCAGACCATAAACCAGCGGGACCATCTAAACAAAATAACAGTAAAATAACATGGTAGAGAGAGAGTGGCTTCATCACCAGCCGGAAGACGTCCACTGCTGAACATAGACCTCCCCCTTCGAACGCCACAAAGAACGTCAATTGACTATTTGCAAACAGATTCAGGATATATAGAGGGGCCTTTGAAAGTAATTTCCATACAACCGTTGCTGCTCTTTTTTCAACAGGGTTACCTAGCAGAGAAGTATACAAAACATGTACTGCTAGGAATTAAGACTAAATTCAGTTATTACCTAACAGGGAGTGCTATTTCACTTCCTTTTTTTTGGAGTTTATGATTTGGTTACAAGGGCCTTTGAGCCAGTGTGTTATTATCGTGGATAGTGATGTTGACTAATGTCTTGGCTTAAAGATCTTGGTAACCAAGTCATAAACTACAAAAAAAATATAAGAATAGTAGCTACTGAACAACAGAGGTTATTACAATACACACTTATTTAGAAACATCTACTGATTCTAAAATATTAGTTAAATACTTGGCAACTAATGAACATTCATTATACTAGCGCAGGCTACAGAGCCTCAAGTGATTATATATTTTGTATTCAGGTAAATAAATAAATATTAAAATATTGAAATTATATTCTCGTTCAGCCTTCTTGCCGTAACGCGATTAACAATATCGGAGCACGTATCGCTTTGTTCGATAAGGTCTATAAATATGTATTGAATCTCTTTGGCTATTTGCATCCACCGGTGACTGAAGACTGGCTTACCTCCTTGTTAAGCAGTGCATCCAGTTCCCGCTGCTTGTCAGCTAGCAGCGCTCGCAGCTGCAGTTGCCGGCGCTCCGCCGGGCCCGGCGCGCCGCTGGGGCCCGCGCGACTCTCCTCGTTCACTTTCTTCTGCTTGCGGTGAACCTCTGTGCGGTACAATATACGCGCGTGAAACACCAAACTATTGCTTTCGTATCAAAAGAAAACATATGCAAAATGACATAATCGAAACCGTCGATATGAAAAACGACCTGCAAGCAAACAGTCCTAATAGCAGAATGACCGAAACGCAAATAGTCCTATTCACCGATGTATTTATAAGAATACTGACAGCATGTCGTAGAACAAAATAATATGCTATTCGGAGTTGCTTGATGTTTGAAGTTTGGGCCCTAGACGCCCAACGAGGACGGCGGCGATTCAACGGCGGTGTTGCGATCTTCGTTCCCATGAGCACCGTGGCAGGTTCCCAGGACGCTATTATGCACTCGGCGGGGATTTAAAGGCAAGGCACTGCGGGGCTCTGATGCAGGTCGCACTGGAGAACCCAGGTTTCCCCTAACATGTTCCGATGCGATAGCCGCGTGGGTGTTAGTGGTTAAGGATCACAGATACCCTGCCTGACTGCCCAAAAAGGGTCACCTTTTAAAGGTTTCCCCCGCAAGAACAAAACACACGCCATGTAAGGACCGCACTCTATTTTTTTTTAAATTGGTTATACAAGTTAGATATTTCACTACTATCTATAAATTACATATAGTTGGTATACTATAATCTTCCGGAAGTTCTCCTAAATAGTGTGGATAGCGACTTTGTTTTATACTGTTTAGAGATTATTACGTTATTACTATTACGTATTGCTCTCACCTTTATTCGATATCATGTCCTTAATGCGTGCACGTTCACCCATTATTTTCTCTGTCTCCATTCGCAACTCTTGCGCTAACTCTTGCAATGTTGCAATATTGGCTTCATGACCTGAAGTTGAAACTTTAAATATAACTTTAAACCCACCTTGGTCAATTAATAAGTATATTATACGTAGAAAATGGTCTTACTTTGTTGTTGTTGTTGCGTGTGGTGTTGCTGCGAGTGTTGTTCGTTGGTGAACTTGTGACGTTGGGGCAGAGTATTGCGCACTCGACACATGCTGCCTTCGTTAGACCAACCACCCATACTGCCGCCGCCTTCAGATTTACTAAACAACATATACAACATCTTTATCAACTTCAGCCGGGAGACGTCCACTTAAAATAGGCATCCCCCTTGCAACGCCACAATTAACGACAATTTGCTATTTGAATACACCAGCTGCCTGCGATTCACACATAGTCCACCTAGTAGGAGGCCTACGCTGCGTCATCCAGTTTGTGGTCGTCACTCGAGAACCAATCTTCCATCGGTTATGGGTTCTACGAGCGATGTGGCCTGCCTATTGCCACTTTTAAAAAGTAGTGTAATCAAGTCTGATCTCTATTCTGAATAAACTCAGGTTTTGTGTAAATTCGTTAACACGTTATGATCCCTGATTCTTTACTCTCTCAAAGACAGATAAAATTTATTAAACTTCATTATGTTGGATAAATGATTAATTATTATTGGTTAAACCACATCAGGCAAGGTTACGAAAATTGATCCTAGTTGAAAGAACCCATCATAATTAGTGGCGTAGTTTAGAAAAATTAAGCAAGCGTCCTGTATCATCATCATTAGCAGTCGATAGACGTCCACTGCTGAACAAAGGCCTCTCCCTTAGAAGGGAGGGGTTGCCATAATCCCCACGCTTGGTAGGCGGCTTGGGGAACTTAACATGTAATAAAATTAATAATATAGTAACTAATAAAATGAATGGTGATAGAACGACATTCATTAATTTTAAAACATATTTACGTCTTACTTGTCATGTATGTTAGAATGATTTGCCAATTCTCTGAAGGAATCGTCATGGCCACCCGATAAATGCTCTGCCTCATAGTTTTCGACGGATCTCATCAAATCTGCTAACAAAAATATCAATAAATTTTAGTATTTCAATGAAATCATTTCAACCAGCGTAAGGTTCTGTATATCACTCGAATTTACCTTTTGTCTTTTGTAGGGCAGTCTTGATAGCTTTTATTTCCATGACCTTAAATGGATCTTCATTTTTGTTGTTGCTGCTAGATTTATTACCTAAAAAATAAAAAATGTATCGTCGGGATAACCGTGCACTGTTAGAAATATATACAGGTCTCGCAAAAGCACGTCACAGAGTCCGAACCTCGGATATTTCAAAGAAAGTAAAGTAATTGACAATCCAAACTAGTTTTTAATTAAATTTTTAACTCTGCTAGTCTCAAAGTGTTTCAACTGTTCATAACGAAGTCCCTACAAGTAGAAATAAATAAAAATTACAGTACATTTTCGTGGCGGTTCCTCATCACCACTGTCTTCACCGGAACTGGAATAAGTGTTGTGAGCGGCTTCAAGCCGCGTCGCCATTTGCAGCTTTTGGAATTCTTGAACCTGTTAAATTTATTACACTGAAACATTACCCTGTTAAAACGATTAGTTTTTTCTGGACTGGCGATTAACACAACAGAATAATCGTGTATCTATATATAGTTGTATTAACGGGTTACAAGGGCGTTTAAAAGTAGGAAAACACAGGTAACAGGCCAAATAATTTTAAACCTTATTTCTATATCATTAGCTGCCGTACTTTATTGATATCGACAAAAAAATGGTAGATACTGCAGAATACTTTGTGGCGTTACTTCAAAAGTTTTGGCGCTTTGAATTCTATTAAACACCATTTTCTAATGTAAACTTTCTAACCTTGCTGTGACATCATAACAGCGAATGCCTTATGAGGTTAATACTTGTTCATAATACTCACCAATCCTTCCATGTGTTGTTTCTTCAACTGCAATTCCCTCAACTTCAGTTGGAGTATTCGACTGCGCTCGTTCAACATAACCTCGTCCTCATCTACTTCACTGTCGCGACCTCCGCCGCCGGTTCCCTGTAATTAATACAATGATGTCATCCTGACCGTCCGACGGCCACAACTTGCTGCTTGCGTGGATAAAGGTGCATGATTACGAGGGAACATCAATACGACCAGGGAGAGGTCAGGCGACAATCGAGTGTTATCACTCGTATGTATTATGCTAGCCACTAAGGGGTCGTGCATTAATCACGTCATGTTTTTTAGCAACTTTTTAACCCCTCCCCCCCTGCTGGTGATATGTGGTGAGATTTTTAAACTACCCCCCCCCCCCCTATCCAAAATCACGTGTATTTTTTGTACAAAATTTCAATATAGTTTATATTGAAATTTTCGGAATATTATCTTTAAATACAGGTGTACTTAACTGATTAAATGTTGAAGGGGAAGTCGTTGCCGGCAACGGTGAGTCAAGGCCACGTGCCACTGTTTGGTTTAGAAATCGTGCATTCAACGAAAAATAAATACACGTGATGTCTCATTATACCCCCCCCCCTCCCCCTCCTGGTGATATTTCGTGATTTTTTCGGAACCCCTCCCCCCCCCCCTTTCGAGCCTCACGTGATTAATGGACGACCCCTAAGGTAAAGACAATGCCTGAGATTCACACTGGAATACAGCAATGATTACACATTGTTGCTTAGTTTGTTCATTTGCTTAAGAGATCAACCGCCCAAACCCGTACAAAATGGCCTCACTCGCTGCACCATGTAGGTTGATTGAATCAGTGGAGTGAATCAGTTTTTTTTTTTGGGAATGATAGACGCTGTTAACCGCAGATGGCTATTGCAGCTTCACCGGACAATCAAAAGACTTTGCCTACCCTATGCCTTCTCTGGATGATTATAATACACATTATTTTGTTTAATTGAAGTGAAACTTCTTATGCGACTTCCAAAAATGTTATCATTTAACGCGTTAGACGTTATGCGTTAAATGATAGGTGTTAAACGTTAAGTGATAGACATTAAGCGTTAAATTTGTTAAGGTTATGAAAGCGCTCATGTGACGCCGTCAGTGAGTGAGTGGGCGAGTGGGCGATTGGACAAGTGGGTGATTGGGCGAGTGAGTGAGTGAGTGAGGGACCGACCGACCGACTGACTGACTGTAAAAAGAGACAGCGCGAGAATGAAGTTTCACTTCTTCCGCGCGGAGGGACTCCACGCACGCACATTTTTTTTTAGTTTTTAAAAGGCAAATACTTTCGTAATAACCATCGCTATAATATATAAACTAGATAAACATTCACGAACAAAATGACATCTAAAATGTGGTCGCGGAGGTTGCAAAGTTATCTGTGCTGGTGGCGGAAACGTGAACTAACGATTTTATAATGATAATGACTTGTAGTTTGACAGTTTCATATAGACAGTAGCGACACTCCTATCGGCAAAAATAAATTTGTCAGTATGTGGCTTGTAAAGAAATAGCGACACAAGGGCGCTATTTCTCACTACCACTTTTTGAACCGTGACACCAAATCTAGTTTATATATTATATCGATGGTAATAACAGTTCATTTATCGAGCCTATGAACTCATAGACATTCAAAATAAGTAATTTGCTTTTTTGCTTACTCTGTCGTAAAAGTGTTTCGAATACTTACTTCACTCCCAGCGTTGTTGGTGTCTCGGTGGGAGAACCTGTCATCTTGACTGAGGGTCGAATGAGCGGAATGGCCGTGGTCTGCGTCCACATTATTTGGAATATTCTGTTGGTGCAATGCCTCTGTAGACTGTGGCAGAGTTGTCGCAACTCCTATTTGGTTCGCTGCATACATTCGATTCGGATGATGGTAATTACTGAGTGACTGGTTCTGAAAGCGACAAAGATCGTATATTTGATTTAGTCTGATCAAACGTACAAATAAGAAAAGTATAAAAAACGCGACTGCGGACAAAGTAGACTCAAATTTAGATAAGTTACGTGTTTTTTAAGCTTCGTCATACTAACTTTTGCACCGGCACAAACAGGAAAATCGATATGTATCGAGATCAGCGGCAGCGTGGGTATTCAGGATCGGAACGTATGGAAATAAAAATGCATTGACATGCAAAAAACATCTTACTTGCATTCCAACAAAATTTTCGTGTGATGTCGAGGGTTGTATTTCTTGAGCTTGTCTCTCCCTCTCTCTGTTCATTTCGTCTAATTGCTGTTTTGCTTCTTCCTATAATTAATAAGTCCATTATAATAAACACATTTGTATGACTGAAATGATTGTGGAATTCATTTGAATAGAGTAACGTACCTGATACTTGAGAAGTCTTTTTTGCTGTTGCTTCAGAGCGGCTAGCCGCATTTGCGACAGTTCCATTTTATTTTTGATCTCGTTTTGCCAAAGTTCATTGTCACTGTACGTCGATCCGTTGCTTTGAGCGGACACTGGTCGCGTTACGACATCCTGCTGACAATAGTATACATCTCAAATAACAATATAACTACCAAAACGACGAATCCAAACACAAAAAGAAAAAAAAAACACTCGGGTCAGTTGTTTCGGAAGATGATATTTTTAAAATTAGCAGGTACGACATTAATTGTTAAACAGGATTTAGGCACGCTTTGTGCATGCCGACTGTACAAATCGATCAAAATGATGAAGTATATTTTCATAACAGCTAGAAATAAGTGAGTGATACAAGCTGGAATTCTATGTTAAGGTTAAACGCCAGAGTCAACGATTGATGGCGTTCAATACAACGGGTAGGTATTAGAGATGGTTATTTTTATGTTCTGTTTCAAGATCAATCCATTCCATGCTATGGACTATCAGATCACAACAGAGGCACACACTCCATAGCACATCAACAAACAGAAACCTGGTCGCCTCGATCGTTCAAATCTTTGGTTTTAGTTTTTAGCTCCTCTAGCATCGCAATTTTTTCCACGCATGATATAATATTTTTGCGTAAAATGTCGTTTAATTGTTGATCGTCTTTCTTTATTTCTGGTTCGATACTTTTAACTTCTGGTTTAGGATCATTGTTAGCTTCCACAGCGGTTTCTATATTTTCTATGGATTGCTGTGTATTGTCATTTGTTAACGAATCGGAAGATTTACTGTTGTCTTTTTGAGGGTGAGTTTCATCTTCAACTTTCAGGTTATGCATGGATTTATTTAGCTGCTCATTTTCAATATTGGTAACCTTTTTCAAATTAATGTTAGGTACATTACTATCAGGAGTATTTTTAACATTGCACGGTTTATCTTGGTTGAAATCATGTTCAGTCGAAAGTTCTGTAATCTCTACAGTAGAGCCACTCGCCTGGGTTAGACCGGCAACATCGTCTGTCTCATCAGCTGGCACTTCCACATTCTCAGGTTTACTTTCGAGCAATATTGTTTCCAATTTACTTTCGCTTTCCTTCAATTTCATTACCATCTCTACCAGTTCATCATATTCCTCTTTAGTGTGTTCGATAAAAGCCTAGATTAAAATTGGAACAAGTAATATATAATATGCCAGTAAATAATATATTTAATATATAATTTTATTGTCAAGTTAACGTTATATACGCACCTCTTCTTCAGAGTTACGCATAGTATCGACGAGAGATGATGTGACCCGTATATACTCTCGGATTTGTCCGAGTCGCCGTTCAACCGCTGCTGCGTCGGGACATGCGGCAGCTATTGCCTCGCCCAGAGCTCGAGCTGACTCTCTGTGTACCTATAAAATCACCAAAATACCCGTTCATATTAAAATTGCAGGCTATATTTTAAGAAACAACGAGTATCGCCAATTGAGCTATTTTTTTATCCGATTATATCGACTCTCCGAGCTGTTTATGAGTATGTATGTGTTGTGTATGAGATAATAGATATCTCTACACACTATCTCCGAATGTCAAAATAATCAGTTTTCAAGATTAATGATAAGCCGTGGGGTGTCCGGATAAGAATAGCACCCTCCCGTTGGGTGTCCGTAAGAGGTGACGAAGAGAAAACAAGAAGACGGGCAGCAGCATCCTTCTATTGGATTACCTACTACCTATACCTACTGCGATCCTCAAGACGCCTGCCAAGCGTGGGGATCATGGCAACCCCTCCATTTTAAGTGACCTTTATTCAGCAGTGGAAGTCTTGCGGCTGCTCATGAGATTAATGATAATTAAAACCAACCGACGAATGTGAGTGCGGAAGTTAATCTATCATATTCTTTACTATTAAAGTAATTGGTCTTACATGGTTGGTATCATTAAGGTTGTTGAAACTTCCTTGTCCTTGCTCGTACATATTGTTCATCAAGTTGACGGTCTTAGTTCCAGTTCTCGAATTGGTCACCGGCGGCGTGGTATTGTTGTTGCTGGCGTGACTTCCGTCGAAATTATTACGTGACGGATTCAAGTTCCTTGTTAAATTGTTTCGATTCTGATTTGTTGCCTAAAAAGATCAATAGCTGCACAAGTAATAGCCAACCACTAACAAATATTTTTAGTTTGCTTGTACACGCTGTCAAACGAGTACGGCAGCGACTCGAAGGAGCTCGGCGGCTGGGTTGCAGCCCCCCATCCCCTTGCGCACCGTGTCTTTTTCCAGGGGGGGAGGGATAAATGCTCAAAGACAAGGTACTGAGGGGCTCCAGGTGCAGATCCCACCGGACAGCCCAGGTCCTCCCCTCATGTGCCGACGCGACAGCCACGGGGGTCTTAGTATTTAAGAATCCCACATACCCCAGTTGGCACCCACAAGTCCCGCGGACCTTTCGAATGCGCACGCTGTATAATTAACTAACTAAACAATACTTTATTGTTTTTAATGCCCAACTCTTAAACGTCAACCAGCGTTAATATTAAGTATTTTTTTTAAATTGATTATTATCGAGTTTCGGAGTAGTTTATGATAATGTTCCAATAATGAGTAAGATATAATCGATATCTTTACTCACTATCAGAGTGTAAGGTATTAATTTGCTTCGAGTGTCGAAATAATCCCATTTTAAGAACTGCACTAATGATAATTAAAACCAATTGACGTTTGTGAGTGCGCCTGTTAGACGACAATGTATTGTGGTGCACACGGCATTGGCGAAGACATAAATTACTATGAGACATCATTATCTCAGTTACACCAGTAAGCATGACTGATGCTGGTAAGTTCAATAGTCACTCTTAGTAAAGTAACATTTTTGGGCGACTCGTTATTCTTATGTGAGCTTAATGGCATACTTAACTCCAGGCTAGCTACAAACTTTACATTGTTAAAAATACTTACATTAAACGGTTGTGACGCATTCCCGGTAACAGCTATAGGTGTGGTGGGATTCACGATCATAACAGCAGCTGACGCGTGATTGGAGTGCGGAATTAATCCTTAAAAAATTGCATCAAAATTATCTTACAACATTTCTACTTATTATTCCAAAAAGTTTAATTTCAATGTGATTAAAAACAATGTTTTTTTATTGAACAAAAAGGACTTTTTACCGTTTTGCATCTGATGAGCATAAGGGTGCAAAGAGTGGCCTGATATTGAAGATCCAGTACCATCGTCGTGTTGTTCAGATGATATATTTTCACGATTCTGTACGTTCAGGGGCAGCGCACGCGGCTGCGGTCTCACTGGCACGAATCTACCGAAACCACTATCAAACGATACTGGATTTTCTATAAAAAAATTATCCAGAATTTAAATGGATGAAATATATTATTGGTTGTAATGCATGGTTAGTTTATATGGTTGTATTACATACCTATATCAGTCAGCTCGTGGTCTGAAGTATTGTTTGTTGGTTTTCTTGATTGGCTGTAGTTTGCCCTAGAGTTATACTCGGACACTGGCACCCAATCCAATGACGTCTATAATGGAATATATTATTGATCAAAATTACAGCCATACAACGCATCAGCACTTATGATAGCATAAACGTGATTTCAGATTCAGCACACACCTTCTGCAGACTAAATTTAGAAAAACAACCTCCCATAAGGTATCTATAAAAAGTTATAAAATTTAGGAACACTGCACTATTATACACAGCCTTTCTTAAATATTTCTTTAAATATTTAGCAACTATATTAAAGAGAAGAATAAATTCTTAATCCCTACAATGTGTGTCACAATCTGTAGCTAGTTGGCAGATGTTCAAATTACATGAATCTTTTGGGTTTCCAAAAATAAACCCACACCAACTTCACATGTGTTCTTAGTTTACTAAACTGCTATGTCTTATTATTCTATTCTATTTTAATAGCATATTGTTTATTCCATCACAGTATAAAATGTACACACTCTTCTATTGACTGTTCGCTTGACTAACTGTGTTCATACTGTTTAAAATGGTGCACAGAATTTTTATAATTAGATAATTTCATAGAAACCATGACTACTGAATGTTTATTTCTAACATTTTCAATACACTTTCAGGTAAGGAACATATTTGCCAAAGACAATTCATACGCATGTTTACCAATCCCAATAACTGTTGTACAATGTAGCAAAAAGAATATTAAGGAATTAAATAACTGTAAAGAAATAAAAACCTTATTCATTTCACATTGATTGTTTAAGATTTTAATTGGACTTTTATAAATTAAAACTCATGTAAGAGATTCTTTAAACATATAATAATTTAATTTAATTTTAGTCCATACTTATAAACACAAAAGGCTTTTAAGTATAAGCTAAATAATAAATATTACTAAATATATATTTTTAATAAACCTCACTGTAGAGGCCAGACCAGACAGCATGGCCTTCTGTCTTGACAGTTTGGAGTGGAGTATGATATAGACCAAAACATCAAACAATACTTCTTTGTGGATGTATGTAGAACTATGTCATAGTTGCATCATTCTCACACCAATTTATCACGTCTTGCAAACCAATCCATGTAAATTCTGCAGCATGGTGGTAAGAAATATACTTAAATATGGACAGTAACAGTACAATTTTGCTGAACTAGGATATTAGTAAAAAGTATAATATCAAGCTCAGTAATTTCTCTTGCTCAAGTGCAGTCATGCAGGTTTTTTGTTGAGCAGTCTCTTGCACCCGGGACCTTACATATGTATATACAATACAAAATTGCCTTTAGTTAAACTTTATTTTAATCGGGCATTAATGTGATTTACCTTATATTTTGGCTTGACAGCTCCGTGCGTGAGGCAGAAATATCATTGTCTACCCCCATTCTTTCACTTGTAACATTAAGCCCACTACACTCACAGTATCTGTATATTTAACCGCCGGCAAATAGCGAGGTTTTGTCATTTTAATCACTGGTTTCCAAGCATCTGATAACTTAAAACCATCTTCCCGGTTGAAAATGTTATATTTTTTAATTTCAATCGCTTCACGAACAACTCTAGAATAAAAGTGTTGATCGGTGGAAAGGACTTGTGGGTGATTAAACTCAATCCAGTGATTTGTATCCAACTGAAGTATATCTGACTTGCTAATCTGACGGTTCTTTACAATGGTGATATGCTAATTCCCGATTAAAATAAAGTTTAACAATAGAATGCGAAAGTCTAAAAGTATATATTGCCTTTAATTCCTCAAATTTTAATGAACAAGTTTTCTGATAGTCCACTAGAAAAAAGTAATGTAAAAATTTGTAACAAACCAGAACACATGTAAGAGCCATAACGCCCCTGGCATAATCTCACAATCTAGAAAACTTATACCAATTTAAATTACGGGCCCATTGTCTAGTAGCTGGCCACCACCTAATAGGTTTTGGGTTTGATTCCCACCTTGTATCTTTATAATTTAAAAGGTATATGTATCAGTTATCTGGTTACTATAGTACAGGCTCTGTCTAGTTTGAGAACAAATAACCATGTGAGGATTGTCCCAGGACATTATTATTATTACACTCTTGACGAAATTGTGTACTGATTGGACATAAGTGCTTCGATGGTCTGCACCACCCAGTTGGAGGACAGAACAATATTTTTATCAAATGAACCAAACAATAATAACTAAGAAGACCTGAGTTTACACCAGCATAACTGTGACATAAGGACGTTCAACATCTCAGTAATCTAAAATAAACTGTGATAAAATCCGTAAAAGTAGATATTTTTATCGATAAATGCAAAATTATCTGAACAAGTTACAATGATAATTTAAAAAATAATAAATTACACTCACCGTTACCAGATTGCTCGACATGTCTCGCCTGGTTGGTGTTACAGCTTCTTGAGGAACATTGCAATTATTTCTCACTTTTGTCTTGGGTATGGTGCCCGTATGACTTGGATGCCGCTCGTTGTTACCAGGAGCCATAACATTAAGCTTTTTATGCAAAAAACTAGATATTCATAGCATTTAATTACGAAGAACAATTTCTAAAAAAATGTCAGCGAACTTTTACAAATATTTTTCCAATATTTATTAGACAATATTTACTGTAGACATCTAAAGTCCATAATACTTTAGTCTTTTATAACGTAAAATGATCACTTAGGCCATATTTTAAGTATTTTCAAGCATATTGATTGATGAAATTATTTGATATTGCTTGCAGATTGCATCAATTTTTTTTATCGAGGATTAGAGAAGAGAAAGTTCATACATAAGAATAGAGTGTATCCATTGTTAAAGGGTCATGGATCTATACCAATCAGTATTATGTTTTGTTTGTTGGCCTTGGCCTTGTCAATTATTTATCCTATCAAGATTCGTTTTTATCAAAAAATTATCAATTTTGAATGATCTAAAATATGTTAATCGATTTTATGCAACTTAAAACTGATTTTAAAAATCGATATGAAATTATCAAATCGAGTATTGATGTTTTATTTTACTGCAGCTCCTCTAAGTGAAGATCCTCTAAGTGCAATATAGATATGTGTGTGTGCATAAAAACAAAAATGGCGTGTTAAAACACCTTTCTAATGGGATGGATATATCAAATTGTTTATTTTAGGTTGCGTGAGTACTTTTATAATAAAACTGATTTTCGTCATTTAATCGATTTCAGAGTACATGATCCGAATCAATTAATGAGACTGATCGTGGATTGATCTTTATGTCAGAGCACATGATCCGAAACAATCCATGACAGTGGCACAAATAAAAATAATATAAAGTATAAAGATGATCGTGATGAATGTGTTTGTTAGGCATTGATCGTCACTCCTTAGTTTTATTCACACATCAGACGTCACACCTCTAGAAGACTTCGGTCTCGCTGTCAGTTTGGCTGTTGCTTGCACGAATTTATATTTAGGTACTTCGTGGTTGCTTGCTGCTGTCAGGTGTCTGTCAGTCGCACAGGACAGGCAACAGTGACCACTGACAGCAGACAGTTGCCAACTTGACACATTTCTTTTTTAATAAGTGAAAGAAGGTAGGGCGTTGGCCTTGGCGTTCGTTGGCAGCGTGAAAACAAAATCTACATTTATGGTTTGACTAGTTTCGTCGTAGTTCTTAGAGGAGTAGTTTCATACATAGATTCAAGATTTTTCACTACGTTCACGGTTTCATATCCAATATATGTGGTTTAGATTTTGCGATTTTGGCTCAGGATCTTGGATAGACCCATGGATTTAATATGTTCAGTCCTTGGAGAGACCACACTTGTAGAGATGGAGTAACTGCGATAGAGGTAGGTAGACGAAAGGTTCAGTGGGGTACCGGTAATCAGGTACATGATGGCTTTTGATGTTAATTAGGCTTTGTGGTAGCATTAGTAGGTAGCTACGAGTAAAGTTTCAGGATATTTTATATCCTGAATATCAATACGTAGGTAAACGTAAAAGTTTACTTATGCGACGCTATGAACAGCTGGATCGGCTTTGATTGACCTACGAATAGGAAAATTCGTCTGCCGAGTACGAGTTTTTTTTTTTTTGGGAATGATAGACGCTGTAGGCCGCAGATGGCCATTGCAGCTTCACCGGACAATAGGAGGCGAGCGCTTAAAGCGCTCTAGCCTTTACGGCAGAAGTAGCAACGAGCTCAAGGGCACCTCAGGGAGGCACGGCCTCGGCTTGGGCTGTCGCTTAAGAGAGGGCTGAGTTTACCACCGGTTCACAACGCGCCCCCACTGAGAAGAACCGGCAAGAAACTCAGTGGGGTTTATAAGAGGACTGTCTCTACTTGCACCCGCTTCAGCAGTTATGTCGCCATGAAACAAAAATCATTTTTTGTCTACCTATCTGTTAGAAAGTATAATGCGTATAGCATTCTTGAATTTACCAAATTTGTAAATGCGACCCTGGGATAAGTTAAACGTACTTATTTATAATAATACGATGCTCAGCGAGCTCAGTATCGTTTCCCAACAGGTGGGTCTTCAAATGAACATGGACAAGACGAAGATCATGTCTAATGTCCATGTTGCACCTATACCGGTAGTTGTTGGGAACGATACACTCGAAGTTGTTGACCACTACGTATACCTTGGGCAGCTTGTCCAGTTAGGTCGGTCCAACTTCGACAAAGAGGTCGCCCGAAGAATCCAACTCGGATGGGCAGCGTTCGGGAAACTATGCGATATCTTCTCGTCCGAAATACCGCAGTGTCTGAAGACGAAGGTTTTTAACCAGTGTGTGTTGCCAGTGATGACATATGGTACTGAGACGTGGTCTCTAACGGCTGGCCTTTTAGAGAAGTTCAGAGTCACACAACAAGCCATGGAGAGAGCTATGCTTGGAGTTTCTTTGCGCGACAGAATCCGAAATGTGGAGATTCGCCGAAGAACCAAGGTCACCGACATAGCTCTCAGAATCTGCAAGTTGAAGTGCAATGGGCAGGCCACATCGCTCGAAGAACCGATAACCGTTGGGGAAGAAAGGTTCTCGAGTGGTGACCACGAACCGGAAGACGCAGCGTTGACAGGCCTCCCACTAGGTGGACAGACGACATTACGACTGGTAACCGGTGGCTGCAAATAGCCAATTGTCGTTCATTGTGGCGTTCTAAGGGGGAGGCCTATGTTCAGCATTGGATGTCTTCCGGCTGATGATGATGATGATGTTTTATAATAATAATAATACCAGCCCTTGTTTATGTCCCACTGTTGGGCACGGGCCTCCCCTCAAGATGAGGGGGCTTAGGCCATAGTCCACCACGCTGGCCAAGTGCGGGTTGGAGGACTTCACACGTCATTCGAGAGCTAGTTAGGCTTTCTCAGACATGCAGGTTTCCTCACGATGTTTTCCTTCACCGAAAGCTAGTAACAATCGCACAAACACGATTCGCACATGATTCATTAAAGAAATCAGAGGTGCGAGCCGGGGTTTGAACCTGCCCACCTTGTTTCCAATACAAGCGCTCGCCCACTGAGCTGTTACCGCATAAACGTATTTGGATAGTTTTATTTTGGATACCTATGGCCCATGGGTAACTTTAATTTACAGCGGAAACTAAAAGACGCTCATGTTATCAAATAAGTAAGTATTATATTATACTTAATAAAAATAAAGTTAAAAAACTAAAACCCGACTAAGTACGGAAAAAATCATCTAAAAAGAAAAAAATATCAAATAGTTTTTAACCGACTTCAAAAAAGGAGGAGGTTCTCAATTCGTCTGTATATATATATTTTTTTTCTATGTATGTTCGCGCATAACTCTGGCAATTATGAACCGATTTGAAAAAATGTTTCTTCCATCCATTCTTTAATCCGTTAATTGGGTCCCATAAAAAAATTATTGCTTAGTAATAAGTAGTTCCTGAAAAAACAAGAATGGTGACTGCGCACTGAGAGCTGCAAGAAAGCCTATATAGATGACGTTTTAGTCGCTCGGACTCGCTCGGTCGGACAAAAATAGTCATAACTCTGGCAAATATTTACCAATTTCAATAATTCTTTTTTTATTCGAAAGAAGAAACCACTGTATTGAATCTGTATGAATTTTATTACAACCGGATAAGAACTTCCTGGAGGACCATGAACGATGTGGAGGAATTTATCTGGTAAAAACCATAAAACTGATGTTCTCCATTACATTGCTCTGACAATTATGAACCGATTTCGATGATTCTTTTTTTATTCGAGAGAGTAAACTACTATGATGTTTCCATGCAAATTTCATTACGACCGGATATTTTTTTCTGAAGAAACATGAATTATGTAAAACTATGTAGACGATAATGTGATCATAACCTACCTAGATAATTTTACTGTTTTCGATGGTTCAATCCCTATATATGAAAATATCACAAAAAAGTTTAAAATAAAATCTTTTAAAAAAAAAATTGAACCGACTTCAATATCACTGAAAAGTATAAAATAATTTAAATATTATTGAAGTTGGTGCCAAATATACACAGCAGGTACGCTAACACCAACTTCAATAATATTTAAATTATTTTATACTTTTCAGTGATATTGAAGTCGGTTCAATTTTTTTTTAAAAAGATTTTATATATCACTAAATTTCAATCAATACATTACATTACAGTATTGTGCGGATTATAGCCGTAGTAGTCGCATGCCGCCGCAAGTATTAAGTACTTACTACCTACTTACTTAAATTTACTGTAAACAGTTTATACCTTTTATGTACTTATTTTTAATGTAATTTAAATGTTTGTTCGCAGTTGGGCTTTTTGTCCTTCTTTTATTATATACTACTTATTTTTCTTTTCGAAATAGCATAGCTTATTAACACAAATATATTTTATCAGTGCCAAATGCCAATGCGTTACCCCCACAACACAAACTTATTGGAGGGAAAGAGGTGACCCGCACACACACAAACACAAAGTAGCCGCCACAAGCAAAGGCGAGATGGCGAGATGGCGAGTTTGATGGAGAGCATAATCAATCCAAGGTCCCACTATCAAACAATTATTTATGTTCCACTGTTCAGTAGGACCTCTTCAAGCAAGACAACAACTATGTTAGTTTTATAACTTCTAACCAACTGTGCAACATATTTTCGTTATTTATTGCTTTTTAACCCCCGACCAAAAACGAGGAGACTTATAAGTTTGACACCTATGTCCGGAAGTATGTCTGTCTGTCTATATGTATGTCTATCTGTGGCATCGTAGCGGTCCAACCAGTGAACGGATTTAAATGCGTTATTTTTTTATTTGAAAGCTAGTTTAAGCGAGATGGTTCTTAGCTATGTTTCCTGAAAATCGGTCCAGCCGTTTGAAGACCATCAACTCTTTTCCGAGTCGAGATAGGGATATTTTGTATACAATAGACATTTTTCATTACTTCTATTAGTCCGAAAGATCTGAAATTTAGAACATATTATGTAAATCCGATGATACGAAATAAAATAGTAACCTTCACCAGGGTCTGATGATGATCAGCAAGAAGGTGGTAACAGGATCTCGGCCCCAATAAAAGTAGACCCATCGAGTTTGGGCTCTTTAGGTAGGTCTCGACGAGCAGTTGCTAGAAAAATGGTGACCAGGGTCTGATGATGGAGCAGGAAGGTGATCATGGGAACTCTGCACCAATAAACGTAGACCCTCTGAGTTTGGGCTCGTTAGGTAGGTCTCGACGAGTAGTTGCTAGAAAAATGGTGATCAGGGTCTGCTGATGGAGCTGGAAGGTGGTCACGGGATCTCTGCACCAATAAACGTAGACCCACCAAGTTTGGGCTCGTTAGGTAGGTCTCGACGAGAAGTTGCTAGAAAAATGGTGATCAGGGTCTGCTGATGGAGCTGGAAGCAGGCGCGGTCGCAGCCAACGATTTTGGGGGGGGTCATGTCGACGGGCCCGTTAGTAGAAACCCTGGCTGCTACGTAATTGGTCGTATTTCCCAGTGTTTATATACATTTAAGTATGAATTTACATACGATAGACCGCCATCCCCCCCCCCCCTTCACAATCATAGACAACATTTGTATCCGGTCCCCAATTCCGGCAGTTCAGCTTTATTCCTCACCTTGTTAGCGGGAGAGGTAACGGTGGAGAAAGTTCCAAAGCACCACCAACAACTTTGGCCCCAGCAATACAATATCCGCACGCTAAGGACCGACGGGAAGATTGTCGAGCTGGAGAATAATTATCTCAAATCCGACGAGAGGGACGCGATACGATGACTTGATTTTGGCAATATGATTTTTTTCCGGGTAGGAGACCGGCAATCCCAGGGCCGTGTTGGGTTTCTTGTCCGTAAGTCCCATAAAAACAACGTGGTAAAGGTCGATAGTGTGTCGAGCATGGTAGTATACCTTATACGCAGAATAACCGAATGGTATTCGCTGAAGGTCATACAGATACAGGTATACGCGCCGACCTCGGTAGACCCTGACGATGAATGAAGTTAGAGGCTGACTGTAGAGGCAGACGATGAACTAGAATGAATGTATGAGGAGATTATCGGCATACCATAGGTACATAACACTAAAACATAAATTACACTATTGTTATGTGCAACCTCAATGCAAATATGGGCACCCTGAATGCCGATGAGTTGAGAGTGAGCTCGTATGGGTCGGGCCAGAGGGTGGTCGACTTCATGGAGAAGAAGGGACTCTATGATATGAACTCATTATTCAAGAAGCAACCATCTAGGAATTGGACGCAGATACGCTCCGATAGTTCAATCAAAAATGAGATCAACTTCATCATCATGATGGCCAAGAAGCATTCAATGATCTCTCCGTGATCGGCACGGAGAAAACCGGTTCCGATCACCGTTATCTTAGAGGCACATAGAGTATTATGTCAAGCTCGAGAGGTCTCGTCTGATGAAGTCCACGCTCCAACTGGGTTCCGCTCAAATACAGAACCCCGAAAACTTTCAAATCTAACTACACAATCGCTTCCAGTGAATAGCCGATTGCGAAACTGTGACTGAGTTAAACAATGGATTGGTGTAAACTGTCCACACAGAGGGATCCTAGTTCTTTAAGACCCTACATAGTAAAAAGCTTCAGAAAACTGAACCGAGATGTGACTGCAAATTTCAACTTGGCAGCTATGTTGGAATATGCCGAAGTCAATAGACGAATTTCATAATTAAGTACTGCGACACGACTAGTCTTCGAATAATCCGGCATGTATTAAGGACGCAATTGAGCGAAACGAAGTCTATAATAAAGTGTTTGCGAAAAATTCGTCTTGATCTTTAGCTTGATCATTGCTGACACTGTGTCATCTCATCAATACCGGAGATATTCAGAGAGCTCGTTAGGTTTTACGGAGAGTTAATACACCTCGAGACGGAAACCCATTGGCACTTCAGCTCAGGACACCAGAGCCAAACAAACCCGACGACACCGACGACATCCCAGACATCAAAAATCCCTACTAACCCGGCCCTTACGGAGACCAGATACCTTTTGAAGGTTTCCGCCCTCACATCAACAAAAAAACGTAAGTATATCCAAGTAGATAGATAAGCTCTTGAACTGTAACGGATTGGTCATCAATCAACATCAAAGGCGATTTCATCCCTCACCTTCGTTTTGCCGATGATATGGTCATTACGGCAGAGTCTATGCAATAGCTCAATATTATGCTCAGTGACCTTAGTAGCGTTTCCCAACAGGTCTTAAAGTGAACATGGACAAGACTATGAATATCCCATGTTCCACCCGTACCGGTAGTCGTTGGGAACGTTACACTCGAATTTGTAGACCACTTTGTTTACCTTGGACAGATAAATAGGTCCACAGATGTATTAGATATGGTCGGTCCAACTTCGACAAAGAGGTCATCCGAAGAATATATAGATGAGCTAAACTTTTCAGTCTCACTTCTTCACTGTTGTACTCAACCAAGTTTTTCAAAATTACATTATTTGATTACCTATTTTTGATATAATTGTGTAGAAATTTTAAGCAGGAAGTTAAGTTTGGTCAATTTGACGAGTACTATTTTGAGATTTTGGGGGGGGTCATGACCCCTACGACCCCCCCTCTCGGACCGCCACTGGCTGGAAGGTGGTCACGGGATCTCTGCACTAATAAACGTAGAGACACACCGAATTTGGATTCGTTGGATAAGTTGCTGCGAGTAAGTACTTAGTAGGTAGATAAATGTTGGTCAGAGTCTGGTGATGGGCGCATGCTTAAGGCTGCCTGTCCACCGAAGCGGAGCGAGGCCGCGGAGCGGAGAAACGGTGCAACATTAACCAATAAGATGAAGCTGGCAGTGCTACTTAAGGCTTGCCATTAAAAAAAAAAAAACAATAAGATTGCACTAAGATTTTGGAGCGGGGTTTTTGTGCAATCTTATTGGTTAATATTTCTCGTTTCTCCGCTCCGCTGCCTCGCTCCGCTCCGGTGGACAGGCAGCCTAAAGGTGGTAACAGGAACTCGGCTCCATTATATATGTAGGAACCACCGAATTATAAATCTATGGTTAAATCTTGATGAGCAGTTAGACAGATACTGATCAGGGCAGGCGCGGTCGCAGCCAAAGTTTTTGGGGGGGGTCATATTGGACAATAGGTCGTGGGCGTGGGTTATGTATCTATATAAATATGTATTTACAACCCCCCCCCCCCTTTTTTTTTAAGATGCCCGCTACAATCCCTACCAAAGTTTGGCTGAAGGAAGAATTAGCAAGTTGCGTTGGGATATTTTGGTAATATCTGATATCCAAAGAGAGGGCTAAGATACGAAAATCCTTGATTGCGGCAATATGCTCCTCTTTCGAGAAGGAGACTGAAATTACCAGGTTGGTGTTGGGTTTCTCGTCCGTAAGTCCCTAATTAACAAAGTCTTAAAATTCGATAGTGTGTCGAGCAGGGTAGCATAAACAGTTTAAGGTTATACTAAGAATAACCGCTCGGTATCAGGCACACCCTGACGAGGAAATATAGGCTTTGTATGAGGAGATAGCATAAGCCATACACTTCAACTTCAACGCGAAGGTGACGTGGAATGGCGATGAGTTGGGAGTGGGGTCGTATGTGTATGAGTGGCGGGTCCAAAAGGGGCCAGGGGCTGGTCCAATTCATAGAGAAGGAAGGACTCAATGCGATGAACCTTATTCAAGAGGCGATCATCTAGGAAGTGGACGTGAATAAGCCCCAATGGTTCAACCAAAAATGAGATCGACTTCATCAAAACGAACAAGAAGCACATATTCAATGATGTCTCCGTGATCGGTAAGGTTTCGACATCGAATAATAATAATAAATACACTTTATTGTACACCAAAAGTAAAAAATAATCAATGTCAAGCTTAAAGGTCTCGTCTAATGAAGTCCACGCTTTGACCGAGATCCACTTTAATCCTGAACCCCGAATACACAATCGTCTAGCCAAACATATAATGCATAACTGCGGATGAGTTAAACCATTGGTTGATGTACTCTGTCCACGCAGTAGGATCCAAGCTTTTTAGGACCCCACGCCACAAAAAGCTTCAGAAGCTCTCCGATACAACCAGTAAGTTAATGGAAATCCGGATTGGGATAAGACTGCAATCTTCAGCTAATATGACGGAATATGGCGAATCGGAATACGGAGATGGAATATGTATTAAGAACACAATTGAGCGAAACGAAGGCTCTCAAGTGTTTGCAAATAATTCATATATTAGGTAAAGCCGAATGACCAAGCTGAGGATCGAACATGGTAGTGCCATCTCATCTAAACCAGAAATATTGTGAGAGCTCGAGAAGTTTTATGGACAGTTATACACCTCGACACGGAAATCCATTTCCAGAACATCTCAGGACACCAGAGCCAAACTAACCTGATACCACACCGGGGTCATACGTGAGCCGTGATTAGAATGGTTCTGAAACAGTTAAGAACAACAAAGCGCCAGATGACAGAATTACAACTACTGAGAGTGGGTGGAAAACCGATTATTTTATTATTCCAGAAGATATTTAATTCCGTCTTACGGAGGTATACGCCAGAAGAATGGCACATGAGAGTGGTGGCAAAATTCTTCAAAAAAAAAAATACTAAGAATTTTACGCCTATCTCATTCCTGAGCCACGCCTTCAAGCTGTTTTCGAGAGTCATTCGAAACGTCTTGACTTAACGCAGGTTTGATGACTTCCAACCTTCCAACTTTAGACTGCATTCATACGCTTCGCCAGTTTATACAGAAGACCAAGGAGTATAATCGGCCATTATGTGGCGGGTCACCCCCTTCCCTCCAATATGGTTGAGGGGAGTGATGGCTGCTGCTCGAGTCAACTCGTGCGCGGGTGCTGCTTGGGGGGACTGGTCCGACTACTATCCCTTTGGCTTTTTAGTTTGTTGTACCTACTTTCGTCGTATTTTATTATTTTTTTTCTGTATTATTTGATCTTTTGAACGGCAAGACACATTGTCGCTCTGATCTAGTTGTAACATGACACACTGTTTAAAAAAAAAATGTGATAAAATGACAAGCCCGCTGAGTTTCTTGCCGGATCTTTTCAGTTGAGGCCGCGTTGTGATCCGGTGGTAGATTTAAAAAAAAAAAAAAAAAAATACATGACCTTTCAAAAGTGCTAGCGTTAAGCCTATTTGAAATAAACTATTTTTGAGTTTTGAGTTTTTTGAGTTATGTCTAACGTTTAAGGACAACGAACAAGCTCACAATTCAATCAAAACCTAGGCGGTAGCCAGCGAAGAAACATTGACGGTATATCGAAGGGTTGAAGTGCTTGCACAGCAACGCTACCATGTCGATCCGACTACTGAATGAGAGTACAAAATCAATCCGATTGCAGAGAGGTGTAAGACAGGGAGACTTTATTCCTCCGAAACTGTTGATGAACGCAATGAAAGACGTTTTCAAGCTCTTGGACTGAATAAGGAATTTGGCATCGAATCCATATCACTCACCTTCGATAATGTACTCATTATGGCGGGGTCGCTGGAGGACTCAATACTATATGACCTCAGGAGCGTTTTCCAACAGGTTGGTCTTAAAATGAACACGGACAACACGAAGATCATGGCTAATTATATCCGTTCCGATAGTCGTTGGGAACGACACACTTAAATTTGTTAAGCACTTTGTTTACCTAGGACAGACTATCCAGTTAGGTTAATCCAACTTCGACAAAGAGTCAAAAACAACAACAGCAACCGAAAAGCCTTTACTGCTTAACAAAGGCCTCCCATAGAAGGGAGAGGTTGCCATAATCCCTCAGTACAGGTTGACCTGTACGTCAACAAACAGAAAGACGCTGCTGCCCGTCTTCTTGTTTTCCCTTAGTCGCCTCTTGCGGACACCCAACGGGAGGGTGCTATTCTTACCAACAAAAAGAAGAAAGAGGTTGCCAGAAAAATATTTAGAGGAGCTAAACCTTTTAGCCACTCTTCTTACATGGTTGCTCTCATCCTTGTTTTTCAAAATTATTTTGATAACCTATATTTTTGATTTAATTGTTTCGGCGCGGCGTTTCAAAGAAGGAAGTTAAATTTTTCGATATGACGTGTAAGATTTTGGGATTTTGGGGGGGGTCATGACCCCTACGACCCCCCCTCTCGGACCGCCGCTGGATCAGGGTCTGATAATAGCACAGGAAAGTCAAAGAATTCGTTTACCAATGTCGGGGTATTTTTTTAATTTCTTTAGAATATACTTACTTACTTGTTAGATAATTTTCTTAAAAGTCGGTTTTCATTTT
This sequence comes from Furcula furcula, assembly GCA_911728495.1. Lineage (NCBI taxonomy): Eukaryota > Metazoa > Arthropoda > Insecta > Lepidoptera > Notodontidae > Furcula > Furcula furcula. Next base: position 15,878,021 of record OU452249.1, on the reverse strand, counting down.
TTATCTTAGTCTAGCTGACCCACGCAGCTCCGCATGCGCTATTTTTAAGTTAACTAAACTTTTAATAACAGACATTCGCATCGAATACATAACCTCCTTTTTTATAATCGGTTAAAAACTGGGACCCACTTTTTACTTGCTCTCCGAAGCACGGACCCGTTTAGTTCAATTGGCGTTAAACGGTCACCCATCTATTTAGTGACCTTACCTAACGTTGCTTAACCCGAACGATTACAAAACCTTGATAACAACTCTCTATGAGTGTTCCCGTACTAATATTTATTATATTATAAAGAAAAATTGATAAAATCGGACCAAGTGTATAACCAAGTACCCATTTTGACTTTAATCCCCTCTCCCAAAAGAACCGTGCTAGATTACGGGATAAAAAGTATCCTATGTCCTACCTCGTAGTAAGATCTCAAATCATGCCAAGTTTCATTTGAATCCATTCAGTAGTTTCGGCGTGATGCGCAGCCGTGATACAGACAGACAGACAGACAGACAAAAATTAAAAAAATTACATTTTCGGCCTCAGTATCGGTTATAGAAAGAATGCCCTCCAAATATAATTTTCAAAATATCTTCAATGTTACAGAATTGGACCTGTTACAGTTTTATTATAAGTATAGATTTCTTTTTTCCATGATTGAGTACGAGATAATCGATATCTCTAACTCACTATCAACGTATAAAGTATTAATGATCATTAACTATAATTGACGTTTGTAAATAAAATAAAAAATAAAATACATTTATTTCAGACACAGACAAGGTTCATAATGGGTAATATACAGGTTTGTGAGTGCGGCAGTCAGTGTAAGTCGTTTTTGTATATTATGGTATGTAGCCTGTCTATGAGGAATATTAGTATTGGATATACTATTCAAATCATAAAATAAAAACGATCTTGGTACTAGGCGCGTTTGCGTTTGCGTTTTGTTTGTATATTCATATTGTATCACTAGCTGACCCACGCAGCTCCGCCTGCGCTATTTTTACATGAACTAAACTTTTAATAACAGACATTCGCATCAAATACATAACCTCCTTTTTTATAGTCGGTTAAAAACTGGGACCCACTTTTTACGTGCTCTCCGAAGCACGGACCCGTTTAGTTCAAATGGCGTTAAACGGTCACCCATCTCTTTAATGACCTTACCTAACGTTGCTTAACCTGATCGATTACAAAACCTTGATAACAACTCTCTATGAGTGTTCCCTTACTAATATTTATTATATTATATAGAAAAATTGATAAAATCGGACCAAGCGTATAACCAAGTACCCATTTTGACTTTAATCCCCGCTCCCAAAAGAACCATGCTAGATTACGGGATAAAAAGTATCCTATGTCCTACCTCGTAGTAAGATCTCAAATCATGCCAAGTTTCATTTGAATCCATTCAGTAGTTTCGGCGTGATGCTCAGCCGTGATACAGACAGACAGACAGACAGACAGACAGACAGACAGACAAAAATTAAAAAAATTACATTTTCGGCCTCAGTATCGGTTATAGAATGCCCTCCAAATATAATTTTCAAAATATCTTCAATGTACAGAATTGGACCTGTTACAGTTTTATTATAAGTATAGATATTGTAAGAATTGACCAAATTGTACCTAAGTCCTACCTATTTTAGTATTCAGCTTTTTTGCCCAACACAGAATAGTTCTGACTGTAATCTCTGGTTTTTACTAAAAATGGTCTGCGAGACATTTGGCGTCCCTGAAAAGGTAACTCGGACATCCATTATACTCCTGAAAATTAGAACGCACCGTATAAATCGAGACGTCTGGCATCGCCACACGCACCAACTATGCGGTGCGGAATTGCGGATGCAAAATTGTGCGTATGACGCACCGTGCATGGTGGTCACGGTGCATCTGTACGCAATGACTCACCCCGTATCACATTACTTTTAATACCCAATATTTAGTTCCCGAAAGGTGGCATACAGCTTGAAGTAATCAGTTAGTGGAAGGAGAAAACCGTAAGCAGAGGGTAAAAAAGTACAAGCCTTGGACAAAAGTATAAAGCACTCTTTATTATGAACTAGCAATTCCCTGCGGCTTCGCCCGCTATTTTTTTTCATACAAAGTTTTACAACCCCTAACGCACCCCCAAAGGTTGTTTTTGAAAATTCGCGAAACACGTATTGATTTAATTTATTTATAGTATCTTTTCAGTATATTTCAAGTCAATCGAACCATAAAATAAAAAGTTTTATACAAAAGAAAACACCCCTTTAGGAGTCCAATTTTCAAAAACCCTTTCTTAATGGGTGCTTACATCATAAGAAGAACCTACTGTCCAAATTTCAGCTTTCTAGGACCAGCGGTTTGGCCTGTGCGTTGATGAATCAGTCAGTCAGTCAGGACAAGTAATTTTATATGTATAGATAGATACATGCTGTATCACATTTTGGGCACTGCTATTCAGCAGAGTAGGCACTCACCTGTACACTCTATACTATTTAATGCCCAATTTACAATTTAACTAACGAGATTCATTATGGCGCCTTCTTAGCCATGAATGCCTGAATTCTTTTGGTCTCATCTACGAATATTATAACGACTGTACTTACCTAGTCAACCTGAAAATGACACAAGTGACGAGACTTGGTTATAAGACACCATATTTACAGTCCAGTCGTACATTTTACTGGAGAGACCAAAATGAATTCTGTATGGATTTGCTGTGAGTTAGTAATGAAAACGAGTTCTGTAGTCAGCAAAACACAGCCACAGTCGCGCTTGCTCATGATGCGGGTGTAATGCTCATAAAAAAAGCTTATTCACGAATGACGAGCTGCCTATATTTCACCGGCAATGTAGGCCGGCCGGCAGAGCGTGTCGTTTGTGTTGTCGTGCACTGTAGCATTACCCAAGTCTCGTTTCTTATTGGAGTCATTTTAGTGCGCGTTTGACCCGCCGAGGGAGTGCGCCGGCCGCTTGGAAACGTAACAGTATTGCAGATGCGTGCGTGAGCTCGGGCTCCGTCAAAGTTAGGTGCCCCCGAATACACATCGGACGTTGAATGAGTGCTCTCGTTGTGATTGTGACAATAAAGTGATATCGGTGAAATAATAAATTGAACATTGTATATGACATTTTATTCAGGTAATTTTTTTTGCTGTTGTTGTGATGTTGTTGCCAATTTCTTAGAGTAAAACTCGCTCAATTATGCAGCTGCTGTATAGGTGAACGCACCGTGGACTGAACAACTGTTACATTTATTAATTGATACTTACTTACCTAGTTATATGGACAAGTTTGTTTTAATACTAAAATACATAGCGTTAAATAATGTTTACTTATCCTTTGACTTTGACTAACTTTGACTTAGTCTGACTTTAAGTCATTATTTATACCTAGTTACCTATTTAATTAGGTACCTACTAATCTTTAATATAGGTAAATAAAATCTAGAAATCCCTAATAGGTACCTAAATTGGATTAAGTACATCATCTAAACGTAGACGTATTAAATTAAATTTCATTTTCTATTTATAGTGGGAGAGAAATAGTATTTGCAATCACCTTATAATTCAAAATATTTCTACTCTGCTGGTGCTGTACTGTCGCGGTCACAAAGGCTTGACAACTTTTTAGTTAGACGTACTCCATAGGGTGATCAACCGAAAATGTATCATAACGTACATGCTGTAAATTAGCCTACCTACCTCACTACACAATAAATATACAATAATATCAAAACGATTAAGACGTACTTTAAAAGTAATACTGAAATTGCATATATCTGAACGCTATTAAGTTGTAGGTAAGTATATAAAATAGGGTGTTAAGTATATCTATTTTATATTATATATAACGTACACATGACGAGTTCGTGTCAATGTAAGTGGGTGACCTAGATAACGTTTGTGGACAAGTTAAAGTTTGTAGGTAAAAAGTATATCTTACAGCTCCGCTATTATACAGAAGATAGAGCCGCTTTCTTTTCGAAGTTTGGTCGAACCGGTCGATGAAGCCGGTGCTTTCTCATCTACCTCACCTAAAAAACTTCCAAATGACAGTTAGTAGAGATACACTTTTCCTTAGGTATCGTGTGTCCCTCAGCCGCCTATACAGTGTCCTCGAACGTAAGTTTTCATTTAAGTATATACATCCAAATATGTATACTACCAACACCCGCGGGATCGACTTAGTCAAGAGAGAATAATACAATATGTATTGTTAATCTTATATGTTTTACTTCCGCATTGAGCAACTTGGTCTCTTGTAATGATCTGTCTACTACCTAATATGTTGGTCACATCACATAGGATCTTTACCTTAGTTTTAAAACTCCATCTCCATTAAATGACTGGTCAAATGATACAACTTCTTAACCAGAGTGAAGTCTTAATTTTATGGTAGGTAGTGCGCCTACGGTATACCTACTGAATTTGATGATTTCATAGTAATGCAACTTTTGTAGGAACAATGCAGAAGTGTTTATATTAACATAATACGTCTGTCGCTCTCGATCCCCTATAGACACTTGCATCGCGATAAGTCCCTCACGTTTCTCAGAACTTATCATCTAAAAATCTTAGCACATGAAAGAATTGTACAACTTTGTATTAAGCACAATAATAAGCCAGAACGATGCCTGAATTTGCCTAAATCGATGGTCCTCTGAGACCACGGCCCGAATCCTAGACTTGAATCGAATTGAGATCCGCTAGTGTTTTTATCACGAAATACTCAACTCGGAGTTGGGCCCTTGCCCGGTAAATGATAATAGCCATGCCCCAAAGAAAAAAATTAGGACTTAATCTCACATAGGAATAATCAAACGTACTGACCCTTTGAGGAACAGGCGTGATGCTATTGTGTAAACGATTTCACATATCTGTAGTCGATAAGTAGGTACACATTGTATAGTGTAGGTACTTTAAAAGCTTCTTTAGCGAGGCAATGATGAGACGACCGCCCCATCTTTCAATGCTTCGACAATCTAGCACAAAGCCATTGAAGATATGTATGATATCATTATTACCTCAATGCACACAGCTAAAATATTGTCTCGAAGCCCATTGAATATCTTTGCTTTTTGGTGTACTATATTGGGCCATCCATCTAATATTTTTAGATGGACAATAACTGAAGCCATCATTAATTATTACGTCCATTTGCGCATTGTATTCTGTCCGGTGTGCCGATTAGGGCGGGCGTGAACTCGCGATGTCAGGATGGGCGCCGCCTTCGACCACCTGGGTTAGGGTGTGTCCGACCTAGATACCAGATTTTGTGTTGACACTTTACTTGATATAAAAAAACCTTGCCATATAACCACACCTTAAGCAATTATTTAAATTGATTATAACGTTGCTGGTATCCAACTTTCCAAGTTTCTCAGTAACTATCAATTAAATAAAGTGGGTGGGTACCTAAATAATTGGAAATTCCGTACCTACTTTTGTTCGTTGTTTGGTCACAAATTAATACCAAAATTTATATCATCATCATCAGCAACCGCAAGGCGTCCACTGCTGAACAAAGGCCCCATAGACCGGAGGGGTTGCCATAATCTCCGCGCTTTGCAGTCGTCTTGGGGATCGCAGTCATTGCAGTATAGGTTAGGTGGTAGGTAATCAATAGAAAGACGCTGCTGCCCGTCTTCTTGTTTTCCCTTAGTCGCCTCTTACGGACACCCAACGGGAGAAAATGGGAGGGTACTGTTCTTACCCGGACACTCCACGGGTTAATATAATTTCAATACCAACTTGTGTGAAGCAATAAACTATTTTAAAAAAAATAAAAACCGACTTCAAAGTAAATTATCTAAAAAGCATAAAATAACGAAAATATTATTGAAGTTGGTGTTAGCGTACCTGCTGTGTATATTCTGCACCAACTTCAATAATATTTTCGTTATTTTATTAACCGACTTCAAAAAAGGAGGTTCTGTATTCGACGCGTATGTATGTAATATTAATAGAAATGCGTAATATTCATATATGTTAGTCTATGTGGGCTTCTAAACAAATTTACCAAATTTCACGAGTGTATGTATGTATGTATGTATGTATGTATGTATGTATGTATGTATGTATGTATGTATGTATGTATGTATGTAGGTTTGTCCGCGGATTTCTCAGAAACTACAAGTCCGATTTCGAAAATTCTTTTTGCAATAGTTAGAGTATTTTTCAACTTAGGGTAGAGTACAAGTTTCATCAAAATCGGTCCAGTAGTTTAAGAGATATAAAATTTTTATGTTTTCAGTAAGTTACTGTAATGTAGACGTTCGAGTTGCGTGATAGTGCTGATACCTATCTTGGTAAAATAAGTCACTAAAAAGTGTTAAATAAACTATTTTAAAAAAAATAAAAACCGACTTCAAAGTAAATTATCTAATAAACTATTTAAAAAAAAATAAAAACCGACTTCAAAGTAAATTATCTAAAAAGCATAAACTATTTAAAAAAAAATAAAAACCGACTTCAAAGTAAATTATCTAAAAAGCATAAAATAACGAAAATATTATTGAAGTTGGTGTTAGCGTACCTGCTGTGTATATTCTGCACCAACTTCAATAATATTTTCGTGATTTTATGCTTTTTAGATAATTTACTTTGAAGTCGGTTTTTATTTTTTTTAAAATAGTTTATTTAACACTTTTTAGTGACTTATTTTACCAAGATAGGTATCAGCACTATCACGCAACTCGAACGTCTACATTACAGTAACTTACTGAAAACATAAAAATTTTATATCTCTTAAACTACTGGACCGATTTTGATGAAACTTGTACTCTACCCTAAGTTGAAAAATACTCTAACTATTGCAAAAAGAATTTTCGAAATCGGACTTGTAGTTTCTGAGAAATCCGCGGACAAACCTACATACATACATACATACATACATACATACATACATACATACATACATACATACATACATACATACACTCGTGAAATTTGGTAAATTTGTTTAGAAGCCCACATAGACTAACATATATGAATATTACGCATTTCTATTAATATTACATACATACGCGTCGAATACAGAACCTCCTTTTTTGAAGTCGGTTAAAAAGCATAAAATCACGAAAATATTATTGAAGTTGGTGCAGAATATACACAGCAGGTACGCTAACACCAACTTCAATAATATTTTCGTTATTTTATGCTTTTTAGATAATTTACTTTGAAGTCGGTTTTTATTTTTTTTTAAATAGTTTATGCTTTTTAGATAATTTACTTTGAAGTCGGTTTTTATTTTTTTTAAAATAGTTTATTTAACACTTTTTAGTGACTTATTTTACCAAGATAGGTATCAGCACTATCACGCAACTCGAACGTCTACATTACAGTAACTTACTGAAAACATAAAAATTTTATATCTCTTAAACTACTGGACCGATTTTGATGAAACTTGTACTCTACCCTAAGTTGAAAAATACTCTAACTATTGCAAAAAGAATTTTCGAAATCGGACTTGTAGTTTCTGAGAAATCCGCGGACAAACCTACATACATACATACATACATACATACATACATACATACATACATACATACATACATACACTCGTGAAATTTGGTAAATTTGTTTAGAAGCCCACATAGACTAACATATATGAATATTACGCATTTCTATTAATATTACATACATACGCGTCGAATACAGAACCTCCTTTTTTGAAGTCGGTTAAAAACATTGTAGGTAACCTACCACTTTATACAAAAATTACGCGGACACGTAAGAGTATGTTAAATATTATTTTGAGAAGAAATATAGAAAGCTAATATTTTTATACTTACTTTTCACTTTTATATTTATATGTATATTAGTAAAATATCTAAGTAATATTTTTATATTGGTAAACTATCATTGGGTATGAATTTATGCGGGCGACCAATAAACAATGTTTAAATCTAATAGTTACCTCAGTACTTGGACGTAGTAAGTAACCTACTTAGTTAGTAGGTACCATTATTAATAAATAAAAATGTTCACAAGTTCATTGATAAAATATGTCTATCATATTATGGTTGATCTATAATTGAAACTAGCTGACCCACGCAGCTCCGCCTGCGCTATTTTCACGTTAACTAAACTTTTAATAACAGACATTCGCATCGAATACATAACCTCCTTTTTTTATAATCGGTTAAAAACTGGGACCCACTTTTTACTTGCTCTCCGGACCCGTTTAGTTCAAATGGCGTTAAACGGTCACCCATCTATTTAATGACCTTACCTAACGTTGCTTAACCCGATCGATTACAAAACCTTGATAACAACTCTCTATGAGTGTTCCTTTACTAATATTTATTATATTATAAAGAAAAATTGATAAAACCGGACCAAGCGTATAACCAAGTACCCATTTTGACTTTAATCCCCTCTCACAAAAGAACCGTGCTAGATTACGGGATAAAAAGTATCCTATGTCCTACCTCGTAGTAAGATCTCAAATCATGCCAAGTTTCATTTGAATCCATTCAGTAGTTTCGGCGTGATGCGCAGCCGTGATACAGACAGACAGACAGACAGACAAAAATTAAAAAAAATTACAATTTCGGCCTCAGTATCGGTTATAGAATGCCCTCCAAATATAATTTTCAAAATATCTTCAATGTACAGAATTGGACCTGTTACAGTTTTATTATAAGTATAGATAGATAGATAAGTACTTAACTAAAAATGAATAATTTTGATTAACTAATTAATAAACATTGGATGACTAAGCCTATCATCATGCAATGGGTGTAAGGCTGACCGAGCCAATGAGAAAACTCTTTCAATGCGTCGTCGGTACATGTGGGAGTTTGTTAGTACATACAATATGAGTTACAACACCAGCTTTCATTATTTTTTATAAAGTTCGCATGTGGTGATGTCATTGGTGACGTCATCGTCGTACCACGCACAAACCGGTTCCACCACCACACCACCGCGAGTGCCGACCTCCAATTATGCTAATGCCTTCGCCGTTCCAGTCCTCGACCGCGATCTCGTCGTAAAAAAATATATATACCTATACGTATGTCTAAATTGGACCATCGTGTTAGGTCTTTCTCTTCAGTCTCATGATAATATAAAACAATGTACATCATACATACATCAGTCTAAATTCCTGTTCCCTAGTTCGCTTATTTCCTTTAAACTACGCCCGTGGGGTGTCCGGGTAAGAATAGCACTCACCCATCTCCCGTTGGATGTCGTAATAGACGACTAAAGAAAAACAAGAAGATCGGCAGCAGCGTTTTTATTGTATTACCTACCATCTATACTGCGATCTCCATGAAGCCTGCCAAGCGTGGGGATATATAAATAGAGATCCCTCCCGTCTAAGGAAGCCTTTCTTCAGCAGTGGACATTTCAACTCAAGATGATGATGATGACGACCTACTAAAAAAAAAGCTTTTGGAAGCTTTATGTTTTAATACATTTATTATTACCTAACTGTTGTTGTTTAAACTATGTATACTAAATGATGAGATTATTATCTCATACAGCTGTACATAATGTGTGTATGTGATATTTGGCGGGCCTGTTGGTCTAGTGGTTAGACACCCTACCCGCTGACCAATAGGTCGTGGGTTCGATTCCCACCGTGTCTGGGTGTTTTATCTATATAAGTATGTATTTACGAAAAAAAAGTATATAAGTATGTATTAGTATCAGTTGTCTGGTTTCCATACTACAGGCTCTGCCTAGTTTGGGATCAGATGACCGTGTGTGGATTGTCCCAGAATATTATTATATTATTTATTATTATTATTTCTTAAGAATTTGGAAACCATGAAGTAATACGTCACTTATATAAGGATCTTTTTTTAGACTACTACATAAATTGTCTGTGCTTTTTACAAATGATATACTTACTTAGGTACCCACTTATATACTTAAGTATTTTATAGCGCTAATATACTTACCACATGTTTCCATTCAACAACTGCCATTTTTAAATCGTTTAGTCCGTTGATTACAAAAAACGTAACACATTTTGTGGTTGTAATAGCATCGCGCACGACTTCCGTTCGCCATGCTAATAAAAACTTTGCCAATCAATAACACTATGCCTTGGTATGGAAATTGTATGTAAGGTAAAATAGATTATTATGTAATTTAAACCAGAAGCTTTTGAATGCATGTGTTTATTGAAATGGGAAATCGTTTTACATGCATATAGTTAAGTTGATAAGAACAAAGCAGAATTAAACCATGTGATAAAACAATTATTATAACGGAAATTAAATCATTGCTATAACTCGTTGGCTCCGAGAAATCTGAATTAAGTATATAGTAACTGTATTATTAATTGACTTTGTTAAATGTATATGCGTGTAGGTAGCACAAAATTGTAATAAAAAATATTTCGACTTATGGTCGAACCTTATGCTCTAAGGGTTCAACTATAAGTTGAACCTCATGGATGGTCCCTCACCGCGGCACGGCCACGGGGTAGTTGTCTATATTATGTCTGACTGTTTTTGCCCTTCATCGTCTGTACTCTGTAGATGTAAAATTATTTTGTGGTAAAGCACACAAAGTCGGCTGCACACATACAATGTATATGCCGGCTGATGTATAAGGTCCGCAGACGTTTCTGTTTCTGCTGAAGTTCCGGTTCACCATCATTCGCGAGAAAGACCGTTCCTTCTCCGTAATCAAGTAAAAGAAAAGAAAGACTGAATTAAGTTAATTGGAAAGAAATTGATAATATATTAATTGGTATTGTGTCTATCGGTATATTTATGCATGATATATAGCAGTATATCAATAAATCATTCATGTAAATACAGCTTAAGTTTCTCTGATACGGGACCAATAATAAATCTCAGTAAACAAGTTCTCAACTGTCTGTTAGACAGTAGACTGATACGATGTGCACCACTGCACCGTTGTATATTCGCGTCGCTCATTTTCTTTTCTAGTTCCGTTTGCTCTTTTCGCTACGGCTTTCCTAATACAAACCAATAAATAAATTAAAGTAGCTTAGCTACTACATGGCAACAATTCAGTGTGTTTTGAGGTCTAAAAGGTCCAGATAAATATTTTGATATTATCTCTGTACCTAAGCAGAGGCTAGAACCGTGGGCGCAGCTGAGTTGAGTATGCATTTCTTGATAAATACATATTTCAGCGCAAAAATATATAAGTTTCTCATTACTGCATAAAATTATATTTGGTAAACCATTCGAATATTACATATAGATCGTAAACGACTAATAAGCCGCACACAACACAGGTTCAGTTTTGGGGCTATTTTATCTAAACTATACAAAAGTTTCATGAATTCTGTGAACGTTACGATAGGTAACGAGAATTTGAATAAATTAAATAATGTGATATTATTATGCTCTATATCAGTAGTACTGAGAAGTTCTGATGCATCTTACAAAGACAATATTCTGATAATTATCTTACTTTGTAAGCTTTATCTCAATCTTTGTAGGTGAGGTACTCAGTCTCAGGTCTTGCGTTTGTCCTAGATGTCCAGGGCGTGACAGCGCGGTAGTAGTACCCTGTACCACAGAACACTATTACACAGAACACTATTGCCCTGTACCAACTGGCTTCTTCACGCCCGCAAGGACGCTCCCATTCATATTTATAATATTTACATAGGTATTCTTATGTATAATGTCGCGAGTCGCCGGGTCTCTACCGGACAGGCCGTCGGGTCAATGAACCGCAAATTCACCATCTTTCCCGTTTGTTTTGTAATAATTTTATAGTAATAAATATTTAATTTTGACATAAATGATAGCTGGTAGAACTTCTTGTGTAAGCTATCCTATCCAAAATAAAGTTATTGGATCTACATTATTCGAATATTTTTTCCTTACTAAGTACTTACTTTATTAATATTTCAATTAAATGCTGTAATGTTAATGTTAGTTACATAAAAAATATACTTATGAGTACATTACATAAAAAAATATTATGGTGTAGTACCACAATATTTTTTTAGGTAAACTCGTTTTGTGCACTTCCAATTTTGCTGGATTAAATGCTGGGCCTGAAAATAAGACGGCAACTTTCTGAAGTTGTCCTGCACAGGCGCGGTCGTAGCCAACGATTTTGGGGGGGTCATACCCAATTTTGCCGTGTACGAATATGGTCATGACCCCTACGACCCCCCCTCTCGGACCGCCACTGGTTCTGCAAGTGTTTGAACTCTACTTAGAATCTCTACTTATTATGTGGTAATAAATAAGAGTAATAATTAGGTAAGTAAGGGTACCGAAATAAACTACGTGTAGGTAATATTATTTACATAAATACTTGGCTAATTACTTCAATATTCAATGGATGAATAAATAGAAGACGTGATATGCAATTTGATGGATAATTCATTGAAGGCTAGTGTGTTATCAGGCTATTACGATGCATGCAGCGGATGACTGCAATACTATTAGCTAAAGGTTTTCCTTTGAACAGTGACGCCGGGCGCCGGGTGATAACTAATGTTACATATGGATATAAATATAATAGAGCTAGTATATTAGTAGTATATTATATTAATATTATATATCCTCGATTACTCCGACTCTAGATTTAATGAAACCAGTGTAGATATGGGTAGCAGGATAGGCTCAATATCAATTGTCGCTAAAACCAACTCTACCAGGAGCGGATCGGATAAGTCGCTATACTATTTTATTCTCAAAACTTTTATTGCGTCTACGACTCAAGCAAATGACGTCATTATTAGCGCCGAAGTTGCTAAACTAGCATCGCTGTAGTTTAATATACTTACCTATGTATTGATAAAATTCTTGAATATCTGACATTGAGGTAGGTACTTACCATATTAACTTATGTCCGTATGGATTGAGGAGCCACTTCAGATATTAAAATGAAACTTACACCATTATTTAGTAGTAATGCAGATAATTATGTAGGCCAAATACTGGAATTTGTAATAAAATATTTAAAAAGTTATATCAATTTAAAAGTGGCTCCTCAGTCTAAACATCTGAACTGAGGAGCCAGCTGGAACTTTGAAAGTACCCAATGAATGTAATTGAAACTTTTGTAATATTTAGTAGTAATTATGTATGTTACCTACAAAAAATCTGGTTTGAGTACTGCTAAAATTCACGAAAGTACAAAACTTTTAATATGGCTCCTCAGTCCATACACAATGGCGTGAAATACTACCAAAGTTATTCGTCAATTAATGTGTTTGATTAAATGATCATTTAGTAGTAGGTGAGTTTGAATTTGTAATACGGTAATAAAGTAGTAAGACTCAGTAAATTTTATAAAAAAGCTCATTTTATTTGGCTCCTCAATTCAGACGTTCTGCATATATTTATTTGACTGTGTCTACCTGAGATCAGAAGGAAATCAAAAACCGGATACACTAACATTTAGTAGAAATTTCTACTAAATATTGCGGTACAATTCAACACTGTACATAATCGCTAAATGAAAAAAATAGGTACTTTTATATATTTCCTAAGAATGCGTAAATGAGGGTAACCATCATTTATGAATGAATCCAGGAATTACTTATGTAATAATTAAATTTTCGCATCGTTGAATACAAAGAATGCTCTTTAACTTACTACTAAATTAATACCTATGACGAATAAGTGCTTATAGTATCTATTACTAAAGTATAGAGCGTGCGTATGTCTACGGTCGCTTTAAACACAGCGTAGGCAGGTGAACTATTAAAGTTATACTTATAAACAATATATCTTGTGACAATCCACACATGGTCATTTGATCCCTAAATAGGCAGGGCTCTGCCTGTCTGCCTGCCTCTGTACTATGACAACTAGATAACTTATACTAATATTTATAATTACATATTTACAATACTCATGTACCCATCTGATCCCAAGATGATTCCGATTCAAACCATGTTAACACGCGAAGCGCGCACCCACGATAGCGTGTCGACCGCTGACTACCGACAACGGCTCCAAACGCGTCAAATACTATCTATGCTAACGGGTTGCGAGGCTTTGCGGGTCGGTACATGTGGCCTCGTGTTTCAAGTCAATTTAACAGTGAAATATAATGCTTAAATTATTTAGTGAGTTTCCGAGTCGAGTATTGGATTTACAATTTTTTTTTGCACATCGAACCATATATTATAGATTATAGGTGAATAATAAAAACATCAACTTAGAAATTTCAACTGGCGTTCACAACAGTACCATTCGTATGACTACTAGCACTTGCGGGCGGAACGCTGTTCTCACCTATGCTTATGGTTCTCACTTGAATACAAGCATTCTATAGGCAATTATTTATATTCTAAAAATATGTATATATTTAACAAATCGAAATTTAAATTGAAAAACATACTCATCCTGGATTCATTCATAAATTATGGTCACCCTCATTAACGCATTCTTAGGAAATATATAAAAGTACCTATTATTTTCAGTTAGCGATTATGTACAGTGTTGAATTGTACCTCAATATTTAGTAGAAATTTCTACTAAATGTTAGTGTATCCGGTTTTTGATTTCCTTCTGATCTCAGGTAGATACAGTCAAATAAATATATGCAGAACGTCTGAATTGAGGAGCCAAATAAAATGAGCTTTTTTATAAAATTTACTGAGTCTTACTACTTTATTATCGTGTTACAAATTCAAACTCACCTACTACTAAATGATCATTTAATCAAACACATTAATTGACGAATAACTTTGGTAGTATTTCACGCCATTGTGTATGGACTGAGGAGCCATATTAAAAGTTTTGTACTTTCGTGAATTTTAGCAGTATTCAAACCAGATTTTTTGTAGGTTACATACATAATTACTACTAAATATTACAAAAGTTACAATTATATTCATTGGGTACTTTCCGAGTTCCAGCTGGCTCCTCAGTTCAGATGTTTAGACTGAGGAGCCACTTTTAAATTGATATAACTTTTTAAATATTTTATTACAAATTCCAGTATTTGGCCTACAAAATTATCTGCAGTACTACTAAATAATGGTGCAAGTTTTATTTTAATATATGAAGTGGCTCCTCAGTCCATACGGACATATTAACTTCACCATGTGCATATGTTTTTTAATATTTTTTAATTATAGTTCATTTTATGCTCTTTGTACAAAACAAACTATAATACTAGTGGACTTTTGTAAGTACGTCGGAATGCATACAGTTTTATTGGCAATAAACTCTGTGCAGTTAATTCGGTAAGGAATGTCGCGAGCAAATGATAATGATATTTATAAATAGGCTTATATCACAGTCGTAATATATAAAATAGCCGTTTACATCATTCCTTGTTAAGCGATAGGTACTGTGATATTTGTGAGGTAACGCGCAGTCGTCGCGATCGGTCACAAGTCGGGCATCAGACCTTCACTGATTATAGCGGTGACGCCATCGCTCACTCCAGGCACAATTCTATATTAACAACGCACAGCATGGCCCAATGCTCAGTTTCAACTAACGATTCTGAACACTGCCCCCGTCACTGTGCTTTCAACGAACCTCTTAGACCCACTTTAAATTTACAGGCCTCCTATCAACAATAATCCTATCTCGTCCATCATATCATTGGCGTAGACGATATAGTAGGAAACTTAGAAACTCTATTTTGGCGTCATAATAAAACGGTTCGGAACATTGAGATATAATGTAATCAACGATTCGGAAAAAACGGACCGGGAGATTAAATATAGAGTGCACCGTTATAGATAACAAAGAGTTGTCAAAAGATGATACGAGTGTGTAAACATTTTTAATTTATCAAATTCGTCTATCCTTATTCTACCATTCAAGACACCTTCAAGGTTTTGAACTCGACATTTAAATTGAATTTGAGCAGTACGTGAGACAACTCGTAATAATTTTCCAACAACAGGTTCCAACGATTGTTTTCAGTGAATAATTTAGTAGGTAGGTACCTAAGTAACTAAATTACATTCAATATTGATTCAATAAGTACCTAATTATTAGTCTCTACAATGACATGATTTGTTTTAATAACAAGTAATAAGGTCTGGTAGTGGTTTTATTTATTGATTTATAAGTACAATAATTTATCGATGTTTAAAAATGTATAATAGTCAGTTGATGTTGTCTTAATAAGCAGGAGATCGCAGGTTCGAATATTGCGAGAGCAACAACTTTGTGTACTTAGTTGTTTCATACTGGACAATACAGGCAGAACAACCAATCGTCTGAAAAAGTAAATTGGTAGACCATGCGTCAGATGGGCATGTAAAAATTTGACCTTTCTTCCTCTCTCCGTTAATGTCTTCCGTCCCATGCATCGGTTTGTAAGAGTAAAAGGAAAAAGGGTGGACCTGTGCCTGCGCAAGTACTTTTACTCTATAATATCTCCTACATGGTTGGCTGACCATGTGAATGATTATCCACCCTAACAGTCTGGAAGACATTATTAGGTAGGTAGGTATAGTCCATGTTATTACTCTACGCAGAGATTTTTGCGCAAGGTACAAAAAATGTCGAATGTCGTGCTGTATAATAAAATAATCATTAATCATTTCATAATAATGATTGAACGTAGCAACAGTGTAAGGTAAGGTCCGCAATGAAGTCAATGGTAGTGTTCCAATTTCTATCGCAGGCTATATCGATTTTTCCTACCACCTCGCATAATGGGGCATTGGTTAGTGGTACACACTACACGAGGTCGGTATTTTAAGTCTTGCCGTTATTATTAGTACTTTACTGTAAGAAGACAGGAACAATGATGGAACGGTCTGGGTCGGCGGTAACAATTGGTCTGACAATTGAGACATTCTCTAGTCAATTAGATATTGAGCAACACGCTGTGAATGAATGAAACTTGTTGCGTTAGACTCGTTAGACTACAGTTGAATTACTAAATGTATATACTTACCTACCGTTTGAATAATCAACCAACAGAGTATAGGTACTTAAGATCAGTTTTCCGAACTAATGCAACGAATTAGTATCAGTAGCACCTTATTTGTCTACCTATTAGAAGTTTTGGGAGATAAACCTTACTTAAAACTAAACTGTTTTTTAAACGACTTTATTTATTGTATGTCGATTTATATTTACAAAATGTTTATCTTCGTTAGTTATTGTACTAAGTAATTAATCTTAGAGCATTTAATTAACAGACATCAATTAAGATACATACGGAGTTAGTTATTGATCGCGAGCACAATTTTTTTTGTGCACTGTGTGTTTAATTACATTAATATTTGTTGTACTATAGATGATGCTGTAGATTGTGGTACCTACTATTAGATTCCACTGTGTTCAGCAAAAATTTACATAGTCCATAGCCGGACTATTTCCAGTTAAAATTTCGCAATATTGCTTACCAACATTTTAGCAAAGGTCGGTCATTACACCGGTAGGTATACAGTCGTCGGTGGGGCGGGTGGCCTAACAGTCTGCTGACACGCAAACGAAGGATTATTATTTGAGCTTCACAGTACCTACAGTACATAGAACTGAATATGACGTAACGATTAATTGTAGCAATTATTTATTCAGCTATGTATTTAGTCATTTCAAATTCCAATCGGCGTTGGCGGTTTGCCACGAGCCAAACAGCTGTCATGTGAAAGTACAGGGACCGTCGTGTTTATGTTTACACCATCGTAACCCAGTTACCCAGCGATATAACGATACCCTACGATAAAAACCAGTTGAAACGCTAGGAAGTAACAAACATTCGTTTATGTGAATGACACATCACTATAACCCTTTGAACTGTTTTATCAATTTCTTAATAAGATGTGGGACTGGGAAACATAAATATTTGGCAGTGTTAACAATTGAGTCTAACATTCTCTAGTCAAGTACTCCAGTACATGCGAATAAACAAAAAACAGCCACATAATACCCGGGGGTATAATGACGGGTCATTGCCCCCGTCCATTTCTAGGTGGTAGGTCCCTTCCCTTGTCCAAGAGGCTAGGTAGTAGGTACCACCCACCGCACTGTCAGATATTCTGCCATCAAGAACACAAACATTTCTTAGGATGCCATTTTTTCTGGTGAAAATACCGGAATAAAGGGATTTAATTAATTATTTCTCAGGTGACGAGCAGTGCGTGCAACTGTCTTTAGGCACTCGTGACAAGTCGTGTGTCTTATCATTATGTGAAAATCTTGTCTGTCTCGTCACTAGGTTAAATAAAAAAATAAATAAAATAAAATTGTACTTCAGCTTCGGCTGCTGATGTACAATTTTATTTTCACACGTCCACTGTTACTTATTATATATTGATGCGTCCACTGCTGAACAAAAGCCTGCCCCTTAGAAGTTGCCATAATCGCCACGCTTGGCAGGCGACTTGGGGATTGCAGTAAAAGTGGTAGGTAATCTAATAAAAAGATGCTGCTGCCCGTCTTCTTGTTTACCTTAGTAGCCTCATAAGGACACCCAACGTGAAAAGATGAGAGGGTGTATTCTTGTAATTATTAATGTACGCTTACGTCCGAGTCTGCCCGTGACCATGGGTGCTGCAAAGCATTCGAAACGTCGGGAAAGTAAAACCTAAAATAAACCGCAATATATTCCGTTAGAGTAAATATATTTATTGTAACAAAATATTTACAGTTTATTTACAAACATGTACACTTAAGGGAAGTAGAGCGAGCGGTTCCGCAGGGGTCAGTCTTACGCCCCTTGCTATGGAATCTCGCCTACGACGCGGTTCTGCGTGTCGATCTCCCCGCCGGCGTAAGTGTCGTCTGCTACGCGGACGACACGTTAATCGTGGCCCGAGAGGACTAAAGAGCTCGCCGAGCTTGGGGCGGAAATCGTCGTCGCTAAGATACGCGAGTTGGGCATGGAGATAGCGCCTCAGAAAACCGAGGCGCTGTGGTTCCACGGCCTGCCTAGGAGCCAGGAACCACCGCCCAACTTGCGCGTCCGTGTTGGTGAGTCGGAAGTCAGGGTGGGGCCGTACATGAAATATCTTGGTCTCACCCTTGACAGTCGCTGGGGCTTCGAGGAGCATTTCGAGCGCCTGGTCCCCCGAGTCGACAGGGTTGCAGCGGCCTTGCACAGGCTGCTCCCCAACCTCGGGGGGCCGAGCGAGGAAGTTCGCCGCCTCTACGCCGGAGTCGTGCAGTCCGTAGTCCTCTACGGGGCGCCCATCTGGGCGCCGAGGCTGGCCATTAGACGCTGTAGAACAAAAATCTACAGCGTCCAGCGGAGGATGGCACTGCGGATTGCACGAGGATACCGAACGGTGTCCTTTGAGGCGGCGACCATACTGGCACGCTTTCCGCCCTTAGACATCCTGGCGGGCATGTATGCGAGGGTCTATGACCGGATCCGCATTGCCCGCCAGAGTGGCGGAGGCGAGCCGGTGGCGCCCGAATCCATCAAGCGGCAGGAACGACACATCGCTCTCACGACGTGGCGCGAGCGGCTCCAGCCGGAGCACATAGCGCGCAAACGCGTCGTTGAGGCATTCCTGCCGCATCTCGAAGCCTGGATACAGCGACGGAGTGGACGACTCACCTATAGGCTTACGCAGATAATCACCGAACACGGTTGTTTCGGTGATTATCTGCATAAGATCGGACGTGAAGCGACGACGAGATGCTTCCACTGCGACCAGGCTGACTCCGGCCAACACACGCCAGAGGCTTGTTGGCTCGGGGTGTGGGCCCTTCGAGCGTCCATTGAGTACGGCGGCGACTCCGAGGAGGACGGCCGCGGGGTTGCGACCCCCGTCCCCGTGAGTACCGTGTGTACCTGCGGCGGGCTCAAAGGCAAGGCACTGAGGGGCCCCTGGTGCAGATCCCACCGGAGAGCCCTGGGGTCCCCCTCTCATGTGCCGATGCGACAGCCGCGGGGGTTTTAGTGGGTAAGAATCCCACATACCCCGGTCGAGCCCCACAGCTCCCGGGGATCTTTGGAAGATTTCCCCCGCGTCAAAAAAAAAAAAAAAAAGTAAAAAATTTCCTCGAAGTTGTCACCACACTGGGAGGGAAGGGTACCTAAAATACTGGCGGCATTACCCCTTTGTATGGCCAAGCTTATACGTTGGCAGAAAAAGCTACCAGCCCGGCGCTCTCCTGAGACTTCGATAAGTTTGGATGAAATTTCTTTCACCAAAGCGTGCGTCTCATGAGACCAAGGCCCCATGGTCTCTTAGAGTAAATTAATTACAATGTGTAGTATTCGCGTAAATAAAACACAACATTGGTGTCTCTCACTGAATATATGTATGTATTATATACCCACGCACATAATATATATTCGCGTGCAAATAATATTTTAAAACTGAGCAATTAGCATCGATATAATTTTATATCGATGGCAATTAGGTAAGTATTAATATTTTTAATAATACTATTTCGTAATAATACTTTTATTTTAATACTAAATACGTCTGCAGACAGAAATGAAGAATAGAGCTGATAGAGCTAAAGCTGTAGCTAAACCGAGTAGAACAATATTATGATAATCGGTTTATATCTACTTATGACTCATAAGTTATGAGTCATCTTTTTATTATCTGCAAGTAGCACAGTTTATTTCGTAATTTTACGGTCTGTCATCTGATTTATATTGCTAAATGACTCTATTATGAACGTTTATAAAAATTAAATAATAGGTACGAAATATAGTGCAATTTTACGAAGAAAGCAAAATTAAATATTGCATCGTCAATAATAAGTACCTACTGTTAATACAATACCTACATAGGTATAAGTATATACGGGGTGTAAGGGATATCGTACCAGAACCGATACCAGGGATCCAGTACATGATTCTGAACATTCTAGTGTTGAAATTTTTCATCGGCTTTTTCATGAATTTCCAAAAAAAAAGCCTCTTTTTTATTAAAATTAGGATAACATCATTAATGGTATAATAATAAAGCCTAATTTAAATTTGAAAACAATAAATTACTTATTTGTGCAAAATTAGCAATCAACAGCAGCCGAAAAGTCCACTGCTGAACAAAGGTCATGGCAACCCCTCCCTTCTAAGGGATAATCTCCACGTCTGGCAGGCGGCTTGATTCAAATTAGCAATGTAATTTGAAAAATAAATATTATTCATTACATTACGCTCAAAAATTAACAAGTTAGTCATTTGTCATTTTCCATATTCTGTAATGTCGTATGTAACGGACAAAGAGAAATCTTATAAAAAAGTTTTCGGTACGTATTAGTCCCTTACACCCTTTATTGTTATATAAGATGCTTTATGAAAACCACTACAGGTGACGCCGACGGTAGATAATATTTTACGTCTAACGTTATATAAAAAAAAAGTAAAATTATGTACTGATGCTCACATCTCGGTCAGTAACCTAACGGCCACACTTGTTAGAGTCAAATTGATTCAATGCCACAAACTTAACTTAGCACGTCATGGCTCTATCTTTGTCGGCCCTATCAAATTACTTACTTTTGGCTGAATCACTCATAATCTTGTGCAGTTCAAATAAAAAAAAAACTCTACCTACATAACCTAAAGTATATAGGTGTACTATATACTTTCCGTGCTGATAAGGCATACAGTCACAGAATACATAATACACAGTCGGTCGAAGTTTTATGAACTCACTACTAGTCTACCAATGTGTTCATGATGAGATCACTGCAATGGCCATCTCATGGCACCTATTTTAATTCTATAGCATTGGCATTGGTTGTGTCATTTTAGAGGAGTGGAGACAGATGACCATGGCCCCGATTCAATTGTCGCTGCATTCTTAGTATTTTTATAAACTGTAATTATTTTTCCAGGAGATATTTCCGAACCCAAATCTTAGGCGTAGGAATTATCTTTTATAGTTTAGGTAGGTTTTTTAGAGGCTCTTATTCATATTCTGTATTGTAAACAAAAAGAACATGTAAACATAATATAAACTAAAATAGTTTCATCGGAAAACCATCATAGAGTTTAATTATGGTCCAATGTATCCTAATGGGTGTCGCCTTTGTTATATGTATGCTCAATGGGCTTTCTATTGCTAGATTTATTTATTTATGTAATAAATCTCTTTGATTCTTTTCAACACACTAGCTCGTAAAGTGAGCCTTATTACATCGTTTTTAGGGCCATAAACCGAGCTATAACAAACGCATGCGTAATAATGACATTTCGCACTAGTGCGTAATTGAATTATCCCTACAAAGTTAAATTAGAACCTAACTGCAAGTTTATATGCGAGCAAACAGAGCATTTTTAATTTAACCGGGTCATACAGTTTTTTTTCCAGTAACATCAAAGAGGTTTTGTGCCGCTGAAAATCCATATACTTAGGTACTTACTTCATTTTTTGAAAAAATAAATGTGTGCGTCCTTAATTAAGTCAAACAAACATTTATTATTATTAAATCATTCATAATTAACAATAATTATAATATATTTGCATTTTTAACCGACTTCAAAAAAGAAGGAGGTTCTCAATTCGTCTGTATATATATATATATTTTTTTTTCTATGTATGTTCGAGCATATTCTATTCTATTCTTGGTGGCTATAAATTTGGGCCCGGTATTCCCGGAACGCACTTCGACCCAGTTGGATCCATTGTGCATGCCCTAGCCCTTACTCTGTTGCTGGCGTATCGAAGAGCTCCCTCAGGTACGCAACGATCGCGCCAGCTTGGAGCTGTACATAATCATTTGGTGTAGGATAGGCTACTCCCAGATGATTCAACCTACGTCTCGCAAGAGCGTCGCAGCCACACAATATGTGTCGCATTGCCTCTTTTTCATCTTCGCAGAATCTGCAAATGTCTAGTCAACTAGTACTTAGCCTCATTCTGTGTAGATGCTCGTTGGTGCCAAAATGTCCCGTAAGTGCACCCATCAGGTGCCTTATTTGTGATCTGTTTAGGTTCAATAATTTGACCCCACAGTCCACCCTTCCGCTAGAGAACGCTTTGGAGTGGTTAAGGCCTGACGCTGCCCTCCATTCCTTCATGTGTTCGTTTCTAGCATGTGCATACAATGCTTGGTGATATGTTCCATACGGAATCCCCACAAATGGTTCGGGGCCAACCAAATGTCTCTGTGAGCCGGCCCTCGCTAATCTATCTGCCTTCTCATTGCCCTCGACGCCTTCATGTCCAGGTACCCAGATAAGGCTGACATTGTTGTGTCTTCCCAGGTTGTTCAAGCCTGTAACACCTTCTTTGACCAGTTTAGAAGCAACTCTGAAGGAATTCAGAGCCTTCAGAGCTGCCTGACTGTCGCTGAGAATGCGAATGGTTTTACCCTGTTCGAGCATAACTCTGGCAATTATGAATCGATTTGAAAAAATCTTTCTTCCATCCATTCTTTAATACGTTATTGGGTCCCATAAAAATAATATTGCTTACGAATAAGTAGTTCCTGAAGAAACAAGTATGGTGACTGCACAGGAAACTTGCAGGAATGCCTATAAGATGACTTTATGTCGCTATTTAAGGAAAAAATGGTCATAAATCTGGCAAATATTTACCAATTTCAATTATTATTTTTTTATTCGAAAGAAGAAACCACTGTAATCAATCTGTATGAATTTCATCACAACGGGATAAGAACTTCCTGGAGGACCATGAACGATGTGGAGGACGAATTGAGAACCTCCTCCTTTTTTGAAGTCGGTTAAAACCATAAAACTGATGTTCTCCATTATTACTCTGACAAATATGAACCGATTTCGATGATTCTTTTTTTATTCGAGAGAAGAAACATGAATTATGTAAAAGTATGTAGACGATAATGTGATCATAAACTATCTAGATCATTTTACCGTCTTCGATGGTTCAATCTTTATGTATGAAAATATCACTGAAAAGATTAAAATAAAATCTTTTTAAAAAAAAAATTAACCGACTTCAATAACACTGAAAAGTATAAAATGTTGCTGTTGGTGCAAAATATACACAGCAGGTACACCGACTTCAATAATATTTAAATTATTTTATACTTTTCAGTGTTATTGAAGTCGGTTCAATTTTTTTTTCAAAAGATTTTATATCACTTATAATTATAATTTTGAAGTAGGCTGCATGTTCACTCACATTGCATTAAGGTTGTGAAAAAACAAAACGCGTGCCATTTTCTATAATTGACATATTTTGTTTTTATTAGCCTATTTGTCGCTGTGTGTGGTAAATTATTTTGGATTTTCCTCGGGCAAATGTATTGAAAAACGTCAATACACACAGCTCGGGCTGCAACCCACTACCTCGTGTGTAATGAGCAACTTAGCTCACTTGTATCATAATATACTATTACATGTTCAGTCTATACTGGCAGTAGGTGCCTACCTAGCTATTACTATCGAGATTTCTATAGTACAAACCTACAATGTTATTATGTTTGTTTCAGTCGTAACATGCCTCCGCGTGCCTGAGTAACCCAACCGTTTCAACCGGCTAGAATCGCTACAAAAACGTCGAAGATGAAGCAACTCGTAAACAAGAATCTTATCACGCTCAAATGCGTATTATTCTGTTTTCTCTCAGGTAATGTTTCATTTCATTTCTATGTCTCGATGCTCATATCATATAACCTTTTACCTACCTACAGATTTATGCTATACATGTGAATGCATAACACATTTATATGTATTAGTAGTTTTGTTCACTGTGGCAATAGTGTGTCAGGTAGGGTATATGATACCTAAGTGTTATGTAGGCGTGTCTGTATAGAAAACAAAACAAGTAGTAAGTTTTAAAAACTAAAACCCGACTACGGATAAAATCGCAGTCTAATAATGTGATATTATAGCCTATAACTAGCGGACAATCAAGACGCTTCTAACGACACCCTACTTGTTAAATTATGTTAAGATTAGAAGATATGCGGGAACAGATGAACATACATACATACATACATACATTCTTGTTAAAATCATAACCCTCCCTCCGTTCCGTGGTCGGGTAAATACTGCTTACCGTAAAATGTCTCTGACTTAGGTCTCTAATCACAATACTAAATAATATAGATTGGTATTCCAAGAACTAACTAACATTTAATTTTAAAATGTAAAGGATAATGACTTTCAGTGTATGGAATTTGGGCTAAAGTTGCATCAAAATCAAACTCTCTTTTTTACAGACTACATTTATCGTAATAACTTCTGCAAAAGCTCTTTTTGTAAACAAAACTGTGGTTTTGGAGTAATTTTATAAAATTGCACATAACCTAAAAACATGTGACCTTGGGTAACAACGTAAACTTGAGTACAGAAAAGCGTTGAGATTTTTTTCTTTTACTCTTACAGTAGGACGTATCATTGGATGCCACCGTAATCACATCATCAGCAGCCGATTCACTGCTGAACAGAAGCCCCTCCCCCCGTAGAAGGGAGGGGTTGCCATAATCCCCACGCTTGGCAGGCGCCTCGGGATCGCAGTATGGTAGGTATTCCAATAGAAAGACGCTGCTGCCTTTCTTCTTGTTTTCCCTTAGTTACCTCTTACGGAAACCTAATGGGAGGAGATGTGAGGGTGCTACTCTTACCCGGACACCCTAAGGGTAATCACATTATCACACCAATAAAAAATAAGGGTGACCAGTCAGACTAAAATAGTGTGCATAGTCTAGAACCTGGCTTGAATACTAACGAATCAACTTGGTAAGTGAAAGAATAAATAAAATAAAACAAGTCCATTTGCTAAGCAATGTCAAAAATATTTATTTATGCTTGTCAGAGAATCGGACTGGTCCCTCTTTTTTTTTTCTCGGTCAGACCCGGTCCTCCATCTCTCTTTTTGCTGACCTCCAGCAAGCAGCGCTCGTTCCAATCATGGGATCTAAAACATTCAATAAATATATACCTACATACATTAAGCATTTAATTAAAAAAAACATTTCACAATGGGTACACACCACCAACATGGGTATGGTTTCATAACTTGATAAAAGTATGTAAGTAATTCCCCCGTGCCGGGTTAGAATTGCATCCCCTATCTCCTCTCGTTGAGTCTCGTAAGAGGCGACTAAGCGAGAATGGGAAGATGGGCAGCAGCGTCTTTCTTTTGGATTGATTTTCCACCTATACTACGATCCCCAGGCCGCCTGCCAAGAGTGGGGATTATGGAAACCCCTCCCTTCTAAGGGGGAGGCCTTTGTTCAGTAGTGGAAGCTTTCGGCTGCTAATGATGATGATGTAAGTAATTTAACTGTCTGTTTAGAAATACCTGAAAATGGTCAGGCAGTAATGGTTTCAAACTAGATAATATTATCTAATAACTAAAAACTGTTTTTTGAAAAAATGCGAAACCTTGAACAAGAATACACAGTATATCACTATCATAATAATAGATATTATTATCACTATCAACTAGAATATTTAACCAGACGAAGATTTTGTTTCATATATGTATGCATAACAATAATATTTACCAGATGCAGCGGAACATGTCTTACTGAAATTCTTCTGTCTTGTTGATCTTTATTTACAAGATTTATTCTAGTTGCATGTAGAAGAGAATTGCCACAAGATAAACATACTCTTCTATCACTTAATGATGTTAAAGATACATTCCTTTCACTGATTAGATTTGATCTATCTTGAACACTGTACGATGACAGCTGCAATAAAATCATAATTGAAAAAGTGTTGTTGTTGTTGTTTCTATTGTTAGATACCTATGCACTTTGCTTTGTTTTCTAGTTTGACAGGAATGCTAAATGTAAGTTTTGATATCTATAATCTGTAACCTCCTACCAGCCTCCTTCCTGTATAATGTATTTTTTGTTTATTATCTACTTATGAGAATCTAAAATTAATAAACGTTTTTATGATTATAAATAGTAGGTAGGCCCTACAATTTATAATAAATTAGTCAGAAAATAGAAGGTTACCTACTTACTGCTTACCTGAGTATGAGTTATCGATAGTAGACGATATTTGGGTTGTTTTATTTATAGTACCTAAGTAATTACCATCTAATTGTACATTGGTTTTGCCGCGTCACTCAACAGCAAACCGCACGGACGGCACGACTCGATGCGTATACCACAGACACAGAGTACATGATTGTGTATACAAATAAGTAAGTTCTACTTCTCCACAACTTCCATTACGGTTTTTTTCTCATTTAATGACACTGGTGAAACTTAATCGACGCAACACTGATGAATTATTAGGTAGGTAATTAGGTACTCAATCGTATTCCTCTTTGTTAGCAAAGCAAAGCATAGACTCACGATAGACCAGACAGACTAGGGATACGAAAAACATATCGATACTTTTTAAAATCGAGTATTTTTCCATTAGATACCGATACTTTTGTACTCGATACTTTTACTCCATTCCATGAGTAGGTACTTTTTACAGGTATCTTATCGAATAAATATTACATGTTACCTACTTAAAACTTATTTTATGTGACGTGGCTCATGTTTATGGCATACCATCTAATTCTATTATTTCGAACCTTCTAAAATATATATTGATTTATTTCGATACCAATACGAAAGGTGTCGCTACTTTCTATTCGTTACCGTGTCGACATGTTTGCTAGTTTAGCGATGAGACGGCGGCGCTGCTAAAGGGAGGATCCTCCGACCGAGCGAGGTGTGATGCTCGGCCAGGGCCGAAGCCCCCGACAGATGTTGTCGGGATGTTGTATATATTCTCCGAGTTGGAGAAACTTCGCTTGCACGATTCAGAAATCGGTGGCGCAATCTGTCTTGTTGTATGCAGTACTATTCGCTTCTTCTTCGCGTCGCTGTACCACATGTGGCGTCATCTTGTGTCGAGTCGCCACACTAGTACTAGGGACACAAAAAAAGGACCGATATTTTCCTTTCGATACCGATACTTTCGTACTCTATACTTTGAATTCGTTACTTTTACTCAATGATTACTTTTTGGCAGGTATCATAATAAATAAGTCATAGAAAAAAAAACTTAATGACGGACGTATTAATTTTTTGAAAAATATACAACTTATGTCACTCCCACAACTAAGACAACACGTGTAATGAACCCAAATCCATGAAACCGTTTAGGCTAAAGGCCGTACCAAAGGCATGGGCAAACATACTTACATACATCCTCATCATCAGCCGGAAGACGTCCACTGCTGAATATGGGCCTCCCCCTTAGAACGCCACAATGAACGACAATTGGCTATTTGCATCCTCTGGTTACCTGTGATGCGCACAATGTCGTCTTTCATCCTAGTGGGAGGCCTGACTACGCTACGTCTGTTGGTTTGTGGTCGCCACTCGAGAACTTTTCTTCCCAAACACCGAGCATAGCTCACTCTATTGCTCATTGTGTGACTCAGAGCTTCTCTAAAAGGCCAGTAATTAAGGACCACGTGTCAGTACCATATGTCATCACTGGCAGCACACACTGGTTAAAAGCCTTCGTCTTCGGGCACTGAGGTACTTTCGGACTAAAAGGTTTCGCGTAATTTCCCGAACGCTGCCCATCCGAGTTGGATTCATTCTTACATGCATACACCCTAAAAACATAGCCCACCAACAAAAAAATATTGATGTATAAAAAATATTGATTGTTCGTGGCGATATTTAATATTTCGATATATAGATACTTAGATATAAAATATCAAGTATCGAAATCGTATCAAAAACTATATTTATACTCGATTATGATATTTATGTCCTTAAAAATCGGTAAAAAAAATTATGGCACCCACTCACGGCAAAAATCCTTGTCCTTCAGAATCGCGCCGCCGCCGGTGCCGTCCGCGATACGTATTGTTAGATCCTCCAGACCCAATGTTGGCCCTATTGGACCATGACTACTATATATCGAATCTGATAATGTTATACAAAAATATCGATACTATTTAAAGCGATTTGGCCATACTGACTGATATCCCTATTCTATTACATTCTACATCTCTATGACCGACGAAATAACCATAGATAAATAAATGTAATGCAATGGAAGTACAATAACCATACTTTTTTTAATTAGAATAAATTTCACAGTTTTTAGATAAAATCCAGGATACTTAATATCGTAAAAAAATATGAAAATAATTTCTATAATATTTTGGTTTTGCGGCAAGAGACTTTCTAAGGCATAAAAAGTCATTCGCCTTTATGACTATAAAATTACTGTAATAAATAAAAATTTATAGACATTTGAGATGGCATATTAAAAACACCCTATAGAGCTTAGTACCTCGCAGTCAAGAAGTTCATATTATCGCAAATCACTGCTTGTAGTCATTTCAGAACCTACTTAGTATTTTTTTTTATTCAACCTAGTGACGAGTAAAGCGAGACCTTTCGCCTGATGGTAAGCGACACTCCTGCCTATAGACAGCTGCATTGCACTGCCGCTCGTTAGCCGAGACATTAGTTATTATGGCGCAAGTGGTGCAGCTGTAATGGCCAACAGCGTCTATTATTCCCAAAAAAAAAAAGTACTGCAACTGGTGAAATTACTGGGCACAAAAGACTAAGGCTCAAGTGCACCGACATTTAAAAGCCCGTTATCTAATTTTCAGAATTGATTATCTATTTAACTACTTAACAGCCCTTAACGGTAACCGGGGGTGTCTAGCTAGGTTAAGATAATGGACTGTTAAGGGTAAATAACCGGAGTTATGGTGGTGGTGAAAAATAGATAATCGATTCTGAAAAATAGCTAACGGACGTTTAAATGTCGGTGCACTTGGCCCTTAGTCTTTTGTGCCCAGTAATTTCACCAGATGCAGTGTTTTTTTTTTGGGAATGATAGACGCTGTTGGCCGCAGATGGCTATTACAGCTTCACCGGACAATAGGAGGCGAGCGCTTAAAGCACTCGAGTAGCGACGAGCTCAAGGGCACCTCAGGGAGGCACGGCCTCGGCTTGGGCTGTCGCTTAAGAGAGGGCTGAATTTACCACCGGTTCACAACGCGCCCCCACTGAGAAGAACCGAGTTGCAGTGCCTTTCACACCGGAACACAGGAATGTTTAGATACACACTGCTGCTTGGAGGCAGAATATCTGACACTGCGGTGATACCTACTTAGACGATCCCTTGCACAAGGAACCTACCAGTCCTAGTAAAGACAATACCCTGGTTTTCTTTACAAGATCAAAACAATAAATGTATGAACGCAGGCGTGATGGCTGACCGATGGCCAGCCAAAGACAGCTCCATTTTTGATCTAGTGATGAAAAACAAAATACCTATAGTTAGTATGGACTAATTCCTGTTTATTTTGCTTACCCTCGTAAGTCTGTACAAACATTGTTTTAGAAGTTCAGCGTTTAAATAAGGGTTAAGTATATTGTTTCTGGCCATAAATCATAATTGAAGCATAACAGTTTTGTCGAATCATCATCATTAGGTGCATTAGTTATACTGCGCACTATTTCACAACATACATTGTAACGGTTTGATTCCCATTCTAAACTTTGTAACATAAAAGGTGTGTGGAAATAGCGAAGGTCGCCTTGCGTATTGTATTGTACCCAAATAGTTAAATTTTATAAATATCCACAAAATGTGTATACCTCAACCCGACTCGCTTAGAATGCCTAGCTAGTTAGACCCATTTTTATAGAATCTATACATAATACGGAATCGAATATTATTGTGCAATCATTACATTTTACAATAAACTCGTAATGTATGCAGGTAGATCAGTAGGTAAAATGTACAAAAATCTAAATTAAATTAATATGATAACAAACCTCAATTTACATAATAACTAAATATTTACAGTTTATTTTACAAATAATTAAGTATATTAAAAATATTTAAATTAAAGTAAAAAAACTTCCTGTACGTTGTCGCCGCACTGGAAGGGAACCTAAAATACAGGTGGCGTTTCCCTTTTGTATGTCCAATTGTCCAAGCATATACCACTGCTTATACGTTGGCAGAAAAAGCTGCCAGCCCGACAGCCGACGGTCCACTGAAACTTCGATAAGTTTGAATAAACTTTTACCAAACCGTACGTCTCTGAGACCAAGGCAAACAAAAAAAAACAACATAATAAATCAATTAATTACTGTGTACCATCATAAGTACCTGCTAAGTAATAAATTGAATTGAGAAATGCGATTGTCATACCCATCTTGGATATCTAATTTAATAAAAAGTGGTCGCGAGATGTGGTTCCAAGGCGGTTCCATTTGCGACTAAAAAGTTGCACATGTCGTGAATACTACTATGGAATAATTCAAACGGGTCGGTTTCATGTTGCCATATAGGGAGTAAGCTATAGGGCCACCATAACATTCAATGTCAAAAGAGAAATCTCTGAAACACTCATCCTGAATCGCTCAGTCCTGAATTTTTATGCGTCTGAGTGACGAGACACGAGACGAACAGAAAAATTGGTTTGTGGGCAGAAAAATTGGTGTCAGCATAATTGCCTGATGGTAGGCGACACGTCTGCCTATAGACCGTTAAGTCACTTCAGCCCAGCAACTTTTACAGCTAGTGGAACAATGACATCAGGATTTTTTTATTTTGCGACGCTGCGGTGGATGGACGTTTATGCCCTGAACAATAAATTACACAAAGGCCTAGTAATTATTTTTATTGATTGTAAAAATCAAACAATTTAAAAAAAAACTTCGTTTTGTGTAAGTACTTTTTGTCGTATGGTTAGTGGCTAAGTTGGTTAAGCTACCCTTAGGCTTTGCCTAACGACTGCTGTCTAAATAACAATGAAGTCGATTAAAAACCGTTATCGACTTTCTACGTGTTCTCCGAAGCACAGAGACGCTAAGTTCAGATGACCCCGAACCAGGGGTTCCAACACTTTTTTACGTCACGGCCCCCTGGACCAGAGCTGAAATTTTCACGCCCCCCTTTCACTTTCTACCCAACTTACGAATTTCTGGAAGCGCCAATCGTCCCACCCTTCGATCTCGCAAATGTGTAGAAGATCGCTTATGAGCTGTAATTATCAACAATCATAGAAAGATTTTTATCTAACCAATTATATCTACAAGTCCAAAAAATATGTATCCAGTCAAATGTTGTCTGGTTACCCTAACCGTAGAGTTCTCCGCACATAGTATCAACTGAATGGTTTAAGGACCGTTCACCTCGGACTTGTTGCTTGCAGTGCGTACGACCCAAGTGGCTCCTAATAACTCCACTGTTACCAGGGCGGCGTTAACGCAAATTGCTTAACAGCTTTTAAATAGATTGTAAAATTAGTTACATCCTCGTGGAAGCATTTGCAGCGTTTCCTTTAATTAAGTTAGATAAGTGTAAAAGTAAGTCCTTTTTAGAGTAGGTACTTAAGGAAGTTCTTCAATTCTACCGATACCAAATTCTGCTAAAATTAGTTTTAAAAAAGATCTGAAGAATTAAGAATACTATAAAAATTATAAAGTACAAACAATGTTTTTTTTTTTGGGCAGCGTTTTAGCAATTACTTTACTTTTTGATGTCCTAATACTTACTAATCTTATTAATAAGTATGCTTGTTTTTTTGCTACAGGAGTGGGCTGTATATTCCCGTTTCTGCCACTGCATATGCTGTCAGTGGGACTAGACAACGGAGAAGCCCGCCTCATATCGGCAGTAGCACCGTGCATTGCGCTACTCGGCCCGGCCGTATTTGGCCCTCTCATTGATAAGTTAGTATTATGGTAATCGTCTATTACAATAGATAATACGTACACCGTAAACGGCATACGCAAGGTTCGCTGCCCGATAAACTTCAACTGTTGTTTCTTGCTAGTTGTCGAGAGTCTTTTGTTTAATAAATTAAATTGGATCGATTGTGTGTCAACAACTCAATACTACTTGGCTCTACTTAGAGCCCATTTCGAGTCATTGTTCATCTTGCTTTATTTGCGTGGGCCGTGTATTATGCTGATTATATGTGTATATATGTAGCATATATCTATGTGCATGTTATATTTAGAATACAACTAGACATTATCATTATTTATAGGTAGGTACTCTACTTTTAAATGCTAGACGCCTACATTGATATATATCCATTGTAAGGCTGCTTTTTGTTATGAGCGTAGAATACTCTTATGTGAACACATGTAAAAAGACTATGTTAATAAATAATTAATAACAAAAAAAACTTTAGTAAACATTTTTAGGTCTTTCCTAATCTATACTTATAATAAAACTGTAACAGGTCCAATTCTGTACATTGAAGATATTTTGAAAATTATATTTGGAGGGCATTCTATAACCGATACTGAGGCCGAAAATGAAATTTTTTTAATTTTTGTCTGTCTGTCTGTCTGTCTGTCTGTCTGTCTGTATCTCGGCTGAGCATCACGCCGAAACTACTGGATGGATTGAAACGAAACTTGGCATGATTTGAGATCTTACTACGAGGTAGGACATAGGATACTTTTTATCCCGTAATCTAGCACGGTTCTTTTGGGAGAGGGGATTAAAGTCAAAATGGGTACTTGGTTATACGCTTGGTCCGATTTTATCATTTTTTCTTTATAATTATAATAAATATTTGTAAGGGGACACTCATAGACAGTTAACAATGTTAGAAATCGATCAGGTTAAGCAACGTTAGGTAAGGTCATTAAATAGATGGGTGACCGTTTAACGCCATTTGAACTAAACGTTTCCGTGCTTCGGAGGGCAAGTACAAAGTGGGTCCAAGTTTTTAACCGACTTTAAAAAAGGAGGTTTTGTATTCTATGCGAATGTATATTATTGAAAGTTTAGTAAACGTAAACACAGCGCGGGCGGAGCTGCGTGGGTCAGCTAGTTATATATATATATAGGATGCGACAGCCTTGTAATTTTTAAATATCTTTCTATCCTTATCGCATGATCTTTATGAGCAATGATTCAGTGTCTGAAAATACATATGACCAAGATATAGACTATCTTCAT
This sequence comes from Furcula furcula, assembly GCA_911728495.1. Classification (NCBI taxonomy): domain Eukaryota; kingdom Metazoa; phylum Arthropoda; class Insecta; order Lepidoptera; family Notodontidae; genus Furcula; species Furcula furcula. The sequence goes on along the minus strand of OU452249.1, from coordinate 15,844,313 downwards.
AATTAACAGAATAAATTACGTCTCCAGATTATCTGTAGGACGAGGGTCTACCGGCGGCAGCTCCAGTCCGAGTGGGTCTGGGCGCCTGCTGCGCGTCGTCACAGCCATCTGCCTGATCCTCAGCGCTGTGTTCTATACGTTACTACTCGCCGTGCCTTATACGGAGCGACATGAGGTACTTATTATACAAACTAAAGTTTATATGCGTATAATCTTCTACGGCCTTTTACGTCTACGACTGAAGACAACGTCGCCTTGCTTGCTCTGGGCAAAGGGAGTTTCGCTTAACCGTTTTCTTTTGAAATAAGCAATGCCTTTGTACTATCCTATCTTATATTTCTTCTTTCCTTTTATGTTATTGTGTGTACATGTACATATACCTAAGTATTATAAAATAAATAAATAACAATTAAACCCTTAGCTACATCAAAACTAATCACCAGAGAGTATCTCATCATCAACATCCGCTTATTTTTATGGTAGTTAGTAGACAGATATAATTTAGGTACACTGATAGACGAGTAACTATTTAGTTGGATTAGTCGTTGAAGATTTATTTGTCCTCATTTCTAACGATGCCAAATTATCAACTGCAAGACTATATATTAAACTGCTGTGTCATAACGTCGTCACCGTTTAAATTATTAATTTTGTTGTTCACATGATCAGCAGTGCTGTTCACTTAAGTAATTAATTTAATCCTGACGCAGCGTCGAACTAATGTTCGTAACGCTATGTCAGCGTTGTATATTTCACATACTTGGAGCTGCAGACTCTAAAATAAAATCGTATGAAATAAAGACGTAAAATATTGCGATTGTGTAGTTACACATTATACTCATATATTCCAAGCTTTTTGCTTTCTCTGACTTTATATACTTTGGTTTGCTTTAACGTTAATCTAATCGATGTATTCAAATAATCTTTTTTCATAGCGTCAAACTTATCACTAATGCTAGGTACGCCTTTTAATAGTAATTTTGCATCACAGGCTCGTCGACCTCAAGTTCTGTTCATGTGCGATGAAGACAGCGCGTACGTTATGCAAGAGGTCTGCAAAGAAGACATGCGATGCAACCGGTGGTCGGGAGAAAAGGTTGGTAGTACCAACCATTATAACTATTTATATACAGCTTGTTTCAGAAAATGGATATAATATACCGGTAGGTAATGGCATATAGTCTTAATCCCACCCGAAAATTAATAAATATGTTATTTATCAGTCGCTGCTAACATACAACGAATGACCGTGACTCTTGACACTAATACTTTAAACACGATTAACGCTTTTAATTATTGTATACACGGAAAACCCATTAATCAAAGGCGAGACGAGAATAATAATGATAATCGTAAAATTGTACCTAGTCTACAAGTTAAAAAGTTTTCAGAAGTCTCGAAGTTTTTGAGTAAATTGAAATGAAACTAATTTTACGGATTATATCACCAACTACCAAGGATGATTCGTGAGGCTATTGAAATTAAAAAGCATCTAAATTTCAATAGAGAAGATGGCTGGGTGCTACCACCAGCTTGGGATCCCGTGATAAACATAGTCTAATCCAAAGACAAGCATTCCACTGCAAGACCTCAAGATACTGTAAGCTCTTTCTGCGTAGATCGGACTAACAATAATAATTAGAAGACCTGAGGGTACCCTAAGACAACTATGACATATGGACAGCTACCACCTCAGTCCGCCCGTGACATCGGTAGATCAGTTAATCTGTGCCCGTGACCATGAATGCTGTAAAGTATTCGAAACGTCGGGAAATCAAAATCAAAAATAAACCGCGATATAATCCGTAAAATTAGTTTCATTTCAATGTGTAATATTCGCGTAAATATCAGAAATCATTTTTTGAGTAAATTTTCAATAATTTTGTCTTTTATTTACGCGAATACTATATACTTACTTAGAGTAGGTAATAAAACTATTCTTCAATTTTCAATTCTTCTCTTCTTCCTTTGTCGAAATAAAATACTATCTACTGGGCAATAGCTCAGATTTTACAATGTCAAGATCTGTTAATTGTAAACTAGGACTGATGGACTAGTATGTGCCAGTCGAATAAAATTTAATCGTTTCGCCATTCATAAGGCTCTTTGCATGCACCACCATACTACTTTTCATACGGTTTACCTACATTTATTTGAGGCCGTAAATCAAAATTAAATTAACTACCATTTAGTATATGCTGTCGGGGCCATCTGGTATAGTCAAAAGTCAAGTCAAAAATATTTACTTACTTATTTCAAATAGGCTAGCACTTTTGAATGGTCAATTTTTTAAAAACTTCCACCGGATCACATCGTGGCCTCAACTGAGAAGATCCGGCAATAAACTCAGCAGGCCTGTCATTTTTTTAAATGACAGGTTGAATTAAAATTAGCGATAGTGTGTCCTGCCGTTCGAAACATAAAGCAAGGGAGAAAAGAAGAAAACAATAAATTACGACAAAAATTACAACAAACTAAAAGGCCAAAGGTTTGTAATCGGACAAGTCCCCCCAAGCAGCACCCGCGCACGAGTTGATTAGAGCAGCAGCCATCACTCCCCTCAACCATATTAGAGGGAAGGGGGTGACACACACATAAAGTGCCTAAAATTTTCTTATTGTATTCTTAGACAGGAGTGCTGGCGGTTAGCTCGTGCGAATACGGATGCGCGGACGACAACATGACGTGGGTGCGGGAACCGTTCCGAACCACAACCACGACCACGACGCTCAGGCCCATGTACGACGTCGACGTGGAAAATGACACAGTACGTACTTATCAGTTTCTAGATGGTAGATCAAATAATAATAATACCAGCCCTAGTTTATATCCCACTGTTGAGCACGGGCCTCCCCTTCCTTATGATGAGGGCTTAGGCCATAGTCCACCAGGATGGCCAAGGGCGCGTTGGCGGACTTCACACGTCATTCGAAAGCTAGTTAGACTTTCTCAGACATGCAGGTTTCCTCACGATGTTTTCCTTCACCGAATGCTAGTTCTAACCATCGCACAAAGACGATTCGCAATAATAAAGTAAGAAATCAGAGGTGCGAGACGGGGTTTGAACCTGCGCACCTTGCTTCCAAGGCAAGCGCTCGCCCACTGCTATTGTATCACTGCTATTGTATGATAGATCAAGCAGCACTGTATTATATTGCTGCGTCCCGGCGTGAAGGGCACTGTAGCTGGTAAAATTGTCGGATTACAATATGGGTGACAAGTGTTGCTTACCATCAGGTGAACGTCTACTACTTGTCTCGTCCCAGCGACGTGTACCTACACAGTTTTATGATTTCAGGGTAGCCAAACAATAAGCTCTCTACCTATGACGCTTTTATTGTTTTTCCTCGCATATCCTTAACGAGTTACAGATCATACGATGAAATTTACAGTTTACAGATCTTAATTTCCGTTTAAAAACGAAACTTTAATAGTGCGATAATTATTTTATATTAGACTAGCTGACCCGCGCAGCTCCGCCCGCGCTTTAATTACATTTTGCTCCCCTTTTCTCCCTACTCCCTTGATTTATCTCTCTCTCTCTTATAATAAAAATCTAATTCTATGCTATTTCTCTACCCTCCCGCTTCGGTCTCCGTCACACTTCCCCTCTTCCTCTGCCCGTTGTCCTCTCTGAACCCTCTCCCTCCTCTCTCTTCTCCCAACTTGCTCCCTCTCACTCCCCCCCCTTACTCCTCCGATCACTCACTCCATCACCCTCCCCTCTCCCTCTCTTGCACCCTCCTCTCGTTCTATATATCCTCGTCAATCATGGTATCAGCGGCATAAAATATAATTTATAACCTATTGTCAGACCTACCCGCAAAATTTCATACATATCGGTTCACCCGACTCTCGTGCACGTAACTCAGAGGTTCTCAGATTTTGTTGTGCAAGGCGTTGCGAACGTTCGACACTCGACTCTCGTGCGCGTACCTGAGAGTTTCTCTGATTTTGTTCAGCAAGGCGTTGTGAACGTTCAGGTGAAGATTCTCCCATACGACGTATTCTTGCTGCCCGTGCTTGAGAACTATGTTTAGAAAGTTGAGACCTGGCTCTCTTAGGCATTTTCAAATGTTTCAGAAAATGCTAACAGCGTGTAATATTCTAGCGCTGAAAAGAACTGTTGTTTAGCCCTGAAAAGAACTGTTGTTTAGCCCTGAAAAGAACTGTTGGTTAGCCCTGAAAAGAACTGTTGGTTAGCTCTGAGAAGAAGTTTTGCGTAGGTGTAGTTTTAAGAAAGAAATCTAAAAAAAATCGAGAGGGAGCCGACCTCGCGTCTGAGCCGCGCGGGTACCTTACTCATAGATCTAAACTCCCTCCCGCATGCGCACCCCCGCCTTGGTGACGCTCACTTCGCAACGGGCCGTGCAGCAGAAATCGTAATATTTTAATTTCGCCATAACTTCAAAACCAAATGTCCAATTTTAATCATTCAAAGCCCAAATATTATCTACATAAACTGTACTTAATGATGAAATAATTTATTTTGATAAGGATTATTAGCATGAGTAAAATAAATGCGTTTAAATGTAGTCCAAACAAAATTCAAGATTTTTAAATAAAAAAATGATTGTTGGGCCTCGACATAGATAGTGTGCCGCGGACTTTTTTGTAGATATTTATAAGATCTACAATTAATTAGAACATTTTATGGCTCTATCTTTTATAGTTTAGGCAGAGTACGCAAAATAAGTAACTTTTCTGGTTGATTTTTTACACCAAAACCCAAATATCTTACGGAACCCTATTTTTTTCCAAAATAAAATTTAGCCTATGTTACTCGTGGATAATGTAGCTTTCGAATGGTGAAAGAATTTTTAAAAACGGTCCAGTAATTTTTGAGCCTATTCATTACAACCAAACAAACAAAGTTTTCCTCTTTATAATATTAGTGTAGATAAGTACAATCCAGAGAAGTCCGACCAACTTTTTGGGTACCTATTAAAAATTAAGACTCATTTTGCTCGCTATTCGCTAATACCAGACCATAACGTGCCATGTGCATATACTGCGTCTATGCATAAACTATTATCGCGATCTCTCTATTACCTACCTATCGTGACTGACCTACTTTGTATGGAAATTCTAATGAACAGATTGTTTTTCAAACAACGATTCTTACTAAGCATCTCGTTTCGCAACGCTGTAAGTAAGGGATTAGTCCTATCAGTGTGCCTTCTGTAAATCAGGATCTACTGTTTTTATCAGTAAAAAACATCGTTATAGTATACCGATGCTAAAAGCATTAAAAGCACTAATATTTGACTTTGAATAGTCCTGTCAGGTGCATAAATGCAGGTGGGAATCATAGGCTGAGTTGATGATGATAATAATAAGATAATTTTATATTCTCGGTTAACTATGACAACCAACGTAACTTAATTCGACCCATTACGCACTACTAGCCCTTTACTCTTTGTCGTTTACGTTTTGAAGATACACACCGATTGCGCAGCTTACAGCTATAGGTATATGTAATCATTCAGTGTAGTATACACTTCTCGGATGATTCAGCCTACGTATTGCAAAACGAGTGCATCACAGGAGTATCTTACAGTAATACATATTTACTTTCGCAAAAAGAAAGGCAAGGTACTTATATCATTTGGCTCAACATCACAAATAAGACTGCTAACTTAAACTCTCCTCAAACAGACTGTTGAGCCGGTGACGGAGGAATACGAAGTGCATCGCGCACCGTTCGAATTAAACCCGCCGCATTTGTGTTACAACGGGCAATGCCTGGTGTACATGCAGCACGTGCCCAGGCTTCGGGTACCACTGTCACTCATAGCACCAGAGTTGCCTGAAGACAACTCTACTGGGGACTCGGATTGGTGCACTTACCGAACTGGTATGCATAGCTTTAAATTATTTTCTCCCAAAGCTATCACGGATAATCATCATCATCGGCAGCTGAAAAACGTCCACTGCTGAACAAATGTCTCTCCCTTATAAGGGTGGGGTTGGGGAGTATAAGTGGTAGGTAATGTAATAAAAATACGCTGTTGCTCGTTTTCTTGTTTTCACTTAGTCGACTCTTACGGACACCCAACAGGAGATGGGAGGGTGTTATTCTTACCGTGGGGTGTCCCCACCGATAATAAGATTTTTACGTAATAGTGTAGATACCCACATACGTATACTCAAAAACATAACACTGAACACACAACCCAGAAATCAGAATTTCTTTAGAAATAAGCTGTGTCTTCGTACTATTCTTTCCTATATTTCCGTTTTCCTGTAATGTTATTGTGTGTACAAAAATTAAAAAATATATACAAATACAATAAATTTTATACCAGTACCTCGAGAAAGTCTTCTTCTTCTTGTGTCCACTGTTAGTATTGATGTGTAGGTACTAAGCGTTTCAACTAAGAATGTGGCCGCCATGATTATCGCGACTGCGGAACTTCACTCGTTTTTTACGATTTTTGTACCGGCAGCAGAGTAAACACAAAATGAAATATTCGCTCCGGTTTTGATAATTTATTGTATAATGTCTTATTTTGCTATCTATTTTTGTTAAAACATCATTTTTAGTAATTTTATATTTGAAATGGCAAGATGGCGGCCACATTTTTAGTTGAAACGCATAGTATGTATTAGTACTAGATAGCTAACCGTATGGGGTTAGGCTGCGCGATAGCGTACAAAAGCAGTGCAATAAAGGTCTTATTGAGTAACATCGATGTTTCGCTTCAAATAATCTCAATGAGACCTTGCCCGCCCAGGTACTTTGTACTCGAGAAAGTATGAACATTTTAAGCAATCATCAATTTCAGCTGGTCCATCGAAGTGTCTTGTGCCTCCGGAACGTCTCGCAGAGATATCTCAGGACAGTTACTGCCGGCCAGCCGTACGATGCCTGGTCCTCGACCCTTACGATGAACCCGACGGCGTGTTGGCAGACGCCGAATGCAGACTCGTCATTGGTGACCCGAGCTCTACGTTTTGGAGTTATCTAATAATCAGGTCGGTAATACTCGCAACTTTTATTCAAGTTTAAGTAATAATTTATGAAAATGTAACGTAAAGAAAGACGCTGCTGCCCGTCTTCTTGTTTTCCCTCTAGTCGCCTCGTACGGCACCCAACTGAAGTATGGGCGGCTGGTGCTGTTTTTACTCGGACACCTTGCCTGAATTGGCAGAGTTAGACGTACCTATATTATGAATATTAAATAGGATAAAAGGTTTCTAAACTAAAAATGATTCTGTCATTGACAAGAATTGCGGTTGGTTATTTTTAGGTTATCTTTTGTTATTAAAATAAAAAAACCTGTGTTATTTACTGTTTCTGCTGTTTTTTGCTTGTGGTATTAAGCATCTAGTAAAAGTGTAATCGTAAGTACCCTTTTGCACTCATTTCCTCATGGAAATGAGTGCAGACGATCCCCCTGATGGGGGTGGAGGCCTCCCTCCAGATATTGACATGGAGTGTACATTAAGACAAGGCTCCAAAAGGCCGGCTGAGTCTGACAGGGCAGCTGAAGTAAAAAAAATTAGATCCCCTGCTGACTCAATTCAATCCACTTACACCAAACCTGGTTACGAAAATGGATCCAAACTTGAATACAGTAATTCCGACAAGGCCCCTTTTGTAGTTTATGTTTCGCGTACAGAGTCTGATCCCGCATCTGGTGTCTCGCTAAAACTTCTAAAGTTTGCTCAGTTTATTCATAAAAACAAGGTTGCCGGTATATCCGCGGGTGGTATTAAATCCGTGGGAAGAAATAAAGTTTCAATTGAGTTTAAAAGCGCTGGTGAAGCTAACATGTTCTTGTCAAATGATATTCTCTTCGGTGGTTACTCGGCATATATACCAAAGTTTCTTATATCCCGCATGGGCGTTGTTAGAGACATCCCCACTGAGTGGTCACTAGAAGACTTAGTAGCAGGTATCGAAACCCCCATAAACTGTGGTGAAGTCATAAAGGCTAGACGACTTAATATTAAATCTAAAAAAGATGGCAGTGTCACATGGATTCCCTCAACCACAGTGATGTTAACATTTTTAGGTCAGACTCTTCCAGAGAGAGTCTACTGTTACAATAGTTCGTTGCCGGTTTCTGTATACCATCTGCCGACCATCATTTGTTATAACTGCTGTCGTTTCGGTCATACTAAATCACAGTGTAGATCGAAGCCCCGTTGCTACCGCTGTTCTCAACCCCATCCCGGCGACAGTTGTCTAGTCCCTGATGAATCATCCTCATGTTTACTTTGCCGTGGAGGGAGTCATAAAGCCATAGACTCCAAATGCCCTGAGCACGCGAGACAAAAATCAATCAAGATCGTGATGTCACAGGAAAATTTAAGTTATAGAGAAGCATCTACGAGATTCCCGCCCATTCATAAAGTATCCTTTGCGGATGCTGCAGCCCGCCCTAGATACTCCCAATCCATCCCGCTCTCCCAACCTACCCAATATGTAACCTCTCCACCTTCCCCATCGCCTTCCGATTACTTCTTACCCTCCTCGCATTCTACCCCTGTCAAACAGTCATACAAGAAAACTGTGTTTTTGTCTCCCAAGCCCAAACCAGAACTGGGTAAGTCCTACGATGTTGGGGCCCATCAATCTATAATAAAGTCACCTAAATCTTCTCAACCTAATGGTTGTGCCATCCCCGAGCATACTGATACCACACCTCTCCCCACACCCAATGATAACTTAATTGAGCTACTCACATGTAGCCTAATTAATATAATTATGAAATTCAGTGACTCGTTACCGTACAATGTTGTTACATTAGTTCAGCAACTCCTTCAATCTCTTGTCGATAAAAATGGATCACAAAATCCTTCAATGGAACTGTAGGAGCATTCGTCAGAAAAAACATGAGCTTATTTACCTTCTAAACCGATATAAACCAGCAGTCCTTGCCGTATCGGAGACATGGCTTACGCCTGGATCCCTGTTTAGGGTTCCGGGCTTCTCGTGTCTCCGGGACGACCGGGACGATGGTAGGGCGGGATGCGCCCTGTTGGTTGATAGATCATTATCCTTTTCCCAAATCCCCGTCCCTTCGCACGATTCTGGCCTGCACATTGTGGCTGCTAGGGTCCTTAACATTTCATTTATTTCAATTTATATTCCCCATCCTAATCAAACTATCTTCGCAGAGCTTAACTCTATCCTAACCAATATTCCTGGCCCTATCATAATGTTGGGTGACTTTAACTGTCGACATTCATTATGGGGCTCTCATGTTAATGATCCCTCTTCCTCTTTCTTATTAGATATCTTAGAAGATATCAATCTCTGCATTCTGAATGATGGTTCCGCTACGCGTAGATCTTCCCCTTCCCAAAACTCAAGTGTCCCTGATCTGTCAATTGCCTCTCCATCTCTTGTCACTACTCTATCCTGGTCTGTCCTATCCAGCACTTTTGGCAGTGATCACTTCCCTATCCTTATTCAATTTCTACAATCTACACATTCCCCACCAACTCCTAATCCCATATTAAAATATAGACTGTCGCAAGCGGACTGGGGTAAATTCGCCTGCACTCTTGACGAGGAGATCAAAGATCTTCCTCCTGTCAATGATTCCAACTATCTATTTTTATATGATCAGTTTGTAGCATGTATCCTTCGCGCTGCGGACAAATGTATCCCTCTCAAAACTACTAATAGGAAGACAATCGCTTCTCCACCTTGGTGGGACTCGGAATGCACGCAAAGCGTACATGAGCGTAAGGAAGCAGAAGGAAAATATGCAGCAAGCACAAACTGGGAAAATTATCTAAACTTGAAAAAATCCTCAGCTCGCACTTGTAGGTTTCTTGCTAAAAAGAAGCGTATAGGTTGGCAAAATTTCTGTAAATCCCTCTCCCCTCGTACTTCTCCTTCCGTTATTTGGAGAAAAATTAGAGCGTTTCGTAGATCCTGTATAGATACAAACGTTTCTTCCAATGACCCTGATACTTGGATAGAGGACTTTAGTAACAAACTAGCCCCCCCTTTTGTTCCGAACCACGACTCCTTCCCTACCCTTGATCCCGCTCCTTCTAGTTCAGCTGACAGTATGAATGATGTATTTTCCTTCTCTGAGCTTCATTGTGCACTTGATAAATTGCAAGATTCCACACCAGGCGTGGATGGAATTCCTTATTCCTTCATTCGTAAATCTTCTCACTTTAGCCAGCTATTTCTCCTAAATATTCTTAATGCTGTATTTCTCTCCGCCAATATACCAGAAGCTTGGAAATCTCAAATTATTATTCCCATTTTAAAACCCGGCAAAAATCCAAATCATGCATCTTCCTACAGACCAATTGCCTTATCCTCTGTTTTGGCTAAAATAATGGAAACTCTTATTAAAAACCGTCTAGAGTGGATTTTGGAGAATAAGGGATTACTATCCGATAGTCAATTTGGTTTCAGAAGAGGTAAGGGTACTTTGGATAGCCTTAGTATACTTACCTCTGAAATCCGCCTTGCATTCTCTTCCAATGAAAATGTTATTGGTGCTTTCCTGGATATCTCGTCTGCATATGATAATGTTCTGCTTCCTCTTCTCAGGCAGAAAATGCTCCAGCTGAGAATCCCTGTGAGGTTGATTAATGTCATATGTAACTTGCTTTTGTGCCGTTCTATATCTATCCGTCATCAAAATCGCCTTCTTCCTCCACGCCTGGTCTGGAAGGGACTTCCTCAGGGCTCGGTCCTTAGTCCTCTCCTTTATAATATTTACACTGTTGATCTGGACACGTCAGTGAACTGCTTCTGCAAGATCCTGCAATATGCAGATGATATTGCTCTCTATGCCAAATCCACTTCCTTTTCCGATGCCACATCCCGCCTAAACTCTGCGCTATTTTACCTAAACCAGTGGTTAGATGATCACGGACTTAGTCTGTCTGCTGAAAAATCGAATGCTGTAATCTTTTCCAGAAAACGCAATGTCAGATCACATTATCTGTGAATGAAGAACCTATCGCTATCCAAGATAAGACTAAATTTTTAGGTATGATTTTGGACTCGAAACTGACCGGACTTCATCATCTGAACTACATAATTAAAAAATGTGAGAATAGTGTAAATATCATGCGTGCTCTTTCAGGCGTTCGCTGGGGCTCACATCCTATAACTCAAAAACTTTTGTACAATGCTACCGTATTGAGCCATTTTGACTATGGAAGTTTTCTTTTAGAGCCCTGCAATAAAATTGCTATTGCCAGATTGGATAGAATCCAGTCAAAATGTCTACGCATTATCACAGGAGCAATGAAATGTTCACCCATTAATGCCCTGCAGGTCGAATGCCTGGAGCCTCCTTTATCTTTGCGTAGGCAATATTTGTCTGATAGGTTTTTATTTAATTTAGCTCAATTTAACTCTCATCCCATCGCTCCACTTCTTGATTCCCTCTCCCAGGCTGTGTCTACCTCGGACTACTGGAACCATAAAGACCCCCCAGCGCTTGTAACTAGTTTTCGTACTCTCAAAAATGTGCCGACTCCTGTCCACCAACAATATAGGCATCCGCTGTTTGAAACAGATTTTCCTTCTCTTATTTTCAAACCTGAAGTTGTTTTGAATATGGGTATTAACAAGTACTGCCCTGGAGCGAATCAAGCTTTCTCCAGTATTTTGGAAACTAACTGGTCTGGCTGGTTAACGATTTTTACTGATGCTTCCAAACTGACTGAAGGTACAAATGTCGGTGCAGCCATTTGGATCCCAAAATTCAAAATAATTTTGTCTTTTAAGTGCCCTTCAATTTGCTCAGTGTTCACAGGAGAAGCCATAGCTCTTCTGGAGGCGATCTTATATGTAGAGTCCCATAAGCTCAATAAAGCTTTAATACTATCTGACTCTCTAAGTTGCCTACAAGATATTCTCAAAGTCCCATTTAGATCACGAGATAATTGTCCTTTGATTCTTAAAATAAGAGAAGCTTTATATAGATGCCATTGTGCGAATATCGAAGTTGTCTTGGCCTGGATCCCTAGCCACTCAGGCATAGACGGAAACGAAACTGTCGATACTTGCGCTAAAGCCGCAGCTGAGTCTGGTTGCTCTACCCACAACTACTGTTTGGCTCGGGACCTTCGCTCACTCGTTAAGCCAGCTCTTTTAAAATCTTGGGATAATCATTGGCAATGCTCTCGACAAAATAAAGGTAAGTACTATGGTTCCATTCAACCCTCAATTCCGGTTAAACCTTGGTTTTATAAACATAAAAACATTAATAAACTGGCAACATCTATAATAATTAGACTTCGATTAGGATTTGTCTGCACGCCTGTTTTCCTGGCAAAGATTCGGATACGGGACCACTCTCTGTGCGAATGTGGACTGGCCGAGGGTTCCCTGGAACATATGTTTTTCTCGTGCCCTAGATTAAAGGTTCCACTGTATAATCTTTTGCCTGATGATATCCCCCGTCCCGTGAATATTCCTTATCTATTATCTTTGGCACATACTCACTTTATTAGAGTCCTTTATCAATTTATAAGTTTAAATAATATTAGACTTTAGCTCCAGCCTTGATTCCTTTTATATTAAAATTTGTTATAAATATTTCCCATGTAGAGTCATGGTACGAACATTGATGAACATCTTTACTGACTGACGGACAGACTTCACATTGGCGCCAATAACTAACATCACTAAACCTCAGGCAGTAATTGACTCTGACGGACGGATGTAGAACTTTTTGGTAGATTATATCCTGAAATCGCAGATTATTGATCCACAGACTCTATCTCTATTTTTAGCTTAGAAACTTTCTAATTAAATAATATAGATATATGTGAATAGAATACCCACCCAAGTGAAAACGGAAGAACAGCATAGATACAGATTATATCTTTAAAAAATATTTTACCGTTTAATCAATACTTTTACCGGTTAAGTACCATTATAACTTCGTTCTTTTACAAACTTGTCGTTGGCAGAATCATCGGTGAACGATGGGGGCCATAACTTAAAGTGGAAGTGGAAGTAAACTAAAAATTCCAATTTTGGTTTATCAAAGAATGCGTCCCTAAAATAGTGTATACTGTGGCGTCCACCATATATGAAATCGGTCTGACAATACAATTCTGTTTACCCCTGTATATACAATAATCATGACACATTAGCATTACCCTTGTGCTAGCATTGATTTAGTTGTTGACTCAACTCAATGCTTTTTAAAATAAATTATAATACAATATTCCCTTCCGGGAATGATAACTGCTCGGTTCTTATGCAAGATTTATGAGTTATGGGTATCTATCATATTTTATTAGTTGATGCGTACCTAAATGTATTTTGTTTCTAAAATTATAATCAGGACTTTAGGGTCCACTTTGGGACATATTCTTTTCATCGAGACAAGAGATACTCTAGGTCCTAGAGTCTCCTTCGGAGTCGCTGGACGTTTGGGGAGTGGGCCCTTAGAACGTCCATTGAGTACGGCAGCGACTCCGAGGAGGACGGCGGCGGGGTTGCGACCCCCGTCCCCGTGAGTACCGTGTATGCGCCCCCCGGCGGCGGGCTCAAAGGCAAGGCACTGAGGGGCCACTGGTGCAGATCCCTGGGATCCCCCCTCTCATGTGCCAATGCGACAGCCGCGGGGGGTTTTAGTGGGTAAGAATCCCACATACCCCGGTCGAGCCCCACAGTTCCCGGGGATCTTTGGAAGATTTCCCCCGCGTTAAAAAGTCCTAGAGTCTAATCTGTCTATATGAACCTAGGATGTGGGTCACCGAAGAGAACTCTATACTTAATTAGTACATATTTTTTACGGAGATTAGTTCAAATTCTTGGATATCCAACATCTAAGGTATAATTTAAAAGAAACGTAACCCCTATTCCCAAGACGCGTGAATAGGCCAATAACCATTGATTTGCAATGTATCAAGGAATTTCTCTTCTAGGATCTTAGCGGACATATGGCCAACAGCAGGTCTCGCCCTGTTGGGCGCTGCGTGTGTCATAGCGACGAGGGAGACCTCCCTAGGGCGGGGGGACGTCGGCAGGCAGCTGGCGTTCGGCACCATCGGCCTGGCGATCTTCCCCCCTCTAGCAGGGCTCGCCGCGGAACAGATGCCCGACACGCCGTACCTCGTGCCCTTCATACTACACGCAGTGTTCATGATTATCGGGGCTTTGATTCTACTTTTTGATAAGTAAGTAAACATAAACTAACGACAATTTGTTTATCTTAATAATAATTTATGAAAACTTACTTATAAGGTAATCAGTTGTCTAAGGTCACAATAGCACAGCAGGCTCTGCTTAATTTGGGATATGCACTGACCCAGGATAGTTTTGTATTTACCATTTTCTTAGAATATGTAACGATATTTACCGAACGTGATTATTGTGAATAATCTTGATTCCATTGATCCCATGATACATTCGTTGGAATTTATTGCTGGAGATGACAATCTATCGTGATTAGGTGTATTCGTCGTGAGTCACAAGATATTCTTAGCTATTTATGAATCCTCATGACGTAATAACTCATTAATTCATAATAGAATTGTTTTGCAAAGCAACTTCATAAGAAGTTGCCTACGTAAGCGAAGTATAAAAAAATCCCAACTTAAATGGTATTATTCTTATGACCTGCCTAAGGCATTAAATGTACTTGAACACTAACACATGTCCGACTTTAACCGTGTTGTTCGTAGGCACATATCCAACTCCAATCGTCTTGCTTATTCAGAGTGCTAAAAACCCTGTCTCGTAGACAGAATATAATACAGACATATACCAAGCGTGCCGCCGATAAGGACAGAAAAATAAGTACATACTAAATTTAGAGTTGCCACGTAAGGGAAATTTTACCCTTTGTGTAAAGCAATTATGGAGGTTGTTGTAAATAATATATTTTCATTCCTAACCAAAAATCACTTTTTTGACACAACATTTAGTTTTCTTACATTATATCGTCTTAATCTATGACAGTCTGCAAAAAGTACGAAAGTGATTGTAATAATAATGTCCTCCTAGCCGAAACGACCACAGCGGCCAATCTTTCACAAGATCAGCCATGTACGCAGGAGATATTATAGTGCACAAGTGCTTGCGTAGACACAAGTGCACTCTCTCTTCCTTTATATAATAGGTACCTCTCATAATCCGATGGAACGGAAGACCGACACGACTGGGGAGAAGGTAAGCGCAGGACCGACTTTTTACATGCCCATCCGACGCATGTGTTGCGTATCTCGGATCACGGTTTCGGAACGCCAAAGGGGCTGTCAAAAAGATGACAGCGCGCTAGTATCTATGGCAGAGACACGTTATAATTATTACGATTACTCCACTGTATTATAAGTTGTTCTCTCTCAATTTGATTATAAGTGTTTATTACCAAAGCTCGGTGTTTTAATTTGACGGACAGGAGTCGGGCATACGTCCTATCGCAAATCCCGACGCATGGATCATCTTACTTTACAGACAATCAGGTCATCGGCCTGCATTGTCCTAGCCAGTAAGGAACAACTACTCAAATTTGTTGCCCTTCGCAGGATTCGAACCCACGACGGAGGCTACAATGTGAATGTACACTTAATATCATATATGCTGTAGCTAAGGTCTATTCCACATTGTTCACCTGGGTGATATCACGTGGTGATTAAAGTGGCTAAGAGCTGTAGATAATTATTAGCATCATACAAAAAAGTTAAGAGATAAAAACAATAATATGCTATTTCCCAGAGAGGTAGGCAAAAATTGGCTTTCTTATAACTTAATATAATACATACTATGGCCATTTACTGGGTAAGTTTTAGTAAATTTCTCCAATATACAAATCTATAGTACTAGTATCTTGGGACAATCTACGCTTGACCAATGACCACCTGATCTCAATCTACGCAGATCCTTTAGTAAGGTAACCAGATAAATGATTACAAATACTTGTAAACTGTATAAATACATATTTAAATAGATAAATAACACCCACAGCCGTACATCGCCGCCGTCCGCGGCATGTACTGCTCGACCCACCCAACCCGATGTCCGTCCTCCTGGACCATGACACAACACCAACACCGACAACGATGTCAAGAGTCGTAAACACATCAACACACAGACACCGGTCTCGCCGGCGAGGCCGAAGGGATCCGTACGCATGCGAGCTCGACATGCATCCCCTCGCTGAGTTTCTTGCCGGTTCTTCTCAGCGGGGGCGCGTTGTGAACCGGTGGTAAACTCATTTTCTCTAAGCGGCAGCCCAAGCCGAGGCCGTGCCTGCCTGAGGTGCCCTTGTGCTACTCGCTACCCAAACCTTTCTGGCTGGAGCGCTTTAAGCGCTCGCCCTCTTGTCCGGTGAAATAGTACTATTCCTACAAAAAAAAAAAGTGATGATCAATAAAGCAAAGTGACTATCAAGCTTCAGTTATCCAACAAACTTTGATGTCTACTGAAAGTGTGTTTGGTATTTATTGGTGATTCAAGTTGTATCATGATTCATGTTGTCAATACCAAATGAATCATTTGATATTTATTTAATAGTCACTTTGCTTTATTGATCATCAATTTAGTTGTCAAACGAGATAGGTACATAATAGGGGGGCAAATGAAACAAACTATTCAACGTCGGTACTATTTATTTATAATTCAGACAAATTTACCAATAAATTGTAACCAACAACATACATACACATATTTAAACAACAT
Organism: Furcula furcula; assembly: GCA_911728495.1. Taxonomy (NCBI): domain Eukaryota; kingdom Metazoa; phylum Arthropoda; class Insecta; order Lepidoptera; family Notodontidae; genus Furcula; species Furcula furcula. The sequence continues at coordinate 15,827,680 of OU452249.1, read as the reverse complement.
GCATATAGTAAAAGCACGATTAAATGTACAATGACCATTGTGCCTATAAATAACGAATGAATACGTCCTGCGCAGCCTTGGACGAATTACTTGAGCGCTTACGTTATTTCTGAATATTTAAGCATTCGGGAATAACTTTTAGCAACCTAATTAATTCTTTTTGTTGCTGCTATCCACAGTATACAAATATCCATATTTTCAGGAAATCCACCCAGTATGTGGGATCGTGTATGATGCACTTAATAATAATTTACCACTTATTTATGGTAGTCTCTCTTTTATACACTGGCAACACTGTTAATGGCGATCAATAAACTAAAAATTTTAGGTTATGGATGAAAAACAAGAATTTATCGATCTTACACGTAACTTTCAAGTAAAATAGTAACTAATTTAGAGCAATAAGATCTAAATAAGTCGTTTACATGTATTAGTTTCTAAATGTAATCTCTAAATTGGCCATAATAATTCACGTTTACCTGTGAAACGATACTCCACTAATTTTACGTTCACTGTCACTTTTACAGCCTATAATACTGCACTGCACGATTCTTATAGGATTTCCACAACACACAGTAATGTCACAGTTAGTTTTTTATTGAATTTTAAGTTATTTATTTAATATTAAAACCACGATAAAATTGTCACGGAGCAAAGTGGGAGCAAACGTCAAATTTGTTTCGCACCCACGGCGCGGAAAAATCGAACACATGCTGAGGGACAAAAAATCATATACACTGTTTCTTTCTATCACACGTAACCTACATAAACGCATTCTTTTCTTGCGTGACTGAGAAAGAAAGTGTCCAGCCCTCTATTGTTTTCTTCCTCTAAGCCCTGTCTGATCACGGAGGGCATTATTTATTGTCGCAATATAGTCATACGTCATAAATTTGTACGTTAAATGATCTATACTAGCAATGCGAATATTCTCCATAAAAAATTTACAGGGGTTTATTTAACACTGTAGTGTAGACACATGTCCGACTTCAACCGTCTTGCTAATAGACACATGTCCAACCAACTTCAACTACACACATCAAAAGTGTCTAGGGATCAAGCATTTTTGGGCAAAAAAATGGGCAGAAGAACAATGGCGTTTCGTGTGCTTTTCTGATGAGTCTCGTTTTGGTATGAGACCGGATACAAGACGTATACGACAATGGAGAACCCCTGGACGCCAACAGCGATTAAAATCCTGCCAGGAAGTCCATCCTTATAGTGGTGGAACCATCATGGTATGGGCGGGTATTTGGATCGGCGGAAGAACTGAGTTGATTTGGATCAGAGGCAACCTCAACGCTCAAATTTATGCTGAGACGATTGTATCAGACGTCATCGTTCCTCTACAAGTGCAAATCGGTCCCTTATTTCAGTTAATGCATGATAATGCACGACCGCACACCGCAAGAGTTGTAAGACAGACTCTCGCCGCAGCTAACATCAATGTCCTGCCCTGGCCTGCTCAGTCGCCAGACTTGAACCCGATTGAGCATGCATGGGATATGCTACAGAGAAGAGCTCTGCCGAATATGGAGGGTATCCAGTCGCAAGAAGACCTTTTTTTGTTGTTGCAACGAACATGGGCGGCCATTCCACAGCGTGATTTGGATGAACTCATTTTGAGTATGCCAAACCGATGTTCTTGTGTTGTTAGTGTTCGCGGTAGAAACACGGATTATTAATTGTTTAAGTTACCCAATAAAATTTTAAAGAAAACTGTTATTTCAGTCTTTTTTTCGAACTTTTGTGTTAGTGGTTCAAATGTCAAAAATCCCTTTATTAGGAAAATGGCAAATTTCTTTATTAATGCAAAGGTGACTTGGTTTATCGTTACTGTGACAAACGAAAACACTTTATTTGATGAATCCTTAAAGAAAATTTTAATTAATATCAATCAGGAGAAAAGTTATTGCAAAAATATATGTTGATCCCTAGACACTTTTGATGTGTGTATGTTGAAATCGAACAGGGGTTTTCAACGTTCTCTCTGTAGACACATGCCCTACTTCAACTGTCTTGCTTATAGATACATAATTATCCGACTTCAACCATATTGTTTGTAGACACATGTCCGACCGACTTAAACTGTCTTGCTTATAGACACATGCCCGACTTAAACCGTGTTGTTTGTAGACACATGTCCGACCGACTTAAACTGTCTTGCTTATAGCCACATGTATGACTTAAACCGTGTTGTTTGTAGACACATGCCGTTGTCGACGCCCGAGTGGTGGTGGCACACGTCCACGGGCGTGCTGACGATGCCTATGAACGCGGTGCGTCGCTACGGCGCCGAGACCGCCGCGGTCTTCGCAGTCGTCGCGTTGTTGGGAACACTGTGGAGCGGCATCGACGCTTACCTGCCATGGTAACTGCTCTAGACTGTATATAACTGCATCTGCACTTATATTCACAACTGTCGGATGTCTGATGATAATAAAAAAAAGTTGTATCTAGCTGTAGACAAGGAACTGTGTAGCGAGGTCCAACCGGAGTGCCGTCTCTCGATGAAGGCCGTGATAAAAAAATGATTTTTCTAGGTGCTAGGCAAGGGACTCTGGTGAAGTACTAACAGAGTGCTGAGTATCACTATAACGTCGACACTGATAAAAATAGACGTCCACTGCTGAACAAAGGCCTCCCCCTTAGAAGGGAGAGGTTGCCATAAACCCCACGCTTGGCAGGCGGCGGGATCGCGGTATAGGTGAAAGATAAATCCAAAGACGATGCTGCCCGTCTTCCTTTAATCGCCTCTTACGACCGACACCCAACGAGAGGAGAGGGGCGGATGCAATTCTAACCCGGCACCTCACGGGTAAAACATACCTGCCTATAAATACTTGCTCCAGTTGTTATCATTGCGCACACTGTTTAGAACAAAAGCTTAATTCCAGTTGTAACTTTAGGACCGTGTTGGAACTGAACGGGACTATATCGGAGATGGGTCTGACGCTGACTGCGGGCGCGCTTCCTGCCGTACCTGCCCTGTGGTGGGCCGAAGCCCTCGTCGACTACATCGGACACTCCAACGTGTTCATCATGGCGTTTACCTTCTACGGACTGCGATACACTGGTAAGACATTACAACATCATCATCACCAGCCGGTAGACGTCCACAGCTGAACATAGGCCTCCCCATTCGAAGGCCTATGTCCAGCAGTGGACATTACATCACGGTACTTAATACCGACCTCAACAATGAAGTCGAGCGGTCGGAGTTCCGGAACTGGGTTCCTATCTGTGCCCATTGGTCAGATACCCTGGCCGCTACCCAATAGATCTATATCTGTGCCCATTGGTCTAGTGGTCAGATACCCTGGCCGCTACCCAATAGATCTTGAGTTAGATTCTCACCAAGTGTCTGGGTGTTAGGTATCTATTTATGTATGTATTTACAAAAAAATATCTACGTATTAGTATCAGTTGTCTGGTTTCCATAGTACAGGCTGTGCCTAGTTTGGGATCAGATGACCTTGTGTGAAATTTTATTATATCTTTTATTGTTAGGGTGCCGACTGAACATCTCGTTGATTGTTGAACGATGTCCAGTCTGTTAATAAATTTTCAATAGGTACACAAAATTTATACTCAGGGATGCATGACTCATTAATTAATGGGATGAAATGATGACTCATTAATGGCCTGGATGTAGGAGTCAGGATTTCACGAAAAGAAAAAAAGTTAGCGAAGGGCGATACTTGCTACTGACTATCGGCAGACATGTTTGTATCGTCACTAATTATGTAGCTTAAAATACTTATTTTAGCTTTATTATAGACACGGAACGTTTAATTTTATTTCAGCTACACAGTACTTAAATCTATACTTATAATAAAACTGTAACAGGTCCAATTCTGTACATTGAAGATATTTTGAAAATTATATTTGGAGGGCATTCTATAACCGATACTGAGGCCGAAAATATTTTTTTTTTAATTTTTGTCTGTCTGTCTGTCTGTATCTCGGCTGAGCATCACGCCGAAACTACTGGATGGATTGAAACGAAACTTGGCATGATTTGAGCTAATACTCCGAGGTAGGACATAGGATACTTTTTATCCCGACATTCGGCACGGTTCTCTTGGGAGAGGGGACTAAAGTCAAAATGTGTACTTGGTTATACGCTAGCTCCGATTTTAACAATTTTTCATTATAATTATAATAAATATTTGTAAGGGAACACTCATAGACAGTTGTTAACAATGTTTGGAAATCGATCAGGTTAAGCAACGTTAGGTAAGGTCATTAAATAGATGGGTGACCGTTTAATGCCATTTGAACTAAACGGGTCCGTGCTTCGGAGAGTAAGTAAAAAGTGGGTCCCAGTTTTAACCGACTGTAAAAAAGGAGGTTATGTATTTAATGCGAATATCTGTTATTAAAAGTTTAGTTAACGTAAAAATAGCGCAGGCGGAGCTGCCTGGGTCAGCTAGTAATAATAATAATATTCTAATATCTTGGGACAATCCATACATGGTCATCTGATCCCAAACTAGGCAGAGCCTGTGCAGAATCGGACCCACGACCCATCGGATAGCAGCCAAGGTGTCTAGTCACAAGACCAACAGGCCCGTTTAATAAATGTTTTTACCGTAGGTTTGGCGTACAGCACTGATTACACATGGGTAGTGGTGTGCGAGATATTGGAAGTGTTCACGTTGAGCCTGGTGTGGGTGACCGCGGTGCTGTACTTCCGTCACCTGGTACCGCGGAAGTATACCGCCACTGGGCAGGCGCTGCCAGTCATTGCACACTTCTGCATTGGTAAGTAGCTCTGAGTAATAGCAAGTGGCTCTCTATAACAGAACTGTTTGTTGTTTGGGTTAAACCGTATGCTTTGCAAACCGGAACTCGCGGGTTTGAGTCCCACGGGGATCAACAACCTTGTGTAGTGAGTGGTTCCTTACTGGCTAGGACAATGCAGGCCGACCCCCTGATTGTCTGTACAGTAAGTACAGATGCATGTAAAAAGTCTCTCCCCGGTCATAACGGTTCTTCGTCCAATCGGATTGTGCAGTTGTAGGTATATCTCCAAAATGTCTCCCATATTGTGCACTAAAATATTTCTCGCGTAGATGGCTGATCTGGTTTTTTCGGCTTTGAATATCATTAGGCCAACTGCCTTAAGTGTCAGATTCGCTCGCTCTACCATGGTCTCCTTTTCGGACCGAGTGAAATCCATAACTGTACTGAGCACTCAGTACTAATCTCTCCATAGTTGTGATGTCATCTGCATCCATAGATACCGAGATTGAAGGAAGAGAACTTTCTTTTTTGCTCATGAACTTCACATAATATGTTACGCGTATCAGGTCGGTGCATAGGCGCCATAGTGAGCGGCATGGTGTCGTTGGCGGCGGACTTGGAGTCAGCTCGTAATGTGTACCGGGGCCTGGGAGCCGCGTCCTTGCTGGCGGCGGCCGTGTACCTCGCGCTGTACCACCTGCTGCTGGCGCCGCGGTGCGCCGCGCCCGCCGTCGCGCCGCCGCACCACCTGCTGCAAGGTACGTGTACCACGTGATGCAGTACATCTACCACCTGCTGCAAGGTACGTGTACCACGTGATGCAGTACATCTACCAACTGCTGCAAGGTACGTGTACCACGTGATGCAGTACATCTACCACCTGCTGCAAGGTACGTGTAACACGTGATGCAGTACATCTACCACCTGCTGTATGGTACGTGTAACACCTGCCACCAAGGTACTTTTACCAACTGATGCAGTAAGGCTCAATTCACATCAAAATGGCAGCGGCCGGCAGCGCACACCTGCTGCAAGGTAAGTGTACTGTCTGCTGTAAAGTAAATGCACCACCTGCTACAAGGTAGGTACTTGTACCACCTGATGCAGTACATCTACCACCTGTTGAAGGTACGTGTACAGTCTGCTGCAATCAAATCTACTTACCTCATATTTATTAGACTAAGAGCAAGTAAGTACCTACCTTTATCTTACTGGTTACCATTTATTAAAATTTACCTTAACTTAATTTTTTAACGTTTACAAGCTTGCTCAGTGGATGGCCAGCTAAATGCGAAAGGTATGCAGAACGTCATTGTGTATTTTCGTATTTAATGAATAGAATATTGCAAAACACTGTCAGACCCAGGGCATTTGGCGATTTTTGTACATGTGGGAATCACCATTGTCAGCATGTTTTAATATTTTATTTTTATCTGTGTACAATATTTATAAAAACCACAGAAAAACCATAGACATAGGATTTTTCACTCTAGGTACCAGTAATTAGGACTAAAATATCTCATTAAAACGAGTATACACTCGTTTATGTATTCATATACACACATCAAAAGTGTCTAGGGATCAAGCATTTTTAAGCGGATTTCTTGAGATTGAGATGTGGCTTTGTAATAAATTTATGATTTTATAAATTTATATGGATCCTTTTTGGTGCATTTCATAATTTGAATCAGGAACTGTGAATCAAATTCGAGTAAAAGATGAAAATCAGCTGTCAATATTTTCCCTATAAAAACATACAACGCATTGAAGACATTATTAGTGCTACTGTTTCCCTACTACTGATTAAAACCAACGTTATTATGGAGCGGCGACGTCATTTAAGCAGGGAAGAAATGCTCAGAGCCGTGGGAATGATAGAAGCTGGTTCCCGGCAACGTACTGTGGCTTTAGCTCTGAATACAAGTCAGAGTGTTATCAGTCGACTTTGGACACGTTACCGAAGCACTGGTACCGTGGCTGAGCGCCATGGAGGACGGTATCGCTGCACCACACGGAGACAAGACCGATATATTCAAATCTTAACTCGAAGAGCTCCAACAATAACTGCCATGATGTTAGCCGTGAGGCTTCATCACTCTTCAGGGAACTTAATTAGCGACCAAACAGTCAGAAACCGCTTGCATGAAGTGAACCTTCATTCCCGAAGACCGCTACGGGTACCACCTATAGCAATGCACAATCGTAGGATTCGATATCAATGGGCTCTTGAACACAGAAATTGGGCAGAAGAACAATGGCGTTTCGTGTGCTTTTCTGATGAGTCTCGTTTTGGTATGAGACCGGATACAAGACGTATACGACACTGGAGAACCCCTGGACGCCAACAGCGATTAAAATCCTGCCAGGAAGTCCATCCTTATAGTGGTGGAACCATCATGGTATGGGCGGGTATTTGGATCGGCGGAAGAACTGAGTTGATTTGGATCAGAGGCAACCTCAACGCTCAAATTTATGCTGAGACGATTGTATCAGACGTCATCGTTCCTCTACAAGTGCAAATCGGTCCCTTATTTCAGTTAATGCATGATAATGCACGACCGCACACCGCAAGAGTTGTAAGACAGACTCTCGCCGCAGCTAACATCAATGTCCTGCCCTGGCCTGCTCAGTCGCCAGACTTGAACCCGATTGAGCATGCATGGGATATGCTACAGAGAAGAGCTCTGCCGAATATGGAGGGTATCCAGTCGCAAGAAGACCTTTTTTTGTTGTTGCAACGAACATGGGCGGCCATTCCACAGCGTGATTTGGATGAACTCATTTTGAGTATGCCAAACCGATGTTCTTGTGTTGTTAGTGTTCGCGGTAGAAACACGGATTATTAATTGTTTAAGTTACCCAATAAAATTTTAAAGAAAACTGTTATTTCAGTCTTTTTTTCGAACTTTTGTGTTAGTGGTTCAAATGTCAAAAATCCCTTTATTAGGAAAATGGCAAATTTCTTTATTAATGCAAAGGTGACTTGGTTTATCGTTACTGTGACAAACGAAAACACTTTATTTGATGAATCCTTAAAGAAAATTTTAATTAATATCAATCAGGAGAAAAGTTATTGCAAAAATATATGTTGATCCCTAGACACTTTTGATGTGTGTACATACAGGGTGTGGTTTTGCATTTTTGCCATATTTGTAGACCTAACAGTTAAGGATTATGTTAATTGATTAAAAATAGTTTAATAATTCAGTGGTTAATAACTAAAAGATAATTAATGATTCACGATTAACGTTCAACCAGAATAAGAGCTCTCAAGGGCTCAGGATCGGTCCCAAGGTTGGCAAACCGCGCGTACTCTTAAAATACTTAATATTTAAGTACTTTAACTTACTTTGCGCGAAGAGCGGTACCAGACGGGGTTATTTTATAGTGACGGTTGCACACGGGATTTCTGTTCGTACCAAACATAAAAAATCATACACAATTTTACGTCTATCATTTAATGATTGATTTATGTTCTTTAAAAGGTATATATCAACCTCCGTAAATATGGCAAGAATGCAGAACCACACCCAGTATATTGTTATGGAAAGATAAGTCAATTTGTCTTTGGAATAAACATACTTACATTATATTAAATTAAAGGATAAAGTGTATGATCGCATTACGTAAATATAGATGATCTTTTTGATTGCCAAATTTTTCAATAAAATACAAAATCTTTTTCTCCATATCCGTACACCATTTTTGTCTACTTATAAGACAGACATTTATTACTCTCTTTGGTAAGAGGTAAAAATTTTAAAAAAATATTCCAGGAATGAACGCGAACGGAGCATCGAACGGCACCTACTCTCCTATGCGAGTATACCACGAGGAACGTTCGCGAAAAGGACATTTTAGATACTAAGCGTTTTATTGCAGCTAAAGGTGGTTAGATAGTGGGAGCATTTTTGTTATATAAATATCCGGTAACTTAACATTCCAGTGACGAGGGCATTGGTTTGGAAGCAAATGCTCTATAAACCTACATAATTTATGCATTTTTAACAATTCTCGTACCTTCTCATCGCTTACGCTCATTATTATATCTAAATGCTCCTGCTAAATAACTGTATATTGACGCATAATTCTACCTATTTTAAAATAATAATCATTACGTTTTTAATTTGAACGATTTTTTTTATTCTGTCACAAATTAGCTATAAAATCTCACGACTGAACTCCTGAAATAGGTACAGATTAAAGATTGTTGTTGATTGTAAATTGACGAATTTCTATTATGAATTAATTATTATTATCGATATCTAAAAGTGCCTTGTATTAATGTCAATAGTGTTTTCCTAAGTATCTATGTATGTAATGTTTTGAAATTTCGAATTAATCGTGCCTAGGCTAGTAGCATAATAATTTAAATAACATAAAATGTTAGATCATAGGAATAAGTGTTTTATTAAGTACCCACAGAATTGTGATATCGTAAGTGCTTTCTACTTCTCTTTTTGTCATCTTACCTTTTTATGTAATGTTAAATGTTATAAAATGATTACCTTTCAATGCCCTATGTATTGTTTGCATTTTTAAATATTAAGTATTTGCATAAGTTCTTTTTTAATAAATAAAAAAGAAGTCACTGCCTTATTGACAGTTTAATTTAAACTCCCCCTATACAGGGTGTAAGGGACTACGTACCTACCGAAAATTTTTATATAAGATCTCATATTGTCCGTTACATTACATATGAAAAATGACAAATTACTAACTTGTTGATTTTTGAGTATGTAATGAATACGTGCGGAATAATATTTATTTTTCAAATTCCATTGCTAATTTCAATCAAGCCGCCTGCCAAACGTGGAGATTGTGGCAACCCCACCCTTCTAAGAGAGAGAGACCTTTATTCAGTAGTGGACTTTTCGGCTGCTGATGATTGCTAATTTTGCACAAATAAGTAATTTATTGTTTTTAAATTGAAATTAGGCTCCTAATCATGTACTGGATCCCTGTAGCCTGATTCTCGTAATCAAAACAATAACGTTAACGTAGCGACTCAGTCGTTTAAACACTTTTCGTATTCACGTCCGTCGATTTTACTTCAACGGCAACGATTTAAAAGTCGTTCGATTAAACTATCGTTGGAGTGTATTCTGGTATAATATCGTCGTTCAATCGTTTTATAACGTTGACTAAATGGTATTCTCGTATGAAAATGACGTCACTACCGATCGGATGCCAACGAGTAAGCGTCAAATTCCGCGATTCAAGAGTCGTTGAACAAACGTTGGTTATTTGAGACGATTTTTGCTTTTCTTATTCTTGTGGTGCGAGTCAAAGTAATAAAATAACTTTTAAATGAGCCACGGACTTACGTATTTACTATCAAATTCGTCTGCACAGCAAGAAATACAAAAAGAAAGCTGATAAGGCGAAATATGTAAAATATAAATAAACTAGCTGACCCGCGCAGCTCCGCCCGCGCTTTTATTACAATTTGCTCCCCTTTTCTCCCCCTCCCTTGATTTATTTCTCGCTCCATCTCTCTCTCACTTATAAGAAAAATCTAATTCTAATTCTCTCTTTTCTCTTTCCCCTTTCCCGCATCGGTCCCCGTCACAGTCCCCCTCTTCCTCTCCCCGTTGTCCCCTCTCTGAACCCCGTCCCCCTCTCTCTTCTACCACCTTGCTCCCCCTCACTCTCCCCTTGTTCTACCTTAATACCCCTATCCCTCACCCTATCACTCTCTCCTCGAATCCCCTCTCCCTCTCTTTCACCCTCCTCTCGTTCTAAATATCCTCGTTATTCATGGTATCTGGGATTCTTACCCACTTAAACCCCTGCGGCTGTCGCATCACCATATATCAGGGGAGACCTGGGCCCTCCAGTAGGATATGCACCAAATACCCCTCAGTGCGCATTATAGCCCCCGGGAACCTGGCACCATGATCACAGGGACGGGGCTTGCAACCCCGTCACCGTCCTCCTCGGAGTCGCCGCCGCCCGTCACCTATCTATGTAATGACCTTGGCTAACGTTGCTAAACCTAGCGGCATGAAATATACTTAACGATTTTATTCTCAGACCTACCCGATATGTACACAAAATTTCATACAAATCGATTCACCCATCTATTTAATGACCTAGCCTTATGTTGCTTAACCTTAACCTAGCGGTATGAACAACATTCACAGCTTTTTTGTCATTGGTGTATATATTAGTGAAGTTTATGTTATATTGAAGAAGGGACAAATTCATGCTAACAACAATTTATTATTAGTTAATTATTTGTCATAAAAAGTAAAGGATAAAAAATGGTTATTGTGGGTTATCTCTAAGAGATAAACATATACCATCGCGAACTTTTTTGTAGACCTTGTTAATATGTACAATACTGTAGTACATTATTTTGATCTATCTCGTAGGGTTCAGCCAGCGTTTGCAATGTAAGCGCAAAAAAATGTGCTTATTTACGACATCACATTAGGAACCTCAAAAATTATCAGTGTTTCTCTACTATATTATGCATGTATTATACATATAAACCTTCCTTAAGAAACACTCTACCTATTAATAAAAACCGCATCAAAATCCGTTGCGTAGTTTAAAAGATTTAAGCATACATAGGGACAGACAGACAGCGAGAGCGACTTTGTTTTATAATATGTATAGATACGTAAAATTTGGGATATGGAACGCGACTAGGCATGATAGAGCTCATGTTAGAGATATTGATTGTAGCACTAAACTGGAACATGAGAGCTAGGAGTGAGTGAGTGAGACGAAAATAGGATCGTATGCTGTGAGTGAAGAGAGTAATTAGAAGATAGTGTGAGCGAGATGGTTTTAAGGTAAATATAATTAGAGTAAGAGAGATAGAATAAATTAATAAATAGAGAAAAACACGTATTTTAATTAATACACAATTAGTATGTTTGTGGACGGAACGGAAACTAATTAATCTCGAGTTTCCCAAAGCCTAAGCTCTTAGCTTATCTCACAAAACTCCTACCGAGACCAAAAATTGATTAGGACGACATCTATCAGGGAATAGCAAAACGTACAGAACAATGGATCGTTGACTAATCGTTTAGTTTCGATCCAATTCAGTTGAAGTCCTATCGAACTACGTATATGGTATACGAGAATACCGATTTTGGATAGGACTTCGATCGAACGACAATAAAACGTCAACGAAATTTGGACTGTTTGTTATTACGAGAATCGGGCTACTGGTATCGGTTTTCGGTACGATGTCCCTTACACCCCCGTATACTATTACCACGATACGTAGGAAGCGGCAAGTAGGTACGCAATAACTGTAGTTTTCAAAGCGACGACCGGCCGAAAGTCAGATTGCTATGAGATGAGATCTCTAATTAGACAGTCATTTGACCTGCTGAAGTAACAGCTAATTTATTATATTGAATAAATAGAAAGGAGATAAATAAAAACACACAAAATACGGCAAAATTGTATTTCTTATTCTGAAACAATATATGGATTTTTCCAGATCAGAACGGACAGTTTAAATCTATCAGAATAATATTAGCAAATGAAATGAAAAAAAAAACATTATAAACCTAATTACTTTAACCTATGTAATAAAGTATATCCGATAGATAAGCCAGTTTTCTATGTACAATTTCTTCATAGATTACACACATACATCTTTTCCTATGGTGACATATCAAATGTGAACTAAATACAAGGGAAAGATTTTTATATTTTATTGGAATATCATAACATTTCTTTAAATGTATAGTTACAAAATAACATATATAGTAAATCACAGAAATCAACAAATAAAACTTAGCAATGTAACGAAAAGCCAATACACACTTCGAATAATTCGTGTAACCAAACAAGATTCAACTATCACAGTACCGAACAATTTATTTTCGTGAAATGCAAATTCGATGCTCAGTACACACTATTTTATAGGCACTTAGTTGTTATTCGACTCGCTTGCAGGTTTGGTTGACTATTTGAAAACAGGTGAGTTTACTTACGACACTTGCTTTAAAACCGCGCATGTTATAAACCTAAAATGTGTTACGCGTTACGGCTTTAGCAATTGTAGGTAAAAGAAAAGAATATTGACTAACTCTTGTGAATGTATTGAAAAACTCTACAAACATATTCATTTTAGTGTAACGTATTTATATATATTAATGGCAGCATAAGTCCAGGTGGCGCTGGGAGCCGTTCAGATCCCGCCTGAACCTTGGAAAAGCCAATAGAATTTTCAAATTGTATAAATTATTATGAACTTATCAAGAGTTAACATTTGCAAACGGTGAAGAAAAAAAATATGAGGAAATCCATGTCCCAGAATTTATTCAGAAGGCGTGTCTGATCCACCAATCTACATGGCCCGCGTGGTGGACCATAAATCACCAGAGTAGAACACCGGCTAATCCCTCTTTGATCCCACGGCCGACGTCCAAACGCTCTCAGCACAATTGCTTTGGGAAAATACGTGCTATGCATGTTATATTCGGTATATGCAACCCCCATGTTATAGCAGAAACCGCTTGCTTAACCTCAAGTCTTGAGGGGAGCAAAAACTGAAACTGACTAACACAAAAAAGCTTACTAATGGTCAAAAATAAATGCTTTGAACCCTATTTTGTAGTATTTAAGTTTTATTTTTAAATTAATTAAGTTTTATATTTGAATACTTATGAACATGCAACTGCTACCATATTTTGGGTGTCATTTTGTTCGTGATTATTAAACTAGTATAAATTAAAGATCAATTCTACTGGTAAGGTTAATGCAGGCCTGGTTTAAAAGTAAGATAATTCATGCGTTGGTTAAGACTGAGCCAAGTAAGTCAATCCTGCACCGGACTCTCCCCGGTCGAGTCAGTTTGGGTCTATCGTCTTGGAATTATCTTTTCTATAATTAGAAAAGATAATTCCAAGTGTCCGTGCGCAAGTATTTGTAAAATATCATATCCTGCGTAGTGCCAACTACCCAAGGTATGCCAATACTACCCAATTACTATTTTGGTAAATGTTTATTAGAACAGCTGAATCTCATTGGGTTTAGTAACTGTTACATTTTTATTAACTTTAGTTTTGTGCATCGGTTTAAAGAAATAATCGAGGAGTAGTACAACACAACCCATGTTATACTATAGCTTTATTATTAGTTAACTATTACTTTAACCTAATCTGCTTTACACCGCCACAACCGTACTTGTGGCAGTGTGCTCTTGTAGAAATGTAAAATAACTATGCAAGTATGTACTTTATTCAGATAGGGGATACCCTATATTAGATAGGGCAATCGTAATATCTTAAAACAATGACTCGACGTGAATTACTGAATCAATATCATCACCCTCTCTATATTAGCTGTCAATTTTTTTATTAATAAAAATTTTAACAACAGTTATTTACTTACTTATTTTAATATTTAAAAAATATGAATGCAATATGCATTACAATAAAATAATCACAAATCGCATTGATTTTGTGTTTCCTATCAAAACAAATATTCTGCACCCACAAAATTGTCTGTTACATTTAAAATGTAATGTTACGCTTAAAATGTACGAAACACAAAAACGCGATTCCAGGGCTATTCAGAATATACAGACATCGCATCGCAACGTCTTATCGGTTGTCATGAGGTAACCGCTCAGTTAATAATATCGTAAACTGACCTGCAGGTTTATCATGACGCTGTAACATCGCATTGCGGTGCTGTATCGGCTCTAAACCAAAACAATTAATAAATACATTAGCAATCCCGGTTACTTATTAAAATACCCCTGTTATAGAAATGCATACTTACGACGAGACCTGACCCTATACATATATTATTCGCTGACAAAAATGATATAATGAAAAAAAATAACGAAGTTGGTTAAAAAGTATATTAGTTTCAAATATATGTATTCGGTTTCCAGCGGGCGGACCAAGTAAAGATACGAAACACAAGCTCATTTCTAGGAAATCTCGACCACTAGTATCATATAAGCACCTACATGCTCATACACTCTACATTACATTTATATTTAGTTTGATTTACTTAATTAGGGCGAGAATATAAAAAAAAACTATGCTTACTTTTAGGTTTCTTGTAGTTCTTCTGACATAGCACAATTATTTGAATTAGTTGCATTTTCATTGTCCTCTCCCGTATTGTCTTCTTTTAGTAAATTTTCAATCATTTCCTCACTCATCTCTGACTCCTGGTTTTTTTCATCACTATCAACCTGACTGGTAACTTTATCATCTAAACTTTTTTGTTCCATATCAACATCACAATCATTGTTTTCAGTAAAATTATTACTTGCATTATCTTCAACATCACCATTTATGTCATTAACAGATTTACACTTCAGTGCATTATGAAAATTAGATTCGTCATTCTTCTCGGTGTCCGATTCCATATTCTTTCTATCATCAACCGATTCTGCAGATGCCTCTTCATTATTCAGTGTATCATGTTTGTCATTACTTTCCGATACAATTTCCTTATCTTGAGCAGTGTTACTCTCTTCGTTCTTGTCAGTTTCATCATTTTTTGGATCATTACTTTCATCATTATTTACAGCATCATTTTTCGACGCGTTATCTTCATTTATTTTATTTACATTATCATCATTGAGTTCTGCATTTGAAGTCATATTAATGTCTGGTGTTATGAAAGTTGGTACAGTGTCATTTTCAATGTTTTCATTGCTTTCTAGACACGAGAACAAAGGATCTGCATTAATATTAGGGGCATCATTATTATTCTCCTTACTATCATTATTTCCACTGCTATTAGCTCCTGTTAAGTCAACTTCTTGATTCTCATTGCCATTAACATTGGAATCTACAGAGTTCTCATCAATGAATATCGGATCATCATCTAAGTCTGGTAATATTTCTACATCATCATCATCTTCACTGGGAGTGGCTTCCATTTTCTTTTCGATATATTTTTTCAGTTCTTTATTGAGATTATCACGAATTTCATGGAACCTAGACGATGAAGTGTTCAATAATCTATCTAAAGTTCTATGCAGGCATCGCATTTCAGCGACAGTGCGAGTACGCAAGAACATTGTAGTTGCTTCATTTTTCAATTTGTGAAGTCTTGACAAAGAATACTCTAAGGAATCAACAGCATCAAGAAGATTGTATCTGTACCATTCAACAGGCACATGCATATCGCATTGCCTAGATTCAGCCGATCTCTTTTCCTTTTCAGGCTTAGATTGCTGTTTTGAATTTAATGTTCGACCCCCTACAGTTTTTATTGGTTTTTGTGTTGGTGTGGATGTGGAGACTGCACTCAATTTAGCAGCATATGTTGCGCCTTTTGGAGGTGGTTTTCCTACATTTTCTGCGAGTGCTACAATAGTGGCGGAGTATCCGCCAGGCATGTTTGGATTAGCATTGATAGCAAATATACGTCCATCTGGTAAACGATACATTTTGTTAGAAGAAAGAGTTTGAGGATCAACACGAAATTTCAAACCCCCTGTTGCAGCATTTACAGTAACGTCATTTTCTGTCATTTGAATAATGTTATCAGATGGTAAGTCAGCAGGTGTTGACCTTGGAACTAGGGGCGGTGGATTATTTAATTTAGGTGTTGCAACAGGTCCAGGTGTAATACATTGCACATCATCATCATTGTCTTCAGTCACCTGAAATTAATTCATTTTAGTAATTTTCATGTTCATTAATTTTTCAACAATAAATATTAATTACCTTGGAGATTGTATAGCAAAAAAAGTAATAAATAATTACCTCACACAAAGGTTCCAAAGGAAAATCTGGAGTGCAAACAACATCATCATCTCGAAAGGTATTGGACATTGATGCTACAGCTGACATGTCCAAACCCTGTGAGTTAAAGATTGGTAATTATTACTATATGTACAATTTTTTATTTTTAACAAGATTCATTCACAAATTTTGTATCATTTACCTGTGTCAAACTTTCTAAAGAAAGGTTTATGTTGTCATTGATAATATTATTATAAGTGGGCACATTACTAAAACCATTAAAAGCAGAGTTAAGTATATGTGCCTTAGGTCTTATTCGAGGATAAGTTGTTACAGCTTTCCTGTCAAGAGGAAATCTTGGTGAAGGACTCATCATTGGCATTGTAGGTAACTAAAACAAATAGGTTTATAAGTATATATATTATAAGAAAATAAATATATTATCCTGGTAAATATAAATAATAGTTGCCACTAACACTTATGTTTATTTTATTTTTATTTCTTGGGACAAGAAAAATGTACATGTTGTTTACAAACAAACGACAAACATCTTAAGGACAGCAAAGTCCATGGATAAATGTTAAAACAAGTAAATTGAGTGTAAGCCAGTATTATCAGATATTATTCGAATCAATCATATTAAGCCAGTTAATTGCCATTTTCTTTATTTTTTTACTCTGAAACTGCCTAAATGTCGATGTTAATAGCTGAGTCTACGCCTACCGCACGGGCTCGCGCAGCAGCCTCGGGGTATTGCTCGCGAGCGCGGCTCACGAGGCAGGCCGAGACATCAGGCGATTAAATGCGACAGTTGCGTTAATATCTGCAGGCTGGCTCGCGAGACAGAAAACCACCGTCCACACCGGACGAACAGCGCACACTCACGCGCTTTTGACCGTGTCCCGTTTACCGACAGCCGATGGCTCAACCCCGAGCCACGTTCAACCGAGTCAACGTCCACACCGACCGCACATTTGGCTCGCGAGGGTGTGTTAGGCCCATGCGGCCGGTGGAGACGCAGCTAATGAAGTGTGTGTTATATGATGCTAAAAGTCGACAAATCGGTACTTACAGAGTACAAATAATACACTTACCCTAATTTTCTTTGCTAGGGGTGGTACACCGATTGGGCTAATTATTTTCGTGGCTGGTGATATTGCAATTGGATTCTTCACAAGATAGGTTTTGGGTTTTTGGGGACTTGCTGGCCTTTTCTGTGCTTTCTTTTCAGACTTTGATGATTCATCAGGATTCATTGAAGCAAATTTTTTAACCTAAAGAAGAACACATTGTCATGTTTTAACATTACAACATTCAGAGCACATGCAGTTTTTGATATGGATAAGAAGTAATGTTCAGTACAATGCTGTCTGATATTAATGCTGACATGCATAGAGGCCTAACCTGCATTTCTTAATATAAAAATATTGAGTTTCCATTAGGTTCCTTATTATTGCCGTACTTGGTCTGTTAGTTAGTAATTATCTCATCCCTTACGTAGCCTCCATGGCGCGGCGGAATACCGCTTGCTTTGCAAACCAGAAGTCGCGGGTACAAATGTCGTGGTTAGCAACAACTTTTTGGGAGTTGTTCTCTACTGGTTAGGACAATACAGGATGATCACCCGATTGTCTGGAAAGTAAGATGATCCATGCGTCGGATGGGCAAGAAAATCTACGGTCCGGCGCCTGACCTCTCCCCGGTCGTGTTGGTCATCCGTCCCACAAGATTGTGATAGTGTACAGGGAAGAGAGAGTGCAATTGTGTCTATGACAGCACTTGTGCACTTTTTATTATACTACCAAGGTGGTAAGCAAGCGTGTGGCCCGCCCGATGGTAAGCTATAGGCTGCGGTGACGCCTATAGACGCTAGCAACACCAGAAGAATCACTAGCGCGTTGCCGACTTTTAAGACATTAGATATCAAGTTTTAGTGTCTGGTAATTTCACCAGCTAGTGCCCTTCAGGCCGGAACACAGCAATGTTTGCACACTGCTGCTTGGCGGCAGAATATCTGACACTACGGTGGTAACTACTTGGACGCTTTCTTGCACAAGGAACATACAAGTATAACGAAGCACTATATCTCCCGCGTTATTCTCAAATTATGATGAAGTGCGTGAATAGATGAATAAAACATGATGTGGGGAAAGAAGAATGTGTGACTATAATAATTATTGATGAAGGCCTTAGGCTTTTTTTTTCTTCAAATTGAAGTTCCTTTCATTTTTCTTTTTACTTATTATTTTTTAATGGTGCCATATTTATATGTACAAAATTTTCCATTTTGTGCAATTAATATTTCAGTTGCACCCTAAAGAGAGAAATGCAACTAAAATTAAAGTGAAACAGTTGGTGCAAGCCAGGCAGAATGTCAAGCTAAAGTACACGGAAAATAATGTTCAATTAACTAGCTTTACTTCAATAATACTGTTGACAAATTATTATACCTGTATAGTTGGTGGAATTTTAGAAATTAAATTAGCAGCTGTTTTTGATTCTAAATCCTTTTTAACTTCTCTCTTTCTGCTTTCTCCTTCCTTTTTAGTATCGAATTTCTGCGATCTTCTACTTTTGTGCTTACAACATTCTGAATAGTCAATTGCACATTCCTTCTGATATGCTTCCTTCAGTTCTGGATCTTGAGTTTCATGGGTAATTCTGTAATATATTATGACAAATTACAAAACTACACAAATATCGAAGTGAAGTGGAAACAGTACAACTAAAATTACAGTGCTAATGGACTAGGTCAGAAGTGGCAAACCTTTATGTATCAATGTGCCATTTTTTAAAAAGAAATGTTTAATAGGGCCATAGACGTGCCATCAAATAATTATGATTTTGTGATTATTGGGAAAATAATAATATTAAATACTCTCTATTACGCCACCGCCACCTCGCACACCCCACCTGAACACAGTTTATATTATTATTGTTAATTATTTTTTCCACTACATATATATTTTATTGTTTAGAGACAACTTTCTTACTAGAAGTATTTTTTTCTCACTGTAAAACTGTGTGATCGGTGGCGTGCCCAAAATGTAGAGTCACATGCCATCAATGGCATGCGTGCCATTGGTTCGCCATCCCTGGACTAGGTATTCTAGTTTATTTCAGAAGCAACTAGAACAAACCTCTAGGCTACTGAATATGATTTTATGGGCCCGTTGGCCTAGTCATAGTCGATAGACACAATAGGTTGAGGTTTGATTGTCGCCTTCTGTCTAGGTGTTATTGATCTATACAATGTGTTAATGTATTAACGCAAAATCTGAAACTAGTTTTTTAAATACAATTATATTTTTACAAAATTATCATGCTTAGACGTAAACCACAGCAGTCTACTCAATACAGAGGCTGCAAGAGGTTATTAACTTCTAGGGAGTGTAAATGACACGCACATGATGAGCATAGAGTTACAAACAAACAGAATAGTTATGATATTTAAAAAACCAATAAATTGGATGATAATTTATGATTTGTTTGGTTACTATGTATAGTAAAGTTTGGGATCAAATGACTGTGTGTGGAATATCTAAGGATATTATTATAATTTATGTGGTATATCTAAGGATATTATTATAATTTACTAGCTGTCCTGCACATCTCTGCCTGTGCTCTTTTCACATTTACAATGCTCCAATATCACCTAGCCATATAAAATATATATAGAACCTATTCTCATACATAGTAATGCGAATAAGCATAAAAGATATCATAAAAATTGGTCCAGCCGTTTCAGATGAGTACACCACAGACCACAAACATTGTGACAAGAGATTTTTATACATACACAAACACAACAATACAAAATACAATATAGAAACAAATTACATACTTGTTTTTGAGATCACAGTAACGCATGACTGCCCAGCAGACTGCCCGTATGTCCCAAATACATCTTGAATTACATTTAAAGCACTTCCAATCATCCGTGTTTTCTATTTCTTTAATTTTGGGCGTACCAAGATTGCGTTTGATACATTTCTGAAAATATGAATGTTTATCATGAAGGTGATAGTAATTTCAGTCTTAAGAAAGACTCTATAAAGCTACTGAATTTACTACACAGGCATTATTATCTATGTGTTTCATAAGTAAGGTTTAAATAGTACTAAATTTTCTAAAGTATAATATTATTATTATTATGTCAAATATAATTAAATTTTGTTATGCAATTATTTATAAAAATTGTATATTTACCGCACAAAACACATGAGGACAATCAGAGCAACAATACACCTGTCCACCCTGGCCACACCATCGACAGTATAATTCTGAGCCATCATCACCTTTATCAAATTCTCCACTGTTATAAAATGTGTGACATGTATGGCACACAAGTGTGCGAAGCATTGGGTGCATTCTCATACGGGACTCATTACGTGTTGAACATCCCAAATGACGATCACAGGCAGTACAATGTAACTTCAATGACCTTACAATATTTAAATCTGGAAGAATTATACATTTATTTATGTTGCACTACCGTGAGATATGTACCTTTACATTTTGAAATGAAACTAGTTTTACATATATGTAAATAAAAAGTTTTACAGATTATATTGGTTTATATTTTCAATTTTTACTTTACTGACTTGCCTTGCTTTGTATCATTTCACCATGTAGCATTTGTATACACAAAAGACATTACCTTTAAATTTGTTTTTATAATATTGCCTTTCTTCTTCAGAAATGTCATCTTCAAAATCTGCATCAGTAGGTTCTAAAAAAAAGTTTTAAGTAAATTCAAATAAACAAGAATGCAATGTGTATGTATATAAAATATTGTTATTCTAAATATCTCACAAAAGTAATGCAACCGAAATAGACTTAATATTTCGACTTTTGCAATGTATGTAAATCTTATAACTACTATCAAAATATATGCTTTAGTTAGATGGTGTTTGGATAACAATATAATCATACAAAATAATGTTACTATTTTGTTAAATTACGTAGTTAAATTCATAGAACAATCAGGAAATATTTATGTACCAGGAAAGGGCGGGAATGTAGGCTCAGCTTTAACTTGAGCCGGCGGCTTCTCAGGTTCCGAAGCACATTCGCTGTTGGCAATCTCACTCATTGTGAAATATACTAATCAGTTACACATCGATCACAATCATGAAACTTGACACAATAACGATAACAACTTAGTTCTTTAATTTTAGCACGAAAATGATGTAATAATTCTTCAGTCTCTAATTTCAAGCAAACACTTTCTTCAAGCTTCTGCCGAAAGGACAGTCCGCCATTTTGCTTGGTACTTTTCTCTGTTTGGTTGGATGGAATAGTGCTGTTCGTAGTAAATTGTAGTTTTGTCATATCGATTTAAAGCGAATCGAATGAAATAGAAAGATTTTGGTGTTTAAAATTATATTTTTAACCGACTTCAAAAAAGGAGATTATGTATCTGACGCGTTTGTATGTACTAAAAATGCGTAATCTTAATATATGTTAATCTATGTACACATCTAAACAAAATATCTTAGAGGAGATACCACTGGAGAGATCATGATGCGCTAACCCCTCTGCCAAATTTTGTTCATATGTTCAGGTCATTCTTTATTTGTGTGCGTATCTTTTTGAATGTGTTGCGAGTTTATTATAGTGTGGGTATGCGTGAAATTGTATCTGTGTGTGTTTACTTCACCTCCCGCACCCCACAAAAGTGCCACGAAAAAATTGTTCGGGGAATCGACGCGATACTAGCTCCATTCTAATTACTCTGAGCAAAATATCGATCGAATTTCATGAGGGTATATATATGAATTTAAGTATGTAGGTTTGTCCGACGATTTCTCAAAAACTACAAATTATTCTATTATTATTATTCTTATTATTCTTTTTACAATATTTTTAGTGAGTAATTATAAAAGCACAAAAAGCCCGACTGCGAACAAACAAAATGGTCATAAATTACATTATACATACATTAAACGTATTGACCTACCTCAGAGAATGGAGTTAGTATCGCGTCGATTCCCCGAACAAATTTTTCGTGGCACTGTTGCGGGGTGCGGGAGGCGAAGTAAACACACACAGATACAATTTCACCTCTTGCAAATGTCTAATGCAAACTCTTCATGTTTCTATGAACCCACACTATAATAAACTCGCAACACATTCAAAAAGATACGCACACAAATAAAGAATGACCTGAATATATGAACAAAAATTTGGCAGAGGGGTTAGCGCATCATGCTCTCTCCAGTGGTATCTCCTCTAAGATACCTACACATGTATATATATATATTTCAACTCATCTCATTAATACCTACCAACTCATATTATTATACCCCTATTTGATACCCATAACGATGGTTTTGGATGTAAAAAAAAATACAAAATGGCGGCTGGTGGCCGCCATATATATATATATTTTTTTAAATATTTAACCTACACAACACAACAAACAACAACGAGACAACAACAAGTTCGACAAGTATAACTTGGCGCGGCTGTGCGCCACGGTGTTCAAATCGAATGTACTTTCCTAACTGCTCCTCTAACACCAATTTTAATCACTTTAGGCATTATTAAGGAATAGTATTTTTCTAAATATACGCAATGATATCTACACTGAAATTTTGTATCGAAGTGACTTTTCAAGTTGGCCTTTTTAGTTTCTAAAACCACCAACCGCCAACTAATACTTGTCGCACTGTATGGCGCTGCCACAGCTATGACGAATCTAACGACATATTATAAGTCACTGACCATCAAGCTGTTTAGCCAAAGAAATAGACATACATAGATAGATAGACAATTCTTTACTGCGTACAAACAAACACTGATACTAGAAGAATATGATACACATTAATAAGACGTGCAAGAATGGGTGGCCTTATCGCTAAAAGCGATCTCTTCCAGGCAACCTTTGGATGGTGAGGAAACAAGTAAGTATATAATTTAAAAAAAAACCCAACTTATGTTAACGAACTCTTAAAATGACATTCCTGTGCTGTCAGACCCTGATCAGTATCTGTCTAACTGGATGCGCGAGTCCAACTTGCAGTTGACTGTTTTTTTTTTATTTAATCCTACCTATCCAATACACTTATTTTAGCTCTTTTGTCCATACATATTTTATACAGATTTCATGTTAATAAGGCTTAAGTAGGTACAGATTTATATACAGATTATAAAACGCTCAATGCATCTGGCAACACTGATTCAGACGAATATTCGCCCGAATACCACGAGCTTTTGCTTGGACGATAATGTAGCCAGCGACTTCGCCGTTGGGCGAAGACGAAGTTTTATCGCGACAGGGCGACACGAATATTAGGTTAGGGAACATTATAAGCTACTGAATTTGAAAGCTATTGTATATTGGGTCATATTATGTTATAAAAGTAATACAAGTTCAACGTCGTACGTTTATGCGCGCGCATTTTATGTCAGTGTCAGTAATTTGGACTTCTTTCTTCCGTTCCATTTTTAGAAAAAATGTTTGTTTATGTAAGAGTGCCACATATGCACGGTCCACATTCCCGCGCAAATTCTTAAAGGACCGCGAAATAAAAATGTGGAGCCAAGTTGTGTGTATTTGCGGATTCGCGCCTTGTACCCCATTTTTGTCGGTTTCTTGGCCCACGATGCGCGAAATAGGCGTGAATGGGAAAGCAAGTCCAGGCTTTTGTGGGTTCGGGCGCGAATGTGGAGTGGCCTTAAACATCTTGATGCCTTTCTGAAAAATTATATTTAATAGTGGTAACCATGCATGGCAACCTCAGAGTAATTAGTGGTATCTCCTCTAAGATGGCAACCCTTGGTGGCAGGCAACCCTTAGTGGCAACCAAGGGCAATGATAAAAACGAATCGATGGTGACCGAGGGTGTCGACTGTCGAGCTTGGTTACGATAAATAATCGGGGATATGGTGGTGGTAAACAGGAAAAATTAGATATCGATTCTTTGCTGAACTAAACGGACGTTCTTTTGCCAGCGGTTGTCTTGTCATATCCTCTCATATCCACGAACCTGTATTAGAACTGGACAGCGCAGTCCACCTAAAGATCACGAGCCGAATGAGAGGTCCGAAAGTAGCAGTGTATCTCTGTTTAATAGGGTGCCCACGCATTACTATGTGGAAAGATTCTTTTTCTCACTTCTAAGGTCTTTTGGCGGCGGATCGGGTCACAACGGGCGGTCCACATCAGTGCTCCTCTCAGAGTAAGAGATTGACATAAAACTAATTATAGGTAATTATTATTTGTATTGTATAATTGGATGGAATTTAATGGCAAGTCATGAAATTACTATGTATAAAGCAATTATTAATTTTGAAAAGTTGTTGCAATCAATATATTTAAATTTAAAGTCTTATTTTACTTATTTTAATATTACATATAAGATCTGCTGTACTTACCACATTACAATAAATTATTTGAATTTGTGGTTGAGTTAATCAACGACCGAGACGCGACGCCTTACATTTCAATGGTCACCCTACTCTAACAGTACACTGCGACTCCGGTTACTTACTACGACAATGTCGACAACTTGTCGACATTGTCGTAGTAAGTAACCGGAGCTCAGTGCTGCTACCTTCATAATGATAAATTGTTACTAATATTATTGTTAATAAAAGTATTGCATGTTGTTCATGTGCTAATTTATGATATTACATTTCATCGTCCTAGATGTATTATATTTCGATGTTTTATTACACGAAAAACTTATAAGCAAATGTAATCAACTTAAGAAATCTACCTAACACTACTAAAAAGAATCATATTTTGCGTTGGCAACTTACTTGACACGGGGGCAGACAAGCACACACATCTACTTTTGAGCTATCTCACTCGGCTCGTTTTTCTACTTCGACTTGTGTCAACGAAAAATAAACCTGAATGTATTATAAAGTTTAAATTAGTGATAATAATATATTTATGTGATCTATCCAGTTTTTACGAAGTTATATTCCATCCATAGAGGAAGATTCCATCTCACCACAGTCACGACACACCACTGCGGCAAAGAGGATGTAATAGATACCACAGATTAGATACTAGTAGCTAGCTATAGATACACTGCGGCACCGATCGGTGGTTTAACGCGTATGAATATCTCAGAGTTAGATGAATATGGAACATCCCTAGTTCTTGACAACCATTTTGACAACCAACCATAGTCTACTAGAATCAGTACCAGTGTTGCCAATTTATTTAATGACTCGTTTTTTTTTGGTACATTATTTCCTTTCCAGGGTCTCCCTCCAGATCGGGTTTTTTCCCCATTTTGGGAAAAAATAAAAATCTCGGGAATTTTTGGGAGAAATAAAAAATTATGGGAATTTGGGAGACATTTTTTTGGCGAAAGTTTGGGAAGAAGCAAACGTCTAATTCAGCCATTTTAAAAAAAAAAACAATAGTCTGAGATTTGTTCTCCGTGATTCAAATCGCGAGTAAAGCAATGCAGTGCTGTCAACTGCCTGCATATATTACTCTTTCGTTCGTTATCTTTGTTCTCGCCATGATTAACAACGGTTAGAATGGTGGGCGAGGGTGTTTTATTTTTGATGGCTAAAGTACAAGGTCTAATATTAATAATCTCCGCTAAAGTTTCATCTCATACTAGCTATATGAATTTCAGTTCTTGTTGTCCCACTGGAACCGTTTAACCTGTGAAGGACCAGCTTTTTTTTACGCGCGCACGTCATGTAAACACTCAACTTTTATCGCGCATCGGGATATCATGTTTCAAACCACTTACGAACGTTATGTAATCTGAACCACTTATCCGAATCGCATTCTGTAAACTGAGTTGTAATGAGAAGAGTATTAGCTATGCAGTATATCCTTTTTTTGAGTTATAAATATTGATTTTTTAAAGAAAAAGTCCGAAGTAGACGGATATTCGGTATAGTTGATTTTACCTATTTTTGATCTCGATTTTGAGGGTAGAATATTGACCCAGGCACTAAGAAAGATCCATTCTTTGCATACAAACTCCTTTTCACACAAGTTTTAAACAAAAATCTACAAAAAAAACGAAAAATATCAATTTTTATGACTATGGTTTATGGCTATGGTTATGACGCGGTATGACGTCATAGGATGCAAAAATTCCGATAACTATATTGGATTTTATGACTTTATCTTCGAGTTATTATCATTATGATGTATTTACAACAGTTACATTACAAATAATAACGAAAATAAACCAAAAGTAAACAAACAAACAAAGAATCACCCGGGTCAGATTTCAGTTCGAAAATATCCAATATTTTGAGAAAATACGGACTAACTAACGTCTACACTGCTTTATTATGGCGTTATTAAACACAACTAAATAATATTTCATAATGAAAAAAAAGTATCTAGCCCTAAAGTACCTACAGGTTCCTATCTACCTCTATACCAACGTGAAAGCGTAACAAATAAGCTAAGAAAAAAAAAACACGCTTTTACATTTATACAATTAGTTTTTACGAGAATGATGGTTTCTTCTGGTGAAAAATAAAACCTGATTCGGGGAAATTTCACATTCATAATCTGGAAACCCTGCGTTCCTCACTCACTCACTCAAGTCATTCATTAATTCAGCACAGAACAATACTATTTACTACATTCAATTCATTCATTCGTCGAACGTAGAAAGAAAGAAGGTGTACCTATGTGAAGTGTGGTGTAAAAGCAAAACTAAATAATAAATGTCGTATTTAACATTACTGAAACAGCGGTTCATTTAGTAGTTTAGTCAAAGATAATATTATGAATAAGTTTTCTTTACATGATTACAAGCTGAACATCCATTAGAAAAATAAACTTGCATGTTTCTGAAAAAAAAAATAAGTGTAAAAAATATAAAAAGATGTTGATATTGTTATTGCCTAATAAATAAATGTTATTGTCAATTTAATATGTGATGTTTGTAAAAATATAAACATAAAATATGACTGTAACATATACCGGTGAAGTTGCGACCTGTCGAGGATTTGGAACATTTTTGAAAGTTTTGTACAAGTGAGTTCATAATTTTTTTATACAACAAATACACAGCTACGTACGGTATCAAAATTTACACTTATAAAAAATATATAAAAAAATATATATAATATATACATATTTACACTTATACACCTTTTTATGTAAACAAAATAAAAAACCAATACCTACTAGCATACCCCAAAGTATAGTAATGTACTTACGAAAAAAAAGTAGGTAACGTACCTATTTAAATTATTTTTTTGTGATCGGCTAAACAAACCACCAACTTTAATTAGGTAGCATACATGACATGACACTTAATATCTATACGCTACATAGATATATCATTATTATTTATTGTGACATTGAAAGTACTTCAAGTCTCCAATATGTTTATTTAATTATTATGTACCTACCTACTCTGATTATTTTGTGGTCTTACGCGTCTTACGCTATTAGCATTTTCTTCTATCTAATGTTGCGTACACACCGACACCGATCGGCCCAACAAAAACCAACGACTGATTGGTTGGTTGGTTTGTTGGCTCAGACGGCGGTTACACGGTCAATCTGGTGTCAATCCGATCCGTGATTGATAGCAGATTGACGGATTGATGATCCAGATTGATGGATTTTTAATATTGTATGTATTTTAATATTTTTCGTCAATCAACACCAGATTGAACGTGTAACCTCCGTCTAGGTTGGAGGTTACACGGTCAATCTGGCGTCAAGACAATCTGGTAGACACGATCGGGGGAGTGGTTAGGCGCAGGACCGACGTTTTACATGCCCATCCGACGCATCGATCATCTTACTTTACAGACAATCAGGTGATCGGCCTGCTATGTTCTAGCCGGTAAGGAACAATTACACAAAGTGGTTGCCCCCCGCGGGATTCGAACCCGCGACCTTCTAAAAGCCTGTTGCATCGGCACATGCGAGGGGAAACCCGGGCTCTCCGGTGGGATCTGCGGCATGTGTCTCTCAGTGCAAATTGCTTTTCATTCTCGCGGGGGAAGCCTTCAATAGGTCCCCGGCATTCTGAGAGTATCAACCGGGGATGTGGGATTCATACCCAGTAAAAACCCCGTAACTGTTGCATCGCCGCATGAGAGGGGAAACCTGGGCCCTGCATTAGATGCCCCTCAATGCCTTGCCTTTGAGCCCGTCTCCGGGTGCATTATAGCCCCCGGGAACTTGTCACGGTGCTCACGGGTCCGGGGATCGCAACCCTGCAGCCGTCCTCCTCGTAATCGCAATAAAAACTAAACAATATCTTCAAATCCCAAATAGTCCAGGAAAATTATTCAATTAAGAGCAAGTATCTCGGAATCAAAAATAGGCGGCTATAAACTTGTATAACCTTTATTTTGACACCCTAAAACTTGTCTCAAACAAAACCTACTTATCGTTACAAGCTCTTCCATTTAGGAGTCCCCGATAGGCTCGTACTCATCATACGAGACTTTCTCTCGAATCGTACCTTTCGATACCGGGTCGAAAGTACGTTTTCTTCGCCCCATCCTATACAGGCCGGAGTCCCTCAGGGCTCCGTGCTCTCTCCCCTCTTGTTCAGCCTGTTCACGAACGACATTCCTCGTTCGAGCAGAGTCCAACTCGCCCTTTACGCGGATGACACCGCTCTCTATTATTCCCATAGGAACATGTCCTATTTAACGCGTGCTCTTCAAGCCGCAGTCGACGCCCTGGGTCAATGGTTCCGTACGTGGCGCATAGAGGTGAACCCGGAGAAGAGTGCCGCGGTGGTCTTCTCCCGGGGACCCGCCAATATGTTCTCCGCGCGGAGCCTTCGGCCCAACAGACGACTGGCCCCAATATCCCTATTCAATCGCCCTATCCCCTGGACTAGGAAGGTTAAGTACCTCGGAGTCACCTTGGACTCCGCCATGACTTTCGGCCCGCACATTAGGTCCGTCCGCAATCGAGTGGCTTTCGTATTAGGTCGCCTGTATCCCCTTCTCTGCAAGCGGAGTAAAATGTCGCTTAGAAATAAATTGACATTATACAAAGCTTGCATTCGCCCAATTATGACTTACGCGAGTGTAGTTTTCGCGCACGCCGCCCGCACCCATATCGATAGCCTCCAGGTTATCCAGAATCGTTTCCTCCGACGTGCCGTCGGTGCCCCGTGGTACATGCGGAACGTAGATCTGCATTCCGATTTCAAGTTAGATCCCCTTCGTAAGTTCCTCAAAGAAGCGTCGAAACGCTACTTTGAATCCGC
Source organism: Furcula furcula (assembly GCA_911728495.1). Taxonomy (NCBI): domain Eukaryota; kingdom Metazoa; phylum Arthropoda; class Insecta; order Lepidoptera; family Notodontidae; genus Furcula; species Furcula furcula. The sequence goes on along the minus strand of OU452249.1, from coordinate 15,798,048 downwards.
GTCCCGTCACGCGAACAGTTTAATCCGCGCCGCCGCCGATTATGCCCCTAGTCCTTCTGACTCGCGCCGCAGACCACGGCACGTACTGCTTGACCCTCCTGACCCCATGACGGTCCTATTGGACCGGGATGCGCCGAACCCTCCCCGACAACCGTATGCTACACTAGCTATCAGACACCGGTCTCGCCGGCGAGGCCGAAGGGTCGTACGTATGCGACCTCAACGACGTGCATCACCCCACTGAGTTTCTTGCCGGTTCTTCTCTGTGGGGGCGCGTTGTGAACCGGTGGTAAACTCAGCCCTCTCTTAAGCGACAGCCCAAGTCGAGGCCGTGCCTCCCTGAGGTGCCCTTGAGCTCGTCGCTACTTCTGCCGTAAAGGCTAGAGCGCTTTCAGCGCTCGCCTCCTATTGTCCGGTAATGCCCATCTGCGGCCAACAGCGTCTATCATTCCCAAAAAAAAATAACCTACTTATCGTAGGGTGTCCGCGACTACATGTATTCCAAGGTCAAAGGTCAAAAAATCTATTTTCTTTACGCATTTATTGCAGATATCTCGTTTAATAGGTTTTATGATATTTGCATCCATCATAAATACTGTAGTAGAGGATTACATTTTCTACAACCTTTGTTTAAACATTTTTTTTATATCTTGAACCATTTTCGAGCTAGAGGGCAGAGTGCGCGCAGTGTTTAACTATTAACTGCCGGTCCCAATATCCTATCGATCCCTAACTCTCAGTTAAAATCATCGATCAAGTCATCGATATCCCGCGAAATGGAGCGATAACTAAAACCCTGACAGACACTCATTTGAACAACCAACAGTAAGCTGCTCATATGTTATTATTGAAACGGACATATGTCATTATAGCTATCGATGGTAACTATTTTAACTTCTAGTAAGGGATCGATAGGATATTGGGACCGGCAGTTAAGTATTATTAGAGGCCAACCTGTAGTCCCGATTAAATATATTGTATTATGTCAGGTCGTTAGTCGTATGTGTACGTTTTGGCATAGATATAACATAACAATTTCTCCGGGTTAGGGCAGATTTCTTTTATCCTATAAAGGTTGGAACCGTAACATATTCTGTTCCTGGGCCCTAATTCTCTATGATTATTTTCAGATTCCACGCTCAAATCTTGTCCACGAAATTACGTTTATTTATATCGTTAAAATACAGTTACTTTGATATGTAAGATTACAAACGACGTTTTAAAAGCGAGTAAGTACACGTCGTTTATATTTTTTTAGTAAAGTTGCCATTTTGTAATTCGTAACGCTAGAGAAATGAAAACGAACAAAACAACTTGGCTAAGGGGGTCCTCTAGACAATGTAACATTCTACAAGTGTTAACGCGAATATAAAGTATAAAAATTTATGAGAATGACCTATGACATAGAAAAAATCACGTGACAACGGCGCGGCGGCACCGTTAGCGAATGAAGAAATAGAATCGCTACGAAGCGATTGTATCTTGTCTAGGCCCTCAAGCATCACAGCTGACGCATAATTTTTTTAAGGGGTAGCAATCTTCTGCTACCCTTTAAAAAAATTATGCGTAAGCTGTTATGCGTAAAAAATGTTATGCCCAGAGTATTATGCGTAAGCTGTCTTCAAATTTGCAGCGCGCCTGTCTGTAGCAGGCCGTAGGGCTGCGGCCGCGCTGCTGCGCGCGTTTTTGGTTTCAAATGAACAATGATTGAGTTTCGTTAAAAAATATAACATTCGAAATTCAAATATTTATGAGCGGACGGACAGGAGCGCAAACTTTTAGTGTACCTACCTACCCTACCCTATGTATTATACAGACATTGGTCTCTTTCTAAGCTGACAGAGCCATGATAGAGCCGTTTTTTAGGTATTATGTTGAATAGATTCACGTATTTGGGACATCTAAGATGTAAGGCCTCATTTACGGAGACGCGGGGCGTCGCGCGTCGCGTGTGGCGGGGCGGCCCGCACTAAATTCAAATGTAGGGCGTTGTATGAGTGTGTTTACGGAGAAGCGATTTTACACGCGTTTGCTTGAAATGGAGCGTGTTTTACGGCGGCGACCGCGGATGGCATCGCCGCGTCCCACGCGGCGTTCATCGCGGCGGCGCACGCACCGGCGATGAAGCGATGCCTGTGGCGGAACCTTCTGCCAGTCTATTTGGTAATCATGCAACGCAGACGTAGTCACCATCGCAATGGAGTATGATATGATCGATTTTTTTTTAGAAGAAAATTGTATGTTAAAAAGTGAGTTGCACCGCCGTTGCACGCGGCGGTGCCCGCCGCGGGCACAGCGGCGGGCACCGCCACTCTTCCCGCCCCGCGTCTCTATAAACAGCATCATATATTGCTATAAGTTTGTGTTTACGCGTGCGATGATACGCGCCGCTTCACTCGCCGCCGCTACGTAAACAATAAAAACGTCCGACGCGCCGCGAGACGCCACGCCACACGCGACGCGCGACGCCCCGCGTTTCCGTAAACGAGGCCTAAGTAAGGTTGACTATTTATCTCATCAATGGAAACTGCCGAGCTAACTGCTCATGCTGACGAACTGTTTACATTTTGTCTTACGGTGACCTTGCCCGTACATAAGATTTTATGTAATCATACTTACGACATGGCATGTAATCACCAACGATAGGTTTACGTATTAAGTAATAAAAATATTATTAAGGAACATGTAGACCCACCTTTATTATTGAACCAAGACCGCGTGTATTTTTTTTTAAATACAGCATTAATCCTTATCCAATTACATAAGTATAAATACATTTTTTACCACCCGTGCGAAGCCAGGGCGGGCCACTAGTACCTTTTTTAAACTATTAATTTATTACATATAATATCATTGGAGCTACGCATCGCTTTTACTCTCAAGAGCCAATTTTAGGAAAATCCCATATATTTTGTCGGCTCTGTACTCAGATAATAAAATATATCTGCCAAAAAAGCTTGTCACTCTGAAGTTTTAAAGATGTCTTGATTATTGGCGACGTGAATCGCCTTCAAAAACTTTTTTTTTATTTCCGCAAAACCTGTTGTTACCCCTAACAACAGGTTTTGCGGAAATCAGTAGCGATCCCCATCGCTACTTATATTAGAAGCGTAAATAAAAAAAAACTACTATACTATAAGTACTATCTCTTCAAATTACTTTCCTGCTCCATTATCAAACCCTGATCACCAGCTGTCTATTGACTGCTCATCAAGACCAAATTTTCAAGTCTAGGTCTAAGTTTCCGAGATATCGCAATGAGCGCTGTAGTAAAGTAAACTCACGTGATGATTCAGTCAGTTTCTTTTCTCCTTATAATTAATGCCACTCAGTTTTGTGCGCACTTGATTGTTGTCTGCAGATCAATGATAAAAATACACATCCATTTTTTTACCTTCATGCAAACCATTGATATTTTATACAATATCATTGATGCAAATAAATTCTTAAAACGATAATGGTACAACCGCATCAAAATCCATTGTGTCTTCATCATCAACCGCCAGCTCCGGATCTACTATTTTTTCAAACAAGAAGAAGAGCGGCAGAAAGTTGATAGTGGCGCTCCTCTAATTCTTAACTAACAAACTCGCTGCTTTAATTTAAATGTAATATTAAACTTTTTTTTACATCTCAGGCTAATTAAGATATTATTATGACTCTTATTTTCTGTAGAAACTGCGATTGTATCATCACAACAAACGTTTCGTTTAAAAGTGACTCATCAATGACCAGCCTAATCATTGGATGGGAACATAAAGGCGTAATGTACACTAACCTAACCTATCTACAGAATAGTTGACACATGACATTTCATTACATATGAACCGCAAGTTGCTGTAAAAGAAATAAACATATCGGATTATAATGATAATAGCATGTCAGCCTGTGACGAGCTCTGACGCAAGTGCTCCAGAGAGTCGGTCAGAGTCCTCACCTCGGCGTGTCTTCGTCGACCGAGAGTAAACCGAAGGGGGCCCGTAGGATTCTCAGCTCTAGCTTGCCTCATAGAAGAACCGTTAAAGCTATAATTTTGCCCCAGGGATGGAATTGTTAAAGGATATAATGCCGCGAGTAACTTCTTCGTCCACCAAATTGTCAACCCCATAAGTCTTATACTATTTTCTCATGTTCGCAATATTTCCTAACACCTGCCGAGGTCCAATGCTGTTATTTCATCATTTTGGCAGTTGACCCCGGGAGGTATTTTGCAAACCATTTGTTTCTTAAAACAAGCCTTTATGTGTTGGATCCGTCCCCACGCAAGTCTCTAAAATCCGGGTTTATCCAATGAGTTTTACCATGTAAATAATAATTATATCGTATTCTGTGTGTTTAGATGGTCTTGCTTGATCGCATGCATGCATAAAGCGAATTATAGGCCACAAGGTCTTTAGTGTGTGAGGTTTTTGGGTCGAAAATATTGGGTTCGCAAAATTTTGCTATCAGACAATACCTATCTAGCTCTTCCTATATAGGGCATCGCTCTAGCAGCAGATCGATATTGTCGCAGTAACTGGCTCCAGATGTACACATAATATTTCCTGTCTCATTCTCTCGTTCGTAATATAAAAATTAGATTATACGTATGAACTACTTAACTAGAAAGAGGTAACTGCTCGTGTGGCGCCCTTGCCCTGTTGATAAAATGTTTAACACAGTTAGAGTGAACAGACTGAACAGTTAACAATTACTATGTTTTCTTACGTATTATCTATTTTATCTTGTGAAACCCAAAATAAAGATCATTTTCATGACTGGCACGAAGAGGACGTATGTTTATCTACTAGTAAACATAATAAGACTAAGAACAGGTGGGGCAGTTCCGTCATTGTTGGCGTAGTGTTCACGTCCAATCGGTTATATTTACGTAAAACGATAAAGTCATCATAATATATTCTTGATAAAAAAAGTCATCATTTGACGGAGATATTATTTTTATAATTAACATCGAAGTATGTACGTATTTTTTTTTCTTGTATTATTAACTAGCTGTAGCCCACGGCTTCGCCCGTGTATGCTTTGTGCCTAATACTTTTTTGAAATAAGGATCGAGGTTTTTTAAAACATTGTTTACACTTTTACTAACCCTGGACCTAATAAGTATCATACTTGAACCTTACACAAAAATACATTCAGATATACTTCTGAATGTATTTTTGTGTAAGGCATCATAGCTTTTATTTTAGTGCCTGAATGGGTTTCTTAAATATTTATAGCTTTATATTTAAAAAATCATCATTGTAACTGTGTTTTTAACTAAATACAAAAACATACTGTACCTACATATTTTTAACCGACTTCAAAAAAGGAGGAGGTTCTCAATTTGTCTGTATGTATATTAATTTTTTCTATGTATGTTCGCCCATAACTCTGGCAATTATGAACCGATTTGAAAAAATGTTTCTTCCATCCATTCTTTAATCCGTTAATTGGGTCCCATAAAAAAATTATCGCTTACGAATAAGTAGTTCCTGAAAAAATAAGAATGGCGACCGCGCTGGAAACCTGCAGGAAGAGCGGTGTAATTGCATAATATGCAACTACTACGGAGGTGTTCACGGAAGACCAGCGTGATGCTAAATAAGTAGGCTCCTTTTTAACGACTGATTGTTTTTATTTTGTGTGTACTTACCTACCAATTGTAATTTTATGTCGTTAAATAAATTTATTTCTATTCTATTATATTCTTAAAAGATGACTTTATGTCGCTTTTTAAGGACAAACATTGTCATAACTCTGGCAAATATTTACACAATTTTGATGATTATTTTTTTTATTCGGAAGAAGATAAGAACTTCCTGGAGGATCATGAACGATGTAGGGGAATTTGTCTGGTAAAAACAATAAAACTGATGATTTCCATTACATTACTCTGACAAATATGAACCGATTTCGATGATTCTTTTTTTATTCGAGAGAGTAAACTACTATGATGATTCCATGCAAATTTCATTACGACCGGATATTTTTTTTTGAAGTAACATGAATTATGTAAAACTATGTACGATAATGTGATCATAACCTACCTAGATCATTTTACCGTCGTCGATGGTTCAATCTTTAGGTATGAAAATATCACTAAAAAGTTTAAAAAAAATTGAACCGACTTCAATATCACTGAAAAGTATAAAATAATTTTAATATTGAAGTTCGTGCCAAATATACACAGCAGGTACGCTAACACCAACTTCTATATAATATTTAAATTATTTTATACTTTTCAGTGATATTGAAGTCGGTTCAATATTTTTTAAAGATTTTTTAAAAACTTTTTAGTGATATTTTCATACATGTGTTATTGAAGTCTGTTCAATTTTGTTTATCAAATATTTTATACTTATACGTCGCTTTTGATAACACATGCCTACCTATTCTGTCATTCTGTAGCAAAAAATAAACAACAATAAAGCCACACGCGACGTATTAATTAATTATTAAAACAATTTGCATGATTTCCATTTTCGTTGGCTGGTATTGTCTTTACAATGCAATGCAATTTTCTACATAGTTAGATAAATAGGTACGTACTCTCCCTCTCTGGGTTTCCCATAAATACAATTGATTGCTAGGTAAACGATTTCAGTATCTAACAGTACAATAACCACAAGTTGTGTAGATAGGTTTATTTATGCTGCAAGAAATCACGAAGTCTATAGATATCGAATGGCTGCAAGGAGTGCATTTAATTCTTAGTAGCTTTCCAATTGCCAGAGGCTTCTGACGTATTATCGAGGGTTTGACCCACAAACACATGTCCTGCTATAACATCACCAGGCAAGGGACATTATTTATTCATTGCACCTAGCACTGCACGCTCGGGACCTACTTTAGTGGGATTCAACTTACCATTATTGCCTAAAATCGATCACGTACATTTCGAATTATTATTAGTGTACTGCACGAACCTATTTTTACTTGTCAATCGATATGATGTTTATTTGTACGCGTTTGCGTACAAATTAATATTGTTAATTAAAATCTGTGATTGTTGGGCTTTTCTTGGCTGCTTTTCAAAGAGGTTGACATCGGACAAATCCTTACTTTAAACAAGTAAATATCGTATGTATGTAGGTTAACGCAGATTATGCTTGGAATAATATGTAAATTGCTTTGACACTGTATTCTTATACATACAGGATTGTTGCTACTTCCTTCCTTATCCAAGATCAAGAAAATAATAGGTAATATCTAAATAGAAAGATCCTAATAGTATTCTAATGTATAAAAATCTCGTCTCACGGTGTTTGTGGTCGCACTCCTCCCAACAGGCTCGACTGATTTTTTGAATTTTGTTGTATACGAATAAGTAGTTGGTAGGTGTACCTATGAGAATATAATAAATATGCGGTAACAGCTCAGTGGGCTAGCGCTTGCCTGGGAAACAAAGTGCACAGGTTCGAACCCCGGCACGCACATCTGATTTCTTTAATTAATCATGTGCGAATTGTCTTTGTGCGATTGTTACTAGCTTTCGGTGAAGGAAAACATCGTGAGGAAACCTGCATGTCTGAGAAAGCCTAAATAGCTTTCGAACGAAGGACGTGTGAAGTCTGCCAACCCGCACTTGGCCAGCGCGGTGGACTACGGCCTAAGCCCCCTCATCTTGAGGGGAGGCCCATGCGCAGCAGTGGGACATAAACTAGGGTTGGTATTATTATTTATTTCTTACTATGAGAATAGGCCGTAAAGTATATTTCTTACTTAAAAAAGGTGGTATAAAAAAGCGCGGTCGAAGCTGCGCTGGTCAGCTAGTTGTTAAATAAAAATCTTAACAGAGAACCGATGTCATAAAACATGCACATGTGTGAAATGTTAAGTAGGTAGTGTTAGATAAACATTATCAGTACCTACCGGTCTTTTGCTTGCTTGGTCACTTATATTAACCTACATGCTTCCGTTTTGCTAGTAAAAATATACAGTAAGAAGCTTAAATTTTCTCTAATATTATTACTTTTTTTATCTTCATTATCATCGATATACTACGTAATTATATCGATGTTCATCACGGATTACTTGGTAGAGCCAAGATCAGTTAATAAATTACTAAAGAAAAACCTTTAGATGAATAGGTACCTAAGCCTATTTATGGTGTACTGCAGATGTATTTATTATTAGTTGTGAGCAATTTTTTTTTATACCACCAAGGTGGCAATCAAGCATGCGGCCCATGGGCGCCGGCAGCAGGGTGCAAGGGGCCAGGCCAGGGGCCAAGCCAGGGGGGTGCACTTGCACCCCCCTGGCTCCCAGTCAGGAAAGAAAATACATGAATATCTTTTTTATTAAGTTACTGTTTGAATATAAACTGAAAGTGTCTAGGTTGCGGTCCAAATTTGAATTACATTTATTTACATAATATACTTACATGTATAATTCTATATTGTATATTAGTTAATAGTATAATGTGTAGATGTAGATGCACCCCCCTGAATGTAATCCTGGCGGCATCCATGGGCCCGCCTGATGGTAAGCAGTCACCGCAGCCTATGGACGCTAGCAACACCAGTAGGATGATAGGATCACTAGCGCGTTGCCGACCCCGTAGAAATGTTAACTCCCTTTTTAAATAACCCCATGCTGTAATTATTGGGGAAAACTTCGGCAGGCAATTTCAAGGTGCGAGCTATAGCGATATATAAGTGAAAAACCCAAGGCGTAAACATTCAAATACCACTCGATTTAACATGATTTTATTTTCGGTCTGCCGGTTATTAAACGAGGCTATCTGGCCCAAGTACGTATTCTCATTGACATATTATTGTATTACTTGCCCATCCACTTCCACTCGATATTTTGTGTATAATGTAATATGTAGGAAAATAATAACGAAACGAATCCCAATTATTCTCTCGACAAATGTGTGTGTGAACGAATGACGTTATGTGCGTGACAGCTTTTTGCGTTTAGCTGCATGCTAATTTATCTAGTGATCTTTCATTGTGTGAGTCATTAGAACATGATTACGATTCCAACACATGCGACAGCTCGGATAGTTTTAGCCTTGTTCCATTTCAGGTGTTTTTTTACGACATATCACACACCGCTACGTGAATCGTGATGATAATATGAGGTTTAGCAGTGGCATGATGATGAAATCGCCAATCAAATTCTTTCCGCTCTAGTGCTTATAACTCTACTGTGATATCCACCCACACTGCGGCACAAACCAAAAACATGGCGCGATCTGACGTAATATCCTGTCTGTGAATAAAGCGTTGACCTTAGGGTATTCGGCAATTAGTTAGATTTCATACAGTTACAGCGTCGTATCACAGCAAAAGCGTCGATATATTACATTTGGTTTTGGATAAAACAAATTTAAATAATCATCGATATTTAATTATATATCGATACTAATTATATTGTCATTTGTTTGTTCACTGACACACTGAATATGTAAATGACAATGCTCCTTAAAATAAACGTGACTTAAGTTTGACACGGATGCTGTTGGTACCTCATATTTATCTACGTATTTTAAATGTTAATGTTGTACATCAGTCGACCAACACCTTAACTTTGTATTCGTCACCGCCTTTTAAATCGTTTAAAGTGTTCCGTTGTCTGAGTTGAGTCCATTTTGAAGAGTTCTCAGTGACTACTGTGGACTGCGCGCGCGTCGATTTTTATTCCGCGAGTTTTTAGTACCCAACTTATATTCGCTACTTCCAGCTGTCAAGTATTGAATGTCGCGGAAAAAACATGACGAAGGAATTTTTGACGGGTTATCATATAGAGTCAAACGTTCAAAACGAGTATTCTTCTTGGTGTAAGTTACTTTTTATAACTGTAGATAAGTAACGGGCTTTAGTAATAACAGCACAGATTGTCAGTTGATGCTAAAACACACTTGTCTACATTCACTGAACTTAAAAATACTTACGTAACCACATGGAATGTACACAATATTGCAACCTACATTACTTTAATACCTACCAAACTATTTGAACTATGTTAATGAAGTTTCAAATACGCGAAATGAATGAATGATTAAACTTAGTTATAGAAGTCCAAATTTCAAAATGTGATTGACCTTTTCGCCGAAAAGGTTACCGAAAAGTTTTCGGTAACCTTTCTATTCTATACTTCCACTAGTATTTTATGAAGGAATGCCTGCTGCTTTTAACATAAACACGAAAATGTTGTACGGATGTTTTATCATAACATAGTAGATGTGTTTGATCCTGATCGCGTGCTGCACGACTAACACAAATGTATCTTGCCCGCCAAGGCTAAAACTTAACGCCAACGCGATAATTTAACTGAAACAATTGGCACTTATTGTTACAAAGACGCTTGTGATAAATTAAACCATTGTCCTGTGGAAGATCCTTAACAAATTTTGAACACTAGACGTGCTCACACCAAAGATTAGCTGATGCTACAAGATCTGACTTATAAATAATGCATAAACGGTGTTAAAAGTCTGTTGTTAACGGATCTTTTAACATAGCGTATCCATATATGACTCAATGCAGTTATTTAAGACACTTTCAAAGCGGTTGTAGAATACACTATTCTTAGTAAGTTTTGTTAGAAGACGAAAATAATTAGCATTTTTTTGGGGTTGATATTTTTTACCGGGAAGACTCAAAACTCCTAATGCTTTATTACATGTAGGTTTATGGTATCAACGGTATTAACCAACACAACAGTACTAAAAATACTGTATTCAATCTTGAACAATTTTCTCTATGTATATTATGAAGATTATCGCATCATTACTCAAATTAATACATACATTTACTCTTGTGTTTATACAAGTGTTCTACACCCATAGGTTAGTAGTAAGTAACTGATCCACTTGAAATACCAGACCGCAACTTCCGGTTGTAATTTGCCTCGCCGAATATGGGCGAGGGTATTTGACAAACAAACGAAAATGACTCAAAGGCTTACTTTGTAAGCGTGTAACTAGGGAAAGTGAAGTAAATTACACCCAAGTTCTAAAAGATTGGTAATGGTAATCAGGGGATCTCATGAGTATGATAAATCTAAAGAACTGATATGCTGTATTAATAATCAAGACATACTTATTATACTTTATCTACCCTCCTGAGTTGATTGAGTAGTTCAAAACTTTCTATCCTGGTTCGTTTTCAGAATTTGGTTGGAAGAAAATTAGAAGAAGCATTTAATTTCTCTTCTACGACAATAAAACAAAGATATTTATACTTATAGAGAGCGGGATATAACGTAAATATACAGGATACTAGTCGATATCGAACTTTATGACGTCCGAGAAGATTCCCATTCCTCTTATTTAGTAATCACATTGTTTGCCATAATTTGCATCTTAACAGCAACGTGTATTTAGTTTGTTTTGTTAATAAGGATTTACAACAGTTTTTCTATTTTCAGATGGCGGGGGAGTATATACAAATTGGTATGGCTGGATCTCCTAGTATTTCTTCTAATTTATTATATTCTTAATTTAACGTACCGGTTACTGCTAAATGAGGAATCTAAAAGGTAAGTGTATCTACTTATCATTCTTAAATTATTTTAAAAACCATTGCTTTTGGATCTAGCTCTATTCATCCCGTTTATTTCTACTCCGTGGCTGGTTAAAATCATGCATGAAAGACTCGACTGACAGCTGGTAGATCAAAGCTAATAATAATAATATAATATCTTTTTCCCTTCTTCCATTTGCCACTTCCATGCTTCCTACTGGACAGGCTATGACCTCATAATATTTTATCGGCATAAAATTATAATTTACGACTTGCCGGGTTATTAATTATTATTGACTAGCTTCAGCCTTCAGCTCATTTATGTAAATAGCAGTTTGAAACATCACTACTGGACCTGTAATATGATCTTGTTCCCCCCAGGACGTTCGAAGGAGTCGTAAACTACTGTAGTTTCCACGGGAATGTGATCCCTCTGTCCTTCGTATTAGGGTTCTATGTCACAGTGGTGATGAACCGATGGTGGAGTCAATACACAACTATACCATGGCCCGACTCTATTGCTGTCTTCGTCTCAGCAACTATACATGGACAGGTAACATTGTCACATTTGATTGTGTTCTTCAAATTGCAATTGTTTGTAGCCGTACATCGATATAATATATAAACTAGATAAACATTCACTAACAAAATGACATCAAAAATGTGGTCGCGGAGGTTGCAAACTTATCTGTGCTGTTGGCGGAAACGTGAACTAACGATTTTATTATGATAATGACGTGTAGTTCGACAGTTTCATATAGACAGTAGCGACACTGCTATCGGCAAAAATAATTTTATCAGGCTGTGGCTTGTAAAGAAATTGCGACACAAGGGCGCTATTTCTGTCTACCACTTTTTGGACCGTGACACCTAATCTAGTTTAAATATTATATCGATGTAGCCGTAGGTTGTTGTTACCAGCTCTTATGACAGTTAAAGTAATTTTAATTTTAGGTGGGAAAGGGACAGATATACACAGTTTATAGTTCTATTCCTTTCTCTCGCGAAAATATGATTACAATAAGCTGCTTGAACAAATTGTGTTTTCTTTTGCAAATTTTACTGGTTATGTGAATTGTTCCCATTGTTTTCTGTATGAAATTATTTTTTAGAGAATAAAGAATGTTTTCCATAAACTTCGCTTTTAATAACATTCTGTTTATGGCTAAATTCTTGGTATTCGTTTAACAATGGGTAATAAAACTTATGATAACTTCAATAGTCATGATTATAAATGTATTGATAAAAGGTTTAGAAGTGTTTCAATTAAAATCGCATTTCATTTTAGTTATATCTGTCGGTAAATGATATCACGAAATAGGTAGAACCAAGGATTTCCTAAATAGATATTGTGATAATTATATTTCACCGCACAATAGAAATTAAATACATTATCAATACATTTTGATTGCAATTGTAACTATATTTTCAGTGTTATTTGTTTGTTTTGCAATTGTAGGAATATTTTTAGGTCTAGCATGTGCAAAATTTCTGGTTTCCGTACTTTCTTTAATGACAACGTAATTTGGTATCTAGTTTCTTATAGCAACGTCTGAAAATTATTCAACTCACACAATATGCCACCATACTGCAATAAATGTCAGTCGATACTTGCTTATAATATGATTCTTTCGATAGTAAACATGTCAACGTATCACGCCGGATGAGAGTGATGATAACATATTCGCTAATATTTGTGAACACAAAACAAATGAAAACAAATGAATACAAGACTTCTTACAAGCGTCATTGATCTGTTTGAGTGTGTGGAGTATACAAAGATACTGCATAATGTAGGAATATTTGCCAAGTCCGACGTTAGTCGGAACGAAAATAAATGTCACTGACTGAAAAAGGAAAATAACGTCTAAGGCATGACAAAAAGCTTTAAAACAGTTTTGGTCTTTGTTCTAGACAAAGAAATCTCGATCGATAATACAGTTCATCAAGACATTTAATTAATGAAGATTTTGCAAACTTGGTTAGTTATGTTCTTTAACTCAATGTTGTAGGTAGTTAGAATAAAATATCTATGTATATTAACCAAAAAAAAAAACCGATAATCTAATATCAGTTTGGCCTTAGTAATACGAAACAGTAATCTTTGCATGTATCATATAATTAGGCCCGAAGCAGGACATTGTTAATCGTCATTTGAGTGGACAGGACGAGCGCGGGCGGCTGATGCGAAGGACTATAGTTCGCTACGTGTGCCTCTGTCTCACGATGGTGCTCACCATGATCTCACCCCGAGTGAAGAAACGCTTCCCCACCCTGGACAACTTCGTTGACGCTGGTCTACTGTTAGACAATGAAAAGACTATTTTAGATAATATGAACGCCAAGTTTCCGAAGCCTTCCAAACATTGGTAAGAACACATGAAATTCTGAACCAATCTTAAGCTAATTTCGTTTTATATAATGTGGTGTCACCAAGAATTACGGTTTCCAAAATTAGACATTACTACAAGCTTAAGAACGGATTTATCGTGATGATATTACTTTAATTACGGCATTTTTATAATTTATTATATAACATTACTGTCATTAAGTCTTCTGATAACACAATACTTCGTCAGCCTTGTTGTTATCAATATGGGATGTCATGTTGCAATTCTGATAAGGGGCTTAAGGAAATATAATCATTACTTGCCTTACTCAAAATGTGAACTGTTTTATACCAATATTCAGCTAAGAAGGCACGGAAAGACGGCCACTGCTGAACAACGGCCTCCCTCCGACAGGAGGGGTTGCCATAATCCCTACGCTTGGCAGGCGTCTTGCGATCGCAGTATAGGTGGTAGGTAATCCAACAGAAAGACGCTGCTGCCAATCTGCTTGTTTTCCTTTAGCCGCCTCTTACGGACACCTAACGGGAAGAGATAGAAGGAAGAAGAAGAAGAAGAAAAGCATTTATTTGCCCAACACTTATGTTACACAAATATAAAAATAACAAAATATCAGTTCATCAGTAATTGTGTGTGGACAAACAGGGCTCTGCCTCAGCATATTGCTGCACTATAGTGTATATAGCGCAGCGCTGGTATTCTGGCAGTACCTAAAACTGGCATCACGGAATGCCAAGCATAAAATATAATAATAAACAAAAAAATAAAAGAAAAATAAAAAGAAAGATCAAAAAAAAATTATAACAGCTAATTTTAGGGTAGAACAAAGATATTATACAATAGATACTAAAGTGTAACGAACGTGAGTGATTTGTGCATTTGAAAATCAAGTAATTACCCGCCATACGTATTTAGAAAATGCATGAAGTGCAAGAAAAAGAAAAATGCAAGAAGTGTACTATTCTTACAACTCATTCATACACAGTCATAATTACGACTTACATTATTAGATACTATCAATAAACCATATCGTTATCGAATGACCATATTTAGTCAATCCGATTAAAATTAATGCAAATTGGTAAGAAACGTGCAAACGGGGATTAGAACCCCGCCGTCGTCCTCTTCGGTATCACCTCCGTATCCCTAGGAGTTAAATCCCGCCGTAATCTATTTGTGGAGTCGACACCCCAGACGTCGCCGAGGGACACCTTGTTTGTCCCGTTGTCGATATACTTATATCGATACTGCCAGGGTGCCAGGGTAGCGATTGCTCTATCTTTATTATGCTGGTGCGTTTTATTATCTACGTAAGTACTTCAGCATCACCAGCACCACTAATCATCTACTGTACTGCGGTCAAGTAATAATAAAAAAATATCAAGACCATTACAATAACTTCTTAGGTAGGCGATACAGTATCGCATTTGCTAGATTATAGTGCAGTACCTATTATAGTCAATGGTAGCGATTTGTGTCGATGCACTTATAATCATTGATCATTTTATTGTTAGTTGGTTCCGTTACTCGTGTGCATAAATACGTACTTACGAGTATTAAACTAGCGACTTCATTTCCCCTTTCGTTTTCGTAACACAAAAAATTAATAATAATATATGGCCGGCCCTTTTATTATCAGAAGGAAGCATTCCTAATGCTTTTTAATCACGAAATGTTACAACCCCTTGTGTTTCCAGGTTACCAATAGTTTGGGCAACAAGTATAGTGACGAGAGCTCGTAAAGAGGGTCGAATAAGGGATGACTTTGCAGTAAAGACAATTATAGATGAACTAAACAAATTCAGAGGGCAAGCTGGACTGCTCCTTAGCTATGACACCATAAGTGTCCCCCTTGTATATACTCAGGTTCGTGATACCGTCAACGACCTTAAATTAAATATCTTTTAATCTTTTTCATATTGTTATTTGAATTTTACTAGCACGTAACATTACTCAAAGGTGATGTAGGTAGTTCTGCGATTCTATGGGTACTTCCGCAGTTTAATCAACATGAAATTTTTATACTTTCTGTGAAAAAATTACTCGCGACAGCACATTTCGCATTAATTGCCTACTAATTATGACGTAATTTTTATTTCAGGTAGTTACCATAGCCGTATACTCATATTTTATAACGACCGCATTAGGTAGTCAATGGGTTGAACATAAACTTCAAAACGCAGGCGAGCAGGCGTACATCAGCAACATAGATCTCTACTTTCCAATATTTAGCACGTTAGAATTTTTCTTCTACATGGGATGGCTGAAAGTGGCCGAGTCCCTGATCAATCCATTCGGTGAGGACGATGACGATTTCGAAGTCAACTGGCTCATCGACAGGGACTTGCAGGTGAATAAGTATTTTAAGGTGTAATAAACGGAACGAATTTCTGTCAAGACCCGATTTGAAGAAATGATTTGTCAGTCTCCTAAGCAAGTAGTTTTACAATGTTTGACATTTGGAGTTTTAATCGTAGATTTAGTTTTTAGCGATACTTACCGACCTACTATTTGCAGCAGAAACTGATTTAGAGTTTAGACAATTGGTGTAACTGTGCCTCCCTTCCTTGAGCCCCCGTCACAACGAGTCCGCGGACCTTGGTTTCGATCAGAAACCCCCAACCCCTGCAGTCATATTTTGAATTTCATACCTTGTTATACAAGGTATCATACATGATCGTGGACGAGATGCACCACGAACACCCGGAGCTCATCAAGGACCAATACTGGGACGAGGTGTTCCCATCAGAGCTGCCGTACACGATAGCTACAGAGAACCAACGAGAGGAGCATCCGGAGCCGTCCACCGCAAGAGTGGCCGTGCCCGTTCGCCAACGTAGCATGGTCCTCTCCGCGCCCTCGAACGTGAAGATCGACGAGCTCGCACCCTCCAACACCGTGAGTTACAAGTTCGACCCGCCAGAGGTTAGACCCCTCCGTTTTATGAGCATGCCCGGATCTATGGAGCTTGCCAGTGTGGTGCTGAGGGATTTTACGCCGTATTTATTTATACATACGACACTTCTGTACAGTGTGGCTGATTGATGGAGGATATTTGGCGGTAGATTGTTCCAAAATTAAATTTATAATCAACTTTATATTACCTAATTGCTCGTATATTTAGTACATGAACTCGACCTTAGTAACCGATGTTAGGCGGCTATTGTTATGTGTGCAACGGAATCCGATCCTAGCAAAATCAGAGCTCCGCTTTTATAGACTACGCAACCGGATCCGGTAGGTGCCGGTTTTTTTTTCAAATATTACCATGATCAAAACTGTCCAATGATTTCCCAGTGTAAATATTTCAATGGGAAGTAGATACAACGTTAGGAAATTAGTCTTTTTTTTTGGTACCTACATTAATTCAAACTTAACTAATTAATTGTTTGCAATGAATCTCTTCCTTTTTTGCAATAGATAAAGCGAGATTAGCAGACAGAGAGGGATTTAAAATTATTAAATGATTATTAATATCATCTTTTCTTTTTACTACATACTTACCTAAAGATAAGCATTTACAAAGAGGGATTTAATGAATGAAAGAGGGATTATATTTTTTTTCTTTCATAATATTCAACATGAGTTTACTAATAAATAAGGATATTCCCTCATTGTAGTAAGTCCCTCATTGAATCAGCCACTCTGTATTAATCTTGTATATTCTGTCGAGTGTTCATTTTTTGGTGTCTAATCTAGAATGGTTTCCTGGATGTTCTACTAGTGCTTGGTTTGATACTATGATGATTAATTCCTGGTAAGATAACATTATTGAGTCATTCATTACATACCGATGATACTGCAGGATGATTTTAGAATAATCGTTATCAATTAAACATTGTTTGAAGCTTGCTTCCGATGAATCACTAATAATTAACTATTTTTAGTTTAGGTTACCTGCTAATGCGGAAAGTGTTAAATTATCTAATCAGTGCCAATTATTAACCGGCTTGTAACAGTTACGAAACGTAACAATTAACCCTAATTTTCCTATTAATTTTATTGATAATTAATATCTATACCACTATTTATTGGCTGAATACAATACGAATGTTTTTATTTTTTTATCTATTTCATGTAATGCTTTCAAGTATTTTATGATTTTTTTAAACACTTCTGTGCACTAAGTGTATACCTACTAACTAAAATCTATGTTCCTTGTTGTGTTGTTAATTGTTTTATCTATAAACATTTTACTATTGCGTTGTCGCTGTAAATATCCGGCATTATTATAGTATTTTGATAACGAATATAAAATTCCTATCGATATTCACGGTATAAAAGTATCATACAGCATTATAATCTTATCTAAATTGTGTTTAACCAAAAATGATTGATAGTCTTACCTTGATGACGTAACACATGAAACTGTACCCTGTAGCAAAGGTATTAGATGGTCAACTATAAGGTCCGGATGTATTTCAAAACAGCAACTGCAGATGAACGACGACGCAGTATCGGGGATCCACTTCATAGTGAGTCGTGGCAGTAAACGCGGCAAGCGCGATGACAGGAACTCGATGGGCTCGACCAATTCCATGGCGTCGCTGCAACAGACTCCCATGGCACGGACCAACTCTGTTACATCGATGTTGAAGAGGCTTTTCTCGAAAGAGGAGCAGAGAGGCACGCCGACGGGAACACAGACTGATGGCGGTACGTAATAGGGCCGGACTAACTGTTGCGCTTAGATTCCGTTGATGAGTCATTATCTCATACATTCATAGATCTATTAATGCAACATGATACAAAATTACATTAATATAGTACCGTTGCATGTACATAAACATTTGAACATAAAACTTCATCATCATCATAATCAGACTACATTAATTAGTCCACTGCTGGACATACCTAGGCGTCCCTGGGCGCGCCATCGGGCTCAATGGCATGTGCCATTGAGCCCGATCTTCGGCTCCTCATCCAGTCATCTAAAACATAATCATCATCATCAGATTGAAGACGTCCACTGCTGAACATAGGCCTCCCCCCTTAGAACGCCACAATGAACGACAATTGGCTATTTGCATTGCACCGGTTACCTGCGACGCGCACATTGTCGACTGTCCACCTAGTGGGAGGCCTGCCTACGCTGCGTCCTCCTGTTTATTGCCTAAACCATATCACATATCACTATAAAATAAATTCAATATAAGGATTCGAAATAAGACAAGCCCGTACTTTAGATTCTTATTTTGTGACATTTTTCGAGTCGCCACACGAATTATAAATCGATGTATAAGTAACCCTAAGTATAGACTTTGTATTGAAATCTACACGAAATTCAAATTAAAGATAATAATCAATTAACCCTGATGATGCCCTAAGCATAAGGCACTCATTTGCCTCTTCTTTTGGCGTCGCCCGTAGTTATACCATGGTAGTAGTTCGTGACCATGGACTATTCATCCATGGTTATACGAATATACGAAAAAAACGTCAATTCTAAGAACAGCCGTAAATGGTAGGAGCCTTTTTTCAGGTAATCATAATAGGAGCTACAACGAGTGGTACTACTTAAAATGTGTTTTTTTTTGCATTTGTAAATTTGTTCCGACGTGATGTGATATTATATTTAGCCATTATAATACACGATGACTTAACCTAGCAGTGATGACATTCACCGATTTTGGCGCTACTGATTTCATCTGCAGACATGTTAATTAGCCCTGATCTTTGTTAATTAGTAGTGTTGACTAATGAATGGTCCTTCACCTTAATTTATATTTTGTTTTAAGAAACTACCTACTTAGTTGCGATGCAAGCGTGGGAAATCTTCAATAGGTCCCGGGGACCTGTGGGGTCAACCAGGGTATGTGTCATTCTCACCCACTACAACCGCGGCTGACGCATAGGCACATGAGAGAGGACACCAAGGCTCTTCGATGGGATCTGCACCAGGAGACCCTCAGTGCCTTAGCTTTGAGCCCGCCGCCGGGGGCGCATTGTAGCCCCCCGGGAACCAGACACGGTGCTCGCAGGGACGAGGGTCGCAATCCCGCCGCCGTCTTCAGAGTCGCCGCCGTAATCAATGGACGTCCTAGGACCCACACCCCGAACGTCCAGCGAGTCCGAAGGCAATAAGGGACCTATCATCCAGTAAAATTATTAATGGTTATTATTGCTAAGCGTGTTTCATCATCGTTTGATGTTTCAAGTAGGCATTGAATCGGAATATACATTACCTACAGCTCGGTCTATATATTTCCCTAACCACAAAATAGTTATTAAATATTGATTGCCAATAGATATACCTATTTGTTTGTTCAAATACTGAGTCAGTCCATAAAAATTGCAGGTACCCGGTTCACGATTTCTGCAAGCAACCCGACCCTGAACAAGCCAGCCACGGCCGGCGGAAGTATGAAGATAGCTAATGAGATTATAGAGGAAGTGGACGAACAGGCCACCATCACAAGTATGGGCAAAAGACCAGATAACAGGTACCTACGTTATGTTTTTAAATGTACATGTCTGTAATATTTTATCTAAGGATAATTTGAGGAAATAAACGTTTGCGTTTGAGGTACCATAAGAACATACATCATATAGCTTCAGATGTTTTACCAGGACTACTATCTCTAGCACAAGGGGCCGTCCAGGTAGGTGCCAATGCAGTTCTTCGGAGTCCCTGGACGTTCCGGGGTGTGAGCCCTAGGACTTCCATTGAGTACGGCGGCGACTCCGAGGAGGACGGCGGCAGGGTTGCGACCCTCGTACTCCCGGCGGTGGGCTCAAAGGCACTTAGGGGCCTCTGGTGCAGATCCCACCGGAGAGCCGTGGGCCCCCCTCTTATGTGCCGATGCGACAGCCGTCGAGCCCCACAGCTGCCGGGGACCTTTTGAAGGTTTCCCCCGCGGAAAAAAATAAATTCCAATGCAGTGTCAGATATTCTGCCGCCAGCAGCAAGCAAGTGTAAGCATTGGCTTATTCCAAGTAGTTATCCTGTGTAAAGGGCACTCGAGCTCGAGTGACGGGGGGCAGTGCAATGCATGCAACTGTCTATAGCCAGGCGGGTCGTTTACCATAATAAGGTGAATGAACGTCTTGCACGTCTCGTCAAGAGGTTGCATAAAAAAAAATGGCACCCTCAGGTAAAGACAAATATTCCAGTTACCAAGGTTCTTGACCTTGGTTGCCTAGCATAAAATACAATCTCAAGGTTGTTATTTAAAAAAAAATTGCGTGACGTCACGACGAATACGTGGAATTGTTTGAGAGTATAATTTTGTTAGTCGCTTAGCGTGACTGTTATCAATTAACATTTTTTAATTGCAGGCCGACCGCGATGAGTTTGTTTACGCAGAAGCCACCAACTCAAAGCGACCCGGTCAATGTGCCGTCACGAAACTCTACAAGCAACGGTTCTAGTAAGTAAATTTTATAGAATATCTAATTTTTTCTTTAATGCTCTTGTCGGTGAAGCAATTACTACTTTGATATATTTCTCCCTATTTTATTTTCGCCTTCCGATAAGATACTCCTCGGTCCCACTTCCTTCAACTAATGTAGGGCCAATTTAATATCAAGTCATTTTTTTTGTTCTCTCTGTTTCTTTAGTCATTTTAATAAAAATGTCATCGTAATTTATAAATAAGTTAAGCAATTGTGCGGGATTTGGTTCACCGCCGCCATATTGGTGATAGTGACCGTGAACACAAATTTTCCAATCTTTGCTTTCTCATTTACTTACCTCTTACTTGATAATATAATTTATTGGGGTGAAACTTCATAAGCGACTTCCAACAAGGTTGCGTTAAACGTTTAACGCTACCATGAAAAGCCATGTGTGAAAGCACAACGCTCCTGGGGAGGGGAATAGAAAGAGTGAGAGTGAAGTTTCACTTCTTCCACGCGGAGGGACTCCACGAACTTTTTTTTTGCACTTTGACACTGGCGAAATCATCTTCATTTAGGTATAATTGATGGAAGGCATAATTTTGTAAAAGAAGAAGAAGAAGCAATTGTGCAATTAATAATATTTTATACCCGCCGTTACAAGGTTACGTCATACGTTGTTAAATTTTGATGAAGTATTAAATGTGAGTTATTAAATTGGCCCTAGTTTTTCGTTATATTTTTAATTCCAATATTGTTTTGAAGGAGGTATAGTGTGTCAAATCGATACGATACAGTTGGGCACCCGTGTTTATGAAATAAACCAGTAGTTAGAGTATGTGTGTTAATTTGGTCTCGTATTACGTACTTATTTACGACCGAGCCGATGTTAAACTGAACCCCGATAAACCTAATTGATGAGCTATAAAAATGAAGTAGGTAGTACCTAGTTAATATTCGTATACTCGTATAATAACAAATATCCATGCAATTAATCCATTATTTTCCTGATGTAAATTCCGCTTACCGTTATTCATGGTCTATGTCATCAATAGGTCTTGCTTTAAGAATAATCGTGACATAACTACCTACTACAATATAATTGATTGCTGTATTAAGTAGCTTCGTTCAGTCGTAGTCACCGGGGGTTCCAACGGAAGACCAGCGCGGCCTGCTTGCAAGCCGCCTTATGCTGAGTTGGAACCCTTTCGTTGCAAGCTTACTACTTATACTGTTTTCTTTTGTTTTGAACTATGTATGTAACCTGTTTGCTTCGATTAAAAAGTTTTCTTCTTCGGGGTAACAAGTATAAATTATAAAAGCGTACAAATCCCGGCTGCGAACAAAAGAAAATGGACTTAAATTTCATTATACATACATAATATATAAGTACATACAAATGTAAGTATATATATTTCAATTTGTCTCGTTCAGACCTTTTTATTTGATACCCATATTGAGGTTTTTGGGAGTATTAAAATACAAAATGGCGACTGACGCACATTTTTTTTAAACATTAAGTATAGCCTATGTTATCCCTACAACTGAGACGAATCTAAAGACATTATTATAAGTCAAAATCCATCGAGCCATTTAGGCTGTAGGCCGTGCCAAAGAAATAGACATACATACATACTCTAGAAAACAACCCTCCTTCTAGGGCAGTCGGGCAAAAATATAGAGGATCTCAATTTGTGTTTATACATATGGTATTTGTTTGTAGTACCTATGTACTTGATGTCCTAGAAACCTGCTTGCTTGGCTCGCAGTAAGGCCATTTTGAACCCCAGCCTTGGCAGCACCAATGCACAACGTGATTACCACTTTGTGTGTATTCATTAATCGAATGATTTACCATTCGTTAACAGGTGGAGGAAAATAGTAAGGAAACATCAATATAAGTATTTTGATGTCAGTAAACCCAAGTAATTGCAATTTAATCGTACCGAACAGTGTGCGAATCGCAGAACAAAATTGAAAATTTAACTGAACCACCATCTCGCACTTAACACCAACCGCGACCTTTTTATTTCTCATGTCGAGATGGAGAAAATAATTATTTATCCTTGTTTACAGCCACTCGTCTGTCATCTTCAGCGCCGAGTCCTTGGGAAGTTCCCCGACCCAACGAGGCAGAGGATCTGAGTCCCGCTGTGCAGTCGCTGACGACGCAGAATTCGTTCCCCAATATGCCCAACGAACGTCCTCGGTTGGACAGCGACGTTGGCCCGTCCCTTAGCGCTGCCGGGAGTCAGACCTTATGTAATTATGCATTATATTTATCATCACGTAAAGTCTATTTTGGGGCTGAAATATGAAACCTTAAAAAAGTAGGGCCAATTACCTTTGACCTTTTTTTATAATGACAAAAGAAACTGACAGATGTCAAATGTGATCTGTTAAATTGGCCCTACATTACCTTACCAAACGATCATAACCATTGTTCTCAGTCGTCACCCCTGGTTTCGACGGCCAAGCTGTCATAAAATGAGCCAACTATTAAGTAGACTTATACAAGTGCTTGCGCAGACGCAGTCAGGGGCGTAGCTACCGCCGTATCAATGATACGGGGCCCCGGGGCCACAAGGGCCCCGAACGCGTAAGCAAAAATTCGTAGGAAACATGTTATTCACAAAGTCCGTACTTCAACAAATTTTGATACAGTGCCCGTCTAAGGCCAGCTACGCCGCTGCGCACAGTCTTTTGTTCTTACAATGCGATGAGACAAAAGACCGTCACGCTCCTGAAGATATCAGGACCGACTTTTTATATGCCTGCTAGGAACGGACTGAGGGAGTTGCGGTCCATGGACCGCAACGCCTAGCGCAAAAACTTGCTTCGCGGCGGCTACTCTAGTATTATATCTCAATGTCTGTATACGTTCTATTTGATAGAAACAAGGTCTTTAGTTAGGTCTTTCACTTTGCAGTGGATGAAGTGGATGGAGGAGACGACGCGGATGTGGATGACTTCGATCGCTTGCGGAGCATACGAGAACAACATAGACGCGACAAATATTTACAGAAGCTTATGGCTCGTTCCGTGAGCGCACAGCAGGTACCTACTCATAACAACCTGTTTAATAGGCATGATGACTAATTTTGAAAAAATGCTCTATATTGTACTTACGGGTCTACTATTGCCGAAAATAATAATATTTTTGTATTAAATTTTCAATTAACAGCAATATTTTAAATTTTTATAATAGAGTTTGAATTTCATTCCAAAACGATGGCCGGTGCATGGCGCCATTTTGTGACGTCACTCCGGCGGTGTAAATAAACATCTGTCTAGGTATAAAAGTGAGTCATTAGTATCATTGTATGAAAGAGAACTTAAATGTTGAGATGACAGTTTGACAGTTATTTATTTACACAGGATTGACGTCATTCACTCTGATCAGCGTTTATTACAAAATGGCTATTAGCTGTATTTGAGTAATTTATTTGCTTAAATATCACGAAAATCTCTCTCTTATTATGAAAATGAGAAGCATTTTTGGAATCAGTGCAATCTGTTCTAATATTTAAAACCACAGATTTATTGATATTGTGTTGCAATCATCATGCCTATTGTAATATTTTTGTAGTGCCTTAAATTTTTTGAAGGTGCATTTTGATTTTGATTAATTTCTTTTATTATACCACTAAACTTGCAAACGGCCCGCCTGATGGTAAGCAGTCACCGCAACCTATGGACGCTGGCAACGTCAGAAGAATGACTAGCGCGTTGTCGACCTAAAAACAAGATATTAGGTATCGTGTCCGGTAATTTCACCAGCTACAGTGCCCTTTAAACCGCAATGTTTACACACTGCGGTGGCACCTGTACAGTTCCACCTACACCACCTTTCAGCTCGAGGATAATCAGTGGAGATTTTTTCACCATTTTAATTTTGCAGCGAACAGGGAGTATAGAATTGATAGACAATGATGTGCTACTAGAAGACCTGCTTTCACAATCAAACGCGCTGAAGAAAGAAGAAAATTCAAAAAATGACACCAAAGAAAACACCACTTGACATAGCAAAAGCTTTATATTCCCATGGGATGGCATCGACTTCTGAACATCTCAGCACATTTCAGTATTATCAATTGTGATACTTTTTATTGGTGCATCGGATGTACGACTGTATTGAATATTTGTAAATAAAGGAAACATTTACACAATAGATTTTGTCTTATTTCTTTCGGGTCTCACCTATATTTAGAGGCGCTCTTCTAATGATGGCTTTCTAGTTCAGCCATCCTTTGATTTTAATAATAATCAGATTGCACTATGTAGAGGTATACCTCTATATCATATGTCTGCCTAGCCTTCTGTGTCACCTATTTCTTTGGTCTTCACTGTTAAAACAAGCTTCTCAGGAGAGAGAGACCTGTTAAGATTGTACCTAGTTATTACAGAATAAAGATTCTATAAGTGGTATGGTCGGCTAAGACATTTACCAGTTTTGACAAAACTTCCTATGCAATCAAAATAACACTAAGGTTGAACATTTCTATCAGATGAGACAATTTAAACTAGGAACACAAGCATGAAGCTTAGAGACCTATAGCTTCATGAACACAAGTATGTTGACATTAACGATAAAGAGAGCATTAGTAACTGTATGAATAATTGCAAGGGAAAATCAACCTTATTGGTTTATGATGTCCATATGAACTTCAACCATAGGGTGGTAAACCATATTTTTGGCTGACCGTACATTAACCATTTGCATGCAGTTTTAATAGTAAGGTCTATGAATACTCCTTTCTAATATTTATTGCCCAATGTGCATAAGAACACTAGAACATTAAGGAAGTCTAAAAAGTAGTTTTAGAAAAAAATAGACAGTTAAGTTAGCTTATGGGAATTTATTTAGCTTAACATGTGTTGTATGAATCATCTACAAGCTTACAGCTTGAGCTTGGTCCTCCTCCAATGACGCCTCTTGGCGTTGTACCTGAAAAAAAAAAATTAGAGTTAATATAAAAGAGAAATGGATGCTTGAGAGGAATCAAAGTCATAAATAATTTATTTCAAATAGGCTTAACAGCTTAATAGGAAAGGTCAATTTTATTTTTAAAAAGCTACCACCGGATCACAACACATCCTCAACTGAGAAGATCCGGCAAGAAACTCAGCGGGCGTGTTATTTTTTCACTCCTTATTTTTAAACTATGTAGCGACATTGTGCCATTCAAAAGATTGAATACAAGTCACTGAGACAAAAAAAATTCAAGCAGCAAATTCCTTCAAAAACAGACATGATAATATCTCCAAATCTGAATGATACACACGCATCAACTAGCAGCCGTTAAGAGTGTTTTATAATAATAACTTGTTACATAGAAATTATAATCTGCTGCAAACATTTAATGAAAAATTGTGCCATGCCTGAAAATTTATTAACCGCTCGATCGAAAGGTTTGTTCATATATCAACTGCACATTGCCAGTATAGAGTATGGTTAACACCTACGAATGTCGGACAAGAGGCCTACCATTGAGATGTAACAAGAAAATACCTATCATGTCTATTTAGTACCTATGTATCAAATCATTAATCTACAAATATAAACTCTATCTCAATAGATTCTAGGTGGAAGTTTATAAGGGTAACTAATGAGAACTTTGAGTCATTGCAAGTTATGATTTGTACACATAGTATGTAGGCCCTCTAGAACCATAGGCATAAAATGTAATGTACGATGACTACATTACAAATGTAGTAGGTAATTCATTAATAGTAATTTTTTAAGTAGGTAGGTATTGTAAGATGCGATTTTAATCTATCCTATTCTGCCAGATAAGTAGGTATATTATGAAGCCTGAAAAGAAAGAACACAGCACTCCCCTCACCCATCAGCAGGTTAAATCCTCACAGAAACATTGGCCACCATGCTTATCGCAGGAGCACACCAATTATAAAGGTACCTAGTTACTTCTGTACTATGGTGGAGGAACTTCTTTCTTTAGCTAGTACGTAGGTACCGTAGACTCCAAATTGTATACAAACATTAGTTATGGACACAGGAACAAAATACAGCAGGTAATGTGTTAAATCAAAATCTTTGTAAACATTTTAGCTGTAGTCTTGTTAATGTAAAACATTTTAAACTTACCTAATTGTATTCCCAGTGCGCATTCTCACCCATTGAGGGATTGGTCTGTTTTGTTTCAGCTTTTTAGCGAGTTTTCGCTTAATAATAAAGGTCTTGTGGGCTGACTGAAAATAAAGCGGAGGGATTAGTATAATTATATGTATTCAATACAATAAGATTGAAGAAATATTTCTCGATTTCTTTTAGAAATATTCACACACCATTTTGCCGCTTTGGCTGTCAAAACAAAGTGACCGATTTTTTAATCTACCATAGAGAAAAGAGATGTATTAGGGATGAGAATGAGAATATAATTATGGCGAACATCGATTCAACTCATATAATAATTGATATCTAAATCGAAACCACATCTTTAGTACGTCTGTAAGTGAAAAAAAACGAATTTCTATTTGAATTGATTCCAGACTAAGGCTAAATGCAAATTTAATTGTCTTGACAACGTTGAGGCTTGGCCGTAAAAAGAGGAAACGCCGCTTGCCAGTGTTTTCTAGTGCGGTGACACCGTCGAGGAGGTTTTCACCTTAGTTTATGTAATACGGTGTTTATATTCAGCTTACTTTCACGGGAGTGAGCAAGGAATTAGACAGGAAATTGGTCAGCGCAAGTTTGTAAACACGTCACTCGCCATGTCGCTGTTGTTGCTCCTCGCACTGCCCTTCAGCTGCTGTTTTTTGTGCGGGAGTCAACTAGTGTTCTGTGGAGTCAACGGAACGTGAGTACGAGCACGAGTGACGTTTCATTCTGCTCTCTATGCATTAGACTACTTAATGCTTTTTAACGGTACTTTTATCTTTGTTCTAGACCTTGTTGTTTACGAACGTCAAGTGTTTTTATCGCTCCGGGCTCCAAATTACAGTACACAATTAGTGGGTTTCAAATTACATTTTTTTCGCGGAAGCTCGGGCGTGTCGGATTACATTAGTCGCGAGAGCTGGGCGTAGCAGTGGTTAACCAGGTCACCAGTTCCCTATGCACAACAATGCTCCGCATGAGTCAGTAGTGTACCCGTAGTGGCATGAAGTGTTAATGTCGGCAATGTAAACACTCACTCACTTCTCTTGATACTCCCACAGAAATGTTTACTTATTTTTAGGAGGAGCTGAATGTATAAAAGCCTTCACTTTAATTATATTATGTTTATTTATTAGAGTCTCCTTCATAACTTACTTCTATTTTTTCCTTTTTATAAACAATTTTTGACTTGATTTTTATTTTTATATACTTAAGTACAATTTTTGTTGACCGCTACGTATACCTAGGACAAACTATCCAGTTAGGTCGGTCCAACTTCGACAAAGAGGTCGCCCGAAGAATCCAACTCGGATGGGCAGCGTTCGGGAAACTACGCGAAATCTTCTCGTCCGAAATACCGGAGTGCCTGAAGACGAAGGTTTTTAACCAGTGTGTGTTGCCAGTCAGTGATGACATATGCAGTGTTGCCAGCAGACAGTTTAAAAATGGGCTGAAAGCAACGCTGGCAGGGGCCGATTTTAGGCAGTAAAGGCCGAAGTACGACTTTCCATTGAGTTCCGTCGAATTGCGGGGTGGGAAGGAGTTGGGGAGGCAGGGGGAAGTGTACTACCCCCCCCCCCCCCCCCTTTAAAGGAAAAGTTGCGGAGCCCCCCATTTTCGAGTTTTTTAATTTTTAATTCTGAGGAAATTTTCCTCATTTTATGAATTATAATTAGTAATATGTGTAAAAAACAAGGGTTCCCGCCTTGTTTTTGGGGGGAAAAGGGGGAGCCCTCTCCATCA
The DNA here is from genome assembly GCA_911728495.1 of Furcula furcula. NCBI lineage: Eukaryota > Metazoa > Arthropoda > Insecta > Lepidoptera > Notodontidae > Furcula > Furcula furcula. The sequence goes on along the minus strand of OU452249.1, from coordinate 15,769,042 downwards.
GAAACGGTACTAGAAAACAGGAAAAAGAGATGTAAAACAAAAAAAAACATCGAAAATTTTCGTTTTTCTGTTTTACAAGAGCCCATCCTTCATCTTTAATGTTTAGAACGTATGACTTAATAAAGTTCTAAGCTTTTAGAATAGGAATTGGTCAACCGAACCAATGATTTCGATGGATTGGCTGTCGGAGGTTTAAAGGCCGATGAAGGGCCGATGGCAGGCAAAGGCTGACATAGTTTCGAAAAGGCCGAGAATCGGCCCCCCAGGGGCCGATCTGGCAACACTGGACATATGGTACTGAGACGTGGTCCCTAACTGTTAGCCTTCTACATAAGCTCAGAGTCACACAACGAGCTATGGATTATTATTATTATTAATTGTGGCGTTCGAAGGAGGAGGCCTATGTTCAGCAGTGGACGTCTTCCGGCTGGTGATGATGATGATACAATTTTTGACTTGATTTATTTATTTGATGCATAATATTGGTTGTATGCGAAATGGGCTTGGGCTAGAATAAAGTAGGGTTATTATAGGGCTAAGTATTATTAAATATGGCTGAAAAAAATAACAATTTTTCAATCAACCGGGAACTTTTATCAGGAAGATAAAATTATCTATACAATGTTATATCTATAATATTTATTATACAAATTACAAATCCTGCCTAAAACTAATCACTTCACAAAAAATGCATTTATTTTATGTTAAATTCCATTTTTGTTTTAATTCATAGTCGAGAATCGATTCAAAAGATCCATTACAAATATGAGCCAAATAATCGATATTAAGCTATGTTCAACTCAGTGTCCAAGTCCAACATTACAGCTCTGACCATGAAGAAATAGGGTCAAAGTGGAGAAAACACTCCCAAATACATGACTGAGGTCAACGCTATCCCTTTCATTGAGGTCGAATCTCCCTATCTAAGAGGGTAACCTTGATGTTTCATGAAAAATCAGGACATCTTTTTAACTTCGTCGCTTAATACGACTTACTTGGCTTGTTTAAGCTTTAAGTTTAAACCGATTAAATATGTCTAGTTGCTTCCGTTTACCTCTCAAAATACGACGGGACGAAAAACCGACACGACCGTTGAGAGACCAGGCGCAGGACCAACATTTTACATACGTATCTGACGCATGGAGCATCTTACTTTACCTTAGAGGAGATACCACTGGAGATAGCATGATGCGCTAACCCCTCTGCCAAATTTTGTTCATATGGTCAGGTCATTCTTTATTTGTGTGCGTATCTTTTTGAATATGTTGCGAGTTTATTATAGTGTGGTTATGCGTGAAATTGTATCTGTGTGTGTTTACTTCGCCTCCCGCACCCCTCAAAAGTGCCACGAAAAATTTGTTCGGCGAATCGACGCGATACTAGCTCCATTCTAATTACTCTGAGTACTTTACAGACAATCAAGTAATAAATAAATAATAAGTTGTGAAAATAAAAGCATATGAAGTTATGATAAAAAGAAATTGTATTACAAGATCATTTATTCAGTACGTTTAACGATTTCTGATTAATCACAAGATATTGAATAGCAATTTCCATTATATGCAAACAACTAAAACACCTTGTAACCCACACATTAGACGATAGAAAAAGCATTTGCAGTAAATTTAGGTTTCCATTGGACCAACTGCAGATCATTGCAGCTTCATAAAATTTCTTTTCGAATGGGACAATGGATAGTCATAATATTCCTTCGCTCAATATCTTTAGGAAATCTACAAGAAAATAAAAAATGTATTAATATTGACCACGGGTAAATAAAACAGTATATATATTGACAGGTGACAGGTATAGTGACAGGTTAAGAAATAGTGACATAAGGAAACGTTGTGGTATGAAAGAAGATGTTGTGACAAAAATTGAGGTATGCTGAGATGGTTTGGCCATGTCGAGAGAATGAATGAGGAACGATTGACGAAAATAGTGTATAAGGCGAGTGTGAATGAAAGTGTTGGAAGGGGTAGACTTAGGCGGACGTTTCAAGACCAAATCAGGGACGTCTTGAAAAAAGGCCAGGTCAAGAGTACCCTAAACCGAAGAGCATGTATGAAGGGAATAATGAAAGTGGACGAAGCGAAACAAGTATGTAAGGATCGTAGCAAGTGGAAAGAAGTGGTCTCTGCCTACCCCTACGGGAAAGAGGCGTGATTATATGTATATTTATAGAATGATATAGGTACTCTCGCCGATACGACCACAGCGGCCAATCTTTCGCAAGATCAGCCATCAGCCAGTGCACAAATGCTTGCGTAGCCACAAGTGCACTCTTTCTTCCTTTTACCTCTCACAGTTTAGTGATACGAAAGATCAACACGACCGGGGAGAGGTCAGGCGCAGGACCGACTTTTTATATGCCTATCCGACGCATGGATCATCTTACTTTACAGACAATCAGATGACCAGCCTGCATTGTCCTAGCCAGTAAGGAACAAATATACAAAGTTGTTGCTCCCCGCAGGATTCGAACCTGCGACCCCCGGTACGCAAGCAAGCAGTTTCCCACTGCGCCACGGATGCTACTAGACGCGACAGGACTAGGAGGCGACAAGAATAAATATGATTATAATAATATGTTTAAAACTACATACACACTTGAACATACAATATTTTTTCCATATCAATCCTTTGAACTAAATACCTACATCGTATATTTTTTATCATAAAGTGGCGGTAAAAAAATCCCCAAAACGGAAAGTCTTCAAAAAATCTTTACCATGGTTACTCTATGAAAACAATGTAAAATATTTTAAATTAGATAATTCAACTACAAATTAATAGAAAGTTAAACCCAATACTAACAAACGAACTGAAAACGTGTTATATGCCTATCGAAAGAAGAACTGATCGAAAATATGGTGCATAATCCAAAGGGATCATCGGTAGGTACATTATTGAACAAATCGGACTTACGAGTGATATTCGGTATCATCTAAGGGGTACAACATATTTTTGCAACTAAGTACTACACATTTTATCACCATTCTTATTAGTTTAATTCACTTTATCGTGAAATTATGGTATTTAAATGTTGGATCGATTTAAATGACAGACAGTTTCATGCTGACAATAAGCGCCAGTGTTGCCACAAAATACGAGCCCTTAAAATCAGTATTTAAAATTGCATTTGAGTACAATTGGCGAAAACACAATATAGCATTATCCTAATCGTACTCGCAGAACAATACAAAAAAAAAATTATTAGACATGATTGTCATCGTATTTTATGTTTTCGGGTGGAAAACAATCTTTTGATGTTGAAGTAGAGCATTTCTATATTAGGGTATCCATTTCTCGGGTAATTTAAATTATTACATGGACCACACATTGGACCACTTAGAAAGAGAGATCCGGCCTCAATGAAAGGGATAGCGTATGCCTCAATCAACTATTTGGAGTTTGGACTCCACTTTGACCCTATTTCTTCATGGCTCTGACTGAGTCCAACAGACAGACCAAAGAGAAGAGGTTATTGTGCTGTCACTGTCAAAGTTGCCGACGTTTGTTTTCTGTCTGTCAATGTCATAAAAAAATAATGAAAATGTTTACGAGAGGAGGGCTGTGATTTATTTGATTGATTTGTTTTCTTCATTACTAGAAAATTTGATGATTACAAAATAATAATGAATTATTGCAATCTAAATAGGTTAATACCTTTATTTGGTGTTAGAAGACTAATAGACTGTAGAACGGCAACCACTAAAACCGTGATAACAGCGAACGGTAAAGAAGTACCTAAGAGGAAAACCTATGAAAATAGAATTACCTTGATCAGTACTGATAATTCAGTTAGCATAACAGACTTGAAAGATGCTCAAACTTTGTCCATTAGAAGAGAATTGAAACTTGTTAAGATACAAGATGTTGATTCGAAAACTAGGAGGCCAGTGTACAGGTATAGTAAAATAGTAACAAAAACTATTCCATGATGAAGCAATTTCGGACTAAAAGAATAAGAATTAACTGGGGGCGCAGTACTCGTAAGTAAAGGCACCTAAATTAATACCAAATCACAAAGTAATGACTGTAATTAAAATAACACACAGCAGGTACAATTGAGTACAGCAAAAGGTGATCTCATTGACAAACAGCCTTTCATTGTAATTCCAGTTTATTCCTATTATTTTGGTCGAAACCAGGCTGTCAGAATTGTTGCTATAAACTTTAAGAATTATTATTATGTTTCTATAATAAGACAATTAATACTTTTGTTACAAGATTAATGACAAACTCTGAGTATCACTCAGAAGAGTTGACCAAACGGAAAGAGAAGCAAGCAGCTCGACAGAACAGCTCGATAAAGGGGGAAAAACTATTGACACTGTCAACAAGAATAGGGGAACACGATTTAATAACGGGAGTGAAGAAGATGCTAAAACTTGTAGAGAAGCAGTATGAAGTCAAAGTAGTCATTACTGGTGATGGTGCAGAGGCTGCACTAAAGACAGTAAGTGAAGATATAACTTATTACGAACATTTATATCACATGTGTCTCTTTTCGTCTCATTAGGAAATAGCACGGGTCAGTGTAGTCCTATCAGCACAAAGAACAGGACAACTTGCGGTTTAATTTAAAAATTTGTTTCGTTTTTAAATTTAACCAATATATACTTAAAGGGCTGTCTGTGTCTTAAATCACAAAAAGTAGTATCTTTTTGTGATTTAATCAGCAATCAGTCTACTTTGTTACATAACAGATTATTTATTACTAATCAGATAATTGAAGTAAGTATTAAGTCAGTGACCACAATATGCTTTTTTTGCTTTCAGGAAAAAATATATTCAATTATAGAAAATCATGTCAAAACAGCTTGTAAAGTAGTGCAAAAGCGAATAAAAGGCAACTCCTTAAGATTCCAATTGCTGCCATTAAGGGACAGCAGTTCTGATGAAGGTGGTACAACCTCGAGCCAGAATAGTGATAGCAAAGGGCCGATGTGACTAGGAGCTGGTTTATTAGTCGCAATTGTTGTCAAATATATTTTATGGAACAAATATTATTATTCCAAACCAAATACTGAGGAGAAACATTATGACAAAAAATCTATGACCACATCAAATTCAGAGTATGACAGCATCGGGTAGTGTAAATAGCTTCCTATTTATCATAAGATTAATTTTGAAAGTATTTTTTTTATAGATGTATATTGCATTTTTGTATAAATTTATTGTACTTTTGTTAAGGTATTGAAACCATAGCAAGCAAGGTATATAAGTTAAGAATTCTGAGTGTCAATTATCCCTTAATCTGTGTAAATAATTGCGTATTAGTTGGAGATTTAGACAAGAGTTTTCTGTACCACTTGCTGTGTGTTTAATAGCTTCAATAAGATTGCATTGTTGTATATAACATATTTAGAAAATAAAAGTCAGTTAATAAATAATGAAAGTTTTAATACAGCAACCTCCTATTAAGTCGGTCCAGTCATAATAGTATCATTCGCTAGCAGGCATAAAGGCGGCTGCTCATTACCCCAGGTCATACCATAGCCGAGCTATGAATGTATCAGGCACAGGAACAGACTATTACATCATTAAATGTTTGTTGTTACAACATATACACCGCTGAGAGCGGAGCAGTGCCAACACAATAAACATACTTGTGAATTTTCTTTCGGGCCAGTCTTAGCACGCTGCGGTGTTGGACGGTGACGGAACGGTCTAGTGTTTGTATGTTTTCTCCTGATTCATTCATAGCATGTTCTTGGTATGGGATGGGCTAATAGGTAGACGCTAAGACAAAATTGTCTTGATGCTGTGCTCCCTATTTTGTCAAGCTTCAGAGGACACACCAGTATACAAACATTATCCTTTTAATGTAAAAATAGTATTTACTTTCATCTTACAAGTACTTAAATTCTAAATACAAACATTTTCTAACATAAGGAGATACATTCATCTATAGTACACAGACATAACTAAAGTTCATAAATTAATGATTTATTTTTATCAGTTGGAGTTATCACAGATGTTTTAGAGATCGTTAATTCTTAAATGGTAGGAGAATTAATGGTTACAAGTAGGTATAAATCTTAGAAAATAATAAATTATTTGTGTGTGTGCTATTATGGCATATATTATACGTCTCATCAACAGTAACTTCGGCATTGGTTTTTGAAAAATAATGATTTTGTCTTACATTATTGCGTTGCAAATCGGAGGTTGCGTGTTCATACCCTTTTTGGCAAGAACTCTGCCTGACTGACATTTCTCCGGTCGTGTCGGTCTTCCGTCCATACAGATACAGGTTGTGAGAGTAAAGAGTAGAGAGCATTTGTGTTTGCACAGACACAGACTTATGCACTAACACTATACGATCTCCCGCGTAGACGGCTGATATTTTGTCAAATTGACCGCTATGGGGCGTATCGGTTTAGAACTTCTAGAAGACATTATTAAAATCCCATATTTCTGCTTGTTGTTATCGTAATCTACTATAAAACTTTTCCATAGGTAGGACAAGTGATTTTAAGTTTGTCTCTGAACCGTCTTGCTATCAATGATTTTAGTATAATTAGATAGATTTTCATACTAAATTAGACCCACGAGTTTGAGTGAGAATACATTGTCCTATATAGAAATTAATTAAACTTATAAATACGTTTAACATGGGAAACTATTAGATGCAAAAAATCATTTAAAATTAATATAAACATAATTTTAAGAAATATTTGTGATCTAATATAAAAGACTACACTAATAATAACATTTCATTAAATAGAACACTAGAATCTCAAAGTTTCAATTGATCGCCCTAATTCTAAAATGATATTCCGGAACAAAGAGATTAAATATGTTAGGCTAGAAATTGTCCTTTGGAATTTTCACACAAAACCTGTTTCTGACCTTCCACAACTGCCATTTCCATTATACATATTCTGCATATTTCCTTACAAAACACTTGTCGGCTAGTGTGTTAATTGATTTTGGATATTATTTCAATGAGGTCAATGTCGATAATAGTTTGACAATGAAAAAGGCTCTGCACTGCGCTCTGCCATATGTGCGTAGGCCCATAATACCATTGGTAGGTAATAAGTTTTTGGGCAAAACTTTGTTCGCTATGTCCTTAGTAGGTTATATACCTACTCAAATGTCTTTGTTCCGGAATAAGAAACACTTAAATATAATTACTACATAATGAACACTATAATAGATTGTAGGTACAAACGTATTTTCATCTATGTGAGAAACCGTTCTTGCATAAATCGGCCGATGATCGTGTCGACGACGTCGTGCTACGAACAGTTTAACTATGTATAGACAACATACGCATAGTGGTCTTGGTTGCGCGTAGGCAGGTCAGTGTTGAGGGTCCTGCCCCAGGTTAACAGTGGGGACACGGTGCCCACGACGGGAGCAGCGCGAGCTACACTTTTTACGAGGCCCTGCAACAAATGATAACATTCCTAAACCTCTATGCCAATCTCAGAAATCGAATTGCTCACTGTTAACAGAAAACCAAAAGCAAATGGTTAAAGTAAAGAGACTTTTGGAAAAAATATTGACTTATTAAGTGAACCACCTATAATGCTTTGTACGGTGCCACAGACGCAGCCCACCCTAGCAGCTACCGAAAAATAATAATAGGTATTAGGTACCTATAACCTGGAACAATTCATACACGGTCATCTGATCTCAAATAGTTGACGGTGACCGGTCTCAACAAGGTAGTCGTACTATGGCCCAGACTATTGATACTCGTACGTTACAATCTTCGATCATATAGTCTTAAGGTTACAATTTTAACCTTTTTCGAAATATGTAGATAAATAACACAACACAAACATGTTCATGCACTCAAATGTTTTCCATGGACGGGAATCGGACCCACGACCTATCGGGTTGCAGGGTGTTTAGACACCCACTAGACCATCGAACCCGTCAAAAGCATCAAGTTTTAATATAAAGATTAATTTTACGCCATAGTTTCGACAATGGTGTAAAACATAGATACAAAATCTAAATGGCCTTTATGTAATTAATCGTTTCTTATTAGGACACGACCGCAGACATCAGTGTCTCCATTGATCGTTGGTGACCCCTATAGATCTCAGCAAGAGTCACAGTGGTAAGAATGAGTGGTGGCATTAGTTTCATAAAAAGAAAGCTTTAAATCTTATCTAAGTATCTAGTTCCCAATAAGTAGGTATATAGTTCTTATACCCAATATTATATAATACCTACGTATGCATCCAGTTATTTAAAGCAACCAATAATCAATTTGTACCAGTTACACAATAGTAGCGTTCGTGTTGTTAAATCATAGCATAGCTCAGGCAAACGTGCTGAGTTAATTATAGAGTACCAACGACTAAAGTAGGTAATAAGCGAGATCATTCCATTAACTTGTCCTTCAGTCATATCATGATACGGATCCAAACTAGCGATTAGTAACGAATTAATTAGTAAACGTGCGAAGCGTTAATATGAGGGTTAGTTATTCGCCTGCCAGCCTATTCTCTTATGTACCAACATATCCTGACCTATCTTGGTTATAGTTTCTAATATTATTATTCCTAATCTTGTTTTAAAACCTAGGAACATTAAATAAACATAGGCTTAGCAAGAAACTAAGCCGACGTTATTGTAAATAAAATAACTAAGTAAGTATATTTATAGCCATACATTACAGTTTCATTGTAACGGGTAAAATATACATACGCGGGGCACTCGGTTTTGAGAAACTACAATAATAAACTACAGTTTATTATTATAAATTGGCTTCCAAGAACTTCCCAACGGCTTGTTTAAAGTTTTACGTGTACATAAACCTAAAACATTTTGAAAATAGTTTTTTTTTTGTAATTTGCAATAGACACCTCGACTGCCTTCTCAAATGCAGTCACTTTGAAATTTCGACTCCCATTAAAAAAATACCGGTCAAGTGCGAGTGGGACTCGCGCACCGAGGGTTCCATACCATCTTTGGACGTATTAAAGTAATTTTCCTATTCATTCCTCAGGTAGCAAAAAAAAAAACAAACCGCAAAACTAAGTTTGTCTGTCGAGGTTTTTTTTAGGATTACTAAAAAACTGTACAACTTAGAAAGATCATTTTATTTTTCCTGTAAAATATAGATAAACATGTATTATTCACAATCATTTCAGATTATTTCCTCCACAAACTTCGGAGATAAGGGGTACGGTATTATTTTTGACATTTTTGATTATCAGCCAAAAACTACGTGACATAAACCAAAATAAAAATCAGTTTTGCGATGTGCAAATGAAGCCCTTTCATATGATACCCCACTCAGTAGTCTTACTTTGAAATTCTGATGACTCATTTCGACCCCCATTATAAATAAAGTAAAAGAAAAAATATATATTTTTTATTTGCGATGGGGTTGGGTAAGTTAGATCTAAAACTATTCCAAGTTTCAAATCGATTGCATCAGTGGTTCCTGAAATATATGCAGGTGTGACAGACAGACAGACAGACGAAATCAGACCATAAGGGTTCCTTTTTTACCTTTTAGGTATGGAATCCTAAAAACTAAAAGTAAAAATGTTTTTTATTTTTGCGATGAGTTTGGGTAGGAAAGATCTAAAACTATTCCAAGTTTCAAATTGATAGCGTCAGTGGGTCCTCAAATATATAGGTGTGACAGACTGACAGACAGACAGAGGACGTCTCACCATAAGGGTTCCTTTTTAACCGACTTCAAAAAAGGAGGAGGTTCTCAATTCGTCTGTATATATATATTTTTTTTCTATGTATGTTCGCGCATAACTCTGGCAATTATGAACCGATTTGAAAAAATCTTTCTTCCATCCATTCTTTAATCCGTTAATTGGGTCCCATAAAAAAATTATTGCTTAGTAATAAGTAGTTCCTGAAAAAACAAGAATGGTGACTGCGCACTGAGAGCTGCAAGAAAGCCTATATAGATGACGTTTTAGTCGCTCGGACTCGCTCGGTCGGACAAAAATAGTCACAACTCTGGCAAATATTTACCAATTTCAATGATTCTTTTTTTATTCGAAAGAAGAAACCACTGTATTGAATCTGTATGAATTTTATTACAACCGGATAAGAACTTCCTGGAGGACCATGAACGATGTGGAGGAATTTATCTGGTAAAAACCATAAAACTGATGTTCTCCATTGCATTGCTCTGACAATTATGAACCGATTTCGATGATTCTTTTTTTATTCAAGAGAGTAAACTACTATGATGTTTCCATGCAAATTTTATTACGACCGGATATTTTTTTCTGAAGAAACATGAATTATGTAAAACTATGTAGACGATAATGTGATCATAACCTACCTAGATAATTTTACGGTTTTCGATGGTTCAATCTTTATATATGAAAATATCACTAAAAAGTTTAAAATAAAATCTTTTTAAAAAAAAATTGAACCGACTTCAATATCACTGAAAAGTATAAAATAATTTAAGTAAATATTATTGAAGTTGGTGCCAAATATACACAGCACGTACGCTAACACCAACTTCAATAATATTTAAATTATTTTATACTTTTCAGTGATATTGAAGTCGGTTCAATTTTTTTTTTTAAATTTTATTACCTTTTATGTATATATGGAACCCTAACAACTGCGCTAAAATTTTCTCGATGCAGATTTGTTTTCAGTAGGACACGAAATAATTGGTTGGGTACATCCTAAATAAACAACATTGAGGATGGAGACTTGCAATCGGGAATGGTTAAGTAGACTTGGAATGTAGTATGCACTTATGTTTTTTTTCCGAAGCTATCTCAGTTTCCTAGTCGACGGCGGGGTTTTTCTCATTATTGAAAACTCATTTTCTCATTCCTGTGCCTGGTATGTTGTACCTGCTACTAGGTACTTTTTAGGGTACTAGATATGATTACGTAACTATTATTCGCAAAACTAATTCGTTTTGTTAATCAATTTATTTCCATATCGATGTATGTAGAATATTACCCTGTTTTTCGGTTGAATATGATATTATTGAACCCTACTCTCTATCAGTCCTGTGTTGATACCTTAGAGATTTAATTCTCTAAGGTTGATACCTACATTTATGGCTACGATTTTGTTTGTATAAATCGCTAATTGAAATTTACATATAAGTAGCACGAACTTTTAGTGTACCTCCCTAGGCTATTGCTAAAACCTGTATTTAGTGGTACTATAATTTATTCTGTGGTATCGAAGAGAGAAGGCAGGCGGCGAAAGACAGACACACCATGTTACCCATGAGGGAGGACCGTCGTCGGCCCGAGCGGCGCCTGCGTCGGCACCAGCACCGGCGCCCGCGCGCGCGCCCCACCCCGCCCGCATACCCCGCGCTGCCTACCGCCGCCGGCACCGCCGCCGCCGCCGCCGCAGCACTCTTCGCCTCCCGCTCCGCTGACCGATCTGCGATTATATGCGCCTCCATGTCCCCCAGGGGCGACTCCGAACTGTTGATGTAACAGAAAATCTACTAAGTAAACTAGACTTATTAATAATAATAATATATGTATAGCACCTAACTCTACACGTGGTAGGTACACAAATTAGTGCATCTACGAGATTTATTGAGTGGCCCAATAAAAAAAGTTATGTGTTAAGTAAAAAGTTATGTGGTAAGTTACATAACTTTATGTCTCTCTGGCTATGTGTATGTGACATCCGATACAGTTGCTCCGATACAAATGATCTACTTTTTTAATTTTAATATACAACATTCGAAATAAAAAAATCCTAAATATAATATAGACAGTATATAGAGTAGCAAAGAAAAGGTTGTGGGTTATGGAATATAGAGTTTAAATAGAATATAGAGTTTCAAAGGTTAGTTATGTATAGTTTATAACTACCTGTACAAACAAACTTATTATATTAAAGAGAAGATATATCTTCCGACTTACTATGCACTTATAGAACAATATTCAGTAAGTTGCTCCCAGGTGCAGCCAATAATACAACATTCATCGACGATCCCCACGTGCCGTCTCCGCCGCACCGCTCCCGGCTGCTCAACTACTGGAAACATCCAGCATTTAAATACTCATCTACAAGTCTACGTATTTACAAAATACACAATTGTAAACAGTCGTCAAAAAAGATACACACGATTTATCCGAGTCAATGTACTAAGAATTACGATTACGCAACTTACCTATTCTGAAAAGAAACAATAGCTTTAGCAGCTCTACGCATTTGTTGTCAATTTTTTTAGATCGAAACTGAGTGACCTTTCTCAAACTGTTGAGTGTTATTGTCAATGATAGTGAGTGATGATAACACTTGTTGCTGCGCGGATGTCGCACTAACACGCATCGTGTATAAGGCCACAGTCTGAAGTCACAGTGTAGAGATTAGAGAGTCGTTCGGTTGATGGTAAGGGATACATTGACGCACGCATAGACTGTGCAATACCGTCACCTACATTAGTTGTTAAGTAATTTGAGCCCGTCATTTTCCTGCTACAGTGTGCTTCCCACAGGAACACAGCAATTTTTGCATGTCGCTCATTTGCGTCAAAATATCTGACAATGCCTCTCTCATGATCTGGTGACACTCAACTATTAGTTGGTCCTTTGCAATTTTATTTAACTCAGTGACTAGACAAGCAATACGTTTGCCTAATGGTGATACGCCTGCCTATAGACATATCTGCAGAGCTGAAGCGGCAGCCGCTTTTCACCCAACATATAATAATAATATTTTGTGACAATCCACACACGATCATCTGATCCGAGACTAGGCAGAGCCTGTACTATGGAAACCAGATAACTGATACTAATACGGGGGGGGGGGGGGGAATACCCGTGGGGTTCCGGGTTACAATTGCATCCCCCATCTCCTCTCGCTGGGTGCCGTAAGAGGCGACTAAGCGAGAACAGGAAGACGGGCAACAGCGTCTTTCTTTTGGATTTATCTTCCATACTGCGATCCCCAAGCCGCTTGCCAAGCGTGGGGTTTATGGCAACCCCTCCCTTCAAAGGGGGAGGCCTTTGTTCAGCAGTAGACGACTTTCGGTGGCTAATGATGATGAATGATGATACTAATACTTCTATACTTACTTTTTTGTAAATACATGAATACTTAAACAGATAAATAACACCCAGATACTTGGCGGGAATGGAACCCACGACCTCTTAGGTAGTAGCCAGCCAGGGTGTCTAACAACTAGCCCAACAGGCACGTCACACATATCAGTTATTAGGTCTCTTGAGGCTGATAATTTCACCAGTGCTCTTTACACCGGAACACCGCAAGCCATATCTCCTGTGTTCATACATTTATTGCTACGATTTTGATCTTGTAAAGAAAAACAGGGAATAGATATTAAAGCTACAAATTATTGAATGTATAAAACGGAGGGTATACCTGTTGGTGTGTCCCAGGAAGGGCTGTTGTACGCGTGACAGACCCTGCTCATGATTTCGCTCAGTTGTCGTCCACAAAATTTGACGGCCGCTGTGGTGGCTGCGTTAGAGCCGCAGTCCAGCATCACCGCTGCCGTTACAAGAACGAACTTGACGATTTTTTTCACTAACATAATTACTCTGAAACGAAAAACGATAGCATGAATACTATTCGAGCTTTCCCAGGTTATCCACCCCGGAATATCGAGTCGTTAATGAGGGTAACTCGAGAAGGTTTTGCGCTTTTATACCTGAAGGGCAAGCTTGTAACTCGACACCGGTACCGCCCAGTTGATACAAGACACTCGTCCCTCATAAAGTTTTCATTTCCTAAGTGCATTACTTGTTCGTTTCGTCCGTGAAATGCATTTTTATCAAATAAGGAAATAGATGATTGAAGTTAGATACAACGATCGCCTAATGTCCGAATGCTTTTGCTCGTGATAAAGTCAATGATAAAGTTCAAATCTTGTTTATCACATAAAACTCTCTGAACCGATACACACTCAATTAATTAAATTCACGATGTTTACTAATGATGAAGTTAAATATTACAAATATTCGATATAATCTTTTTTTTTACAGATAAAGTTTCTTAGCGGCATGAAGTGATTCTTCATAGCCCAAATAACATCGGTACAATACAACATGTTTCCGTTTGGAGTCGCTGGACGATTTGGGGGTGGGCCCTAGACTTCTAACGAGTTCGGCACGGCGGCGACTCCAAGGAATACGGGGGCGGGTTGCAACCCCTGCCGTGCCCGTCCCGTGAGCACTGTGTCAAGTTCTCGCGGGGCGCATAAGGGTTACCTAGCGCATATCCCACAGAAGAACCCAGGTCCCCCTTCAGTGGCGTAGCTTGCCTTAGATGGGCCCCGTATCAAAATTTGTTGGTGGGCCCAAATGATGGTACGGCCTAAGAGATTAAGTGAGAACATGGATTTTACGAATTGTTGCTTTCAAATGTTCGGGGCCCCTGTCCCCCTTTCATATGCCGATGCGAGAGCCACGGGGCTTTAATAGGTGGGGGCCCCGGTTTACCCCTACAACGTCCCGAGGACTTTTTAAAGGTTTACCTGACGTGAGCAAAAAAGGTAGGTATAACAGGACTGATGTTCATTAATTATGTCAAATATATTATAGGCATAAAATTGTCCTCTTATCACGATTAATGAATGAATTAGTACAGGATAGTAAACGCATGAATAACAAATGTCAATCATTGATCAAGGGTACTTATATGAGTGTCAAATTACAATAGCCCATGTCTCGTTAGTACTGCAGTATCCACTACCCAGGTAGATAGGTACACTATTAATAACCGGCTTCTCGCTGCGTCGCAGCCTTTTGCGATTGAAAATGAATAGGTCTTAAACTTTTCGGTAGATTCTTAGAGAAGAATCTAGCGGATTAGAGAAACCGCTTCATAATCAGTTGTGTAAAAGAAGATGTAAGCGAGCCAACATACAAACGCTTGGATAGTCTTAAATAAACCGACTTCAAAAGAGGATAAAAAACGCGTATGTTTGTACTAGTAATAAACACGCGGATTATTAACAATTATGTTAGTCTATGTGCGCATCTAAACAAATATCTACCAAATTTCAGGAGTGTATGAATGTAGGTTTGTCCATTGATTTCTTAAACTCAAACTCAAAAATCTTTATTTCAAATAGGCTTAACGCTAGCACTTTTGAATCGTCATTTTTTAAAAGCTACCACCGGATCACAACGCGGCCTCAACTGAGAAGATCCGGCAAGAAACTCAGCGGGCTTGTCATTTTTTCACTATTTTTTTAAACATTGTTTTGTTACAAATGAATCGACATTAGCGATATTGTGTCCTGCCGTTCGAAACATAAAGCAAGGAAGAAAAGAACAAAACAATAAATTACGACAAACTAAAAGGCCAAAGGGATAGAAGTCGGACCAGTCCCCCCAAGCAGCACCCGCGCACGAGTTGACTCGAGCAGCAGCCATCACTCCCCTCAACCATATTAGAGGGAAGGGGGTGACCCGCCCTTAGTAACTACAAATCCGATTGTGATAATTCTTTTTGCAATAGTGTTAGTATCTTTCAACTTAGAGAAGAGTACAAGTTTCATCAAAATCAGTTCAATAGTTTATTTATTTAGGGTGCCCCAGAAATGGGGAATCAAACCGGTAATGACGCAGTGTGTAAACCACAAGCAATCAATTTGTGAAATAAAATTATGAAAAAAGTCAACAGTCTTGGTGCAGTGAACTCGATATTTTGTTCGTTATTTATCCGAAAATGGATGATTTTTTTAATAATTAAGGCAGGTACGCAATCAATAAAATTATTCGAGAGAGTAAACTACTATGATAATTCCATGCAAATTTCATTACGACCGGATATTTTTTTTCTGAAGAAACATGAATTATGTAAAACTATGTAGACGATAATGTGATCATAACCTACCTAGATCATTTTACCGTCTTCGATGGTTCAATCTTTATGTATGAAAATATCACTAAAAAGTTTAAAAAATATATTTAAAAAAAAACTTGAACCGACTTCAACATCGCTGAAAAGTATAAAATCATTTAAATATTATTGAAGTTGGTGCCAAACATACACAGCAGGTACGCTAACACCAACTTCAATAAAAGTTAAATTATTTTATACTTTTCAGTGATGTTGAAGTCGGTTCATTTTTTAAAAAGAAGATTTTATTAGAAAAACATTAAACCGCATTAAATAACGAAGATATATTGAAGTCTGTGCTAGCTGGTGCTACTGTTAGTTAACATGATGTGCTTAGCACAGATTTCATTATATTTTAGATATTTAATTCTTTCTAGATCATTTACTTTGAAGTCTACTTTTCTAAATACACACATCAAAAGTGTCTAGGGATCAAGCATTTTTAAGCGGATTTCTTGAGATTGAGATGTGGCTTTGTAATAAATTTATGATTTTATAAATTTATATGGATCCTTTTTGGTGCATTTCATAATTTGAATCAGGAACTGTGAATCAAATTCGAGTAAAAGATGAAAATCAGCTGTCAATATTTTCCCTATAAAAACATACAACGCATTGAAGACATTATTAGTGCTACTGTTTCCCTACTACTGATTAAAACCAACGTTATTATGGAGCGGCGACGTCATTTAAGCAGGGAAGAAATGCTCAGAGCCGTGGGAATGATAGAAGCTGGTTCCCGGCAACGTACTGTGGCTTTAGCTCTGAATACAAGTCAGAGTGTTATCAGTCGACTTTGGACACGTTACCGAAGCACTGGTACCGTGGCTGAGCGCCATGGAGGACGGTATCGCTGCACCACACGGAGACAAGACCGATATATTCCAATCTTAACTCGAAGAGCTCCAACAATAACTGCCATGATGTTAGCCGTGAGGCTTCATCACTCTTCAGGGAACTTAATTAGCGACCAAACAGTCAGAAACCGCTTGCATGAAGTGAACCTTCATTCCCGAAGACCGCTACGGGTACCACCTATAGCAATGCACAATCGTAGGATTCGATATCAATGGGCTCTTGAACACAGAAATTGGGCAGAAGAACAATGGCGTTTCGTGTGCTTTTCTGATGAGTCTCGTTTTGGTATGAGACCGGATACAAGACGTATACGACACTGGAGAACCCCTGGACGCCAACAGCGATTAAAATCCTGCCAGGAAGTCCATCCTTATAGTGGTGGAACCATCATGGTATGGGCGGGTATTTGGATCGGCGGAAGAACTGAGTTGATTTGGATCAGAGGCAACCTCAACGCTCAAATTTATGCTGAGACGATTGTATCAGACGTCATCGTTCCTCTACAAGTGCAAATCGGTCCCTTATTTCAGTTAATGCATGATAATGCACGACCGCACACCGCAAGAGTTGTAAGACAGACTCTCGCCGCAGCTAACATCATTGTCCTGCCCTGGCCTGCTCAGTCGCCAGACTTGAACCCGATTGAGCATGCATGGGATATGCTACAGAGAAGAGCTCTGCCGAATATGGAGGGTATCCAGTCGCAAGAAGACCTTTTTTTGTTGTTGCAACGAACATGGGCGGCCATTCCACAGCGTGATTTGGATGAACTCATTTTGAGTATGCCAAACCGATGTTCTTGTTGTTAGTGTTCGCGGTAGAAACACGGATTATTAATTGTTTAAGTTACCCAATAAAATTTTAAAGAAAACTGTTATTTCAGTCTTTTTTTCGAACTTTTGTGTTAGTGGTTCAAATGTCAAAAATCCCTTTATTAGGAAAATGGCAAATTTCTTTATTAATGCAAAGGTGACTTGGTTTATCGTTACTGTGACAAACGAAAACACTTTATTTGATGAATCCTTAAAGAAAATTTTAATTAATATCAATCAGGAGAAAAGTTATTGCAAAAATATATGTTGATCCCTAGACACTTTTGATGTGTGTAGTTAACGTATGTATGTAGAGAAGAAACTGGAAATAATATAAAAACGTCCATGGGTCCACTAGTTCATGAAAATATGTTATTTAACGAATAAATAGAGCCAGAGTTCAAGTGCTATTAGATAAGACGTTTAAAAAATCAAATTCAACTAACCGGTTTATATTTGCAGCTTTAATATAAAACTGTAGAATTGTCAGGATGATTTCACTTCACCTTCCCCGTTCATAAAAATGCAAATCAGCTGCTTCCTTTTATTAAGTGTCGTTCCGAGAATAGTATAGGGTGGGTGCAGCTTTATATTGTTTTGTTGACAACATGGTGCAATGAATGTTTGTGTGATACCGTCGAGGACACGTTCTATTTATAAGTGTAAGCAGTTAGAAGTCGGTATTGTTTGCAACGTGAGAGCGAAGTAACCACGGTGCGCCACCTACCTAGCGCCGTAAACGCAGCAGCCACTTATAACCTACTTATATTGTTGCGTATCTACATTTAGATAAAAACGAGAAACTCATCGCACTTAGTAACTGTTTGTAAATCGTGTGTCTAGGTTTTAAGTAAGTTAGTAGCAGATGCTTTGGTTTGTGACGGGCCTGTTGGTCTAGTGGTTAGACACCCTGGCTGCTACCCAATAGGTCGTGGGTTCGATTCTCGCCGAGTGTCTGGGTGTTTATCTATTTATGTAAGTATGTATTTACAAAAAAAGTAAGTATATTAGTGTTAATATCAGTTATCTGGTTTCCATAGTAGGTACAGGCTCTGCCTAGGTTGGGATCAATAATCTGTGTCACTTTCTTGCGGAAAAGTAAGATTACTTTAACACTACTATAAAAGCTGAAGTTACGAACAAATTGCAACGAGTTGTAGCGGTCTCGCGGCGATCCGTCGTGAGTAGCGACGATATTCCAGGCGGGAGAATAATGGTCTCGTGGAGATTACCCGACAAACAGCAGAGCGGACTCGTAGTGATACACTCGATCGTGGTTATGTTCTTCTTATGCTAATGACGACCATTCGTAAGAATACATTGTACACACATCAAAAGTGTCTAGGGATCAACATATATTTTTGCAATAACTTTTCTCCTGATTGATATTAATTAAAATTTTCTTTAAGGATTCATCAAATAAAGTGTTTTCGTTTGTCACAGTAACGATAAACCAAGTCACCTTTGCATTAATAAAGAAATTTGCCATTTTCCTAATAAAGGGATTTTTGACATTTGAACCACTAACACAAAAGTTCGAAAAAAAGACTGAAATAACAGTTTTCTTTAAAATTTTATTGGGTAACTTAAACAATTAATAATCCGTGTTTCTACCGCGAACACTAACAACAAAAGAACATCGGTTTGGCATACTCAAAATGAGTTCATCCAAATCACGCTGTGGAATGGCCGCCCATGTTCGTTGCAACAACAAAAAAAGGTCTTCTTGCGACTGGATACCCTCCATATTCGGCAGAGCTCTTCTCTGTAGCATATCCCATGCATGCTCAATCGGGTTCAAGTCTGGCGACTGAGCAGGCCAGGGCAGGACATTGATGTTAGCTGCGGCGAGAGTCTGTCTTACAACTCTTGCGGTGTGCGGTCGTGCATTATCATGCATTAACTGAAATAAGGGACCGATTTGCACTTGTAGAGGAACGATGACGTCTGATACAATCGTCTCAGCATAAATTTGAGCGTTGAGGTTGCCTCTGATCCAAATCAACTCAGTTCTTCCGCCGATCCAAATACCCGCCCATACCATGATGGTTCCACCACTATAAGGATGGACTTCCTGGCAGGATTTTAATCGCTGTTGGCGTCCAGGGGTTCTCCAGTGTCGTATACGTCTTGTATCCGGTCTCATACCAAAACGAGACTCATCAGAAAAGCACACGAAACGCCATTGTTCTTCTGCCCAATTTCTGTGTTCAAGAGCCCATTGATATCGAATCCTACGATTGTGCATTGCTATAGGTGGTACCCGTAGCGGTCTTCGGGAATGAAGGTTCACTTCATGCAAGCGGTTTCTGACTGTTTGGTCGCTAATTAAGTTCCCTGAAGAGTGATGAAGCCTCACGGCTAACATCATGGCAGTTATTGTTGGAGCTCTTCGAGTTAAGATTTGAATATATCGGTCTTGTCTCCGTGTGGTGCAGCGATACCGTCCTCCATGGCGCTCAGCCACGGTACCAGTGCTTCGGTAACGTGTCCAAAGTCGACTGATAACACTCTGACTTGTATTCAGAGCTAAAGCCACAGTACGTTGCCGGGAACCAGCTTCTATCATTCGCACGGCTCTGAGCATTTCTTCCCTGCTTAAATGACGTCGCCGCTCCATAATAACGTTGGTTTTAATCAGTAGTAGGGAAACAGTAGCACTAATAATGTCTTCAATGCGTTGTATGTTTTTATAGGGAAAATATTGACAGCTGATTTTCATCTTTTACTCGAATTTGATTCACAGTTCCTGATTCAAATTATGAAATGCACCAAAAAGGATCCATATAAATTTATAAAATCATAAATTTATTACACAGCCACATCTCAATCTCAAGAAATCCGCTTAAAAATGCTTGATCCCTGGACACTTTTGATGTGTGTATATTACTTTAGACACCACACTATGACGCTGACCGATGTCAGCGGCGCAACAGTTGCTGACCAATAAAACGTAACAACTAAGAAGAGCTGAGAGTACACGGGATAATTTTATCGAACGACGTGTACCACTTTAGTACGTGAAATTTTTAATAAATGAATTATAATCTATACTTATAATAAAACTGTAACAGGTCCAATTCTGTACATTGAAGATATTTTGAAAATTATATTTGGAGGGCATTCTATAACCGATACTGAGACCGAAAATGTATTTTTTTAAATTTTTATCTGTCTGTCTGTCTGTCTGTCTGTATCACGGCTGAGCATCACGCCGAAACTACTGAATGGATTCAAATGAAACTTGGCATGATTTGAGATCTTACTACGAGGTAGGACATAGGATACTTTTTATCCCGTAATCTAGCACGGTTCTTTTGGGAGAGGGGATTAAAGTCAAAATGGGTACTTGGTTATACGCTTGGTCCGATTTTATCAATTTTTCTTTATAATATAATAAATATTAGTAAGGGAACACTCATCGAGAGTTGTTATCAAGGTTTTGTAATCGATCGGGTTAAGCAACGTTAGGTAAGGTCAATAAATAGATGGGTGACCGTTTAATGCCATTTGAACTAAACGGGTCCGTGCTTCGGAGAGCAAGTAAAAAGTGGGTCCCTGTTTTTAACCGACTATAAAAAAGGAGGTTATGTATTCAATGCGAATGTCTGTTATTAAAAGTTTAGTTAACGTAAAAATAGCGCAGGCGGAGCTGCGTGGGTCAGCTAGTGTAACATAAGGACGTTTAACACCTTAGTACTCTGATTATTTTGTGCCTCAGTTCTCTCGTGACCATGGGGTGTGCTGCAAAGCATTCGAATCGTCAGGAAAGCACAAATTCAAAATAAACCGCGGTTTATTCCGTAAAATTAAGTTGTGTTATGTTTTAATTAGAGGAAACAATTATTTTAGAAATCAACGGAACTATGAGCACTACAGATGAGAATACATAGTTTAATTATCAACTTTCTAAATACAGCAATATTACTGGCGTTGTAACAGACTGATCGATGTATAAAGCATAGTTTAAGACTTTATCTGCACTAGATGGCCTAGTTCGTTTACCTATTTGAGTCATCATCATGTAGGGAATGTGGCTACGTGAAGGGTCTCATTATTCTACTAACAGGCAGCATATAGAATACGCTTTGTCGTAATAATACCATTTAAAGAAGTCCAATCAATATATTGTCGTGCGAAATTATTCCTTAAAGAGCACTCGTCGTTCAGACGGACTTTGTGTCACTGAATGAACTTTGCATTTACGGAATAGCTAAAATTATCCGAAATGTTAAAAATAAGCTGATTTGATTTATAAAAAAACATACTTCTCCCCAAAGTTCTGTTCCTCAGATTATTTGGTAATTTATTTGAAATCTTAGCATTTGGCTAGCTTAGAATGATAAAACCTGAAACTAACGATCAATTAATAATACCGTGTTCCAAAAAAATATATAAAAAGGCGCGAACGCTGCAAATAGCTGTCTTGATATTATTTTAATTCCAGTAATATTTGTATTTTATTGCCCCGCAGTAGGCGTGAAAGGTAGAGTACCTACTCTCCTCGGGGATAAAGGTGTCTTTGTCTTGGTTGCGAACCTGAATCCCTCGGTGTACTCGGGATTCTAGATTCTAGAACTCTATACTCTAGATTCTAGGATACCTCCCTCGCTACGCTACGTAGCGAGGGAGGTATCCTAGAATCCTTCGTTATGCTCGCGATTCAATTTCACGCCCGTGAAATAAGACACTTTTTTTTTTGACGCGGGGGAAATCTTCTATCGATCCCCGGGAGCTGTGGGGCTCGACCAGGGTATGTGGGATTCTTACCCACTAAAACCCCCGCGGCTGTCGCATTGGCACATGACCCCTCTCATGTGCCAATGCGACAGCCGCGGGGGTCTGGTCTCTCCGGTGGGATCTGCACCAGGGCCCCCTCAGAGGCTTGCCTTTGAGCTCGCCGCCGAGGGGCGCGTTGTAGCCGCCCGGGAACCAGTCACGGTGCTCGAAGACTTTGAAGATGTTTAGGAACCTAGTCTCCTAGTCTAACACATGTAATTAATTATTATAATTTTAGAAATGAAAGCACTAGATAATAAATAATCTATATTTATTTAAATAAATAAATATAATATACAGGGTGTAAGGGACATCGTACCGAAAAAAAATTTATAAGACGTCAAATAATGTCCGTTACAACATTACAGTAACCATTTATATGGTAAATGACAAATGAGTAACATATTAATTTTCGAGCATGTAATGAATATATGCGGAATAATGTTTATTTTTCAAATTACATTGCTAATTTTCTAAAATAATAATAGTTACTTGCCTATTAATTAATTGACTATGCACTGTTTTTGTGAATAAATAAATAAATAAAAATAAAATAAAAACACAAATAATTAATTAATTGTTTTTAAATTAAAATTAGGCTTTATTATCATACCATTAATGATGTTATACTAATTTTATTTAAAAAAAGTAATATTTTTTTTTTGGAAATTCATGAAAAAGCCGATGAAAAATTTCAACACTAGGATGTTCAGAATCGTGTTCTGGATCCCTGGTATCGGTTTTCGGTACGATGTCCCTTACACCCGTTATAAGACACTGCTTTATCCCTTTGGTGAATAAACTACTAACTATTACTGAATAGGTTACCCGCGGGGTGCCGGGTTAGAATTGCATCCCCCCCATCTCCACTCGTTGGGTGTCGTAAGAGGCGACTAAGCGAGAACAAGACGGCCAGCACCGTCTTTCTTTTGGATTTATCTTCCACATAAACTGCGATCCCCAAGCCGCCTGCCAAGCGTGGGGATTATGTTAACCCCTCCCTTCTAAGGGGGAGGCCTTTGTTCAGCAGTGGACGTCTATCGGCTGCTAATGATGACTGAATAGGTACCTACTATAAGTCGCACTCTCCATTCAGCTATTTTCGTTCTAGTCTAAGGACTTATTGAACTAATAGATCGAGTGCGCAGTATACGGTCGCGTGTACCGTAGGATGCAACCGCGCCGACGCGACTACGCAATGGCGGGTCACACGTGATGCGCGTGCGCAGTGCTGTAACTACCACTTGCTGGCAGTGCGTGTTTTGTGTTACCATGCTCAGGGTCGTTATACCTACTACCTACTGATGTGCATCCATACTCGTATATAAACAGAGCTGGTATCTTAATCTTTGATTTCATCAAGATCTACTATCATATTAGTATTTATTATATTACTAGTAGTTACTTTAAAGAAAGAGTAACCTGCTTCTCGGAACTGGGTTTTATAGAGTCATTTCAATTGACTTATATGTTGGGGGCCATTTTAACTGACTTCTTAATTCAACTGTATCACATAGTGGTCACATTATATGCTAGGGTGGTCATATTGACACTTTATCCCTTCTATGAAGAACAGACGGACAGAAGTCAGTTTGAGTGTTTTACTCGTAATGGTACTGTGCGAAAGATCAAAGTCTGTAGATCAAAGTGAAATTGTGAAGTCACTGGTACCTACCTAACCTTTCATCCGATTTTAAAATAAGATATTATTATAAAAAATATAGCTTGTACATTTTATTTTATAAGGAGCTGCACTGCATAAAATAATAATATAATAATAATATTCTAGGACAATTCACACACGGTCATCTGATCCCAAACTAGGCTAATACTTATATACTTTTTTTTTGTAAATACATACTTATATAGAAAAACACCCAGACACTTGGTGGGAATCGAACCCACGACCTGTTGGGTAGCAGACAGGGTCACTAACCACTAGACCAACGGGCCAGTCAAAATATTAGTACAAGTGCAGTGCAAGCGAAACTTCTTACGTCTTGTTGATTTTGTACATTTACGCTCGCGCTTCACACTCTCTGTGTATGCGAACACAAACAAACCAGTTAATTCACGGTGTAGAAACTAATGAGGATCCCGATTGGAATTTATCATTGTAAAAGAATACGGAATTGTTAACAAATCAAATGAATAGTGGTTCGCTAGTCTCGTTAAAACTCAGAAACTGCCTTGACCAATTTGGATAAGTTTTTCCCGTACATTTTACTAGTTTTTGATAGTTACCGCTAGAGGCGCTGGTGTAGAATGTATGGAGAAAATTGAGAGTTTGATCGAGCTAGTAAACTATCAGAACTCGTACTAGACTCCCTGATGTACAGGTAACGTGAAGGAGAGCAAACAAAATAAAACAAAAATTATTCAAAATGGTCAAGCAGTTTCTGAGTTTTAACGAGACTAGCGAACAACTATTCATTTTATATATAGCTAAATAGGATAGCATGCTTAAATGTATTTACATAAGAACATACTTACTTCTATAACTTAATGACATTAGACTTCACGGCGAGACTCGACATAGAGCTAAGAGAATGTCTGTAACCTTTTCTTTCTTTCTTTTCCGATATTTACTATATTTTGATCTATTATGCACACTTGTTAATAAAATTAAAAAAAAACCGTGTGGTGTCGTGGGACACCAGATAGGAACGAAGTTCCCTAATATAAAAATATTAATTTTAAGTTCTATTCGAGGTATAGAGAAAATAATTATTCGGGTATACATTTTTTGAAGTTCGTCCCAATAAAAAAAACTTGACATTTATGCAATGTTATGACATATCAATATTGTTAACTCTTTTTGCGTCGGCTGACATCTCAGAAAGCGTCTCTACGAGCAGTGCGATGAGCCAGTGTGCCTTGCCTCATGCTCGGGCACTCTATTGGATAATTACGTGAATCACTGATGCTATCGCAGCCTTGCTCCCGGTTTATTGCTGACTGAGAACTGATTTGACGATAAGATTTGTTATAATTTTAGAACTGCTGTAGAAACTAAAAATATTAATCCATTCCGATTTTAAACTCTACCTACCACTCGAGTGTCGATGCTGCGATTCCAAAATAAACCTCAAGCTTTTATGCAAATTCCCACACATATTAACAAACCATATTATACAGTTTGTTAATCTCTTATTATATTTATTGTTGTACTTAAATAATTGGTTTTTGTCGTTGATAAATAACACAATAATATTATAACATATCATAAAATCTTTAAGATAGTATCACCCGCGGTGACTTGCAGGGGTTGAAGTGTCCATTTAGTGCTAATTACTCGTTACATATCCGAAAAACACAATACAAAAATTAGCTTCCGCTTTGTTAATTTACCATGCTTTTCTAACACCTTGGGCAAAGAACTCTCGGTTTACTACTTTCATAGGCGGTTTCCTACTTCGACTCAGCCTTATTAGGCTTATAAATTTTTTCTCCTCGCAGAATAACCGGTCACTTAATTACTGCAGGTAATTATTATTGCGATGCCTTAGAGAACATCGTAGGCGTATATAATCAGTAAAATAAAAACTAACCCAATAGAGTATAGTCTAACTAAACTGTAGGTACATGAAAGATTTAAAACATTTTTATAGGACAGTGCTCTTAAATAAAAGATAATTAATTATTATCCTTTAATTACTCATATACTCATGATAATAAGAATATAATAATTATGAAAAAAATTCTTAAATTACTTATAAATAAGTAGAAACATTAAAGCCGCTAAAACTTGAAAGTAGAGATGTCTTAATAAAGCAACGCTAAAGAATTTACATAATAATATGCCTCTTGAAAAATAATTTCATTGACTTGTATAGTACAAATTGACAGTTGATATTTTTTGTTAAAAATCGAAACAGTCTCGAAGGAGTATAATACAAAGTATTATTAAAATTGTACTTCATATGGATTCCTAAACTTCTGAAATCTACTAATCGACAGCATAGGTACCTACTTAAAAAAAACCCTCATTTGGCGACTGTAAAACTGGATTATTGGATAAGTAATAGATAATGGCAATAGATTTAAAGACATACATATTACATACATACATACATATATTTATTCAGTAATTAAAGTAAGTCTTATCAGAAATTAAAGTAAGTCCTAGTTTCTGCATTTATGGTTTTAAGTAGGTGTAATAAGGCAGGATGTCCAATTAAAATATCTAGTTTTATTAATCATGCGTACCGTAATCACAGATGTCAACAAGCAGAGTGCAATTAAATAGCGGCTTGTGCGACAGGCCGACAAGACTAACTTAATATAGCATAACATAATTATACTATATATGTACTTATGTGGATGCCGTCTACACTGCCAAAGAGCAGTGTAGAGCACGAGACGTCCATATTCAATACTCATTAATGAACATTCCCTAACCTACGCTACATAAAGTATGTCAACAGATCAAGTGATCTGTTTGCACAAATAATAAATCGATCTATGATTCCTATATGTGACCTAGCGCTTTGAAAATAAACTTTAAAAAAAATTATAAATTTGTGTAACAATCGAAATAGACTAATAAACTTTAAATGTGTGACTAAAAATGACTTACCTTTTATTTTAATTGCGACTAAAGTAAGCTTTAATCTCAATTAGATATCTATTCTTAGGCCAGTCTTAAGTTGTCAAAATCGCTAGACGTTGCACGTTTATTAATATTTCCTACATCGAAGTATCTGAATCGTTTGACCAGCCACCGATCTCTTAGCAACACGACACGGTAGACGCTGACGGCAGACGATAGGTAACAAAAGATAATTTAAGAGTTTGCGGGGTCAAGTGTACTGTCGGCTAGCCCAATTGTTCAGTCGAGTCGGCCACTGGCTTTGCACAATCAGGTGCATTATGGTACATTATTTTTTTATTTTTTTTTATTTTATTTATTTATTCAATATAACACCATTACAGAATATCCAAATCGATGTTATACTTATAATACATTTCAATATCTAATTACATAAAACATAGGTATTCTATTCTATATTGTAGCCTAATTAAACTCTCAAATATGTTTATATTCATTGCACTATTCCTAATTCTATATACCTTAGCGCCATTTCCATGAACTTCACCAAGCTTTCACCAAATATATCAATACTGGCGGGTAAATTGTTTATCATACGTATGGCGCGTGACATAGGTTATTATTGTTATGTCTGTCATTATCATTAATGTGCACCAAAAGATATTAAATAAATAGGACATAGAGCCTTTGGGAAAAACTACCGTAACTTTTTACAACCATATTGAATTCTTCAGTAAGTAAATATATAATATACAAAAACGATATCGCTACACGAAATTAGGCATATTTCCTTAAAAAATATTATTTGTCGACTTAGAGCGTACTTAGACACGTTCCTACTGACTTATTACATGTTTTGTGATGAAAATTTTGCTCGATAAGGCCGCTGTGCTTCCTAAGTAGTTACTCTTTGTGTGCACCTAAGTCGGAGAGGTGGGCAAATCTTTTCAGTGAGTGGAAAGTTTTATGAGAAGACAAAGATATCGTGAATATCAAAATAACTCTATCATCAAGTGTTGTTGGGTTCCTAGGGCGAATAAGGTGACTGGTGCTCTATGAGAACTCGATGTGCTGGCAGCCGAAGGACTTACTCGTTAGTAAGTATATAAGTAGTTCGTCTCTGTCGTTTCCAGCACGGCAATCCTTCTGATCTGACAGAGACCCGGCGTCAGAGCTATCCCTTGAGTTCATATCCCATCAGGTAAGATCGTCATCATCATCATCAGCCGACATCAGT
Organism: Furcula furcula; assembly: GCA_911728495.1. Lineage (NCBI taxonomy): Eukaryota > Metazoa > Arthropoda > Insecta > Lepidoptera > Notodontidae > Furcula > Furcula furcula. The sequence goes on along the minus strand of OU452249.1, from coordinate 15,740,985 downwards.
CCACTGATGGACATAGGCCTCCCCAAGGCACGCCAATGAGCCCAATCTTCCGGTAAGATCTTGCTTAAACAGATTAAAATAAAATATTAATATCAACTGTTATGCATTGCCGAGACGCCTATGCCTTTATAAGTATTCAACTTGAACAAAAGCATTGGCAAAAGTCTTGCATTTAGAAACGTATACAAGAAGTCAAATACTTGCTACTTACTGTCATCTAGAACTATTATAGATTTGAAAGGGATCTGTGATATCCTAAACGGCAAGTTTACAATATAAAAATTGAATACCTATAACTAACTTGCTGCACTTTGCCATCTGATATTAGCACCTCCGTTTTTCATCATCTATGTCCTTGCACGGACATTGGCTCTATGCATTCAATAGACAGAATAGTAGAGTTCACGCAATGATCATACGGGTCACGTAGTATTCGTGTGTCGGGGTATGTAGTGACCTGTTTCGACCCCAATTTGTTGTTCGACCTGCTAAAGTTCAAATACCTGGGTGGCCGATGCACAACACGATGCGTTTATCCGCCATCTTTGTTTGTAGGAATTTGATCTTGAACTCCGTAATTGATCAATCGGCGGCGGAATAAGTTCCTGCTCATACGTTATTTATCAAACTGTAGCTCCTAAAACGGTGGTGTACTGTAAAAACAGACTTGTGTGTCTGGTCGGCGCTGGCGATTGACGCCGGCGACGACACCGACATAAAAAGTATTTTGACTAAAAGCGATCCCATACGATTCGGTGTTTCTTAGAATTATTATCAAGAGCAATTTATAATTGTAGCGACTTTATGACCAGCATACATGTTAGTGTATAGTTTCTGAGTTACCTTTACAGTTATATATTACATTCCATGTGCACTTATTGCGTATTTACTATTATATAAATTAAATTAATAGTAGTTGATTAAATATTCTAATCTAGAGTAGTTTAAAAAACATTGCTTCCTATCAATCATTACGAGATAACATTTTTTATGAGACAATTGGGTGTTATTAGATATTCGTTAACGGTAAAATTCCATTTAAATATTGTGTAACTAACTTAGATATTTAGTGTGTGAGTGAACCTACTCACATATACATAAGCGTGAATATGGAATTCGAGTTTACAGATATATTGAATGTCTCAGGTATACAGTATAATAATGTACATATATTATGCAGGTCTATCGAATGTATAAAAACAAAAATATGTACGCGACGAATAGAAGACCCTTTTGCTTCTTTGGTTATGATTGAAGTTACCGTGGGTAACTACTACATACACACATAGGTATTACACATTTATCTGCCACCGTCTCCTTTCGCGGGTAAAAAATAAACGCAAATTCAATTGTTTTTCCGGTTTTAACGCCGTTTACACCAATATCACTTAAAAATGTTATTTGCAAATAAGTGAACAGCTACAAATCGTTTGTTTTAATTAATGACGGATGTCTAATATATGGAAGTAATAGGCGTTTCTTACGTTAATTCTGAAGTTGATAATTGAAATAAAGTCGATATTTTTTTTCCTATTTATAATTTCCGAATCTGAAAAAATTTCGTTATACCTACAGGGAAACAGGGTAAAGTAAAGTTTTTCTTCGAAGATTAGTTTCCCCTTTATTATATCAGGACTACAAAAAAATGCTTACATTTCTGTATATTAGACATGCCTGGCGAACTTCTTTTTAATTGAGAATATAATTACCGTATCAGAAAAGGCCAAACGTAACTTCTATGCCATTACAAGAATATCGACATCAATTTGGGGACTTTTCTTCAACACACTGAAATATATATGTATGTAGCCACGTATCTGGGCTGTATGTGCTACGGTGCCCCTGTATGGGCAGACAAGGCTACGATAGGGCCTGCCGTAAATTGCTTCAAAGTCAACGTCTGGCGTTCATATTTTTGTGTAACGATCGAACGGTCAGTACTGTAGCGTTGCCAGTATTCGCTGGCGTACTTCCGGTTGACTTAGAGGTACAGAGACGTGCGGCTATATATTATTCCTCTCGTGATAATATGAATACTGAATTCTTACCAATATGTGACCGCGCCAAGATCTCGCGTTTGTTTAATTCTCAATCGGTCGTTAATGAAGATCTTCTAACTGAATGCAAATGGGATTAACAAAGCAAATGGGATTAGACTTCAAAGGGACATTTATACTTATTTTTTCCGAATGTGCGTGAACGCCTTGCTAGAGCGTGGATAGGGGTGGAGCACCCATATTACATGGACCTTGTGGCGACTAAGGAGAACTTCCGTGCGTTCAAGCGTTTTTGCCATTACCTATTATTGGAAACAAGTTTGAGAAATCAAATAGACCCCTTAAAATATTAGCAGCATCCGTGGTGCTTTACGGGTACTAGCCTTCGTTGGTCTGCATGAAAGAGTCTTCCTTTTTGAGGTGGTATCGACTTTATGTTAATTCATTGCTTGTCTCCCGCTATGTAAACGAGGGAAGTGGAATTTATATCTTTCCAACTCCTCCTATCTAAATTTGTTGCGGGTTCCAAGACAATTTAGCGTTCCCCTGGGACTCGCCGAGGGTGAAACCTCGGTGTCTTCAGTGGTGACCACTGTAGATTCTGGCTTACAGGAGTAACAGTTGTGGTAATGAGTGGTGGGATTAGTCCCATTAATAAACTATTTAAAAAAAAATAAAAACCGACTTCAAAGTAAACTATCTAAAAAGCATAAAATAACGAAATTTTTATTGAAGTTGGTGTTAGCGTACCTGCTGTGTATATTCTGCACCAACTTCAATAATATTTTCGTTATTTTATGCTTTTTAGATAGTTTACTTTGAAGTCGGTTTTTATTTTTTTTTAAATAGTTTATTTAACACTTTTTAGTGACTTTTATTTTAGCAAGATAGATATCAGCACTATCACGCAACTCGAACGTCTACATTACAGTAACTTACTGAAAACATAAAAAGTTTATATCTCTTAAACTACTGGACCGATTTTGATAAAACTTGTACTCTACCCTAAGTTGAAAGATACTCTAACTATTGCAAAAAGAATTTTCGAAATCAGACTTGTAGTTTCTGAGAAATCTGTGGACAAACCTACATACATACATACATACATACACTCGTGTAATTTGGTAAATTTGTTTAGAAGCCCACATAGACTAACATATATGAATATTACGCATTTCTATTAATATTACATACATACGCGTCGAATACAGAACCTCCTTTTTTGAAGTCGGTTAAAAAATTCCTGGCGATGATAATGATACTTGCAGGTTCTGCCATAGCAATCTACAGAATGATAAGGATTTTATGTTTCCTTGTGTAAAATGACCGTTTAGGGAATGCCATTTATTTATTTCAATGGCTATACATCGGCTATTCATCTCAATAAAAATGACTTAACTTACGTAATTAAAACCACAAGCGGTTCACTATATCAATATCAACTTGAATGTTATTGTTTTGTAATTATTCTATCACGCCTCCTTCGAAAGTTATTTGTGCAAGTTGTATGACAAAGTACATAAATGTTATTCTAATTTATAGATCAAAAGATATGTTCCACATTTATACATATTGTCATTTTTAGGGTTCCGTAGCTATAAGGTAAAAGACTATGTATTCATTAATAGTATAGTATAGGGAGTAACCCAGTAGTAGTGTAGTAAGTAGGTGCGTGCGACTTCGTCTGTCAGTCTGCCTGTCACACTGATATACGAGTATATATATTTCAACTACTCATACTAATTAATAATGGGTACAAAAAACAAATTGCCTTGATCACACTCTAACCAGCCGTTTGTTCTTCTACGGTTGTTGCTTCTACTGTGTTATTTATACTGTGGTCATTACTTTGTGATTTTGTATTACTTTAGGTGGCATCACTTATTAGTAGTATGCGCCTCGTCTATTCTGTCCTTTTGGTCTGAGTTACGTACAAGTAGAGACCTATCTTCACTAAATATTTTATAATAATGTATGAAAAGCAAAGTCCTCCGCCCCGACTGTCTGTCTGTTCGCGATAATCTCAAAACTACTGAATGGATTTTCATCGGTTTCTAGCAATAGATAGAGTGATTCATAAAGGAGGTTTAGATATATATCATCTGTCAAGGTATTGTTTGAATATAACGAAAATTATTGGATGTGTCGGAAAATTATTCTATTTTTTTTTCCATGTTGTTCGTAGAAAATAACAAAATTGATTAGCAAAAATATATATATATATACATAACGTTAATACCTACTGCTACTCCTTTAATAGTAAATCCTAAAATTGTTGAATGTAGAGCAAGATTTAAAAAAAATTAAACTTACAAACTCTAATGTAAGGCAATCAGAACAACTTGGAAATCAAAATTTAAATATGTTCTTGTTTAAGTTTTTTAAACGATTTATTCAAAGTATACTACTGACTTATTGAGTACCTATATGGTCACTATTAATAAATATTGAAGCAACGCGTTAACGTAGAGACTTTGCTAAGTATTTGCAAGTTTTCATGCTCATGTCATAAATGTCAACATTATTTAAAAGCAATTTGTTAAACAGACAATTTATGTTAATTAATTACGTATCTACTATGTTGTTAGCTTTAAATATTATTTTATATCTGTGGTCGAACAATTTGTAATTTACGGGCAATAAAAGTGTAAGTAGGTATACGTTATGTCCTTACTTTGTTGTGTATCGGATTAATTAGTAGTGGGTAATTAATATTTTAGTAATTTATTGTTTAAATCTTAAGGCTATTTTGGTTTTAATTTTTCTGCCGGGTATTTCGTTTTACTCGCTTTCAATTTTACTGCTCATCTCTATCACGTATGAGAATTGAAAACTCAACCCTAGGTTTGGGCCTTGATCCACTAAACGAGGTACGAATTTGCGGGTAATTAAAAAGATAGCATTTAATCAACGTTTGATTACCGTGTCAAAGATACAAACAATACATAAGTAAGTATATAAAAACATCAACTTTTTAAAATTATTTTAAATACACATGTTTTAGAAAAATAATGTTACTTGTCATTTTATCAATCAGATGTAAACACTAACAAGTATTCCGTTTCCAAATGATTTCAAGTTTAACCTTATAATTCGAGCGGCCAAGCGGACGCTGAAATGTTTTTTTTTTTCAATTAATTGAACGTGGTTTAGTGTTGCACACTTACTTGTTCTGGAGTATAGTGGTGTGTCGGCGTCTTCTTTGCCTTGTTGTTTATTTTCTTATTTCACTAGTGTAGGGCGCCGGTTTGCGATGCCGCGGTCAGAGCTCGGAGCTCGGTGTCACACTACGGCGCGTCGTCCACCGGCGCCGACTTCGTCCGCGCTAGCGAGCCGCCGCGTGCGCAACCGACGGTTATTATACGCAAACTGGTGTTGCCAATTGTCGCAATGTTGAACTCGTGCACCAGCAGTTTTGTGCCGAGCTGCCGGCTTAGCACGGTATCCAATTATTGACAGATCAGTGTAGAGTATGACGTAGTTTTCGAGACCGAAATGTCGTTTACTGTACAACAATGACGCTTCTATATATGGAAGACTAAGTTTTACTGCAAACCGATCTGTCAAGACTTGTACGCTGTACGCCGAATTTAGTCTACCGGAGCCCGAAAGTATTGCAGATTGCAAACATTTGACAGATATTCCATTTATGACCGTCCGACTTAAAGATACTTTTAAGTCCAGAAATCATCCATTAATCTAGTTGTTGCAATCTAATCTCATGCTTGCTAAAGCAGTAGTTTCATAGACTAATTGATGGACCAATAATTATGTATATGTGGTATGTGTTCCATAACATTTTTAGCAAAATAAGATGTTAGTTAAATATTCGTATCTCACCACTAACACGATACAGTCACAGCCATAGTATAAATAATCGATCTCACAATTCTTTAAACCGACATAAATAAATGAATACTTCATAATAACGTATCCAGTAATAAAAATATGTAAGTGGTAAAACGATATCTCTCTAACACTAATAAAAACTTTTTTTACATACCTACACGCGATAAAAATTTCATTAAAGAGCTAGAGATTATCGAGAGAATTTTGTACGCACCCGGCAACTAAATAAAGCGTTTCATGAACTCGTTTCTATGTATGTCACTCGTGCCTGGTTTCCAATCTCAAGGCAGAGTTGAATGTTCTATTATCGGCTTAATGTTTAGCAAAATAAACAATAGGGATTTGTCGCGTCAGGTCTGGCATCACCGGCGCACGCGGTAATGGGCGGCGCGCGCGCACCCGACACGCCCCGCGCCGCGCTCCGCCCGCCCGCGGCTCAACTCACCCCTGATTCCACTATAAAAACATTCATGACCTCTTTCCAGTGGTGGACTAAGTCATTGACCACTTTAAAATCCTGTTAAACTTTCAGTCAATGTAGGACTTGCGGGTTGACATGATCAGGGCTCAGACTGAATATGAGTTATGGCGCTGAAATGACGGCAACTTATAATACTGGACACTTACTAATGATCCGAGAAGAAAAGCTTTGGTATAGCATTTTTGAATAGGCGTGTAAATAAGCAATTATTAGGTAGGTACCACAACTTTTCTTACGCGACATTTTGATTACAGTCTTATGCTGCTCTGCTCGGAGTTTTTTTTTGCGCGACAGAATCCGAAATGTGACAATTCGCCACATAATCACAGTTGAAGTGGCCAGGGGCAAACCAAGGCACTTGAATAACTGATAATCGTTAGAGAAGAAAGGTTCTTGACTAGTGACCACGAAAAGGAAGACGCACCGTGGGCAGCCTCCCAGTAGGTGGACAGGCGACATTGTATAAGGCGCGGGCAACTGATGGATGCAAATGGCATTCATTGTGGCCGCGGGAGACCTTTGATCGGCAGTGGTGCGTCCACTGCTGATCAAAGGTTCAAAATTCCGGCTGATGATGATGATTTATTTAACTGCTGTGTTTAGGTACCTTGGTAGGTACCTACCTAGGTATGTTTTGTTAGGTGTTTTCTTTTTTATAGGTATAAAGGTACGTTTTGGTGCGGAATTTGGTGCCTAAAAACGGAAGCGTGACTCAAAGTCAAAATCATTTATTTCAAATAGGCTTAACGCTAGCACTTTTGAATGGTAAATTTATTTTTAACAAGTATCTATTCTATATCTATCTATACTTACTATCTATCTATCTATACTTATAATAAAACTGTAACAGGTCCAATTCTGTACTATGAAGATATTTTGAAAATTATATTTGGAGGGCATTCTATAACTGATACTGAGGCCGAAAATGTAATTTTTTTTATTTTTGTCTGTCTGTCTGTATCTCGGCTGAGCATCACGCCGAAACTACTGGATGGATTGAAACGAAACTTGGCATGATTTGAGATTTTACTACGAGGAAGGACATAGGATACTTTTTATCCCGTAATCTAGCACGGTTCTTTTGGGAGAGGGGATTAAAGTCAAAATGGGTACTTGGTTATACGCTTGGTCCGATTTTACAATTTTTTCTTTATAATTATAATAAATATTTGTAAGGGAACACTCATAGACAGTTGTTAACAATGTTTGGAAATCGATCAGGTTAAGCAACGTTAGGTAAGGTCATTAAATTGATGGGTGACCGTTTAACGCCATTTGAACTAAACGTTTCCGTGCTTCGGAGGGCAAGCACAAAGTGGGTCCAAGTTTTTAACCGACTTTAAAAAAGGAGGTTTTGTATTCTATGCGAATGTATATTATTGAAAGTTTAGTTAACGTAAACACAGCGCGGGCGGAGCTGCGTGGGTCAGCTAGTAAATTATAAAAGCATAAAAAGCCCGACGTGCGAACAAACACAATGGTTCTAAATTATATTATACAATACATAGGTACATACACATTTCAACTAGTCTCGTTAAGACCTTTCATTTGATACCCATACTGATGTTTTTGGAACTAAAAATAATACAAAATGGCGACTGCCATATTAATTGTTTTGGAAAATCATATAGCCTATGTCACTCCCACAACTAAGACGAATCTAACGACATATTATAATTCACTGCTCATCACGCCGTTCACGCTGTAAGCCGTGCCAAGGAAATAGACATACAGACATACGTACATACATACTCTAGAAAAACATAACACTCCGTCTGGGGCATTCGGGCAAACAGGGAATCTATAGTTACAGTATATTATAACTACTGTTTCTAAACATGGAACGTTTCCCCCATTGTTTTAATAAATAAAAAACTAATAGGTACTTACCTACTTATTAATAAAAAAAGTTGTACTGAGAAAGGCTATTAATAATATCGGTTATTAACTCTTATGCGTGTACGATGACCTACATCGTAACTAAGTTTACAACATTTGCGATATAAATAATCCTACTTGTAAATAATGTATATATATACAGTTTTGTTACACATCGTTTATGATTTTTCGTTGCAATTCGAACGGTAGGTATACATATATCACAGTGCAATCGTAGCGATGTCTCGTAGCGTGTGTGGCCTCCATTACAGGAATAACAATGCACATCCTTGTGCAAATAGCGGGTCAGATTTCAGTGACTTACCAAATTTTTAAAGGAAGATAACTGTTTTTCTTACCTGATTTTCTTCCTGTATGCCAAAAGTTGAGTTTTGTATGCCTTTACACCATCGATATACTATCTAAACAAGAGTAGCTGTCACGGCCCGAAAAGTGGTCACGAAAATAGAGCTACGGAGACGGTTGTGTTGCTATTTCAAATTAGTAAGAGCCGACTAATATACTCTTATCTATGGAGCCGACAACAGCTAGCGTAAAGACGTGTCGAAATGCCTCATTTGCGTCTAAAAACTGCCTTAATACACGTCGCAACAGCAAATTTTCATACAGAACATATATTTTCCATTAGTAGTAGTTAATAGTATTAGATTAAATGATAGATATCAGTAAGATATCACTAAAACACGAAATAATAAATATTTCTTTAAATATCTCTGCTACTAGTCCACCAACCGCCAAGCCATAGATAAGAGTATATGCGCCAAGCTACCGGCCGACCAAATTAAGGGGGTAACAACGGTAAAATTGCAAAAATAGCCTTAGTTTAAAGAGTTCGATAGATCAATCCGCTATTCCACTGGCTATGAAAATTATATGTACTTATACCTCAGATCTTCAGCAAATAGTTTTATTGATTAGATATTGGATTAAATAAAATGTTTTCAAGCAATATGTATTTAAAAAACGTACTACGTTGGATATGAATTGTGTTAGCGTTCAATATCCGTTCATCGGATAGACGTCAAACTTGGACTATAAAAAGCATAATAACCTATTCTACAATTTGTATTGATTACATTTCTTAATTTCATTCATGTTTTACAAGAAATTATAGAAAAACCACGTACGCGATGCATTTCCCCTTGCAGCGCCCCCTCGATCGCCTTTCATCAGTCTTTCGTGGACTGTTATGGAGGGTGGACGTGCTCGAATTTTTTTTGACAAGACGAATTTAATTTAAATGATTTTGAACATATTTTTAATTAAGATATGTTACATATGGTATAATTATAACATTATAAATCATTTCAAATGAAATCTATACTTCTATATTTAATTAAAGATATTTTTATAGTCATACCATATTTTTGGTTCATCATAGAGTATGCGAAAGTATTGTTGCCGAGTATTATGCCTAACTTTTAAAGCGTATCAGAGTCATATATTATGATCTGATGATGACTAATTGAAATCGTATTTAATACTGTGTAGGACGACAAAATGACATACATTATGATATCCTTTACATTATGATTTTTTTTGTCAAAACATGAACGGTGTTATCATGTTGGTTTTTGCAACTTAGCAACAAGTCGAGTACCTGGGTGGTTGGCTTGGTGGTGAGCGACACGCTTACTTACGGACAGTTGCATTGGACAGTTGCTCGTCTTTTGAGACATCTGGATGGTTAAGTTGGAAGGGTACTCGTGTGCTCTCTAGGTGGCGCCACTTAAATATTAGATTTCTTCCGCTATGTAACGTAAGTAGAAGATCACTGTAGCTGGCAAAAAAACTATCGGACCAAAAGGCTATAATTATAGTTTTGGATGACAGGGACAGGAAGAGACTTTTCTATGGGCTTCGATTACTATCAGGTAATACCTTGTTACTTAACTAAGTTGCGTAACAATAAACTGATGGTGTTGTTGGCAGGCACGAGAAAAAATACCACCGCGGTAAAATGTTAGTTACTCTAAAACCAGATTGCTTATTAGAATCAATGTAAATTAAATATCTATTTAAATTTTACATTACCTATGCACCTACCACTATTACCCTCTGCATCACCCAGGACTGGCAGAGAATGCCTAAGGCTTTAAGTCCGCCTTGTACATATTTAAGTGTGCTAAAGAATAAATAAAACAAAATAAAAGGTCAAATGCTCCGCGTAGTTCAAACCTCGCGATCGGTACAGAACTCAAGATGAAGTTACGTTACGTACTCTCGTGGTCACGAACGGTCTATCACCTTTAGGACGACAATCGCTTGCACGTGCCAGCCCAAAATACATGCGGGCGGGGTAAGCGCCCGGAACATCGTTCAAACTATTTTGATTGAAAACTGAAACTTACACTAACTATTACTGAATTCGTGCGTTCAAACAAACAATGCTACGGATTCCTTTGGCAGCCACGTATATTGAAAAAACAACACAGGCCCGTTGATTTTGTAGTTTGCTACCCTGGCCGCTGACCTTAAGGTCTTGGGGTCGATTCCCACACAGGACAAACATTCATGTGCATGAACATAATCTGTTTGTCTTGGGTCTGGGTCGTTTTTACCTGTACTTAATTATGGAAAAAGTTAAGTATCTTATCATAGTTTCAGTTCGATGGCCATTACGGAGTCAATAACGGAACTCATCTACATCGTCATCAGCAGCCGAAACGTACACTGTTGAAAAAAGGCCCTCTCTCCCTTAGAGGGGAGGGGTTGCCATAGTCCCCACGCCTGGCAGGCGGTAGGGGATTGCAGATAGGTGGTAGGTAATCGAATAAAAAGACGCTGCTGCTCGTCTTCTTGTTTTTCCTTAGTCGCCTTTTACGGACACCCAACGGGAGGAGATGGATGGGTGCTATTATTCTTATCACGGAACTAACTGTCGCAATAAAAATAATTTATGATTTTTGGGTCTGCACGACTTGGGTCGACGTTGGGTATCTGGTCTTGAGTAAGGTTGGAAGCTAGCAAGCTTCCAAGATTCGGGTACTTGTGCCGCTCTTAAAGATAATATACGCATTAGAATAGGAAACATTACAGTTACACGCTTCTTTAATAATACCGCTAGCATTTGTTAAGCTCAATCCAAATTTATTTATGTTAGCCTCAACAGTTAGTAACAGACGAAAACAACGTGATATGTATCGCCTTTGTTCGGTCAGGTCCAATACAGCTTTAATGCAAAAAAGTGTATTTTGTATGGCTCCTGTTATATATAATAAATTGCCAAAAGAAATAAAGACATTGAACATACAATTATTTAAGAGAAAGTTAAAGAAACTACTAATAGATAAATGTTAATAATAATAATAATAATAATAAAAAAGCCTCTATATTTCCATATCCATTACAGGTTACAGTATAGTTAGTATAATACACTTATGTTTTTATATTATGATCAGGTAGGTAATTAGTAGTTGTCTTTCTTATTTGTCCATAATTAAGTTTCTTGGATAGGAACCCCTCTTTGGGTATAGGCCTCCTCCAGCTTATTCCAGATCTCTCTGTCTTTCGCTTTCATCATCCATTCTTTGCCCGCTGTGACTATGATGTCGTCTGTCCACCTTTTCTTCGGTCGCCCTTTTCTCCTCTTTCCAGTTGGTCCCTTCCACCTCGTCGCCTCCACTGTCCATCTTTTGTCGGTATAACGTGCCAGGTGTCCTGCCCATTTCCATTTAAGTTTCAGAACATGATGTAGGGCATCTGTTAATTTTGTTCTCTGTCTTATGTGTGCACTTTTGACTTTGTGAATTCTTCTTATTATTAGTATGCTTCTTTCAATCGCTTTTTGACACGTGACCAATTTAGTTTTAATTTTAGTGTTATATGTCCATGTTTGGCATCCGTAGGTAAGATTTCGCAGAATGCACGTATCTAGCACCATCTTTTTTAGGTGTAGCGGAAAGTCCCCTTTCAGAATTTCTTTTAGTGACCAATACTTTTTCCAGCTCATAGTTATGCGACGTTCTACTTCCTCTTCCTCACTCCTATCTCCGAAGGACATTTGTTTCCCCAGGTATATGTAGTTACTAACGTATTCTAAAGCTTTTCCATTCAAGTTTATGGTATTTGCTGTTGAGTTCGTCATTAACTTTGTTTTATTTATGTTGATTTCGAGGCCCTTTTTTTCGCTTTTTTCGTTTAGTGCGTGTATCATTTCTTCCAATTTATTACTTGTTTCAGCAAAGATAACGATATCATCAGCGAACCTAAGGTGGCTGAGGTAACGCCCGGCCATTTTAATTCCTTCTGTCTGCCAGTTCAGTTCTTCAAAAATACTCTGCAGTACTGCGATAAATAGTTTTGGGGACAATGGGTCCCCCTGCCTCACTCCTCTATTTATTTGTATTTCCGGCCCTCTTTTCTCCAATTTCACTCGACTGGTGCTTCCGTCATAGATGTTTTTTAAGATATTAATATATTTTTCGTGAATATTACAATTGTATAGTGCGTGCCAGATGGAATTGTGAAAAATACTATCAAACGCTTTGGCGTAGTCTATGTAAGCAATGTACAGTGGACTATTGAACTCTTTATACTTCTCCATCACTTGTTTCATTACATGTATGTGGTCTATTGTGGAGAAGCCAGACCGAAAGCCCGCTTGTTCGACTGACTGTCTGTTGTCAATTTCTGGACTCATTCGACTTTGTAGAATTGACATAAATAATTTGTACGTGCTTGCAAGAAGACTAATTGGCCGATAGTTCCCTATATCTGTTGGATCTCCTTTTTTATAAAGCAATATTATATCCGATTTTTTCCACTGTTCTGGAACCCGGCATGTATTCAGGATCTTATTAAATAGACAGGACAGTGGTGGAGCTAATAGAGCTATTGCTGTTTTTAGAGCTTCATTTAGTATACCGTCTGGTCCAGGGCTTTTATTTGGTTTCAGTTTTCGAATATGGTTAATCACCTCAGTCTCATCTATTGGTGCCGGGTTATTACTCGGGACTGTTGATTTTTGCTCGCCATAGTTTATTGGGTAGCAATTTTTGTTTTTGTACAAATTTTCATAAAATTCTGAAGCACAATTTATGATATCTTGCCTAGTTTTAGTTTCTTTTGTTTTACTGTTAAGATTTTGAATCCATTTTTTATGCGTAGTCAATTCTTTGTAAGCTTTCTTTGTACTTCTGTGTCGTCTTAAATTTTGTTCTATGATTCCATTTCTGTGGTTTCGGTAGTCTTTTCTAATGGCTTTGTTAGTTGTTTTAAATAGTTTACTCAATTCTTCTTTCATTTCCTTTGTTTTATATTGTGTCTTCATAAGTTCTGAACGTCTAGAAATAAGGTCTCTTGTAGATGTGCTAAGAATTTTATCTAGCATATCTTGAGTTTCGCCTTTTGTTTGTATTGTGCTGTGTTTGATCGCTGTTTCCAATCTGTTATAGTATATCTGGACATCGTCATCTTCCTGGTATGGCTCTAGTTTTTTAATATTGTCCTTTAGATGTGTGATATACAAGGTTATTTCTTTCTCGGTTTTTAGTGGGTTAGGTAGTGATTTAAAGGATGCACGGGATAATTTTGCTTTATCAATATGATAGGTAGCTCTAACCAAACGATGATCAGATGGGAACTCTATTTTATTCAAAACTTCTATATTAGATATGTTTTTAGGTTGGTTGGATAGGATATAGTCGATTTCATTTTTTGTTTTTTGGTCAGGCGAAATCCAGGTCCATTTGCGGTTGCCTCTCTTTTTAAAATAGGTATTCATAATGGATAGTTTTTGTTCGTAAGCATATTGTATTAGTTTCTCCCCCCTCTCATTTCTGGTTCCGTAACCAAATTTACCTAAAATTAAGTTCTCATTCATTTTTGTTTGACCCACTTTGGCATTGAAATCGCCAATCACAAGTACGTTTTTTTCTGCTTGATTTTGCGTCGTTTCTAAAGTTTCATAAAATTTATTGATGTCTTCGTCGCTGGAGCTCTCGGTTGGAGCGTATACTTGAATGATGGAAAGAATTTTGCTACCGCATTCTATTTGCAACAGTGCGACTCTCTCTGACAATGCTGAAAAATTTATAATCTTGTTTTTATGTTCCTTCTTAATCAGAAATCCTACACCGTGTAAACCGAGAGTTTCACCTTTATAGCAAAATATAAAATCTTCGTGTTCTTCGATATTACATCCCATTTTTCTGACTTCTGCTAAGCCAAGTATGTCAATTTTTATGTTTTTTATTGAGTACATCAATTCTATAAGCCTTTCTGTTGATGCTAGAGATCTTACATTGTACGTTCCAATTTTAAGAGGTTTATTTAATTCTTTAGAGTTCGCTAGAGGGTTGTGGTCATTTTCCCCCCCGGGGACCGGCCGGCTGGGGGGAGATTCATTTCCAGTTATTTGGTTTGACTTATTTTTGGTTATGTTGAGCTGGTTACTCGTGTTAAGTAATTGCTAGCTACTAATCTTTTCTTTCATAGAGTTTGATCTTGCCCGAGCCATATATTCAAATGCGTTAGCTCTATTAGGCTTTTTGGAAGCAGCAGTTGTAGGCGATTGATCTTTTGTATTGACTTTTTGTTGGGGGGAATATGAGGATTGACGTTTTCTTTTCTCCCGACTCGCATCACTCTGTCCCTTAATTATTAGCTTATCAAATTTAATGAAAGCTATGTTTCCTTTTTTCCTTTCCTCTTCTAGTTTTGGTTGTAGCGATTTCCTTATTTCTAATACTTCTTTAGTGTAGTCCTCTTTCACATATACTCCGTTTGGTAGTTTGGTTTTATTTTTTAGTATTTCAGACCTTCTCCAGTTTGTTACAAATGATATTAAAATAGGCCTGATCTTATTATTGTTATTTCCAACTCTAAAGGCCTTATTGATTTCATGATCTTGAATATTCATTCCTAGCAAAGAGTTGAGCTTTTTTTGCATAAATGTAACTAGATTTATCTCCTCTTGTTTATCCTCTGTTATTCCGAAAAACAATAGATTATTTCTTTTTTTCTCCATTTCTAACCCTTTCACTTTTTCTTTTAGTTGATTAACTTCAGATTTCAATTGCCTGTTCTCTTCATCTATCTTTTTAAATTTTTCATCTAATTGTTGCATAATATTTACTGTTACGGATTCTGGTATGTTTATTGTTTGTTTGTCCATTTGTTCCTGTATCTTAACCAATAATGTTTGCATTTGGTGATCTAGAATTTGACTATCCATTATTTATGTTTGTAAGTATTTTATCGTAATACACCAGTAACCAGGATGTGGTAGTGGTGGTATGGTATATGTATGTTATATTTATTACTGTTGCCGCCTGCTTATTTCTGTATTTTGTTTTCCAAGTGGATCTTGATCTTTGACGGTACCTGACAATTTGTGTAATTCTGCAGTGCAACTTGTAGGTAAGTTTATTTTTAGCTGTAGTTTATTCTTTTATACGTGATTTAATTTTCTTGACACAGGCATTAATATTCTTATTTTATGTACAAAAAGCATTAAACCCACGTCGGGGCTCGAACCATCGATCGTTTCGAGTCACTTAATCATACGCGCAGCGGCCTTAACCGCTGGGCTACGATGCTTCTACGTGCTTTGGCGAAAATAGTGAACTGTTTTAAACAGATATCTGATTTTTAAATGTAAAGAGTCGGTTATGACAGGAATTTTTTCCACATTCCAGCACTATTTTGATTTTCTTGTTGCCAATTTTATCACGTTTTTTTGTTGTATTTCACTATAAGCACTATTAACAGTCGTATCTTGTTAGGTAATACTTGAAAGAGTACCAATAATGGGGCTATTTAGACAGTTTTTTTTTTCACTATTAATTGTTCTTTAATTTCAACTGTACGCTAATTGTTTTGGAAAATAACATTTATGCTTGCGTATGGGGTATGAAAGTTCACTTTTAACGATACTTAACACTGATTTACGCGATAAAACTATTTTTAAGTACATAATGATCTCGGAGCTCAATGTTTACGCGACAGCAGCGCCACTACCTCTAGATAAATGTTACTACAGTTTAAATGATTACCTAAATTATAGTTTTTAATTAATTTGAATGATGGACATGTATAATGAAATGAATAATCTATATTTTTAATTTTAAATCGAATTTATTAGTAACGAATTAAATGTTATAATTTAATTTTATTGTAATCAATATTATTTATTACCTAATATATTTAATTCATGTTAAATAACAATAAATTTTGCATGCCTTACGGGTAGAAACACTTGAAACGAATATCACATTATCTATTAACACCATTGTAACAGTGTTTTCTGCAAAAATAAATGATTGATTGATTGATTGATTGATCTCATCAGGGCCACTGGTAAGCATTGCAGCATCTTAAGTCACTCTCTTTGTCATACTCGAACATCGCAATCAATCATCAATTTGGTTTCAGGATGTTTATTGGTTAGAGAATTTGAAACTAATTTAAGAAATATGTTAAAAAGGTCCCTTTTTACGAAAAAAAAAAACTATATTTTGAAGGCTCTGTTAAACGCTTTCGTTTTGACGTGCAGAACAGAAACCTTAGAACTTTGTGCATAGTTTCATTTCAAGTACGCTTACAGTAGTCACGGCAAGACGCTGCGCAGTAGCTATTTTTATGTTTATGTATCCAGAACTCACAACTGTACTTGCGCAATGGTTCGTCAACCCTAACTTCAGACACACAAAAATCCGCTGTGACTGTAAGTTATAAGTAGTACGAATGTATATGGATTCCGAATGGCCGGCACAATGTATTCAGCTGGGTCGAAGTGCGTTCCGGTTGTAACCGGACCTCATAACCACCAACGATAGAATAGAAGTATGTATAAGTCTCACTAGTCAGGCATTGGCCATTCTATAATAGATGGACTGAACCTTTGATATGAAGTTTGGAATATGAAATGCAATAATCTGTATCCTGATGTAACACGTCAACTACGTTACTACTGTAAGTGGTTGGATTGTCAGGTTGTAATTAGGTGGCACGCCAAGGTATAAATCAAGATATAAAACAGTGGGTTACCGTTATTAAACTGCATCATTTCATTCTATAACGGAATAGGCAAAAATAACAAAACTCCATTCGACACATCTGCATATTTTTAGTCTATGATTTTTCAAATGTAATATTCATATTTGCTGGTAGCGCCCTCTACGATGACAACTCTCGGCCGGAGCGGCCAGATTCTCAAGGTCATTGGCGCATGTTACCCCCTTAAGTTTGCCGCTACTGTCTAAACAAAACACTCAAACTACACGTAGTTCTCATAAGAATATAGTTCAATTCTCGTTGTGCCACCAGCAAAGATAAGTTGGTCGGCCTACGTTGAGACTTGTTCGGTCGCCCCCCGTGACTCCGGTTATCCTGTTCTCCCTTTCGCGCGTTGTCCGCCACTATCCCTGTCTCGTTCGTGGCGTGGCTTGAACGGTACTACGGGTATAATGCGCTACGGTAGGAACATCGCAGAAATAGTTTTATCGCTATACATCGTTGTTTTTGTAGCGCAAATATTGATACAGCATTGTACAAAAAAATTAATGTAAAATGACCATTGCGCCTATAAAAACCGTTTACATCCTGCGCAGTCCTGGACGGGTCACTCGGGCTCTTACGTTCATACGGAATATTTAAGCTATCACTACCATATTTGATGAAATTTTGTAGGTGACTGCTTATCTGGTTACTTATTATATATCGATGCTTTACACCAAGCGACGCATCGTGGCTTCTACCGGTATTGTTAAGGGTATTTTTAGAAGAGATCGCTTTCAGCGATAAGGCCTCCCATTGTTACTTGTCTTATTAATTTGTATCTTTTTCTTTCTTTGGTAAGTACTTATGTTATTTTTTTGTGCGCAATAAAGAATCGTCTATCTATCTATCCATATTTTTTAGGTTTGGACCATATACCTTTAAATGGTTCAAAACCTAAACAATACCGGTATTGAAGTGGATAGAGTGGCGAAATTGTCAAGTGGGCGTGGTTTGCCAATTCCGAAACTTTAGGAACTAGCGAAAAATACTTTTGGTTTTGATAAACACTAAAACTGCATCATTGGTACATAAATCTTTCGGAATGAATTGATTGCGATTGTCTTTTATTTATTTACGCGAATACTACACATTGAAATAAAACTACTTTTACGGATCGCGGTTTATTTTAGATTTTTCACACCACCTGCTCGATAATGTTGCATTATGTGTCATCTACAGATGACATAAAGTACCTCATTATATCCCTATAGTCTAGCCGGGTAATAATGTTGTACTAAACTCCCTAGGGTTTGGGTAATAATGTGTTTGAATTTCGAACGTCAAACGAAAATTCCTCAACACTTTTACCACAGGTATAATAGGCAGGCCAAAGAGGATTTAATACTACGTTTATAATTATGTCACCATCACATCTGGTGTTTCTCAAGGTTCCCATCTAAGGCCCCTTCTCTATAATGTTTATCTCTTTGACATTGATACGAGCTTCGTCAATAGCAGACACCTGCTCTACGCTGATGACAAAAAGGTTTTTCTTCATGTGGACACTATAGAAGATTACAATAAAATCCAAGACGACTTAAACAGATTATCTAATTATTATAGGTTAAATCGCATCAGTATAAATGTAGAGAAACGTGCCCAAATTACATTCACAACAAAGCCTACGGAATTTAATTATGTAATTAATGGCCAGCCCATTACTAAAATTAAAGAAGCTCGGGATTTGGGAATACTTATGGACCAAAAACTTAACTTTATTAAACATATTGATAATGTAGTTAACAGCGCATACAAGAATTTAGGTTTCTTGATACGAACCTGTAAACCTTTTAAAGACCTATATTGTTTAAAATTAGTATACTATGCCTATGTGCGAAATTTGGTAGTGTCATTTGGAACCCTAATCACGACGCGCGACGTGCACATAAACAAAATCAAACGTATACAAAAGTTATTTATCAAACATTTAAATTATAAATTTAATACACATTTTGATGATTATGATGCAGCATGTCAACATTACAAGCTCATCCATCTTAGTGACCGGCGGAATTATCTTGACATGGCTTTTCTGCACGATATAGCAAATGCAAATGTAGACTGTCCTAACCTTGTCTCATCTCTTGCTTTAAATGTTCCAATACACCGCCCTCGTCACATAATGCATAAAGTCTTCCATACTCCAACTTCCAGAACCAATTATGCAAAAAACGAGTTTTTCTCTCGTGCCACCAATATTTATAACACAAATCTCAGTGACATTGACATATACGCCCTAACTAAAACCCACTTTAAATCTCAAGTACTTCGCAAATTAGACCCGTCTAGACCATCATAACTTATCAGTTATTATAAGCTCTTGCTCTTTTATTAGTTATTTTGTGTGAAATGAGATAAGATATGAATCCTATTAATTTATTTATTTATATATTTATAACTGCTCTTTAAAATGAAACATGCTGTGAATATGATGATTGCATTGGGGGAATTAAAATTAAAATTAGTAATTTAGAATTCAATTTAGAAACTTTGATTATATATACGTCTAGATACCTATTAGTCTTGTAACGTTACGTTAATAAGCATAACAACCTCATTATTCGTGTGTGCGTGCAAGCCTCGTTGTACACTCGCGTCATCTGTGGTTGTGTGCGTGTTTGGGGATCTCCAGTTATAAATATTTTTCCCATAAATAGCCATAGCGTTATCGAAATAAAATAAAATAAAATAGAATAGAATAGGATAGAATAGCACAGAATAGCACAGAATAGCACAGAATAGCACAGAATAGCACAGAATAGCACATAATAGAACAGAATTGAATTGAATTGAATAGAATTGAATGAATTGAATGAATTGAATTGAATTGAATTGAATTGAATTGAATTGAATTGAATTGAATTGAATTGAATTGAATTGAATTGAATTGAATTGAATTGAATTGAATTGAATTGAATTGAATTGAATTGAATTGAATTGAATTGAATTGAATTGAATTGAATTGAATTGAATTGAATTGAATTGAATTGAATTGAATTGAATTGAATTGAATTGAATTGAATTGAATTGAATTGAATTGAATTGAATTGAATTGAATTGAATTGAATTGAATTGAATTGAATTGAATTGAATTGAATTGAATTGAATTGAATTGAATTGAATTGAATTGAATTGAATTGAATTGAATTGAATTGAATTGAATTGAATTGAATTGAATTGAATTGAATTGAATTGAATTGAATTGAATTGAATTGAATTGAATTGAATTGAATTGAATTGAATTGAATTGAATTGAATTGAATTGAATTGAATTGAATTGAATTGAATTGAATTGAATTGAATTGAATTGAATTGAATTGAATTGAATTGAATTGAATTGAATTGAATTGAATTGAATTGAATTGAATTGAATTGAATTGAATTGAATTGAATTGAATTGAATTGAATTGAATTGAATTGAATTGAATTGAATTGAATTGAATTGAATTGAATTGAATTGAATTGAATTGAATTGAATTGAATTGAATTGAATTGAATTGAATTGAATTGAATTGAATTGAATTGAATTGAATTGAATTGAATTGAAATTAAATTAAATTAAATGGCGTGTCCCTTACCATCAGGTGAACATCTTATTTGCCTCAAGACCAGGAAGAAAAAATACTTCTAAGTACTTACCTATATAAAAGTAATTAATTTATCAAAAAAATAAATTAAAATTATTATAATTGATTTATTTCATGTTTTGGTCACTAACTACGTATTAAGTTTCATTGAATCCATTTTTGTCAAAAGAAAAATTACCCCAGACTTAAGATATATTCCCCCATTATTACCTAGCCACACCAGTCTAGTCGGACAATGTACAAATTGTCGTAAAAAACAATCGGTTACGTACAGTTTTTATAATATTCCCTCACAGAATCTTAAGACTTATGAATGGAAAATTAAGTTAGGATCTTTATTAATTTTACTTAGTTAATATTTTCACGATTTGATTACACAATTCGGCATAATGTTTTTTTTTTTGCGAGCACAAACCATCGGTACAGTTCAAGTGACACTAAACAACCAAGTCGACCAATTTGATGTTTTGGTGTACTTGATATTGTCAAGTGTTTGAACATCGAACACGCTATCTAGACGTATATATAATCAAAGTTTAGAAATCGAATTTAAAATTAAATACAACAATTATTTCAGATAAAACACATAATTTTATTCTTATATACTTACTATATTTAATTAATCTAATACTACATAACTGGTTTTTGCTTTTTAGATAGCGCAGCTCTTGAGTAACTAGCTAAGGATTAGTATGTTTAAAATTTTAAGTTGTAATTGTAGCAATTGAAGCTGTAATTTCTAGCATTTCCTTTTCTACACCATTAAGTTCTTTTTTATGTTAATTTTTAACCTATTTCTACTAATTTTTCTTAAAAAGATCCTTTCTATTTTTAGTCTTTCTAAACTTTAGCAATAACAACCTACTGTTAAATTACTTGTTTAATTAATATTAGTATCTATGGTATCCTATATTGGCTTAGCTTAATTATCTAGTTTTAAATTGTCTGTATTCTATGGAATGTGCTGTTGGATACCTTCAATAAATAAATAAAAATAAAAAATAAGGCAGGCCTACTACTCTAGGCAGAGACCGGCACGAAAAAAACATTTGAAAATCGAACCGGGCGCGACGTGCAGAACCCAGAAAAGAAAAACAATAGATGTTAACGCGTTAACTCTGCAAATCCCTATGCTGATATTATAGACAGTTTCGTTGGTCTAGTGGTTAGACACCCTGGCCGCTACCCGATGGGTCGTGGGTTCAATTCCCACCAAGTGTCTGGGTGTTATAAGTATTTAATTAATATCAGTTGTCTGGTTTCCATAGTACAGGCTCTGCCTAGTTTGGAATCAGTGACCGTGTGTGGATTGTCCCATGATATTATTATTATTTTAATTCTAGCAATATTTGTGTTTCATTACCTCGCAATAGGTGTGAAAAGTAGTGTATTCGCCTCGGGGTTAAGGTGTCTTTGTCTTGGGCGAGCTTAAATCCCTCGCTGTACTCAGGATTCAAGTATTAACTCCCTCGCTCCGCTCGGGAGTTAACTCTATACTCCCTCACTGCGCTCGGGAGTTGCTAGAATCCTTCGTTATGCTCGCTATTCAATTTAACGCCCGCGACATAAGACACTGCTTTATCCCCTTGGTGCATAAACTACTATTACTTTCCCGACGTTTCGAATGCATTGCAGCACCTATGGTCACGGAAGGACGGGAGGACGGGGCGATATAATCCGTAAAAGTAGTTTTATTTCAATACAATTTGTACGTAAGAAAAAGTAGGCTAACAAACATACAGAGATGGATTGTGAGTTTGTTTTATACCACATAAATATAGGGAAAGAGAAGATAGAGACAGAGAAAGAAAAGGTAGAGGAGAGATGAAAATGTAATTACGTTTAGTGATCTTTATCCACTTTTTGATTGTGTATAAGATCACTAAACGGTTAAAATAGCTTCACAAATCTTGCTATGCTGGTAAACCGAACCCTAATTACCTAATTAATTCGTGGCAAGTATGATTAGGGTTCCTTATCTAAAAGGTAAAAAAAACCCATATGGTGCGACTTCGTCGATCTGTCTGACTGTCACAGCTATATATTTCAGGGCCTACTGACTAATGCTATCGATTTGAAGCTTGGAATAGTTTTAAATCTTACTAAAGGTACGCGTTCATTGGCCCGCGCCGGACGCACCGCACGCAACGGATTTTAGTTTGCTTTCTATGATTTTACATAGCGCTGCGTCCATTATCCGCGCCGTCATTTTCCGATGCGGGCTGTCAAAATCGTAGAAAGCAAACTAAAATCCGTTGCGTGCCGTGCGTGCGGTGCCTCCGGCGCAGGCCAATGGACGCGTACCCAACCTTATTGCAAATGAAAAAAACAAATTTCTTTTTATTTCTTTCCAGAATGAAACGAAAAAGGGGTCGAAATGGGGAGATCAAAATTTTATACTAAAGGGCTTCATTTGTACATCTCAAAACAGATTTTTATTTTGGTTTTTAACACACAGTCTTCTATACTCGTACATATAAAATTACTTGTCCTGACTGACTGATTCATCAACGCACTAGCCAAACCGCTGGACCTAGAAAGCTGAAATTTGGACAGTAGGTTCTTCTTATGACGTAAGCATCCACTAAGAAAGGTTTTTTTTTTTTAATAGAACAACCAACGAGACATACACTATTACAAGACATGTTTGTTACATTTTAAACTTATTGCTAAGTGCTGCCTCACTTAAAGGCTGTTACAACATGCACAAGGAGAAGTACCTATTTATAAAATTTGTCATCACTTTCCAGCATGTTTAATTTTTTATGAGCTTAAGTTCTAACTACTGTGTTCCATGAGATACAATTTTTGAACTTTACTGATAAAGGACTTGATTGTGTCGGAAAAAATGTTAGTTATATCACTGAACTTATTGCATAATTTAGTCATGCGTGGAACAGGGGAGTTGGCACCTAGGACGGAAGAAAAGAAAGGCGTTAATGGAGTTATAGGGCAGCGCGGACGACGACGCGGCACTCGGAACCTAAATTTTTCTAGTATTTGCGGGCAGTCAGATAAGCTGTTGAGAATTTTAAATGCGAACTTAATGTCTATTATGTCTCGACGTTGATCAAGTGTCAACATCCTGAATTGTCTCAATCGATCCGTATATGATTTACCTACCCTACGAGTACTTGCCGAAAAATCCAAGTGTCTAGTGAACTTCTTCTGTAATCTTTCTATGCGCAACGTATGGGTTGCATAATGCGGACGCCAAACCACGCTACAGTATTCCACTATACTTCGAACGAAACTATTGTACAGAATAATTTTGGTTTTTGATTTTTTAAATATTTTACCTGTTCTTATTATAAAGCCTAACATTTTCAATGATTGTTTAATTATGTTATCGATGTGCGGTACAAATGTCAATTTGCTATCAAACGTTATTCCAAGATCTTTTATTAGTTTCACTTCCTTTATTTTAATTCCCTTGACGTTGTATTCGGTATGATTCTCGTGACGTCGTCTTGTAAATTTAATATGGAAGCACTTATTTGAATTTAAATCCATTTGATTTTCATTACACCATATTGATAGCCTGTCTATATCTTCTTGGAGGAGTTGCTGATCGTTACTAACATGCTGTATTACCTTGAGCAGTTTTAAGTCGTCCGCAAATAAAAATGGTGTCGAGTGCTCAAAACAACTTACAACGTCGTTTATATAATAATAATAATATTAAACAGTATTGGGCCCAAATGCGATCCATGAGGGACACCTGAAGTTATACCTCGCTTAATAGACTCGAAACCATTGACTACAACATGGAAGTCGCGATCGAACAAATATGATTGAATCCATTTGTACAAGAACCCTATGACACCGTAGTTCGACAACTTATTCATTAACAGCGCATGAGGTACGCGGTCGAACGCTTTACTAAAGTCGGTGTAAACGACATCAGTTTCCTTGTTTTGGTCCATCGCCTCTACTAGCGTATTGACATACGACACCAGATTAGTATTAGTAGAGCGAGAGTTTACAAATCCATGCTGGTGATTAGTCAAATACTTTTTAAGTATTGCTGCAAGTGTGGGCTTATTAAAGACTCTAATACTTTAGATGGAGCAGAGAGTATAGAAATTGGTCTATAATTGCTAACAACTGAGTCATCGTCAGATTTAAAGATTGGCACCATCCTTGCAGTGGCTTACTACCTTCTCACTTATATCCTACTCGAGAGAATAGTTGTTTGGATCATGTGATGGTTAAGTCAATACCCCAGACCATTACTATGGTTATCAATAACAATATTACTGACCATTTTCCGGTCATACTGAGTATGGAGTACAAATCATCGCCTAATAAATCAGAAAAAACTAGAACAATTATTGATTATACATCTGTAATTCAAGACATTCAAAACTCCGATTTTAGTCCTATATTTAATATTACAGATGCAAATGCTGCTGCGGAACTCTTAGTACACACAATCAGCTCGATAATAGATAAACATAGCAAAGTAATCCGTATCTCCTCCAAATATAACATTTTAAAACCCTGGATGACAAAGGGTCTTCTTAAATGCGTACGGAACCGAGATATAATGTCTAGTAAATTAAAAAAGGATCCAGATAACTATGTCCTTAAAACTACATACTTGAGGTATCGCAACTTCTGCAATAAATTACTGAGTCGAGTAAAATCTGCGTATGAAAAAGCAGAATTTATAAAAGCTAAAGGAGACCCAAAAGCTATTTGGAAGACTATAAAATCCATTACGGGAAGTAATACTAAGTCTGATCCATCTTCTCAACTTTTAAATATTACATCTAGCAAAAACGAATCTATTGGAAAAATAAATAAGTATTTTGCCAATATTGGTAAAGAACTGGCAGAGAAAATTAACCCTAATCTTGAATTTGGTAAGATAGATACACTGGACCCTTTCATAGCTAACTCTCTTGTTTTGATGCCTACAGATGTAACTGAAATAACAAATATTATCATGAATTTGCGAAATGACACAGCGGCTGGATGGGATAGAATCTCGACGCGTCTACTTAAGTCTTGCGTGCATATTTTGGCTCCGTTTGTCACTCATATTTGCAATATCTCAATTGATTCTGGTTGTTTCCCGAATGTTTTTAAGAAAGCAGTGGTGCTACCCATTTTTAAAAGTGGAGAGACGAATGTATTAAGTAATTACAGACCCATCTCGATTTTACCCGCGTTATCGAAAGTTCTAGAAAAGCTATTAAATATTCGCCTTACTAGTTTCCTTGAAAAGTATAATATTCTGGCACCTAATCAATTTGGTTTTAGATTAGGAAAATCTTCGCAAGATGCAGTCGCAAGTTTAATGGACCATACTATTGATAAAATGGATCAGAAGTTGAAATGTCTAGCTATATTCCTAGATGTATCTAAGGCTTTTGATTCACTATCTATACCTCACCTTTTTTCAAAAATGGAAAGAATTGGGATTCGAGGGATAGCCCACAACATGTTCAAAGATTACCTCACAAATCGCGCTCAGTGTGTAAAAGTTAACTCACACATCAGCGAAGATATCTCAATTGCTTATGGTGTTCCTCAAGGGTCCATTTTGGGCACTACTCTTTTTTTAATATATATTAATTCCTTATGCACTCTTTCTCTTCCTAACTGTAAAATTATTACTTACGCTGATGATACTGCACTTGTTGTACATGGCACTGACTGGGTAAATACGTTCACATATGCAGAACAAGCTCTTCGTCATTTAGTAAAATGGTTCTCAGACAACTTACTTTCACTTAATTTTAAAAAATCCACTTATCTTACCTTCTCTATGAAAGCTCCTCATCAACCAAGTAACGATTTATTTATTCTTAAAGCTCATAAATGCCAGGATGAGTCTGTCCACTCCAACTGTAACTGCCCTATCATACCTAGATCCACTGATGTTAAATACCTAGGCATTCAAATAGATTATCTCATTAATTGGAAACCTCACATTCAAAGCCTATCATCTAGAATACGCAAACTTATGTTTTTCTTTAAAAAACTCCGTTACTCTGCAGACGTAGCAGTCTTAAAAACTGTATATTTCGCTCTTTGCCAATCTCTACTTTCTTATGGTATATCGATATGGGGTGGAGCTCACAAGACCTGTTTCCTACAATTGGAGAGGGCACAGAGGGCAGTATTAAAGGTCATGACATTTAAACCGTTTCGGCATCCCACTAATTTGCTCTACCTGGACTGCCAGGTTTTGACAGTCCGTCAACTTTTTATACTTCACACTGTTCTGAGAAAGCATGCCTCACTGAAGTACAATGTAGTTTCGAGTAGTAGATTATTTTATAATGTATGCCCATCGCAATGTTATAAATTTAGTCTCGCCGGACGACATTACCGTATTGTTAGTAGTTTTGTTTACAATCAGATTAATAAATTCTGTAATATATATCCCTTACCTATGCGTGAATGTAAAGGTATCGTACGAAAATGGCTTTTGACTAAGAACTACCAGGAAACTGAAAATTTAATTAAATTGGTAACACTTTAAACTGATGCACCTGAATCTTCATTACCTTAGTTTGTAAACCCAAAAAACGTCCATTCATCAAACACACACACACACACACACATATCTACACACACTCAATACACAATGACCCACACACACCTCAGATCATAATAGTACTACGCATAGACACAATTTCATTCTTGTATGCTTAAATATTAGATTACCTACTATAGTGTCAACATTAATTTGTTCATATGGTTTGTCGATATACTGCAATGTGACCAGTTTATAAAACTTTGGAAGAATACTTATACCCAAAACACAAGTTCAATCTTACTTTGGGTGTATGTGCTCAACCACTCACTATAATTTCTTTTGATTGCTTATCAATATTAATTATTAACAATTGCATATATTGTAGTGAAATTGTACTGTATTTTTCGTAAATAAATAAATTGAATTGAATTGAATTGAGTCTTCCACAATTTTGGGAATACTCCAGTAGAAAGTGACTTATTGAAAATCAGCAGAAGTGGAGTAGCCAATGCACTTGCACATTTAACCATAAAAATTGATGGCAACCCGTCAGGTCCCGAGCCTTTATTGATATCGAGCCTTTTCAACTTCTCCAGTATTTCTTTCTTAGTAATCACTATTGAAGATACGGTGTCTCCGCCATTTTCGATGGCTTTGAAATATCGTTGGTGGTTTTTGAAAATTCGACTCCTAAAGGGGTTAAATGGGGTGTTTTCTTTTGTATGAAACTTTTTATTTTATGATTCGATTGACTTGAAATGTACTGAAAAGATTTTCTAAATAAAATACGTGTTTCCCGAATTTTCAAAAACAACCTTTCGCACCAAACGCACCCCGCGTTAGGGGTTGGTTAAATTTGGAAAAAAAGTAGCGGGCGAAGCCGCAGGAAATTGCTTGTATATTATAAAATGTCAAAAAAATACAGTTCCCAATTTGGTAGCCCATATAGGGTAGCGATCAGTGTTTAACCACTAGAGCAACGAACCCGACAATATACCTACATATCATAAATATCACCGGATCATAAAACTATTAGAGTAAGTAATATTAAGGTACAGAGGGCTATTAGAGTAAGTGGAAAGATTTTATTTTCAAGGGGCGAGATTTATCTATCCCATGGTGTTGCGTGTGTGTTGCGATGTAATAATAATAATGTCCTCCTGGCCGAAACGACCACAGCGGCCAATCTTTCACAAGATCAGCCATGTACGCAGGAGATATTATAGTGCACAAGCGCTTGCGTAGACACAAGTGCACTCTCTCTTCCTTTATATAATACCTCTCATAATCCGATGGGACAGAAGACCGACACGACCGGGGAGAGGTTAGGCGCAGGACAAACTTTTTACATGCCCATCCGACGCATGGATCATCTTACTTTACAGACAATCAGGTGATCGGCCTGCATTGTCCTAGTCAATAAGGAAAAACTACTCAAATTTGTTGCCCCCCGCAGGATTCGAACCCGCGACCTCCGGTTTACAAAGCAAGCGATGTATGTACGTAGTAGTTGGTAACTTACTGTTAATTCTACTTCTACTTACTGTGGACTTAATATGAACTCAATATACGAATGGGATATATTTTTATGTTTATTTACAAGTTTTATAACCTATTATGCTATTATTGTTGACAGCACGAGTGGCGCTAATCTCAGTAATGTCTGCTAGTTATCAATAAAAGGTAGCTGTAGAACCGCTCCGATGCATTATTATATATGCATCAAAGAGATTAAGTACAGGACATAGAGGGGCATTTGGGGATATTTTAGATGAGCCTGTTGGTCTAGTGGTTCCACCATCATCACCATCACCAGCCGGAAGACGTCCACTGCTGAACATAGGCCTCCCCCTTGGAACGCCACAATGAACGACAATTGGCGATTTGCATCCACCGGTTACCTGCGACGCGCACAATGTCGTCTGTCCACCTAGTGGGAGGCCTACCTACGCTGCGTCTTCCGGTTCGTGGTCGCCACTCGAGAACCTTTCTTCCCCAACGGTTATCGGTTCTTCGAGCGATGTGGCCTGCCCATTGCCACTTCAACTTGCAGATTCTGAGAGCTATGTCGGTGACGTTGGTTCTACGGCGAATCTCCTCATTGCGGATTCAGTCGCGCAAAGAAACTCCGAGCATAGCTCTCTCCATGGCTCGTTGTGTGACTCTGAGCTTCTCCAAAAGTCCAGCTGTTAAAGACCACGTCTCAGTACCATATGTCATCACTGGCAACACACACTGGTTAAAAACCTTTGTCTTCAGGCACTGCGGAATTTCAGATGAGAAGATGTCACGTAGTTTCCCGAACGCTGCCCATCCGAATTGGATTCTTCGGGCGACCTCTTTGTCGAAGTTGGACCGACCTAACTGGATAATCTGCCCAAGGTAAATATAGTGGTCAACAACTTCGAGTGTATCGTTCCCAACGACTACCGGTACGGGTGCAACATGGACATTAGACATGATCTTCGTCTTGTCCATGTTCATTTTAAGACCCACCTGTTGGGAAACGCTACTGAGGTCGCTGAGCATCGTATTGAGGTCCTCCAGCGACTCTGCCATAATGACTATATCGTCGGCAAAACGAAGGTGAGTGATGTATTCGCCATTGATGTTGATGCCGAATCCGTTCCAGTCCAAGAGCTTAAAAACGTCCTCCAATGCGTTTGAGAACAGTTTCGGATAAATAACGTCTCCCTGTCTCACACCTCGCTGCAATGGGATCGGTTTCGTGCTCTCGTCCTGTAGTCGGAACGACATGGTGGCGTTGCTGTACAAACACTTAAACACTTCGATGTACCTATAGTCAATATGGCACCGCTGGAGGGACTGCAATACCGCCCAGGTCTCGATTGAATCAAAGGCTTTCTCGTAGTCCACAAACGCTAGACATAATCAACCTGTACGTTAATCAGCTTGTGGTTGAGCTCAGCAATGCCAATATTGGATGTTCTATTGACGGACACATTGTCAATAATATAAGTTATGCAGATGATATGGTATTGCTGAGTCCATCTATAAGTGCCCTTAGGAAGCTCCTTCGAATATGTGAAGGTTATGCTGTTGCTCATGGTCTCCGGTACAATTCAACTAAGAGCGAGCTTCTCGTGTTTAAGGCAGGTGGCAAGCACTATGATACGGTGCCACCAGTTTTCCTAGGGGGTGCCCCACTTACTAGGGTAACTCAATTTAAGTACCTGGGACACTGGGTAACGGACGATCTTACAGATGATGTGGATGTTGAAAGGGAACGCAGAGCATTGGCGGTCAGGTGTAACATGTTGGCACGTAGGTTTTCCCGGTGTACGGAGCAGGTAAAGAAAACGCTTTTTCGATCTTACTGCCAATCCCTGTACACGTGCGCCCTGTGGACCAATTACACACAAAGATCGTACAATGCTCTGCGTGTCCAGTATAATAACGCCTTTAGAATAATGTTGGGGCTGCCGCGCTTTTGCAGTGCGTCGAGTATGTTTGCGGAATCAGGCGTCCAAGACTTTTTCGCAATAGTACGCAACAGAACTGCATCCTTGATGCGCCGAGTGCGCGACAGCTCCAACAACTATATAAACATAGTTGCGAAAAGGCTCGACAGCCCCATGATGCGGCACTGGGTGGCGACGCATTGTCCGTCACTCAGGTGCTGTTTCATAATTTAATATTGTATAATTGTGCATGCTTCAGAATTCTTTTAAAAATCATTTTGTTTTATGGACCAAATGTCTGAGAATAAATTATTATTTATTTATTTATTTTATTTATAATGGCCGATTATACTCCTCGGTCTTCTGTATAATCTGGCGGAGCGTATGTATGTGGTCTACGGTGCGAAAGCCTTTTTGAAACCCGGCTTGTTCGGGAGGCTGGAAGTCATAAACCTGCGTTCGAGACGGTTCGTAATGACTCTCGAAAACAGCTTGTATACATGGCTCAGGAGTGAGATAGGTCTATAATTCTTCAATAAGGTATTATCACCTTTTTTGAAGAAAAGAACCACCACACTCCTGTGCCATGCTTCTGGCGTAGTACCCTCGAGTAAGACGGAATTAAATAACTTCTGGAGGATTAAAAGTACCGGTTTTCCACCCACTCTCAGAAGTTTTGTTGTGATTCCGTCTTCACACGGCGCCTTGTTGTTCTTGAGCTGTTTGAGAGCCATTCTAATCTCGTACAGGCTGATGTCTGGGATGTCCTCAGTGTAGTGTCGGGTTAGTTTGGGTCTGGTGTCCTGAGCTGTTCTAGCAATGGGCTCCCGTGTTGAGGTGTATAACTGTCCGTAAAACCTCTCAAGCTCTCTCAATATCTCCGGTTTCGATGAGATGACACTGCCGTCATCGATCTTCAGCTTTATCATTTGGCTTCGCCCAATAGACGAATTCTTTGCGAACACTTTAGAGCCTTGGTTCCGCTCAATTGCGTCCTTAATACATGCTGTATTATAGGAACGCAAGTCGTGTCGCATGGATTTCGAGATTCGTCTATTGAGTTCGGCATAATCCGACATATCAGCTGAAGATTGCAGTCTCATCTCAGTCCGGTTTTCCATTAGCTTAATGGTTGTATTGGAGAGCTTTTGAGGCATTTACGGCGTGGGGTCTTAAAGAACTTGGACCCCACTGCGTGGACAGTTTGAACCAACCCATTGTTTATCTCGTCCGCAGTTTCGCATTCGGCGAGGCACTGGAAGCGATTATGCAGTTCGAGTTGAAAGTCTTCGGGTTCTGGATTTGGGCGGATCCTGGACGGAGCGTGGACTTCATCAGACGAGACCTTTCAAGCTTAACATTGGTATTCAATGTGCCTCTAACAATACTGTGATCGCTACCGGTTTTCACCCTGCCGATCACGGAGACATTATCGAATATATGCTTCTTGGTCGTCATGAAGTCGATCTCATTTTTGGTTGAACCATCGGGGCTTATCCACGTCCACTTCCTGGATGGTCGCTTCTTGAAGAAGGAGTTCATCGCAAAGAGTCCCTCCTTCTCCATGTCTAGTGTGGTCTAGTGGTTATTCTATTCTATTCTATTGTTGGTGGCTAAGAATCGGGCCCGGTAAACCACCGGAACGCACTTCGATTCGACCCAGTCGGATCCATTGTGCATGCCCTAGCCCTTACTCTGTTGCTGGCGTGTCGAAGAGTTCCCTCAGGTACGCAACGATTGCGCCAGCCTGGAGCTGTACATAATAATCTGGTGTAGGTTAGGCTACTCCCAGATGACCCAACCTACGTCTCGCAAGATCGTCGCAGCCACACAATATGTGTCGCTTTGACTCTTTTTCACCTTTACAAAATCTGCAAGTAGAAGTCTGTCTAATTTTTATTGACACTACTAGTTTTGCGGTTTTAGTAACTGACAACATTGCGACAAATGTCAATTGTTGTTTACATAACCTCTAGAGAAAACATGTTTGTGAATATTTGTGCGTATTTTAAATTAAAATATTACCCTAAACTATTAAATGCAGTGTCAGGAAAATGTTATACAACTTGATAAGTAAATACCATCAAAAGAAAAGTGAATCCGATGCTGTATTTCATGAAAACGTAAAATTGCTTACATCGACTTCGCAAATTAGTCTTGATACTTACTAATAAATTGTTAAGTATTGGTGTATTATATCAATATAATTTTTCTGTTTTTAATGTGGAACTAAGTTGTGTAGACAGCGGAATATCTTGAAGTAATTAAAATGTTTCTATAATTCCTTATCGTCTTGATAGTTGGGTAAAGATACAATGAGGAGTCTCAGATATTACAAGTAAGGTTATGATCCGTAGGCATACAAATGAATTTTAATAAAGTAACATTTTATTTTTTGTTTCAGGCACTAGTATAAGCTCTATGGTAAATGTAGAAGGAGTTTTATGAAATTGTGAAGACAAGTATAAAAGAAAATATTATGATTAAACTGTGCCTCGTTAATAATATAGTCCAGTTTAAAATCCTATAATTTGATATGGTGATTAATAAATAAAACAAATAAAGAACAAATTTGATTTATTTTAATCGACTTATTGACGAAAAAAGTTAGACGTTTGCCTGATGGTAAGCAACATACGTGCCTATAGACAGCTACACTGCACTGCTTCTCAGTATACTAAGTTTTATACATGAAACTGTCGCTCAACACACGAGAAATGGGTTATGAAGTCTTTTGAGGCGGTAATTTTTGCCTGACTGCCCCAGGAGGGTTATACAGCTATACAGCCCTTCAAGCTGCAACAAAACAATATTTACACATTTCTTTTTGGTCCTTGGTGGCACATCGACACAATAGAGACATTGGGCTTCTAAAGTATAACAAACTAGCTGACCCGCGCAGCTCCGCCCGCGCTTTTATTACATTTAGGTCCCCTATTCTCCCTCCTCCCTTGATTTATCTCTCCCCATCTCTCTCTCTGTCTTATAGGAAAAATCTAATTTTATGCTCTTTCTCTCCTCTCTCTCTTTCCCCCTCCCACTTCGGCCCCCGTTACACTCCCTCTCTTCTACTCCCTCCGCTGTCCCTTGTCTGAACCCTCTGCCCTTTCTCTCTTCTCCTAACTTACTCCCTCTCACTCCCCCCTTGCTCCACCTAACTCCCCCTATCCCTTACTCCATTACCGGCTCCTCAAATCCCCTCTCCCTATATATCCTCTCTTGCACCCTCCTCTCGTTCTATATATCCTCGTCCGTCAATCATGGTCATTTGCATTACGCGTTCTGCGACCTATATTTGCTAGTCTTGCTCGTGGCATTTTTACTTCAATTAAAAAAGAATAAATCAAATTAAAAACAAATTGCTATATTAATAGCAATGAGAGGATATATAGGGAGAGGGGATTTGAGGAGCCGGTAATGGGGTAAGGGATAGGGGGAGTTAGGTGGAGCAAGGGGGGAGTGAGAGGGAGTAAGTTAGGAGAAGAGAGAAAGGGCAGAGGGTTCAGACAAGGGACAGCGGAGGGAGTAGAAGAGAGGGAGTGTAACGGGGGCCGAAGTGGGAGGGGGAAAGAGAGAGAGGAGAGAAAGAGCATAAAACACAATATGTTTTTTCAAATAAAGAAACACACATGCATCCATGTAATTCACTTCAACAGTTCAAAACTTACCGTTTGTGTAAATGCGTTTGACAATTTAATTCAAATACTCGTAAAGCCTGTAAACAACATGAAACACAGACGGCTTGTTAAAAAACTGAGAAAAGTACACGCACACATTATATACATACCTATTACATTTGAACAAAAAATATAAACACAAAGCCATAATTATCGCTGACAATTTGCTTTAATCGAAGCACGTCCAAAATGAAATGACCGCATGAATGACATAACAACATGTCATTTTACTGTCAACACTGAAAAAAGTTTCAATTCTGAAAAAAGGTTCAATTTGACAGCAAAATCCCCATTTACAAAATGATCCGCCATTTATTGAATTCATTTTGTTACGGGTTATCCAGGTAAAGTAAAATTATAGAAAGATCTTAAGACATTTATTACTCTAGGTACAACATGCAAAAGTAGGAAGACTATGTTTACAGCTAGGATACAACATAATATATAAATTAAACTACACTACGTGTGGACGCCAGGAGAGTTTTTTTATTGCTGGAACTCTGCCAAAACCAAATCCCGCCCAGCTAGGTTTCTCAGGATATTAGATAAGTTTATTAACTATAGACATCCATAAAAAGGGGCATATCCGTAGTCTATAACAATGGAAAAGCAAATGAGTATATTTGGTGACTAAATTTTTAATCAAACAACTCACCCCCTTTGTGCACAACACACTTCACTTAATTTTGAAACTCAAAATCAATAACAATTTATATTATTATAGCAAAATTCTAATATCTCGCAAAGTACGACGTGCTCACACGTCCTTTGACTGTCGTCTTTTAACCTACCCTTCACCGCTTTATATTCTATTCTATTGAAATAATAAATGCCAATGAAAACAAAACATTACAAAAAGACTTTTTTTTTAACTACGAGTCAGAGGATTCGAACTCGCGCCTGGTGATTCGCTTCCGAACGCCTAGCCAACTGTGCTACGGCTGCCATAGGTAATCATTTGAAATTGACATTCCTATCGTAACATAACCATCTATATACTATTACAATTTGTTACAAAAAATTTAATAAATGAAGAACCGCTCAATCGATTTTGTGCAAACTTCACATAAACCATCTACTAAATAGTCTGAACAAAGCCTAAACATTTGGTTTGGATAGGTGAGCCCGTTCTTGACTTGTAAAATTACAACGAAAAGTGGCATTGATTTGTATAGATATAGATATATTAAAGTAACAAGTATGATTATTCCTAGTTTAGACAAGGTTGCACCACCTATATTTTTTTTAATTTTCCCCTCTTTTCCACGCTCAAGTTTCACTAGACAGACTATATCAATAGTACTAATATAGCCTCATTCTGTGAAGGTGCTCATTGGTACCAAACTGTCCTGTGAATGCACCTATTAGGTGCCTTATTTGTGATCTGCTTAGGTTTAATAATTTAACCCCACAGTCCACCCTTGTGCCGGAGAAAGTTTTGGAGTGTTTTAGGCCTGATGCTTCACTCCATTCCTTTATGTGGTCTAGTGGTGCTACCCTGGCTGCTACTTAACAGGTCGTGAGTTCGATTCCCATCAAGTGTCTGGGTGTTATTTATCTATTTAAGTATGTAATTATAAAACAAAAAGTATATAAGTATTAGTATCAGTTGATACCTCCAACTTTCCATTCCTGTTCTGGTTTCCATAGTACAGACTCTTACTAGTTTGGGATCAGATGACCGTGTGTGGATTGTCCTAGAATATTATTTATTATTATTTCCTACAAAACTGTCACTATTTTTAGTTTATAAAATTCTTCAATAAATATACTTTTGTATATTTAGACCACTATTATTATTAGACTATTATACTTAAGTAAGTACCTACTTATATGAAAATAACCTCTAATCTCATTTAGCCATTTTGTCATTTATTTTATTTATTTATTTTGGAACGTAAACAGTACAGTACATAGCATTCGTATAATATTAGTCTTAAAGATAATTATAGGCTAGTTACTGTATCTTATAACATACGTCCTCAACATTCGTATTTTCATAGTATTTTATGGTACTTAATATGTACTTACATATATAATTTGAGTAAATTGACTATATCATGTAACATTTAGACAATTTATTTTTAAAAGTTTTAAAGTTATCGTTAAAAATATCAATATTACGTTCATTACACTTATTATACTGATTAAGAATACGTGGTACAGGTGAATTTGAGTACAGATTCGTACGAGACATAGGTCTGGAGAAAATATTTTTGATTGGTCATAGAAATTAGGCATAATTTTCTTCAAAAATATTATTTGTAGTAGTACCTTTCTACTAACTTATTACGCGTGTAATAAGTTTTTGATGAAAATTTTACTCGATAAGGCCGGTCTAGACCTAAGTAGTCTTTGGTATGAATGGACGGTAGGGTGGAATACCCCGCCTAAGCGAGGGTTCACTGACAGCCCTGTTCACTTGTGTGCGTGTCACTGACTCCCCCGGAGCTATAATTAGGTGCACAAGATTCTTTACAATAATTTGTAGTAGGTACTCAATAGAGCTATTTACAGACAAGGTGACAATTTATTGACAGAACAAGTGCACTGTGTGCTAATGAGAATTAATTGCAGCGTAACTGTGTTGCTTGTCGTGTCAACTATGATAGAATGTTGTTGTGTACATCTGTCGAGTATAAATATATATTTTTTTACCTTTATATTGTTTTTATAGTAGGTCATGCTGCGTATTGTTGCAACGTAATAACTTATTTATAAGGGTTACAGACATCCTTCTATTCTTACTACTTAAATTTTTCGATTGTTTTGATGCGATTATTATCTAAATAAAATTAAAACGAATGACACTGTCAATGCTTTCGTGTGTGATATGCTACTGCTACTGATTCAAGTTGTGAGCTTACCTTTTTCTCGCTACTTTCGGATCGCCTATAACCTATCTACTTACCTACCTCTTTTTGAAGTGAAACTTCTTATGCGACTTGCAAAAATGTTATCACATAACGCGTTAAGCGTTAAATGAATCACCTTAACGCGTTATCGCTTAACGCGTTAAGTGATAGGTGTTAAACGATAGGCGATAGGCGTAAATTTGTTAAGGTTATGAAAGCGCTCATGTGACGCCGTCACTGAGTGGGTGGGTGAGTGGGTTTCAGTGGGTTTCAGTGGGTTTCAGTGGGTTTGAGTTGAGTTGAGTTGAGTTGAGTTAGTGTGTGTGTGTGTGTGTGTAAAAGGCGAAAGATTTGTGCGTTTTGAAGAAAAAAATAAAAAATTGTTTGTGTGTGGGGGTGTGTGTGTGTGTGAGTGAGTGAGTGAGTGAGGGACCGACCGACCGACCGATCGATCGACTGAGCGAGAATGAAGTTTCACTTCTTCCGCGCGGAGGGACTCCACGCACGCACATTTTTTTTTATGTATAATAATAATAATAATAATACCAGCCCTTGTTTATGTCCCACTGCTGGGCACGGGCCTCCCTTCAAGATGAAGGGACTTAGGCCATAGTCCACCACGCTGGCCAAGTGCGGGTTGGCGGACTTCACACGTCATTCGAAAGCTAGTTAGGCTTTCTCAGACATGCAGGTTTCCTCACGATGTTTTCCTTCACCGAAAGCTAGTAACAATCGCACAAAGACGATTCGCACATGATTAAAGAAATCAGAGGTGCGAGCCGGGGATCGAACCTGCGCACCTCGTTTCCAAGGCAAGCGCTCGCCCACTGAGCTGTTACAGCTAGCTATTTTTATGTATAATATCATTGAATTAAGCCCATTGAAATGAGCTTAGCAGTGCCAGGGTATTTCACTAGTTTAATACATTGCATCTTTGACCGTGCCTTAAAGTTGAATCATTGTGTCGATATCCAAAACACCTAAAAATATATTTCTAGTGAAAAAAAAAGGAACGTTTATTCGACTAATAAAAAATCCACTAAACATTTACAATAAAGTGCAGCAATATTAGCCAATGATAGTAATTAGCAGAATTGTTACATCTTAAATTATTTGAAAATGTGTGGAAATGAAGACTAAGTTTCGACTACGTAAATTCTATTTCTAAAGTGTGTATTAAAATAGCTATACAAAGGTATAGTTAAATTTTATCAACCGTAGCGCCGGATATGCAATTAAGGTATTTCAGTTATTCATCTACAGAAGTACTGGCCCATATAATTTTTTTTAACACGCTTTTATTTCTTATTATGTGACAAATAATGAGTGACGAAACCATTCGGCAAGTCGCGGGCGCTGTTATTAAACTCAGTACTTTTTTTTTTTTTGTCACTACCTGTATTTTGTATAGGTACCTATTGCAATGCTATTTAATTAAGATTAACACCGGGTAAAAATAATAAACAAATCAGTACACTATGAAAACATTATTAATTAGATAAGACATTTATGTAATTTGTTTGTAAGTTCACATCTCACATGAAGACATTGTTGGCACAAACAATAAATATTATAAATAGGCGGAAAATCTGATAACTATGCTAACGTTGTTTACACACACATAATCTGGTCGTTATCATCCTGTCTGTTCTAACATTTAATTAGAGAAGACACGCTTGAAAGCTGTCATAGTTGGCGCCCCCGGACTTTACATACATGTTTGGAGATCTCTACTTGTCTACGTTATCAAATTGCTATTTATGGAAATTATGAGGAAATAATTTTATATATAACCCATTGATAGTGTGTAATAAAAATGTGAAACGAACATTCGATACTGTGCTGATATCTAACTGAAAATAGAGTCGATCATAAACTAATAAGACGACTCTATTTTTTTTGTATGTATTATACTGCAATGATTTTATTTATTGTAATTTATTATGTAATCTATAAGTGACTGACTGATTCATCAACGCACAGGCTAAACCGCTGGACCTAGAAAGCTGAAATTTGGACAGTAGGTTCTTCTTATGACGTAAGCATCCACTAAGAAAGGATTTTTGTAAATTCGACTCCTAAAGGGGCTAAATGTATTTTCTTTTGTATGAAACTTTTTATTGTATGGTTCGATTGACTTGAAATTTACTGAAAAGATTCTCTATATAAAATAAATCAATACGTGTATCGCGAATTTTCAAAAACTACCTTTGGGGGTGTGTTAGGGGTTGGTAAACTCTGTAAAAAAATTTGTGGGTGAAGCCGCAGGAAATTGCTAGTTAATTATAAATTTTTAAATATAGGTTTGTATAAACAACCCTGACTTGTAGTTCATAGATCCTCTGTATCCAAAGGTTGCCTGGTAGAGATCACTTTTAGTGATAAGGTCGCCCCATTCTTACATTCAGGGTTACTGTTTTTTTTTGTGCGTTTTATATTGGAACAATAAAGAATTATCTATCTATTTCCTGTTACTTACAGTTACAGTCGTTAGAAATTATATATTTTTGTAAATATAACGATTTATTGAAACAAAATATTTACAGGTTATTTACAAACATGTACACTTAAACTAGGTAAAAAACTTTTTGTAAATTATTTTAAAAAATGATCTCAAGTGAGCTTTCCGCCCATACGAGTATCAACCTAAAAATCAATTTTACTTTTCGGTCTGAATTAGAAACAACATCAAATTATCGATAGAGCTTAACTTTATGCGTCTTACTCAGAATACAGATTCTGATGGATCATATTACTTGGAAGGTTAAGAAAGGAAAAACAAACTAACTTTTAACTAGTCTCAAATATATTTTAAGGTGTAAATCTTAGATTTAAAGCTTTAAGTTATGCCTAATCTTAATGAAATATATTCAGACAGTTAAACTTCAGACTCTATATTTAATTATCATTTTGTCCTTATTGTGTTGTTTTAATATGGGCCAATAATACTTATTTATAGAATATCAGTTTACTGTAATGTCTAAACTAAAATGTGCTATGATTGATCGCCACAATCTAGAACATGACAAGGCCAGATCGTGTGGGATTCCAATCAGCAGACAACTTAGTGGCTCATTATGTTAAATGATATTAATTAAAGTGCAACAGTGTGATCCTTGTTACTTGACGTTATCAGTGCCTAGCTATAGAGTAACACGTATAAATAATGAAATTACACAACAGTATTGATACCCAATTTTTGTGCTATAAAAAGTACATTAAATTATGTACACACATCAAAAGTGTCTAGGGATCAAGCATTTTTGGGCAAAAAAATGGGCAGAAGAACAATGGCGTTTCGTGTGCTTTTCTGATGAGTCTCGTTTTGGTATGAGACCGGATACAAGACGTATACGACACTGGAGAACCCCTGGACGCCAACAGCGATTAAAATCCTGCCAGGAAGTCCATCCTTATAGTGGTGGAACCATCATGGTATGGGCGGGTATTTGGATCGGCGGAAGAACTGAGTTGATTTGGATCAGAGGCAACCTCAACGCTCAAATTTATGCTGAGACGATTGTATCAGACGTCATCGTTCCTCTACAAGTGCAAATCGGTCCCTTATTTCAGTTAATGCATGATAATGCACGACCGCACACCGCAAGAGTTGTAAGACAGACTCTCGCCGCAGCTAACATCAATGTCCTGCCCTGGCCTGCTCAGTCGCCAGACTTGAACCCGATTGAGCATGCATGGGATATGCTACAGAGAAGAGCTCTGCCGAATATGGAGGGTATCCAGTCGCAAGAAGACCTTTTTTTGTTGTTGCAACGAACATGGGCGGCCATTCCACAGCGTGATTTGGATGAACTCATTTTGAGTATGCCAAACCGATGTTCTTGTGTTGTTAGTGTTCGCGGTAGAAACACGGATTATTAATTGTTTAAGTTACCCAATAAAATTTTAAAGAAAACTGTTATTTCAGTCTTTTTTTCGAACTTTTGTGTTAGTGGTTCAAATGTCAAAAATCCCTTTATTAGGAAAATGGCAAATTTCTTTATTAATGCAAAGGTGACTTGGTTTATCGTTACTGTGACAAACGAAAACACTTTATTTGATGAATCCTTAAAGAAAATTTTAATTAATATCAATCAGGAGAAAAGTTATTGCAAAAATATATGTTGATCCCTAGACACTTTTGATGTGTGTATATATTTTACGGGCCTGTTGGTCTAGTGGTTAGACATCCTGGCTGTTATCCAATAGGTCCTGGCTTCGATTCCCAAGTG
Organism: Furcula furcula; assembly: GCA_911728495.1. Classification (NCBI taxonomy): domain Eukaryota; kingdom Metazoa; phylum Arthropoda; class Insecta; order Lepidoptera; family Notodontidae; genus Furcula; species Furcula furcula. The sequence continues at coordinate 15,699,490 of OU452249.1, read as the reverse complement.
TCTGGGTGATATTTATCTATTTAAGTATGTTTTAATGATTTCAGATATTTACGCGGGTAATTAAAATCATAAATAAACCGCGATATAATCCGTAAAATTAGTTTCATTTCAATAAGTATGTTTTTACAAAAAAGTAAGTATATAACTATTAGTATCAGTTATCTGGTTTCCATAGTACAGGCTCTGCCCAGTTTGGGATCAGATGACCGTGTGTGTATTGTCTAGTATTCTATTCTAATATCCGGGTTGCCTAGTAGTATAGAGCAGGCTCTGTTTATTCATAAAGTGAAAATATTCATAAGTGAACGTCCTTAGGGCGTAGCTTCTTCAGTTAAAAGTTGAGGTTGAGGTTGGGGTCTGATCTTATCTTAGGCAGGCCTTGTTCGGGTGTAGGTATCTTAGAGGAGATACCACTGGAGAGATCATAATGCGCTAACCCCTCTGCCAAATTTTGGTCATATGGTCAGGTCATTCTTTATTTGTTTGCGTAACTTTTTGAATGTGTTGCGAGTTTATTATAGTGTGGGTATGCGTAAAATTGTATCTGTGTGTGTTTACTTCGCCTCCCGCACCCCGCAAAAGTGCCACGAAAAATTTGTTCGGGGAATCGACGCGATACTAGCTCTATTCTAATTACTCTGAGGTAGGTATCCATGCCTGGAAGGGGTCCCAGGCTTGAAACCATAGGAGCTGTATGGGTATCGTGTACTGTGTGGTTACACAGTATCCAGAAAGCTCCTACGTAGCGCAGAAAGGACTAAGCATGCTAAACCTCGTCTGTGGAATTTGGATACGAATCTCCCTTGTCACCGACAGCTACGTCGCACATAATGAAGTATGTAATAAATACCACCCGGGTCAGACTTGCAGTGGCTGTTACAGAAGCTCAAACAACGGCCCATTCACTTTCACGAGCTGCGCGTGTCGAACCTGCAACTTTGGAATATTGTTTCCACTTACTGGCCTAATACTATCTATTTTTTTGTCATCGACTTGTTAAGAAGAAGAATTGAAAATATCCATTTCCAGGCTTCATCTTTAGCGAATAATGGCCAATGTAGAGCGAGTTTTGATTCACACCAACAAACATGCCGCCCGCCTGATAGTAAGCACCTAGGTGTAGAAGGACGCTAGCAACACCAGAAAAAACACTAGTGTGTTGCTGACACTAAAGACATTAGAAAAAAACCTTGAGCGCGATAATTTCACCAGCTGCAGTGTCTTCACATCGCAACACAGTAATTTTTAAACACTGCTGCTTGGCTGCAGAATACCTGACACTACCTGGATTGTTCCTTGCACAAGTAACCTACCACCTAGTAAAACAACAATAACTATTACAACAACTAACTATGTAACATTAACTAGAACAAAAAACAGAAAAAAGTTAGTATACACGCATAATATAATTCCAGAATATAAATAGTTTTATGCGAACAAAAATAGGCTGTTTGGATTTGCCTCGAGCTTCAAGATGCTAACGAGCGTTTGCGGGAATTCTATTAAATGGTTTTATGGTTTTCGTACATCTCACTAATCGTAAACTAGGAATCCATATGGTAAATCTGTCTTTTCAAAAGGAGTTCAGCCCAACATTTCTTGTTTGTTTAGAAGACTAGATACTTTAATATTCTCACTTACTACTTACTTTGTTTAAAATTTTAGTGACTTTTGTTACTAAGATATCAGAACAATTATTTAAAACAAACAAAAAAAAAACAAACAGATACAAAATCAATTAAAATAAAATGCGTAAGTACGATATATCTCGGGCTATCGTTACTAGGAATATGGTTGCAAAGTAAAAAACAAGTGCGAGTCGGACTCGCGCACCGAGGATATCTTCTTTGGAAGCTATTCAGTCAGAAACACGGACGAAGTCACCATAATAGTTACTATAAGGGTTCCTTTTTACCTGGTACTCTAAAAATACCAATTTAAATGCGAGTCACCTGTCACCTGCTCGGAAAATGCTTTCTTCCTTTTTGAAAACGAGGCAGAAAATACAAATTTTCTTTTGATGAAAATTCATTGTTAACGTTCTGCGAGGCAGAAAGCGAGAAAGGGCCTGTTGGTCTAGTGGTTATACACCCTGACTACTACCTAATAGGTCGTGGGTTCGATTTCCACCAAACGGCTGGGTGTTATCTTTAAAAGTATGTATTAAAAAAAAAGTATATAAGTATTAGTATCAGTTGCCTGGTTTCCATAGTCCAAGCTATGCCTAGTTTGGGATCAAATGACCGTGTGGACTGTCCCAGAATATTATTATTATTTTTATGTTTTATTTTTAAAGGCTTGCGAATCCAACACGTAGAGGCCTGTTTGAATAAGGAATTAATGACAAGGAAGGAAGGAGTATACCAGTCAGGATCGACTGCTCTAAATAAGATATAAACAGCAGTTGACTCTGGCAGGTGTAGGGACTACTGTAAGTATGTTGAAAGATTTTTAGATTATTTTGAGTGAGCATTTGGTAGACTGAACACTGGGCTTTTGCAAAAGGCTGGGGTCACTTGTCATAATTAGTATTGTCAAGTTTATTAGTTGTCAAGTGGTGACTTGCCACTCACTAGATGGGCTATCCATATAGCCGTCAGAAGACGACGGAGTGCAACACCGATGTGAGAGGCTCAGGGGTGTTGAGAGATGCGCTGCGATTTATCTTTAGGTAACTTCGGAAGCAAGATATGTTTTCGCACAAACAATACTTTTATTCTTGTGAGCCCCAACCCAGACGTCTGTTGCGATACTTACGATGTTTTGTCTGGCTTACATTGTGAATATGACGATGTTTAGGCTCAAGGAGATCAATCAAAATAATTATGTTTCGGTATGTTTCGTGTGAGTTGTCAATGATTCGTTGATCACGCAGGCTCAGCTTCCAGTTGTGTCAGTTCAAGAATTAATTATCAACTACTCTAATGCCCTACTTATTAGGTTAAATTCAAATACGGTTGCCATTGCCATATATCGCCCATCCAGCTATAAAAATATTATTAACTTTATACAATCTCTTAACAATCATCTTATACAGTACTAGCTGACCCACGTAGCTCCGCCCGCGCTGTGTTTACTAAAAACTGGGACCCACTTTTTACTTGCTCTCTGAAGCACGGACCCGTTTAGTTCAAATGGCGTTAAACGGTCAGCCATCTATTACCTAACGTTGCTTAACCCGATCGATTACAAAACCTTGATAACAACTCTCTATGAGTGTTCCCTTACTAATATTTATTATATTATAAAGAAATATTGATAAAATCGGACCAAGCGTATAACCAAGTACCCATTTTGACTTTAATCCCCTCTCCCAAAAGAACCGTGCTAGATTACGGGAAAAAGTATCCTATGTCCTACCTCGAAGTAAGATCTCAAATCATGCCAAGTTTCATTTGAATCCATTCAGTAGTTTCGGCGTGATGCTCAGCCGTGATACAGACAGACAGACAGACAGACAAAATTAAAACAAAATACATTTTCGGCCTCAGTATCGGTTATAGAATGCCCTCCAAATATAATTTTCAAAATATCTTCAATGTACAGAATTGGACCTGTTACAGTTTTTAAAAAAAAACAAACAGTTACAAAATCAATTAAAATAAAATGCGTAAGTACGATATATCTCGGGCTATCGTTACTAGGAATATGGTTGCAAAGTAAACAACTGGTCAAGTGCAAGTCGGACTCGCTCGCTCGCTCGTTAGACACCCTGCCCACTACCTAATAGGTCGTGGGTTCGATTCCCACCAAACGGCTGGGTGTTATGTTTAAAAGTATGTATTAAAAAAAAAGTATATAAGTATTAGTATCAGTTGTCTGGTTTCCATAGTCCAAGCTCTGCCTAGTTTGGGATCAATAGATTAAAATGAAATTCGAAAATTCACCACGTGACATCACATTCCGACTCACACTAAAACCTGTTTGGACCACGTATTATTGAAAACAAATCTATTAGCTCGCTGCCTAGTCCTGCAGTCAACTTTAACAGACCATAACAGTGTAGTTCTATACCTAGCTGCGAAATTAAAGTATAAACCCTGCAAAACCTTTAATAAAATCGATATGGTTGGGTTAAAAAACGATATTTTAAAATTGGATTTTCGACCTATTTTTAACATGTCTGATGCTAATTTAGCAACTAACTTTTTCATTAACGTGCTTCGTGATGTAATATTACGTAATACTATTTCAATCAGACTTTCTAGACGGAAGAAAATATTGAAGCCTTGGATAACACCTGGGATCCTCAAGTGTTTGAGAAATCGTGATAACCTCTATAAAAAAGTAAAGAAAGAACCTAACAACGAAACACTTAAAACTACTTTTAGAAGATATAGGAATTACTGTTCTACTATCCTGAAAAAGCTTAGGGAGGATTACCATAAACAACAATTACAGAGTTCAAGATATAACAATAAAAGACTTTGGAAAATCATTAAAGAAATATCGTATTCAGATAAGTCACCAGTATCATCTCATCAACTAATGGACTCTGAAAATCCTACCAAAGCAGTCAATGATGTGAATAATTATTTTGCTAATGTTGGTAAAGCACTCGCCGATAAAATAAGTAACACTGTATGTTCACCGCTACCACCTACTAAGTCTTGTCCTCATTCATTTGTACTGTTACCGACTGACCACGACGAAATAAAAAATCTTATAAATGGTCTTAAAAGCAATTCATCCGTCGGGTTGGACTTGATTTCAGCAGGGATTCTCAAAAATAATGTTGATATTCTAACACCCCCAATTACATTTATGTGTAATCTAGCTCTCACCACTGGAGTATTTCCCTTAGCTTTAAAGAAATCCAGGATTCACCCAATTTTCAAAAGTGGGGACAGATACAGTGTAAATAACTACAGGCCTATATCTATATTACTAACCTTATCAAAGGTACTTGAGCGTATCATTAACAAAAGGTTAGTTCAATACCTCGAGAAATTCAATCTGTTGGCAAGCTCTCAATTTGGTTTTCAATCAAATAAATCTACTGCTGATGCTGTTCATGAATTGACTAACTATATTGTTACCAATCTGGATAATAAAAAACGTACTGTTGGTATATTTTTAGACATAGCAAAAACATTCGACACAGTGTCTGTTCCTATCTTGTTGAAAAAGCTGGAATCCTTCGGAATTAGACTACAATTTAAAATACTAGAGGACTACTTAAAAGATAGAACGCAGTGTGTAAAGATCGATGATATCATCAGTGATGAGGTCCCTGTATCACTCCCCCAAGGAAGTATAATCGGTCCAACCCTGTTTTTAATGTATATAAATGACCTTTGCAAGCTGGATCTCCCAAATGCTAAAATTGTAACATTTGCCGATGATACAGCTCTGCTTTTCAGTAGCAATACTTGGACTGATGTCTTCTCAAGTGCACAAAATGGTTATAATATTGTTTTAAACTGGTTAAACAATAATGCATTATGCATTAATGTTTCAAAAACTAAGCTTTTAACCTTTAGTCTAAGGGATGTGACTGATGCGGGATCTCATCTTGGTGTTAAATCTCATCACTGTGGTAACCTTACTGACCCAATGTGTGCATGCCCTTATCTAGAAAGTGTTAAGTCAATTAAATATTTAGGTATAGTGATTGATAAAAAACTGAACTTTCAGGAACATATTAGTATATTATCGGCTAGAGTGCGTAAATTTATCTTTGTCTTCAAAAATTTGAGACAGGTGATGGACAGAGACATGATTAAGACAGTTTACCTAGCATTATGTCAATCTATTCTTTCATACTGTATCACTTCTTGGGGTGGTGCAGCCAAAACACATCTATTAATGATTGTAAGAGCACAGAGAATTATACTTAAAGTTGGATTTAGACTGTCTTTGTACCATCCGACTACTGACGTTTATAATCAATGGCAAGTTTTGACGGTCCGTCAACTATTTGTAATGTATTCAGTAATCAAACAACACGCTATGCTGGTATATGACCTTTCCAAGTATCCAAATTCACGTAGGAAAGACAGGGTCTGCGTTGTTCAAGCCTTTAATGCTAGATTCTCTCATCGCTTTTTTAGCTACCAAGGCTGTAATCTCTATAACAAATTAAACAAGAAGTTAAATATCTATGCCCTATCAAAGCATGCCTGCAAACCCATTGTTGTAAAATGGTTGCTGACATTAGATTATCCCCAAACTGAAAGCTTAGTTCATAATGTGCATGTCTAACTATTGAGTTATATAACATATGTACCTACTTTCACCCATTGAAACACATACATATAGTTAACACTCACTCACACACACTCATGCTCACACTCTACACACACACACACACTCACTCATATTCATGCACCAATACACGCTCCAGTGTGTATTTGATTAAGCCTAAGGCATAAGGTTCTCATTTATTATTATTTTGTTAAAGAAATTTTTCCTTCTGTAATACGTTTATGATTATGTTTTCTTAACAATGTGATGTTCTCATAAGTAATGTCCTTAGAGTGGGGACCTGGTAATCCGAGATATAGGCTTATGCCTATTCGGACGCCAGCTCCTCACAATGTAATTGTACCGTGATGATATCATTATGTTCCATTATGTTTCACTACATGTTTTTTGTGAGGAGAAATAAACGTTATTGTATTGTATTGTTTAAAAGGTACCTATCCGAGTGTAATTATCCAACACAGTACCTACTATAACTTGTTTAACATAATAATTTTTATAGGATTAATTTAATATGAATGTTGCATGCATTTAGGCAGAGTATGGCTGTACTAATTAATCTACATTTAGTTTTTTGTCACCTCAATACCTAACCCATATTCGCAATAAATTATTTGAATTGAATTGAATTAAATCATTACAATACAATTTCAATCAAATGATGGGAGGCAAATACATATTACAACGTCTTTAGCAACTTTGCAAATATAACGGTAAAAAATAAAGATACGCTAATAAGCGCGTACGAGCAGTTTATTAGTCAATTTCAAACTGCTCTAAGTGATGGCTGTTAACGCTCTGAAATGGCATTGGACGCAAAACTACAATGTATTTGGTAATAAAATATTTTTGAAAAAAAATTGAACCGACTTAAATAACACTGAAAAGTATAAAATAATTTAAATATTATTGAAGTAGGTGTTAGCGTAGGTACCTGCTGTGTATATTTGGCACCAACTTCAATAATATTTAAATTATTTTATACTTTTCAGTGTTATTGAAGTCGGTTAATTTTTTTTTCAAAAATATTTTATTTTATACTTTTTAGTGATATTTTTCAATCAACGATTGAACCATCGAAGACGGTAAAATGATCTAGGTAGATTATGTCACATTATTGTCTACATAGTTTTACATAATTCATGTTTCTTCAGAAACGATTTATCCGGTCGTAATGAAATTTGCTTGGAATCATCATAGTAGTTTACTCTCTCAAATAAAAAAGAATCATCGAAATCGGTTCATATTTATCAGAGTAATGTAATGGACAACGTCAGATTTATGATTTTACCAGATAAATTCATTCACATAGTTTATGGTCCTCCAGGAAGTTTTTTTCCAATTATGGTAAAATTCATACAGATTCATTACAGTGGTTCCTTTATTCGAATAAAAAAAGAATCATCAAATTCGGTATATATTTGCCAGAGTTATGACCATTTTTGTCCTTAAAAACCGAAATAGTCATCTTATAGGCATCTTCCTGCAGTTTTCCTGCGCAGTCGTCATTCTTGTTTTTTCAGGAACTACTTATTCGTAAGCGATAATTTTTTTATGGGACCCAACCAACGGATTGAAGAATGGATGGAAGAAAGATTTTTCAAATCGGTTCATAATTGCCAGAGTTATGCGCGAACATACATTAAAAAAAATACAGACGAATTGAGAACCTTTTTGAAGTCGGTTAAAAAAACCTGTACTGTCAGGGAACAAGAGAATCAATAACTAACTTCTCCGGTGACGAGCGGTGGGGATTCATCTAAACTAAGCGAGTAACTAACTAAGCGACACATTTGTCGCTGCTACCTAAAATGATAAAGGTTCTTCTTACGAGTATTTCGGCATACTAAGATGGGTCACCAACTCAAGTGTCCTAGTACAAGTAGCGGTCGTGGGTAGCCAATAAAATATTCATCAGTCACATGTCAACGGGACCGACGGCGTTAAGAATTTGATTAACAACATGTTTTGTTCCATTTTCTATGTACTTGGGTTATATTTGTAGCCTACGTGGCGCAGAGGGAAACAGCTTGCATTGTAAAACGGGGGTCGCGCGCGGATTTTAATTGCGGGCGCTTTGTGCAGTATTCCTTACTGGCTAGGACAATGCAGGCCGATCACCTGATTGCCTGCAAAGTAAGATGATCGATGCGTCGGATGGGCATGTAAAAAGTTGATCATAACCTCTCCCCGGTCGTGTCGATCTTTCCGTCCCCGGATTATGAGAGAAGAAGAGAGAGAGAGAGAGTACCTACGCTAGTGTCTACGCAAATACTTGTGGACTACGGTTGATCTTGTGGCCTCTGTGGTCGTATCGGCCAGGAGGACATTAATTGCGTTAATGTCAATGAAGTTGGCGAATAAAACGAGATTTATATTGTAATATGAGCGATATTCTTTATAATGGGCGATCCACGTCGAAGTTTAAGGTGTCAAAGTCGACGCTAACTTTATAGCTGTTGGTTGTCTGCGTATGTTTTAATTCCTAGAAGTCGCTTTAGTGTAGGACTGGTAAATAAAAGTATGATACAGATTTTCTCGATTCCAATCAGGTTTATAGGAAATCAACGCTATTAAAGTGAAAGGTAGGGACCAATTAGGAAAGCAACAACTTCTCCGTTTAGGTTGCTAGTTTTGCTTGCTCTTCGTCATTTATCGCTGTAGTTATTACGGCATCGCTGTAGCATTTTTATTGGATTATATGAACACCGTTTCAAATGATCATGCAAGCGATTAAGTACAACTTTATTTTGCCGTTGTAAAACATAAAATCCATATGTTGTAAATGCAACGCGATAGCAAAAACGGCTTTGCAATACTAACAAATTATTGTTGCTACGCTAAGTTGCTACAATGTGGGCAAACTATCTTATCACTGTCATATATAAAACAAAGTCCTCCGCCGTGTCTGTCTGTCTGTTCGCGATAAGCTCAAAAACCCGTTTAGTAGAAACGGATTTTCATGTGATTTTCACAGTCAAATAGAGTGATTCATAAGGAAGGTTTAGATATACATATAATTTGTCAAGGTTTTGTGTAAATTGGTTGAAATATAACGATAATTGTGTGCTGGAAAAAACGCAGCCGAATCTCTGCGCGGGTCAGCTAGTTGAAGTATGAACTTAAAGAGTATTCTCGTTTTCAATCACTTATACATATGTATAGTTGAATCTTGACACACATAATATTCATTTTTGACGGGCTCGTTGGTCCAGTGGTTATACACCCTGGCCGCTACCCTATAAGTCGTGTCGAATACCGAAATTATTCTATTATGTTATTAATTATTTTTCATAAAATTTTCAACCCATTTAAAGTATTTGCTTGTTTCAGTCGTTTTAAAAGAACTCTACCGGAGCAAAACTTGTACAGTTTCTATAAATTTTGCATTTAATTTTTAAATCATTATTGTAGAATAAAGATATGCATTATTTAATAAAAGTATATAAAATATTTAGGATAAAAGTAAAAGTTAATAAGTAAGCACTTCCGCACGCAAAATACGCGCTCCGAGTTGAGGAAACTGGCCCCTCATATCAGAACCAAAGTAAGCGCTTAAAGTATTCTTCATTGTGTCCCTACTCCACTCATTCACGAATTCCACACTCGGACTTCAATATCCTTATCAGTACAAAATTTATATGGGAACTACTCTAATAATTTACTTATTTACTCTTTTAAATAATTATTTAATAAAACACTTTAAAAAAACTCTGACGACGACAGTACCTAAGTAACTAGGAAATAAACAAAAACAGTCCTCCTCCTTTTTAGAAATCTGTTAAAATATGTTTCATGGATTTTAATGACAAGTATATAAGATATACTTTTGTAGTAGTGCAAAGCGGCGCAAGTTTGCAGCTCTTTGTTCCAGCTATAAATTTGCGACCTTTGTGGTAGAGACCAAGGGCCGGCCTCATGATAAGTTTGGATGAAATTTCAATCACTTACTTACGAACTTATCGAAGTCTCAGGGGACCATCGGGCTTTTAGGTTTTTCTCCTAACGTTTGAGTTTGTCCATACAAAGAGATAACAGTATTTTAGGTACCCTTCCCTCCCAATGCGGCGATGACTTACATGAAGTTTTCTACTTAGTTTAAGTATATTTGTAAATAAACTGTAAATACCTAGTTATTATGTAAATAAAGACTTTTGTAGTGTATATTTGAGTTACTATGAACATAATACTAACTAAACGTAAACTTCAAATGTGCTATTAATAGATCGTCTCGCGACTCGGGTCGTGGGACTGACGCTGGTGCAGTCTAGACGCCTGCCGTTGATAATATAATACAGTAGGACAACTTTGTTTCATCCTGAATCATAAACATAATATCCGTGAAAGAATTTCCCTTCGATCGCTTTATTTGCTCTTCTCTACATTAATATCTTAGTAATAGTACCTATCTGTATCATGATGGAAGGAAACTGGTAGTCATACCTACGAGTAGCTCAGGGTATCGTTTAAGTACCAGTAGAGCACTTTAATTAATATTGTATGTACTTATATACTTATCTATTTACCATAATGTACTATTATTGTGAAATCATCATCATCATCATCAGCTGGAAGACGTCCACTGCTGAACATAGGCCTCCCCCTTAGAACGCCACAATGAACGACAATTGGCTATTTGCATCCACCGGTTACCTGCGACGCGCACAATGTCGTCTGTCCACCTAGTGGGAGGCCTGCCAATGCTGCGTCTTCCGGTTCGTGGTCGCCACTCGAGAACCTTTCTTCCCCAACGGTTATCGGTTCTTCGAGCGATGTGGCCTGCCCATTGCCACTTCAACTTGCAGATTCTGAGAGCTATGTCGGTAACCTTAGTTCTTCGGCGAATCTCCACATTTCGGATTCTGTCGCGCAATGAAACTCCGAGCATAGCTCTCTCCATGGCTCGTTGTGTGACTCTGAACTTTTCTAAGAGGCCAGCCGTTAGAGACCACGTCTCAGTACCATATGTCATCACTGGCAACACACACTGGTTAAAAACCTTCGTATTCAGGCACTGCGGTATTTCGGACGAGAAGATATCGGGTAGTTTCCCAAACGCTGCCCATCCGAGTTGGATTCTTCGGGCGACCTCTTTGTCGAAGTTGGACCGACCTAACTGGATAGTTTGTCCTAGGTATACGTAGTGGTCAACAACTTCGAGTGTATCGTTCCCAACAACTACCGGTACGGGTGTAACATGGACATTAGACATGATCTTCGTCTTGTCCATGTTCATTTTAAGACCCACCTGTTGGGAAACGCTACTGAGGTCGCTGAGCATCGTATTGAGGTCCTCCAGCGACTCTGCCATAATGACTATATCATCGGCAAAACGAAGGTGAGGAAGAAGGTGGGGAAGGTTATTGTGAAATAAATAAATGCTATTATTATATCTAAAGATACATTTCCAATCTGTTGAGTATCTCTCACAGTCGCAACTTGCGTGGTTCTGTAATGTTGCTTCTCTAGATTCCTTTCCATCGTACTGGTTTCATGTCGTAGTCCTTTAGTCTCTACTAGCTGACCCACGCAGCTCCGCCTGCGCTATTTTTACGTTAACTAAACTTTTAATAGCAGACATTCGCATCGAATACATAACCTCCTTTTTTATAGTCGGTTAGAACTGGGACCCACTTTTTACTTGCTCTCCGAAGCACGGACCCGTTTAGTTCAAATGGCGTTAAACGGTCACCCATCTATTTAATGACCTTACCTAACGTTGCTTAACCCGATCGATTATAAAACCTTGATAACAACTCTCTATGAGTGTTCCCTTACTTATATTTATTATATTATAAAGAAAAATTGATAAAATCGGACCAAGCGTATAACCAAATACCCATTTTGACTTTAATCCCCTCCCCCAAAAGAACCGTGCTAGATCACGGGATAAAAAGTATCCTATGTCCTACCTCCTAGTAAGATCTCAAATAATGCCAAGTTTCATTTGAATCCATTCAGTAGTTTCGACGTGATGCGCAGCCGTGATACAGACAGACAGACAGACCGACAGACAGACAGACAGACAAAAATTTAAAAAAATACATTTTCGGCCTCAGTATCGGTTATAGGATTCCCTCCAAATATAATTTTCAAAATATCTTCAATGTACAGAATTGGACCTGTTACAGTTTTATTATAAGTATAGATATAGATAGATTATCAAGCTCTGGAATGCGCATTCTCTAAGTTTAAAAAAAGCTCCAAGTAAATTCTGATTCAAACGTTAATTACGTGAACATCTTTTAGAAAAACCATGCTACTTATTATGTGATTCGGTTACATTTTCTTCAAGCAGAGTTTGGGTTTAGTTTTAGTCCAATATGAGAACATTTAGGTACCTGTAAAATCCGCTGGTACCATAATAATATCGTTTGATATGTTAGGGTGGTTCGTATTCCAGACTCAGATCCTAAAAAAATACCTTGAGCCTTGTGCACAAGTGCGTGCACTCAACAAACAGTTTTTTACCCATTGCACTACAGGAAATATCACAAGAAAAGAAAATTTCTTGAGGCACGACCGATTGTGCTAAATAGTTATTATTATGGAGGAGTAACGAATATTAAGGATCCCGTAATATTTTTACTAAACAATTTCCACCACCCGTTTCCCATTTCTTTTCCGTATGAGTCATGTTTAGGGTTCCATACCTAAAAGGTGAAAAAGGAACCCTTATGGTCTGACTTCGTCTGTCTATCTGTTTGTCTGTCACACCTATATATTTCAGGAACCACTAACGCTATCGATTTGAAACTTGGAATAGTTTTAGATCTTACTTACCCAAACTCATCGCAAAAAAAAATTATATTTTTTTTCCTTTTACTTTTTTTATAATGGGGGCGAAATGTGTCATAAAAATTTTAAGGTGAGACTACTATATCGAGTGGGAAATCATATGAAAGGGCTTTATTTGCACATCTCACAGATTTTTATTTCGTTTATGTCTTTTTGGCTAATAATCAAAAATGTCAAAAAAATACCGTCCTTGTAATCTGAAATAATTATGGCTAATACATGTCTGTCTATGTTTTACGGAAAAAATAAAATGATCTTTCTAAATAGTACAGTTTTTTAGTAATCTTAAGAAAACCTTGACAAACAAATTTAGTTTTGCGGTTTTTTTTTGCTATCTGAGGTATTACATGGACCGTAAAATTACTTTAATACATCCAAAGATGGTATGGAACCCCTTATCTGTTGGTTGGATTTTCTTCATTTTCATGATTCCTTAATGTTTTTTTATGGTATTACTGATGACGTTTGGATGTGTCCCCGCGACCCGGTTACACTAATCCGCCGTCGGCGTCGGCCCTGCCGATATCCTGCGGTCAGGCTGGGCCCTCGCGTCTGCTCCACAAACATCACATTTATCCATTTAAAACACGCAACATGCTCAAAACTTCATTATATTGGCCGTAAATCTCTACAGAATTACGTAATGAATTTACGGTAATGTGCTTAACTGCATTTTATAGTAATAATACTAAGAGATTCTTGCACTATTTCGCACTTACGACTTAAAGATTCGCCCCATTTTCTATTGTTAACAATGCAAGTATGGAAATATCATTGAAGTACCTATGTCAATGTATGTGCATATGAAGTGATACCGCCAATGATACTTTTGTATACAGGATCGTGTCAAAAGGCAATATTTTCGTCAGTTATAGATAAATATCTCTATTACATAAAAGGAAACATAATAATAATAACTTAAAAAAAAAACTACTAAACTAATTATTTTGTAGTCATCGATATACATACTACTAAAGTGATGCAAAGCAATGCGTAGAGTGCATAATATGTGAGCGAGTAAAGTTGATAGAAAGCATCTGTGCAATATAACGAAAGAATATACGAAATACCTACATAATACTTTGGTGACTATGCCTTTACCTAGAACGCGTCACTGATAAAAGATTGATAAAACAATAGGACGTGTATTAAGAGATAGAATTAACTTTGCCGCCGTTACAGTGACTTTTTCATACATTTCGCACAACTTAGCGCTTTGAGCGATATCATTTAAATCGTATAAAATGTACTGGGGATTTCCATCACAACTCGGATAATACATAGGTACATCATATTTTTTAACTTAAAATAAAAAATAAACTTAGCTTAGAGATAAAGCGTATGAACGTGTATTATATTACACTGATTTTCACGAATTTAAACCAAATATGTTTCGACATTAATGAAAAATATTAATTATAAACACGATTTCATATTGATTACTAAACTAACCCCCACGAGCCGCAACGCTGAGAGAGTCAGTGTAGAGCGAAAAGCTAAATAAAGCTATTATTCATATCTTCCAGTTACGTCAAACGCAGCCGAATGGTCAGAAAAACGCCAGAATTACCATAGCATACCATAACAATTAATTTTGCTTAATTCTTATAAGTGACGGTTGTAGCGAACAGAGACGCCCGAAGCGTAGCGATATTTCCGTAGCCGAAGCACAAAAGACTAAAAATTAAATCATGATTTACGTAAATTATTTGATTTGTCTATTACTGTTTTAACGAGATGATAGCAAGAGGCCTGATGGTGTCACTCTAATACCATGGCAACATAGAAAGTCGGCGACCGCTAGTAATACAAAGCGATGCAAGTATGTAGGTTCCAGCTATATATTTGCGCCCTTTGCGGTGGAGACAATGGGGCCTTGGTCTCATGATACGCACGGTTTGGTAAAAGAAATTTCATCCAAACTTATCTAATCTCAGGAGACCGTCGCGTGCGTAATATTACGGAGCGGTGGACTGTATTAAGGATGATGATGATGATGGAAACCACTTACTATCAGGAATTAAAAGAATATAATTAAATATATACTTTTAGACTTTCGCGTTCCATTGTTAAACTTTATTTTAATCGGGAATTAACGCGATTTACCTTATATTTTGGCTTGACGTTTCGGCCGGGTTGCACCAGCCGTGGTCACAACACAAGCAGACTGGTTCAGCGAGAATAATAATTAAATAGTTAAAATATATGTAAACCAAAAGCACTGATAGAGCAACTGCACTAATTTTGAAATCTACATATTTGACAAGACTTTAATAAATACTATTCTTTCTAAAACCGGCCAGTCACCAACATACTGGACCCCCAATGGGACACTGAAGACTGGCGGTGACTGGCTGAGACTCGGGTTCCAGCAGGACCAGCTTACGGACCGGTCTGCGCAGAGTGCCTAGTGAGGACATCTGCCACGCGAACCGCTCCGCCTGGGCTCGTGAAAGTTGTTGTTACTCCTCCTAGAGGCCATAATCCGCGGGGGAGGTTGGAGTCGGGGATGAGCACCATATGACCCTCGCCAATCAACGTCGCGGCGTTGGGAAGCCTCCTTGGTCGGAGCGTTGGCAGGTACTCTTTAACCCAGCGAGCCCAAAAATAATCTGCGAGGCGAAGCACCCTACGCCAGTCGCACCGCCGCACCAGGTCCGCATCGGTTGAGGAGCACGTCCATGGCGCCACTGAAGACGATCCTATGATGAAGTGGAATGGGGTGATTGCTTGAGGGGAGTCTCTGGTAGCCGGTACGTATGTGAGTGGTCTTGAGTTTCCTATCGACTCCGCTTCAACTAACAGGGTGGTCAAAACGTCCTCTGATTGAATTTCCCTGAAGGGTGGATCTCAAGGCTTGCTTTATCGTCCTTACCGCCCATTAATGGTGACCCTGCAGGCTGGTAGCTTTTTCTGCCAACGTATAAGCTTTGCCATACTAAGGCCTAAGTGCACCGACATTTAAACGTCTGTATCTATTTTTCAGAATCGATAAAATCTTTTTTTTAAAAAATTGAACCGACTTCAATATCACTGAAAAGTATAAAATAATTTAAATATTATTGAAGTTGGTGTTAGCGTACCTGCTGTGTATATTTGGCACCAACTTCAATAATATTTAAATTATTTTATACTTTTCAGTGATATTGAAGTCGGCCTAAGAGGTAACGCTGCCAGTCTTTTAGGTACCCTTCCCTCCCAGTGCGGCGACAACTTGGAGGATGTTTTATACTTAGTTTAAATATATTTATAGTTAGATTTAAAGATTACACACCTTGATTAGATAGCCTTTTTATTTACTAAAAAAATAACTACTGATATACCAAAAATACTAAATATACACGATATGAGATATTATTAGATTGATAGATTATTGTGGTGCCCTACGACTTGCGGACGTTGGACTGCCACGCAGAAGAATGCAATATGCACCAGGCTAAAAACAATGATTGTTTTTGTAATTGTTTGCTACTTTGTATGCGATCAGCACTTATCTACAACTTAGGCCACAGATCAAATTAATCGTTTGATAAGGTCATGATTTGTTGTGTGTAAAGACAATAGATTTGATTTAATTTGCAGGTTCTGAATTTGTTGTTCGATCGTTTTTTGTGGAGCTTTAAACGGTAAGTTATTAGTTATATTGTTATTGTGATGACTGTTTGTTGCCAAAATAAAGATAAAAAAAAGTTATCTACCTATTATTTTCTTTTTACTTCAACTCTAAATTCTAACTTCTGTAATAACGTTAACTTTTATACTGTTACGACCGGGAGATAAAAGTGTTAATTACTCCGTTAATTATTACTTAATTGCAATGATCTCAAAACGCATTGTTAGTCTATAGGTCTACTATCGATTCGTACCGAAAGATCTCGAATTCTCAATAGAAAGTAGGTCCCTCCAATTTGCATGTACTTGTGTAAGTACCTACCGCTCGCTCGCTCACGGGTCACTGCCCCCGCCTATTGTTAGTTCATTCTCGAAGGTCACGCCGCTATTGTATCGGCTCGAAAGTACTAGACTATACAAATACTTACGACTACATTCGAGAGAGTTCCACCCCTCTGTTAATTTAGGTATATAAGCCGACGCATAGAGGCGCCCAGACAGTTTGTGTTTACAAGCGACAGCGGAAACATCTTAAGGAAGCGATCGAAGAGAATTGTACCAGCGACCCTTGCGAAGACTTTGGACTACCGTGAAGTACTGTGCGACTCGGACTACTGTGCCTTGTGTGTATACTGTGCCTTGTGTGTATACAGTGTGAGTGTACGTGTAATAAAATCTTCTTTTACGTTAATCGGCATTTAATTACCCACCCCGCACGTAACAATTGGTGTCAGAAGCGGAATGCCGATTCTGCCGCGTGAAGAAGAAGTGCGTACTCCGCGAACAAGGAGACAAGTTGAGATGGATGCTGCACGTCAGCTTGGTCTTGAGGTGGAGTCCCAGCCTGAGACTGCTACTTCGTCTGGTACCGCATCGGGGGGAAACTCAACAGAGCTGAACCTGACAACCCTGATGACTGCTATTCAGGCTATCCAGGCCAATCAAGAGGCTACCCGCCGCAACAGCCAGGCTACCCAAGAGGCTATCCAGGCAATCCAGCTCAACCAAGAGGCTACCCGCCGTGAAATGCAGGAGGCTATCCAGGCCAACCAAGAGACCGTCCTGTGCAAGATTGACGCCGGCATTTCTATACTCGGCGAGAAAGTCACACAACTGGAAGTGGACGTCAAAGGGGTTACTCTTAAGACGGAAAACCTGGAAGGCCGCATTGATGAACATGATAGCCGTATTCATGTACTGACTAATAAGGTAACTAAACTAGAGACTCGTCAACCGCTAACCGTGGCCTCATCATCACCATCAGCAGCAAAACTCGACCTTCCGCACTTTGATGGGACTTCGTCGTGGACAGCCTTCCGCTACCAGTTCGAGACACTGGCCAAGTGGAATGGATGGAGTGATGACCAATCCTTCATGGCCCTGGTGCTGGCACTACGAGGGGACGCTCTGCTCATATTAGAGAACCTGCCACATGAGGGACGGACGTTGGAAGCTCTGTTGGAAGCATTAGATACGCGTTATGGTGAGGGTCACCTGGAACACGTATACCGTGCACAACTCCGCGAGCGTACACAGAAGGTTGGTGAAAGCCTTCAACAGTGGGCGCTTGAAGTGGAAAGGCTGGTTCGTCGTGCGTACTCTTCGGCACCAGCGACAGTTGAAGTGACGCTGTTGCAAGCATTCGTCGACGGCATACGGGACGCGGAAGTCAGAGCTGCTGTTCGTCTGGGCCATCATTCGACTTTGAAGAGCGCTCTGGCCCATGCTCTCGAAGTGGAAGCTGTACGACGGGACACTCGGCTATATAAGATCCAGGAAGTAGTGCCGGATGAGACAAGGCCCCGGTATGTCCCCACTTGTTATGGCTTTGGAGCAAGGGGGCACATAAAGCAGAGTTGCCCTGTAGAGAAGACCAAAAGTTTTTCAAGTATTGGGATACAGGTCGAACCTGTGAAGCAAGATACGCAGGCACATAGGGTAAGTGAGGTTGTAGCCTTCCGTCGACTCGGTATCTCGGGACGTCCGAGTTTTGGGCCCCTATGTTATACCTGCGGGAAAAGGGGACATATACAGCTGGAGTGCCCGAACCGGAAAAAGAAAAGTGCCTTATATGCTGCACCCCAAGGGGATGACTGTCGAGTAGTACGATGGCAAGAGCAACCGCAGAATGTCTACCATGCAACGGAACATCGCAATGGGAATGGACATAGCAACGTGGAAGATGTGATGCGAAGACCTTGTGCCAGCAAGCACTGTTCTAAGAATGAAGTCCGAGAAGAAGTCAGGATTATAAGGACGCATGGCTCGGAAGACGAGTGGACTGGGACCAATATGAAGAAGGCACAAGCAGAGGATGATGATATTGGTCCTATACTACGCTGGAAGCAAAGTGGGACCAAGCCCCAATGGAAGGATGTATCTGCTTGCAGTGCAACTACTAAAAGTTATTGGGCCCAGTGGGACAGCTTAGTCTTAGAAGACCATTTGCTGTGCAGGAAATGGGAGACCAGTAATGGGAAAGAAGTAGTCATGCAAGTAGTGATACCAAGAGTTATGGTGGCTTCTCTTTTACGGCACGTTCACGATGGCGTATCTGGTAAGCATCTTGGAGTCAAGAAAACCCTGGTGAAAGTGAGACAGAGGTTTTACTGGCTGCGATGCCGTAAAGATGTCGAAGACTGGTGCAGTAATTGTTTGGTGTGTGCCGCAAAAAGATCACAAATTGGAAGTAAAGGAAAACCTAAGTCGCAAACTGTTGGGCCGGAAGAAGTGCATAACCGGGTACGGGAGAACAGTCTGAAGACCAGCGAGAGGATGAAGACCCGCTACGATCGAAATGCGAATACCAACGGTTTCGATGAAGGAACGCTGGTGTGGTTTCACAATCCGTTTCGCAGAAAAGGGAAGTCCCCGAAACTTCAAGCCCGCTGGGAAGGACCCTTTACTGTTATTACGAGGATCAACGACGTCACCTACCGCATCAAGAAGGGACCCCGAGGCAAACCTAAGATAGTTCACCTGGACAGATTGGCACGTTATCATGGTGATAATGATGCTCGGGACGAGCATAACTAAGAGGGGGGTAGTGTTACGACCGGGAGATAAAAGTGTTAATTACTCCGTTAATTATTACTTAATTGCAATGATCTCAAAACGCATTGTTAGTCTATAGGTCTACTATCTCTCTCTCTACTCAATAGAAAGTAGGTCCCTCCAATTTGCATGTACTTGTGTAAGTACCTACCGCTCGCTCGCTCACGGGTCACTGCCCCCGCCTATTGTTAGTTCATTCTCGAAGGTCACGCCGCTATTGTATCGGCTCGAAAGTACTAGACTATACAAATACTTACGACTACATTCGAGAGAGTTCCACCCCTCTGTTAATTTAGGTATATAAGCCGACGCATAGAGGCGCCCAGACAGTTTGTGTTTACAAGCGACAGCGGAAACATCTTAAGGAAGCGATCGAAGAGAATTGTACCAGCGACCCTTGCGAAGACTTTGGACTACCGTGAAGTACTGTGCGACTCGGACTACTGTGCCTTGTGTGTATACAGTGTGAGTGTACGTGTAATAAAATCTTCTTTTACGTTAATCGGCATTTAATTACCCACCCCGCACGTAACAATACTTTTCGGCGCTTGTTGAATACAGTGAAGCCAACGGGGGTTCTAATTTATTTATTAGAAACCAACAGCGTTTCTAATCGATTAGGAATTATCCAATGGTCCTTCGACTGTATAACATGATGATGCGTGATAAAAGTTAGTACAAGAAATTAGCGGAGACCGTGCGTGTGCGTTTTCGCCGACGGATCTAGGCGAAGTCCCTGTGGTGGGGACTCCGACCCGCTGCTATTGTCCGATACCTCGTCGTGCAACCCGCGCGTTCTTTTGTCGCTGGTGTATTTCAGGTTAACTAATAACTACTATATTTGTAAGAAGCACGATTTTTGTGGAAATTATCAAGAAAACGTGTTTGTAAAAAAACAAACTGTGTTATGCGGTGGTTTCAACATCCTGAGGTTTTTTAATCGACGCAGTTATGAGACCAGCAAGACTTTCGCCTGATGGTAAGTACGCCTGCCTATAGTCAGCTACATTGCACTGCCGTTCGTCAAACGAGTCATTAGTTATTAAGTCTCTTGTATCCGGTAATTTCGCCAGCTACAATGCCATTCACAGCGGAACACAGTATACTTAATAGTTGCTGTGCAGTTCCAACTGTAGCAATACACTGCTGCTTGGCGGTAAAATATCCGGCAAATTACCTGGACGGTTCCTTGCACAAGGCACTTACCATATAGTAGGTACTGTAGTGGTATCTACCAGGAAAATGAATGAGTAGGTACCTACATATGAATAGCAAACTAACATTTATCTCCAAATAGGGTGCGGAACTCCTGGTACACGAGTCCGACTCGCACTTAACCGGTTTTTAATATTGTTTTAAATGATATAAAAGCAATTAACTCAAAGTCTTATAACGATACTACCCGTAATTAGATAACCCGTAATATCTTTGCATCACGCAATTATTTAAAGGTTTGTGCAAGCAAAGTTTAAAAAATATTAACCAATTTTTTATTAAGTGTCTCATCTAACTAGATCTGTCTGCAACCAAGGACCCCGACTTCAATATATTACCAACCCCAACAACATCGTATGAAAAAAAAATGTATTTTATAGTTTCGCCAACGATTGCGAAAGTTTTAGTAAGAAATTGGGATCTTCTAAAAGTTAATCTTATAGTTTGAAGCACCCACCAGTGTGACCAGATTAAAATTGATCACTATGCCAGCTGCGATGCCAAAACAGCTAAACTTTATGAGAAAAAAAATGGTAAGATTCTGCTAATTGATTTTCATTACCTACTTTACCCATGGAAAATGAATATAAACACTAAAAAAATATATAATTTTTAAATTCATTTTGTAAGATCAGGCATATTTATTTGATCGGTGACTGTCCAGAGTACCCAATAATACTTTTTTGTACTTTACTGCAGTAATATGATCTTCTAAGACCTTTAAAACAAAAAAACTTGTCATGCTAGACCCTTATATTTTCATATCACATGCTTTATAAGAAGCTGTGCTTAAATAATTAATTAAAACATACAGAAACATAAAGGTACTTAAGGGTTGCCTGTCACCACAACAAGAAAAATCAGATATAAATAGAAAGTGGCAGGTTTTACTACGTGGTTAGTGCAACCAAGTAAAATTTAGTTAATGTGTTCAGTTATTACTAAACCATATTCTGCTTAAATTCTGCTAAACCCTAACATGGGCGCTCAATTCTACTAAAATAGCAGAATTGTGCTAAATCTGGTCACACTGGCACCTACACTTGTACGAATAACGCAATGTTTGGCGCGCGAGTAAGCAGCAATCGTTTCTAATCTTGTCTCAGGACCCGGGGGTCAGGGAGAGTTTTGATGTGAAAATATAAACAATTGAAATACTTACTAACTTAGATAGGTGATGAGATAAAAGTAATCTGTGCACGCGGCGTATCATTTTGACCTCGAGTCAGTTATTTTCCTGTAGGTGCTAGGAAATATGAATACCCTGGTTTTCTTTACAAGATTAAATTTGGCACAATAAATGCATGAACATGTATGCATGGCATTGTATAGATGTAAGAAGCAACCCCTATTAGCTATCTTAGTTGTTAGGTATTATCAATACTTGTATGTACGTATGTATGTACTTGTATAATACATGTATGTTCAGACTTTTTGTAGGTAATTTTTAGTTGTTTAATAATAAACCGCGAAATAATCCGTAAAATTAGTTTCATTTCAATGTTTTAGTAGTTTGTTATGGTGTACGGTACGGTAGCGATTATTATCGCTTTGACTGTTTCGTCAATAATCCGCATTTCTAATTAAAATCAAAATCAATGCAACTTCTTAGAGGCAGACTTTGTAAAAACGTTAACGGAGATTCAAAAGCGTTAGTTAACCAGGAGTTGCGCGTAGTATTTAATAATATTGCGCACGCTTAAGAAGAACGCTGACTGACTATGAATGAGTTAGGTCCTGAAGTATAAAAACAAATGTAAGGACTAGCCAGCCAGGTGCCTCGACGATTGAAACCACGGAGTACTCTTATTTCTTTTATTCTTGCACTGACAATATTATAGACAGAGTTGGGCGTAATCAACTACTTTTGTAATCTGATTAATAATCTGATTAAAAGTAATCATGATTACTTTTAATCAGATTGAAGTAATCATGATTACTTATAATCAAGATTACACATGTAATCTTTAATCTTGATTACAGTAGTTAGTAATCAAGATTACATGATTAATGTTGACTAAGTCTCTATGAATTATAATTTATAACATAGGAATTCCATAATATAATTAATTATTGTATCATATCACAGGACCAAGTCCAACGTCCATTATTTCTAAGCTTCTCGGGGCTCATTTCGGATGATGATGGTGACGACGATGATGATGAATGATGATGATGTGTTATGAAGGTGATGAATGGTAATGATGTGTGATGATGATGATGGTGATGAAGATGTGAATGATGATCACGTTGAATGGCGATGATGGGTGATGTTGATTTGATGAATGGTGATGAAGATGTGAATGATGATGATGATGAATGGTGATGATGATGATGAAGGTGATGAATGGTAATGATGATGATGATGGTGGTGATGAAGATGTGAATTTTGATGATGATGATGGGTGATGATGGGTGATGATGATGTGATGAATGGTGATGAAGATGTGAATGATGATGAATGGTGATGATATGTTATGATGATGATGAAGATGTGAATGATGATGAATGGTGATGATGTGTTATGATGATGATAAAGATGTGAATAATGATGATAAATGGTGATGATGTGTTAAATAAAGGTGATTTATTGTTGTACAATTTGTTTTTTTTTTATTTTTCAAAGTTCTTACTGTTGGTCTAATCAATCAGAAAAAGTAATCATGATTACGATTACAGATTAATAATCATTAATCACTAAATATGATTACTTTCTTGATTACTTTTGTAATCTGTAATCATGATTAAAGATTACAAAGTGTAATCATAATCCTTAATCATTAATCTGATTACATTTTGCCCAAGTCTGATTATAGACAATAAACATCTTATTATCATTTTCACTCGTTTCATAATACACTTTTTACACTATCTTTGTTGACCGCTCAATTTCTGACAACTAACCTCCACTAAGACTCTACACTACCGTCCCCACTATTTATAGTTTCTTTGCTTTGTTCATTAATCAATATATTACTCTTTATTCAGTTTCATTGATTTAATGTTTTATTATACAATGTAAAATACTCAATTAATTTAATAAGTTAATGCCATTAATTTAGTTTTACAATTATAAATATTCGTTACGTGTTTTATAAGAGTTTCAATATCAAAAGGATTGTTTAATGGTTAGCGGAAATGCGTATTTTATAAAGATATCAATAGCAGATATCTATTCAGTAATTTCTTATTAAATAACTCAACCTTACACAAGCAAAAGAAACTTGTTCCTTTGTGCCTTTGTCATAAGAGGTGACTAAGGGAAAACAAGAAGATTACCTACCACCTATACTGTGTTCGCCAAGACGCCTGCCAAGCGTGGGGATTATGGCAACGGCTTGTTCAACAGTGGACGTCTTTCGGCTGCTAATTATGATGATGAACGAACCTTTATGTTCTTTTCTTTTTTTTTTGGGAATGATAGACGCTGTTAGCCGCAGATGGCCATTGCAGCTTCACCGGACAATAGGAGGCGAGCGCTTGAAGCGCTCTAGCCTTTACGGCAGAAGTAGCGACGAGCACAAGGGCACCTCAGGGAGGCACGGCCTCGGCTTGGGCTGTCGCTTAAGAGAGGGCTGAGTTTACCACCGGTTCACAACGCGCCCCCACTGAGAAGAACCGGCAAGAAACTCAGTGGGGTGATGCACGTCGTTGCGGTCGCATACGTACGACCCTTCGGCCTCGCCGGCGAGACCGGTGTCTGATAGCTAGTGTAGCATACGGTTGTCGGGGAGGGGTCGGCGCATCCCGGTCCAATAGGACCGTCATGGGGTCAGGAGGGTCGAGCAGTACGTGCCGTGGTCTGCGGCGCGAGTCAGAAGGAGAACCTTTATGTTCATCTGTCAGGCTCAGGGCAAAAACGGCGCTAAAATAAGTGCTCTTTGATTTTTCTTTTCAGACCTGACTAATAACCAGTCAGTTTCTTCGTAAGCTTAGGTAAGTATATGCTAGTTGAACTTTTTAAAATATTAAAAGCGTATATTATAGGATTGTCAAGGTAAGAGGAATAACTTGAAATAATACAGAGGACATTGCTAATAAATTAGCAAATTGTATGCAAATATATTTTTTAACAATTTATATAGTCAGGTACAACAATGAATATCGAATACATAATTGTCACGTATAATCTTAATACAATATTCAACATTATCTAATTTGTCCATAGATTTCGTCTTCTTATTTTTGTATACAGCAGACCCAATCAGACCCCATACCTTGTGAGCAGAACCAACATTCACGAACATCTGTTCGCGTAGAGTTCGTAATATGCACGTTAAAACTCCTAAATACTTATATCATGGGTTTTACAGATAGGTACATTTACAAAACACATTAACCATTTATTAGAACACCATGAAAATAAGCTACATAAAAGTTCTCTTGAGAAATAGAGAATTATCTCCCAAAAGAACCTTTATTTTGACGCGGGGGAAATCTTCAGAAGATCCCCGGGAGCTATGGGACTCGACCGCGGTATGTGTGATTCTTACCCATCAAAACCCCCGCGGCTGTCGCATCGGCACATGAATCAGGTCTCTTCGGTGGGATCTGCACCAGGGGCCCCTCAGTGCCTTGCCTTTGAGCCCCCTGCCGGGGTGGGCGCATTGTAGCCCCCCGGGAACCAGTCACGATGCTCACGGGGACGGGGGTCGCGACCCCGCCGCCGTCCTCCTCGGAGTCACCGCCGTACTCAATGGACGTCCTAAGGGCTCCCAATAGAACCTGCCCTTACCATGCCTTCGCTGACTCTACATGTATATCTATTGATAAGGACTCAGTGGCCTAAACTGCAGGTATAGCACGATTTGCAACTCTTGACGGTTCGGGGTGGAGTGTGACGTAGTTTTGAACACCGAAACGTCATCCTCTATACAAAAATGTGAAAGAATATATAAGTATTCTAACTAATGACTTATCTATACTTTTGTGCGTAATAAATAATACATTTCTTCGTTGTAAAAGTACCTAACAAAAGTCACATAACTTTTACTAGATGCTAAAATTTATGCAAGGGATAGTCCAGGGGGTCCAACCGCCAGCTCTTAATGCATTGTAAAGTAATCTTGCTTTTACGTGTGAAAGAGACTCATATACACGCAGCATAGAAGTTTGTGAAAATATTATACTCAACAGCGTAGAGCAGCCGTCCATCAGGTGATCTTCTGGTTCACTTCCAATCTTCTATACTTATAATAAAACTGTAACAGGTCCAATTCTGTACATTGAAGATATTTTGAAAATTATATTTGGAGGGCATTCTATAACCGATACTGAGGCAGAAAATGTATTTTTTATTATTTTTGTCTGTCTGTCTGTCTGTCTGTCTGTATCACGGCTGAGCATCACGCCGAAACTACTGAATGGATTCAAATGAAACTTGGCATGATTTGAGATCTTACTACGAGGTAGGACATAGGATACTTTTTATCCCGTAATCTAGCACGGTTCTTTTGGGAGAGGGGATTAAAGTCAAAACGGGTACTTGGTTATACGCTTGGTCAGATTTTATCAATTTTTCTTTATAATATAATAAATATTAGTAAGGGAACACTCATAGAGAGTTGTTATCAAGGTTTTGTAATCGATCGGGTTAAGCAACGTTAGGTAAGGTCATTAAATAGATGGGTGACCGTTTAACGCCATTTGAACTAAACGGGTCCGTGCTTCGGAGAGCAAGTAAAAAGTGGGTCCCAGTTTTTAACCGACTTAAAAACTTTAAAAAAGGAGGTTATGTATTCGATGCGAATGTCTGTTATTAAAAGTTTAGTTAACGTAAAAATATCGCAGGCGGAGCTGCGTGGGTCAGCTAGTAGGTACTAAATGTGCAAGTAAGATAATAATAAAGGCTGATTATAGTGTATGTATTGGTGTGTATAGACAGGTGGGTATAGACAGGACAGGTCGACATGGCAATCGGGTAGGGGACACCCCGCACACGCACACATCGCCCGCGTATGCTGGCGGTGTCCCCTCCCCCGCGTCTCAACTCGTGCCCCAATTGCCATGTCGAACTGTCGCGTACTGAATGTATGTACTTATATCATTTTAGCTTTTCTTCGTCGTACCAGGGCAATCCATATTGCCCTGGTACGACGTCGATCGTCAACCCATGTTGATGGCAGCGATTTTCACCAGTTCTGTAACTTAGGTATAATGTGATGAAAATTAATTAAATATATTCTTATACATATCTAGTTGCTCTGTGAGATTTTACCGGCTGATTCTGTATAAACCTAACAAAAAAATATTAGTATTATTACCTATCATGGCTTTATCAATCCATACAAATTTTAAAATAAATTTCTTAGCATTAATTTTATATTATTATTAATAATATACCTCGCTTTCATAAACAATGATTTATTACCTATCCTATAACTAAACTACTAACACAGAAGTATAATAAAAACATTTTCTTAACCTTTCTCGAGATATTATCTGTATCTACCTACATTGTGGAAACGCAACCACAAATCCCATCAAAATATTTAAAAAGTAGTAGTACAAAATCTTAAGTTATATGAATTACATGGCTGCTATTATTGGAAGTACAAAAATTACATTATTTTATGGTAGGTATCAAAACTGTGGTTTGTATAAAACTGGTTGTAAATTTCTAATGGCACATCAAAATACACAAATCGTAACATCATTTATACTCGTATTTTAATAGCAATATTTGACATTGAACACTTCATTAAGCACACATTAGCTCATTAATTTAAATAGGTAGGTACTTTTTGATACATTGAGACTTTAGAGTTATACCTAGTACTCTGCGAACAAAAATACACAATTTCCATAAATACGGAATATTGAATGTTCTGTTATTAACACTAAACCTTAACGCATCTTCTTCACAGAAACCCATTACCTAAAACTATAATAGGTATGATCGTACAGCCTTCAGTCAGGCTCAGATCCAGCCCTTAAGAAGACTGAATGACCTTGGCAAAATTGTGACCACTGAATCTTTAGCCGACGTCAACGCCATCTAGCTAAAAGGTTGTGGTCCCGGTAACGACTCCCAACCCATACCCAAACATCGACTAAGTGGGAGTTGGATTTATCTACTCAACATTGAACATGCAATGTGCATTTCTACAAAGGACATTTATAAAATGAGATAAACTATTGATTCCGGGATGGTGGAATTGTTCTCACATTCTCTATTTTTTAATTATATTTTTTAAGATATCGGTGCCCGTGCATACATGGGTGAATCGACGTCTGTCTTCAGCTTCGAAAATGTTTTGGTTCGTGAGCACTGCAGTCAAGTTCAACAACATGTTCAACACTATGAAAAGAATGCGTTCAGTATGTGCTAGCATTGTTCCCTCTCATAGCGACACTCATTCTTCTCACAGGCGTAGGGAAGGGTCTGGTCGGTGGCGGGTGGCGAGCACGCGCGGGCCGCGGGGGCAGTCTGGAGTCCGTGCTGGCTCGCGCTCGGAACTCGTCCCCACATTCGGAACGACCAGAGGAAGACGTAGAGTCACTCCTCCCTACGCCGGTCTCGTCCTCTTCCTCTAGTTCCACTTCGGTCCACCTACGACCTGAAATGAGGTATATTACTGTTCAGTGTCTTACTGCCGCACTCACAAACCCCAATTGACTTTAATTCTAATTAAGTCACTTTTTAAAATCTATTTATTTCGACTGTCGGAGCCGTTTATGATTAATTTCGATTATTGAACACGAGATGAATGACCATTAACTTTAATTGACATTTGTAGGTTCGGCAGTAGTGTCACACGATAGGGCAATGCTCTTTTTCAATTTCGGAGAGTATTTCAACAGAGTATATAAATAATAAATATGTATACTGATAATTATTATTAGGTTAATAGGAAGTGCTAAGTATACAGATATTATTGTACCTTACTTATCTAGATTGCTTTGATGGCATACAAATCTATTTATTTGAAATGTGGGGACATTTATTTTTAATTCATCATCATCATCAGCAGCAGGCGAAGGACGTCCACTGCTGAACAACCACTTTAGAAATCTATAGATCATATTTAATTGATTGTTTTATATTTTTAATAACCCTTCGTAAGTACATTGTTGTCGGCATCTTTCAAGCCATGTATCAGATTATATGAGAAGAGATGCTACAACATAATATTAAAATAGCAGTAACTAGCGTAAAAGATATCCGTAATTGGATGGTCCTGATAATAAATCTAGTGGCCCCTAATTCTTACCAGAAACTGTAGAGCAGCTTCGGTTAGTAGTCCCTAGAGACACATTCGATCCTCATTGACCTATATAAATATAACTGAAGCTACTACAGTTTTTCTCTAAGGTCTATATGAACCCTTTTGTAAGCATAATTTTTCCAAGCCCCTTTTGGTTTGGGAAGCAAACGTGTGTTTGCTTAAAATGGACGTACAAAATTTAATGTATTCTACTACTTATTATATTCATATAATCAAATTACATTCAGCAACGTTTGTCCAAAACTCGTAATATCAATTTACGCAACGATTGTTTTACTGGATTTACCCAGTCACATCCTGATAAACACCAACACAACACCCAGACCATGACCCTAAATTAATTCTTTATCAATTCCGAATTGCAAGCAAGCGAGCAAAAAACCAAAAAGGAATTCAAACTCAGAGTGAATAGACTTCTAATAAATTAGTACGTTTTAGTACATTTTGTCTCCACGGCTCAATCATCCCCTATCATCAAGTAGAGTAGGTACCATCACCCGCAACCTCTCACCAAGTGAGAACTACGATATTATTTTACTTCACGCTCGCCGTAGAATATGTGTTAAGACAGTATGTGATAAAAGGAGTAGTTAGTACGAGTTTTAATTATCGAGATCGTTCAAACTGTCAGTTTGGTCCCGTACATTTTACAGACCCGTACAGTTTTTGATAGTTACCACTAGAGACGCTCGTGTGAAATGTATAGAGAAAACTGACTGTTTGCTCGATCTCGACTATCAAAACCCGTACTCTAGACCCCAAGATTGCTACTCACAGAACGGTGGTGCGCTGGTGTCTGGGGTAGAGTCGGAAACAGCTCGTGCGAGAGGCCGGCCGAGGATAGTAGGGTGTCGGTCGACGTCACGGCGAGACCATTTGTTGCTGACACGCCAGAAGCGCCTCGTATCCCGAAATACACCCCAAACCTGATATTATCATAATACAATATAATACAATACAATACAAATATTCTTTATTGTACACCAAAAGAGAAGATACAGTTTAAAGGATAAGAAGATTACAGTGTGTCAATTTAAGGCGGTCTTATCGCCAAAACGATCTCTTCCAGACAACCTTGGGGTACAGGTAGGGTTCCCAACCCTCCCGGATTGCCCGGGAGACTCCGGTAATAATGGTTAACCTCCCGACCTCCCGGGGTGGAATCATTTCTCCGGTTTTTCTAAATATTATGTACGCATTCGTCGCTACCAGTGTAAACCTGTTCGTCTCGCCGTCGACGTTGTCGATTCCTTGGTTGAATTCAGCGGCTTCTCATGCCTCCTCTACATAATAGACAATTACCGGCGTGCACGACTGTGCAAACCCCGAGTGGATATAAGCTGGGTTGACTTCTTTACGAAATCGAAAGACAGAAGTCCCTGTCCTGAATTGAACAAAATGGTCATGTTTGTTAAAAGTAGAGTTACAAATACTAACTAGTTTAAGGCGAAGTCCTAACTAAACGCGATCACGCGATCATCGCGCGATGAAATCTCAAACATATGGACGTCGAACGAGTGTCCTAACATTCGCCAGTCATCGCACGATGGTCGCGTCGTTCGTTCGCGCGATGCACTCCCTCCCTAAGTGTACATGTCTGTAAATAAACTGTAAATATTTTGTTTCAATAGATATTATTTTAATACTAACAAACTTCACCCCCCCCCCCCTCTACTCGATTTCATAAAATTCTCCCGGGTTAGTCCTTTCAAGAGTTGGTAACCCTAGGTACAGGACATAATATTATCAGCGTAAGGAAGAATCAGGTTACATCATTCATACGTCGATCGGTGGATGACAATTTATAATCAGAATAGTGCAATATTGAAGAATATTAAAAACCCGGTCAAGTGCGAGTCGGACCCGCACATAAAGGGATCCGTACCATTTTTAATGTCATTTCATAAATATTTTTCAATAACCTCCTCCTTTTTGAAGTCTGTTAAAAAATAGTATTTGTATAGTAGCACTAGATATAGAAACTGAAAATTTCAACTTTACCTATTACGGTTCATGACCGACTGACCGACAGACGGACGGACGGACAGCGGAGGTTTCGTAATAGGGTCCCGTTGGCACCCTTTTGGGTACGGAACCCCAAAAATTGCCTAAGTTATAGAATGTCTGTTTATTTGTGTCACGTTTTTTACAAGTCTAGTAAATTTTTTCACCGGTGGTAACCTTACAGGTACATATTGCAATGTTGCTGATTTGTTGAAACATTTGTTTATCTTATTTAATTAATTTATTGAATTTTGAAGAGTAATTACCTACATCTAATTCGTCCGACGACGTTTGGAAATAAGTTGAAGGCTTGTATAAACTTTTCCGGAATAAATTGAACACGTCAATAACAGAGTCACGTACAAATCGAGTACGATTGCAAAGTTAAATTGCTCTACGCGCCAAATCGACACATAACTGAGACGCCGCGCCGCCGCCGTGTAAATAAACTACAAGGACATCTCAACTCAGTAAATCGCTAAATTTTGTTTGAATTCCGAATAAGCACTGTTGGTAGACAATGGCATATTTAAAAAGTTATGGGCTCTCCTTGTATGCTTATACCCTATACCGCCACTTTGTTCTCAGACTGCTAAAGTTACAACTTAAAGTATGGTACCTATAAGTAACCTTAGCCTAAAAGTATAAGCTACGCGTGTTGTAGAATATAATCTTGTTAATATTTTAGAAAAAAAGATTGTCAATAATTAAAAAAAAGATTAATAAACCTGTTAACATTAATGTTTATTTGTAAAGTAATATTTGTGGCATTTTTTTGATTTCCGCCTACTAAATTAATGTGTATTTTAATGTCTAATTACATTTCTCATTAAGGGCAGAGAAAATTTATGGTCTACAAGCATTATTAGATTTTCGACTGTATGAACAGTAGATAGGTACCTACCTACACTACAAGCAATTTCCTGCCCGATACCTTCAATATTCAGGCACGTCGCTTCCCATGTGGCGTATTCAGATAGTACGTTCGATTGAATATGCCTGCCGAGATAATAGGCAGATTACGTAATAAACTTGCTAGGCAGGATCACAAATAAGTTTACTATTATTTGGGTAAAATACAGGCATAAATTAGCTCATCATTATAACTGGATAAGTCTACCAGTTGCATCAAAAATATTAAAAAAAAGTCTTCCAAATGCATCTATCTACACTATTCCTATTTATCAAATTTAAATAGCTATGTATAATTATGAGACGCTCATAGCCAGTTGTAATTTCTGTCCGGTAATGAGCAACGTAATGCAAGATCAGTCAAGAGCAAAAAAAATACATACGCATAGGTCATCGCTGGTCAAGAGATGGGTGATTGTGTCGTGGTGTTGAGCCGAGGTCTACGTGTAAGTTTGGTTCAGATTTTTGTCACTTAGGCAGCAGTTATAGGTCTTTTTTTGCTGTCAGGGGGGAAACCTTCAAAAGGTACCGATTCTGCTTAGGGGCGGAGGTCGGGACGAGAGATTACCCATTAAAATGTAGAGATTCTGGGCGCTTGCTAGAGCAAGTCCCGTAGGGGAGCAAAAATGTACGCTTCCCCGGCAGCCTTGCGGTGCTCGCGACGAGGCAGCGCCAGCAGCGCGCTGTGGCGGCGTATCATGTAGCCCGCCTTGGGGCAGTAAGAGGCCTAAAGGCAGTTTGACACCAAGTTGACCACCGACAAATCATATGGTAAAAGCAGAAAGAATAAGTCATATGCTAGAATCTTTAATCGCTGACGAAACAAAGGAGGTTTGTTGCGACTCTTATATAGCTATCTGACTCTGTCTGTATGTTAGAGTGGTGGCATGGCATGGAAGCTACGGTAGAATTTAATAGATTGTAATGAATTAAATACAGAAGAATACTCTATTACTATATAGCAATATATTTAAATTTAGTAAAAAGAATATATTATATTGAAGGGAGTTATTTTGAATACTAGCTGACCCATGCAGCTCCGCCCGCGCTTTTATTACATTTTGCTCCCCTTTTCTCCCTCCTCCCTAGATTTATCTCTCTCCATATCTCTCTCTCTTATAAAAAAATCTAATTATATGCTCTTTCTCTCCTCTCTCTTTCCCCCTCCCGCTTCGGTTTCCGTCACACTCCCCCTCTTCCTACCCTGTTATCCCCTCTCTGAACCCTCTCCCCCTCTCTCTTCTACGAACTTGCTCCTTCTCAGTCCCCCCTTACTCCACCTAACTCCCCCGATCCCTCACCCCATCGCCCCCTTCTCGAATCCCCTCTCCCTCTTTCTCCTCTCGTGCACCATCCTCTCGTTCTATATATCCTCGTCAATCATGGTATCAGCGGCATTAAATATACTTTATGACCTATTCTCAGACCTCCCCGATATGCACACATAATTTCATACATATCGGTTCACCCATCTATTTAATGACCTTGCCTTATGTAGCTTAACCTTAACCTAGCGGTATGAAATATACTGTATGACCTATTCTCAGACCTACCCGATATGCACACTTTCATACAAATCGGTTCACCCATCTATTTAATGACCTTACCTAACGTTGCTTAACCTTAACCTACCGGGATAAAAAGTATCCTATGTCCGTTAACTGGTTTTAAGCTACCTCCCCACCAATTTTCAGCCGAATCGGTTAGGCCGTTCTTGAGTTATAAATAGTGTAACTAACACGACTTTCTTTGATATAATAATTATATAGATTAAAGTTCTATAGTTATTGTATGTTCAATTTCACCGATAGATGGCGCTGTTCATAATGTAAATCACGCTAACATCGTAAATTACTGTCTAATGATATTCGATAATGAAAGTTTTAAGTTTTCCGCATCTTTTATTGTTGCGACTGTAATACATACATAATCTAGTTTGGATCCGCTCGGGATTTACAGATTTTAACTTTTCAAAGATATAATGTCATATTGCTATCAGCAAAGTACTTAGAACAATACAGAAATCTAATGAAAATGTCCTGGGTGTACCGGACCGGCTTACCCCTTACAAAAATTGACCCTTCGCCAATGCCATATCTTATGCAAACTAAATGTCTGCTCAGTCCCTATTGTATATAGCGTAATAATACATATCTTAATGATTAACTGATCAGTCTATAATTACCCTACTCACATACAAAGGAAATTACGTGGTAATATGTGCAAGTAATGTTTCACTGCTTAGCCCCTATGAAACATAGCGTGTTGTTTTATATACCAACTTACACCTTGACTTCTACACAATACATCAGTGAAAGTCCTATCAAAATCCATTCACAGGTTTTCAAATGATACCTGGACGAACAGAACGACAGACAGACAGACAGACAGACAGACAGACAATAATTCCAAAAATAATTGTTTTGGCCTTTATGTCGATAGTATAGTACCCCCCACATAGAAATTTTGGAAAAATATTCAATGTACAGAAAAAGTGCTCTTTGAGTTTTATTATAGTATAGACTAGCTGACCCGCGCAGCTCCGCCCGCGCTTTAATTACATTTTGCTCCCCTTTTCTCCCTACTCCCTTGATTTATGTCTCTCCATCTCTCTCTCTTATAAGAAAAATCTAATTCTATGCTCTTTCTCTGCCCTCCCGCTTTGGTCCCCGTCACACTTCCCCTCTTCCTCTCCCCGTTGTCCTCTCTGAACCCTCTCCCTCCTCTCTCTTCTCCCAACTTGCTCCCTCTCACACCCCCCCCCTTGCTCCACCTAACTCCTCCGATTACTCACTCCATTACCCTCCCCTCTCCCTCTCTTGCACCCTCCTCGCGTTCTATATATCCTCGTCAATCATGCTATCAGCGGCATAAAATATACTTAATAACCTATTCTCAGACCTACCCGCAAAATTTCATACATATCGGTTCACCCATCTATTTAAAGACCTTGCCTTATGTTGCTTAACCTTAACCTAGCGGCATGAAATATAGTTTACGACCTATTCTCAGACCTACCCGATATGCACACAAAATTTCATACAAATCGGTTCACCCATCTATTTAATGACCTTGCCTTATGTTGCTTAACCTTAACCTAGCGGTATGAAATATACTGTATGACCTATTCTCAGACCTACCCGATATGCACACTTTCATACAAATCGGTTCACCCATCTATTTAATGACCTTACCTAACGTTGCTTAACCTTAACCTACCGGGATAAAAAGTATCCTATGTCCGTTTCCTGGTTCTTAGCTACCTCCCCACCAATTTTCAGCCGCATCGGTTAGGCCGTTCCTGAGTTATAAATAGTGTAACTAACACGACTTTCTTTTATTTAGCTAGATTATAGTTCTATAGTGATTGTATGTTCAATTTCACCGATAGATGGCGCTGTTCATAATTGTAAATCACGCTAACATCGTAAATTACTGTCTAATGATATTCGATAATGAAAGTTTTCAGTGCTTCGCATCTTTTATTGTTGCGACTGTGCTACAATACCTATACACTACCTGGACTTGGGGAGTTTCATTAAAATTTCATGAACGACAGATTTTACAGATTTTAACTTTTCAAAGATATAATGTCATATTGCTATCAGCAAAGTACTTAGAACAATACAGAAATCGAATGAAAATTTCCTGGGTGTACCGGACCGGCTTACCCCTTACAAAAATTGACCCTTCGCCACTGCCATATCTTATGCAAACTAAATGTCTGCTCAGTCCCTATTGTATATAGCGTAATAATACATATCTTAATGATTAACTGATCAGTCTATAATTACCCTATTCACATACAAAGGAAATTACGTGGTAATATGTGCAAGTAATGTTTCACTGCTTAGCCCCTATGAAACATAGCGTGATGTTTTATATACCAATTTATATCTAGACTTCTACACAGCACATCAGTGAAAGTCCTATCAAAATCCATCCACGGGTTTTCAAATGATACCTGGACAAACAGAACGACAGACAGACAGACAGACAGACAGACAGACAGACAGACAGACAGACAATAATTCCAAAAAAAATTGTTTTGGCCTCTATGTCGATAGTATAGTATCCCCACATAGAAATTTTGGAAAAATATTCAATGTACAGAAAAAGTGCTCTTTGAGTTTTATTATAGTATAGAAGAAGATATTGAAGGGATGAAGGGAGTTTTCAAAAAGTTTACAGACAAGACATTTTTCTGTTTGTTCAATAGTACTTAGGCACTGTAAACAAGGCGGTTTTAATTTGTGCGAAAAATGTGTGTCGGTTGGTTATAACGCAAAAATGTGAAATGCGCTGCGAGACATCCGCCCCTTACATTAATGAAATTCTATTTTTGATCCTTTGTCTACATCTAATTAAACGAGTACGAGAATTTTCATTAATTGCGTATTATGGGACAAAAGATAAATAGGTGCTCCGTGGTCGTTTGAAGCCGGACAAATTAATATGCTGATTATAATCTAAAAAGAAATTCAGTCTTTACTTATACCTACTATAATGATGGAAGAGTCTATACTCTCAATCACTGACCTTCTAAACTCTATTATACGATTTCTTTACTAGCCCTGCTATAATAGAAACTTATATAAGGCAGGAAGACTTAAATAAAGTCATTTCATCAAGAAACGCTAACTCCTGTGCAAAACGGAATACTTTTAAATTGCTTTCTTATTATCATTCTATTCTAAGCAATTCCTAACCGTAAAACTAATTTTATCTTTTCTTTGTTCTCGTGACGGAATCCTTCAAAAAGTTCCCGGGACTCTATGGGGATCAACTGCGATATGTGGGAGTCTGTCGGTTCTGCGTTGGGAACTACATCAGACACTCTCTGTGCCTTGTTTCGAGTCCGCCGCCGGGGGGCGCATCACAGCTCACAGGAAGGGGGGTGGCCAATACCGATGGACGTCTATGGTCCACACCCCCAAACGTTTAGCGAACGCCGAAGGTTTCATCTTTATTTAGAGCCCCGAGCGCAGGGCTGAAAAATAAATTTTAGCGACCTTGCTTATTTTTGCCTGACTGTTAGCCTGAAGGTGGGCTATTTTTTTCAAGAGTAGGTATGTGTATATATGTCGATTTCTTTGGCACGGCCTATATTCTGTACGCTCCCTCCGGCACCCTAGCAGTGCTCGCGACGACACGCAGGGCTTACGTCGCGTCGTTGCTCGCCTACTTGTAAACTACAAACTAAACTTACCTGATCTATACTTTCCCTTACTGAAATCTCGTGAAAGCAGACGCAGCCAATTTCTTTGCTCCGCCGTTGGCCCTCTTCCATGGTGACCATGCGGTCGCCTGCCTGATCCACTTTATTGCCAACCATCACGACCGGCGTCTCTATGACACTATCCTGGAAAGGTTAGGTACCTAGTATACTTAGTGGTAACATATTTAAAGAGTTTACGATTCTTAAAGTGTAAGCGACTACACAAAAAGTACTGTCCTACTTAACGCCTACACTCCAAACCAAATAAGCTTGAAGGCGATTACAACTTTATTATGCAGTCATAAATCACCCCCGCTGTATAGTTGACCGTTAACACGGCAGCAAAAAAAGGTTGGTAATACAAAGTTGTTTTTGCTGACGCGCCTAGTTGACAAAGTATACGTTATGTAGTTATTGAGCCGCAAACGAACTAGTAATCGCCTTCAAGCTTATTTGGAATGGAGTATACTAGCAGCAACAGCTTAGCGGGCGAGCGCTTGCCTTGGACACAAGGTGCGCAGATTCGAACCTCGGCTCGCACCTCTGATTTCTTTAATTAATCATGTGTGAATCGTCTTTGTACGATTGTTACTAGCTTTCGGTGAAGGAAAACATCATGAGGAAACCTGCATGTCTGAAAAGCCTAACTAGCTTTCGAATGACGTGTGAAGTCCGCCAACCCGCACTTGGCCAGCGTGGTGGACTATGGCCTAAGCCTTGGCCCCTTCTTCATCAGGGGATGCCCGTGCCCAGCAGTGGGATAAAACAAGGGCTGGTATTATGGTGATCCTATGTAGTTACAGCTGCATACACTGCTGCTCGTCATTTCACAAATTAGTTAGGATTTATTTTATTTTTAAACCTATGCACAAACTTTAAAGGGCCACACAGGGCGGACTTAGGTTTTATTAGAGCTCTTGCACAGTATTTTGTCCACACAAATTCCTTAACATCGTAATATCATTCACACCTTTCACACACATTTACGGCTGGGCATCTGATACTACTGTAGTAACAAACGGGTGCTTTGCGACAGAATGTTTATCACTACGGCGGTGACTACCTGGTAGGTCTCGTCTACAAGAGTCACATTTTAACAATAATCTTATTAGATTCAAATAAAACTGCAAAAAAGGTTTTATCGAGTTTTGTAAAGCTCCAGGAAATAACTGATTAACAATGACATGGTTTCCCTGTATAAATGAGAAAACTTCGCATTTTCAAGAAACGTAGGTAGATAGGCAATTTAGATCGTTACCAGATTAGAAAGAGAGATATAAAGTACACATAACAGCTGGTATTTTCTTTTTGCCGATGATACCTTAATATGACTCAAATAAAACGGAAGTGAAATGATATATTTCATAACACAAAAAGCGATAACAATCGTATTAATACATACACACATAGTTATTGATAATACAATATGAATACTATGAACGTTACCACGAACGGTATCTACAACTACATTAAAAAAGGTATGTAAGTAGTTCCTACTTAGGACGCTATAGAAAAATATAATAAAACCCGGTTTTTATATAAACCTCTATTATATTTTTTCATGATCCATATCATAGGATTCATAGATCCTCTCTCTCCAAAGGTTGCCTGGTAGAAATCACTTTTAGTAATAAGGCCGACCATTGTTGTATTTACTGAAATTTCTATATACTTTTAGACTTTCGCGTTCCATTATCAAACTTCAAGCCTCAAGCCAAAATATAAGGTAAATCGCGTTAATTCCCGATTAGAATAAAGGCTGAAATTTCTAATCTCGTGTGATTTATAATGGTAAAACAATATAACATTATCTATCTGGGTATAGTTTCGAGATTACGCGAGCACAAGATTTGTTTATTGTATATATGTATCTGTCCATATCGTATCGTAAGTTATTAAAAAGTTAGATATTTGTACGTTTTTAAACCTAAACCAGGATCACGTAAAAACTTTTCGAGGGCATTTTAAATTATTAAAACGTCCTCTCCCGCCCAGAGATCGGAATGAGTCTCGTCCTCAAAGAACTGGGCAAACAGAAAAATTATGAAACAAATCTATCTATACTTATAATAAAACTGTAACAGGTCCAATTCTGTACATAGAAGATATTTTGAAAATGATGTTGATTCTATAACCGATACTAAAGCCAAAAATGTTTTTTTTTTTTTTCCGTCTGTCTGTCTGTCTGTATCTCGGCTGAGCATCACGCCGAAACTACTGGATGGATTGAAACGAAACCTGGCATGATTTGAGTTAATACTCCGAGGTAGGACATAGGATACTTTTTATCCAGACATTCGGCACGGTTCCCTTGGAAGAGGGGACTAAAGTCAAAATGTGTACTTGGTTATACGCTTGCTCCGATTTTAACAATTTTTCATTATAATTATAATAAATATTTGTAAGGGAACACTCATAGACAGTTGTTAACAATGTTTTGAAATCGATCAGGTTAAGCAACGTTAGGTAAGGTAATTAAATAGATGGGTGACCGTTTAACGCCATTTGAACTAAACGTCTCCGTGCTTCCGAGGGAAAGTACAAAGTGGGTCCAAGTTTTAAACCGACTTTAAAAAAGGAGGTTTTGTATTCTATGCGAATGTATATTATTGAAAGTTTAGAGCGCGGGCGGAGCTGCGTGGGTCAGCTAGTAAGTAAATATATTTCACATTTTCTTTTTTTTGGAGTCTACATTAAAATCACAGAGATACGTATGTGCAGGTATATGTATGTGGAAAGATTGGTCAATCGGCAAGATCTTTAAGGGCTGCTTGTCCAGGGTGTGTCCGGATATCATTAATTGCTACGCCACTTTATAAAGTATTTTGAACGGAAGAAGACGACCAATTTACCGGACTCCCAATATGACAGAGGTGAGCTCATCGCCTCTCCATAGGTAGGTTAGTAGAGTCTTTCAAAATTACTTTCTTTCTTTAGGTTAAGTACGTAATATTTAATGCATGAATAGTTCTTGAGTTTGTTGAAATAAATTTATTGCATTTTGTTTAAACCCGTTTATTTCTTCGGTTTCCTTCATCGTTATCCAATGTACCTACGTATGATCTACAAAAAGGAAACATACATTGGTACTGACTAGTGAAGGACGACGACACTGCAGGCGGTTCTGGGTAAGCTACCATCGCTATAATATTCCATTTGTAAACCAGGTAAAGAATTGCTTACCTTCATTGATGTAGCTAGTCGACGGCGTCTCTTATTGTAGTTTATAAGAAATTTGAGCCGGTGGCACTCGTCGAAGGAACACTTGTCTGTGACTGAATACATCAATATAAATGCCTCCGCCCATCGTATGTTGCTCTCGAGATTCGCATATTCACTTTCCTGTGCGTAATAAAAGTATTATTGATGATTCACGTTTTATTACAGTCTACATGTGGGTGTTCCGTTACCTAGGGGATAAATCTGGTAACCAAATTACTAAAATTGTTTTGATGGTTCACTCTTGAACAGACACAGAGTCTACGAAGTTGGTACCTACGTAGATAGCACTAAAATATAATACCATGAAATCCTATTACCTGGTTTTTAAGAGACAAGCTTTTTAACTAAGTTTATCTGGGTATAAAGGATTAGGTATCACAGTTGTAGATGACATTAATAGATTGCAAAAGGGGGGAAATTGAACTGTAGTAATGGTCGAAATTTAGAATCTTACGTGTGAATCTCCAGCGGAATCCAATATTTCAAAATAAACCATCTCGTTGTCAATTACGGTTTGAAACGCGTAGATTTTTTCTAAATTGGGGTCGTATTCGCCGATGAATCGGCGCGTGATGAATCTCACCACAAGGGCTGAAAGTAAGGCGAAATTGGTTATTATTATTATTATTTATTAAAAATATCGGACAACAAAGATCCATTATGTTAGTAAAACCTATTCTAAAACTTATGCTATGTTAGTACTTAATAACTAGTTGTGATCTGGTCCTCTGGGTGAGTTCCCAGATCAGTGGGCTGTCCGGCCTTGTTGCTATCGCATTTAGGCTATCGCATCTGCTGCTGGGGCTGCCTCGCACC
Source organism: Furcula furcula (assembly GCA_911728495.1). NCBI lineage: Eukaryota > Metazoa > Arthropoda > Insecta > Lepidoptera > Notodontidae > Furcula > Furcula furcula. The sequence goes on along the minus strand of OU452249.1, from coordinate 15,658,207 downwards.
CTAGATACAAGTGACGCCGACTTTTTCCGCCAGATGGCATCAAATCCATCTGTACGCGCATTTGCAAACATAGTCGACGCACTGCAAAATTTCGGCAGTCGCATCCTAATAAAGCACTCTAAATGCATTATTATATTGGACCCGCAGAGCATTGTAAGATTTCTTAGTATAACTGACCCACAGGGCCCCCGAGTACAGTGATGTGCAATACGCCTTAAAAAGCGTAACTTTCACCTCGTCTGTACATCGCGGAAACCTGTGAGCCAGCATTTTCGCATGTTATACTAAAGGTAATAGAATAGATATAAACAAATTAGGACAGACCGTTTCCATCTGTTTAAACTGAAACCTTTATGAACTGTCAGAAACATCGTGCTTCCAAAGGTTTGCCATGCTCAAAATAAGCTCTTTCACAAGCACCTTTAACATGGATCCGGGCAAACTTACAATATCATTGGATCCGGGTACTTACGTACGTGAAGATATCTGTGACTTGTGATAAGTGATTATTTTCATTGCATACGGAAATTCACCAAATGTGAAATAATTTCGGCCACGTTACACAATCCATTAAAGTTAAAACGCCGACCTAAAGCTATGTATACCTCGACGTGATTAAAATACAGAACCAATATCACTGTGACCTGAATTCTGTTTTGAAAGGTTAAAGTAATTTTTCCTTGACTGACCTAACGATCCGAGGATGATCTAGTTTCAAGGAAAAACTAATTTATCTTGCTATCGTGTTTGGTTATTTATTTGACCGGTAGGACGAGCAACAGTTTGGGGCTGTTCGTGTTATGTAATAAAATACCGAGGCGTGATTTAACGGACTTACAGACTGCTTAATACATAGGATGGTTCGGGTAGTCTTAAAATGACAAATTGAAGCTAATTACGTAAATTTATATATTAATATTATTAAGGCCCAAGTGCACCGTCAAAAAGACGTCCGTTATCTATTTTTCAGAATCGATTATCTATTTTTCACCACCACCTTAACCCTTATGGACTTATGGACCCTTAATTGTCCATTATCTTAACCTAGCTCGACACCCCCGATCACCGTTAAGGACTGTTAAGAAGTTAAATAGATAATCGATTCTTTGCTAAAAGTAACGGAGGTTTTCTTGTCGGTGCACTTGGGCCTTAGTATTTAATTGCATTATGCAAGGGACAGACAGGCAAAGCAGTGTGTAATTGTTATTATGTTCCCATGGGAAGAGCATTTCAACTGGTAAATTACTGGGCTATTTACTATCTAATGTCTCTGGTACAGCGGGCGAATCCATGGGTGGGCGCGTCGCTTACGATCAGGCGAACGGTCAGTATCGATAACAGTGATTAATTGATTATTTATTGAATATTTCTATGAAATCTTTTACTAAGAAAACTAGTTATTAGTTATCCTAGCGCATTAAACATGTTCTAAGATTGCAATGGATGTAAAAATTTCAAGCTTTTTTTTTTGTGCCTTAACCTATCCATCCAATCCATCAACCATACCACCATATAATACATTTGATTAAAAATTGTGCAAATCTATAATATGTATTGTTATGACAACAGTCCTCTCTTACCCGATTTCCCGACTCCTGATTGTCCTAATACCATTACTTTGAACGGTTTTGGTTTTGGATAAAGTACAAGTTTAGCCAGAGAAGTCTTCGGTGAGGGCGTGGTGTTCATTGCAACAGTCATTCTAGATAATCATTCATTTATGATGCCATTCTGCGAAAATAAAAATTATACTTAAGATGTACATTATGATTAATATAAAATTGTTTACTACAGCACTCGTGAGTAACAGAGTAACCTATAGACGCTTCGTGAATAAAGGCTCTTTCGACATATTTTTGCGATAAATAAAGATTTATGTCGCCTATGCCTGACGCAATTGAAATGTACCTACTGATACTGATGGTAATTTACAGAGAAATTTCCCACAGTCTAACTAAGACAAAATACTGCTATCTTTATAATGTAGGCTGCATGAATGAAGGTTCTTACACAAAACTATTTTTACCTCTAATACGAGATCGCAATGCAGCGTTTGCTGAGAAGATCCGGCGAGTAACTAATGTCAAGTTAAGTATTTGGACACGTCTCTCGGTAACACGTCGTCAGAGAGCTCACTACTCTTTCATCCACGTACCACTTGCCGCGAAAAGGTTGTGTTGGTTCGCCAATTGGCCACTTGGTGGGAAAAGGCAGCAAAGACAGGGCACTAACCCTTTAGACTTTTTAACCCCTCCTAGAAGCCGTTCAATGCTTCATTCTATCCGCAATACATGTCATTGGCTCTAAAATAGGGAGCCATGTATTATAGTCTCGCTCGACCTTCATCTATTAGGAGACGAACAAGTAGAATCAGTTCTGCAATATTAATAGCAAAAGCGAGATATTCTTTTTTACTATTTTAAAAATATATAGTACCTAGACCTGTCATGGAGAAGCAAAAACTTTGCGTTTTAACTATTTGCATAAATATTGCTGGTTTCCAATGTCATCATCATCATCAGACATAGGACGTCCACTGATGTACAAATTCCTTACCTTAAAGGGGAGGTTGCCATAATATAGTCTTTCGATGTATGGGAGACAAATACCTGCCGGATATTTTACAACACTTTACAGTGGCTGATCAATAGATAAAATTTTGACGCCTAAGCAGAAAATAACCACTAAACACCAATAACATACGCCCCTGAACTGCTACGCGTAAAACTTAACGACGTAATTCTAATGGGAGATTAAAGAATGTAGTAATATTTCCTTTGTTGATTAAAGTGTCAGTCGGCGATGACTTGAGGTATTGGTAAAGTTACTGTTTAGATTTATGACTTATCGGTGATGATTCATAAATACCAAAGTACTATATGTGTCTGTATTTTTATTATACATTCTTTAAACGTTGTATTCAATCCAGTATAAGTACGGGTCTATTACACAATACAATATATTTTAAAACGAAACATAGCTCAAACTAGCTAAACCGTTTGTCTCCCAGCATTTGCTTAAGGGAGGAATATTATGAAAATGTATATAAGCTGTAGGAATTTTAAAATGTATTTATAATAACTGATCGTTCATTCCATATTGCAATAAAACCTTGCAAGTGTTCTGGCAAACGCTGCTTAAAATCTATATACTTAATTTTGATACCTACTAAGAACTTTTTAGTCAGGGTGTGGGTACACTATGGGTACGCCCATGATAGATCAGATAAATTCAGTGTTTATGTATCTTACTGCCGTACTCACAGACATCAATTAACTTTAATTACAATTAAGACATTTTTTGTGATCTATATATTTCGCATCTCCGAGTCTCTTATGGTTTACTTTTAGTATCTATTAATTACGAGATTATTGATATATCTAACTCACTATCCGCGTATTAAGTATTAATGGGCTTCGAGTGTCAAAATAATCCGATTTCAAAAAATGGATTAATGATTATTAGCATTAATTGACGTTTGTAGGTTCGTCAGTTAATGCACTAGTATTGGTTAAAAAAACTTGACCGCAATCCGACCAACCACCAACGGAGATTCAGAACACAGGGAGTAGATCCACCCCTGTGTTAAAGGTATCGCTTAGCAACAAAGGAGACGAACACAGCGACTCGTCATGACAACCTAACCGCAGGAACGCCAATAGGAAGAAGCCGAAGACAAACGTTTCATCTACCATGTATCGTATGTATCTACTCAGCTACAGCAATTATATACTATTCAAAAATATACAAGAAGATTAATGAGAGGACAATGCATGGAAGTAGAGAAGGATAGGAAGGTAGAGAACCAGATTTCTAAATCGAAACTGAGGGCTCTAAGTAAGTGAAGTCTTTACCTACACCGCCCGGGTCTTGACGGAATGATCAAGAAAGTCATGTGCAGATATTGGAACTTGAAGTCCGTCTGTTCCATAAATATTCTGTGCTCTCTATATAAATATATACTTTTTTATGTGATGCTGTAAATAAAATGTTAGGTGGTCACACTACTTTCTGGCATCTTGAATTTGCTTCTTAATATCAGAGGGGCTTATTGATAAGTGTATAGTTAGACAATCTCTAACCATTTCAAATAATACGGTTTTTTGCCGTTTTAGGATCAATATCCTGCCGCCTGCAGTGTGTCAGGAATTTGCATTCCAGCATGAAATCATGACCCGTATTGTAGTCAAGACGAAAATAAATCACTTGACATTTCCTCGCATCCGTTAAAATGTTGGTTTTGCTCAGTGCGTTTGTGAATTGATGATGAAAAAGCAAAAATACAAGTTTTGCTAAATTTTAGCGGTTTGATTCAGAAACCTACACCAAAAGTACAAAATATTTTATTTTTTATGTTTTTCATAAAGTTACTCTAAAGAATTGTCGAAGGAGCCTTTCCTTGGGGCAATTTAAAAAAAAAATCACAAGGAACAGTTTATTACAGTATGTAACACAACGAAATTCAAACCTTGAAACTGGTCGATGGTAGGGTATAATAAAATGGTAAACTTCTTATCACTATTCATGGTATTCATGGTATTCATGTATATGTAGTATATGTACCTAGTCATTGTACTTATATGCAGTAAAATATTAGGTAACGCCTTTTCGTTAGCGGCAAATCCAGAAGATATCTACGACATTATAGATGAAAAATGGTGCCAATTAATTTAGAGTTAGGATTAATCAGACACGTGTAGAATTTCAATTTCACTATGAGCCAACAGACGCTACGGTGAAGAAAATGCACATAAATCGCAAAAAAAGCGTTGATACACGTAACTATACCTATCCGAATGAATCTCAGATCTAAATCCAGTTCAATGCCAAAGCCGCATACCCCAGTCTACGTTATTATTAAATTATGTAGATAAATAAATTAATACAACAGTACGATTTTTAAAGTAATAATGTTAAGGTAGTTACATTTTTTACGGGAACATAATATTATGCAAATTGTGAAACATGAATGTAGTACATCTAAAACTAGCGACACGGTGTAATAAATTTTATACAACAACCAAGCTCTACCATTTTGGGAATATCGAATATTTCACAATGTTAGAGTTTAAAAATTATAAGAATGACTTAGAACTATTTTTTTGAAATTTAAATACTTAATGCTGAAGCCGGGACATCAATCTAATTCCTTCTTCGGAGAAAGTTCCACGGCCCATCACACTAGCAAAGTGCGGGATGACGAATTGCTGTGTCCTTTGAACATTTGTTCAGATATTTTCTTAGATTTTACTTCAAATCAAAATCAAATCAAATCATTTATTGTTCGCAAATATGGGTATTATACAGATAATATATACATTTAAGAGTCTCTCCATATTTTGCCATAACAGAAAGCATGCAAACATTTTTAATGAAAATAAAAACTTCCACTTGAATCGAGAGTTGAAATTTTTTTTAAAAAAAAGTACATTGATGTACTCGGTTAAGTTAAGGGAATCATAAAAATTGCATTTAATTTACTGCATATATGTCTGTTAAAAATCACTTTGTAGTAACATTTAAATACCAAATATTTTTTTAGTTTCTTTTTAAATAAGTATAAGTTCTTTATTTTCGTCTCCATCCAAAGGTTGCCTGGAAGAGATCGCTTTTAGCGATAAGGCCGCCCATTGTTGCATTTTTTATTAATTTGTGTCTTATTCTTTTGTATCTGTTTGTTTGTGCGCAATAAAGAACTGTCTATCTGTCTATCTATCTATAATTCAAGGTATTTAATTGTTTTCGGAATCTTATTGTAGGTATATCTTAGGCGCCATGTAATAAATACTTTTATGTAGACGAGCTGTCCGGCATGATCTTAAACATAAGGTGTTATTATTTCGTCTATTCCTATCGCAGATATCATTTTGTCGTGTAATCATTTTTGATTCATTTTTACATAAACGGCTGTTTCAAATAATATATAGAGAAGGTAAATCACATCCTTATTTTGCTACAATAACACACACAAGCCGCAAATTGCGAGTGAATATTTTGACGTGCAACAGGTTAATGAAGCTAATTCATTAACGTAGAGAAAATTTAGTCTGAATTGCTCGAAAGAAAAGATGAACCCTAATCTCCGTACTGCCATATGCCCTAAGTTTCTTTTTACAAGCTCAGGTACTATTTCACTTTTACCTTACTTTTCACCTGCTCTTTAATATAATTTGGTTACACTCGGTACAGCGTCATTTACGGCTCGCACACATAACTGCGAATTCGCATTGCATCGCAAATATCTGCGAGAAACAAATGAATTTTCGATACAAATTCCTGCAATGCGGCTCCGCATCGCATCGCAGTTATGTGTGGGAGCCCTTAACTCTACATCATATCGTTTTCTATATATTTCAAAAGAACACTAGTTTGGTTTGGTGGTACGTAGTTTGGTGGTTTTCTTACTATGTGACCAAAAAAATAGAATTTGCAGCTTCAGACTTGTACTTCAGATTTGAACTGTAACCAATATAATATAACTAACTTTATAACATTTTTTTATGAAACAACATAGTTTGCGAAACTATTAATACACCTAAATCTACCCAGACATTCTGGGTAGATTAGATGACCTACCTAAACACATAAGAGTAATATGTATCACGAAAAGATACTTTTTGTACTATATTAGGTACTTACTATATTTACTGTAAGTAGGACATAATATATTTTTTATCAAAGTAATCGGAAATTAAATTTTGTGAATATTCATATTCATATCATTTATTGCTTTCCATAATGTTGACATGGTCTTAAAGTTAACTGTGTATATACATAGGTAGGTTTTCTGTATATATACTTCCTACAATAATATAGGTAACAAGACGAGAAAAAAGTAGAGTTAAATGGAAGGAAATTGATCATTATAGAGTTAAACCCTCTTAACGAGGAGCTCACTGCCATAGCCACTCGCATGATGTAGCAGATAAACAAGAAAATGTTTATTGAAAATAACTTGTAATTTATTGATTTAATATAGGTATGAAATAGATAGAATATCGATTTAATATTTTGTAGGTCCCTTGTCATCTTTTAGAACTTTTTTAATAGTTTATGGTGTACATAGTTACAAACATTATGTAAAATATATTTTAGTTTGAATAGTAAGTTTGTGAAAGATTGCAGCGGGTACAGGCTGAACATTGTATTATGAGAGATTATGGATGCTGCTGTATCTCTAATCTCGCAGCTCAGTTCGCGCGGGCAAACAGCTGTTAACTACACCGTGTTGTTTTCCTTTGAGTTAAAACGGCTTTAATTCTATTGATTGATTTTAAAAGATCCGCTGTGATTCTGACTACTTGCCAGAATCTGTTCTAAATAGGTACATCACATTGAGTAAAGATATTTTTGAGAAGGTAGACGCCCTTTTGACTTTTACAAATTCTGAAGCATTGTGATACGTAAGTATAAAACTATGTATGCACATATATTCGTTCTAGATTTATACAGTTAATAGCACTCGTATGTACTCATATCAAAGTTAGAAATAAGGGTGAAACTTATTAATCTTCGGAAGTAATGCGGAAAACCGACGACAAAGTAATATTATATCGTACTTAGGTATTTTCATTTTATTTTGTTTCTACACTAGGAGGTTTATTGGATACTTAGGTATTTGTAAATTCTATTTCTAATATAAAACCTAAATTAGTCAGATATTTACCATTAAAGAAAACAGTAGTAGCCACTAGGCCACCAAAGTCTGAGGTCAAAGTCTACTTTGGAACAGACATTTTTAAATATAAACATATAGCTCTTAATAAAAGTCTAATTACAGAGGCAAAATATTTCAAATATGAGTAGCAAATATACTTACTACACAAAAAACATAAAATATTTATATTGAAACTGAAACAATTCCATATTTCCACGAATACACAACACTTGAACGCAAAGTTATAAATAAAACGATGAAAATGTAAATTGAAATGACTTGCTATTATAACATACGAGTTATTGAAAAAAATATGTTTCCGTATTCTGTATCGCGTTATGCGTTGATGGAAATAGTGCGCGAGACGCGAAAAATCGCGATTTCTAAAATTATAGGGCGCAACACGACCGGTTATGCCCGCGATTTAAGCGCGAGTGACTGACTGGTGTGCGTACACTGTACTCTTTGTGTTACTCTCCCTCACGAGATGAGGGCTGGAGTGAATTTACTGATACATATTAAATCACTACGTATCTTTGTTTTGATCTTGAAGATAATAAAGAATGTTATCTACGCATACGGCATAGTTAAGGGTGTCCGCTGTGTGCAAAGTGGAGTGGCATGTAATCATGAAAGTATGTAGTATGGTCAATGATAATATTATAGCTTTGAGTATACTTAGTTGCGTTCTTTTAAAAACAGCTCTGTTGTTACTAGGTTTTTAGTACAAAGCAAAGGACGCTAGGAACCACCGCCGTATCAGATTTTGTACCACTTTATGCAGTAACTAGCTGACCCACGCAGCTCCGCCTGCGCTATTTTTACGTTAACTAAACTTTGAATAACAGACATTCGCATCGAATACATAACCTCATTTTTTATAGTCGGTTAAAAACTGGGACCCACTTTTTACTTGCTCTCCGAAACACGAACCCGTTTAGTTCAAATGGCGTTAAGCGGTCACCCATCTCTTTAATGACCTTACCTAACGTTGCTTAACCCGATTGATTACAAAACCTTGATACCAACTCTCTATGAGTGTTCTCTTACTAATATTTATTATATTAAGTACTAGCTGACCCGCGCAGCTCCGCCCGCGCTTTAATTACATTTTGCTCCCCTTTTCTCCCTACTCCCTTGATTTATCTCTCTCCATCTCTCTCACTTATAATAAAAATCTAATTCTATGCTATTTCTCTCCCCTCCCGCTTCAGTCCCCGTCACACTTCCCCTCTTCCTCTCCCCGTTGTCCTCTCTGAACCCTCTCCCTCCTCTCTCTTCTCCCAACTTGCTCCCTCTCACTCCCCCCCCCCCCCCCCCCCTTGCTCCTCCTAACTCCTCCGATCACTCACTCCATCACCCTCCCCTCTCCTTCTCTTGCACCCTCCTCTCGTTCTATATATCCTCGTCAATCATGGTATCAGCGGCATAAAATATACTTTATAACCTATTCTCAGACCTACCCGCAAAATTTCATACATATCGGTTCACCCAACTCTCGTGCACGTAACTCAGGGGTCGTCCACTAATCACGTGAGGCTCGAAAAGGGGGGGGGGAGGGGTTCCGAAAAAATCACGAAATATCACCAGGAGGGAGGGGGGAGGGGTATAATGAGACATCACGTGTATTTATTTTTCGTTGAATGCACGATTTCTAAACCAAACAGCGGCACGTGGCCTTGACTCACCGTTGCCGGCAACCACTTCCCCTTCAACATTTAATCAGTTAAGTACCTGTATTTAAAGATAATATTCCGAAAATTTTTAATATAAACTATATTGAAATTTTGTACAAAAAAATACACGTGATTTTGGATAGGGGGGGGGGGGGTAGTTTAAAAACCTCACCACATATCACCAGGAGGGGGGAGGAATTAAAAAGTTGCTAAAAAACATCACGTGATTAATGCACGACCCCTCAGAGTTTCTCTGATTTTGTTCAGCAAGGCGTTGTGAACGTTCAGGTGAAGATTCTCCCATAAGACGTATTCTTGCTGCCCGTGCTTGAGAACTATGTTTAGAAAGTTGAGACCTGGCTCTCTCAGGCATTTTCAAATGTTTAAGAAAATGCTAATAGCGTGTAATATAGCTCTGAAAAGAACTGTTGTTTAGCCCTGAAAAGAACTGTTGGTTAGCCCTGAAAAAATCTGTTGGTTAGCCCTGAAAAGAACTGTTTATTAGCTCTGAAAAGAACTGTTGTTTAGCTCTGAGAAGAACTTTTGCGTAGGTGTAGTTTTAAGAAAGAAATCTAAAAAAAATCGCACGAAAATTATTAGACTTCGCGCACGACCGCTGCGTAGGGAGCCGACCGACCTCGCGTCTGAGCCGCGCGGGTACCTTACTCATAGATTTTTAACTCCCCTCCCGCATGCGCACCCCCGCCTTGGTGACGCTCACTTCGCAACGGGCCGTGCAGCAGAAATCTTTTAATTTATAAGCAGTATTATTTTAATTTCGCCATAACTTCAAAACCAAATGTCCAATTTTAATCATTCAAAGACCAAATGTTATTTACATAAACTGTACTTAATGATGAAATAATTTATTTTGATAGGGATTAATAGCATGAGTAAAATAAATGCTTTTAAATGTAGTCCAAACAAAATTCAAGATTTTTAAATAAAAAAATGGTTGTTGGGCCTCACTCGACATAGTGTGCCCTTGTGTGCCACGGATTTTTTTGTAGATATTTATAAGATCTACAATTAATTAGAACATTTTATGGTTCTATCTTTTATAGTTTCGGCAGCGTACGCAAAATAAGTAACTTTTCTGGTTGATTTTTTACACCTTGTGTCCGAAAAAACCCAAATATCTAACGGAACCCTTTTTTTTCCAAAATAAAATTTAGCCTATGTTACTCGTGGATAATATAGCTTACGAATGGTGAAAGAATTTTTAAAAACGGTCCAGTAGTTTTTGAGCCTATTCATTACAACCAAACAAACAAAGTTTTCCTCTTTATAATATGTATTAGTATAGATAAAGAAAAATTTATAAAATCGGACCAAGCGTATAACCAAGTACCCATTTTGACTTTAATCCCCTCTCCCAAAAGAACCGTGCTAGATTAATAATATTTATTTTTCAAATATCATTCCTAATTTTCTAAAATAATAATAGTTAATTGCCTATTAATTAATTGCCTATTCACTGTTTTTGTGCATAAAGAATAAATAAATAAATAAAAATTCCACAAATAATTAATTTATTGTTTTTAAATTAATATTAGGCTTTATTATTATACCAATAATGGTGTTATACTAATTTCATTTAAAAAAAGTAATTTTTTTTTTTGGAAAGCCATGAAGAAGCCGATGAAAAATTTCAACACTAGGATGTTCAGAATCATGTACCGGATCCCTGGTATCGGTTTTCGGTACGATGTCCCTTACACCCGTTATAATTATGAGACGGCATTTGCATCGAGCGCCTTGTCATAATAGGAAGCATATAGAAGGCATCAGAGCACGCGGGAGATCACCCATGCGGTGGACCGATCAAATAAAAGCATCCGTTGGCGGTCCATTGCATCAATGCGCCAGAAAGGCGGCAGTGAAGGAGGATTCGTCAGGCGGGATTCATCACCACCACTCACATGACAACCACGACCACTCTGATAAGAGTGTAAAGGCTGAGAAGGGATTTATAAAAATACAGATTATACCTATCATATACAGAAAGCGGCGACGCAATCGAGGATGGTAAAGCGCACTAGCCTATTATAATCCTATCTATTCTTGTCTATCCTTGTTAGGGTTTTATTCTATTAACTTTAACTCTTAAAAGCTCGTCTTAATCTGAAATGTTATATAGGTGCAAGATAGGTTAGGTACTCCACGGTTTTGTTTACATTTAGGAAGGTTAATGTACAAAATGATTTTTTATAAAGCTTGTGCGTCTCTCTGCTGTCCAAATTCCGAACCAAACATTTCTAGCTAAATAAAACTGCTGCTTGTTACACACGTGCTTACACATTGTTCGTCCTGAAATGTTCATTTCGTTGGCTAGCTATTGTTTAATTAAATCTACTTAACCTGAAATTTCAAAGTTTTGGGTTCTGACAAACTAATTAATGAGTTCAAAAGGAGTTCAAAATATGCCAAAAAGTTAATTATAACGGTAAGTAAACAATACAGTTTACATTAAATTATGTAAAATCAATACATAGCCAATGACAGTCTCACATACCGGGTGAAGCTACTATAAATAGACTGTTGACTTAAATTGCGAGTATTATGGGATTTATTAGTCCTGTTACCGTGGTAAGGAACCTTTATACGTTTTATAAAAACACAGGGATAAACACAACATGTATTTAGCATGGAATTTAGCTCATTAGTCAAGCGCTATAGCTAGAATTATTGACTCATACGCCATCGCAGCTCACCCTATATAAAAATACACACTACGTACAGGTGTTCAGTATGATGCCCATTCTTGTGAATTTTATATCTTTTAATCTTTAGATTTAACTAAGTCAACCGTGTACGATACCAGCATGCATGCCTCTGACTGCTATTTGGATAAACTGTGTCATTATGGGACCCCTCGATACAGGCAAGCTTAGTGAGGGGACCGTGTAAAAGCTTTCAGTACATACTTTCTACAAATTGCAAATTTTGTTAACGTTGAAAAAGCATCACTATGGCCGGTTTCTGAGGTACTTTTATCGATAGTTTATCTATTCGTTAGCGCTATTGGTTCGATAACTTGACACATTGCGTTTCCGAACCTCGAATTGTCACATAAAGTCCGTTTAAACTTGGCTCAATTTAACTGACCAATGTGTGCCGTTTATCTATTCGATAACTTTATTTGACGATTTCAACCAATGATATTATTGTTTTTAACATCAAAATTGACGTTTTTGAGGTTGACGCTGCTGCAGCGTGCGCGCGCAGGGAGCCCGCGGAAAATTGAATTTTTGTGTCACTTTGTTTACGCAGCACTAGCGCTACGTGAGTTAACGGCGTTTGGTGACACTACTTTCGGTGAATTTAATTGATTGTTACTTAATTAATATCATTCTTGACCACTTATTTATACCGGAAAAATGTTAATAAACATAAGAACTGGTAATATTGGCTATATAAAACTTTAAAATCAATTTTAAATTTGATCTGACAAAAAGACCCATCTAGCGCCGAATTATTGCACTGCTTATCGGTCTCATAGTTATTGAATGCCTTTCGGTGTACTCAGAAACTCAGTGACAGTTAAACTAACTTTATCTTATACATAACTTTATTGAACCAATAGCTAATGAACAGTTAACTGAGATCCTCAGAAACCGGGCATGATACCATAACGTAAGATTTGTAATTTATAATAAATATTTTTTCATTTTCATTTCATTTTCACGTCTTTGTACATTGCTCCCGAGGGGCTATAATGTGCCCCCGGCGGCGGGCTCAAATGCAAAGCACTGAACCTTGTATCCTCGATCTCTGCAGCGAGCCGCGTCATTCAACACCACTCGCGGCCAGATTGGGTGACCGTACGGATCAAACCGGAAAACACCTGTCCCCCTTTCATGTGCCGATGCGACAGCCGGGGGGTTTTAGTGGATAACAATCCCCATACCCCAGTTTCAGTCCCACGGGTTCCCGGAGACCTATTAAAGGTTTCCCCGCGAGAACAAAATCAAAGGGAGCGGTACTTATAAAAACCATAGTAAAGCGACTGTGTATGCCATCGATATAATATATAAACTAGATAAACATTCACGAACAAAATGACATCTAAAATGTGGTCGCGGAGGTTGCAAACTTATCTGTGCTGGTGGCGGAAACGTGAACTAACGCTTTTGTTATGCTAATGACGTGTAGTTTGACAGTTTCATATAGGCAAAAATAATTTTGTCAGACTATCGCCCGGTTTCCGAAAGGATGATCAACGCAAAAATCAACTAACTAGATGTCAAATCTCCTGTCAAGTGTATTTTGGGTTGCAGAAAGCATGGTCAACTATTTTAATTTGAACAACCTGTCAGTTGACACGGCTGTTAAAATTTGCTTCAGAAACTTCATGTCAAAGCCAATTTGGGTTTCTGAAAGGCTAATTAAGCCTTGATCATAGATTATTCTCTTGTCAAATACAATGTCAACTAATCGGTGTTGGTCGACAAATTAAGTATTAAATTATACTATTTGTTTTGGATTATTTACTAGTTTATGACAGATTACGTAATTATTAGGTATAAAAGGTCCTTTGCAACAAAAATACCTAGATTGTTTTATCAATTGCTACTTTTGAAATTTACGATAGTGAAATGCGCACTCCACATCCGCGCGGGATGAAGGCCCAAGAAATAAGAGTGTGGAGCCGCTTGACCATCAAAAATATTATGTCTATGGGGTATCACTGGTGCTTTTTCTTCACATGGTTAAGGACAAAAAATACTCTGTTCCTTTCTATCACATGTAACCCATATAAATGCATTATTTTCTTGTGCGAATGAGAAAGAAAATGTCCATCCCTCTTGTAGATCCTCCATCTATGGTTACAGATTATAATATCTTTGAATTGAATGAGATATTGAATGAAATACTGAACTAAATAGGCAATGTAGCCATACTTAAATAATATTCTTCTTGTCAAATTAAAATGATCATAGATTAGTAAATTTTTCTCTAATTAACGTTTCAGAAACCCGAATTGATTTGAACAAGCTGTCAAGTTAACAGTCATGTTAGTTGAATATCCATTTGAATAGCCTTTCAGAAACCGGGTGTAAGGCTTGTAAAGAAATAGCGACACAAGGGCGCTATTTCTCGCTATCACTTTTTGTACCCTGACACCAAATCTAGTTTAAATATTATATCGATGGTGTATGCAATCTTTACAAATATTTCTCAAATGCAGATCTTCAGTCTCTAATCTTAAGCAGACCTAGGATACACCAGCGGGCTTAGCACAATGTGCAAATCTTGACAGATAAGTGTGAGTATGACGTCACGATGACGTAGTATTTCACACTTTTGTATAGAGAACTGACGTTTCGGTGTTGAAAACTACGTCATACTCCACACCGATCTGTCAAGATTGCAATTCGTGCTAGGCCTGCTGGTGTATCATGATACGCAGCTTCGCTTGAGGTTAATAAATAATAATAATAATATTCTGGGAAAATCCACACACGGTCATCTGATCCCAAATTAGGCAGAGCCTGTATTGTGGAAACCAGATAACTGATATTAATTAGTACTTAATGTTGTCTTTTACTTACGCGAATATTAAACATTGAAATCAAACTACTTTTATGGATTTTATCGCGGTTTATTTTTTGATTTTACTATCCCGACGTTTCGAATACTTTGCAGCACCCATATACCTACCTACCTACACATACCTACCTACATATACCTAGGATGATTCGTGAGGCTATTGAAATCAAAAAACATCCTAATTTCAATAGAGAAGATGGTTGGGTGTTACCACCGGCTTGGGATCCTGTGATAAATATAATTAAATCCAATATCAATCAAAACACTGCACGGCCTCAAGATACTGTAAGCTCTTACTGCGAAGATCGGACCAACAATAATAACTAAGAAGACCTGAGGGTACACCGGCATAATTGTGACATAAGGACGTTCAACATCTCAGTCCTCCCGTGACCATGGGTGCTGCAAAGCATTCGAAACGTCGGGATAGTAAAATCAAAAATTAAACCGCGATAAAATCCGTAAAAGTAGTTTGATTTCAATTAATTAGTACTTGTAAATTGTTTTGACTTTTATTTACGCGCATTACTACATATTGAAATAAATCTACTTTTACGGCTTGGCATGGGATCCTGTGATTAAAGGTAAGGTAATTATAATGAAAGCAAAACACTGCACGGGCTTCAAGATACTGTAAACTCTTACAGCGTAGATCGGACCAACAATAATAACTAAGAAGACTGGTGTGTACACCGGTATAATTTGACGTAAGGACGTTCAACATAAATCAGTAATGCCGTGACAGGCCGTGACCATGAGTGTATTATCTATGCCATGAGTGCTGCAAAGCATTCGAAACGTCGGAAAAGTAAAATTTAAAATATTCCGTAAAAATAGTTTCATTTCAATCATTAGTAACGCATGTACTCCTTAATTCAAACCTATGTAAACCTTAAGTATTACTACTAAATGGATTTTATGAAATGACTTGATTAGAATTAAAGTTAATTGACGTACGTGAGTGCGACGGTTAGATATTCTGCCACCAAGCAGCAACGTGTGAGTGATAGGTATTACCGGGCTATAATTTGAAGGGATAAATGGCAGTACAGTAGACAAATGGACACATCTGTCTATAGGCAGGCGTGTAACTTACCGTATGCATTTGTCTCGTCACTAAATTGAATTAAAAATAAGTAACTATGTACCTATTGATGAATTCATTTAACTTATTATTTATACATACATCTAGTTAGTATTAATTGTCAGTTTTCGAGTAGTTACCTAGCCTATAAATAATAGGTAGGTATGTATGTATGTAGATAAGGAAATTTATTTACTGGTTTTTGTGATTTTGTTACCAGGAAAAAATATTTTTCGTACAAAGTACACATGTATAAGTAATTTTATTGGAAGTGAAATGGTAGGAAAACTCATAAAATATGAGTTCAAGAGTTATGGAGGCATGTTATACACGTAAGTAAGTAGGTACCTAAGTATTTACGAAAAGCGTCCTACCAGCTGCTTCGCTCCCACGCTTATTTCAGTAGATATGAAAAATGTTTAATAACGCGCATATTTTATGAAAGTCTGCATACTCCATAGATAGCCAATAGCACCAGGTATCGATCTGAGCCCTCACCAATTATCTAAATACTTTCGAGCTTATCGCTGGTGTTTTGGGTAAGTACTTATTTAAATGTGTTATTACCTACGAGTAGGTACAGGCGGTCATCACCACCACTCGATAGTGAATTTAATAATGGTCTGCGTTCTCTTTTTATTACTTTTAAGTTTTTCAACATTCGTTTATGCTATCTATGCTTATTACTATCTATCTCTACATAGAGTTATATATACTATAGTTTCGTGGCTTACTATGTCGTCGGTACTTAATTATAAAATGGAAAATGCGGGCAATCAACATCGACGGTGAGTACCTACATCTCACACTTGCGATTTGCGGATGACATTGTTATTGTGGCTGAAACGTTGCAGAATTTACAACAGATGCCTAGCTGATTCTTCTCAATGTATCGGTTTCCGCATGAACTTAAATAAAACCAAGATAATGTTCAATAAACATGTTACACCGGAACCGATTTCAGAACACGGCAGTGATCTCGAAGTTGTTCAGAGATATGTCTACCTCGGGCAAACTTTGCAGTTGGGAATGAACAATTTCGAGAAAGAAGCCATCAATAGGAGAATAGAACCGGGCTGGGCAGCATTTGGGAAATTACGTCGAGTATTTTCGTCACCCATTCCACAGAATCTGAAGACAAAAGTCTTCAATCAGTGCGTCCTACCTGGTATGACATACGAAGCCGAAACGTGGACACTCATGGTGGGGCTGGTCCAGAAATTTAAAGTCGCTCAGCGAGCTATGGAAAGGTCTATGCTTGGAGTTTCTCTGAAAGATCGAATTCGGAACGAGGTGATCAGACAGAGAACCAAAGTTATCGACATAGGCCACCGGATTAGTAAGCTGAAGTGGTAGTGGGCTGCCGTAGAATCGATAATCGTTGGAGCAAACGTGTTCTTGACTGGAGACCGCGAGTCGGCAAACGTAGCGTGGGACGTCCGCAAGCGAGATGGAGTGACGATATACGTAAAGTGGCGGGCAGAAATTGGATGAGGAAAGCCGAGGATCGTAGTCAGTGGCGTAATATTAGAGAGGCATATGTCCAGCAGTGGACGACTGTAGGCTGATGATTATGATGATGATAACTTAATTTTACATATACAGGGTGTTTTGGCGCATGGACCGACACAATTTTTTTAAGGATTTGGGAGGTCATTAGCTAGGTTCTACATACACCCTATGTCCCACTTGGGACATAGGGTGTATGTATGGTCACGGTTAGATTTAAAAAAAATCCCCTAAATCTTTCCTTTAAAGCGAAATAACTTTTTTGTTAGTGGATGTAATTTAAGAAAATAAATTTTGTTGTATGTACCAATGTCTTTTTATTACAATATATTTATGTGTAAAAGTGTGGGGCGCTATTTCTCTGTACCTAAATAATTACAAATTATTGTCATGTGAATACAAATACTTAGCGTTCTTGAAATTTGCCAAAAATGTTAAGCTGTTATTCAGATAAAGCGCCCCACGCTTTTACACATAAATATAATCCGTAAATTACAAACACGAGGTAGAAAGAAAGAAAGCACGGTTTAGATAATTTAATTATAGCTTTTTAGTGCAGTAGTCCTTATAAAAGCGTGTATGTTTAGTTTTTTAAACTATTAATTTATTTATCTAAATAAATCTTTACTTAATACAACTGGCCTCAAGAAAAAATCTTACGTCCTTGCAAAGTTTAGAAAAATGTTCAAATGTATGAAACACTACAACTTCTAAATTCATTATAAAAAAAAAAAGCCATTTCGAACTTAGTTTTATTTTAAAAAGTTTTTTTAGTTTATAGGCTCTCTAACGGTATGCTACATGTCTAGAAAACAATTCGTTATGTAGTCGAAATACTTGTTAGAAAAGTCAGGCTTATAAAAATACTTATTTCGGTAATTATGTTTTTATTAAACTAAAGTTATAAGATTTATATTATATAGACTAGCTGACCCACGCAGCTCCGCCTGCGCTATTTTTACGATAACTAAACTTTTAATAACCGACATTCGCATCGAATACATAACCTCCTTTTTATAGTCGGTTACTGCTCTCCGAAGCACGGACCCGTTTAGTTCAAATGGCGTTAAACGGTCACCCATCTATTTAATGACCTTACCTAACGTTGCTTAACCCGATCGATTACAAAACCTTGATAACAACTCTCTATGAGTGTTCCCTTACTAATATTTATTATATTATAAAGAAAAATTGATACAATCTGACCAAGCGTATAACCAAGTACCCATTTTGACTTTAATCCCCTCTCCCAAAAGAACCGTGCTAGATTACGGGATAAAAAGTATCCTATGTCCTACCTCGTAGTAAGATCTCAAATCATGCCAAGTTTCATTTGAATCCATTCAGTAGTTTAGGCGTGATGCTCAGCCGTGATACAGACAGACAGACAGACAGACAGACAGACAGACAGACAGACAAAAATTAAAAAAAATACATTTGCGTCCTCAGTATCGGTTATAGAATGCCCTCCAAAAATAATTTTCAAAATATCTTCAATGTACAGAATTGGACCTGTTACAGTTTTATTATAAGTAATAGATTTATATATATATTTTTTTTTGGCGGTCGGTTTGAACAAGATTTGTTCAAACCGACCGCCTCCGTTTCATATGCATGCACTTATTTCAACAGTCCTTGTACTTAGTCGCATTTCTGCTTTCATTGTTTCAAACGCGCCGGTTATTCGTTTACCCGAAAACCCGTACATAAGCGGCCCCTCAGGAGTGATATCGAGTCACTCCTTGACCTGGACAACGCGGTCATTCTGGCCGGCGACTTCAACTGCAAGCATGTCAGGTGGAATTGTAACGTCACCACCGGCAACGGCAGGTGCCTCGACGGCTTGGTCGACGTTCTCGACTTTGACGTCATCGCACCTATGCGCCCGACCCATTATCCCAATAATGTCAATCACCGCCCCGATATCTTAGACATGGCCCTCCTGAAGGGCGTGACCCTCCGGTTGCGCTCCTTAGAGGTTCTCCATGAGCTAGATTCTGACCACCGACCGGTCCTAATGGAACTAGGTCCGCCACCCATTTCCCAGCCGGTCACTAGGACCGTTCTGGACTGGCATCAGCTAAACACCTGTTTAGCCGATGCCGACTCTCCGAATCTTGCCCGCTTCCCGGCGCAAATCTCGTCCCCTCAGGACACCGACCAAGCGATCGGCGCTTTCACCGATCATCTCAAATCGGCCATCAGCCAGTCCTCCCGGCAGGTTGAAGCGGACAACTTTTACGCTGTGCGCTTCAAGCTGCCCGATGACATTAGGGAATTAGTCCGCGCTAAAAACGCGGCTATTCGCGCGTACGACTCCTACCCCACCGATGCCAATCGGGTCCGCATGCGTGCTTTGCAGAGGGACGTGAAGCGCAGCATCGCGGAACTCAGGGAGGCTCGATGGGGAGGGTTTCTAGAGGAGATCTCGCCGTCACACCAGGCTTACTGGCGGCTCGCGAGATCCCTCAAAACCGACACCGTAGCTACCATGCCCCCCTTGACCCGCCCTTCAGGCGACCCACCCGCGTTCGAGGACGACGAGAAGGCTGAGGTTCTCGCTGACTCTCTAGAGAGTCAGTGCACACCCAGCTCCGCTCCCGTCGATCCGGCGCACCTCGATCTTGTGGATAGGGAAGTAGAGCGCAGGTCCTCACTCCCTCCCACCGAATCCCTCTCCCCGGTCACGCAAACCGAGGTGGAAGACCTGATCAAAGGCCTTAAGCCGAAGAAAGCACCGGGCTCCGACGGCATCTCCAATCGCGTTCTCAAGGTTCTCCCTGTCCATCTGATATGTCTTTTAGTGACTATCTTCAACGCAGCCATGTCCCACTGCGTCTTTCCTGCCGAATGGAAAGACGCGGATGTAGTAGGTATCCCTAAGCCGGGTAAGCCTCGCAGCAGCCCTGCGAGCTACCGGCCTATCAGTCTTCTCAAGTCTCTCGGCAAACTCTATGAGCGCTTGCTATTAGCGAGACTCAAAGACTTTGTCAGTTCTAATAATATCCTTATTGACGAGCAGTTTGGCTTTCGAACCAGACACTCTTGCGTCCACCAGGTGCACCGCCTCACGGAGCACATCCTGACCGGGCTCAACCAGCCCAAGCCCGTCTACACAGGCGCCCTATTCTTCGATGTTGCCAAGGCCTTCGACAAGGTCTGGCACAACGGCTTGATATACAAGCTCTTCCAGTTAGGAGTCCCCGATAGGCTCGTACTCATCATACGAGACTTTCTCTCGAATCGTACCTTTCGATACCGGGTCGAAGGTACGTTTTCTTCGCCCCATCCTATACAGGCCGGAGTCCCTCAGGGCTCCGTGCTCTCTCCCCTCTTGTTCAGCCTGTTCACGAACGACATTCCTCGTTCGAGCAGAGTCCAACTCGCCCTTTACGCGGATGACACCGCTCTCTACTATTCCCATAGGAACATGTCCTTTTTAACGCGTGCTCTTCAAGCCGCAGTCGACGCCCTGGGTCAATGGTTCCGTACGTGGCGCATAGAGGTGAACCCGGAGAAGAGTGCCGCGGTGGTCTTCTCCCGGGGACCCGCCAATATGTTCTCCGCGCGGAGCCTTCGGCCCAACAGACGACTAGCTCCAATATCCCTATTCAATCGCCCTATCCCCTGGACTAGGAAGGTTAAGTACCTCGGAGTCACCTTGGACTCCCGCATGACTTTCGGCCCGCACATTAGGTCCGTCCGCAATCGAGCGGCTTTCGTATTAGGTCGCCTGTATCCCCTTCTCTGCAAGCGGAGTAAAATGTCGCTTAGAAATAAGTTGACATTATACAAAGCTTGCATTCGCCCTATCATGACTTACGCGAGTGTAGTTTTCGCGCACGCCGCCCGCACCCATATCGA
Organism: Furcula furcula; assembly: GCA_911728495.1. Classification (NCBI taxonomy): domain Eukaryota; kingdom Metazoa; phylum Arthropoda; class Insecta; order Lepidoptera; family Notodontidae; genus Furcula; species Furcula furcula. The sequence goes on along the minus strand of OU452249.1, from coordinate 15,636,864 downwards.
TAGCCTCCAAGTTATCCAGAATCGTTTCCTCCGTCGCGCCGTCGGTGCCCCGTGGTACATGCGGAACGTAGATCTGCATTCCGATTTCAAATTAGATCCCCTTCGTAAGTTCCTCAAAGAAGCGTCGAAACGCTACTTTGAATCCGCGTCCCGTCACGCGAACAGTTTAATCCGCGCCGCCGCCGATTACGCCGCTAGTCCTTCTGACTCGCGCCGCAGACCACGGCACGTACTGCTCGACCCTCCTGACCCCATGACGGTCCTATTGGACCGGGATGCGCCGACCCCTCCCCGACAACCGTATGCTACACTAGCTATCAGACACCGGTCTCGCCGGCGAGGCCGAAGGGTCGTACGTATGCGACCGCAACGACGTGCATCACCCCACTGAGTTTCTTGCCGGTTCTTCTCAGTGGGGGCGCGTTGTGAACCGGTGGTAAACTCAGCCCTCTCTTAAGCGACAGCCCAAGCCGAGGCCGTGCCTCCCTGAGGTGCCCTTGTGCTCGTCGCTACTTCTGCCGTAAAGCCTAGAGCGCTTCAAGCGCTCGCCTCCTATTGTCCGGTGAAGCTGCAATAGCCATCTGCGGTTAACAGCGTCTATCATTCCCAAAAAAAAAAAAAAAAAAAAAAAAAAAAAAAAAAAAAAAAAAAAAAAAAATGAGTAAAAACAGATACAGAACGCTCATATGCGAAATGTTAACCTATAAGTGCGTATTGAGGGTATTGGGCAAGAGGTATTACTGGATCAGGGTTGACTTCTAGCGACTCAAGCCAGCATGTCAATGTAATTTTTATTCTTTGGCAGTTTTTTTGTTTATTTGTCTATTTTGCTTATATCTTATTATATAAAAGAGTAGACAAAACCCACTCATCACGAAATCTCAGAAGCTACAAGTGCTAGGAGTCTCAAACTTTGCATGGGGGTTCCTTTTAGGACGTAGGTGCTCACTAAGACGGGTTTTTGCGAAATTCAACCTCTAAGGGGGTGAAAAAGGGGGGCAAAGTTTGTATGGGAGAACGCGATTCCTTGGTCCTATTGACTTGAAATTTTGCACAGACATTCGTTAAGAAAATTAAGTGAATTTATATTTCATGTTTTTTTTAATTTATCCCTTAACAGGGTAAAAAGGAGTATTATTACTCAACTGATGGCGGTACAAATATATCACAAGAATAAGATACGGTAATTCGAAATATGGAATAAGAGTTCCTTGGTCAAGTGGTTAAGGAAGCGTCCTCTAAGCACGGACTGTCTGGGTTCGCTACCCATGTACGGATTTTTTTTTGTATTTTTAAACTTTGTTTTAGATTTTTTTATTTATATTAAGATTCGATGTTTTAAATATTTAACTCATATTAACTCCAGCACTTTTTATTTCTAATATATTTTTTATATTTAATTCTATTTTTTTAATTTAAAATCATGCATACGTGGATTAGCTTCTCTCTAATGTTATGATTTAGTTATTAATGGAAACTTAATTGATTTTTGTACTATTGGATCTTATATTAGATAGTAATAAGTGGTATAATTTGTTTGTTTCCTAAATATAATTAAATAAAAAATAATAATGTAAATATATTTCCAAAATGTCTGTTTCGGTAGGAATACAATATGCATGTATTGTACGTATGATATAAAAGCCAAAACTTTATTGGAATTATTGTCTGTCTGTCAGTCAGGGTTTTTTCTACAGGTTGGCTGGTGTTGTTCCCTATCGACGTCAAAGTGTCTTTACATAGTGTGAAACAAAGTCGCTATCCGAGTCTGTCTATATCCGATAGCACCTCCTAAACCACGCAGCGGTTTTCACCATCGGTTCTATAATTTTTCATTGAAGGTTTACCTATGTACTTACTTATATAGAAAACCTAATTCAGTTTTATGGGACTGAGCAGACATATAACAAGAATATGATCAAGTAATTCGATTAATTAAATAAGAGTACCCCTGGTCTGGAGGTTACGGAAACGTCTTCTAAGCACAGCAGGGTCCGGGTTCAAATCTCTCTTTGGGATTGTTTTTGTGTATTTTTAAACTTATCATTATATTATTATTTTTTTCACTGAAGGTTTATATATTAACTGAATTTATTTAGAAGTTTTATCTAAGCAAATAAATTTGATTAGCTTACGTTGACTAAACCTAATGAGGTACATACTTAACAATCAATCAAGTACTAGAGAAGTAGTTCTATATATCATTGTATCATTCCATATAATATAAGTTAAATCTGGGATATAATATGCTTGCCCCCCGGCGGCGGACTCAAAGGCCAGGCACTGAGGGACACCTGGTGCAGATCCCACCCGAGAACCCAGGTTTCCCTCTCATGTGCCGATGTGACAGCCACGGGAGTTTTAGTGGGTAAGAATCCCAAATACCCAGGTTGACTTCCCCACGGGATACCCACCTATTGAAGGTTTCCCCCGTGACCCCTGTAACCGTGAGCACGGTGACAGGTTCCCGGGTGGCTATACATATTGTGCCCCCGGTGGCGGGGTCAAAGGCAAGCCACTGAGGGTATCATGGTGCAGATCCCGACAGGTAGCCCAGGTCCGCCCTCTAATGTGCCGACGTGATAGCCGCGGGGGTTTTAGTGGGTAAGAATTTCCCGGTTGACCCCCGTTTAGGTCTTAACGATGAAACTGAACAAGGAAGCCCGTAATGTTTCCATAAATTGGTTTTAAAGAAGGTATCCTGTTCCCATGGGCGTACGCAGGGGGGGGCAGGGGGGGGGCCGTTGCCCCCTCCTGGACTTGGCATTCATCGACTAAGCCGACACGATTTTGTTTAATCTATACTTATAATAAAACTGTAACAGGTCCAATTCTGTACATTGAAGATATTTTGAAAATTATATTTGGAGGGTATTCTATAACCGATACTGAGGCCGAAAATGTAATTTTTTTAATTTTTGTCTGTCTGTCTGTCTGTCTGTCTGTCTGTCTGTCTGTCTGTATCTCGGCTGAGCATCACGCCGAAACTACTGGATGGATTGAAACGAAACTTGGCATGATTTGAGATCTTACTACGAGGTAGGACATAGGATACGTTTTATCCCGTAATCTACCACGGTTCTTTTGGGAGAGAGGATTAAAATCAAAATGGGTACTTGGTTATACGCTTGGTCCGATTTTATCATTTTTTCTTTATAATTATAATAAATATTTGTAAGGGAACACTCATAGACAGTTGTTAACAATTTTTGGAAATCGATCAGGTTAAGCAACGTTAGCTAAGGTCATTAAATAGATGGGTGACCGTTTAACGCCATTTGAACTAAACGTTTCCGTGCTTTGGAGGGCAAGTACAAAGTGGGTCCAAGTTTTTAACCGACTTTAAAAAAGGAGGTTTTGTATTCTATGCGAATGTATATTATTGAAAGTTTAGTAAACGTAAACACAGCGCGGGCGGAGCTGCGTGGGTCAGCTAGTTATACATATTTGTAAGAAATTGAGAAAGGAAAATATGTTTTTAATTACAAATCATCATGTTTGCGAATTAGAAATTTAAAATTTCGGCGCTACGCGCCTGGTATTGGTATATAAGAGACATGTCTATGAGTACTACGGATGATTTTTTAACGGATGTTATCTTTAAACCGATTTGCAGAAGTTTCACTAAATTACTTTTGTAACATTTGCTTTTTGCTCCTTTTGAAACCGACTTAAACAAAAGGAAGTGATTCTCAATTCGCATGTAGTTTTTTTTAGTTGTATTTCCTCAGAACCAGAGCTCAGAACCAGAACTGAATTATTTAACCGATTTGGAAAATTCTTGGTTTATTTGAAAGTTGATACTTCTAGATTGTTTCTAATTTCATTAAAATCTCGTTCTGTTTATAGAATCCATGAAGAATTGGGGGAACTCCTCAAATATTAAAGGTATACAGCGTGTCCCAGAAATCCCGGTAATGACGCATTGTGTAACCCACAAGCAATCAATTTATGAAAGAAAATAATGAAAAATGTCAACAATTTAGTACAGTACAGCTCAATTTTTGTCAAAATATCGTTATTTAACCAAAAATGAATGAATTTGTTATCAAACAGGACAGGCACGCAATCAATAAAAAACAGTGGCTCCATTGGAGTATGTACTAGGGACCGGATTTATATGTATTTAAAATTCCAAAATATGTACATATAATATGGACTAAAAAAACGATAATATGGACTAAAAAGCGAAAATATGTGAAAATATGGAAAAATATGGAGTTAAAAATAACCATAATTTTCAAGAATATGGCAGTTCTTTTCAGTATTTGCGTTGTTGCAGTCCACGTGTATAAGTTTGTACGCTTATGTCTCTCTGTCTGAGTGTCTGTCTGTGGCATCAAACCTTCCTAACAAATGGATGGATGAAAATTTAAGGTCTTTCTGAAAGAAATATTTTGCTCATTCGCAAATTGTTCCTACCCCGTATGTTTTTTAACCGACTTCAAAAAAGGAGGAGGTTCTCAATTCGTCTGTATATATATATTTTTTTATGTATGTTCGCGCATAACTCTGGCAATTATGAACCGATTTGAAAAAATCTTTCTTCCATCCATTCTTCTCCAATCCATTGATTGGGCCCCATTGGGTAATTAGTAGTTCCTGAGAAAACAAGAATGGTGACTGCGCAGGAAAGCTGCAGGAAAGCCTATATAGATGACTTTATGTCGCTTTTTAAGGACAAAAATCGTCATAACTCTGGCAAATATTTACCAATTTCAATGATTCTTTTTTTATTCGAAAGAAGAAACCATTGTATTGAATCTGTATGAATTTTATCACAACCGGATAAGAACTTCCTGGAGGACCACGAACGATGTGGAGGAATTTATCTGGTAAAAACCATAAAACTGATGTTCTCCATTACATTGCTCTGACAATTATGAACCGATTTCGATGATTCTTTTTTTATTCGAGAGAGTAAACTACTATGATGATTCCATGCAAGTTTAATTACGACCGGATATTTTTTTCTGAAGAAACATGTATTATGTAAAACTATGTAGACGATAATGTGATCATAACCTACCTAGAACATTTTACGGTCTTCGATGGTTCAATCTTTATATATGAACATATCACTAAAAAGTTTAAAATAAAATCTTTTTAAAAAAAAATTGAACCGACTTCAATATCACTGAAAAGTATAAAATAATTTAAATAGTATTGAAGTTGGTGCCAAATATACCCAGCAGGTACGCTAACACCAACTTCAATAATATTTAAATTATTTTATACTTTTCAGTGATATTGAAGTCGGTTCAATTTTTTTTTTAAAAGGTTTTTTTTTTGTTATTTACCTACGCTTATCGTAAGTACTTTGTTTCGTATACATAAATTTGATACCCTTTTTACAGAAATATATTCATTTTTGTAAAAATATGGACTTATCTTTGAAATATGCCAAAATATGGAAAAATATGGAAAATAAAAATTGCATTTTCTCATTCCAAATGTCATGATTCGTGAAAACAACATACTGAGCAAAAAGTATTGAAATTAAAAATATGTATTTACATATAAATCCGGTCCCTAACTATGACACAGGGTTACTTAGAAACAGTTATAAGACGATATAAATATTTTTTTATGTAATTAAAATATCATTTTTGCCGTATTGACATTTTTTCGGATCTTTACTATCAATACTTTTTGGCTTGATATTCAGATTTTGGTATTATCAACAACATACTTATTAAGCATTTGCGGCAATATCCATTTTCAAAAAAAATTACTGACACAATACTCTAATGCCAGAATGGGCTGACTAGCAACTGTCAAAATGCCCCTTGAGAATTGTGTATTTTCCAGCTTGTTCCTATCTAAAACGAAACTACGTCTTAAAATAAATCTATAATTGGTTCAGTTCCCTATGTGGGTATGTAGTACTGAACCAATATAACGTGGGTGTATTCAAGTCTAGAGTGAACACTGTTCACTCTAGACTTGAATACACCCACTGAACAGGCATCTTATGGGTAAGCGCGGTCCATCCTAAACCACATCTTCACTTACCATCATGTGAGATTGTGATCAAGCGCAAACTATTTATTATAAAAAAAATGTATAGTTTTATTTTCTTCGTTCGTAATGAAATATTTTTTTCAAAAGGAAGGTATCTATATATCTATAGATTAGGGCAAAGAAAATAATGGGTTTACTGGTCTTTGAAATTACCCCTTGTAAAAAAATACCCGTGAGAAAGAGATATTTTACGACGGTAAAAAGTAGTCTATGTTGATCCTAAGGCCACAAGCTAGAAATGGTAGCAGTTTCAAGTTTTTAGCAGTTGTACTTTTTGAGTTTGAAAGGGACAACTAGACAAGATTTTTTTAAATTTAGGTTTGGGTAAGTAAGTTAATGGAAGCACGCGAAAAAATAAATAAACCTAAAACTTTTAAAATCATAATCAGATACTTTCTGCCGCAACTATATATTTAGACTCTCGCAGCCAAATAATACACGCTGATATTGAGTAGATATATCAATATAAATAAAATAAAAAAATACAATACAAATACAATAATCAAATATAACTGTGACGCTCTGAGACTCGAAAAAATAGATTACCAAAAATACTTAATTCTAATTAAAGTTAATTGATGTTTGTGAGTGTGGCAGTTTAATTGTACAGATATAAATCTATAAAGCACAAGCTTTGATAGATTGACCACCAACAAGAAATTCTTAACGTGCCCCCCCCTAGACCAAAAGCTGCGTACGCCCATGCCTGTTCCTGTCCTTAATCCAGTCAAATTGTGCACCGGTACACGTCTGCAGTTTCTAATAAAATTATAAATACAATTAACAAATCACAAGCTCAGAGATTCAACGTTACAGGTTTAAACTTAAGCGTTGAGTTCTTTGCCCATGGACAGACAGCTATACATAGCCCTCTTCTAAACAAAATTTGTTCATATTGCGTTACAAAAAGTCAGCTACAAACATTATTTATGAAGAAATTCTATAATCAAAGGCAGTAACTTTAAATTATTCATTTTATATATCATTATAGTAGTATATATATAACTATAGTATATACTATATACATACTATACTATATAACCTAAACGAATTTCAACGTCAAACCATAAAATATTTTGTTGTAGAAGAATGTTTTTCCCATGGATAGTTATATGGTTGGTCTCTATAGAGCAGGACATGCTAAAAACCAATACATCTTGATGAACTCTAATTGGAATATAAAAAGTCGTGTACCTATTCAGTAATTTTACTTTAATGATTTTATTCCTTCTTCATGTACAAAAACTATAGTCTAAGTTGATTTAATTCAAATTTTGGACTAGGATTAATAGAATAATTTTATGACAGTAGTATTTAGGTTTCTGAAATAGCAACAGCTCAGTGGGCGAGCGCTTGCCTTGGAAACAAGGTGTGCTGGTTCGAACCCCGGCTCAAACATCTGATTTCGTTATTTAATGATGTGCGAATCGTCATTGTGTAATTGTTACCAGCTTTCGGTGAAGAAAAACATCGTGAGGAAACCTGCATGTCTGAGAAAGTAGCTTTCGAATGACGTGTGAAGTCTTCCAACCCGCACTTGGCCAGCGTGGTGGACTATGGCCTAAACTTCTACATTTTTAGACGAGGCCCGTGTCCAACAGTGGGACAAAAACAAGGGCTGGTAAAGAAAATAGGTTTCTTTGGAGTAACCTAAAATTTCTTGAACTGTCTATAGTTTGTATGTGCCACCTTTCGGCAAGTTGTATTTAATTTTTTTTGGATAGTTTCTCCTAAGAGGCAAAACAGAGAAGGAAAGTTTGTAATTTGTCCAATTTAAGTGAAACTTAGCTAATACTTTTGGTAATAATACTCTAATACTCTTCAACAAATTATTTACAACGCGTTATTTAAAATTCAATTTATAAGGGTGATAAAAGATATCCAAAAATGTTATTTTTTTAAATTTTACGAAAATCTACTGTAGGTAAGGTAAGGTAAGGTATTATTCTTTACACATATTATAATCTAAACATAGCATTTTGCCACCCGTGCGAAGCCGGGGCGGGCCGCTAGTACTTACATAATACCCATAAGTATTTACATGCACTGTGCACCCAGTAAGGGCGTTAGCAAGTCAGTGCGGTGATTATACATTATTAATCATTACATTTAAAATAATCGCAACCGCGGCGGCTGCGGTTCCCGCACGAACGACCGGTTTCGTGAGTTTAGAATAAAATCTTTTTAAAAAAAAATTGAACCGACTTCAATATCACTGAAAAGTATAAAATAATTTAAATATTATTGAAGTTGGTGTTAGCTTACCGGCTGTGTATATTTGGCACCAACTTCAATAATATTTAAATTATTTTATACTTTTCAGTGATATTGAAGTCGGTTCAATTTTTTTTTTAAAAGATTTTATTTTAAACTTTTTAGTGATATTTTCATATATAAAGATTGAACCATCGAAAACCGTAAAATTATCTAGATAAGTTATGATCACATTATCGTCTACATAGTTTTACATAATTCATGTTTCTTCAGAAACTCAGAACCTATTTATCCGGTCGTAATGAAATTTGCATGGAATCATCATAGTAGGGTGAATTTCAACAAATGCCATTTTTTTTATCATATCGGTGAACTTTTTCATTTATATTTTTTTTGTATATTTTTCAGGTTTTATGTAATCTTTAGGATATCAAATATCCCCAAATTGAATATCATCAACGTATCATTTAAGACTAAGGAGAAAATTCAGTTTGAATTCTGGTTTCCACCGATATGACAAACCGGCACCGATTATTTTTTCTGTACACCGATATGATAATTTTATCCACCGAAATGATGTAAATATTCAGCGATATGACAATCTATCCACCTTTGATCATCTAAAAGGAAATAGTTAGTAGGTACCTATATATTTTTACAAGGGTGACTTAGAACTGAAGACCTGAACTGAGGGTCTTATGTAAGTAGATCACATCCAAAGAGAACTGAGTTCTTAGAAATCCAATTAAAATATATTTTTTGAAATTATGTACCTATTTTATTATATTTACTTTCTTTTTTATTATATTTGCTATAGGTACTTAGAATTAAAATAATAATGTTTATTTTTATTATCATTGCCATTATTAAAATGAAGTATAAAAAAAACTCTTAAAGGTTAAAATTGCACGATACACATTTATTACTGTGGACGATCCAGCTAATTGTTTTGCTGTGTGTACACTTTAAACAAGTAGCCTTCTAGGTTTAACAATAATAAGACTAGGAACTTTATATACAATTTAACATTAATCACAACCACACTACAATAATCACAGCTTTAATTATTACTTACTTTAATATTTTTTAAATCTTTGTTCTCAGTACACATCACAGGACCTGGATAAACCCCGATGGTTCAACCAAAAATGAGATTGACTTTATCATGACGACCAAAAAGCACATATTCAATGAGGTATCTGTGATCAGCAAGGTAAAAACCGGTAGCGATCAGCGTATTGTCAGAGGCACATTGAGTATCAATATCAAGCTCGAGAGGTCCCGTCTGATGAGGTCTACGCTCCGTCCAGTATCCGCCCAAATCCAAAACACTTTCAACTCGAACTGCACAATCGCTTCCAGTGCATAACCGAATGCGATACTGCGGGCGAGATAAATAATGGGTTGGTGCATTCTGTCCACGCAGTGGGGTCCAAGTTCTTTAAAGACCCACGCCACAAGAAACCTGAAAAACTCTACAATAAAACCATTAAGTTAATGGAAAACCGGACTGAGATGAGACTGCAATCTTCAGCTGATATGTTAGAATATGGTGAACTCAATAGACGAATCTCGAAATGCATGCGACACGACTTGCGTTCCTATAATACAGCATGTATTGAGGACGCAATTGAGCGGAACCAAGGCTCTAAAGTGTTCGCAAAGAATTCGTCTATTGGGTGTAGCCAAATGACCAAGCTGAAGATTGACGACGGTAGTATCATCTCATCGAAACCGGAAATATTAAGAGAGCTTGAGAGGTTTTACGGACAATTATACACCTCGACAAGAGAACCCATTACAGCCTGTACCTGTACCTGTGTGTGACACCAGAGCTAAATTAACCCGACACTACACTGTTTTTGAGTCATTACGAACCCTCTCGGTTTGGTTTGATGACTTCCAGCCTCCCGAATAAGCCGGGTTTCGAAAAGGCTTTAGCACCGTAGACCACATACATACGCTCCACCAGATTATACAGAAGACCGAGGAGTATAATCGGCCAAGCGTTTGTCAACTACGAAAAAGCCTTCGATTCAATCGAGACCTGGGCGGTATTGCAGTCCCTCCAGCGGTGCCACATTGACTATAGGTATATCGAAGTGTTGAAGTGTTTGTACAGAAACTCCACCATGTCGATCCAACTACAGGACGAGAGTACTAAACCAATCCGATTGCAGGAAGGCGTAAGACAGGGAGACGTCATTTCTCCGAAACTGTTCACGAACGCATTGGAGGACGTTTTCAAGCTCTTGGACTGGTACGGATTCGGCATCAACATCAATGGCGAATACATCACTCACCTTCGTTTTGCCGATGATATAGTCATTATGGCAGAGTCGCTGAAGGATCTCAATACGATGCTTAGCGACCTCAGTAGTGTTTCCCAATAGGTGGCTCTTAAAATGAACATGAACAAAACTAAGATCATGTCTAATGTCCATGTTGCACCCGTACCGGTAGTCGTTGGGAACGATACACTCGAAGTTGTTGACCACAATGTTTACCTTGGACAGGTTGTCCAGTTAGGTCGGTCCAACTTCGACAAAGAGGTTGCCCGAAGAATCCAACTCGGATGGACAGCGTTCGGGAAACTACGTGACATCTTCTCATCTGAAATTCCGCAGTGCCTGAAGACAAAGGTTTTAACCACTGTGTGTTGCCAGTGATGACATATTATGGTACTGAGAACTACTAGGTAGTCCCAGTGGTATCGTGGTAATGATTTTGGCAATCTATGCAGGTATGTATGTATGTATGAATGTTTGTATGTAGGTATAATATATGTATGTATATACTTTTTTTTATGTATGTATGTTTGTATGTTCCATTGTTTCTTTTTATACTTAACGAAATGACACGGGAACTACCGATATGATAAAACGACTCACCGAGATGATAAAATGATCTACCGATATGATAAACCAATCCACCGATGTGACTAAACTGTGCGTTGATCATGAATCAAAACACCGATATTAGATATAAGACACCGATTGATTTTTTTCTTATTATTTCGGTGTAAATCATCACATCGGTGGTAATAAAGACCACCGATTACAGCGATATGAGAACAGCGACGTGAGAAATAACACACTTATTAAGAAATTAGAAAAAATGCATAATATCTAGGATAAATTCAATAACAGTCAATGAAGCTAATTCACTTATTACCTCTGTTAGAACCAAACAACAATAATAAAACTACTCATTACACTAGAAAAATGCAACCACCGATAATATAAAATAATTGTCCGGGAGCAACTGAAATGGCGTACTTACGTTAATTTCGGGAATATGCAGCGATTTGACACACATCCATCCTGACTGCGCACTAGCACACACTAACGAGGGAAATAAAATTGGGGTGAAGACGCTGTCGGACTCGTCGATGTAAAGTTAGGTTTAAATTACTTTTGTCCAGCGATATGAGAACATTTTTCAGGACAAGTACGTTTGTGCCTCTCAGTAATAATAATCGTTAATTATGTAATAAAATATGTTATATATTAATAAAAAAACTAATATTCTATGAAATAGAATAAGTTATATACTTAACTTACTTATTTTTATTAGTGTATAAGCTGTTTTGTTTGTAAAAGAAGTAGAGGGACAGCACCGATTTGAAAAAAAATAGAGGTTTATGAATTTTTTTCTACCTTTGTAATAGTCCTAGGCAAATTATATTTTTGCCACAACCCAATAACTACCTATAGAATACAAAAAAAAAAATTCAGAACAACATTCCTTTTTTCAAACACTAATTTCACCGAAGACAAAAAAATAAGTAATTTGGGAAATTCACCCAGTAGTTTACTCTCTCGAATAAAAAAAGAATCATCGCAATCGGTTCATAATTGTCAGAGCAATGTAATGGAGAACATCAGTTTTATAGTTTTTACCAGATAAATTCCTCCACATCGTTCATGTTCCTCCAGGAAGTTCTTATCCGGTTGTAATAAAATTCATACAGATTTAATAAAGTGGTTTCTTCTTTCGATTAAAAAAAGAATCATTGAAATTGGTAAACATTTGCCAGAGTTATGACCATTTTTGTGCTTAAAAAGCGACATAAAGTCATCGATATAGGCTTTCCTGCAGCTCTCAGTGCGCAGTCACCATTCTTGTTTTTCAGGAACTACTTATTACTACGCAATAATTTTTTTATGGGACCCAATCAATGGATTGAAGAATGGATGGAAGAAAGATTTTTTCAAATCGGTTCATAATTGACAGAGTTATGCGCGAACATACATAAAAAAAAAAAATATATACAGACGAATTGAGAACCTCCTCCTTTTTGAAGTCGGTTAAAAAGGTAAAATAGCTGTTCCGCTACAGCGACGGGCGTGGGTGAAAATCTCCCCGTGGGTTCTTACCACAGATATATATATCTGTGGTTCTTACTCTTAAAGTTAAATGTCTTCCAAGTCTATACTCGGAGGCCTATACCTTACAGCTATTATAGGTACAGCTTGATATATGTATTTACCAATTTATGATTATGTTTGTAAAGGAACATACATAGGTAGTTTATTTTCTCAAAGAACATAGGTAAGTTTAGTTTTCTCGAAGAGATCAAGTTACTCGTCCTTGTAGCTGGCCGATCTAAGCCTGTAATGAAATAATACAGGCTATCGGTTACTAGTGGCCTTCGGTTGGTCGGTGGATCATACCTGTCTGTGTAGCGGTTACAATAAAGCACAAATTGTGATACGACCTTTATATGCAACATATATCCGAGCTATCCTTTACAAGGTAGGTACTATACTAGGTACTTCTAAAGCTACTTTAGACACTTTAATATATAATATCCTCGAATAACTACAAACAATTACACCATATAAAACCAAAGCAATTGTGGTGATGAAAAAATTAAACCTGACGCCCCAGCGCCCCACGCCTCCATGTCATGAACGGAGAACAAATTTGCCAAACCAACAATTTTAATGAGCTTAAAGTTCTTGGCCTTACGATAGACAAACAACTGACTTAACAGCCAAGTTTTATGTTAATTCACGTATGTTTTCCACGAAAAAGAAACTAAATGACAGTGATACCCATACCATATTCCTTACCGAATGTACCTAGTTTAGAAAATTAAGCGATTAAACAGACAAACTGACTTTATTTCATACTATTTAGTTATTTACTGATTAAGCAGGTACTACTAATGACTCTACATAATTATGTAGCCATACAAATACCTAATCATAAATCTTGAAATAGTTATGGATGGAATTTCTTCAACAACGTTGTCAAATCAATAAAGGAGTTTACCTTTGATATGATCTGGATTTTGTTTCTCAGGAACCGTACCAGTAGGTATTTGAATACGCCCTCACAAACATCTCACTACTGATATAATGAGACAAGTGTCGCACAATTATCTTTACGGATCACTGAGCCGTCATATAAAATTTGCTTTCATGATTTTCCCTGCTTTACGAGGATACCTAGCGTACTTACTTATTTGTATTGATACATACACACAAAAATTACTGAATATTTGGTCTATACCCTGTTTTTCTTTATCGGAACAATAAATGTTTGAACACAGGAGTGATGGCCATGAGCCAAAGATAATTGTTAGGGTTCAATATGTCATATTCAACCCTACCAATTTTCTTTGGCTAAAAACTTAGCGCAAATGCTGCAAGATTTGAGTTGTGCTAGCCTTGAGGTTGGACTGAAGATGAAACTGCACACCTTGTACAGTACAGGTAGATGGGGAGAACATACTATACGTCTATGAGTATATCTATCTGGGGCAAGTAGTTTCTTTCCAGGCCAAGCAACATAAAGAAATCACCAGACGTACCTACTGAAAATTGAAACCTGGAAGAGCTACTGGTCAATGAAACATCTCGTGACTTACCTACCTATGTCACTCAAACGAAAACTCATGGACATGTGCATTCTCCCTATATATTAACATACGGTGCACCGACATGGTCTTTGACGAACATCCAGAAGTCCAAACTCAAGGTATGCCAACGAAATATGGAGCTGAGGGTCGGTTGACCCTTCGTTATTCATCTGCTCCAAATAATGAAGACGGTCGAGGTTTCGAGACATTTATTCACCTGCAAAGCACTGAAGTGTCGTTTACATTACGACTAGTGATTCCACGATCACTACAAATATGTTATAAAATACAGTGACGGTTTGACTATAATATGCACGACTGTTCTCCACTAAATATATACAAGGAATGTGTTTACACTCATGACAATACTAAATCATAACAAAGAATGTGTCAACCGTTAGTCAAACAGCGACGTTCTAAACCGAGCTGTTCGGCATTCAAAACACATAGAAAATACGTTCACACGTTTCCAAATGGCAAAGAGGTTCTAGTCGCCACATCACCACCCCCCACGCAGTGAGGACCTCCCCCCCAAACATGGGGCAGGAGCCTGAAGTTAAATTATAAATCCAAAATATCTCTAAACTTAACTTTACGACCGGACCGAGTGACAATGGGGGCAGGAGGGGAAAAGGAAGCTGGCGGAGCAAGCTCAACGAACGGATGATCCGAATCGTTGCTCGACGGAACACTAGCTGGACCGTCCAACATTGATCCTCGCGAGGCTGGCAACTCGTGATGCCCTAACTCTAAATCAGCCTCAATAAAAGCAGGCTTAACGCGATCAATGCTAACTGTAACCTCACGCCCCTTAACATCTAAAGTTAAGGTTTTGTCCTTACACCTAATTACCCTGTATGGACCGGAGTACGGTGGTTGTAGTGAACGCCTAACGATATCGTCCCGTAGCCAGACGTGGGACGCTGATGCTAGTTCTTTGAAAACGAAAATTGCTGGACGTGCATGATTCGAAGCTTCTACTGGACGCATTACTTCCATTCGCTTCTTAAGATCTGATACAAAATCATTGATCGAATCAGGGCTACCCGAGGCATCGGCGGGAACAAGGAACTCTCCTGGCAAACGTAACGATTCGCCATACACGAGCTCGGCTGAAGATTTGATATCCTCTTTAAAAGCCGATCTCATACCAAGGAGAACAAATGGCAGTGCCTTCGACCACGTTTCAGCATGGCACATTAATGCCGCCTTAAGCTGGCGGTGCAACCGCTCGACCATGCCATTTGCGCATGGGTGGTAGCTGGTGGTACGAATCCTCTTGGTCGCGCAAACACACATAAGGCGCTGAAAGAGGCATGATTCGAATTGGCGTCCCTGATCCGATGTTAAAATACTGGGAACGCCGAAGCGAGACACCCAGCCGTTCACGAAGGTGTCTGCGACTTCTTCGGCAGTGATGGATGTCATCGGCCAAGCTTCCGGCCACCGCGTGAAGTCAATCGCGATGAGGCAATAATTATAACCGTCAGAGTGAGGAAGTGGGCCGACGATGTCGATGTGAACATGTTTAAATCTGTCGGACGGACTGCTGAACTTACTCAGCGGAGACTTGACGTGTCTTGTCACTTTGCAACGCTGGCAATCTAAACATGAACGAGTCCATCTGTTACAATCTGCGTTAAAGGCCAAACGTATCTCTCAGCCAGCATGCGTGCAGAAGCCTGCGCACCAGGATGGCTCCTTAGCCATCCTGGTGCGCCACCATTTCGTAAAGCAGTATTTAACAAGTGCCATAACCTTTTATGGCACTTGTTAAATACTGCTTTACGAAATGGTGGCGTTACAGTATGGACGAGCTTTACCAGTCGACATGTCGCAAGTGATGCTTACATTAGTGCCGGGAATTAATACGTCCTCCAGCTTAAGCGAAGAACTCGCGCGAGCGTGTGCTAATTCTTCATCAGAACGCTGTGAAGTAGCAAGTGCGGCGTAGTCTGCTTCCAAGGAAATACCCTCGATACGAGACAATGTATCCGCAACGACGTTATCGATGCCCTTGATGTGGACAATGTCTGTGGTAAATTGGCTGATGAAAGATAATTGATTCAGCTGTGCGGGCGGGAGCTTTTCTCTTCGCTGGGCGAACGCGTAAATCAACGGCTTATGATCCGTAAAAATTGTTGCATGCTGCGCTTCGAGAATATGCCTAAAATGCTGAACGCTCTCATAAACGCCGAGGAGCTCTCTGTAGTAAGCTGGCCATGAAGTAAGCGATGGGCTGCCAATCATCTGCTTCGGTACGACGCTGTTGCAGGCAAGAGCCTACGTGAGTGCTCGATGCGTCAGTGAAGAGACCGAGTGAGGCGCTGCAGTCTGGATGCGCCAGGATCTTTGCAGATGTTAAACTTTTCTTGCACTCTTCGAAACACGCCAAAAGCTCAGGAGTCCAAACGAAAGGCTTGGCGCCTTTACCCTGAATAGTAGCTACTGCGTCAATTAAAGGTGCTTGGAATTTGGCGGCAGCTGGAATGAATCGCCGATAAAAATTGGCCATGCCAAGGAATCTACGCATTCCTTCAACAGTCTTGGGGGGAGGGAAATCCACTAAGGCTTGGATTCTGTCGACGGGGGGTCTAGCACCTGCCTCATCGATGTGATACCCCAAAAAGGTTACCTCTTTAGCCCCAAAAACGCTGTTAGCAGTATTGATAACGACTCCATACTCATGCAACCTTCTGAAAAGAATTTCCAGGTGCTGAGCATGCAGGGAGCTGGAATTTGAGTACACCAGGATATCGTCCACGTAGGCATAACAGAAATCAAGGCCACGCACGACTTCGTCGATAAAACGTTGAAATGTTTGACCTGCGTTTCTAAGTCCAAAACTCATGTATGGAAATTCGAACAACCCGAATGGTGTGATTATTGCGGTTTTGCAAATATCGGTAGGATTTACCGGAATTTGTTGGTATGCCTTCACTAAGTCAATTTTGCTATAAATGGTACTTCCAGCAAGGTTCTGGCAAACGTCACCTATGTGCCGAACCGGATATCTGTCCGGAACAGTGCGTGCATTCAAGGTGCGATAATCGCCGCAAGGTCGCCACGTTGAATCTTTCTTTTCCACCAGATGTAAAGCTGAGGACCAAGGACTAGAAGATGGCCTAACTGAAGGACCGGAGACTGAACTCGCTATTGCGCGAGCGTGATCGGTTCCTAAATTTACCTAGTCTACGTTCTCGCGAGCGGCCCCGGTTGGCTAAAGAAGCCACTACGCGAGTAAGTTCCTCTATTTTGTGGTACAGCTCTGCAATCTGCGGATCGTTGGTAGAGGTAGATGGTAGCGAGGTTGACGCACAAGCCATGTGTTGAGTCACTCACTAAGTTCAGGCAAGTCCTGAAGACGCTGCGTCGTGAGCACGGTTTGAAGATATCTGGGGAGTCTGCTCATCCAGATGGTCTTCAAAACATCCTCGGGGAATGTAGTACCTGCTAGGGACCTAATCTGCTCCTTCTCTAGGAGACACCTAATTTTCTCCTCATGGGAGACCGAAAACCTGCGTATGATAGCGTCTCGCAAGGTGTTATAGGGATCCTTTGCTGGGGGAAACAGGATAATATCCTCAACCTCTCTCTAACTAACTATTCGTAGTTCGTATCTAAATGGGCCACTGCGTAATGGAATTTCGTTATCTGGTTCACCAACCCGTTGATGCTGAATTGCGCCTCCAGGCTAGCGAACCATAATGCTGGACGGTCCTTGCAGAAGGGCGGGGTGCGGATGGACACACGATTTACGACTACCTTTTCGCCTGCCGCCTCTCCATAGTCACTTTCGCTTTCAGCCATGTGGATGGTGGTACGGATGGCGCGGAACCCTAAATTTAATGATATTTGTTTCTACGTGGGTTGGTGGTGGAACGACCGAGACCTTTACATAAATTATTTAAATATTTAATTTGTGTTAAAAAAACCTTAAAATATTTCACCAAATGTCAATGCGAAACAAAAGCGATCGCCGAAAATTCGCAGGCAAAAACCACGACGAACACGGCGAAAAACGAGCTGATTGCTCGTTGAATTCCAGTATCGCTCCACGACGAATGTTTTCGTTATTTAAATATCAATATTTAGATAAAATAAAATTCCGTTGTCGTATAATGGCCGACGTTAGTCCGACGTAAATTCCGTGAAATAAAACGAACACCGTTTCTTTTCTAATTTTTCTTTGCTTTATTGATAGGTACTGTGTTGGTTACCTTATTATCCTCTTGTTGGTTAAGTGCTTAACGTCTTACTTTTGCGTACTTCGGCGTCACCAAATGAGGGTCGGTTGACCCTTCGTTATTCATCTGCTCCAAATAATTAAGACGGTCGAGGTTTCGAGACATTTATTCACCTGCAAAGCACTGAAGTGTCGTTTACATTACGACTAGTGATTCCACGATCAGTACAAATATGTTATAAAATACAGTGACGGTTTGACTATAATATGCACGACTGTTCTCCACTAAATATATACAAGGAATGTGTTTACACTCATGACAATACTAAATCATAACAAAGAATGTGTCAACCGTTAGTCAAACAGCGACGGTCTAAACCGAGCTGTTCGGCATTCAAAACACATAGAAAATACGTTCACACGTTTCCAAGTGGCAAAGAGGTTCTAGTCGCCACAGAGCGCAGTATTCTTGGTGTTAAATTAACGGATCATGTTCGAAACACCATACTGCGCTCCAAAACACAGATCACCGAAACACGAAGAGCTGCAAGTCTGAAATGGGACTGAGCAGGTCATGTCTGCCGCATGTCGGACGAGCAGTGAGCCCACAGAGCGACATTTTGGAGCCATGATATAGCGACGCGAAAACGCGGCAGGCCTCGAAAAAGATGGCGCGACGACCTGGATGCCTTCCTTGTAGATTGACCGATAGAGGCGGGTAATAGACCAAGATGGAGGGAAAGGATCCCTCCTTTGCCCAGCAGTGGGACAGAACAGGCTGACATAATAATAATAATGATCCACTATTATATTAAGATGTCTTTTCCTGTAAAATTTTCTGCTGGAAATATCAAATTGAAATAAGCAAAGGTCACTGAAAGGTAAACTAAACTAAAGGGCACCTCAGAAAAGTATGCCCTCGACTTAGGCTGTCTCTTACGTGTGAGGGAACTGTCTCTACCACTCGATAACAGTGTTAAAATTTATATCATACATAGCTCGGCTCAGTCTTGTAGGGTTTGTGGCTCCTATTGATTTACGCGAGGCCCGACGAGCGGTATCCTCTTGAGGACTTCATCTCTCCCTCCAAAGAACTTGATCCTGGGTATCATCTGCCATGGCTAACTTAGAGGAGCTTATGAACAGACTACGTACAAGTCGTACGACTACGTACGTCTGTTTATAAGTACAACTACCTAGCCGACTAGTTAGTTGTACGGTTCAACTAACTAGTCGGCCCATTTAAAGAAAATCTATTTATGTTGGAATATATGACTCGGCTGTTTGTGAATGTGGGTTCTCCCCGCATTGTATGGCCCATTTGTCCTGTCCAGCGTGCAGCGATACCGATCTCCATACATTTCACCCCCCTAGCGCCCCTAGTACTCAGTGGCGTGCACAGAGGGTAGGCAAAAAAATGTATTCGGCTTGGTTCACCTATTTTAAGTATGTTATTATACTATTTCAAATATCCATATGCAAGCAAATTCTATAGACATATTAATTTACATTTGAAAACATTAATAAGTTTATTCAGCGGCTCCATACTGACAAAAATACTTTGCCTACCCTAGGATGTCTATAAACAGTCTTAATTTTAATAAATCTTAGTTTGGACATGAATTAACGTAATTTTTTTGAATGTGAATGGATATGTTGGTAATATTGGTTAATTTAAGGATATTTGTGCTGGAAAATGAACAAATATCATAAGGCATAAACAACTCGCAGATATTTTTGCCTGCTTTCAGTGCACGCCACTGCTAGTACTTATATTATAATGGCATGTTTAAAAATACGTGTAATTTTATTTTGATCCTTGACTGTTTTGAGTAACTTCAGCCTTAAACTAGTTAATCAATTTTAATTATTCATACACAATACCTGTTACAGAACGATTAGTTAATAGGCGAAGTTTTTTTCTATCCGACAAGATCATATTTTTCGGGTTGGCAGCCTATAGACAGATGCCGAGCAGCCGTAGTATAAACATTTGATTTGTGTCGCGGTAAGTAATTGATTAAAAATATCAGAAAAGTTGTTTCTTGTTTTATTCATTAGAACATTAACATCCAAAGAGGATTTATATAAAATACCCATAAAAATATTTTCCCCTAAATCTACGAGTGAACCCCCCAGGTTGGATACCCTACATTTTTTTTTAAATTGTATATAAGGTTCTGGTTACGAAGTAAATATAAATCCGTGGGTTCTGGTTACAAGCCCTTTTATGCTTATCAGTTTATTTTTTTCCAATCACAGTTTACAACCTTTTGGAATAAAAATACGGTTATCCCCTGGTGTTCGTAAGGCCGCCCACAAGCCAGTCTGTAAGCGGCAATAGGCTTCTGCCATGCTTCTGCCTACCAAAACAAAATCGTGAAATACCTGATTAAATAGAATGTAATAAACGTACAATATCGTTTGACAACTAAAGTCAAAGTATCATCTATGACTAAACTGATGAATGATGATCACTATATCAAGATTAGCAAGCACCATGTATTATAACTGGACAGCGCAGTCTACTAAAGATCACGAGCCGAATGAGAGGTCCGAAAGTAGTAGTGTATCTCTGTCTAATAGGGTTTCCACGCATTAGTATGTGGAAGGATTCTTTTTCTCACTTCTAAGGTCTTTTGGCGGTGGATCGGTTCACAACGGGCGGTGCCACATCGGTGCTCCTGCGTTACCTCCGTCAATCTGAATGTTGCGAGGCGCACCGCATGAGACGATTTTTGCGTTCAAATCGTAATTTTGGTGACATAATACTAATTATAATTATTATTTGTATTGTATAATTGGATTGCCAATCTTCCTTTTCACAACACCTATCCGTCCCTTTCCCTCCTTATTCTTTAGAACGCAATGGTCAATATATAAATTAACCAAAATGGCGGCGATGTGGTTCGCCACCCATCACGTCTCGTTTCTCACGGAGGCGAAAAGCGGCCCTTGAGCTCTGCCTACCCCTACGGAAAAAAGGCGTGATTTTATGTATGTACATATGTATAATTGGATGGAATTTAATGCAAGTCCGTAGTCATTACTTACAAGATCTGCTGTACTTACCACAATTAAGACAATAAATTATTTGAATTTGTGGTAATACCTAGCTATCCTTTTCTTCCGGATATCTGTATTTCATTCCACAATTCAGGTTGAGTTAACCAACGTTTATATGGAAACCATCATCCGAGACGACCGACGCGACGCCATACATAACAATGGTCACCCTACTCTAACAGTACACCGCGACACCGGTTTACTTACTATAAATCACACAACAGCTCAGTGCTGCTACCTTCATAATGATAAATTGTTACTAATATTATTGTTGATAAAAGTATTGCATGCTGTTCGTGTACTAATTTATAATATTACATTTCATCGTCCTAGTAGTATTATATTTCGATGTTTTATTACACGAAAAACTTATAAGCAAATGTAATCAACTTTTAAGAAATCTACCTAACACTACTAAAAATAATCATATTTTGCGTTAGCAACTTACTTGACAAGGGGGCAGACAAGGACACACATCTACTTTTGAGCTATCTCACTCGGCTCGTTTTTCTACTTCGACTTGAGTCAACGAAAAACAAACCTTAAGAATGTAGAATAAAGTTTAAATTAGTGATATTAATATATGTGATCTATCCAGTTTTTACGACGTAAATATAAATCCGTGACAATCACACAACAGCTCAGTGCTGCTATCTTCATAATGATAAATTGTTACTAATATTATTGTTAATAAAAGTATTGCATGTTGTTCGTGTGCTAATTTATGATATGATCCGTGCTTGCCACGAATTTATATTTACTTGGTGAAGTAGATGATGATGATGATATAGTAGATGTGTGTCCTTGTCTGCCCCTTGTCAAGTAAGTTGCCAACGCCAAATATGATTCTTTTTAGTAGTGTTCGGTAGATTTCTTAAAAGTTGATTACATTTGCTTATAAGTTTTTCGTGTAATAAAACATCGAAATATAATAAATCTAGGACGATGAAATGTAATATCATAAATTAGCACACGAACAACATGCAATACTTTTATTAACAATAATATTAGTCTCTGTCGTCATCGGACGATCATTTGGGGAGCCCATCTAGTGGGTGGCAAGCCACCACTTGTCACAAAATAATTATGAACGTAATTATGGCAAGTGACCCCGGCCTTTGCAATAACCCAGTCGCCAGTCCACCAAATGATCAACCCCATAAACCTAGAATTCTTTTCACATGCTTGCAATAGTGCCTACCACCTACCGAGGTCAACTGCTGTAATTTCATCATTGTGGCAGTTGACCCTGGGAGGTGTTTTACACACCATTTTCTTCTTCTAAAACAGGCCTCTACGTGTTGGATCCGTCCCCACGCAAGCCTCTAAAAGACCGGGCAAAGCCCGTGAGTAAATAAAAAATATTAGTAACAATTTAACATTATGAAGGTAGCAGCACTAAGCTGTTGAGTGATTGTCGACATTGTCGTAGTAAGTAACCGGTGTCGCGGTGTACTGTTAGAGTAGGGTGACCATTGTTATGTATGGCATCGCGTCAGTCGTCTCGGATGATGGTTTCGATACAAACGTTGGTTAACACAACCTGAACTTGGGAATGAAATACAGATATCCGAAAGAAAACGGTAGCTAGGTATTACCACAAATTCAAGTAATTTATTGTCTTAATTATGGTAAGTACAGCAGATGTAATATTAAAATAAGTAATTATTGATTGCAACAAATTTTCAGAATTAATAATTAATCATGACTTGCCATTAAATTCCATCCAATTATACAATACAAATAATAATTATGATTAGTATTATGTCACCAAAATTACGATCTGAACGCAAAAATTGTCAGATTGACGGAGGTCACGCAGGAGCACCAATGTGGCACCCTCCGTTGTGACCGGATCCGCCGCCAAAAGACCTTAGAAGTGAGAAAAAGAATCCTTCTACATAGTAATGCGTGGACACCCTATTAGACAGAGATAAACTACTACTTTCAGACCTCTCATTCGGCTCGTGATCTTTAGTAGACTGCGCTGTCCAGTTCTAATACAGGTTCGTGGTGATTGTCGACATTGTCGTAGTAAGTAACCGGTGTCTCGGTGTACTGTGGGTAGAGTAGGGTGACCATTGTTATGTATGGCGTCACGTCGGTCGTCTCGGATGATGGTTTCCATACAAACGTTGGTTAACTCAACCTGAATTTGGGAATGAAATACAGATATCCGGAAGAAAACGGTAGCTAGGTATTATCACAAATTCAAATAATTTATTGTCTTAACCCTTCAGGCCCGGGTGATACGTATTTGTATCATAACATAACGCACCGCAATGACTCCCTCAGGCCCGGGTTGATACGTATTTGTATCATCCGCCGTTGACGGAATTCACCTTTTTTTTATGGTAGAAATTAATTTTTTGTATGGGAACCCTATGCTTTATGGTTATATCATAGTATCATCTTTAAAATATACCCGTTATTCATTAGTTCTTTTGACATTTTAATTCATAAATTCAGTTACGAAAGTCGGCTGGTCTCGGTCGGACGGACTAAAAGTTGTGGTCACGGAATGTTAGATTTAAATCGTAAGTATTCTTTTATTTCAGGTGAAATGTTTTATTTTTTTGTTTTAACGTAATAATAAAGCTGTGTAGAGGGTAGTTAGTGTGTATTTTGTCAAAATATTGTATATTTTCGAACTGAAAAAACGAAAAATATCACCATAGGTGATTTTTTTGTTTGTTTGTTTACTTTTGGTATAATTCCGTTATTATTTGTAATGTAATTGTTGTAAATACATCGTAATTACATCATAACGATAATAACTCACAAGATAAAGTCATAAAATCCAATCTAACTATCGAAAATTTTGCATACCATGACGTCATATCGCGCAGTGACGTCATTTTTTAAAAAAATTGAGTTCATTTCGATTTTTTTGGTAGTGTTTTGTTTAAAACTTGTAAAAAAGGAGTTTGGATGCAAAGAATGGATCTTTCTTAGTGCCTGAGTCAATATTCTACCCTCAAAATCGAATTCAAAAATAGGTAAAATCAGCTTTGCCAAAAAATCACCTATTTTAGACTTTCCCTTTAAAAAATCGATATTTATAACTCTAAAAAAGCATATACTGGATAGTTAATACCTGTCTCAATAGAACTCTGTTTACAGAACGCAAATCGGTTAAGTGGTTGTGTTTATATAACGTTCGTAATTTGAAACCACGGCGGGCCGCCGAATAACATAAACAGTTGCGTCATCACAAAACGTACGCGCGCGAATAGCGGCCGGGCGCGGCCGATCCCGAAGGGTTAATTGTGGTAAGTACCGCAGATCTTATATGTAATATTAAAATAAGTAAAATAATACTTTAAATTTAAATAAATTTATTGCAACAAATTTTCAAAATTAATAATTGCTTTATACATAGTAATTTCATGACTTGCCATTAAATTCCATCCAATTATACAATACAAATAATAATTATTTATTTATTTATTATAAAGGAAAACCTACAGCTATTACAAAGGAATGATAACAAAAGAGAAAACAGAGAGCCATTTCTAGGTCCTCACGACTATAAGGCAAAATGCAGAACAGTTGTGTGAACATACTAAAGAAATAAACGGAACAAAAATAGGGTTACCAGATTAAATTAAATAGTGCACAGATGCAGGTTACAAAATTAACTGAACTAATCTCGCTTAAAAAAATCATTGCTTAGTTGTCTTTTCGGAGCAGCAACAGTAGTACAAAATAAATCTATATTAAATTGCTTAGATAATTCGTTGAAGCTCTTGCTCGCTCTCACAGTAAATGTATTCTGCCGATAGTTGGTATATAGATGCGTAAGGAACGTGGACTGGAGGGTTATATCTAATAGCTCTTGATGGAACATTTAATGATAATTTATCTAATAGATCCGGAGAGTTAACAGCGTTGGAAAAAAAATTATAATTAGTTTTATGTCACTAAAATTACGATCTGAACGCAAAAATCGTCTCATTCAGTCCGCCTCGCAACATTCAGATTGACGAAGGTCACGCAGGAGCACCGATGTGGCACCGCCCGTTGTGACCCGATCCTCCGCCAAAAGACCTTAGAAGTGAGAAAAAGAATCCTTCCACATAGTAATGTTTGGACACCCTATTAAACAGAGATACACTACTACTTTCGGACCTCTCATTCGGCTCGTGATCTTTAGTAGACTGCGCTGTCCAGTTCTAATACAGGCTCGTGTTATCAAGTGACCATCAAATACTTGTAACTGTCAAATGTCATTCGGTTTCGTGTGTCAATTTGCTTTGCTTTTCTTGTCAAATTTGACATAAAGTCATAAAACATCTGTTTGTTTCGTCGTGGTATATTATACGAAAATAATTTTTTGATTTCCATAGTCCAATTTAGGATAAAATGTCTCCTGAAGAAACTATAGAGAGATTTAAACAATTAGGTTTAAATGAACAAAAAGCAAAGGAAACATTAAAAAATGCTAATGTTACAAAGTTTTTGATTGCCGCACTGAATGAGGTTAGAACATTCACAATTTTTTAAAATGTATAATCTGTATTGTTGCCAACTGTATTTTAACAAGTAATATAAACAATAAACAAATTTAGAAATTGAAACAATCTGAATTATTTCAGGTGGATGTGCAAACTTTGCCGCCTGGTGCCGGCATGTTGGTGTACCATCTGGCAACGAAAGTTAAGCCGCAGATCGCTTCAAAACTGCCATTTGTATGCGACTACATCGCTAAAGGCAAGTTGGACTCGACTTTGAGAGTAGACGCTGCTTTGAATTATCTTCTAAGCTCTGTCAATGAAACCAATGTAGACACTGAAGCATTTGAAAAGGCTTGCGGTGTGGGAGTCGTCATCACCCCAGAGCAAGTCGAACAAGCTGTAGAGAAACATATGGCAAAGTACAAGCAAGAGTTGCTGGAAAAGAGGTACCGGTTCAATTCTGGTATTGTCATGCAAGCTGTCAGAGCTGACTTACCATGGGCAGATGGAAAAGCCATTAAAAATGAAGTTGATGTTCAGGTACATAATTTGAAGAAAAGTTTATACTAAATTTTATGGGTTATCAACAACAAAGTTTTATTCTAAAAGACATAAATGCTAGTATTCATATTTGTTGTTTCATATTTATAGATATTAGACTTGTTGGGGCCTAAAACAGAAGCTGATCTTGCACCACTACCAAAGTCAGAGAAGAAAGACAAAGGGGATGCTGTGAAAAAAGTGAAGAAAGAAGATAGCAAAGGTAAATAATTTGTTTATTTATTAATAGATATATTAATTAGTTATTAAAATGGAAGATACATAAACAGATTTTAACACTATGTTGTATGTCCAGATATGTAACATTACCCATTTACACATTACCAAAATGTTAATTTAGGGTTGTTCCAGAATAGCATTTCAAACTTTTTATCTTTTTAGTTCCCAAAGGATCCGATAAATCAGAGTCACCAGACGATATTGGTGGAGCAACTTCTATATCAGAACTGATGAAGAAACTTCCATTCCATGCTCCTGGAGAAAACTATAAGTCTGATGGATATGTAGTCACACCAGACACCAAAAGATTACTTGAAGAACACCTAAAAATAACAGGTGGAAAAGTCCGCACAAGATTTCCTCCAGAACCTAATGGTATACTCCACATTGGACATGCCAAAGCTATAAACATTAATTTTGGATATGCCGCTGCCCACGATGGCGTCTGTTTTTTGAGATATGACGACACTAACCCAGAAAAAGAAGAAGAGAAGTTCTTTGTGGGTATCAAAGACATGGTAGAATGGTTGGGTAAGTAATCAATTTAAAAATAAATATAACATAATTCTCAGTTAATAAAAATGTTCTACCTTATCACTTTCCTAATAATTATATTTTGGAAATATGTTACAGGCTATAAACCTTACAAAATAACCCATTCATCAGACTACTTTGACCAGCTTTATGAGTGGGCAGTGCAATTGATAAAGAAGGACCTTGCTTATGTATGCCATCAGAAGTCCGAGGAGATCAAGGGCTTCAATCCTCCTCCTTCACCTTGGAGAAATAGGCCAGTAGAAGAAAGCCTTCAATTGTTTGAGGTACCATTTTACAGTCTGTTTATTTGACATGGTATCTATTTACTAAGTGGTAGGTACAGTTACCCGTGGGGTGTCCGGGTAAGAATAGCACCCCCCCATCTCTTCCCATTGGGTGTACGTAAGAGGCGACTTAGGGAAATCAAGAAGACGGGCAGCAGCGTCTTCTGTTTTTGTCATCTCATCACTTATACTGCGATCCCCAAGACGCCTGCCAAGCGTGGGGATTATGGCAAACCCCCCCCCCCCCCACAATGATTGATAGTATTTGTTTACGGCCCCCAGTCCCCGGCAGCTCCTCTATTCCTCGCTTTGGTAGCGGGCGGGGTTACGGTCGAGCAGGGGGTGCGAAGAATCTCCGGCAGATCCGCTACCACCCCCACCGAACTTTGGCCCTGGCAACACACAACGTCCGCACTCTTAGGACCGATGAGAAGATTCTCGAGCTGGAGGAAGAATTGAGCAAGTTACGTTGGGACATCTTGGGTTTATCTGAAATCCGACGAGAGGGACAGGATACGATAACCCTTGATTCCGGAAACTTGCTCTTCTTCCGGGAAGGAGATCGAAAATCCCAGGGTGGTGTCGGGTTTCTCGTCCGTAAGTCCCTTATTAACAACGTGGTAAAGGTCGATAGTGTGTCGAGCAGGGTAGCGTACCTTATACTCAGAATAACCGATCGGTATTCGCTGAAGGTCATACAGGTATACGCGCCGACCTCGGCACACCCTGACGATGAAGTAGAGGCTATGTATGAGGAGATAGCAGAAGCCATACATACCTCCAAAACATACTTCACCGTTGTTATGGGGGACTTTAACGCAAAGGTGGGCACTCGGAATGGCGATGAGTTGAGAGTGGGGTCGTATGGGTATGGGCAGCGGAACCAAAGGGGCCTGCGGCTGGTCGACTTCATGGAGAAGGAGGGACTCTATGCGATGAACTCCTTCTTCAAGAAGCGACCATCCAGGAAGTGGACGTGGATAAGCCCCGATGGTTCAACCAAAAATGAGATCGACTTCATCATGACGACCAAGAAGCATATATTCGATGATGTCTCCGTGATCGGCAGGGTGAAAACCGGGAGTGATCACCGTATTGTTAGAGGCACATTGAATATCAATGTTAAGCTCGAAAGGTTTCGTCTGATGAAGTCCACGCTCCGTCCAGGATCCGCCCAAATCCAGAACCCCGAAGACTTTCAACTTGAACTGCATAATCGCTTCCAGTGCCTCGCCGACTGCGAAACTGCGGACGAGATAAACAATGGGTTGGTGCAAACTGTCCACGCAGTGGGGTCCAAGTTCTATAAGACCCCACGCCGTAAAAAACCTCAAAAGCTCTCCAATACAACCATTAAGCTAATGGAAAACCGGACTGAGATGAGACTGCAATCTTCAGCTGATATGTCGGAATATGCTGAACTCAATAGACGAATCTCGAAATCCATGCGACACGACTTGCGTTCCTATAACACAGCGTGTATTAAGGACGCAATTGAGCGGAACCAAGGCTCTAAAGTGTTCGCACAGAATTCGTCTATTGGGCGTAGCCATATGACGAAGCTGAAGATCGATGACGGCAGTGTCATCTCATCGAAACCGGAGATATTGAGAGAGCTCGAGAGATTTTACGGACAGTTATACACCTCAACACGGGAACCCATTGATAGAACAGCTCAAGACACCAGAGCCAAACTAACCCGACACTACACTGAGGACATCCCGGACATCAGCCTGTACGAGATTAGAATGGCTCTCAAACAGCTCAAGAATAACAAGGCGCCGGGTGAAGACGGAATCACATCAGAACTTCTGAGAGCGGGTGGAAAACCGGTACTTTTAGTCCTCCAGAAGTTATTTAATTCCGTCTTACTCGAGGGTACAACGCCAGAAGCATGGCACAGGAGTGTGGTGGTTCTTTTCTTCAAAAAAGGTGATAACACTTTATTGAAGAATTATAGACCTATCTCACTCCTGAGCCATGTATACAAGCTGTTTTCGAGAGTCATTACGAACCGTCTCGAACGCAGGTTTGATGACTTCCAGCCTCCCGAACAAGCCGGGTTCCGAAAAGGCTTTAGCACCGTAGACCACATACATACGCTCCGCCAGATTATACAGAAGACCGAGGAGTATAATCGGCCATTATGTCTAGCGTTTGTGGACTACGAGAAAGCCTTTGATTCAATCGAGACCTGGGCAGTATTGCAATCTCTCCAGCGGTGCCACATTGACTATAGGTACATCGAAGTGTTGAAGTGTTTGTACAGCAACGCCACCATGTCGATCCGACTACAGGACGAGAGCACGAAACCAATCCCATTGCAGCGTGGTGTGAGACAGGGAGACGTTATTTCTCCGAAACTGTTCACAAACGCATTGGAGGACGTTTTCAAGCTCTTGGACTGGAACGGATTCGGCATCAATATCAATGGCGAATACATCACTCACCTTCGTTTTGCCGATGATATAGTCATTATGGCAGAGTCGCTGGAGGACCTCAATACGATGCTCAGCGACCTCAGTAGCGTTTCCCAACAGGTGGGTCTTAAAATGAACATGGACAAGACGAAGATCATGTCTAATGTCCATGTTGCACCCGTACCGGTAATTGTTGGGAACGATACACTCGAAGTTGTTGACCACTATGTATAACTAGGACAAACTATCCAGGTAGGTCGATCCAACTTCGACAAAGACGTCGCCCGAAGAATCCAACTCGGATGGGCAGCGTTCGGGAAACTACGCGAAATCTTCTCGTCCAAAATACCGCAGTGCCTAAAGACGAAGGTTTTTAACCAGTGTGTGTTGCCAGTGATGACATATGGTACTGAGACGTGGTCCCTAACTGTTGGCCTTTTGGATAAGCTCAGAGTCACACAACGAGCTATGGAGAGAGCTATGCTCGGAGTTTCTTTGCGCGACAGAATCCGAAATGAGGAGATTCGCCGAAGAACCAAGGTCACCGACATAGCTCTTAAAATCTGCAAGTTGAAGTGGCAATGGGCAGGCCACATCGCTCGGCGAACCGATAACCGCTGGGGAAGAAAGGTTCTCGAGTGGCGACCACGAACCGGAAGACGCAGCGTAGGTAGGCCTCCCACTAGGTGGACAGACGACATTGTGCGCGTCGCAGGTAACCGGTGGATGCAAATAGCCAATTGTCGGTCATTGTGGCGTTCGAAGGGGGAGGCCTATGTTCAGCAGTGGACGTCTTCCGGCTGGTGATGATGATGATGATGAGGTACAGTCCATATAGGTACCGCTGCAGTTTCAGATGTTCTGACACCAAGAAGCAATGTGTAGTTATTGCTGAGTTCCAGGGTCACCTGGACTATAGCTGGAGGCACTATAGCTGGTGAAATAACTGCACTCAAGACAATTAATAACTAGGTGGCGATTGCCACATTTTTTACTTTACAGTTGCAAAAAAACTAGAATGTATTTCATAAAAAGAAGTTTGAAAAAATATGTATTTACGTCGTTTTTTCGCCAGCACCTTCTAATATCTTAGTTGACTAGAGCTCGGCAGCTATCTATAGGCAGGCATCGCTAACCATCAGGCGAACATCTTGCTTGTCTCACCATTAAATTGAATAATACAAGTTGTTAATACACATGTTTCAATTAAGTAAAAGTGAAGGGGATTTCAAATAATGTAAAATTTAAGTGTGAATTTGCATAAAATTACTAGGTACTACATGATCCTATAAACATATGACTTGATACTCACTGTATTTCTATACAAATAAAAAACTTATTCTGAATATAATGCATAAAGTTTTTTGGTTAAATCAACTGTAAGTAAAATTATTTGAATCGATAACCTTTGGGGAAGAAAGGTTCTCGAGTGGCGACCACGAACCAGAAGACGCAGCGTAGGTAGGCCTCCCACTAGGTGGACCGACAACATTGTGCGCGTCGCTGGTAAACGGTGGATGCAAATAGGCAATTGTCGTTCATTGTAGCGTTCTAAGGGGGAGGCCTATGTTCAGCAGTGGACGTCTTCCGGCTGATGATGAAGTAAAATTATTTGTCAGAATTAACTTTGAAAAGAGAAATACGATATTTGTCATATTGTGACAGAAAAATCCTCAGTAAAACATGGGGGTTCTGACTGCTGGATGTGAGCTCAAGTAATAAAGTCATGTGTTACCTATTGTGGTTTTATCATCATCATCATCATCACCAGCCGGAAGACGTCCACTGCTGAACATATGCCTCCCCCTTCGAACGCCACAATGAACGACAATTGGCTATTTGCATCCACCGGTTACCTGCGACGCGCACAATGTCGCCTGTCCACCTAGTGGGAGGCCTGCCTACGCTGCGTCTTCCGGTTCGTGGTCGCCACTCGAGAACCTTTCTTCCCCATCGGTTATCGGTTCGCCGAGCGATGTGGCCTGCCCATTGCCACTTCAACTTGCAGACTTTAAGAGCTATGTCGGTGACCTTGGTTCTTCGGCGAATCTCCTCATTCCGGATTCTGTCGCGCAAAGAAACTCCGAGCATAGCTCTCTCCATAGCTCGTTGTGTGACTCTGAGCCTATCCAGAAGGCCAACAGTTAGGGACCACGTCTCAGTACCATATGTCATCACTGGTAATACACACTGGTTAAAAACCTTCGTCGTTGTGTTTTTATAGGATATGAAAAATGGAAAGATTGATGAAGGAGATGCTACGTTACGTATGAAAATCACTCTAGAAGAGGGAAAACAAGATCCTGTGGCGTACAGAATTAGGTTCAAACCTCATCACCGCACTGGCAATAAGTGGTGTGTCTACCCCACATATGACTATACTCATTGTCTATGTGATAGCATAGAGCATATCACACATTCTTTGTGTACCAAGGAGTTTCAATCTAGGAGGTAAGTGAATATTTTTCTGAATTTTTCGCATGTCATAAGTCTAATTAACTTATAATTTAAGGAGTGGATGATAATTATATTTAAGTACGCGGATACTTCAAAGTTGAATGAACTCTATTTTTATAGATAGCATTGTAGTCAAGTCAAAGTCAAAAATCTTTATTTCAAATAGGCTTAACACTAGCACTTTTGAATGGTCAATTTTTTAAAAGCTACCACCGGATCCGCCGCCTCAACTGAGAAGATCCGGCAAGAAACTCAGCGGGCTTGTCATTTTTTCACTTTTCTTTTAAACATTGTTTTGTTACAATTTAATCGACATTATTTATAGTGCGTCCTGCCGTTCGAAACATAATATAAAGCAAGGGAGAAAAGAAGAAAATAATAAATTACGACAAAAATTACAACAAACTAAAAGGCCAAAAGGATAGTATTTCGACCAGTCCCCTCCAAGCAGTGTAGTAGTCTTAACATTAGACTTAGACCTTAGTATTTATAATACATTTCTCGGCCTTAATGGGCCTCACAAATATGTTCACTGCATTTTTACTACCTCACTTTTTACTCAATAAATTTTGTTACTTTGGAACGTGGTGTTTATACTATTATTTGATTTTCAGGTCTTCCTACTATTGGTTGTGCAATGCGCTCGGTATCTATTGCCCTGTGCAATGGGAGTATGGCCGTCTGAACGTTAACTATACCGTGGTTTCTAAACGGAAGATTGCAAAACTTATAGATGACGGAATTGTTCAAGGTATTTAAAATTACAAATATTCTACATTTGTATTTTTTTAACACTATGGCTACCTACCTAGCAGTGGCGTGCACAGAGGGTAGGCAAAGAAACGTCGGCTTGTTTAGCCTATTATAGGTATATTAGTATACCATTTTAAATATCCTTATGTTAGCAGATTCTAGGTATATACAATATTAATTTGCATTTAAAAACTGTAATAAGATTATTCAGAGGGTCCATCAAAAAGACTTTGCCTACCCTACGATTTCTTTAAATAAATCATAATTTAAAAATATTTTGTACTGACATGGTATTAACGGGACATTTTTAAATGTAAATGGATACGTCTGTAATGTTAGATCATTTAAGGTTATATGTGGTGGCACACTAACAAATAGCTTAGAGTACATATAACTCACAGATATTTTAGCCTACTTTCTGTGCACGCAATTGCTACCTAGATAATAATAATAATTACGGTCTCAGTGAAGATGTTTCATACTACATTATTGTGTAAATAAATTCTCGACTTTTTCTTTCTTTCTATGCGCTCTTAACGTAGTTGATAGGGTTTAGAGTCTAAACCCTAAACTTTAGACGAATTAAATCATAGTATAAGGAGAGATTGGTACAACTAGCAGATGGTGCAAGTGGACTGCAACATTGCCTTCCCCAAACACCTTTCTCTCTTCTCTGGTAGCATCGCCCAAATAAGAGAAACTTTTCACTTATCTTCTTTGGTGGATATCGGATCTCATCCTTAAAACAACGTGTTCGTAAAAGGATATTGTCGTCGTGCGGATTGTGACAACGAGTATAGCTCATTTTCTGGTGGTAACAGACTGGGACGACCCACGGCTGTACACTCTAACCGCACTACGGCGGCGAGGCGTGCCAGCGGCTGCCATCAATGCATTCTGCGCCGCACTAGGCGTCACTGGGGCCGTGGGGGCCGTCGACCCCGCCATGCTCGACGCCTCCGTGCGGGACGTACTCAACGGTATCGCTCCCAGGTACGTGCTAATAACGACAGGTACGTGGTGTGGCACAGACTGGGACTTTTTTTTTTGACGCGGGGGTAATCTTCCAAAGATCCCCGGGAGCTGTGGTGCTCGACCGGGGTATGTGGGATTCTTACCCACTAAAACCCCCGCGGCTGTCGCATCGGCACATGAGAGGGGAGACCCCAGGGCTCTCCAGTGGGATCTGCACCAGAGGCCCCTCAGTGCTTTGCCTTTGAGCCCGCCGCCGGGGGGCGCATTGCAGCCCCCGGGAACCTGACACGGTCTCACGGAGACGGGAGGTCGCAACCCCGCTGCCGTCCTCCTCGGAGTCGCCGCCGTACTCAATGGACGTCCTAAGGGCCCACACCCCGAACATCCAGTGACTCCGAAGACAGACTGGGACTTATCGCAACATCATCGACGCACTTAGCTAACGTAAGGGCGTTTTTAAATAGACAGACTGCAACCGGCACTAATTCACCTGCATATATCGACATCTATTAGATCAGTTGTGTACACATACTCGTTGAATGACCTCTTGGACATTGGATTTAATTTTTTTATTTAGCTTGGTGACGAGACAAGTAAAGACGTTTGTCTGACGATAATAGATAGCAGTACTGCACTGACGCTCCCAACACATAGTTATTGAGTCTCTTGAGCCGGGTAAATTGACCAGCTACAGTGCCCATCAAACTGGAACATTGTTCTGTTCCGGTTTACACATATGTAGCTGCTTGGTGATAGAAAACTGATACTAAGCCTGCAATGGTACCGACCTGGGCCGAGCCTACCACCTAGTAAACCTTACTTTACTGGCGCTTAGTGGTGCTTATCGTTGCTTGAGCAGTCCGTGGTAAGAAAACTGCCTACACCAAATTCAAAGAAGTTCGGGTAGAAAAGCGCCATACCTTTCTACCCGTATGCGCTTCATTGTGTTCAGAAGTTCATGTACATAGTATTTATAATTTTACAGGATAATGGTAGTGTTAGAGCCACTGAAGATCACAATAGTCAACTTCCCTAGCGACAAACCTATCGAAGTCACCGTACCCGACTTTCCCAATGAACCCGAGAAAGGCTCTCATACAGTTGTATTTAATAAAGTCATTTATATTGAATCGACTGACTTTAAGGAGGAACCAGAGAAGGGATATAGGCGTCTGACTCCAACGCAGACCGTTGGACTGCGGCATGCCGGTTACATTATCAAGGTAAGGTTAACAAAATAATATCTAATCTCAATGTAACGACATAAACGTTCTTATTTAAATGTAATGTTATTCAATTTTCATGGAAAAGGACGGACTTATGGCGTGTCATGTAGATAAAGTGGAAAAGGTTCCAGGTAGTTACCATACCGCATTTTCTGATATTTTGCCGCCAAGCATAAATATTGTGGTTAAATGCGTACAGTGTAATAGGCATGATGACTACAACACAATACCAATAAATCTGTGGTTTTAAATAGTAGAACAGATTGCACTGATTCCAAAAATGCATCTCATTTTCATAATAATACAGAGATTTTCGTGTTATTTAAGCAAATAAATTACTCAAATACAGCTAATCGCCATTTTGTAATAAACGCTGATCAGAGTGAATGACGTCAATCCTGTGTAAATAAACAATTGTCAAACTGTCATCTCAACATTTTCTTTCATACGATGATTAACTTTTATACCTAGACAGATGTTTATTTACACCGCCGTAGTGACGTCACAAAATGGCGCCATGCACCGGCCATCGTTTTGGAATGAAATTCAAACTCTATTTTAAAAATTGAAAATATTGCTGTTAATTGAAAATTTAATACAAAAATATTATTATTTTCGGCAATAGTAGACCCGTAAGTACATTATAGAGCATTTTATCAAAATTAGTCATCATGCCTATTACAGGAATTTACTAAAGACTTGTCGATGAGCGTCAGTGCGGTGCAGTTGTCCATGTACGGTCGTGACGCTTGGTGGCAAACGCCCTAATTATCTTATCACTAAGAAGGTTAAAAGAAGAATGGACATTTATTGTAAAACAATGATCATATATCATCCATCTCCGCAGAAAATACTATAATGCACACAAATGCTTGTGTAATTAGACACATATGCACTATCTGTTCGTTTATATAATCTTACACGCCCATCCGACGCATGAATCATCTTACTTTCCAGAGAATCAGTCTCCATTGTCCTAACCAGTAAGGAACAACTACATAGTTGTTGTTGATCCTGGTGGGATTTGAGCCCGCGACCTTCGGTTTTCAAAGCAAGTGGTTTTCCCCTACACCACGGCAGCTAAGGGTTATTATAGTAGGTAAACATACAACTACCGTTCCTGGACATTAATGTATGTGGGTGGGGATACTCCCATAATTTAAGTCATTATTTATTTCATAAAGGTTTCCAAAGTAAAGAAAGATGGGGCTGGCAATATTATGGAATTGGAATGCACGGCGGAGCCTGCGCAGTCAGCTGAGAAACCTAAAGCGTTTATCCATTGGGTGTCTGAGCCGGTCACTGTGGAAGTGCGACTATATGAACCATTGTAAGTTAATATAAGATTATCTACTGTGTAATCTTCATTCCATGCATGTATTCTTACAGAAAGAAATAAGTTATAAACAAATAGTGCATGTGTAAGTAACCAGTTGGACAACTGTTTAAAATCATGAGTAACGTCTGCACCTTACTCTTGTTGGTTTTGTATGATATCCACATTTATATCTGATTTTAGGGTTCATTCATTCATATCTGATTTTAGGGTTTATATAGGACATTCTAGGTAAGTATAAATTTATTTTAATTGGCTAAGCGGTGATGTCTTGATTTATTATGAATTGGATGATTTAAAAACTCAATATTTAAAAAAAAACTACCATCGTTAAGATTGTTTATTTGAAGGAAAAATCTGGTCAGCTGCGTGTCGGGCTCACGATCCTAGGGTTCCGTACCTTATTTGGACACAGCACAGGTGGCAAAGAGACCAAACAGCATGAATAAGTTTGTTTGTCAATGGTTTTTGAGGATATAAAAAAAAACCTCTACTTCGAAACATCGTTTTATTATACCTAAAATCAACATAAACATAATATAGATAATAAACTGTAGTTGACTTGGATTTTTCCTCAACAAACTTCGGAAATAATGGGCGAGAACTGTTTTTTTTTTTACATTTTAGCAGCTGTGTGTAAACATTGCTGTGTTCCGTTCTGAAATTAACTGTAGCTGGACAAATTATTAGACTTATAGCAGGTCACAAATGGCAGCACAACATTGACTTTCAAGTCTTTGTTCCTGATTCACTGTTGTTTATTGGGCAGTAAGTTTCTCACTTATCCTTTTGTCCGTTTTAACACAATACCGTGGAGATCGCCCACGGAGATACGTCCCTATTCGCATACGACTGCTCATAATCTACTGAATGAGCTAGTCCATAACGTCACTGATATAATTATGCGTGGGTTAGATATCTTATTCACACGTATCTATTACGTAGCTACTACAATGAAAAAAAGACAAGTGAGAATATAGATTTTGAAAGTCAGTTAAGTACATAGCATAACTGTAGTGTTGTGGGCGGATCATACAAAGAATGAGTTTACGCAGCCCTTGTACAGTATCGCAGATGATTTTCGGCTTTATTTTTCTGGAGTTTAAACTAAAATTCGTTTGCGGGACGCCCGTAGACAGTGCGTAACGAAGTTTTGGTGTTTTATTAGAAGAGCTTATAAATAATGTATTAAGAAAATCGTTATAAAAATGCGTAGTCCATAAGAACATGCACATTTGACATTGTTATCCATCGATATTTGTTATCCGATGAAATTAAATAAGTATTTGACGAATTGAAAAGTTTAAATACGAGGGATGCCTTTTAAGTTTTGTCGTTTGAAGATATAAACACGACTGGAACCTTATAGTACATCGATATACTATACCAACTAGATTAGCTGTCACGACCCGAAAAGTGGTCACGAAAATAGAGCTACGGAGACGGCTGTCGCTCTATTTCAAATTAGTATGAGCCGACAACAGGATGTATCGAAATTCCTTATTGCGCGTTTATAAACTGTCCAAATAATATAATACTTATCGTAATACTAAAATTGCAGATGCAGAATTTTTTTTTCGTTTCGTGTTTTTATTACTACTAGTTTAAATAATAAATATAAGTAAGATATC
This sequence comes from Furcula furcula, assembly GCA_911728495.1. NCBI lineage: Eukaryota > Metazoa > Arthropoda > Insecta > Lepidoptera > Notodontidae > Furcula > Furcula furcula. The sequence continues at coordinate 15,598,649 of OU452249.1, read as the reverse complement.
ATTATAATACGAAATAAAAATTATTTATTTGATATTTTCTCCGCTAGAGACTGACAAAATTAATGTTGCCGATAGGCGTGTCGCCACTGTCTATACGAAACTGATAAACTACACGTCATTACCATAATAAAAAAGTTAGTTCTCATTTTTGCCACCAGCACGGATAAGTTTGTAAGTCAGTACACACACAATGGAAACACACCTGTTTTGAACCTTATTTTATAGTGGTTAAGATTTTCTTTTAAATGAGTACATTTTTGTTTAAGTCAAAACAACTACTTTTTTTCGTATAGCTTTGGCGGTTTTATTGATTTTTCTTTGTCTCCGATGTAAAGGTTTTATGTGCCCACATTTTCGATGTCATTTTGTTCGTGACAGCTAATCTAGTTGGTATAGTATATCGATGTTATAGTACTTTTTATTGTTTTTCAGAGTATTTACCACGTAGCTTAATACACTTTTCCATTCGCTCAAACCAGTTATTATAACATTTATTCCACTCTAAAGTGGGGGTGTTCAAAATGGCTGACTTGAAAGCGTCGACTTCTTCTTCACCGGACTGGAACCTTTGACCACGAAGACTTTTCTTAATTTTAGGAAATGTAATGAAATCGTTAGGGCTTAGGTCAGGACTGTATGGAGGATGGTCAAGAATTTCTACTTTTACCTGCTTCAAATACTCAATCGTTTGACGAGCGCTGTGTGAGCTTGCGTTGTCGTGGTGCAGGATGATGCGTCGCTTTGAGTTAGATTTTCGAAGTTCGGCGATGACTTGTGGTAAACAAACTGTGGTATACCACTGTGCGTTAACCGTTCTATGATCTTCAAGTGCAATAGTCGCAACATGACCGGTTTTTCCAACGAACGTGGCCACCATCTTCTTTGAAGTGCTTGGAGAACGAACAACTTTAGTCGGCTTTGGCTCGTCTTGAAAGACCCAGATTGTAGATTGTTGTTTGGAATCAGGATCGTAGGCATAGATCCAAGATTCAAAACTTTACAGACTCTGTACACTTTTTTTTTATTCAACAGTGTATACTTTGTTATGTATTGATATTATTCTCAAAGGCATAGAACCAACCAGGTTTTAAAAAAAACACAATTAAGAACAGAACATGAGCATTTGAATAAACATTTTGGTTCCAACAAGAAATAGGCATGATGACTGTAACACAATAACAATAAATCTGTGGTTTTAAATATTAGAACAGGTTGCACTGATTCCAAAAATGCATCTCATTTTCATAATAATATAGAGATTTTCGTGATATTTAAGCTAATAAATTACTCAAATACAGCTAATCGCCATTTTGTAATAAACGCTGCTCAGAGTGAATGATGTCAATCCTGTGTAAATAAACAATTGTCAAACTGTCATCTCAACTTTTTCTTTCATACAATGATTCACTTTTAAGGGGGTAACAACGGTAAAATTGCAAAAATAGCCTTAGTTTAAAGAGTTCGATGGATCAATCCGCTATTGCATTGGCTATGAAAATTATATGTACTTATACCTCAGATCTTCAGCAAATAGTTTTATTGATTAGATATTGGATTAAATAAAATGTTTTCAAGCAATATGTATTTAAAAAACTATTTTAAAAAAAATAAAAACCGACTTCAAAGTAAATTATCTAAAAAGCATAAAATAACGAAAATATTATTGAAGTTGGTGCAGAATATACACAGCAGGTACGCTAACACCAACTTCAATAATATTTTCGTTATTTTATGCTTTTTAGATAATTTACTTTCAAGTCGGTTTTTATTTTTTTAAAAATAGTTTATTTAACACTTTTTAGTGACTTATTTTACCAAGATAGGTATCAGCACTATCACGCAACTCGAACGTCTACATTACAGTAACTTACTGAAAACATAAAAAGTTTATATCTCTTAAACTACTGGACCGATTTTGATGAAACTTGTACTCTACCCTAAGTTGAAAAATACTCTAACTATTGCAAAAAGAATTTTTGAAATCGGACTTGTAGTTTCTGAGAAATCCGCGGACAAACCTACATACATACATACATACATACATACACTCGTGAAATTTGGTAAATTTGTTTAGAAGCCCACATAGACTAACATATATGAATATTACGCATTTCTATTAATATTACATACATACGCGTCGAATACAGAACCTCCTTTTTTGAAGTCGGTTAAAAATGTACTACGTTGGGTATGAATTGTGTTAGCGTTCAATATCCGTTCATCGGATACACGTCAAACCTGGACTATAAAAAGCATAATAACCTATTCCACAATTTGTATTGATTACATTTCTTAATTTCATTCATGTTTTACAAGAAATTATAGAAAAACCACGTACGCGATGCATTTCCCCTTGCAGCGCCCCCGCGATCGCCTTTCATCAGTCTTTCGTGGACTGTTAAGGAGGGTGGACGTGCTCGAATTTTTTTTGACAAGACGAATTTAATTTAAATGATATTGAGCATATTTTTAATTAAGATATGTTACATATGGTATAATTATAACATTATAAATCATTTCAAATGAAATCTATACTTCTATATTTAATTATAACACATATTTTTATAGTAATACCATATTTTTGGTTCATCATAGAGTATGCGAAAGTATTGATGCCGAGTATTATGCCTAACTTTTAAAGCGTATCAGAGTCATATATGATCTTACTAATTGAAATCGTATTTAATACTGTGTAGGTCGACAAAATGACATACATTATGATATCCTTTTACATTATGATTTTTTTTTTGTCAAAACATGAACGGTGTTATTATTATATACTTTTAGACTTTCGCGTTCCATTATCCATTATCGTTGGTGTTATTATTACTATCATGTTGGTTTTTGCAACTTAGCAACGAGTCAAGTACCTGGGTTGTTGTCTTGGTGGTGAGCGACACGCTTACCTACGGACAGTTGCATTAGACAGTTGCTCGTCTTTTATTTTATTTTATTTATTAGACACACCATCGACAGTTTCACAATACATTAAATCTTTACTTTTATCTTTAATTACTTTTGAGACATCTGGATGCTTAAGTTGGAAGGGTACTCATGTGCTATCTAGGTGGCGCCACTTTAATCTTAGATTTCTTCCGCTATGTAACATAAGTAGAAGGTCACTATAGCTGGCAAAAAAACTATCGGACCAAAAAGCTATAATTATAGTTTTGGATGACAGGGACAGGAAGAGACTTTTCTATGGGTGGGTGCTTCGATTACTATCAGGTAATACCTTGTTACTTAACTAAGTCTCGTAACAATAAACTGATGGTGTTGTTGGCCGGCACGAGAAAAAATACCACCGCGTTAAAATGTTAGTTACTCTAAAACCAGATTACTTATTAGAATCAATGTAAATTAAATATCTATTTAAATTTTACATTACCTATGCACCTACTACTATTACCCTCTGCATCATCCAAAGGTAGACTGGCAGAGAATGCCTAAGGCATTAAATCCGCCTTGTACATATTTAAGTGTGCTAAAGAATAAATAAAATAAAATGTCAAATGCTCCGCGTAGTTCAAACCTCGCGATGGGTACAGAACTCAAGATGAAGTTACGTTACGTACTCTCGCGGTCACGAACGGTCTATCACCTTTAGGACGACAATCCCTTGCACGTGCTGGCCCAAAATACATGCGGGCGGGGTAAGCGCCCGGAACGTCGTTCAAACTATTTTGATTGAAAACTGAAACTTACACTAAAAAAGACTATTACTGAATTCGTACGTTCAAACAAACAGTGCTACGCTTTCCTTTGGCAGCCACGTATATTGAATAACAATACAGGTCCGTTGATTTTGTAGTTTGCTACTCTGGCCGCTGACTTTAAGGTCTTGGGGTCGATTCCCACACAGGACAAACATTCATGTGCATGAACATAATCTGTTTGTCTTGGGTCTGGGTCATTTTTACCTGTACTTAAAAGTTAAGTATCTTATCATAGTTTCAGTTCGATGGCCATTACGGAGTCGATCACGGAACTCATCTACATCGTCATCAGCAGCCGAAACGTCCACTGTTGAAAGAAGTCCCTCTCTCCCTTAGAGGGGAAGGGTTGCCTTAATCCCCACGCCTGGCAGGCGGTTGGGGATCGCAGATAGGTGGTAGGTAATCCAATAAAACGACGCTGCTGCTCGTCTTCTTGTTTTTCCTTAGTCGCCTTTTACGGACACCCAACGGTAGGAGATGGATGGGTGCTATTATTCTTATCACGGAACTAATTGTCGCAATAAAAATAATTTATGATTTTTGGGTCTGCACGACTTGGGTCGACGTTGGGTATCTGGTCTTGATTAAGGTTGGAAGCTAGCAAGCTTCCAAAATTTGGGTACTTGTGCCGCTCTTAAAGATAATATACGCATTAGAGTAGGAAACATTACAGTTACACGCTTCTTTAATAATACCGCTAGATCTCATCAGGGCCACTGGTATGCATTGCAGCATCTTAAGTCACTCTCTTTGTTATACTCGAACATCGCAATCAATCATCAATCTGGTTACAGTTCATTTTTCCAGGAATCAAAAAGCTCAATTATCAGATGGATGTTTATTGGTTAGAGAATTTGGAACTAATTTAGGAAATATGTTAAAAAGGTCCCTTTAAAAAAAAAAACTATATTTTGAAGGCTCTGTTAATCGCTTTCGTTTTGACGTGCAGAACAGAAACCTTAGAACTTTGTGCATATTTTCATTTCAAGTACGCTTACAGTAGTCACGGCAAGACGCTGCGCAGTAGCTATTTTTATGTTTATGTATTCAGAACTCACAACTGTACTTGCGCAATGGTTCGTCAAGCCTAACTTCAGACACACAAAAATCCGCTGTGACTGTAAGTTATAAGTAGTACGAATGTAAATGGATTCCGAATGGCAGGCACAATGTATTCAGCTGGGTCGAAGTGCGTTCCGGTTGTAACCGGACCTAATAACCACCAACAATAGAATAGAAGTATGTATAAGTCTCACTAGTCAGGCATTGGCCATTCTATAATAGACGGACTGAACCTTTGATATGAAGTTTGGTATTCCAAATATTTCATATTTGAAATGCAGTAATCCGTATCCTGATGCAACACGTCAACTACGTTACCATTGTAAGTGGTTGGGTTGTCAGATTGTAATTAGGTGGCACGCCAAGGTATAAATCAAGATATAAAACAGTGGGTTAGGTACCGTTATTAAACTGCATCATTTCATTCTATAATGGAATAGGCAAAATTAACAAAACTCCATTCCATCTGCATATTTTTAGTCTATGATTTTTCAAATGTAATATTCATATTTGCTGGTAGCGCCCTCTACGATGACAACTCTCGGCCGGAGCGGCCAGATTCTCAAGGTCATTGGCGCATGTTACCCCCTTAACTTTTATACCTAGACAGAATTGTTTATTTACACCGCCGTAGTGACGTCACAACATGGCGCCATGCACCGGCCGTCGTTTTGGAACGAAATTCAAACTCTATTTTAAAAATTGAAAATATTGCTATTAATTGTAAATTTAATACAAAAATATGATTATTTTCGGCAATAGTAGACCCGTAAGTACATTATAGAGTATTTTTTCAAAATTAGTCATCATGCCTATTCAAAGTTGCCGGGAAATATGGAAACGACAGAACTTAAAAAGGCAGGCCTCGTAATACTTGATCGAATGACTTTCACTTACAAATAGTGTTTTGCTTTGGCATAATCCACACCTTTTTATATTATAACTCTACCGAGTTTCTGATTGTGGAGTTTTAACTGTTTACGACAAAACGGGTCTTGTATTGACAAGGTAATAGTGTGTGATATAGATTCTATTTAAAAAAAAAACCACTCGATCAGTGTTGTTAACATCATCATCAGTAGCCGAAAGACGTCCACTGCTGAACTAAGGCCTCCCCCTTAGAAGGGAGGGGTTGCCATAATCCCCACGCTTGGCAAGCGGCTTGGGATCGCAGTATAGGTGGTAGGTATTCTAATAGAAAGACGCTGCTGCCCGTCTTCTTGTTTTCGCTTAGTCGCTTCTTACGTACACCTATGGGAGGAGATGGGAGGGTGCTATTCTTGTTGTTGTTAACAGCTTTTGATAAATAAATTTCAGAATTTCCTTTTCTTTAATTTAAAATTAGAATAAATTGTCATTTTTTAACAGATTCAAACATAAGAACCCGGAAGACCCTAGCGAGGTACCAGGCGGCTTCCTCTCGGACTGTAGGCAGGACACGTTGAAGGTCGTAGAAGCGATAGCTGACTCGTCGATCAGAGGTGCGAAGGTGTACGACAAGTTCCAATTCGAAAGGATCGGATTCTTCTCTGTAGACCCAGATACAACTGGCACACATGTAAGTTTGGCACATTTTCTTAGTTTCGGTGACGTCATAAAGTTTGAGAAAACGGAATATTTTTCGAGATCAAGCTGTTTATTTACCCCATTTTCTAAATCTTATGAAAAGTTATTAATTCAAACATTAGCAGAGAAATGCATAAAGAATTCCTTAAATACATAAATGCTGTTTTCATTATGTCCAATATTGGATGTTTTTTATAAATACAGACATAGCAAGTTAATGTAAGTACCAAGTTACGTATCACTATTTATTTATCTTCGAAAATAGTATGAACAGTTTAAGTACTTACATATATTATGATAATAATTAGTGAAGGTATTATCGTCCCCGTACAATAAAACTACAATCGCTCTTCAATTTATATAACTTTTTATTTGCAGATGGTATTCAACCGAACAGTTTCTCTCAAAGAAGATACAGGAAAATAGATTTATTGTAAAATTGTCACAAAACTTTTTTACTAAATAAATATAGATTATTTATTATCGAGTGCTTTTATTTTTTAAATTATATTTTATTAGTACATGTGTTAGACTAGGTTCCTTAACATTTTAAATATATTGTACTTATATGTAATAGTAAATAGATACCTATATATGTATATTTAATCCAAATGGACTTTATCATTTTCTGCTGCCAAATCGAAATAACATTTTATTTTTTAATATCATGTACATTTGTATTAACGGAAAAGAAGTTTTCATAGTATGTCTAATTCCTCCTATCTACCTTTTTAACTAAATTTGTTGCGTGTTCCAAGACAATTTAGAGTTCCCCCGGTACTCGATGCGTTCAGTGTAGATCCTGGCTTACAGGAGTAACGGAGGTGGGAATAAGTGGTGGGATTAGGTACTTACAGTAAACATACTTGTAACGCTGGTTTATATTACAAACAAACATGCAATATCCTAACGTAATTACTGATTGTGGAAGGATCTAAAGTTTGACCCCGAACTTTAGAACTACTGATTCGCTTGTTTATCTACTTCAATCTACTTAATTGCTTTTCTTTGTTTGCTAAAACCAAATTGTGTACTTTCTAGACGTAGTCCACCGATGGCAAAAGTTCATCTTTCTACAATTACCTGAATAGCAAAAGTTTGTATGTGATATTTTAACCAAGTAAAGAAGCGTTTGTACGTTACCACATGTCTCAGGCTATTCTAGACGGATATTTTTTTCAAAAGGAAGATACATTAGAATTGCACCATAGAAATTATGCGCCGATTTGGGCAAAATCTGTCTGATTTAGAACGTGCGGATTGAAATTTAGAATAGAATAGAATACTCTTTAATAAAACAAACAGAAAACTTAGAAAATTAGAAAAGGTTGGAACTTTAGGTCTCTTTTTAACCGTCTTTAAAATAGGAGGTGCTGTATTCGACGCGTATTTTTTTTATACTACCAAGGTGGCAAAGAAGCGTGCGGCCCGGACGATGGTAAGCAGTCACGCTCAGCCTATAAGCAATACCAGAAGATTCACTAGCGCGTTGCCAACCCTTAAGTCAGTAGATATTAAGTGCCCTTCACACCGGAACATAGCAATATTTACACACTGCTGCTTGGCGGCAGAATATTTTACGTAGCGGTGGTACCCTACCTGGACCGTTCCTTGCACAAGGAACCTACCACCTAGTAAATTAACCTAGTAAGCATATGTAATATTAATAAAAATACGTAATATTCACTTATGTAAGTCTGTGTAGGCATCTAAAGAAATGTATAAAGGTTCAGAAATGTATAAAGTTTCAGAAATTTATAAAGTTTCAGAAATGTATGTAGTTTTGCCAACCAATTTCTCAATAAGTACCAACCCGATTGTAAGTTTCAAATTAGGGAAGAGCACAAATCAAAATCGGTTCAGTAGTTTAAAAGGGATGGACTGTTTATGTTTTCATTAAGTTACTCTAATAATAATGTCCTCCGGGCCGATACGATACGAGAAAACCATCTTCGCGGGAGATATTATAGTGCACAAGTCAAGCACAAGTGCTTGCGTAGACACAAGTTCACTCTCTCTCTCTCTCTTCCTTTACCCCTCACAATCCGATGGGACGGAAGACCGACACGACCGGGGAAAGGTCAGGCGCAGGACCAAAACAACACAAACAGATTGGAAATAAAAACAGATGTTTAATTTTTAAAATACAATATAAAAAAAAAACCGTATTGGGACCGATAAGTAAGAATACGAATGATTTAATGTGACATATTAAATATGAATCCATAGCCTCCTGAACTAGTTATAAACTGTGTGTCGGAAGTCAGTCAAAGTCAATGTCAAAAATAGTTTATTTCAAATAGGCTTAACGCTAGCACTTTTGAAAGGTCATGTATATTTTTTTTTTTAAAAAGCTACCACCGGATCACAACGCGGCCTCAACTGAGAAGATCCGGCAAGAAACTCAGCGGGCTTGTCATTTTATCACTTTTTTTTTTAAACAGTGTGTCATGTTACAGTTAGATCAGAGCGACAGTGTGTCTTGCCGTTCAAAAGATCAAATAATACAGGGAAAAAAAAAAAATACGACGAAAGTAGGTACAACAAACTAAAAAGCCAAAGGGATAGTAGTCGGACCAGTCCCCCCAAGCAGCACCCAGTGGCTTCTCCCATTTTTAACCCCCGACCAAAAACGGAGTTATAAGTTTGACGCCTATGTCCGGAAATCTGTCTGTCTGTGGCATCGTAGCGGTCCAACCAGTGAACGGATTTTAATGCGGTTTTTTTTATTTGAAAGCTAATTTAAGCGAGATGGTTCTTAGCACACACAAACCCCGCTCCAAAATCTTAGTGCAATCTTATTGGTTAATAGTTCTCGTTTCTCCGCTCCGCTGCCTCGCTCCGCTCCGGTGGACAGGCAGCCTAAGGCGCTCGTAGCTAGTTGTAATCATTCTTCGGATAAATCAGTTGGTTAAGCAGCATAAATTACAAGGTCAGTCCTTAGATGGGATATCTAATGGCAATTGAGCGTCTCCGTTCATCAGAAAAAGTCAGAGACCTAAAGGCTGCTTGAACGAACTCTGACACCATGTTAGCCGCTAACCATACGACAGAAAAAAAATACCGATTAAGTGCGAGTCGGACTCGCGCACCGAGGGTTCCATACCATTTTGGACGTATTTAAGTAATTTTACTATTCATGTAACACCTCAGATAGTAAAAAACCAAACCGCAAAACCAAATCTGTTTGTCGAGGTATTTTTTAGGATTACTAAAAAACTGTACCTACGACTTAGAAAGAAAGAAATTTTTATTGAAACTAAATATTTACAGTTTATTTACAAATATACTTAAACTAGGTAAAAAACTTCCTCCGAATTGTCGCCGCACTGGGAGGGAAGGGTACCTAAAAGACTGGCGGCATTACCCCTTTGTATGGCCAAGCTTATACGTTGGCAGAAAAAGCAACCAGCCCGACGCGACGGTCCCCTGAGACTTGGCTTGGCGATAAGCTTGGACGAAATGTCTTTCACCAAACTGTGCGTCTCATCAGACCAAGGTCCCATGGTCTCCACTACAAAGGGCGCCAATATATAGCTGGAACCTGGAATCATTTTATTTTTCATGTAAACTATAGATAGACATGTACTATCTCGGACACGAATGGTGTACCAGTTTTTAATCAAAATCGTTTGAACGATGTTACTCGCGCTTACACCGTCCGCATTTATTTTGGGCCGGCTCGTGCAAGCGATTAACGTCCTAAAGGTGGTACACCGCTTGTGACCGCGAGGGTACTTCCCATAATTATTTCAGATGTTTTCCTCCGCAAACTTCGGAGATAAGGGCAACGGTATTTTTTTTACATTTTTGATTATCAGCCAAAAACTACGTGACATAAACCAAAAAAAAAACTGTTTTGAGATGTACTTACAAATGAAGCGTTTTCATAAAATACCCCACTCGAAGTCTCACTTTGAAATTTTGATGATCCATTTCGACTCCCATTAAAAAAAGACTAAAAGGAAAAAAATATTTTTTTCACATGCGATGAGGTTGGGTAAAAAAGATCTAAAAGTATTCCAAGTTTCAAATCGATAGCGCCCGCGCTTTTATTACAATTTGCTCCCCTTTTCTCCCCCCTCCCTTGATTTATTTCTCTCTCCATCTCTCTCTCACTTGTAAGAAAAATCTAATTCTAATTCACTCTTTTCTCTTTCCCCTTTCCCGCTTCGGTCCCCGTCACAGTCCCCCTCTTCCTCTCCCCGTTGTCCCCTCTCTGAACCCCGTCCCCCTCTCTCTTCTACCACCTTGCTCCCCCTCACTCTCCCCTTGTTCTACCTTAATCCCCCTATCCCTCACCCTATCACTCTCTCCTCGAATCCCCTCTCCCTCTCTTTCCTCTCTTGCACCCTCCTCTCGTTCTAAATATCCTCGTTAATCATGGTATCTGGTATCTGGGATTCTTACCCACTTAAACCCCTGCGGCTGTCGCTTCGCCATATATGAGGGGAGACCTGGGCCCTCCAGTGGGATATGCACCATATACCCCTCAATGCGCATTATAGCCCCCGGGAACCTGGCACCATGATCACAGGTACAGGGCTTGCAACCCCGTCACCGTCCTCCTCGGAGTCGCCGCCGTCCGTCACCTATCTATGTAATGACCTTGGCTAACGTTGCTAAACCTAGCGGCATGAAATATACTTTACGATTTTATTCTCAGACCTACCCGATATGTACACAAAATTTCATACAAATCGATTCACCCATCTATTTAATGACCTAGCCTTATGTTGCTTAACCTTAACCTAGCGGTATGAACAACATTCACAGCTTTTTTGTCATTGGTGTATATATTAGTGAAGTTTATGTTATATTGAAGAAGGGACAAATTCATGCTAACAACAATTTATTAATAGTTAATTATTTGTCATAAAAAGTAAAGGATAAAAAATGGTTATTGTGGGTTATCTCTAAGAGATAAACATATACCATCAAGAAACTTTTTTGTAGACCTTGTTAATATGTACAATACTGTAGTACATTATTTTGATCTATCTCGTAGGGTTCAGCCAGCGTTTGCAATGTAAGCGCAAAAAAATGTGCTTATTTACGACATCACATTAGAAACCTCAAAAATTATCAGTGTTTCTCTACTATATTATGCATGTATTATACATATAAACCTTCCTTAAGAAACACTCTATCTATTAATGAAAACCGCATCAAAATCCGTTGCGTAGTTTAAAAGATTTAAGCATACATAGGGACAGACAGACAGCGAGAGCGACTTTGTTTTATAATATGTATAGATAGATGACAGACAGACAGACAGACGAAGTCTCACCATAAGGGTTTCTTTTTTACCTTTTAGGTGTGGAACCCTAAAACGATGGATTAAAGTAGCAACGAGTTGCCATATCCCCTATATGTATACGTCTTTAATACCTTAATCTCTATTTTCCTTCACTGAAAATTATGACTGTCCAAGGGATAATAAAGCAGTGGCACAAGGGATTATATTAATAACTCGCGGAATAAAGTTAAAGTGAGTTGTCATGTCTAAATCCGAGTGACTGTTCCATTCATTACAGCTGTCTTCAAGAGATATCCCTTCGTCTAAACTTAAGCTTGTGTCAGATCCGTGTTCCGAAAAAATCACGAAGCATTACCAGTAGGGGGAGGGGGGGAGGGGTATAATGAGACATCACGTGTATTTATTTTTCATTGAATGCACGATTTCAAAACCAAACAGCGGCACGTGGCCTTGACTCACTGTTGCCGGCAACGACTTCCCCTTCAACATTTAATCAGTTACCTGTATTTAAAGATAATATTCCGAAAATTTCAATATAGATAGTTTGTATTAAAAAAAATACGCGTGATTTGGCTTAGTTTAAAACCTCACCACATATCACCAGGAGGGGGAGGGGTTAAACAGTTGCTAAAAACATCAAGTGATTAATGGACGACCCCTTTACACAACTAAATGGCTAAACAGATTTCTATGAAAAAGCCAAGAACCATTCTGATTCAAATGACTAGAAAACCGCATTTAAATCAATTCAATCGTATTGAAGCTACGATGCCACAAAAATACACAAACGGATACTTATACATAAACGTCAAACTAATCAAATGCCTCCTTTTAGCGTGGGGGTTGCAAAATTTATAAGTACTTAGGTATTTTTAAAATGTTATATTTTTTTTTAGTCAGTTAGATCGGAGTTTTTTACAACATAAGCAATAAAATCTGGGTAGATTTAATTGCTTGAGTTGTAAAAAACTCTGACTTGACTTTACAGTGAGGCTAAATGGGACGTGTGTGTAGCAGCCCTTATGTGTTTGCAAGGGCGCCGAATAAAGGGCGGGTCGCGAGAGGCGCGCGGCGCGCGGCGGGCGGCACGAAGCGATATCGAGCGTGGGCGGGCGTTCATGCCATGCGCCACTCGGTCCTACCATCCCGCGGCATGCACTACTATCATACACGGTCACATCTCGTACTAATACTATACGCGTTGACACCATTATTACGTGCGACGTGCTTACTATGTAGCGACTGGTCAGCCTCCATTTAAAGTTAAGGTAAGTCCTGTGTAGCTCGTTCGTTCTATTCTCGGTTTTTGATGACGGGATTTTCTCCGATTCAGGCAACAATTTTCACTGTCGTGGATCAGTGAAAGTGGTTCAAGTGCGTCATGTTGACGTAGCTGTGACGTAACCCACTGAAATACTTCAAAATATGGAATGTATTTAATACTTTTTAATGTGGACTCGCGTATAAAAATATATTAATTTTACTACAATGTAAATTATGTTCACTAAACAGCTTATCGGCCATTAGATAAGCCCAGAGCCCTACCGGTTTAGAAGACACTGACATCCAATTCTTTATTTATACCTATAGCTTTCTATGTTAACTTTTTTGGGTGTTAAAATATATGTGCGTATAGCGTATCCTCTGTTGAAGTCCGTGTTATATCCATGGTTACGTTAAAACTATTCATAGTTTGGTAGAATGTACCAATTCATCAATAGTAATATCTGATAATGAATAGTACCTACACGTACAAGACAAAACCTACATACATACCTACTTGAAAATCTACACATATGTTACTTATACTTATATGTAAGTACCTTATTTATTTTATACTTTACATAGTATTTTACAAGGTCACATATTCTATTCTGCCGTTAAGCAACAACGTAGAACCATAGCTGTGTTTTCATGCGAAGGGCACTGTAACTCAAAGTCAAAGTCATAAATACTTATTTCAAATAGGCTTAACGTAGCACTTTTGAATGCTCAATTTTTTTTAAACTACCAACGGATCACAACGCTACCTCAGTTGAGAAGATCCGGCAAGATACTCAGCGGGCTTTAGTAATCATTTTCCCTTTTTTTAAACATTGTTTGTTTTGTTACAATTGGATCAACATTAGCGACAGTGTGTCCTGCCGTTAACAAAACAAGGGAGAAAGGAAGAATACAATAAATTACGACAAAATTACAACAAACTAAAAGGCCAAAGGAATAGTAGTCGGACCAGTCTCCCCAAGCAGCACCCGCGCACGAATTGACTCGAGCAGCAACTGTTGGACCATTACCGGGCTCAAGGTGCTCAAGAGACATAATAACGTATGAAGCGGCAGTACGTACTCCTGTCCATAGGCAGGCGGGTCGCTTATAATCATACGATCATCAAGAGGAGTACCTCTTGTCACTAAATTTGGTCCGACTTTGTCAGGAGTCCTAAGGTTCTAAAACAAAAATGTTGTATTCATGAATAACAGATACTTAGGTACGTGTATGTGTTATTTAAACAATAAAAAAATACTGTGTAAAAAGCAGGGATGCTTTTCTTTAGAAGATCAAAATATTAGCAATAAATGTTTAAATACAGGAGTAATGGCTGATCAAAAACAATTGGCAGAGTTCAATAAGCCATATTCAACCCTCCCAGCCATCAGTCCTGTACTTATTTAAACATTTATTGCTATGATTTTGATCCTGATCAAAGAAAAACGGGTTATAGTTTAGAACAAACTAGCGGACAGACAGATAGAAGCGACGACTTTCTTGCTATTTAGATAGAAATGGTCTAGTCTAGAATAAAGCAAACAAGTTTTGTTTTTCTTAAAGTAAATTTTTAATTTATGTACTTAGCAGATATTAATTTTTTTGTTGTTAAGTCAAATATCAGCATGAACAGCAGCTTGTTTCTTCCGCTGTGCAGTGCTGCTTATCTTGCGTTATCTTGTTGTTCCAGCGATGTTCCATAATGCTGGTGCGATTAGTTAAATGGAACACAATTTGCATACGTATCTACACATTTGTCACCCTCATCGTTTCAACATGTTATTTCCAGTTGCTAATGTAGATATTCTCTAGCATATAAATAGTAGGATATAGGTATCCGTATCGATAATTGTGCGTTTCCATAACTTTATTTATTCCATAATATTATTATATAGCATAATATGCTATTCATAGTTTGAATAACAATGCAGATATTTATACGCATAAGTGCATGAATAATAAACGCCAACTCATTTATTAGTTGAACTACCTACATAATGTGTTTATTTCCACAATTGAAATTTAGGATATATTTTATGAAAGACAGCGTTTTCAACTATATATCTACTCACAAAATAATTATGTGGACGAATCTATGAGATTTAGGCCCAAGTGCACCGACAAAAAACGTCCGTTATTTATTTTTCAGAATCTATACTTATAATAAAACTGTAACAGGTCCAATTCTGTACATTGAAGATATTTTGAAAATTATATTTGGAGGGCATTCTATAACCGATACTGAGGCCAAAAATGTATTTTTTTTAATTTTTGTCTGTCTGTGTGTGTGTCTGTCTGTCTGTCTGTATCACGGCTGCGCATCACGTCGAAACTACTGAATGGATTCAAATGAAACTTGGCATGATTTGAGATTTTACTACGAGGTAGGACATAGGATACTTTTTATCCCGTAATCCAGCACGGTTCTTTTGGGAGAGGGGATTAAAGTCAAAATGGGTACTTGGTTATACGCTTGGTCCGATTTTATAAATTTTTCTTTATAATATAATAAATATTAGTAAGGGAACACTCATAGAGAGTTGTTATCAAGGTTTTGTAATCGATCGGGTTAAGCAACGTTAGGTAAGGTCATTAAATAGATGGGTGACCGTTTAACGCCATTTGAACTAAACGGGTCCGTGCTTCGGAGAGCAAGTAAAAAGTGGGTCTTAGTTTTTAACCGATTATAAAAAAGGAGGTTATGTATTCGATGCGAATGTCTGTTATTAACAGTTTAGTTAACGTAAAGTTAACGTAGCGCAGGCGGAGCTGCGTGGGTCAGCTAGTCGATTATCTATTTTTCACCACCACCATAACCCCGGTTATGGACCCTTAAGGCTGCCTGTCCACCGGAGCGGAGCCAGGCAGCGGAGCGGAGAAACGAGAAATATTAACCAATAAGATTGCACTAAGATTTTGGAGCGAAGTTTTTGTGCAATCTTATTGGTTAATATTTCTCGTTTCTCCGCTCCGCTGCCTCGCTCCGCTCCGGTGGACAGGCAGCCTAGCAGTCCATTATCTTAACCTAGCTCGACACCCCTGGTCACCGTTAAGGACTGTTAAGTAGTTAAATAGATAATTGATTCTGAAAAATAGCTATCGGACCTTAGATGTCAGTAAAATAATACTGGAAGGTTGAGATTCGTGTACCTTCTCATGTATTATAAAAAATACTGTAAGAACTAATTAATTTTGTGTTTGCCTACGATTACTTCAATGGTCTAATGCCTGCTCATTCAACCTTTACAATTTCGTCATGTTTGTCATGAAATATCCACTCTAGTAATTTGCCCAACCCACTGGTAAATACATAGAGTCAAGAGCTGAAAAGGTTTATGTAAGTTATGGTACCTACTTATTAATTATGTGTATTAAATCTTTAGGCTGTTTGGAATATTGCCCGCCTGCCTTATGATGATACTTTAATTAACAGGTAAATTAACATCCGGCGAGGGGGTTCAGTCTAAAATTGAAAGCCGAAAGTTTTTAATTAGCCGTACCGAATTTACGCAATTTTGAGGGAAATGTGAGACAGTAATTAGGTAGGTACACGGTTGGTTATATTCAAAATCATTTATTTCAAATAGACTTAATGCTAGCACTTTTGAACGGTAATTTTATTTTAAAGCTACCACTGGATCACAACGCGGCCTCAACTGAGAAGATCCGGCAAGAAGCTGGCCTGTAAATTTTTCACTTTTCTTTTTAAACAGTGTTGGTCTTGTTACAATTAGATCAGCGACAGTGTGTCCTGCCGTTCAAAAGATCAAATAGGAGAGAGAAACAAAATACGACGTAAATACAACAAATATTCTAAGCAACAAACTATAAGGCCAAAAGGATAGTACTTAGTCAGACCTTTAATTTAATGTTGTTTTTGAATGTCCTATTTTTTTCCTTCTTATCCTAGAAGAAAGAAAAAATACGTTATGACCGGTGATTGTTGTCCATTTCTGTATTTACAAAGTGCGTCCGTGAAATATGTACCTACCTAACACATTTACGTCGTTTTGACTTTTTAAAGTTACTCTGAAATAATTTTGAATGACTGCTCTAATTTCTGTTTGGTCTTGTTAACCAAACTTGTTACTGAACTTGATATTATATATTCAAAATTACCTAGATATATATAAGTTGTGTACTTCCTAAATGTTTTATGAATAGGTACCTACGTCGTTAGCTTGCAAACAAGTTAAAACTTTGAGCAGTATATTTTGAATTACATTTGAAATTACTTGTCTACGGTATTCCAGACAGTTCTGACATGAATTGACGTAATAAGTTTTAACGAACTAGTTCTTGGCAATCAGTTGCCGAACAAACGCCCTAAGGGAATTAGGTATAGGTACATATAACCGCGATTTGTTTCTGTAGGTCGTAACTAAGGTGGTTTGAAAAGTCTTTAACCACTCGTACGTCGGCGGTAACGACTGATGCCGGTTTCAATTTTCTCACGCCAGATAGCGACAACAGAGGCCATTCTAGAGTTTAATTAATCGTAACTGTATTTTGTTTGTGGAATCACAGTATCGAGTTGCTAATAATTGGATTAGGTACCTACTCACTAAAAAGCTGCTTGACACAGGAATGGATAGATAAAATTATACCGTTATAAGTATATAGATACTTAAACGAAGTTATTGATTATACCTACGCTCCATTTATCAGAGTAGTCTTTCTCACAAAAACTTCAGACTGCTGAAAAATTCATAGTAGAGACGAACCTACCCAATGAAGTTTGTTTCATTATATTGTATTACTTACCGAACCCATTATTTGCACACTTTCAATCATTCTTTTGTATTTAGAGAAATAAGACACTGTGTAGCGATTTCCGAGTGCACTCCCAGCGAGGCGATCATCAGCGACATCGCCGCGTTTGTGCGGCGAGCTCGCTGCGAGTGCGAGTCTTCCTCTCCTTCGTATTGCCTAAAAGCTTACAAAAATGCTAACCATTATTTATATAATACTTAACTACTGCGTAAGTGAGACGTCCATATAAACTACATGGAGAAACACTAACGCAGTCAGTGCTTAAGTATTGTTTCTTTATCGAATACACTCGGGCAGTTAAAGAAATGGTTCGTTAGCAAGATCTTCTAAGGCTGGTGGTCCAGGGTGCGTTTGTCGAACATAATAATATGTATTATTTATTAGGTCGAAAAGGCTCTGTGCGTACACCCCGTGCATTTATTTGTACAATATCAGCGAGTGAATCATAATATGAGTAAGTTACGGTTTATAAATCATAATATCATTTTACGAAAATTACATGAATTGAGAAGAATCTGTTAGAAATTCAAAATAAGAATTCGTTTTAGATGAATTGCTTACTGTGGCCTTTTTAAGCCCGCAGTAGTTAGTTAGTATTAATAAATTAACTAATTTACACTTATGATGCTCTTTTGCGGGGTTACTCACGCTCTCGAAAGCTCGCTGCGGAAACGCGGCGATGAGGTTGACAATCTCTAGAGTAGCACGTTTGCAAATCACTAGTGTGATATCGCTCTTTAATCAAAATGAATGATCAACTAATGTGGGCTTTTAAATGTTTAGGTAGACGTTGTATTCCCTGATTGCCTCCCACATCGATGACGTAAAATGATAACGCAGAGGCGCCAATTACACAGCCAACCTTTGATGCATTACGTATGTTAGTCTACTAGTATTGAAATTGTCTGTCGGCTGTGTAAATGACCCTTGTCGAACAAACTAATGTCATTTAAAAATAAATCAGCTTTGATAGCTTGATGTGACATTAAATAGTAGGTACACATAATATAGAGTATCGCACTGTGCAATGTAGAGTAGGTAGGTACTAAGTATACCTAATTCTGGTCCCTGATATTTTGCTTATTGTTAAATTGTAATTATTCGTATAGATTGATAGAAGGAATTTTACCTACACAAGTATTTGTAAAAACTCATACATACTAATCTCCTCGAAAGTTAACAAAACTTGATCTCGAACTAAGCCGTGATCAAGCAAAGAGAAGAAAAAACATTTATTAATACATATGTAATTTTTATGCCTATTTCTAACAGTGGCGGATTTGTGTAAAAATAGAAACTCCTAAGAGAAATTTTGCTATAATGATTTACGAAAGGGATTACAAAAATCGAGAGTATAAACACCTTGTCAGTAAAGCGAATAAAGCCTTAGGATTTTTACCCCATCTACAAAAGGCTTTGTTAGACAATAGATTTTTGTGAATAATAGCAATTTAATATATTTTTTCGCAGTTTGGGATAATCTCTCAATTTTGTTTCATAAATGGCATGTATGAAATATCGTACCAGTTCTAATAGAATATAGCTAGCTATGTATAACGCAATGATCGGTCAATTATGTATCGACTATTGATTCAGACGAAAGGAATTCTGTCTGGACAGCCTCCAACTGGTCGTTTATCTTACTTGTAATGTCAGAGTGAGGGTGAGCGGCGAAGGAACCCCGCGCCTTTTATGTAGGGTTCAAATTTATCACTGAAATATATAAGGTTTCAGGACCTTTTTTGATGATAATTGAATTATATTTTTTTTCTCTTCTCGACTATTTTATAGATATTCTCGACTAATTTTTGATTGTGGAATAATTTTATCTGTTTTATCCTTTCTCATATATAAAAAACAGTTGCGCGATTTGGAACGGTATGTTTCAAACATGTGGTAGGTATGTAAGAAAGTAGAGATATAAATGTACTCTGTGATAGAAATTCGTTGCGAGGTATGCCTGCCCTATCTAGTGGCCTTCTAAAAACATATGATTTACAAACATACACCATGCGAAGAAACAGACAAACGTAACTTTATTTTTGTTTTCGAGGAAAACCTTCAAAAGTTCCGAAGGAGTGACTCCGAGGGGACGGAGACCGGGTTATGAGGGATTTTTACCCACTAAAATGTCCGTCGGTGGCCTTTATTGACGCTATGGAGTACGCCTCTAAGTGGACTCTGGACTCTCCTTTCGGACCTTCGCCAAAATCTCGCCAAAATCGTGTCTATCGACTTCGTTTAACTGATTTTGAAACCGCTAGAATTGTTTATTTCAGCTATTTTCACAGTGTTATGTCATATGGTATATTACTGTGGGGATCTTCTGCAGAACTTAATACTATTTTTATTCTGCAGAAAAGAGCTGTGAGAGCCATTTACAATCTGGCTCCTATTGATTCACTTAGAGAGAAATTCAAAGAGATAGATATTCTAACGGTTGTGTCACAATACATATTTGAAAATTTAGTTTATGTTAAAAAAATATCAGTTCTTTTAAAAACTGACGGAACAAACACGATCTTGTTGTACATGCCACGCGTCTCCACAGAACAGGCAAATCGTTTATGGGCCAAAGTATACGCTTTTATAACAAACTGCCACAGGATATCCGAGATCTTCCAATAAAGAAATTTAAACCTTTGATAAAAAGCCGATTGTCAAAAAAGGCTTATTATAAAATCTCGGATTACCTGGAGGATAAAGCTGCGTGGGCTTGAACTGCTCAACTCGACATGCAAGCTTAGAAGTTTAAGGCTGACTCATGAATAATTTGTAAAACTGTTTTAAAAAAATGACAAAAAAAGACAAGCCCGCTGAGTTTCTTGCCGGATCTTCTCAGTAGCGGCCGCGTTACGATCCGGTGGTAGTTTGTAAAAATGATTTTTGTGTAAGTGCCTCCGTGGGGCCTATACATAATAAAGATATTTTGACTTTTGACTTCGTGTTACTTAGATGACTAAACTAGAGTATGCAAACAAAGAGTCGCGGATAAGGATTGCCTTTTATACTTATTAGATGTTCTCTCGATTAGACTGAAATTATTTCATAGACAAGAGCTTTATTTTTCATGAAACAGGTTATATTAATATAATTACGGGCTGGAAGTACCCCTCTGGGTAGTAAAACGTCTTTATTTTTATATCTATCTGTCCGTTATAACGTTTAATATAGGGTATAGCCGAGATGCTTCATAAAGCATTTATAGCTGCGGTTAAACTTACTGCCGCCAGCCGCCACCCACCCACATCTCTTATATGTGTCAACGCATTAAATAGGTCAAGGGAAACTACACTTAATTTACTTACTGTGGGCTACCTTAATCAATAAACAGCATATCTCTACCTGTTGCATGATGTCGCTATCTAGAGAGAGGCTTTAAGATGTTGATTGTTAAGTAAAACACTGTATTGAATATGACGTATTCATCATCATTCATACATCATTAGCAGCCGATAGACGTCCACTGCTGAACAAAGGCCGCCCCCTTAAAAGGGAGGGGTTGCCATAATCCCCACGCTTGGCAGGCGGCTTGAGGATCGCAGTATAGGTGGAAGTTAAATTCAAAAGAAAGACGCTGCTGCCCGTCTTCCTGTTCTCGCTTAGCTTCTTACGACACCCAACGAGAGGTGATGGTGGGATGCAATTCTAACCCGGCACGCCACGGGTATGACGTATTGAACCCTACCAATTGTCTCGGCTGGCCACCAGTCAGCCATGACGCCTGTGATCATACATGTATTGTTCCGATTCTGATCTTGTAAAGAAAAGCAGGGTATATAGTTAGATAGACAATTAACACAAAAAACAGATAATATGCGTTTCAACTAAGAAGGTGGCCGCCATCTTGCCATTTCAAATATATAATTACTAAAAATGATGTTTCAACAAAAATAGACAGCAAAACAAGACATTACAATAAATAATCAAAATCGGAGCGAATTTTGCATTTTGTGTTTACTCTGCTGCCGGTACAAAAATCGTAAAAAATTAGTGAAGTTCCGCAGTCGCGATCATCATGGCGGCCACATTCTTAGTTGAAACACATAGTACTAAAAGAATAATGCATGCAACAATGGGCAGTGCTATCTCTAAGAGCGATCTCTTCATGTGTCTTTGTTCTGTCCCCGTTTGTCTGGCGTTACATTGCTTATATATCTTACAACTACAAACATAAACAGGTGGGAAGTCTGTCTATATATTAACTACATTCTATGCAAGCTAACGACGAGCTGGTAAGTGACACACCTGCCAATGGACAGTTACTACAGTTAGGTAGTAATCAAATCGTTATTAAGTCTTTGGATCCCGGTTAAGTATATCTTCAGCTACAGTACCTACCTATTCTGATTTTGAAGCACTCTGTTGCTTCGCGGCTCTATATCTAACACATCGATAGTAGTTATTTGAAGTATTTTAAGCAACAATAAACACGACATTTTATTTCCAGGAATATTTACGAATCGTGATAATTATGACAAGCAATATACTGTTAAGATATAATGGATCCAGAAAAACTAGCGTACATAGTATTAAAGAAATTTAAGTCAAGTATCGTGTCACAAATATGGACATCCAGAAACAGCACCTATGTCCGCGGCTGGTGGATTATTTAACTATCGTGGGAGCGCGACCTTACACTTCGGGAAAGGGTCTTGCGCCTGTTCAGGTATTACTTACTAATTTTATTTATATCACATTAATAAATGGATCGATCTATTGTACTAGATTGCGGGACGTTTAAAATTAGTTGGTCTTGAAAGTCCGAATATGTTCAACTATAATCTATTGTATTTTAGTTTAATTTGTTTTTGAAGTTGTATACTTCAATGTTAACGATGCAGGCTACCACCGCTACCGTGTTTTAATTTTCATTTTGTTCATGATTATTGTAATATAATTTTTAGATCAATGCACTAAGTATATGTTTCGAACTAAACGGAAAAGCTTTTGTTGCATTTGTGGAAGTGTCGAGTTATTTTAGGCGCCTGAACTTCTCCGACGTTATCCTCTGACGAACCATGATGACTTCCCGCTGCCGCTGGATATGGTTTACTTCTGTCAGCCGGAGGGCTGCGTATCTGTGGGGCCGAGGAGAGCCCCCGGTCACTTGGCCTCCCGGGACACCAGTTCATTTGTTTTCACCCTAACTGACAAAGACTCAGGTTGGTGAACATTTATTTTTAAATATACTAACTACAACATAACAAATATATCTTGAACAGTTAGCAGGGGCCCAATCACCACCCTATAGCAGTATTATTATATTCTTACTATGAGACGAGATAGAGTATAATAGGGGTGGTGGTGGTGGCCCAAGGTCCAAGGTGATGTGCAAACATTACTATTAATGTTCTCTAAGATAGGAATACTTACGTTCCATCGCACTGAGTAATTAAAGTTCATAGACTACTAGTTTCATATTCAGATGTTGTGATAGGGACTCGCATTATTTGTAAATGATCTAAGAAATTTTCTTCCCAAAACATGTTACCATTGTAGATAAAAGCGATACACTAAGCTAAGCCGAAAAAAGTATTATCGCAAGAAATGTGCTTAATTTGCGTAAGTAATTGCAAATCACTCTATAATAAAATGACTAAATGTAATTATAGCTATTTGTTTTCATTAGTATTTTGTATTTCTACCGAAGAATATAATAGAGGTGGCACTTGTAGAAAGTGAGAACCAGTTTTTGTAGGAAAATGTTCCCAAATCCACTCTATAGCCTATATTAAATCTATTTGTAAATGTTGAACAGGTAAGACTCGTTACGGCATCTGCGTGAACTTCTACCGCGCGGTGGAGCGCGCGGCGGCTCCGGGCCCGCGGGAGCGAGGCATGCTTCGCCGCGAGTCCTGGCGCAAGTCCATGGAGAAGAGCTCGGACTCGGCTTTCTCCAGGTGAACATTTATTACTTCTGACTCTATGTGCTTTAGGGTTATCTTCTATCCGATCAGGGATCAGAGTTGGAGCAGAGGAGCCAGATTTTCTTCGGAGTCGCTGTACGTTCGCGGCGGCGATTCCGAGGAGGACGGCGGCGGGGTTGCGACCTCCGTCCCCGTGAGCACCGTGACTGGTTCCCGGGGGGCTACAATGCGCCCCCGGTGGTGGGCTCACAGGCAAAGCACTGAGTGGTGCAGATCCCACCGGAGAGCCCTCTCATGTGCCAATGCATCAGCCGCGGGGGTTTTAGTGGGTAAGAATCCCACATACCCCGGTCGAGAGGAAAAAAGGAGCCAGATTTTGGAAACTTATTAGTTTGGCTCTTATAATCTTTACATGCTATGGCATATGGTACAAAAATGTCCATTCTGTTTAAAGGGCGTACAGTGTGTATTAAATACGCAATGCGAATAAAACTATTCGTGAAGCCCATGGTCGACTTAATAGGTACATGTCGGCACTAATTCGCAGACTGAAGTCCTCGTTAATCACCTTCAAGCAAATTAATCACTTTTCCTTTGAACTAAATAATGTAGCTAACCCTTTACTTATTCTGATAACCAAATTGAAAATGGCCCTGATTTAAATCATTAGGTACACTTGCCCTCTATATGCTGTGTAGCTGTAAGTAGATTTATTTGCTTAAAAAAATGGGAATTATAAGAAAACGAACTATAGTTCCAAAGTGATTTAGATGAGTATAGGGAGTCGATTGCGTAACCTAGAATCGA
Source organism: Furcula furcula (assembly GCA_911728495.1). Classification (NCBI taxonomy): domain Eukaryota; kingdom Metazoa; phylum Arthropoda; class Insecta; order Lepidoptera; family Notodontidae; genus Furcula; species Furcula furcula. The sequence goes on along the minus strand of OU452249.1, from coordinate 15,574,329 downwards.
ACACTTGCGTCGATTCTTGGAAGTCGTTAGCTGGTTATTGATTGGCGATTACCTATAGGTAAATAAAGTTTAACAATGGAACGCGAAAGTCTAAAAGTATATACCTATAGGTAGGTACTAACAAACCAAACGAATATAATGAACGTACCTTGTACGTGGTTTACTTTGTGTAGTCTGAGGTAAACTTCACAGCTATTCTATACTAAAACATTAGGGTAGGTACATATGTGACGGCCGACGCAATGGTCTGATTTGACAGCAGCTAAAAGACTGTTCCCACCTACGCGACGTACGCGATGCGACACTCCCACATTAATTTGCACATTTGCTCTCCCGATGTAGGCCAACGTAGTACGTTTGTTTTCAGACGTGATCCAATAACACACTGGCCTAACTTGTTCAGAGAATTTTCTTGCCGGCACAAATAGCAACCAAGCTTTAATAAGATTTGGGTATTGATTATGAAAGAGACTTTTTTTTGAATAGATGTATTTAAAACCGAGTCCTAATTTAGGGCGATACTATTTTTTTACGATTTTTGTACCGGCAGCAGAGTAAACACAAAATGAAAAATTCGCCTCGGTTTTGATTATTTGATGTAATGTCTTATTTTGTTATCTATTTTTGTTAAAACATCAGTTTTAGTAATTATATATTTGAAATGGCAAGATGGCGGCCACATTCTTAGTTGAAACGCATAGTACTTGCATCTTAGTACTTAAGCGGTCACCACAGTCTATGGACGCTAGCAACACCAGTAGGATCACTAGCGCGTTGCCGACCCCGTAAAATTTTGTTAATTCCCTTTTTAAATAACCCCATGCTGTAATTATTCAGAATAATCTCGGCAGGCTATTCATTCCACAATATACAATTGTGAAGTTAATGCCATTCCAAAAATATTCATTCGCATACAAGTATCTTTAATCTACAACACGCTATGAGCTACGTTTTGTCGTTTGTATTTTCTCTCCTGTTGTTTCTTGGGTGTCTCGTGGATGGCTTACTTTTGATTTATTCCGATTTTAAGAATGCTTCGCAGCGCTCATGGTCATGGTAGGACTGAGGGGTTGAACTCCCCTAAGTCATAATTATCCCACTGCAACTACCCTCAGGTCTTCTTAGTTATTATTGTTTGTCCGATCTAAGCAAAATGTTTTGTTATTTCAATAGGCCCACGAATCATCGTAGTAGGATTCGGTGGTCTTTTCTATGGATTTTGTTTATCAAATCTAATATATGTAATGGCGGGTGCTATCCTGAACCTGTTCACAGACTGCAGATTTCGTCACTGTACCTATGTTCCAGGCAGCTTTGTGTCACACTTTCTTTAGTTAGCGTTGGTCAGTTTTTGCGAAGCAGTCAGGAGAAAGGGAGGGAACAAAACGGGTGTCAGGGCTGCCAAGCGTTCCGCAGATATAGGTCAAGAGGAAGAAGAAGAAGTAACACGTAGCGAACGTTCCAGTGACTATAGGAGCAGCAACGTGGCGCCGAGTGACTCGGAGCGCGACTGCAGCGGCTCGATAGCACCTCGCCTAGCGCCCGCACCTGACTCCGAGAGCGGTGGCTCGCACACGCCTAGCCCCCGAGCCACGAGAAAACGACAGGTTTGTACACTATGATATTATCTGCCGCACCCAAGGTGCGTTAAGGAGGCATTATCTTCTTTTATTTAAATTAGTGACTAGACAAGCAAGACGTTCGCCTAACGGTAAGCTACACGTTTGCCTATAGACAGCTGAAATTCACTTCCGTTCGGCACCCTTGGTTATTAAATCTACGGATACTTGCAGCAATCCGATTTAAGAAATATTTCCGCTTCTAGAAATCCGCTTAAACACCTATACGTTGCATTGTTTCTGCGATAAGTAAAATTGTTAGTGTGCTATCGAGTCGCTGTGCTCTCTGAGGTGTCTTTACTTCGCCTCTTTACGCTGCTGAAGGCGCTGATAGACTTGAACATCGAGCATTCGCTTTTTAAATTGGTCGAACTGAACAACGAACAGAGCCAAAGCGATAGAGCCAAACATCGCTACGAACATTTTCACGATCATTCTAGCGAACGCTCTAGTCAGTACCTACTTACATGTCAAAAAGCATTCTTCACGAAGATGTTAGACTTGGCAGCGGAACAATGACAGAATGGCTTGGCTCGGCAAAAACCTCGAAGCAAATTTACTGTCCTTTCTCTAGAATGAATCCCTAAAAAGCTCCCGTTCATATTTTTGTAATGTAACATTCGCTAAAATGCTCATTACAAGTGAATGCTCGAAGTCTATCAGCACCTTAACGCAACAATACATTGGGTCACTGTTGTTAATAAAGTAGTCCAATTTACAACCCTTGAATGCATCGCCATATACCGCCAGGTGGGATTGCGGTCCTGCACTAACATAAAGCCCATGGGGTGCCGGGTCAGAATTGCATCTCCCCATCTCCTCTCGTCGGGTGTCGTATGAGGCGACTAAGCGAGAACGGGAAGACGGGCAGCAGCGTCTTTCTTATCTTCCACCTATACTGCGATCCCCAAGCCGCCTGCCAAGCGTGGGGATTATGGCAACCCTTCCCTTCTAAAGGGGAGGCCTTAGTTCAGCAGTAGACGTCTATCGGCTGCTAATGATGATGATAATGACTAACATAAATTGAGTTAAAAGAATAGTTAATTCGTTAAGGTCGCGGGTACTATTAATTCGCGCCTGCTTTTGGAATCCTGTTTTTTTTTTCAAAATTATTATGAAACACCTGTTTTGTAATCAATTTGTTGCAGCGCATTCGCAACCATTCCCTGACGTCCCTGTGCCTGCTTTCACATCACCCCTTCTTCTCTACATTCCGAGAGTGCCTGTTTATCCTAAAGAAATTGATAGATGCGTGCAACGAGTCTTCCAGTCCTCGACGTGTTGGTGCCTCGAGACAAATACTTAGGTGACGTATTTCTTTAACCTTTTTTGTTTTCTGAACTGCCCTCTTAACCGGTTTGTCATTTTACAATAGAGAATAGAAAACAAATGTATGGAAATGACATATAAAATACGTGTATCATCCATGCGTTAAACACAAATAGAATCGTTGATCGTGTTTTATTTACTCGTTTTATAGAGCTTTTTGCCTAAAGCAAATTGTTATTATAATACAAGTAAACAAAAAAAGTTAATAGAACTGGCAAATAACATTGATCTATATATTCCTAAGGCTGCTTTAACAAGTTTTAGTGCCATTCCAAATTAGAGATGGAGAATTGGGATTTGGATGTTACGTTTGCGTAACAGCGTAGCGTAGGTTCGCAAATTTCAACAATCCGTAATTTGTCAGCAACAACCATTCGAGATTACACTACTGCTAAAGATCACAGTCATAGCGTTCCTTAAGATAACTTCTTTAGAATCAATTTAAAAAGAGCAGAATGTAAATGTACTTACGCAAAAGTTGTACGTAATATATAGATTTTTTTTTTTTTCAATGTAGGTATATATAATATTTATCTTATATATTATTATTTATATTACATGTAGATTTTTAGCTTTTCCTCATTTTATTTTATTTTGTTTTCTGTACACCATTGGCTACCTTCTTTTGCTATTTGATCGTTCCTTTCCATCCTAAGGTTGTCTGGAAGAAATCGCAACCTGCGATAAGACCGCCCAATGTATACCATTGTATATTTTCTTTGTACTTCTTTGTTTTCCTGTACTTTTTGGTGTGCAATAAAGAGTTCTCTATCTATCTATCTATCTACGTTCCAGAGGATATTCATTGATTTTAATACTGATATATCTTCATACAGGGACACAGTGTGGTCAGTATTGACTGGGCAAGCGTACGACAATACACCCACAATCGTGCTACACGACGTTAAAGAGATAGAGACCTGGATTCTGAGACTTCTCTCCGCACCGGTGCCGGTTCCTGGCAAAACTCGCCTCGAACTCGAAGTATTATCACCGACCGCGCATTCACCACTGCTGTTCGCGTTGCCGGATCACACGCGGTTCGCGCTAGTGGACTTCCCTTTACATTTACCTTTGGAGCTTTTAGGTGGGTATATCTTTGGATATTTCAGACTGCCTTTTAATATTAGCGTAGGTAGAGGGTGATTTAGCTCATAATGGCTACCGACCTTTTACAACCTAAAAAATTGTTGACCGAATTTGTATCCCGTTCTTTTCGTTCGTTTGTTGATAAGCAGTAAGCCAAACAGAAGCCGTTTCTAAAGTGATTTTGAGCTATCCTGTCCTTTTGATTGACGCGCTATACATACTCTTCCTACATATCTGCGAAGCTTTCGTATTCATTTTAATACCACTTAGTAATGAAATGAGAAAAAAATGCACCTGTTGCATCAACATACATGCCTATGGACCGTGAACCGGTGGTAAACTCAGCCCTCTCTTAAGCGACAGCCCAAGCTGAGGCCGTACCTCCCTGAGGTGCCCTTAAGCTAATCGCTACTTCTGCCGTTAAGGCTAGAGCGCTTTAAGCGCTCGCCTCCTATTGTCCGGTGAAGCTGTAATGGCCATCTGCGGCCAACAGCGTCTATCATACCCAAAAAAAAAAACCCCATGGACCGTAGTATTTCACGGCATTTCGTTAACCCAGAAATTAGTTATTAAGGCCCAGGTGCACCGACAACAATACGTCCGTTTATTTTAGCAAAGAATCGATTATCTTTTTAACTTATCAGTCCTTAACGGTGACCGGGGATGTCGAGTCGACTGTCGAGGGGGACGGCGGCGACTCCGAGGAGGACGGCGGCGGGGTTGCGACCCCCGTCCCCGTGAGTACCGTGTCAGGTTCCCGGGGGGCTACAATGCGCCCCCCGGCGGCGGGCTCAAAGGCAAGGCACTGAGGGGCCCCTGGTGCAGATCCCACCGGAGAGCCTTGCATCATGTGCCGATGCGACAGCCGCGGGGGTTTTAGTGGGTAAGAATCCCACATACCCCGGTGGAGCCCCACAGCTCCCGGGATCTTTGGAAGATTTCCCCCGCGTCAAAAACAAAAAAGATAATGGCCTTCGGAGTCACTGGACGTTCAGGGTGTGGGCTCTTTGAGTACCTACGGTGGCGACTCCGAGGAAGACGGCGGCGGGGTTGCGATCCCCGTCCTCGTGAATACCGTGTCAGGTTCCTGGGGGCTACAATGCGCCCCCCGGCGGCGGGCTCAAAGGCAAGGCACCGAGGGGCCCCTGGTGCAGATCCCACCGGAGAGCCCTGGGGTCCCCCCTCCCATGTGCTGATGCGACAGCCGCGGGGGTTTTAGTGGGTAAGAACCCACATAGTAAGTAAATAAGTAAGTAAAAAATTTATTCTACGCAAAAATAAAAAGAATAATGTATAAAATAGGAAAAAACACACAAAAAAAAATAGGTTACAAAGAGAATTAAAAAGAAATTGTAACTTAATTACACACACCTCCATCACACACCCCATATCTCATACCCCGGTTGAGCCACACAGCTCCCGGGGATCTTTGGAAGATTTCCCCCGAGTCAAAAAAAAACTGTTAAGGGTCCATAATCGGGGTGATGAAAAATAGATAATCGATTCTTCGCTAAATTAAACAGACGTTTTTTTGTCGGTGCAATCGGGCCTAAGTAGCCCAGTAATGCCATATGCTCCAGTAGGTACTTTACACCGGAACACAGCAATATGTTGCATTGCATCAGCATTTATTTATTATTTATTTATACTCTTTATTGTACACACAGAAAAATAAAATTAAAAGTACTTGAAGAAATTTAGCATATGACTGTTCAATCTAGAAGTTCCATTGTTTAATACTTAGGTACTGGACGATTTATTGCAGAAGCTTAGCCATAAACACAGAAAAAACTTATGTAAATGAAAACATCTTTGTATAAACAGGCGTGGATACGTGCCTCAAAGTCCTAACCCTAATACTCCTGGAGAACAAAGTGGTGGTGCAGTCTCGAGACTACAACGCGTTGTCCATGTCTGTGATGGCGTTGGTCGCGATGCTGTACCCCCTCGAGTACATGTTCCCGGCCATCCCGCTGCTGCCAAGCTGCATGAACTGTGCGGAACAACTGTTGCTGGCTCCGACGCCGTTCCTTATTGGAATACCAGCCACCTTCTTCACCTATAAGAAGAGCTTTAGGTATCATTGAATTTTTTTTTGTAAATTAACTTTCTTTCGCATGGGGTGCTTTTTGCACAGTGCCATCTAGCGTTATGAGCATGTAACTTTGGAATATTAATCGATTAAATCGAAATTTAAAATGGAGAAGAATTACATTATGTTAGAATGATATGCGCCATGGAAGGATTTATGGTCGGTGATGAAACATGGAAAGACCCCGTATCTACTACTTGTATATCTAACCTAATGTTGTAAAAAGTAAAGTGTCTTGATTTTTTAATTAGGAGTACGAGATTACATTAGGCTATTTTTACCAGGCCACTATTAATAGAAAAAATGCACGGGATCAAAACTGTGGTTTTTTGCTTCCTATTCTATATATATTTTACTATTCTATCTAAGATGACCATCATTATCTAATTATTATTATTTTATTCAACATAAGCTAGTGCTTGACTGCAGACCCACCTGATGGAAAGTGGCGACGCAGAAGATGGTAAAGCACACTAGCTTATTAAAAGCCTATTCACTCTAGCCTTGAAGACACCCATATTATACTCGTAATCGGGCCGGAAAACCGACGCAGGCAAACTGTTCCAATCCTTAGTTGTCCTTATTATAAACGAAGAGGCAAATCGTTTAGTCCGCAAATCAAACAAAATAAAACATTTGATAACAGACTAATAACAATATTCCCTTGTTTCAGGTTACCAGATGACATATGGCTAGTTGACTTGGACTCGACAAAGTTAATTTGTCCCACTGGAACTGATCAAGATTTGCCCCCATTGCCTGAACCCGAGGGTTCTGTGTTGAAAAGCCACTTGAAACAGGTAATCGTGGTATATTTCATGTTATGAATGTCTACTTTAATGTTCACGTGATACCTTTTCCTATTTCTCACTTAATCTTTTCTAATACTTGCACTCGAGCGCATTCTATCGATGTCGCTATCCGCTGTGTCAAAACGATAAATGTGTTTCACCTTATATATGTGACACAGCATTATTATACATTAGACCACTTACCTACTTGGTAAACTTTAGAGCATGTCTCAATAAATAATTCTAGTTATATTTTTATTAAAAGAATTCATACAAACTCCATTTGAAAAGGAATTTAACTTTTGTTCGACCGACTAACACGCCATCACTTCTCTTCTAACGCTAGGCCGTGCAACTCATGGGCAGTGCAGGAATTGGTGTAAATATCTATACTCTTTTTACATTGCACACTTTGACTTTTATTCGCAACAATATACACATACAGTATTGTATACACTGTGACATTCATATCGTAGTACAACCGCAGTCCCATTTATCTATCCAATCTAAAGTATCTCTCGGTAATGTTCAAAACTAAGATACATTTCAGATTGCAAATGGTACTAAACAACTGATTAAATTAAGTGTTTTAATCCCTGAATAAATTGTTTTTTCATTAATTCCTTTATGTAATATTCTCCAATTACAATTTATTGAATTGTGGACATTACATACATTGACTGCGGGTTTCCGGTGTAGGACGATAAAAATGACATTGTGTATATACATATGTATATGTGCCGGAATTTAGAACTGTATTTTAGTCAGTGACAAATTAGTTGTTCTTTGCGCAATACTCTGGTTTGGAAAACATTTCCAAGTTTTCCTATCAGGATATTCCTAAAATTTGAAATTGTTTACGTATTATTACGGTACTACCTATGTAGCCTTGCCTCCTATTACAAGGAACTAGTGGGATTGCGATACATTTTACACCTCTACCGATTCGTTCAGAGAAATGCGTAAAGCTCTGATTTTATATTAATTTTTACATTAAAAACTGAATTAACACACGTATTATTCAATATAGGTATATTCTAAATAAAGGCACATATAAATTGATATTGATTGGAAAAAGTGTCATCATTATTATTACAACTTATTTATTACATTCCTTTATTATTTTAAAACACGACGAAATGTTTGTAAATAAATTGGATAAGTATATTCATTCAGTAATGAATACAATGACAGTGATAAAGTGTGTCATGGGTTTTTAAAATACCAATTTAGTTTAACATTTCAGCTTGTTGAGTTTGAGCAGTTTTACTTGTTGTGATGTTATGTAATGAATGACACTGTTTCACTCGATTATAATATTATTGTGGTTTGTGTTTGTGTGCGGCATGTCTGGTTTAAAAATATTTAATTGTAATTGTGCTGCTAAATGCTAACTATGATAACTTCCTAGCTTCAACTCTAATATTTTTACTACTATCTAATATATTAATCTATCTAATATATTTACTACTTAATCAGAAAATAATTAAGCAAATATTTTACATTAATATTTCGTATATTATAAGTAGTTTAAATAATATTTTGTGCTATGCAGTCCTAAAAATATACAAATATTATTACTGGCTTTTTGACGCCTGATGCCTGAATACGCCAGGAATCCATGTAAATGAAAATAATATAATTATTATCTATTTAAGCTGTTACTTTCTTAATACCATCTTAATGGGTTACGCACATGTTACGCAAAAATAGTCAGTAACGAGTTACTAGGTATCGTTTATAAAAATATTTAAGTACAAATAAATAAGAATCATAATTTTAGTTAAAAGCTACGAAAGTAAGTTGACTGGTTGGTGATTTTCTTAATTCAAGCCTTAGCGGATAGCAGTAAGTTTTTGCATAGAAATTGACATAGGCTACTTTTGTGTTGAAAATTGTACAGTACAGGCAAGCTTCATACAATGGGCGTTCGAGTAACGCACACATAGTCAGCGCTCACGGACACGAATTCCTGGTTCATTTGAGGTACTGCGAGCGCGGTTGCCAACCGCTTCAGACACGCTCGCAGGCGTCTTGTGATATTTTTTTTATCAAAGATCAAAAAAAATATCAAAAAAGGACTTATTGCAAGTGTTCGGTTAATGGATGTGCAAATTCTACTTTAAACGGTGAATTGTCGTTTTATAAGCTACCAGTCGTATCACAGAGGTAAGTAGGTATATGCTTGTATTATAACTAGCTTGTATTTTTAACCCCCGACCAAAAGGGAAGGGTGTTATAAGTTTGACGCATAATATGTCTGTGTTGGTGGTGTGTTTTGTCTGTGGGTCTGCTGATGGAACCGGAAGGTGGTCACGGGAACTCTGCACCAATAAACGTAGACAAACCGAATTTCGGCTCGTTGGGTAGGTCTCAACGAGTAGTTACTAGAAAAATGATAATCAGGGTCTGATTATGGAACAGGAAGGTGGTCATGGGAACTCTGCACCAATAAACGTAGACCCACCGAATTTGGGCTCGTTGGGTGGGTCTCGACGAGTAGTTGTTAGAAAAATGGTGATCAGGGTATGATGATGGAACAGGAAGGTGGACACGGGAACTCTGCACCAATCTGCAGCAAAGATATATTTTAAACTACCGGAAAGGGAAATTTTTAAACAAAATACTATTTTTTTACACCTACCTATTAAACTTAAATCACAGATAACTATTTATATTTAAATCACAGAATTCAAGTTCCAAGTAACAGTAGGTACCGTTACAAAATTGTAAACAATTACATTAAAATTGAATTATTTTAGTAATTAATAGTTTTTATTTCCGTTCTTCCTGTTTTATTCTCACCAATCAATTAAACAACAAGGTGGATATGAGTGCCACTATCATGCTATAGTTTTTTCGCATAAGCCAGAGTTGACAACCCTAGCGCGACCGCCGAGCGTAGGTATGAAAAGTGAGGTACATACATGAGCTTGCCTTCTGTACTCTCTATATTTTGTGGTCAAGCGCTCAGATATGAATTTCGCTTACCTGTTAACGTCAAGTTTTTTATAGAACTAATCGCCTTATGCAAAGCCTGAACAAGTCATTAATGTGATATAAATTCCTTTATGATTTTTTTAATAACGATACCTAGCAGCCCTGCGATATATTACTGACATAACCCTATAGCTTGATCAGAATGATATGCAGTAACTAATTCAATGGCGTGAGAACGAGATATCGCTTTAAACAAAACGCTAACGCTCTATCGCTCTAACAACAGCGAACTTGACGAGCGAAAATGTTATTAATCAAACTGTATTGGACGAGGTATAATTCTCGGGAACCATACATACATATATACTTATTTTTTGATCAATGAATTTGTTACACGACAGGCATTGAGCAGTTTAACGAGCAACACTGCGGACCAGGCGGCGGCACCGCTTATGCCATCCAGAAGAGATAGTGTAGGAGGCGCTACACTAAAGTAAGTTAAGCTTAACTTGTAATCTTGTACTACCAGCAAGCTAAAAGCAGCATGAGGTCTTGACTTGAGTATTTATAAGGTCACTTACTGCCGAACCTACAAACGTCAATTAAAGTTAATGCTGTTTGTCATTATTTGAATTCGGATTATTTCCACACTAGAAGCCGATTAATATTTAATACGCTGATAGTGAGTAGATAGATATAACAATTATCTCGTGATCAATAATTGAAATTAATCATAAACGACTCCGACAGTCGAAATAAATAGATTTTAAAAAGTGACTTAATTAGAATTAAAATTAATTGGGGTTTGTGAGTGCGGCAGTTAGGTTCTTACCTGGATTTTACTTTATCAAAATCTTAGTGATTAATTCTCATATCTTCAAGTTTACTTCTATTTTTTTTATAACTCATGATGACAGGGACAGACAGACATAAACTATCATACGGTCCAAGTGCGGATTGGTAGATAGACACTTTGAAATAAAATGTGGGGTATGCCTCAAGATGTTTCCTTTCACAGTTAACGAATGCTAAATCTCATTAGTATTAGATTCACACAAAGTAGAAAACGCAGGCAACAACCAGACATAACATTGAATCCGTTGAGTAGCGGCCAGGGTGTCTAACCACTAGACCATCGGGCCCCGTTATGGTTTACTGATGACCATTATTGTTTATTAACTCCAATAAGGTGTCCGAATAAAAATAGCACCCACCCATGTACTGTGGACTAAAGGAAAACAAAAAGACGGACAGCAGCGTCATCGTGTTGGATTACCTTTATTCTTATTGGATTACCTACCACCTATACTGCGATCCCCAATACGCCTGCCAAGCGTGGGTATTATAACCCCTCCCTTCTAAGGTGAAGACTTATGCTCAACACTGGACGTTTCAAATAATGATGATTATTATTTATTTAGATAGATAGACAATTCTTTATTGCGCACAAACAAACAGATACAAAAAGAATAAGACACAAATTAATAAAACATGCAACAATGGGCGGCCTTATCGCTAAAAGCGATCTCTTCCAGGCAACCTTTGGATGGAGAGGAAAATAAAGAAGTTACAAAGAGCAGAGGGTGCGCGCACTCGACATGAATAATAATAATAATATCCTGGGACAATTCACACACGGTCATCTGATCCCATACTAGGCACAGCCTGTAATATGGAAACCAGACAACTGATACTAATACTTATATACTTTTTTTTTGTAAATACATACTTATATAGATAAAACACCCAGACACTTGGTGGGAATCGAACCCACGACCTGTTGGGTAGCAGACAGGGTCACTAACCACTAGACCAACGGGCCCGTCAAAAGGTAACATTAACACAAAGACACATAAAAACACATAAGTTGTAAACTATCGGTCTTATTCATAAAAAAAGCTTATCAAAGGTTTTAAGCACTGATTAGTTATAGTGTTCTATAAGGTTATAAAACGTTCTATAAAGTTGCTTATTCATAAACGTTTCATAAACCATCTATAACTAATACGTCTCTATAGAACGTTTTTCAATCAAAGTATTGCCATTATAATGAAGTTGGTCAACAAATTGACCGAATACACCCAATCGCCCACAGATAATATGTGTCTACACACCGCCTAGGTGTGATCATAGACATTATTACAGATTATAAAACATTTTATTGTCTACGAAACGATGACGACTGTCGATTTGACGGGCGTGTTGGTCTAGTGGTTGGACACCCTGGCTGCTACCCAATAGGTCGTGGGTTCGATTCCCGCTAAGTGTCTGGGGTGTTATTTATCTATTTAATTATGTATTTACAGTAAAAAAAGTACTTATATAAGTATAAGCATCAATTATCAGGTTTCCATAGTACAGGCTGTGCCTAGTTTGGGAACAAATGACTATGTGTGTATTGTCTCAGAATATTTATTTATTTATTGTATTTATGACGCCCATGCGGAATTCGTCAACAATCCATCGATCATTGTCATTGTTATTTGATTGTTATAGGTTTGTTTGGTAATGTTGTAACAAGCGCGTAATAATAACTAACCTAAAATAAACTAACTTATATTAAAATATATTAAATTGTATAATAATAATAATAAAATAAACGTTAAGTACTGAATAAAATAATAAATCGTAATAGTTTGTAGTGTGTATACTGCTATTTTGATTTCTTACGAAATTGAACGGATATGAATCCTGTATGGGCTAGAACTCTTTGCCTTCCTAATGAGGCTCAACTAAAGAAAAAAATTGAACTGATGGAAGTGACACTGACACATATGTCATTTTCTTAATAATTAATAATCAGCTGTTGAAAGTCGGCCATTTTTTACCTTATATCACGCTTATAGCACTGTTATAGTAGGGGTCTGCCTTCTATAACTTTAAAACGTATCTAAAGAACGTTTTAGTGCTAAAATGCGTTTATGAATAATACTTTTTGAAAATCATACTATAGCGAGCCTATAAGTGTGTGATAACTTTTTATGAATAAGACCGTATATATATATTCATATGAGTATAATATATAAACATACATCAAATAATACTATTATAAACATACATAAATCAGTACGTACTAATATAACAAGAAAATTACATAAACTATTTTAAAAAAAATATAAACCGACTTCAAAGTTAATTATCTAAAAAGCATAAAATAACGAAAATATTATTGAAGTTGGTGCAGAATATACACAGCAGGTGTACGCTAACACCAACTTCAATAATATTTTCGTTATTTTATGCTTTTTAGATAATTAACTTTGAAGTCGGTTTATATTTTTTTTAAAATAGTTTATTTTGTGCTTTTTAGATAATTTACTTTGAAGTCGGTTTTTATTTTTTTTTAAATAGTTTATTTAACACTTTTTAGTGACTTATTTTACCAAAATAGGTATCAGCACTATCACGCAACTCGAACATCTACGTTACAATAACTTACTGAAAACATAAAAAGTTTGTATCTCTTAAACTACTGGACCGATTTCGATAAAACTTGTACTCTACCCTAAGTTGAAAAATACTCTAACTATTGCAAAAAGAATTTTCAAAATCGGACTTGTAGTTTCTGAGAAATCCGTGGACAAACCTACATACATACATACATACATACATACATACATACATACATACATACATACATACATACACTCATAAAATTTGGTAAATTTGTTTAGAAGCCCACATAGACTAACATATATTAATATTACGCATTTTTATCAATATTACATACATACGCGTCGAATACAGAACCTCCTTTTTTGAAGTCGGTTAACAAATACCAATTAACTTATTCCGCCAAATAAAACTTCTTAACCAGATCTTTGAAAATTGGCAGTGACGAAGCACGCCTTATATGTAGAAACGGGCAAGGAATTCCACAGGCGAACCGCCTGCACCGTGAAGGATTTGTCATAGAAGGAACTGCTATGTAAGGGCATCGTAAGACAAAGGTTTTCCGAGGACCTAAGACTACAGGTGCTAGAATTTAGTGCATTATTTTCATAGGGTGCAGGGTCGTATCGTCCCCGTCACGGGGCTCAATCAGCCCCTCACAGTAAGTACACTCGAGAGTCGACAAGTTTCTCGCTCTCTCGCTCGCCTCGTGGCAACCCCTCACTTCTAAGGGAGAGGGTTCAACAGTAGACGTCTTTTAGCAGATAATGTTTATTGGTGTGTCATCTTAATAGGGTGCAGCCGGCGTCGTACCGTCCCGGTGACGGGGCACAATCAGCCCCTCACAGTACACCCGAGAGTCGACGCGTGTCGATAGCATGCGGCGCTAGTAGCGCGGGCCACACGCCGCAGCGGCACTCGCTCGCCTCGCCGCACCACCCGCAGCCGCACTCGCAGCCGCAGCCATTCAACCCGCTCATATATGGGAACGACGTCGACTCCGTGGACGTCGCCACGCGGGTCGCTATGGTAATACCTTTTTTGTTCTCGCACAACCTTCGATAGGTCACCGGGACCTGTGAGGTGTCAACCGGAGGATGTGGGGTTCTTACCCACTTAAACCCCCGCGGCTGTCGCAACGGCACATGAGGAGCGGAACCTAGGCTCTCCAGTGCACCGGGTACCGTTCAGTGCCATTAAGCCCGCAACCGGGAGGCGCATTGTAGCTCCCCGGGAACCACGGGGACTCGGTGCTCACGGGGACGGGGCTCTCAACCCCAACGCATGGGTAGCGCCATAATAATGATTCATAGTCCCCTTTCCCGAAGTTTAAGAACACTATAACATCCATGGTCACGGGAGGATTAAGGTGTTAGATGTCCACATGTCATAACTTGTTTCGGAAGGTAAATATACTCAGTTCATCAGAATCGTATCATAATCGTAGCCTCGGGAACGGCCGCCCTACATTCATCTCTGTAGGATAATAGTCATGACAATTTTATTTTATACTTATGTTTTATTCCAGGTTAGATTCTTCAACTCGCAAAATATTCTTGCAAACTTTATGGAACATACGAGGACACTGCGACTGTACCCGCGGCCGGTCGTGGCCTTCCAAATAAACAGTTTTCTGCGGTCTCGACCCAGGACCACTTCATTCCTAAATAAATTCGCAAGAACACAGGTCAGTTCAACTTTTAATATTGTTTCTGCCATGTTTAAAGTATGCGACAATGATAACATTATGGAACCTCGAATAAACAATTTAGTGTCGAATTTATTACCTGGATATCGAATTGATTGATCCCAAGACGCCTGCCAAGCGTGGGGATTATAGCCACTCCTCCCTACTAAGGTGGAGTCCTTGGTCCAGCTGTGGGCATCTTTTGGCTGCTGATGATTGAATTGATTACACAAAGAATACACCATTATTCATCAGTTGATGTCATTCCTGAAGCAGTAAGCCGGCAGAGTACGTCAAAATTTCACTTATTAACACCAAGTTTTTGTCTCCCAAATTGTAATAACGATGGTGAGCTTGTAGCATTTAAAAACCTTTTTACACATGCCCTTTAAAAACGGATTAAACTTACTTAAACATGAAGATCATAACCATTCTTCAAATAAAGATATGCACGTTATGAAGTTGACCCTCTTTTGAACTCCTTGATATATTTCTATGTTTGCGGATTCCATGCTCATGTTCTACTGAAGTGTGAAAACAGGCTCCGTTGCGCAACAGGAAGCCGCTTACCTTTCAAGCTGGCGGTCTCTGTCAGTCTGTCTTCAGTGTCAAATCCTGCGGGAATAGAACAATTTTTTGAAAAGTCGGTTCTCGGGACTTGTATCTCACCAGTCATGACAGTCTTCCGTCCACTAGATTGTGGGTGGAGTAAAGGAAAATAGAGTGCACCTGTGTACACAAGCACTTGTCCACTTTAATATCTCTTCTTAGCCGGATCGGTCTGGAGAATATTGTATTAAATCAAAAATCTTTATTCTCGAAAACAATTCTATACAGGCCGTAGAGTTTCTGGCGGAATGGTCTCTCACGCCATGCAACGTGGCGTTCCTCCGCGTGCAAACTGGCGTGTTCGACCCGCGGCAGATCGGTGACAAGCCCAAGTGGTTCGCGGACCAACTACAACCGATCCGATTTGCCGTTTGGGACGACGGCAGCTCGCTCAATGGGGCGCTAAGACAATTGCAAAGGCAGGAAAATCAACCAACTGGTAAGTTGGTTAGCCGGTTATGGTGGAATATACAAAATAAGTAGCTTTTCCTTAAAGGTTCGTGAGTTTAAAGAATAGTTAGTGGTTAAATCTAAGACTGCGAAGATTACCGAAGAATGCTCAAAGGAGTTTTTGCAACGATAATGATATAAAGAAATTTGCAATAAGTATAAAAAACCAAATGAATACCTACTATGCGTTTCAACTAAGAATGTGGCCGCCAACTTGCCATTTCAAATATAAAATTACTAAAAATGATGTTTTAACAAAAATAGATAGCAAAATAAGACATTATACAATAAATAATCAAAACCGGCGAATAATTCATTTTGTATTTACTCTGCTGCCGGTACAAAAATCGTAAAAAACGAGTCAAGTTCCGTAGTCGCGATCATCATGGCGGACACATTCTTAGTTGAAACGCATAGATCGCCGATTCATTGGTAAATGTTTAATTACTGTAAGTAAAACACCCAGTTAATTCGAATAACGCGAAATACTGAAATAGGAAATAGATTTATTCGTTTTACGTAACATTCGAATGTTACGTAAAACGATCTCTACATCGTCCATAAAGTTATTCAAGTCGTGTACCGGTAGCTACGTAATTCAATTTGACCAAAAACGGACCGAAATTGCGTTGGTGCTGTATATTAAAAAGCGCTTAAAGGTCAACTGTAATGGTCCGCTTGAATACTTAATCCACTTTCCTATTTTATGTTCAGACCTTTTTCGCCTAAAACGATATTGTTCTTTTATTAGATGAGAGTGGTTCGGACTCTGAAGCAGCTGAGAGTACCAGTTCGTCTTATTCATCATTAAGCGACTTTGTATCTGAGATGGCATCGTCGGATTTGTCACCTGGTAATACTTTGGTTCATGATAGCTTTTAACGCGATATTTTAGCACACATTTTTTACTAGTTCTCTTTTTTAAGGTAATCAACAACATGTTATTGGGGAAACTTACAGTGCCGTGGTGCAAGTACCGATGACTCTGTCGTCATCTTTGGACCCCAAAACGGTATATATACCTATCTTCGTTTTGACCATATGTCATAGTTATTTGTCAAATTAAATCTTTTGCGACTTTTTGCCAGTCGTTTGAAAACTTTTTCCTCGAAAAGGTCCCATATTTTACAACTATAGGCTTATGCTTTAGCGGAAAACTAAAATTTCATCAGTGTATAACTTTGCTGTGCATCAGATTAACGCCAAGTGTAATTAAAGGAAGGGACCCGATTGGATAGTTATTTAAAATTGACCTTTATTACTATAGGTATACAGTCCTCCATCATCACTCATGTACGGGGATGCGGATGAGGGTGGGGTAAGAGATGAAGGCCGGGCGTCGACGTCTCCCTCACCTTCAGGGTCAAGTTCGGATCATAGTGACCTGTCTGACGAGGAACCGCCTGGAGAAGTTGGTAGAACAGAGACCAGTGACGTCACGCATCCACCGCCTGTTAAGAAAAGCGTAAGTTAAATTCTCTTCATACTCGTTCTCCTCAATTCTGAGGATCGCGACTGTAACCGGATATTTTTTCAACGTTCCTATCGTGTGCGCTGTGAACTGGTTGCTGAAAACTACCACACAGCGCCCCTAATAGTATCAGACCACCTCTTAGGAGTCCATCCTCTAGCTGATCTTCTCATACTATTAACTTCTCTGGATTAAGCTAGATCATGCCAGAGGGATCATATAATATGTCTAAAGAATCCGATGGCCTTTTCTAAACGAGTTGCGGAGAGCCGGTTAATGATGACTAGCTCTGTAAAGTCTGTAATTGACTCATTCGTTCTTTTTCCGTCTACGGAATTCGGAACATCTGCGCCACTACCACATTTCAAACGCGTCGATTTTTGATCCGTCATGATTTTTAATGCATCATATAAGAAGCTCGAGAAAACCAACACCGCGCGCTCCAAACTTATTTCTGGCCGTTGTTATTCACGACGATGGATCTCAGGCATAAGTCTGGCGTCACTTTGTAAAAATGCTGATCTCATCTTACGTGCTTACGTATGAGATCTATCCACTACTATTACTTTTGTTTTTAAAAGTTGATTTTTATTTTTACTGACCAAGCTGTTGTGTGTGTGAGTTGAAGTGAACGGAGCTTAACGCTATCCACTTCAACTTTCTTTTGCAAAATCGCCATCCTCTTCAGTTGACACTACTATAGTAGTCATCTGCAAATTTTAGATTAGTGATTTATTATTGAAATCCCAACCTTACAGTTCTCCAGGACAAAAAATACAGAGCCTAGGAAAAAAAATACAGCCTTGACGCACTTCCCATCTATATTGAAGGATCTTCGCGGTCTTCCAATGACTAATACTGTCAAAATACAGATTCTGGAGTATAAATACGAGACAGAACCCCCGTATTTCCACCCCCGATACCCTTTTCTATAAGCACAGCACACAGTACTCCATGAACACAATCATATGCTGCCTAGTTTCGCTACTGTATTTGCTGTATTTTTTAAAGCAAATTGTTTCTATTTTGCTCTCCCTCTCTTCGTGTGTTCAGGCAATACTTCGGTTAAGCATATCCTAATAGATGATTTGTTTGTCAGGATACGGACAGTGGCAGCTTCGGACGCGAGTCGGACTCGAACTCAACAACGACGCCGAAGACTATAGTGAGTCGAACTCGTGTGGCAGCTGACAGCACCAGTACAAGCGACTCGGAGCGCGCACTCACGCCCTCGCACCACTCCTCCGCGCCGCCCTCTCACTCCGCACACGTCAAGGTACGGGCACAAGCGACTCAGAGCGCGCACTCACGCCCTTACATCACTACTCGGCGCTGCCCTCGCTCAACTCCTCCGCGCTGCCCTCGCTCCTCTCCTCCGCGCTGCCCTCGCTCCACTCCTCCGCGCTGCCCTCGCTCCTCCTCCGCGCTGCCCTCGCTCCACTCCTCCGCGCTGCCCTCGCTCCTCTCCTCCGCGCTGCCCTCGCTCCACTCCTCCGCGCTGCCCTCGCTCCTCTCCTCCGCGCTGCCCTCGCTCCACTCCTCCGCGCTGCCCTCGCTCCTGTCCTCCGCGCTGCCCTCGCTCCACTCCTCCGCGCTGCCCTCGCTCCTGTCCTCCGCGCTGCCCTCGCTCCTCTCCTCCGCGCTGCCCTCGCTCCACTCCTCCGCGCTGCCCTCGCTCCTCTCCTCCGCGCTGCCCTCGCTCCACTCCTCCGCGCTGCCCTCGCTCCTCTCCTCCGCGCTGCCCTCGCTCCACTCCTCCGCGCTGCCCTCGCTCCTGTCCTCCGCGCTGCCCTCGCTCCACTCCTCCGCGCTGCCCTCGCTCCTCTCCTCCGCGCTGCCCTCGCTCCACTCCTCCGCGCTGCCCTCGCTCCACTCCTCCGCGCTGCCCTCGCTCCTCTCCTCCGCGCTGCCCTCGCTCCTCTCCTCCGCGCTGCCCTCGCTCCACTCCTCCGCGCTGTCCTCGCTCCACTCCTCCGCGCTGCCCTCGCTCCTCTCCTCCGCGCTGCCCTCGCTCCACTCCTCCGCGCTGTCCTCGCTCCACTCCTCCGCGCTGCCCTCGCTCCACTCCTCTGTCCTTGCACCACGGTTCTGCATCGCTCTAGTACTATGCTGCTTCTCCATTCCGCTCCGTTCCGTTTTCCATTTTGCCAGATACTTTACTACTACAAACAATTCATATCAAAGCTTTGAGATTTATTCACTATAATATCACAGTCTATAAACCAATTCAGTCGTCCAACGAAGCCATCTAGACAGGGCAATCGTGCGGGGTATGAGGGGTGAGACGCGGGTAGGCGTGCCCGAGCTGCGTACGCTGCTGCCGCCCGAATTAGTTAGTAGCTCGGGACATAACTTTCAGGGCTGACTAGTATTTGTTTTAATTAACCGACTTCAAAAAAATAATTCGTCATGTATGTATTTTTTTTTTGTAAGCAGTTATAATGGTTTATACTACCTGTGCTGTGTGAGAGAGATATTATTTTACACATTTTCAATTCCAAAACGACGGATATTTCTTTATTTCAAAAAAATGTTATTGGTGTCATTTTCGAGGTTTCTCGGGGTGCTGATTACGAAAATGGCATCCATTTTCAAATCCAAAATGGCGGATTTTTTCTTTTTTCAAAAAAATGTTATTGGTGTCATTTTCGAGGTTTCTCGGGGTGCTGATTACGAAAATGGCATCCATTTTCAAATCCAAAATGGCGGATTTTTTCTTTTTTCAAAAAAATGTTATTGGTGTCATTTTCGAGGTTTCTCGGGGTGCTGATTACGAAAATGGCATCCATTTTCAAATCCAAAATGGCGGATTTTTCTTTTTTCAAAAAAATGTTATTGGTGTCATTTTCGAGGTTTCTCGCGGTGCTGATTACGAAAATGGCATCCATTTTGAAATCCAAAATGGCGGATAATTTCTTTTTTCGAAAAAAAATTTTTGGTGTCATTTTGAGGTTTCTCGGGGTGCTGATTACGAAAATGACATCCATTTTCAAATCGAAAATGACTGACATATTTTATACATTTCATTAACAGAAATTTCATATCCAGTAAATAGACAAACCGAAAATATTTTTCAGTTGGCTATTTATAACAAACGATTTGGAAATTTATTAATTAATTACAATATATTACATAACATTGTAAAACTCTTTGTATTTGTCTCCACGAAATGCCTTTTTGTATTTCTTACTATGAAGAACTTCAATAAATAAAGTAAATAATTATAAACAAAGAAATCATTACCATCCCGTGCGCTAATAGAAATATAATTTACTTAGTATTTTAGTATAATATAATATTTTAAGTAAATTATAAAAACAAACTGTGACAACCCTACGTGCTACGGAGTACGCCATGTGGTGTCGGCTTTTACTCAAACATCAAAGGCGTCGAACTGCTGTATTAGTTTATATACTGTGATAATATAGTGAATAAATCTCAAAGCTTTGATATAGTGGTATAGTGACTATATGGTCAAATTGTATCTAATTCTATTAAGATGAAAAGTTTTTTGTTCTTATATTAATCGAAAACATTTTTATTTAGAGTACCAACACTGGTGTTTCGAGACAAGCTTCTCAAACATCATTATTGGAACAGTTTGCTGCGCAAGCTAAAGAATTAGTTCGGGAAACAACACGCCAAAGTAGTCAGGAAGGATTACTGGCGCATATGGACAAGGTATATAGCTTTAAATAAATAGAACCAAGATTGAATGCACTATTGAATTATATTGATAACGCGTCTATCTATCTGTTACTAATTTAAACAAATAAAGAAGAAAGGAAAAGTAGCAGATGGAGAGGAGAAGAAAATATTTGCGCCATTTGGTCAGGTACAACACCGTGTGGAATTGCGACAATATTTAACGTAGAGGCTAGATAAACACAACACTGTAGTCCATACTCTATTAAGTATAGCTTAGAATTCATAACTCTAGACAAAATAATTTTCTGCCTAAAGCGTCCGCTGAGCCAATTTTTGAACAAAACAATGTTCATTGAACATCGAACATTTCCCGTCCGCTGCGACATGTTCAGTAAACAATGTTTTTTGAACATCTCGATCCGGATTTTTTTATTTTATTTTCATTTGAGGTACCGCCCATACCAAATCACGAGTCTTTCACGTATCAACGCAATTAAAAACAATATAGTAATCTGGATTCCACTCCATAGTCAAACCAAAACAAAGTCCACTTGCGAAAAAAAAAATTATATTCTTCCTCCGTCAAAATCGAACATAAAATTAACGATTACCCCTCCCCGCCCTTCCCGCAGGCACCCCCGCGTTGCCTGCGGGAAGGGCGTTTGTGTGTGTGTGCGAAATGTTTTCCACAAGCTCCGGCAAAATGTTCGAGAGGTTTTGTATGACAAAACACTCAAGCCACACACACCCCTTATCTAATGTTTTCGAACAATGTTCAGTCAAAACATGTCGCAGCGGACGGGGCTTTAGTGGACAAAACGTCTGTGAAGCGAAGGCACGAGATCCGCAGCGGACGACAGAGCTTCTCGTGTGCCAAAACCGCGACGACATTATTATAAACATGAGTAAAAACGTTGCGTGTCTGGTACCTCGTAAACTCTGCCGCGCAGATCTGACTAAAACTCGAGTTGTGATTGCTTATACCTAAGTAGATAATGCCTACTTACATTCACTGTATTGTAGTATATTTAAATAGGAACTAGATTGTAATATATTACTATCTCTTTGACATAGCATGATCCACATTACCGATACACCGAAAGAGTATCGCAATGTCCTATCAATTTCCCGTACCTTTCAGATAATGCTAAAACGCTACTCGATCTTATCACAATACACTATACAGGTTGGCCAGAACAGTGACGTCCAAAAATTTTATTATTTTTAGTAATGATCAGTTTAGATAATTTAATTTTCAGTTAATATTAAATATCTAAACTGATAATTTCTTAGTTTCTAAGTAGCTTCAGAGAATGCGCTATCAGTTTAGATTTTTAATTTTAAGATGAAAATTTAAATGATAACCCACTTAACATAAATTCTCAACTTTAGGTCAATTTTGTAGTAACTTCCATTAAAGTTATGAGGCTGTTTATTTTATGCATTAATGTACAGTTCATAGAGATTTAGTTGCAAGAAAAAAAAATCGAAGAAACCTACTTTTTTTTTAGAAATGTTTCAAACTCAACCGGTCGCAATATTGCAAAAAAAATCTATCTATATACTTATAATAAAAATGTAACAGGTCCAATTCTGTACATTGAAGATATTTTGAAAATTATTTTTGGAGGGCATTCTATAACCGATACTGAGGCCGAAAATGTAATTTTTTTAATTTTTGTCTGTCTGTCTGTCTGTCTGTCTGTCTGTCTGTATCACGGCTGAGTATCACGCCTAAACTACTGAATGGATTCAAATGAAACTTGGCATGATTTGGGATCTTACTACGAGGTAGGAAATAGGATACTTTTTATCCCGTAATCTAGCATGGTTCTTTTGGGAGAGGGGATTAAACTCAAAATGGGTACTTGGCCAGATTGTATCAATTTTTCTTTATAACATAATAAATATTAGTAAGGGAACACTCATAGAGAGTTGTTATCAAGGATTTGTAATCGATCGGGTTAAGCGACGTTAGGTAAGGTCATTAAATAGATGGGTGACCGTTTAACGCCATTTGAACTAAACGGGTCCGTGCTTCGGAGAGCAAGTAAAAAGTGGGTCCCAGTTTTTAACCGACTATAAAAAAGGAGGTTATGTATTCGATGCGAATGTCTGTTATTAAAAGTTTAGTTAACGTAAAAATAGCGCAGGCGGAGTTGCGTGGGTCAGCTAGTCATAAATAAAATCGTAACTCGAAAACTACGAATAATCGTAGAACATACAACACGTGTTTTTTTTTTCTTTTTTTTTTCTTTTTTGGGAATGATAGACGCTGTTAACCGCAGATGGCTATTGCAGCTTCACCGGACAATAGGAGGCGAGCGCTTGAAGCGCTCTAGCCTTTACGGCAGAAGTAGCGACGAGCACAAGGGCACCTCAGGGAGGCACGGCCTCGGCTTGGGCTGTCGCTTAAGAGAGGGCTGAGTTTACCACCGGTTCACAACGCGCCCCCACTGAGAAGAACCGGCAAGAAACTCAGTGGGGTGATGCACGTCGTTGCGGTCGCATACGTACGACCCTTCGGCCTCGCCGGCGAGACCGGTGTCTGATAGCTAGTGTAGTATACGGTTGTCGGGGAGGGGTCGGCGCATCCCGGTCCAATAGGACCGTCATGGGGTCAGGAGGGTCGAGCAGTACGTGCCGTGGTCTGCGGCGCGAGTCAGAAGGACTAGCGGCGTAATCGGCGGCGGCGCGGATTAAACTGTTCGCGTGACGGGACGCGGATTCAAAGTAGCGTTTCGACGCTTCTTTGAGGAACTTACGAAGGGGATCTAATTTGAAATCGGAATGCAGATCTACGTTCCGCATGTACCACGGGGCACCGACGGCGCGACGGAGGAAACGATTCTGGATAACCTGGAGGCTATCGATACGGGTGCGGGCGGCGTGATTCAGATACCTCTCAACACGAGGCACCTAAAAAAAATTTTGGACGTCACTGTTCTGGCCACCCTGTATATTCAAAGTCAAAGTCAAAAATATTTATTTCAAATAGGCTTAACGCTAGTAGGTACTTTTGAGTGGTCAATTTTTTTAAAGCTACGTGCTAAGCGCACCAGATCACAACGCGCCCTCAACTGAGAAGATCCGGCAAGAAACTCTGCGCGCTTTTCTTTTTTTTTAACATTGTTGGTCTTGTTACAATTGGATCAACTTTAGCGGTAGTGTGTCGTGCCGTTCGAAAAATAAAACAAGAAAGAAAAGAAAAAAGAACTTACAACAAACTAAAAGGCCAAAAGGATAGTAAGTAGTCGGACCAGTCCCTCCAAGCAGCACCCGCGCACGAGTTGACTCGAGCAGCAGCCATCACTCCCCTCAACCATATTAGAGGGAAGGGGGTGACCTGCTACTCTGCCGATATGGTAACATTAGCAATCTAATAAGTTCAAATGCTGAACGTCACCCTACCCCACGCATGCTATGTGAAAAAGATAAATAGGTATTACCAATTTTGATTGATATTCATTTGCCCATTGCAACTTATTGTTTATTGTATCACATGTCATTGTGTTATTTATCATAGAACGTTGAGACATATATACTTATACAATAAATAGATAAACCATTTACTGCCATACTTATTATGCCTTTGTACCGACCACTAACTTACTTTCTGTGTATCTTTACGTTTCATGACAGCTTACAAATATCCAATTATGTGGCGTCAGCCACTAAAGTTTATAAATCGCTTCCGCTATCAAGCTGCGTAGACTTCAATACAAAGTCAGTACTAAGGGATGTCGATATTTGTAAACAACCCAATTATTTGCGTGAATATCATCGTATGAGACTCTAACAAATATATTGTATTTTACACAGCTGACATTGCATGCAAAAAAGGCCGCAGAAGAAGCATCGAAAAGCATGCATGAAGCATCTAAATCAGCGCTAGAAGCCAGTAAAACTGCCACCGCTGTCAGTAAAAACACATTCGAGGATTTGACTTACGTAGGAAAGTCTACCATCGGAGACCTCACTAAGAGCGCTAAAGAAGTTGCGGCTAAAAAGGGATTGTTGATGAAGGTACTTATGTATAGTGCGTTCAATTTAAATTAACATACTTACCATGGTATTTTTGTCTGATGTTTCATTTTCTAAAGCTATTGAATTCGGTTCGTCTAGTGGTATTTTTTAAATTGATTTGAAACCGACTTGGAAATAAACTTGAGTTAGCAAAAGTAAAACTTACTTTAACTGATTACGTCAACGTGACTATCTGAAAATTACCGTTGTACAGTGTAGGTATAACATTGTGCAATTAAGATGATGGGCTTCTAGATAACCCTGTGAAATATTTTAGGGTGAAAGTCAAGAATCGTCTAATAGTGCCGCTGCCAGACGCGACTCCACAGCTTTGCAAACTACCAATATGCTAACGACGACCCATCGAGATTTCTTTTCAAACATCACCTCAGACATAAACGGCTTGGCTGCATCCACCTCTAGCATGTTCAGCGATTTCTTCGGGTCGAGTAAAGGTTAGTTTTTATGAATATTTTATAGATAAACTTTTAGATTATCAATATCCCACTGATTGACAAAAGTCTTCTTTTTGAAAATAATCTAATTATGAAATGCCACCACTGTGACTCCTGTAAGCTAAAGTATTAATCTCTCCTCATCAATGATCTTAAGATTTAGATATTAGTCTATCTTTAAATAATTCACTTAGTTGGCCCTTTGCTCTTCTGCCTGCTTCGCTTCGCTGAGAAAAATCGCAAAATGAGACACTGTCACATAGAAAATTGAAACATAATTTTCCATCGCGTAGCTTATTGCCTAACCAGATATTAATTATACTTACCTAATACTATTTTTGTGCTACACCGCTGTCCACTAAATTAAACAACTTCTTTTTAAAAGTGTTTCTTGAATGATGAAATACTTCTTCATTCATTTGAAACATATACAACATTTCTGGAGGTAAACCAAATATATTGTCTTCATAGGAAAACCAGGGAGACCGGCGGAATCACCGCGTGGTAGTAGTGCGAGCGGTGCCACGAGCGGAAGCGGGAGCGGGGCCCCGCTGGCTGCGTTCGGTCCATTCTCACAGGGCGCAAAAGGCCTCGTGCAGCGATCACCACTGATCCGCCACTCCCAGCCGCAACCGCAGGTGCAGCCGACAAATATGAGGCCATCCGCCAACACTGAGAATCAAGCCTTTCTCAATGATGTAAGTACATTATTTTATTGGCAACATTTGCATTTTTAATTGTGACTAAACCCGCCACACATATCCACTGCAGCAGGATCTGGATGGCTGACCAGAAACATTTAGATTATAAATAATAACTGTTTCCCAGGGTTCTCAGTCATCTTAAACCTCGCTACCCATACTGAGCCACTGAATACCTCCGTTTATGAGTATATTTCGCCGCGGTATAGTAGCTTGTCATCTTGTAAAATAAAAATGCCTTCACTCCAGACTGAGCGATTTGCTTCTTCATTTATAATAAGAACAGCTAAAGACTGGTGGTACAGTTGGCCTGCGTCGGTTTTCCCGCCCAATTGTTATATGGGTGTCTTCAAGACTAGAAGGAAAAGACTTTTAATTAACTAGTGTGCTCGATGGCGTCGTTGCTTTCTATCAGTTGGGACTGCAGTCAAGCATTAGTTTATATTGAACAAAAAAAAGTGCCACAAAATTTGTTATTTTTGGTCCACAATCAAATAACGCCACTTTCTAGCGACGTATCTGCTGGCCACCGAGAGCGCACCGATTCTTACCTTTTGCTGCCAGCGCAATATTTTCTCTAACATGGGTTCTCTGTGTTGTTAATATAATAATGTTGTATCCATTACTTTCCATAACTGCATCAGAACTTAATATCAGATTGCAATTCGGTCAAGAACTAGCTTCTAATATTTGCCCATCATTAGTATTTAGAATAAATTATTTCAAAATGTTATTCTTAATTTCTTAACATTAATCAAAAAGAATGGTGTAACAGATTTCTTCTTCTTCTTCTTCATACGGGCGTTCTCCACAACTCGACAAGTATTGTGCCTATTTTGTGTGTGAGGTTGGAGCCGTTTTACTCCAGCCATTCCAATTCCACCAGGAAGTATCCCAGCCGTTGATTGTTTCTGAAGACCTCTCGGAGGCTACCTGATGTACCCACTGAGTGTGTAGTGTAGTCACAGGGATTGATTTATTATTTTAGTTGGTTCAACATGTTTTGGAGGGCGAAGGCGTCGGTTGGTTGAAGCTGAACCGGCTAAAGAAGTTAATGGAAGACGAGTCGTATAGGAATATGGTGCTCAGCAAATTGAATAGGAACTTTAACAGGAAGACCACGCCCAACGATAAAGTTGACGATGTCGTAAGTACTGCTACACAATTACATACAACTACATTTTGTAAGTAGCTTCTCGTTCTCTCTTTTTCAATATTAGTCAGAAGTTTAATTTGGCCGCACAAACCTTGCATTATACCTTGCATCAGCCTTTAAGAGTCTCTTAAATACATAACTATCACCTGGCTTAAAATACGTTATGCTATTTTTCGGCCACAATAATTGAACTGGTGCCTCGCTGTAACCGAAGTCCTCTGAAAATTCAGCTACTGCGTTCGTGGGGTCCTACGTTTTATTCCAGGTATTCTTAATAACAGCTCTATGGTTCGGGTACCTACTGTGTTACGTAAACAAGGAGACGCTACCTAATAACATATCGGACGAAAGGTGTATCCATCTCCTCGAAGAAAAGTAGTGATAATATCCGACAGATATTGCTTACAGTTCGTTAGCAAACCGGTGTGGAAGGGCATATTGAAAGTTCTCCAAGCGGTTGTCCACGGCCTGGAGCATACGTACTCGAACTTCGGCCTCGGCGGCATGGCGTCCGTGTTTCAACTAGCCGAAATGGCGCATACGCATTACTGGAGCAAGGAGATAGCGGGCCTAGAACACGGTGGCATGGGCAACTCCGCACTCGGTGAAGCATATGGGAGACAAGAACTTGATACACCTTCGTCGTCGCCTTCTTCTAGAAAAAGCTCGCAAACAGGTTATAATCTAATATTTCCTATACTAAATTCAAATTTTCTTTTATTTTCTATGAAATGAGTTTGTATGACCTACCCATCGATATATAATAAGTAACCAGATAAGCAGTCACCTACTAAATTTCATCCAAAATATGGTAGTGATAGCTTAAATATTCCGTATGAACGTAAGAGCCCGAGTGACCCGTCCAGGACTGCGCAGGATGTAGGTAAACGGTTTGTATAGGCGCAATGGTCATTGTACATTAATTTTTTTGTACAATGCTGTATCAATATTTACGCTACAAAAACAACGATGTATAGTGTTAAAACTATTTCTGCGATGTTACTACCGTAGCGCATTATACCCGTAGTACCGTTCAAGCCACACGCCACGAACGAGACAGGGATAGTGGCGGACAACGCGCGAAAGGGAGATCGGGATAACCGGAGGCACGGTGGGCGACCGAACAAGTCTCAACGTAGGCCGACCAACTTATCTTTGCTGGTGGCTCAACGAGAATTGAACTATAATCTTATGAGAACTACGTGTAGTTTGAGTGTTTTGTTTAGACCGTAGCGGCAAACTTAATTTGGTCTGCCGGTAGCTTGGCGGTTGGCGGACTAGTAGCAGAGATATTTAAAGAAATATTTATTATTTCGTGTTTTAGTGATATCTTACTGATATCTATCATTTAATCTAATACTATTAACTACTACTAATGGGAAATATATGTTCCGTATGAAAATTTGCTGTTGCGACGTGTGTTAAGGCAGTTTTTAGACGCAAATGAGGCATTTCGACACGTCTTTACGCTAGCTGTTGTCGGCTCTTACTAATTTGAAATAGCAATACAACCGTCTCCGTAGCTCTATTTTCGTGACCACTTTTCGGGCCGTGACAGCTAATCTTGTTAAATAGTATATCGATGGACCTACCCAATGATATTATAAACCATAGATATGTTATATCCCTACTATTGCGCGCCTAAAATTGTGACTTATGTACTTAATTTAAATATTTTCTTCTAGTTAAGGGCTCCCACACATAACTGCGAATTCGCATCGCATCGCAAATATCTGCGAGAAACAAATGCATTTTCAATACAAAAATTCATTTGTTTCTCGCAGATATTTGCGATGCGATGCGAATTCGCAGTTATGTGTGAGAGCCCTAAGATATGATATCCTTTCCTTATTATTTACTTTTGTACAGTTCTTTGTCCATTTTCTAAATACGCATGAAAACATTTTACTGTTTTTTTAAAGGCACACGTCACGTTCGGTACATTTACCGACGTGTGACTTACTGCTTCAGCCAGTTCACCCAATTTGGGTGACTTTCGTGGTTTCACTTTTCGTGCGCTAATGGCATATCTATTGTATAAAATATCATTGGATCTACCCTAATCAGCCATGAGCAGTAACATTTTTATTAATTATACCTTTGTGATATTGTAGCAAGTTTTCAATTGAAGATATTCGGTTGAATTCTGATTGTAATCTTTCGTTTATGGCAATGTCTGTAACTTGAACTACTCACCAATAGGGCACCTGTCAACCTTGTTAGACCCCTTCCCCGATTTTATGCTGCTATGGCACGTGATATAATACCACTAACGGCACAAAATACAAACTAAATAGGAAAAACTTCTCAATTTTTAGATATCCCCATTGTAAATTATCCTGAAATGGATTCATCCGAGGCACAGAGCACCACAGAGATGTTCAAAGACATGTTAAACCAGAAGAGAAACTTGATATTCAACAAATTGACATCATTCGAGTCTGACGTGAGTATGAACGATTAGTAAACGATTATGAAACATTTTTGTCGAGCTCGTGTATACATTCGTATTGCATGGTGACGACTCAATGTTTGGTATTGTAAACTTGCGGAAGCTATATTGGGTATACTTTGTCATTTTATTGAAATGATAAATTAAAAGCCTTTTGCGTCTTGAGCATGACATCTTGTGCAGTCCATAAAATCGTCAATTGGAGCTATTATTCTTAATTCAAATATGCTTTCCTCCTATTAATATTTGACAACTTACAGTATTTAGCGCTTCAATCAATGGTGTATCGCTTCTTCTCCTCGGCTCTGTTATTTGTCAAACTTATAACATAGTTTATTTTCTTAACTAGGTACCATACAATAAAAAGCCGATTATTTGAAGTAGGGTAATAATGCGCATTGTGGCATGGTAAAGGATAGGCAAAAATTAGTAGTTGTGAGTCATAAAAAAAACCATTCGAAGTTGAAATTTCACATACCTTTGCACTAAAGAAGAAATTAGCGGTAATTAATACCTTATTCAAATTTTAATTGAACAATCCGTGTATAATATAAGGTTATTGGCGGGCAAAGGGTACAGTTATCTTTGGTGCAAAGCGTGGTGAGGCAGGGGTAAGTTCGGTGAGGGTACAGGCGGGTTGTTTGTGTGCGCGACAGGCGGCGCCCTCGTCGGACTGCTCGGCCGACGAGAGCGGCTCGATCACCACCAACCGAGCCAATATCTACGACCACCGAGCCTCCTTTAAGTCCAACCTCTCTGACACTGACGTCATGTTCCTCAATGTAAGTCCTAGTGCGATCTGTCGTGACATGTCCTAGAAGACGCTTGGAGCTTTGTCGATATATTTATTTTGAAGACATTCCAATCATGGATATCGCTTAACTGTGCTTGTAGTGTATCGCTTTACATATCAGTCACTGATATTTTAATATTTCACTATACTTATGGCTATTGATGGAAAAAATCATAGTTAATAATGATACTATTTTTACTACAAGAATCCAAAATATAAGAAATGCACTGTAGGAGAGCACCCAGCACTTCTTTACTTCATAGAAGCGCCCAAACTGTGAAACAAATAGAGCACAGCTTCAAGAAATATTTGCTTCAAATTTAAGAAACTAAGGCTGCCTGTCCACCGGAGCGGAGCGAGGCAGTGGAGCGGAGAAACGGAGAAATATTAACCAATAAGATTTTGGAGCGGAGATTTTCTGCAATCTTATTGGTTAATATTTCTCCGTTTCTCCGCTCCACTGCCTCTCTCCGCTCCGGTGGACAGCCAGACTTAATCTCATTAGAAATGTCTGTAATATCTAAAAGACGGTCTACCAGTGGAATGTACTGAAGAGTTAGTGGTCGCAGGTGGGTCGTGGGTCCAGTGGTGCTGGTGGTAAGCCGCGGGCCGCGAGCGTATTCTCCTCCAAGTCTACGCTAAGCGGATACCGCCCACCCGTGGGGGTGCCCGTCACCTCGCCTATAACATCGCCAGATACTACCCGAACTTATCTATATCAAGGACTCATTGGTAAGATAATATCTTTATGCTTTTATTTTAATTCCGGTCTCGACGGACTAATTATCTAATGTCTCAGGTGTCAAGGAGCAGTGTGAAACTATTCATGAACAGGCTTGACACTTACATTCTCCTGTCGAACGTCCTGTTAATGTCGACGAAGTTGTATAATGCCCGGTACACACGTCAACGATATAATGTAGCGATCTGACTGCGCAGTCCGTTTGTGCAGTTTTATCTAACGTGTGTACGAAAATTGTCTCAGATTTTTCTGGTTGGCGCAAACGTTCGTGGCAGTTGCAAAATCTCATTTGATAAATGCGATAAATCGTTGCGATCGCGTTTGCCATCGATATAATATATAAACTAGATAAACATTCACGAACAAAATTACATCCAAAATGTGGTCGCGGAGGTTGCAAACTTATCTGTGCTGGTGGCGGAAACGTGAACTAACGATGTTATAATGATAATGACTTGTAGTTTGACAGTTTCATATAGACAGTAGCGACACACCTATCGGCAAAAATAAATTTGTCAGGATGTGGCTTGTAAAGAAATAGCAACACAAGGGCGCTATTTCTCGCTACCACTTTTTGAACCGTGACACCAAATCTAGTTTATATATTATATCGATGGCGTTTGCACAGTTTTTTCGTAGCGTGTGGACGGAAGTCGAAGCAATCGTTCGGTTCATTCACAACCCTTTCTGTAGGTGCGGATGACATGTTTCTGGTCTGAGTTTCAGCTGGGAACTGACGATAGACGCAGATATCATAGACGTGTAGACACTCCAAGGGCGTTTGATTGACTGCGCAAACGGTCTGCGCAGTCAGATGGCTACGTTATATCGTTGTCGTGTGTACCAGGCGTAATAGAACAGATAAGCCAGTGACATAGAGAGCTTGTTGGGTGCAACAACCCAATAATCGAAAACAATAGCCGAAATTGAATATGAATCATTTTACGCCAATCCCAAAATTATTTATAAATAAAATATTCCAACCTAAGAACATGCTGTATTTGTGTAAAATTGACATTCTTATCCTAGGTAAAGAGAGATCGAACTTATGGGACCAAATGCAATTCTGGGAGGATGCGTTTTTGGACGCCGTAAGCCAAGAACGTGATATGATTGGCATGGACCAGGGAGCTAACGAGATGATGGAGAGGTAGGTTGCAATAAGTTTATCCTATGAATCAATGACTATGAGACTTATATGTATACGTAAATTAGGAGTTTAAATTGGGTTCCTTCGGAAAGTAAGGTATGAAGTCGCTATACTGTCGGCTGAGACGTGCCATCGTTTGTCCTTTTTGTAACCAGCTCAGCGATACTTTTAAGACAGAGTCCTTTTTGCCGACACAATTGATTAACTGTGTAACGCGTTATAATCCAGTTGTGGAAAACCATGACATTTTATATCCTCTGCGAGGCATGTGCAATAATATAGATGTCAAATTTTACAATAGCGACTCAACATTTTAGGTACAAATGCCTCAGCGAAACTGAAAGAAAGCGTCTCGAACATGAGGAAGACAGATTGTTGTCCACCGCCTTGTATAACTTGACAGCGGCGATGGTCCTGTTCGGAGTGGAAGCGGATATTGTCCGCAACAAAGTCAGGCGTCTCCTGGCTAAAAGTCACATCGGACTGGTTTATAGTCAGGAAGTCAATCATTTGTTGGACGTGGTTCATACGTTGGTGAGTGAAATAAATAGTACTTGCTGACACTAAGTCAGTTTTCATTATTGTTCTTCTTGCGGTGCCTCTTTATAAGTGAATCTTGGCCATTAACACCCCAAACCTATGTCGGTGTTTTGTCAAACGAAACAGCGGGTCTAAAAAGGCCACTTTCGGGGAATCATAATATGAGTAAGTTACCGTTTAATTTTTATTCGTATGGCAGCATTAACATCAAATATGAGTCTGCTAATTAGTGTTAATAAATGAATTGAGTATGATTGACCTAAAATGTGTGATCATTTTACGAAAATTACAGGAATTGCGAAGAATTTGATAGAAATTCAAAATACGAATTCCTTATAGAGGAAATGCTTAATGTGGCCTTTTTAGGCCCGCTGATCTTCTACCCTGTCAATCTGCGCCACCGACTAAGACAAACACAATAGCAAGTTGTGTCTTCCAACCCATCTTTTCCCCTTTTTTAACCTAAAGAAAATAGAATCCTGAGAATATGTTCCTTTGTGGTATAATCCCCATGCTTGGCAGGCGTCTTGAGGATCGCAGTAGGTATAGGTGGTAGGTAATCTAATAAACAGACGCTGCTGCCAGTCTTCTTTCTTGTTTCCCCTTATGGGTTCCCAACGGGAGGAGATGGGTGGTTGCTATTCTTACCCGGACACCATGAATGGAGAGTTCGAAATATTGATGGTGTGATGTCTAACTACCCGCGAGGTAGTTATATGTCGATTGTATGCGTGATCGGCATGGTCCCCACAGCATGGCAACGACATAGAGCTGAAGCCGCTGGGGTCGCGGCTGTTGCGGCGGGCCACGTTCACGGTGCACGAGGGAGATGCCGCCGGAGAACTGCGCTTCATGGAGGTGCGCGACGACGGACTCGTATTGCGCACCGTGCAAGGTACGAACTACAACAGGAGCGGAGAGTTTGATTCACAGCCGTCATCTTGGCGGTAGCGACCGCGAACACAAATTCTAGCATTTTCGTTTTCTCGATATTCTTGATAGTTTAATTCACTTTGTAACTGCTTTTTAACTACTTGACACTGGCGGAATCCGTTGACAATTGGAATCAAGTCGATCGGAAGCCATAATTTTTACAAAAGAAGGAGTTGTGGAAAGCGCCGGAATTCTTGTAATACGAGCATCAAAACTTTGACATTGGCAATATAATGTTGTCTTTTACTTATGCGAATATTACCTACACATTGAAATCAAACTACTATTACGGATTTTATCGCGGTTTAGATTTGATAAACCTCAAATCCTCGCAAAAGAACATCGATTCCTACCTAGGATGATTCGTGAGGCTATTGAATCAAAAAACATCCTAATTTCAATAGAGAATGTGGTTGGGTGTTACCACCGGCTTGGGATCCTGTGATAAATATAATTAAATCCAATATCAAGCAAAACACTGCACGGCCTCAAGATACTGTAAGCTCTCACTGCGTAGATCGGACCAACAATAATAACTAAGAAGACCTGAGGGTACACCGGCATAATTGTGACATAAGGACGTTCAACATCTCAGTCCTCCCGTGACCATGGGTGCTGCAAAGCATTCGAAACGTCGGTATAGTAAAATTATTACTATGATCTGTGAGTAAAATCAAAAAATAAACCGCGATAAAATCCGTAAAAGTAGTTTGATTTCAAATGGCAATATACACAAGTGTGCCAGCCAGCAGAAAAAAAAACAGAAGCTGATTTGCAATATAGGCTAACTGAACTGAATCGCCGCTAGTGAAATATATTTTAAAGCTAAAATCTACGCTAAAATACCTAAATAAAGCAAAGAATTAGCCGCTGCAATCTGCTACCGTGCTACGATGAATATCAAGTCGCTAATGAGGAAAAGAGACAAAGCAAGGCGTAAATACAAAAAACATCCTAACGCCGATAATTTAGATCTTTATAAAAAAATTACGTAATCGCTGCAGTCGGATGTGTAGAGATGCCAAAAGACGCCACATTAATGATTCCTTAAAAAACTTTACTACCGCACAAGTTTGGCAATTTCTAAATTCACTCGGTATTGGTAAGTCTACAACTGATTGCACGCCTAATGGTGATCTTAATATTCTTAATGCACATTTCGCTAAACCTATAGTTTCTCTGGATGAGGAAATTAAGACCTCAACTCTTAATCTTATTTCCACTATTCCTTTACCTACTTGTGAATATTTTTCTTTCGCCATGGTTTCAGAGGAGGACGTTAAAAAAACCATCCTTTCCATTTCCACTAAAGCTGTTGGTGATGCCGGTCTCCATCTGCAGATGATTCTCCTCATTCTGGATGAGCTAGTACCTGTAATCTCTCATATAATTAATAACTCTCTTGCTACTAGCTCCTTTCCTTCTGCCTGGAAAAAAGCTCATGTCATACCACTTCCTAAAACTTCTAACCCTTCAACCTTTTCTGAGCTCAGACCTATTTCCATACTTCCCATCCTTTCAAAAGTCCTTGAAAGCATTGTTCATAAACAGCTGTCTTCCTTTCTTTCTTGTAATGGCCTGCTAAGCCCACTTCAGTCTGGTTTTCGTCCCGGGCACAGTACTGTTACTGCATTAGTGAAAATTACTGATGATATTCGGCTGGCCATGGAGAACAAACTTCTAACAATTCTCGTTCTGTTGGATTTTAGCAGTGCATTTAATTCTGTCGACTTTGATATCCTTTTAAAAATCCTATCATCACTCAACGTCACTTCCTCTGTTATTACATGGTTTGATTCGTATCTTCGGGGACGGTCGCAGTCTGTTCGCGCTGGTGAGGCTACTTCTGGCTGGTGTGACCTTACTGCGGGTGTTCCGCAAGGTGGCGTGCTCTCTCCTCTTCTGTTTTCTGTTTTTATTAACACTGTCACGACCGTAATATCTTCCAACTTCCATCTCTATGCAGACGACTTGCAGTTGTACCGTCATTTTAAAGTTGAGGATGTAGGGGAATGTATAAATGCCATCAATAGTGATCTTAAGAACATTAGCGATTGGGCGAAAACCTTTGGTTTAGTTGTTAACCCAAAGAAATCACAAGCGATCATTATTGGTGGTAGGTATATGTATAATCTGTTAATTTCTAGTCCTATTCCCCCAGTCATGTACGAGACGGTAATTATTGAATATGCCAAAAGTATTAAAAATCTAGGGGTACATTTCAATTGCACCTTGTCTTGGGACGTTCACATCGCAGAGGTAAGTAGAAGAGTTTTTGGTACTTTCCACTCTCTTAAGCGGCTCCAAACCTTTCTTCCTTTCGAGACTAAAGTTACTCTTGCTGTGTCCTTACTTCTACCACTTCTTGATTACGCCGATGTTTGCTTTCTAGATGCCACAGAGGAACTATTGGACAAGCTCGAACGCCTACAAAACTTAGGCATACGTTTTATTTACGGACTTAGGAAGTATGACCATGTCTCACAATTTAGATCAAAACTTAAGTGGTTACCTATTAGACATCGGTGTAATCTACACATTCTGTGTTTACTATATAATATCTTGTACAATCCTAATTCTCCTGACTATCTGCGTGAACGCTTTGAGTATCTAGTTCCTGTTAATGTACCTACTCGCTCTTCCAAGTCTCTTCTTCTAAAAACTCCTACGCACTCATCAAGTCGATATGACGGCTCCTTTACGGTCCGAGCTGTTAAACTCTGGAATAGCCTTCCCCTTTCTATACGTAAAAGCCCTTCTCTGCCCATTTTTAAAAACAGAACAAAAGAATATTTCCTTTCAATGTGATTTATACAATAAAATCAAATGTATGTATGTATTATTATAAAATATGTATTATTTATCTATCATTATATATATTTTTGTATTTATTATGTATATTTGATATCATAATATATTAGTTTATGTTTTAACGTGTATATATGTATTGATATACCTATGTGTGTTATTTATTTGTCTATATGTATGTTTATTTTAATGTAACTTAACTTACATCTGTAGGTACACTTGGTTTTACCCGATAACATTTTGTCTCTATGCCCGGGTTTGCTGGAAGAGAACTCACGTTTTTGAGTTAAGCTCGCCCTTTGTGATACCTTTGTCTCTTGTTAAGTGTTTTTGTACTGTTTCCTGTTTTAAGTGTACCCAATAAAGTATTGGTGCCGATTCTGTTGTCACCACTACACTAAACTAGACTAAATTTTAGTTTAGTGGTGTCAAACAATGATTAAGTGCTTAATTTGATTTCGACAGCTACTAAATTGAGTTGATAGTGAGGTTTTCATTGGTCAAATCATGTTAGTTGAAAACAATTCTCTTGTTCATCTGATTACACTAAACTAAACTAAAATAATTCTCCGGCTACGATACTTATATTAATTTTAATATTAATACATTTAAATATTAAAATAAATATGAATATAAATAATAAAATAAATATTAAAATATTAAATATTTTTTATTAATAAATAAAATAAAATGTTAAAATAAAATAAATATGAATAAATCTTAGTAATTATTAAAAAAAATATATAAATAATAAAATAAATAATAATAAATAAAAAAAAAATATTAACAAATATTAAAATAAAATAAATATTAATAAATATTAAAATAAATATTAATAAATATTAAAATAAATATTAATAAATATTAGAATAAATATGAATATAAATACAAAAATAAATATTAATAAATAAAAAATATTAAATAAATATTAAAATAAATATTGAAATAAATATTAAAAAATAAATAGATAAATATTAAAATAAAAATAATAATTTTATTAATATTTTTTTAAAATATTTATTAATATTTATTTTAATATATTTATTTTATATATTTATTAATATTTATTTCAATATTTATTTTAATATTTATTTTTTAATTTTTTATAATTTTTATATTTATTTTAATATTTATTTTATTTTAATATTTGTTAATACATTTTTTTTATTTATTATAAATATTATTTTTTTAATAATTATTTATATTTATTTTAATATTTATTTTATTTTATTTATTTATAAAAAATATTTAATATTTTAATATTTATTTTATTATTTATATTAATATTTATTTTAATTTTTATTTTAATATTTATTCTAATATTTATTTTAATATTTATTTTAATATTTATTTCATTCTATTTTAGTCTATTCTATTTTATTTTAATCGACGTCTTTTAGATGCCGACTATTTTGATCTAATTTTAGTTTGAAGTTTCTAATATTAGGCATAAATGACGTAAACTGTGCACAACAGAATAGCAAAATACGTTTAAAACTAAGTTGAGTAACTAAAACCATTATATTCTATAAAATTATACCTAATTTAGTTTAATTCATGGATCACTGAATAGGAAAGACACGACTAAACTAAAATTTAGTCTAGTTTAGTCTAGTGTGTGACAACAGAATCGGCACCAATAATAATAAAATAGAGAGAGTTACCTAGTTACTTAAGCAAAGTTGTCCTTAGTCCTTTATAGTGACCGCGGAATATTAGCTGTGGATATTTTACTTTATATTATTGGCAGGGCTTACATAAATAACTTCTGTTTCAGGCACCGTTGTGGAAAGATGGTGGTACGAGAGACTGGTGAATATGACGTACAGTCCGAAGATACGAGTATTGTGCCTTTGGAGGAAGAACGGTGGTCAAACGCAGCTTCATAAATATTATACAAAAAAGGTATTTAGCGCTTTTATCGCGCATACAATCATTTCTATGGTGTTCGGAAATAAAAAAAACGTATTGTCTATGATTACAGTGCAAAGCGCTTTATTACTGTATCAAAGAAGCAATGGAGAAGAGCGGGCGGCGACAGGACGCGGCGGAACTCGGAGGAGAGTTTCCCATACAGGACTGCGCCACTGGCGAAGGGGGACTTATACAGGTAACATTCGTACAACTTACGTATTATGGCTGTAAGTTGTGTAGACATTAGCTATAGAACGAAATGAAATGAAATTATTTT
Organism: Furcula furcula; assembly: GCA_911728495.1. Taxonomy (NCBI): domain Eukaryota; kingdom Metazoa; phylum Arthropoda; class Insecta; order Lepidoptera; family Notodontidae; genus Furcula; species Furcula furcula. The sequence goes on along the minus strand of OU452249.1, from coordinate 15,535,264 downwards.
ATTTGAGTATTTTTTCAAAGCTGGGTGTAGCCCCAGATCACAACTCGGTCTCAACTGAGAAGATCCGGCAAGAAACTCAGCGGGCTTTTCACTTTTACCTTTTATTTGTGCTCTATTCAACTTCTTGTTGGAACCAAAATGTTTATTCAAATGTTCATGTTCTGTTCTTTATTGTGTTGTTTTTTAAACCTGGTTGGTTCTATGCCTTTGAGAATAATATCAATACATAACAAAGTATATACTGTTGAATAAAAAAAAAAGTGTACCGAGTCTGTAAAGTTTTGATCTTTGTAATTATGTACTATGCGTTTCAACTAAGAATGTGGCCGCCATCTTGCCATTTCAAATATATAATTACTAAAAATGCTGTTTTAACAAAAATAGATAGCAAATTAAATCATAACAATAAATAATCAAAACCGGGGCGAATTTTTCATTTATGTTTACTCTGCTGCCGGTACAAACATCATAAAAAAACGGGTAAAGTTCTGCAGTCGCGATCATCACAGCAGTCACATTCTAAGTTGAAACGCTTAGTACATAATTACAAAAATCAAAACTTTACAGACTCGGTACACTTTTTTTTTATTCAACATAAGCTAGTGCTTGACTGCAGACCCACCTGATGGAAAGTGGTGACGCAATCGAAGATGGTAAAGCACACTAGCTTAGTATAGGCCGACCGTTTAACTCGCGTATCGCCTGCGCGGTAAGAAGGGAGCGGGGGCGGGTAACGCTACACACGGAGTCAATAATCCAAAGATTTATCTCGAGATAGACATTGTTGGTAAAGAATAAAATAATAAGTATCTTTTTTTTAAGTATTTATTTTTAAGTTTTACAAATATTTTATAATAGCTTCATAGGTACAAAATCATAAAACAATAATTAACTCCGTTTAAGAAATATTTAACCACAGATAAAAATTTTATAGGACTATTCGTCACTAATATTCAGATCGCTTGAATCATCATCACTGTCTGTGTAGCTTGAGGAGTCAGAATCTTGCAAATTAATAATAAATCGGTCCATCTCTGGAAGAGCGATTCATCTTGAGATTTATCTTGGCAGTCGTATACCTTGTGCGTTTATCTTCAAGCGTCCGTAACAAAAACACCAACCGCGCGCTGCGAGCACAGCCAGCGCACTGCCGCACTTGACGTAAGCTCTCTGCTCCGCGCACCCCTTTCACCCATCCGCTAACATCTCCCCTCGCTCCCTTCTACCCCCTCAGGCGATACGCGTATTAAATGGTCGGACTATAAAAGCCTATTCACTCTAGCCTTGAAGACACTTAAATAAGAAATAGTTATTTGTGCAACAAGAATTGTACAATACATGTACAATATGTTTTAAAGCTTTAGAAATTCAAAAAAATTTGTAGCAGTCAAACTTCAGCCACACTTTGTTGGCATACAAACTATAGCTTAGAATACTACTACTACTCTACTCATAGAATGTCGTACAACCGTACTGTACGACACAATGTAGGATTACAGTAAAATAACTATATGAGGCCAATATGATAATCCGTTATAATGATAATTCGTTAATCCCGAAGGTGTGCATGGAGGGCGTGGGGCTTCTGTTCCACCACAGCAAGGTATGTCCCATTGCTTTGTCTGTATGTTTGTATTTTTGTCAGCTTATTTATGTTAATTATCCGATAAGTTACCGATGATGCCAAAACATTGCAAACAGCAACTTCTTGTTTGTAATAAGTTTTGGTATTGTCACGAAATATATTTGACCAGGTAAGGTATCTGTCAGTGTACACGCTTAAATTTGAGAAAAGTCGATTTTGAGTTTTTTAGTATAGAATGTCGTACAATCGTTTAGTACGGCAGTCTGTACAATAAACAGCGTCCGCGCTGGGCCATGCTTCATTGTATCAATATTGTATCGGTGACGTTAGCGCGTTGTTATTATTATCATACCTCTTACGAAGCTTTATATCCAATATAGATATCAATACCTGCTATCGGGCACAGTGGATTCATTTGATTTATTGAATTCAGCTGAGTCTTAGTCGATGCCCCACAACTTAAATGCATTTTAAATTCTTAGAATGATATCAAAATTCGGACGCAAGGACCACTCAAACTTTCCTATTTGGATTTCTGAGAATATATTTTTTTCTTAAAATATAAATTTTCAATATCATATTTATGTAAGTAAGATTTTTTTGGTTTGGAATTAAAGTAATTTTGCATTTACTAATTCCGTATATTATTGTCGACAACAGCTTAGGTCTTATCGAGACCCAGTATTTTGCCCTTAAATATCCTTATCTATTACTAATTCGATGTAATAGTTTAGATTATTTTTTACATTTTAAGATTAACCGTTGTCCATCTGATATACGTACCTACTTACTCCGTATACGGTTTGTGCATGTGCTATTTGTCTGCAACACCGGTGCGCGTGACGCCGGAGCGCGTGGTCGCACGCACGAGCGGCGGCGAGTCGCTCCGCTAGTCGCCCCGCTACTCGCCCCGCTAGGAACTTTTGAGATGGTCCTTGACACGCGCTCGGCCGCCCTCAACTAATCTCATCTTTTTGTCTGTTCTACTCTTTCCGGACACGCCGAACACGCGCCGCTGCGCAAAAGGATTTCGAGGTACACAGTGGTTCATTGAATAGTAATGGCTGGCTCTTACGATGATCGACACCACCTTTACGACCTTTAAGATCTAGTCACGGTCGCCGTGAGAATCGCACCTGGCGACGATCGTTCGAGGTCGTAGGGCTTTACTTGTAGTTTTGAGGCTTACAGATTGTTTTTAGCCGTTGTTAGCGTTGTATTAGTTCTCCCGAGTGCGGCGAGCGCCGAAGCGCGCGGTCGTGCATGCACATAGACGCCCTTTGTTTATTATCTGTTTATATTAACGCACCCGACAGCTTGCATTCGTACCGTGGATCCGGCGAGCGGTCTCGATCTTTCGCTCTCGCACGTTGTGCCGAGATTTAGTTCGTTGCTCCCCTTTCACAAGGAACCCGAGCGAGCGTCACGTCAGCGCTAAAAGCTTAACGGACGCGAGTCACGAGGTCAGTCGTAGAGCATTCGCCATCTCACAAGTTCTGTGCGGCCCGGGCCGCCGCGCGGCCTCCGCGACACCCACCGCACCTGCCCCCGCCCCCGCCCCCGCTTCCGCTTCCGTCTCCGTCTCCGCTCCCGGCTCCGGCCCCGCCCGCTCTGACCTCGCACGCCGCACCTGCTCCCGCCCTGCTCGCTGCTGCTCGATGTTTCAACCCGCTGGAACTATTACTAAATTGTCTAGCTTTCAACCTAAAGTGTATATATGTATGACAATTTAGTGATAAAGAAAGATAGTAGACTAGTGGCATGTTTGATTATATGAAGGTTGAATCTGATCTGATACGCTATAATTCAACAACCGCAATTTACAAGAATGTTAGTTATATCAGGTTCATCACTAATTAATTGCATGTTTTTTTTTCGGAGTGCATGAAGTTATTTAGCAAATGGTAAACGAGTTTAAGTTTATCTACAACTACGTAAGTACAAACCTTAAAGTAAAAAAGTCCAAAATAAAATACCTAATATTTGTGATTTGTAGTATAAGCTCAATCATACTAGATTAAAACGTACCAATATAATATGCATGACACTTAGTTTATTGTTTATTTATTACAATTCAAATTATGTAAGTAGGTAAAGGATTAACAGAATTTTACATTCTTGTGTGTCTGATTCTGAGGCATACAATAAATAGCAGACATTAAGTTTTAAGTCAACTGAATGTATCTATATCTTCAAAATGATACCTTGTGCGAGCAAGCTGTACATTAACAAGAAATGAAAAGTGTACTTATATTGAGCAATTGGAAACTCCCCACATAAAAGGAAAATCCCTTAATAATACTCAGCATAGAATAAATGTCCATTAAATATAGTTACGAACCATCCCGCTGAAACTGTCCACACTTTTGGGAACTATGTTGATTTAGAAAGATACTGTGGACTATGTGTGCTTTAGAAAGATAAACTTACAGACATAGGCATCCCAACTTATACAATTCCATCTTTCTGCATCAGTAGCTAATGCCACGCGTGTAACAAAGAACAAGTGTAATATTTATTCATTTAATTTTATTAAAACGATGACTGACCATTTAATCACAAACAAATCAAAATAGATAATTTCATAATAGCTTTAAGATGAAATTGAATAAAAAAACAATGAACTTGTGTTGCGTGCACTCGGCTATTTATGGTTATTTAGCCAATATTCAACCACGATTACCATGATCATGACAGCTCCCTTATTGCTATGATCTCACAGAACAGAAAGTATTGAAAAAATTAAAAATAATTGCTAGTTATGGCTCAAAGATCTGATGGCGAACACTGGTGCCCAGAAAATTGTTCACTTGTTTCATTGTTGATGTTCAACGCTAAATAGATGTTCGCACGCCTGCATCAGTTGCCTAGTTCGTAGTAATGATATTTCTTATGTACCTACATATAAGTGATGATCGACAAATTTATGTTGCAGTTTTTCGTGAGGCTGGATCACATCCGAAAGTGCTTCACGCAGAACGGCGGTATCTTCGTTTTAGAAGAATTCAGTGAGTGCCTATATTAAATCCAACACTTACATAGGCTCTTATTCACTGAACCAAATGGCTTGCCTGCAGGTAGATAATTATTGGTGCTGTGAACATGGCTCGTTTCTCATGGAGGCGAAAAGCGGCCCTTGGGCTCTGCCTACCCCTACGGGGAAAAGGCGTGATTTTACATATGTATGTATGTATGTATGAACATGGCTGTTAATGAACGTTTATTAAGTGTGCACAATCAGTACCGTTATTTGGATAAATTCATCAATGGATCTATCAATAGACTAAATGATATACTTACAGAAGAATGACAAGTGAAATCCATGAATGAACAAGTCTAAGTATAGATTATCTAATCTATAAGTAAGCTATATAGCTTGCTACGTACACGCAGCGATGGCTCGCTTGCAAGTAGCTAGATATGATATTGCACTTAGGGCACTTATTAGTTTTATTATTTCTCCTGGCTCAGGCTAAAAGTAAACTGAACAGATTTGCAATTCTGGCTTTTATCATCCATTTACTTAGACATCCTTGTTCGTGATGCGTTCACTGCTGTGTTATCTTCAGAGGTTTGGGGTACGTCCGCTGTAAATGTACCTACTGTACAAAAACCGGTCCTAGAACTGATCCATGTGGAACACCAGCCAGTAGATATATCGTTGAAGCCAGAAGTAGTATCATCTTCAATGAACTAGAAGCTCCTCTCTGAGAGCGGTAGGATTCTAGTAGGTCAAAGTGGAAGTGTTAATTAGGTACAGTTTAATCTTACACAAGAGGCCCCTATGCCTTTTATCAAAGCCTTATTCCTTACGACAAATCTGTTCATAACTAAAAATTGAATGTAAGGTAAGATACTAAAACATTGAAATACACCTATAAAGCGATAGCAAGGGCAGTTAAAATATATGTCCTAGGTACATCCATTAATTAGTTTTTCTTAACATCTAGGAGAAATTAACCTATCCTATTTATATCTTCCAGATCCAAAGACAAGACAAATTATACAAAGAAAGTACAAATCTGTGATGGCAAGTATATTCTTACTATTATTTGTGACAATTTATTTTTTATATTTGTTCAATTTTTTTATTATTTTTTTACCTTCTGTGTTTTATGTTGTAGGCAGAAAAAGTAGTCTTTGACCTTCATCGTTTCTTCTCCTTATGGCTATCTCTGTATTTTGTCGAGATCGACGGAGCTGAACTGATTTATACACCTTGCGTTTCATAATTCATACCTACCTACTCGTGTATGTACGTACACTCTGTTTCGTTTTGTTTTTGCATGTTACTTACTCTTTCACGATGCTTGCAATTCCTCTTGATTTAATCTTCATTTTTCCTTATCGGCATGAAGAGGTAAGTAATTAGTTTCACCTATTAAATATGGATAAATTAGAATAGCAGTTGCACATGATTCAAATGACTAGTGTTTACCCCAGTCCCACAGCAGATATTTTTAAAAAAGTGCCATTATCAGCTGCACAGCTGCCATTCTAATCAAGCTACCATGCATCGATATAATATATAAACTAGATTTGGTGTCACGGTTCAAAAAGTGGTAGCGAGAAATAGCGCCCTTGTGTCGCTATTTCTTTACAAGCCACATCCTGACAAATTTATTTTTGCCGATAGGAGTGTCGCTACAGTCTATATGAAACTGTCAAACTACAAGTCATTATCATTATAAAATCGTTAGTTCACGTTTCCGCCACCAGCACAGATAAGTTTGCAACCTCCGCGACCACATTTTAGATGTCATTTTGTTCGTGAATGTTTATCTAGTGTATATTATATCGATGCAAGCTACATTAAATAGGGTTCATCAAAATTCTTAGATCTGTAAATTTCCATGCACTCATTTTTCAAAATAAAATTGCATGCACTTCGTGAGACTTACTTCATAAATAAACCATCTTGTTTCTTTATTTTTTTTGTCTTTCAATACAATTACAACTATTCAATATGAAATTCTGTAGTTATTTAAGCGGTTACTGACGTCCTAACAGAATTGTTATTATTAAAATAAATTACAGGTAAAATAAATGTATGTTAAGTATATACATACATACTTAAGTATATACTTCGAAATTAAGATTTCTTTCATGTTAAAGCATTGGATCTTTGCCTTCAATATTTTCAGAGGCTAGGTATTTCTGTAAAGAATCAAGTATTACCTGTGGTTTATTTATTATGAATAATTAAAAAAAAAACAATTTGATCTTCGTAAAATAATGAATGACTGCTCTTGAGATTCTTATATTTTAATTAGTAAAAAAATATAAAGCGTGTTTGTTCCTTGTTGAAGTATAAGAAGAAGCGGTGTATATTCTAGGCGGATCAGATATGCTACGCGGTGCTGTGCGTGTTCTCGTACTTCGCGGCGGGACAGGAACAGAAGAAGGCGATCCTCGAGCAAGCGGCGCGAGTGCCTGCGCCCCCCGCACCCTCCACCCCCGCAACCCCCGGCGGCTCTCCCCGACCACGCTCTAGCCCACAGGTGAAACATGTATATCTACTAAATTCTTGGTATTACCTCTATTTACTTGACTCGTTACTCGCGATCTTTAATAACCGCGCGAAAAATCTCTAATGGTTGTTATTTTGTTGACTTTCTATTATATAGATAGACAATTCTTTATTGCGCACAAACAAACAGATACTAGAAAAATAAGATACAAATTAATAAGACATGCAACAATGGGCGGCCTTATCGCTAAAAGCGAGTCTTCCAGGCAACCTTTACATTCTACATCTACTCTTGGGAACTGTACGTTAGCCATTATTTTATTGAATAATGTTAGTCTGATTATCTTATTTCTTATTCTTTAATATATGAGCTATATCCTCCGGTAATAAAGTATACTTTACTTTACATCTTGAGCCTACTTGTTGTATTCAACTTTGTCCAGATATTCTTCTTTTCCTTCCTAAATTGTCTTATGCAATGTAAGTATAATCTTTTCTCTCATATTTCTGATGGTTTTTTCATGTCGTTCCTCTTTTACCATTTCTAAATTTTTTGTCTAACTTATTATGTCCATTCCCCTTTAAGACCACATTTCAAAACCCTCCAAAGATGCTCTAAATGTTGGCTCTGATGATTTTAAAATATCAACATTCACTCTTTCGGAGGTTCCAAAATACACAGAAGCGTTACATTTAGGTGGAAAGAAGATCACCGGTGAACAGGCCCGCGGAAACGCGAGCGCCGATACCAAAACCTGAAAGCGGGGAAGCGAGAGACTCGCGGGAGCAAGCGGAGCGGCAAGCGCGAGCAGCTCGAGGACGGCCGCCGGACGAGGGCGGAGGGGGTCCCGGGCGGGGGCAGCGGGGTGGGGAAATACCCCCGCGCCGCCCGCCTCCCCCCGCACCGCCCGCGCCACCCACGCCGCGCTTGGCGCGTGCTCACTCGCACGCAGCGCCGCCTAGACCAGCGGACCCACCGCAAGTGAGTTTTTCTTTCCTTTCTTGTTCTGGTGTCACACTTGTGTATTGCCAATGTCAAAGTTTGGTGCTTGTATTACAAGAGCTCTCGCACTTTCAACAACTTCCTCTTCTTTATAATATTATGGCTGCCATCAATTATTGACGGATTTCGCCAGTGTCAAGCAGTTATTGGGAGTTACAAAACTAATTTAAGTATCAAGTGTATTGAGAAAAGAAAATTGTAGAAATTATGTTCGCGGTCGTTACCACCAAGATGGCGGCGGCGAAACAAGCTCCCTGAAGTGAGTTGTCATCGATCTGATATCTATACATAGGTACTATAAAACAAAGTCGCTTTCAGCGTCTGTCTGTCTGTATATCCGATAACTCTTGCTAAAACACCACGGATCTTTAAGCGTTTTTCACCATCATTTAGATAGTTTTTCACTGATGGTTTTTCTAATTTAGTTTTTTGTAAGTAGAAATAAAAAACATTGCAACCGAGTTTTCTAAATTACAAGCGGGTGCGGGTCGCTAGTGTATACTAGAACATTGTCACGGACGTAACTAAGATAAGTAGGACTAGAAAGTCATTGAACATCGTATTGTTCAGATTCCGCCGCGGGTAGGTGCGGCGGGGCCCCGACCCCCCGGGCCCCCGCCCGCGCTGCCGCCGCGACAAATGTCCGTCGCCGCCGACGTCACCGCCAGCCCCCGGTCAGTCCTTAGAAGCTATTTCTAATCTAGGCACCCCAAACGTCCAAAGATGATGATTTGGAGCTACATAATTAACTACTATGTTGGCTGTGGCTATAGGATCTACAAAAGCAGTGACAGCTCATTGGGTGAGCAGTGAGCGCTTACCTTGGAAAACAAGGTGCGCAGATTCAAACTCCGGCTCGCACCTCTGATTTCTTTAATTAATAATGTGCGAATCGTCTTTGTGCGATTGTTACTAGCTGTCAGTGAAGGAAAACATCGTGAGGAAACCTGCATGTCTGAGAAAGCCTAACTTGCTTTCGAATAACGTGTGAAATCCGGCAACCCACACTTGACCAGTGTGGGCTTAGGCCATAGTCCATATGCCCTAAGCCCCTTCATTTTAAGGTTGTTAAAAAAAATTGAATCTACGTAAAACGCCTAGAGATCCTCCAGCCAAAAATTCTCTATTAGCTAATGTAAATGAGAACATTGGGTGATCTGGTACCGTGACTTTTCTGACTCCTTTTTGATAATTTTCGCTAAAGACGCTAGTGTGTAATGTCCGAAAATAAAAACAAAAATGTTACGGCTTTTTTTAATTGTAATTAATGATACCACGAACGACCTGCCCTGATAGATGATGCCTTGCCATGATATCAAACTACATACTAGCACTTGACCAGTGGTGCCTGTAATGGTGCATTTTTCGTTGTAATGTAATGAGTCATTTCTTTTTAAATATTTTTAAATAAGATGTTGTTTATAAACTAATAAACCTCAGATATTAAATAAACCTCAGATTTCTGTACTCTAAGCTATTTGTAGTGTGCCACCTCAAACTCAAATATCCTTAAATGAACTAACATTACAGACCGTTACAGACGTATCCATTTACATTTCAAAACATCACGTTAATCCATGTCAGTTACAAAATATTTTCATTAAATTAAGATTATTTAGAGAAATCGTAGGGTAGGCAAAGTCTTTTTGTGTGTATAGACCCTCTGAATAAACATATTACAGTTTTTAAATGCAAATTAATGTGTCTATAGAATCTGCTAACTTATGAATATTTAAAATGGTTAATAAGTATACATATAATAGGTTAAACAAGCCGAATACGTTTCTTTGCCTACCCTCTGTGCACGCCACTGTAGCCTAGCCTATAGACTAGCTAGCGTAGGTAGGCCTCCCACTAGGTGGACAGACGACACTGTGCGCGTCGCAGGTAACCGGTGGATGCAAATAGTCAATTGTCGTTCATTGTGGCGTTCTAAGGGGGAGGCCTATGTTCAGCAGTGGACGTTTTCCGGCTGATGATGATGATGATAGACTAGCTAGCCTACGGCGTTAATCTTCATAGGCTCTAATATTTTCGCAGTCACAATAAGGGAGGCAGTGGCCACCACGTGGCAGAATGCAAACAGACCTGTTCATGTTCACAAATGTTTGTTTTCGGATTCGAATCCACGGCCTATTGGGTTACGGCCACTAAACAGGCTCGTCAAGAATATATCTACGCGGCGGCGATTTTTCAGCCTATAGGCGGCATTTTTGTAAATCCGCCACTGTCTACACAAATACACATGTTTCCACACTGCTGTTTGGCGTTAGCCTACTTACTTACGTGGACGGTCTCTTGCGCAAGGGAGCAATCTGACCTATTGATATTAGTATGATATTGACAAGCCTGTTAATCAACAGGCACCCAGGCCGCTCCAATAGGTCGTGGGTTCGATTCCCACCAAGTGTCTGGGTGTTTTATTTAAGTATCTATTAACAAAAAAAAAGATAAGTATTAGCATCAGTTATCTGGTTTCTACAGTACAGGCTCTGCCTAGTCCGGGACCGGATGACCGTGTGTAGATTAATATGAAATAATATTTATTTGTCAGAAATGACCATTGTCCCAGAAATATTGTCCTAGAATATTATTATTATATTAATAGGTATATAATTTTATATAGGATATATGGATATTTATATAGTTGTGTGCAACAGGGCCGTGGAGACGGGGGCGCGGCGGCAGAGTTCACTGACCGCGCCGTTCTCGTCCACCACCACCAACCCCTTCGCGACGCCGCGACACGCAGAGTTCGTCATACCACAGAGGAACAACGTGCGCAGATCCTCCACCACTGAACGAAACTAGTCCTTCACCATAGATGATATCCTGTACGATGCCTTGCATAGATAATAAAGCAGCCAACGCAAAAGTAGCCTAAGTAATTCACGGTTTTTTATTTTTTTAAAACTGCGCACATTTTGACATTTGAATGACAGTTATCAAATATTTAAGGATTATGTGTTTTTCAAAATGGTGGTGATTTTAGGATTTATGCATTAAAACATAATATTTTTTTAGTCACTACTAGAATCGTAGGCTACTTTTTTGTTGTCTGCCTCGGTTACCTACCTACCCTCCGCGTACTTGTTATACTGTTTGAGGTTAAGATACTTTCTCACTTAGCCAATTTGTCATTCTACAATACGAAACGCTAAAGTATAGAAAAAAAATGAATGGGAATGACATACCTCTTCACATGACAGCGAAAATATATGTCATTCCCATACATTTGTTTTCTATTCTATAACGTTCCGTTTTGTAGAATGACAACTAGGATAAGGGGGCTGCTTATTGTCTTTGAGTTATAAAGCCAGCGACCCCTAAACAAGTGACAAAATAATTTACTAAATATTTGGAGAAATTAATTTTCATAGAAATACGTCACAATAATGGACGTTCTGTAAATAATATAGTAACTACCCCCATAATAAACTGAATATGTTACCCTAAAGACATTTTAATACTTATAGATGGGCCTTAGCGAACATAGTGATTACCCGAAAGAAAACCCGAATAAATTATAAGTATTTCGTATATTTATCTTATTATTTAGAATATAATTCACGCTCTCTATTGTTCAGTAGCGGTACTATTGTTTTTGTTTATTATTATGCCTATATTATGTTTGTGTATCGATGGTTTGTGTGTTAACTTTGAGTAGTTCACACGTAGATGTTTAAATACCTGCGCCATCTATTGAGAGTGATCGCTGAATTTAGTTTTAATTCCTAGTACTTACATGTTTCTTTCGTCTACTTCTCGCTAGGTGACACTTTCAAAAATGAGAAACAGCGTCTGTATGAAAAATATTTCCAACGGCCCCTCTATAGCCTGTATTAAATTTCTTTGTTTACCCCCAGCCCCCATCCTTAATTCAGATGTGATGACCAACCATCACATTAGCTATTCAGCACCATCCCTGATTTACAACTATAAATTCTCTCATATTTAACGGTTCCGAAGCGCTCAGTATATGTCTTGAAGTGTTTCTACCCACGATATTAACCTAGAAGTAGACTAATAAAGGCGTGTCCATAAAGGGAGTATTTTAATCGCCTGTGTATTTGTGATCTTCAGAAAAACAAGTTTGTAGGCAAAAGTAGGTACGCCACTGTTCAACTTTATTGACTGAATTCTTTGTTGAAAGCGATTCGATATTTTGTTTGAAACTCTTGCGTTCAAATCAAATTACATTTTTATTATTTTTTTTTTTTTTTTTTTTTTTTTGTATGAGTTGTACTGTTGGCCGCAGATGGCCATTACAGCTTCACCGGACAAGAGGGGCGAGCGCTTTGAGCGCTCCAGCCCGGAAAGATAGGTAGCGACGAGCTCAAGGGCACCTCAGGGAGGCACGGCCTCGGCTTGGGCTGCCGCATTTTTATTCTTGTACAACTTTTATTCCAACGTGAATACATTTTAATTGGACCGTGTAAACGTGGTCATTCGGCTTTGTTTTTTTTTATATTAAACTGGATTCTACTCGTGTGAACCTACCGTGAAGTTACACAAAGTTACTGTAATCTGACCGATCCGGGTTAGCGATGAAACAACTAATGATGACGAATGGTACCTCATCAGATCAATCGTTTCAGGGAATGTACAAAGAATAGCGTGTATCTATACTAATGCTAAAGATAAATGCAACATTAAATGTTTATTTACAGTAAAAGTTAGACAATCCTAACGATGGATAGCGATCATCGGCGATCAGTGAATCAGATTGAATTATTTTATTAAAATATGTATTTGTATAACAAATTGCCGACAAATGACAAGACTATACTTACGTACCTATGTGAATATTTAATTCTATTGTATTTTACAAACTACGTAGTCTTCTGTTTTATTTGTTTAAAACCTATTTTTTAACTGTTTTCTGGTGGTTAAAGATTTTGTCTCATGTTTTTGGACCGCAAAACAGTTCTATCGCACATGGCGCAATGGTTGAGAACTTATATCCTCAACTTATATCCTGATATAAATATAATAGCATCAAACCACAGTAAAGATTATGCTATAGGTACTATAAATGTATACGGAGGCAGATTTATAAAGTGATGTGCGAAGCCATTAACGGGACTGTCAGAAAACAGCGGTACACGGCTACTGGATTACTTCGATACAATTATATTCTGTAAAACAGCTGCGCTTTAAATTAAATTTCATTAAAGTGTATTTAGGTACATATGTATCTACACAATTTAGTGAATAGGTATAGAATTGTATTTAAAGCGAAATATTATGAAAAAAATGCAGATATTTTAAGTAAAACAGAATTTATGGCAAAATAAAGCATGAAATGAAACACGTCTTTTATTTATCAATTTTATCTGTATTTATATTTAACATTACAACTGCGTCTTATACATTTAAAAAATATTTACAATAACAACGAACAATAGGTTATAATAATTTATAAGTAGGTAATTATAAAGTCTAGAGTACCTAGGTACCTAAGTAAAAAAAAATTCGTACATTACCACTGAGTTCTAAAAACAAATACGCCTATTAGGTACTAAGGTACGTAACTTATGAATACTTATTACTAAAAAGCCATGAATTTTAGTCTTATTTAATTCACACTGATAACCTACTTTGCGAGTTATAGGTATCTCAATCACGTATAATTTTATGAAAGTTTATTATACTTACTTGCGATAAAATATAGAACCAAAAGTCGTGACGGTAAGTCTTTTCATATACTAGTTATAACTAATTATAGTAAAATATTATCACAGATAATTTTTAGGGACGACGACTTCCACGAATATTAACAGTTATAGATTTATACTTACCTCATACATATAAAACTTGTCAATTATCGAAATTTGTAAATGCCCCACGGCACCGGCTATCTATCAAAATATTCATTGGTATCGGAAAATAAGTTACATTCATAAAACAAAACAGTAAGCAGTGCATACCTGCATAGATTATTTTATTGAAGGGTTAGGTACCTACTATTAATTTTTAATCCCTCATTTATCAACCTTGATCAATATGTTACTTGAAAATATTGAGTGAGCTTCTCTCAGTACCTACCTACCTAATAATATTCATAAGCTAGGTATATACTCTCAATAAATTTTGCTTCAAGGTGTCATGTTAAAATACAAGTAATAAGTTTTAAAAACTAAAACCCGACTACGGATAAATTCGCAGTCTAATAATGTGATATTATATAGCCTATAACCAGCGGACAATCAAGACGATTCTAACGACAAATTATGTTAAGTAGATTAGAAGATATGCGGAAAAAGATGAACATACATACATTCTTGTTAAAATCATAACCCTCCCTCCGTTCCGTAGTCGGGTAATAAAATCAGCTCAATGAATCTACATAGTTACCTACGCCATTTAACCTGTGTCGGCGACGCACGCGGTATCGCGCGTAGGTATGTATTACAAGATCAGAATAATCTGAATGATTAATTTAATAGTAAGTAAGTATTAAACTTAAACTCTGCGACTGAAAATCTTACATTTTTATAAATTATTGCTTACTCAGTCTTGAATTGGCCGATTTCTAAACTGTAATTTTCAAAGTATGAGATCGCGTTAACAGTTATAATAATAGTTTAGATTAATTATTGTTAAGTATAAACATTATCTTCGTGATCTATGTCATATAAGACAAATACATAGTAAACAAAAATATACCTACACGTCACCTGAGACCCCGAGTGTAATATTAACCTACCAGGGATATAAGGGTCGTCGCTCACGGGCGACACGCGACAGCCACAAAACGCCGTAGCGGGCATATTTCCTGTAGTTTTCATACATTTTATATGGACTCGCCGCGATGGACTTGTAGCGTGTGGCGGCCACCGGCGGCGCGGCGTCAACCGTGTGCAGCGAGTCCAAACTACAGGAAATACCTATGCCCGGTGGCCCGTGTGTGGCAACCCTAAGTGACACAGAGACACTCCATATAGGTGGTAGGAAAAGGACTCTACGTAACGCGTTTGTTAAGTAAGTAAGCATACAGTTGCTTACTTACAGATGCAGAAGCAACAGTGCTTAGATAACAAATACATAAGTCCCAAGATTTAGGTGCCTACTTACTAGGAACCTATGTATATGTGTATATAGGCCTATGCACACCGGGACGGGATGGCAGAGGATTTTGCCAGCGGCCACTAGCCGCTTAGATACTGTGGCATTCCGGCGGCCTTTCAAGACCTCCCGCGACGTACCGCGTCACGCCTGCTGCCTGGGGGTCTAGTACGAGTTCCGACAGTTTTCTCCATACCTTTCACACCAGCGCCCCTAGCGGTAAATATCAACAACAAGTAAAATGTACGGGGAAAAAACTGTCAGTTTGATCGAGCACGGAAACTATCGGGACTCTAAGTTGGGTTTGAACGAGTGTTGTGTCTTGAAAGTTTTAAAATGGTAGATTGGAATTTGGTATTTATATCGATTATTGCAGCAGCTGAGTAGCGTGGGCGCAAATGTGGTGTGCATTGGGTAAAATTTAGGTAAGTTACTAGCAGATGCTTTGGTTTGTGACGGGCCTGTTGGTCTAGTGGTTAGACACCCTGGCTGCTACCCAATAGGTCGTGGGCAGGTGCGGTCACAGCCAACGATTGGGGGGGGGGGGGGGTCATAGTTAACGGGCCCGTTGGTCTAGTGCCCTGGCCGCTAGCCAATGGGTCGCGGGTTCGATTCCCACCTTGGGACTGCGTGTTTCAAGTGCGTAACCTATTTTGGATAAAATTGTTTAGTCGTTTTAAAGCAAGAATGTCAATTTGACGTGAATGAGTTTGAGATTTCGGAGTTTGATTTTTGACCCTACGACCCCCCCTCTCGGACCGCCACTGGTCGTGGGTTCGATTCCCGCCAAGTGTCTGGGTGTTATTTAACTATCCAAGTAAGTATGTATTTACAAAAAAAAGTATATACTTACTTAAGTATCATCAGTTATCTGGTGTCCATAGTACAGGCTCTGCCTAGTTTGGATGCAGATGACCGTGTGTGGATTGTCCCAGAATATTATTATTGCATGTACTCGTACGACCGACGACGATTGCATGTGATTATACGACATGAAATTTAAATCGTAAAAATTTATATCGTATTCCTACTAGGTCGAGGTCAAAATAAAGGCACATAATAGATCGGATTGGAAATTGCTTCACCGACAAGACCTTAAATTGAAGAAGAATTCCTACTAGATAAGTTTGAATGTTTAATAAGTGTTTTGAATTAAAATCTCTGCCATCCCGTTCCGGTGCGCGTAAACCTTTAAGTCCGTGAAGATAACATATATTTTTAGTTAAACATGCATGAGATAAGCAACACGTTCGCTAGAAGGTAAGCGACATGCTTGTCTATAGACAACTACAATCCACTGCTTTTTGTGTTACCCGAGAGGCCGAAACAAATTAGTTATCAAGTCTCATGGGGCCGGCGATTTTACTAGTTACAATTTACAATAGGTTCCTATACCGGAACACAGCAATGTTTAAACACTCTAAGAAGCGGCAGAATATCTAGCAATGTGGTGGTAGATAGGTACCTACGATGAGGTACAAGATTTCGAAAACGTATCAAGAAGACTCACAAAGTTATGTTTGTTGTGTTTTCTGTTTGTGCTCACTAATAACGCTGCGGTATACTCGGACCCCCGAATTGCTCCTCGTGGCTTTGCACTGCCGTTGACACACTATCACCGCACACCGCTAACGTTCGTAGGTACTATTTCTGTGTATACTTGATGTTAGTGTACTGATAAACTTATTTCCTAAAATAACGGGAACGTGCCCGCGAGTGACACACGTGCGCATCAGCCTCTAATTTTCGCTCGCGCGACTGGCGGGTGGCGGCCTAAAATTCTGTTACTGATTCGGAACAAACTATTTTCTTGTTTATGTCCCACCGCTGGGCACGGGTCTCCTCTCATGATGAGGCTTACGCCATAGTCCACCACGCTAGCCAAGTGCGGGTTGGCGGACTTCACACGTCATTCGAAAGCTAGTTAGGCTTTCTCAGACATGCAGGTTTCCTCACGATGTTTTCCTTGACCGTAAATGTTCAATGCTCTTCGGGCTGCTCTGTTTTAAGCATTGTATTAAGCTGTAAACTATTGAAAATGGTCTATGGACTCTATATAATATTAAATAAAAGTTAAATCGTGTTTAAGTTTGGGGCAGTAATTTTAATAGAATCAAATGACACTATCCAATATTGAGATAAATGAAAGAAGTACCAGAATACTTAACAATTATTGTTCGTTTTCCCTACTTTCAATTACGTGATATTTGCGAAATTATTGCTAAACCAGCTATAATTAAACGCTCAGAGATGCTTTAATTAAAAGCATTGAAGTCAGATCCATATTTCTGGGTAACATCTCCTAGTCTCTGGCCGTTTACAATCTTTTCGGTCGCTACTCATCTTCAGGATCTTGTGCCATGGACAAAATAGTTTTTAAAGTCTCCGTCATTACCTGTTTAAGATCATCAGGAGCATTCATTATTGAATTGAGTAATTCTGAAGAATTTGCGTTGGATCCACGAAAAGGCAAATCTTTGTGGTTTATCGATCCAATTGGTAAGGCAGTCTGCAAAAACAACCAAGCATAAGTACTTAACTAAAGTTGACTCAGGGTTCGAAAGGGTTTATTCCACTCTAAGTGGGTGGGTGATAAAAATCCTCTTAGCCGATACGACCATAGCAACTAATCTTTCATAAAATCAGCCCTCTACACAGGAGATAAAATAAAAAAAGTGCTTCCGTAAACAAAAATGCACTCTCTCTTCCTTTACTCACAATATCCAATAGGACGGAAAACTGACACGTCTAGGGAGACGTCAGGTTTAGGACCGACTTTTTACATGACCATCCGACGCATGGATCATCTTACTTTCCAGACTATTAGGCGATCGGCCTGCATTGTCCTAACTAGTAAGGAAATATTAGAAAAACAAAAGATGTTGCTTTCTGCAGAATCCTAATCTCCGGTTTGCCAAGCAAGTGAATTCCCGTAGGGCCACGGAGGCTACCTGATAGATACCTAGGTGGGTGATATCCACCAGGTGAACAAAGTGATATGAATCATTAGAAAAGGATAAAATAAGCCTCGTGAATTGTTCGGTCTAACTAATGCATGTTGCTTAACAATAACTTGCCTTTGAGTTACACGTAGAATCTTCAAATGTTGGTGCGTTACTTTTCCGCCGAGCCCTTGAGTATGTTTTTACATCGCTCTGAGGTAGGTCTTGTTCAGAAATTAATATCTGATAATAGAAAACTTTTGTCAGTTGTGACGAATCTATTTAGGAAATGAACCCTAAAGAAGTAGGTAGCCTTCTTAATGTAATGATGTCGATAGTCATTTACGTCTATTAACTAACTAACTACATAGTGGCAAGCGACTCTAAAATACACGTTACAGGAACCCACACACATACCTTGGATACTATATTACATACAATTTTGATAGTGTTAATTATTAACAATAAATATTGTTTAAATAAAAGCTCTTGACACCACCAGCTGGTAAGGGCCGGCCTGGTTAGGCATAGCTAGCAACCAATTAGCTGAGAAATCTTCAAGCCTAAAAACTATTACATCATTATAATCCTATATACATATAGTTGAAACTTAAAAATTAAGGTTGATGAAATTCATCAATAGTTACTTTTACAACTTACATGATCTAAATTAGCGAGATTAATCTCACATCCTTTAAGTTCGTCCTTCGATTCCACAACTTTCCATAACAAATCCACATATGGTCGACCGATTGCCTTAGCCAACGATCTAAAAATAGCGTCAATAATAAACATGCCGCAACCGAAATTGTCGGAGAGAGTCACACAACGAGCTATGGAGAGAGCTATGCTCGGAGTTTCTTTGCGCGACAGAATCCGTAATGAGGAGATTCGCCGAAGAACCAAGGTCACCGACATAGCTCTTGGAATATGCAAGTCGAAGTGGTAATGGGCAGGCCACATCGTTCGAAGAACCGATAACCGTTGAGGAAGACAAGTTCTCGAGTGGCGACCACGAACCGGAAGACGCAGCGGAGGTAGGCCTCCCACTAGGTGGACAGTCGACATTTTGCGCGTCGCAGGTCTAACTGGTGGATGCAAATCGCCAACTGTCGTTCATTGTGGCGTTCGAAGGCGGAACTCTATGGTCAGCAGTGAACGTCTTCCGGCTAGTGATGATGATGAATCGAAATATATTTAACAATTTCAAAAGCCATGCATATACGGTTTAATACTTACACATTAATCTGATTAAACATTTCTTTTTCAGGGTAAAATGTTGTATATTCACCCTCAGGAATTTTAAAACTAAGACAATTATTTAATTCTTTTCTTCCATGAATCCATCCAATGTTTTCCTTAGTACATTCTATCCATACTTCCTTGAAAACGATCGCTCTATCTTCATTACAACTTTTATCGACTTCTTCATCAGATATTATGTAAATATCATCATTAGTCTCACTGCATCCAGTATCGAGATTTTCGAAAATCTCTTCCACGTCTGAGTCTTCTCCATCATTTTGATCTTCCTCTATGCCGTTATCTGGTGCACTTGGGAGACAAAGTGTATTTTCAAACATTTTTCTATTTATTTCTTCAGGTTTCAAAACAAACATGCCTTTTTCGGGTATATTACTTTTAATCTCTTTACAGTCGTTTGCTGTAGAATATACACTTGTTATCTTTATTGGTGATATAACAGGAGACTTTTGATTTTTAGAAATAATTTTGTGTGGGGCTTCATCTGATATTTTTAATAACTGTCCAATCACACCTTCATTTTTGCGTGAATTTAGTAGTAAAGATCTTACTTTAGAATTGTCAACGAACGGTGGTGACACATTTTTCTTTAATAAACCGTTTGAATCCAAATGATAAAATCCATTAATCTTCTTTATTTTAATAGGTTTTACAATTTTTTTAATTACTTCTTTAGAAGTAGAAGGCGAACTAATAATATTCTTTTTGTCTAAATGCTTCGATTGTTCCTCTGACTTAGACTCATTATTGGACTCAGAATGAAAATCTAAAGTAACTTTTTCAGGTTTTCGGATACAATTCATAAACGATAATGGATTATCTAAAACTTTCAAATTATCTACTTTGTTAGTGGTGATCCAAAAACCTCGTGTTCTCTTTAATTTCCTGACGTCTAAAATAGATCTTATTGTTTCTATTCCTAGAGAATCTTGTATTTCATAAGGGCCAACGAATACAGAGTATTCACTGGAGTTAGGAACTGCATACATACCAAATTGGGGACCATTGTTTTTTTCCAAGCATTTCTGAGATGATAATCTGACCGTTTTACCGGACATACGTGCAACATTTATTGCATTTATAATACTTTCATATTTAACGAAAAATCCTCTTTTGTAGAATCTTATTTCACTAAAATCGTTTTCTACAGTCATGACAAACCATTTTGATGTCTCTTCACTTTCGGAATCCTCGCAGTTACTCAACTTTCTTTCACCTAAACAAGAAGTATTAGACGATTCATCTGACTTATCGTCAAGTTCCATTGCTTTTGGATTATTAATAATTGTCTCAGATAGCTCTTTATCATCATCTACTAATATTTCAAGGGACTTTTTGTTACTGAATCTATTTTCGAACGATGATTTATCGCCCCAAGTCGGATTTACATCAAATGAATCTAAAAATTCCGTTTCCGTTGAATCCTTATGAGTTATATCATTCTCTTGTCCTTCATTTACTTTACTTACAGACCCGATTAGTTCCCAACAATCAGATAGCCCACACAGTATGCAAAAATTATCTTTTAAATCAGTGGCATTAGTCAGTAAATTTTTGACGGTAACGGGGTAATTATGAAGTTCTGCAAATCTTATATCATTAATATTTATGCAATTCTCGAAAATTGGATTTTTGGTATCGACTGCCATAAAAATGCGGAATGGTTTTTGTTTAGATATTAGAAAAAAGTTTTTGGCTTCTCGATATCTACTCAATATAAAAGCCCATGGATATAGAGCCACTTTTCCAGATTTAGGTGGGTCTAAGGAAGTCTTAGAAACTCCGCGGTCAATACGTTCCTTATACATTTTATAGTTAGATTCTAGCCATGCGACTAACTTGGTTTTGTTTGGTAAACGTTTAGTTTTAGAGCGAGTAACTACGGTATCGGGGCTGGTAATATCTTTCGCCTTAATTAACTCATCAACACCGGATAAAAACTGATCAATATTAGTTGAAGTACTTGCCGAAGGTTGTGTAACAACATCATCGCATTGTTGTATAACATCGTTACATATTTTTTCCTCTGGTACGTTTTTGTGAACAATATTCATCATTCGTTGCTGTAATTTTTTGTCATTTTGCTCCATACATAAAATTTTGTTATTAGTTTGCTTATAATATTCATTGGTATATTTTCTTCCAACATAGGCTGTCACCCTTGCACATGTGCTTTTAGTGAGTTCAGAAATAAGATTTGTAAAGGCTTTGTTTGTTCTATGTTCTGGGGCTACAGGTAACTCTGCTCCCATAGTATCTTTGTTTGTTTCAGTTATTTCTTCATTAGTACTATTAGACTTAGGAATCCCGTCTTTTGAAATAGATGGTTCTTTGATAGAAATGTCATTAGTGGAAGGTACACAGGCTTCTATAAATTTACCTTTACAGAAACATCTGTATAACTTATGAACCATACACCAAGGTTCAATGTTTGCAGAATTTAATTTTAAAAGAACCAATGATAGGGTCTGTTTTCTCTGCTGAACAGTCTTATAACTCACATTTTTATAAAAATCAACATATTTTTTTGGTGTCTTTGTGTTCCTTTTCTGTGACTTTAATAATATACTTTTATCCCCTTTTAGTATAACGGTTTGATGGAACTTTTGCTCTTCTTTTGCTAATTTTAAATCGATCCCATGGCTTAAAGTTAGCAACTCTGGTGTTAATTCAGGACTTTCCACATCAAAATACTGAAGGTTTGTAACATCACATTTGCATTGGAACATACAGTCTACAATCCCGCAATGACCTCTTAGGTGGAATGGTGAGTTTAATGAATCACAAATACACCCAAAAGAGCAGTATGGTTTGTCACACATGTTAGTGGTTTCTGTTTTGTGTTTATCTGGCAGTCTAATAACTGTGACATCAAGTCTATCTAATTCACAGTATCTCCTTTTCAGTTTGTCTTTAATATGTGGCTGTTCTTCCTTAAAATTGTCATTAGTAACTTTATTTAATTCATCATCATTTTCATTGAACATATAATCTTGATTTAGACTAATTTCTACACTTTCTAAAATTTTTATCATCATATCTTCAACCTCAGGTAGCACAACAACGTCGTCTTCTGTGTAGGCTGATTCTACTAAATTACTTTTTAAATTTTTTGGAATATCGGTATTTATGTCTCGCCTCATGAGTATACGATGTTGATCACATTTGTAATTCAAATCAAATGTTACATATTTCTTATCAATTTGAACAGGATCAGAATATTTTTTTCCTAGTACAGATACTGTAAATTCAGCCCATTTCTGAGATATAGTACCATCTATATTTCGTAAATTATTTAAAAAATTTGTAATAGTCGGTTCTAACGGAGTACCATAAGTAGGATAAACATCTAAACCAGGATTTGGAAGTGTCACAAGTTCTATATCACCCACGTGGTACTTTTGATGTGAATCATCTAGAATTTTTTTTCTGCTTAGTGGACCTGGCCTAAATTTAATAGCTAAAGAATTTCGTAATAACCCTTTCCTTTTGTGAAGTAATTTCCTTTTAAAAGAAATTGTCTTTTTTATTGGTATTTTATTACGACCTAAGTCATAATGGCTAACATATTTTTCATAACCTCCTTTACTTCCGTTCACCTGAATATGTCTTCCATTCCATATAACAAACTGCTTGGGATGTGTATAGCTTTCTGGATTAAGATTTGTCAACATTTGCCAAGTAGGCCTTGATATCGGTACTTCACATTTTAGTATATTTTTTGCTAAATGTTTAGTGTCTTCTTCTCTAGAGAAACCACGTCTAATTTTTTTAAGCAGCACATTTTGCTGTCTTTCTAATTCGTGGGGTAAATAAGCATACGTATCCTCTTCGAAGACTTTCCGTATATCCCTAACCGTTTTTACTTTAAGCTTTGATTTTTTCTTTGGAATGTAAAATTTATCAGTTCGGGGGCTAAAGTTGCAAGTATTTGTAATATCAATTGTTGGTATCACAGGTTGAGCCGGAACTATTTCCAAAAGATCATATAGGTTGTTCTTGTTAGGATATGTTATTCTTTTAATAGTTGGAGCAAAAACTGTAGCATTGTCTATTATTATATCTTCCATACTGCTTCAGTAACTGAAATGAGAAACAATTACTAAAATTATTTCTTTACTTATGAAAAGTAAGTACCTAACTGCCGCACCTACAAGCGTCAATTATAGTTAATTATCATTAAGCCATTTTTTGAAATTGGAATATTTCGACACTCAAAGTCAACTAATGCTTAACACGCTAATATTGCGTAGATATATCAATAATCTCTTAATTAATAATCAAAAATAATCATAACAGGCTCCGAGAGTCAAAATAAATGACTGTGATTTTGGTTGGACCACTTTGATTTTGGTTCGGTCATGCTCGCCATCGAAAAGTCCTTGCTTGTGCCGGCTTCGTGTGGCGGGTCACCCCCTTCCCTCTAATAGGGTTGAGGGGAGTGATGGCTGCTGCTCGAGTCAACTCGTGCGCGGGTGCTGCTTGGGGGGACTGGTCCGACTACTATCCCTTTGGCCTTTTAGTTTGGTGTAATTTTTGTCGTAATTTATTGATTTCTTCTTTTCTCCCTTGCTTTATGTTTCTAACAGCAGGTTCAACACACTATCGCTAAGTGTCGATTCAATTGTAACAAAACAAACAATACATAAAAAAAGTGAAAAAATGACAAGCACGCTGAGTTTCATGCCATATCTTCTCAGTTGAGGCCGCGTTGTGATCCAGTGGTAGCTTAAGCCTATTTGAAATAAAAAAAATTGACTTTGACTCTGAAATAGATTAATTAATTGGACTTAATTGGAATTTAATTTATGTTTGTGAGTGCGGCAGTAAGTCATCAATCCTACTTAAGTTAGCCTCGCATGTCCGAAATGAAGGTACGGCCGGCCCAAGAGTTTAAGTCAGATCAAGGATTTTACGAATTTTTACGTATTTTAAGACACACATTCGGGACCTCTGTAGCCTGGGGGACCCCCCCCCCCCCCTATCATTGGTACGGCTGATACGACGGTAGCTACGCCACTGAATTCGGTGTGTCGCCGACAAGTGCGAAATTTGATACGTTATATGACATGACACCACTTATATACCTACTTGTTGTTGTAAAACAATCATCCTCGCCATAAAGTCGACTGGCAAATGATCAACGTGAAATCAAATAAATAATAGGTACGCATTTGCACACATTATCTCGCGTATCACGTTTATTGAGTATGGCGCCGACAGCGAGGAGGGCGGCGATGGGTTTCAACCCCCATCGCCATGCTCAAAAGCAAGGCACGGAAGTTTACAGGGCAGACCACCCCGCAACTGCGACATACGACAACTGCGGAGGTTTAAATGAATAGGAATCCCACATACCCCGGTTGACTTTTTGTCGGTTTCCCCCGCGGTTTTTTTGTTAGTACAAAAAAGATTTAAAGTCTGAGCATTAACGTGACCTAAAGCTCTCAATGGCCGGTGATTCTGATCTGATTCTGTACCATGTTTAACACACGAACCGCATAAGCGCGATCACGCGTCAACCGTCGACGGAATATGTACTTATCTGAGAAAAACGGATGGTATTTTGTTATTTACTATCTTTTAGTCAAAAAAGGTTTTAGTCAAAAAATATTGAAAATTAACGTAATTTGGTAATTTATTCAATATTATTTATTATTTTTAAGAATTCAGTAGCTTTTGGTCAACTGTCGTATCGAGTGATACGACCATGATACGACAAATGGAACGCATGAATACACGTCTCGTAAAGATATAAAATATTCACTCTCCGCTTTCATTATACAATGTCTGCACCAAAGAATTTGCATAATGACTGTCTGTGCTATCAGACGGTTCACTCCAATGAATGTTCACGCGAGTGATTGCTTCATTTTTCTTTCATTCCAAGTTCTGACGGTTAAGCTGGAATGACATAGAAAAGACCATTCACCGCTCTTTTACTTCAATATGTCCTCGAATAAAGTCGGGCTCGTACGTCTTGGAATTAGTTTAATTTGGGATCACTTAATCCATGTGGCCGAATCCAAGTGAACGTTCTCTCTGTGTTCATACGGTTAATTTCTGGTTGATCTGGTTCATTCGGAGTGACACTGAATGATGCCGAACGCCAATATCGAATATCGTTGGATTGGTTCATTATTAGTGAATTCATTCAGTACTCTTGTTTAGTTTTGTGTTCAAACGTTTCATTTCGAGTGAAAGGTGCCGAATGAAAGATGATTCATTTATCGTTCATTTACCACCTTAAAGGTGGTACCAGATGATTCATTTATAGTTCATTTTAGTCTTTCATTCGGCTACTTTCACTCGAATTGAAACGAAACACAAAATGAAACACGAGTGCTGAATGAATTCACTTATTAGGGGGTTCTACCCCCTATTTATGAAAGAGATATTATCTGGTAGAAAGAGACACATGCACAGACTACAATTATTGGTCATGTGGTCACGTGGTGACTAGTGTCAAAGACCACCGAACAAAATTACTTCAACGAAGATAGATCGGAGGGGGTGTTGGCTTTTCCCCTTTGGAACGCTTTTTAGTTGGCAGTCAGCTATCTTGTTAGCGTAACACATCGCTGGTTTACATTCGACACTCATACTACGACGGCAACGATAACTGCTACATATATTTATCTTTTTTCTTTCTGTTTAGTCAATCTCAATACTAATATAACCTTAATTAACATAAATATCTTTATTATCACCACTTATAATTATATGTATAAGTATTAAATACTGCAGCAATTAGCTGATTGTGTTATCACTGTTGTTATCATTGCCACCATCTCGCTACTACCTGTGCGAATCCAAATCAAGGTTGATGGTTGATGGTCCATGCTTTTACAGACAAACTCCCTTCATAAAAAATCTTAACAACTAATAACATCAAGCTCTAGCCCGTTCTCCTTTACATTGTCTCTTCATTCATCATACAACAATGTAAATATATACATGTTTATATACATTTATTCCACGTCCTAACAATGAGCCGTGTTTACTGACCTTTTTATTTTGCTTTAACTAAACTAAAAACGACTTTAGAGTGAGATCCGTATATTTGATGAAAGAATATCTAAGTAATTTAACTTAGATATTCTTTCATCAAATATTTGTATTTGGCAAAATCATCGGTAAGCGATAGAGCCAAAAATCAAAACTGGATTGTATTGGAAAATCCTTGATAGATCAACACGTAGTTTAAATACGATGACAGCCAACCTGCATCGTATCGCATGATCGGGCAACCTTAAACATATCACCATGATTTCTGTGTTAATCTTACTCGTCATTGATAATATTTAATGATAATGTTCATTGAAATAAAATACAATTTTAAGGCTTTTGCACTCTCGTGCGATAAAGCAAAACAGTTTAACTTTGCGTATTGAAATGTAAGACAGTTTTGAAAATGTGCACGCGCACGGCATTCCGGCAGTCAAGTTGTAGGCGCCATTACACAATACAATGCACCAACGCCATCTATTATTGATAAAATAACGTGTACATTGTATGAGCTAGAACCAAAGAGTAATATAAATATAATTAGAATCCTTTGCCTCCCCAGCTATCTGCAGAGCTATTTCATATCCAACCACGTGACTATCAAGCTCCAGTTGTCAACCGAAAGTGTGTTAATTAACATTGGTTTTTATTGGTCACTCCAGTTAGGCCTCACCTTATGGCAATATCGAATACATCATTTGACAGTTATTTAATGGTCACTTTGCTTTGCTATTGTTTAGTGGTCATCACTTTAGTTGTCAAACGAGATACGCAATAGCCCTGCTGGTATTGAAAGATAATTTTATGATTCTAAATGTTATTGATTTTCGTTATTTGTAGGTAAAGACCTCATTGTATCATGATGTTGTGGTGGAAAGAAAGATATCACAAAAGAGAAAAAAAAAACACGTATTTTAACTTTATTTGGGAAACTTTTTGGAGTTCCTGTACAGAAACACCCGAAGGAAAATGATAATAAAAGAAAAAAGAGGCACGAAGGCACTTTTCTACTCTAAATCATGTACGTCGGCACAGATGAAGATATTCTGTGGACATTTAACCATTTTAGCACCAAATAGGTGGACATTTTTCATGTTCAGTAGGGCAAGTCTTTATATCAAGTCGATTTTATAGTATCAAGCATCATGCCCACAAGTGTGCTCACGGAACAAAATGATCATGCATCATCAATTGCCACGTGACAATACCAAAAATCATTCCTCTATGGAGAAATAACCTATCCGCTGTTATATTGTAGCCATTCGATTAAAGTTTATGTAATAGCCAAGATAGTTGCTTTTTAAATAATGTTTTGCGGTAAAATATATATAGTGTAGATTGACTTACCTACCCTAATAATCACAACCTCACAAAAGTGCTCGCGACGTAAACAAAATGGCCGCCATCTGCGTTTTAGTATGTGATTTTAAATTTAATAAAATCTAATACACCCTATTAATTTAATTAGACATTTATCGAACAACACCTATGTCGTTAATAAATCAGTGATAATAGATGGTTATTTTCACGATTTAAAGTTACATTACAAAATTTTACACACGGATCAACAACGAAGTTTGTGTAGCTAGCACAGATAAGAGAAAATATTCGTGAAAAGGTGCGTTCAAAAATATTATCTGCTCTACATAGGTGGTATAAAAACTTTAACTTGTACTTACTGTGTGACCAAGTAAAATGCAGTGAGCTCGCTCTGCATATTACTCTTATAATTCAAAGATTTGATAAAGTTTACACGCCAATGTGCAACGTATATAATTATTTTTATGCTTTCACCTTCATGGAATTTTCACTGCATTATTTTAAGTGCGTTCTGAAACATCATCCAACAACGTAACGTCGCTGTCAAAAATTCTTGGTTTACGATTTGCCAGGCCATTGAGTGTTTTTTGATTGCATGGATTTTCTCTATATTCACCAGAAAAGTATAAGTATCTAAACCCAAGAATGTTTAGACATTAACTAGGTTAGAATCTAGGATCCTATACTGCGTCGTGAGATAACAACGTTTACCTACTTTGGCAGTTTATGTCGTGGTATTGATTTTTGTTACAATTATTATTAACGATTCTCTGCTCACAGTGCAACAGGTTAGGTTATACAATAGAAGGCAAAATATCATCGAGCAATCAATAGATGAACCAACCTGGATGTTGTAAGTAAAATGTAACCTACCTTTGAGGTTAAGTATTAACGTCGGTCGGTCCTCGAAACTTAAAACGCAGCGAGCATTCTTCATGGTTCTAAATCCTATCTGAATTTTAAACAGGGATTATGATTTGTAATCAATCGTGTCTTACTATCATACATCTAACTAGTTATTATCTTTGGTTACACATAGCAGAAAAACTTGAGAAAAACAGACACATATAATAGTGTGTGTGTGGATTGAGTGAGCACCCTCGGAAAAAGTACAATTAATATTATGAAATCGGCCTCGCAATTTGTAAAAAGATAAAACAAAAGATATACTTATCCCATACCTAATTTGTGCTCACTCAGTTCGCAGAGATGACCAGTCAGATATTATATTATAAAGTTTACATATTTGAGTACCTACATACTATGTAAGTTTTATAGCATGACTGTAAAGTATATTTAATTATTACACATTGCCTAGTGCCATATTTAAAAATATACAAATAATTATTTTCACTCACTCAATACTCACATTTATAAAAATACAGATCTCCAGAGAACTAAATATATGGGTAATTGAATTTCATTATTATGTCTAGTTGTAGATAATTTTATATAGGATTATTTTAAAATACAAATCGAACCATGATAGTAGTTTGTATTTAAATATTTTGTAGGTGCTCACTTTATCCACATAATTTTGGAAATTAAAAATCATAAATCTCTTAGTTTTCATATTGTAAGCATCACATAAAATGTAGTTTTACTATTATTTATTTATTTATAAATTTATGTACACACAAAAATGGTTATTATTATTATTTTTACTTATTATCCACTATTTCGGATTTATTTTAATAAATAAATAGAAACGTTTTTTATTATTTGTAGGAAGATGTGCAATGTAGGATAGCCTGCCTACTAAAATGTCCTGCATAAGTGTCAAAATACAGGACATTTTAGTTAAAATTATAGTTATATTATTTACCTACTATTTCTTCTCTGTCTCTCAGAGCTCAATCAATGCATAATGATTCTAAGAAGAGGTTAAATTGCAAATTGCCGATGCAAAAAGGTAATGTTATCCAATTTTAACAAATCAACATAAATATTTTGTGGTATTGTTTATCGTAATAAATCTATCCATACATAAGTTATTAATTTAATAATACAAGCCCTTGTTTTTTTCCCACTCTCCCTTCAAGATGAAGGGGCTTAGGCCATAGTCCACCACGCTGACCAAGTGTGGGTTGGCGGACTTCACACGTCATTCGAAAGCTAGTTAGGCTTTCTCAGACATGTAGGTTTCCGCACGATGTTTTCCTTCACCGAAAGCCAGTAACAATCGCACAAAGACGATTCGCACATGATTAATTAAAGAAATCAGAGGTGCAAGCCAGGATTCGAACCTGCGCAACTTGTATCCAAGGCAAGCGCTCGCCCACTGAGCTGTTACGATATTAATTTAATTCTGTAAAATGTCCTGTATTTCGACACATACGGTGGGCTACCTCAGACATTGAAAAAGAGTGTTTATCTCCCTCCCAAAATAAACAGAAAATTCTAAATAATGTGAAATGGTGGATATTTATTAAAAAATTACTTTAATGCTTAAAACCTAGTTATAATAGTTGTTTATGAAACTGCTGCGTAATAGGGGTTAATAATACAAGAATGTGGTGACCTGTATGACAGGCTAACCTAGTTCAGGCACCGGTCTCTGCAATACAAAGAAAACATAACCTACCATGTAAAATCAACGTTAGATTAACTCATATTGTAACCTTTGTATTGTGGATTAAATAAAAAAATCATTAATTCAATGTGTGTTTATAAACCGAGCCGAAGGCGAGGTTTATAATAGTATCACACGAGTGTATTAATACCTAATGGGGAACTTGCTTAATAGTAGTTTATGCACCAAGGGGATAAAGTAGTGTCTTATGTCGCGGGCGTTTAATTGGATCGCGAGCATAACGAAGGATTCTAGCAACTCCTGAGCGCAGCGAGGGAGTATAGAGTTAACTCCCGAGCGTAGCGAGGGAGTTAATACTAGAATCCTGAGTACAGCGAGGGATTTAAGCTCGCCCAAGACAAAGGCACCTTTATCCCCGAGGTGAATACACTACTTTTCACACCTACTGCGAGGTAATAAAACACAAATATTGCTAGAATTAAAATAATGACAATATTTTGGGACCATCCACACATGGTAATCTGATCCCAAACTAGGCAGAGCCTGTACTATGGAAACCAGATAGAGCCTGTACTATGGAAACCAGATAACTAATATTAATTAATAGTGAAATAACATCCAGACACTTGCTGGGAATCGAACCCACAACCTATTGGGTAGCGGCCAGGGTGTCTAACCACTAGACCAACGAGACCGTCAATAATATCAACATAGTGATTTGCCGCGTTATCATCTAAATATTTTATTTTCTTTTCTAGAACACTGGGTTGTGCTCGTCGCGCTCGGTTCGATTTTCAAATGTTTTGTTTTTCGTGCAGTTCTCTGCTTAGAGTTGTAATATATATCTGTGGTAAAAGTGTTGAGGAATTTTCGTTTGACGTTCGAAATTCAAACACATTATTACCCAAGGGAGTTTAGTACAACATTATTACCCGGCTAGACTATAGGGCAATAATGAGGCACTTTATGTCATCTTTATATGACATATAATGTGACATTATCGAGCAGGTGGTGTGAAATAGTAGTTTATGCACCAAGGGGATAAAGTAGTGTCTTATGTCGCGGGCGTTAAATTGAATCGCGAGCATAACGAAAGATTCGGTTTATTCCCAGTTGTCACCACTGGTGACAAGAAGGAGCGTTTCGTAACCGCCTCCTCATGTCCTATGCTTCCCTGGTACTTCTGATATGAACATGTTAGGCTTAAACCGCATTCATATGCTCACACAAGACAAGGCACAAGATTGCAACATATTTTATTTATGGATAATATTAATTTTCTCTGAACTGATAACTCTAGGGGATCATTTTATAATTCTGATTATATTAGTCGTCAAAAGTCTAATGAGAACATATTAATCTGCAGTGGTAGTTTCTTTATTCACTCGCCAATCGCCATGAAAAATTTCTCGTACGTCAAACCTATGGAATGACGTCACGTCCGTCAATGAGCGTTTTCGCGCCAATGTGGAAAAGGCAACCTTTGTTTTGCAATATCTAGATAATTTGTGCATATTTTAACGTTTTTGTTATCTCTAAGTGAGTCTAAAATCTTTATTATACACTAAATAACAAAAATTGTGCAAGTTCCCCATTATGTGCGTTTCATACACAACTTTATCTAAACTCAAGAAATAAAATTTTAAACCACCAAACTAAATATAAAACAGATATTACGGCGCTCAATTCATTCAAATAACTCCTATGCGCATGCGTACAACTGCGTCCCATTAAAGACGAATGTATCGTGGCCTACTGGATTAGATCGCGGCCTACTAGATCTGCTTTATTGTAATAGAAAAAAGTTATTTACGGCATCGTTTTGTTCAGGAGACCAGTACCGTAAAACAACTTTTTATTTTTTAATGAGGCATGTGAATATAGCGTGTTATTAGAATACTAGTTTTGAGTTCATAATTTGAATATTACGATATTAGCGTAGATAAATGTTTTTTTACATTCCAAAAACGTGAGGATTTAATGAGCACCTACAAAAAATATTATTCAAATAAGAACCACTATTGTGTGTTTATTTAAAAAAAATACTTTTTTAGCATTATCTACAACTAGAAGTATAATTAAATTGAATTCTAATATTAAGGTTAGATGCGTTTGCCATAATCCCCACGCTTGGCAGGCTTTTGGGCATCGAAGTAGGTAATCCAGTAGAAAGACGCTGCTGCCAGTCTTATTTTCCCTTAGTTGCCTTTAGCGGACACCCAAAGGGGGAGATGGGAGGGTGCTATACTAAACCGGACACCCCACGGACGCTGCGATTACCAGGGTTTAAAATGAAAACATGTTTACAGGTTTTAAAATTTTATTCATCATCCCACAATTGTAATTAGGTAATAATTATCTAATACAATTTCTTTCGCTCTTCGTCACGAACTATAAGTTGGTTTCTATCTTCGTATTTTTGACTCATTCGACCTTCTAGTATAAATAACGTTAAAGAAATTAATCACGCCAAAGCTATTGGTACAAATAATAATAGCTATACAAACACGTGCATCTAATTGACATTTATGTCTATTTTTTGGCACGACCTGCAGCCTACGCCTTAATGGATTTAGATAAATGGAGGAAGTAATAAACTCTATAAAATACTCTAAAAAGTCTATATAATATGGCCATCAGTTCCCCTTTAATAAACGAAAACCTTCATTAATATTAAGGTCTGAAAGAGACGTGTTTAAATATTTATATAGATATTGGAATTGGGGAAAAATCTTTTATTTACAGTTAGTTTTGTGTTAGGAATATCATAAAACAATACTTTTAGAAAAACTTAAACCAACTTCAAGAATCTAAAAATCAATCAATAAAATTTTTTTTATTGAATTTGGTGCTAACGAGCCGGTGCTTCTATTAACATGCATTCAACTTCTTTTCTCCTGTCTTTAGTAGTAAACCATAACATGTAAACTACTAAACCGATTTCGATGAAACTTACACTAATCCATTTTGTTAAAAGATACTAAAACTACTACAAAATATCGCAATGACCATTTTAAGATTACGCTTAAAGGTTTCGGCAGACAGCGGACGGGACGACGAGACGCTAGCAGGACGGCGACGGCGACGCGGCGTGTATGTCACACCGCGGGCGTGATGACCCCGCTAGCATCGCATCGGCCGACCTGTCGCCCTCCGTGATCGATCGATTTCTCGAGCATATCGAAAGATGTCGAGCGATTCAGACGTGGAAGTTGTGCAACTTTCGTTTGCTTCAGAAAAAAAACGGCGTAAACGGATATGGGTGAATGAACTATCCATTTTTCCACCTCCATTATGCTGGGGTCACGTCGGACGCGACTTGCCAGTTGTATTACTGTCGGACGCGGCCGGTTGCGCGCAACGGCTCTGTGTGATATATTCTATATCAACTAGTACAGTAGTATAGTAACTTTCACTCGTGTGCTATCTCCTCTCTTACGTCTACAAAATTGATGGGGTAACGACAATGCGGGTCACGGAGGTCAAATTTTATTTAAGGTGAAATAAAATTTGATGGAGTTCAGCCATTTCATAGGACGGAAGACCATATCGAAAAGGGCGTCGGGCGCATTCTAACTATAAATTGCTTAACGAAGCAACAAAATATTTTATTACTAAATTGAAAAGGATATTGTTTATCTCTTGTCTCTTCGTGCGACCGGTCTCGGAACGGCGATTTCTCCTGTGAAGTTTTGATTAGTTTTAAAGAAGTATAGTGGCGCTGTTAAATAATATTATTTAGAAATTACGATTCATTTATTATTCTTACTCTTTTATGATATTTCTCGTAATGATGCTCTTCTTGCGAACCGTTTTGATGAGTTCCCATTTTGATAACTGCTGAAAGATATAATTACCAATTACCAAAAAAATTACTAGCAACTGATTTTTTAGAGTTTGTCATCTGATGATTAACTATTGCAGTTCATTGGTGCATTGGTGGCTCAAAGTCAAAACATGATTCTGAAATTAGTCGTAAGTTGTGTGCCTTAGTTTATCACTAAGGGTGATTTCTACTTTTCAAATTTCTTTGTCCAATGTTTATTTCATCAAAGAAATTGTAACACCCATATTTGATCAAAGATTTTGACATTTCAATAAAAATAGTTGCAAATAAAATGATGTGGACCTGTTTGCTGGTCGACTATCTATAGAGTTATATAATTTATAGCGATTGTGTTAGATCATCGTAGTGTCGTGACGGCTATGATTTAGTCGAATAATGGCAAGATATAAAACGGTCCAAAATCAAATAGATGTCACGGCTGTCTGACAGAAAACTGTCGCGACTCTCAATATACACGATTGAACAGCTTCAAATATAAGTGGTAAGACAACATGATACGACATGAGAACCGTAGTCACGGTTGCACGCTAATCACTAACCGCTGCATTCAGAGTGCGTTAATACGTACCTAACTATATTATCCATTTAAGTACATGATAAGTGTTGGGATAATGACTGATTAACGGACACTTAGAGCGGCAGTAAACTAAGATTTTAATATAAAATCAGGCAGGTAATAAATGATAAATAACAAAACGCAATATCCTAAATGCAGCCCATTACCTTTTTGTTCATCGCGCCGTCTCTTTTGCTCCAGGATCACAGATTCGTCTGCTCTGTCCTAAATTTTAAAATAAGTTATAATAAATATATTATGTAAAGTACCTTTATAATAAAAAAAAGTGCAAGGGAAAAAATGGTTCCAAAATTGAGGTAATGCAAAATCTATGTGATGCATTCAAACATAGCATATTAAAGTATGTGTAGATGAAATAAGTCATATTTTAACGTGTATGTATGTGAAATAAAGTTAGAAAACATATACATCACCTAAACAATTCGTGAAAAATTATATTTTGTGCTTCAAATTGCAAAATTATGTAGACATTTTTTTTTTATCCCATTTGAAATATAATCCATTTGAGCTAAATTGTAGCTTCTGTTACTTACCCTTTTGCGGCTGATCTTACGTTCTTTACGCTCATCGCCTCTCAATTTGGCCTTTCGCTTTTCCTTTTCTGGCGAACGTTCCTCAATATCTTTGCTACCCTGCTTATGCAGAAACATAACATTAACATTTGATATAATAAAATTATTGTCATTATTATAATCATTTTTCTAATTTTACTATATCAAATTGATATTAAACTCCTTACTAAAATACGAGTCAAAAGGGCCTAAGGACAAAGGCAGGTGTATTTCAGGTTCCATGAATATTTATCACTACGCAAGTTTCGTCATTTTTTCGTCCAGCATTAACATGTTATTTAATATTTATTTTCTTAATTTTCTTTTGTATAATGTTCTTCAACCAATTCTATATTTTCTATCGTTTTCTTCAAATATTTCTACTATTCCTTTTGGTTTTCTTCAGTCATTTAGTCAATTCTTGATAGAATATTTAAATCTTCTTTTCAGTTTTCAGTGTACTTTGTTTCTTTAGTTTCATTTAGATTTGTTTCAATATCTGTATTTTTTTGTTTTCTTAAATATTTCAACTTTTTTTATTTGTCTTCAACTATTTTGTCAATTTATTTTGATCGAATATTCAAATCCTCTTCCGTTTTCTATATTACCGTGTTAACACTGAACTGTTTTCACGGTTTATCTTGGATCTTTAGATTCATTTAATTATTGTATTTTTTAACGTTTTCTTCACATATTTCTACAATCTTTAAGTTTTCTTCAATTATTTTGCCAATTTATCTTATTGTGTTACACAATTTGTTGTTGTTTTCAGATTATATCTTGGTTTTTTAGTTTCATGTAATTATTATTCAACCGCCTTTAAATATCTGCATTTCCTTTTGTATAGTTTTCAGTATTAGATCAATCAACAAGATCTTTTAGGGATGGTTGTGCTGGTTGTACCAGGCACTAAACAATCATTTTCGCCATTGGGGGAGGCTCTTTCTGCACAAACAGCATTCTGTTTTTTATCGTTTTCTTCATATATTTCTACTATTTATTTTAGCCATATTCGATGATTTCTTCAATTACTCTTGATGACGTTAGATACATTAATCTTCTTTTATTGACTTCATTATGGTGTTGCACCGAACTGTTTTCAGAGTATTCCTTGGTTCTTTAGTTTCATTTAAATACTGCTAGGACACCTATAAAGTTCGTTGTTAACAACTTTGAAATATCCTGCCAACATCTTGTTATCTTTCTAATTCACTGAAAGCCAGACTTGATATTTTTTCCGTATATAAGTTTTCACACAGGGTTTCCTTCTGAACAAGTTCTAATTTCGTCTGACACTTTATACAGAGGACCTTTTGACTCTATCATATTGTTAATATAGCACGAAATCTTACCGTTCTCTAATCGGACTGGGCTGAATGGACTTACGACTTACACGACATATATAGCTTCATTTAGGACACATTAAGTATTTTATTTAAAAAAAACTTGTATTTGGTTTAATTTCTTGCGCTCCAAACTTTCCAAGGGTCTTGATATCGAAATTGCCTCTCTATTAATTTCTATTAAAGTATCTTGCAATCAGCTCCCTCTTCTTGATCTGGTAGGTGACAAAAGGAAGACTGCTGACTCCAACGGCTCATTGTCATTTAATATAAATTGTTTGCGTTGATGATTAAAAACTTATTTCACTACTTGATTATATTTAAGGTCGATTAATTCTTCGACGAATAAATCGTCACAATAGTTGATTATTCGCTGTTTTTGTAAAATTTTCACATAATTTCTTCTTCATGAGTGTACGACGACACGACGCGACGTTATTATAAATTATCGATAAATACTTGAGAGTTCTTCAAAACATTTACTTATACATGTTAATAATATTTGCTTTGCACTTTAGTCTTTTATTTTGTTTCACTGGTCTTGAGGGAAACAGTCTCTACGGTCTTGATCACAGATTTAGTTTTATTTGCGGGTTTTGTGCGGCGCACCGTTGTCGCTGTCCAGCCCAATCCTCAGTCCGGCGCGAGCGCGATGCAAGGTCGGTTTATGACAACAATACTCACCTTGCCATTGCCGCTGTTTTCAATTTTACGACGCTTCACATCTGTAAGTTAAAAACAAACAATAAGCAATGTGTAGTCTCTACTATTCTAATAATATTATACCAGAAAACTAGCAAAATTAAACTCGGACCCGGCTAAAGATAATACAAGCCGCTTTGGTGTTGGTAGAGCGTCCCCTAAGAGTACGTCCACATGGCTACACATTGTGTAGCCATGTGGACCTTTGGTATTGTGTAGTACACAATACCAAAGGGACGAGACAACTGCACATAATTAGGTATTAAAATACTCGGGTGATAATATTATCACAGCAGCATTGTGCAGTTTTAAGGTACGCGTCCATTGGCCGGCGCCGGACGCACCGCACGCACGGCACGCAACTGATTTTAGTTTGCTTTCTATGATTTTACATAGCGCTGCGTCCATTAAGGCTCCTCTAGTCGAACTTTTTTCCATACAAATTTCGGGGGGGTTTTACTCCATTATTTGACATTGTATTACCCAAAGTCAAACATGATATCGTTTTGTCTTATTATTACTAATGTCTGTACGGAAACAGAATACTAAAATAAAAATCCATTCAAAAGTTATGAGCCACTAAAGCTTCGTTTTTTTTTGCTTATTTTAACGCAACTTTGGGCCTAAATAAGTTAGTAAAGGAGTGTAAAATCTACAAAACAAAATCCATACCGACATTGCAAAATTATCGAAGATTTCAATTAACTTTGGTTGTAATTGATTTGTGCAGTATTTTTTTCATAAAACCCCTTCTTCCAAAGGGCCTTTCGTAATTTTTTAGGCGCGCGTTTTACTATGAATTTTCGTGCATCTCACTCAATAATGTTCCCCTCGACGGTGTGGTGCGGGGGGAAGACGTTCACCACGCCGCCGCCCCGCCCGCGCCGTGCCACCGGTATTGGCGCTTTTTCAACGGGTTAGATGTTGGTTAGATAGAAAGGTATTTAATATCATTGGGTATTTACAATGATAATTATGTATTTTGGAATTTATTTAAATAAACTTATTCTATTTGTTCTTGTGGTTCGAAATAGGTACATGAATTTTTTTGTAGTTTGCGTAAATCCGTTGATACTGAACAATTTGTGGTGACCTTCACCAAGGTCTAATGATGGAGCAGGAACTTGATTACAGGATCTCTGTACCAGTGAACGTAGACCCACCGAATTTGGACTCGTTGGATAGGGCTCAACGAGAAGTTGCTAGAAAAATGGTGATCAGGGTCTGATGATGGAGCAGGAAGGAGGTCAAAGGATCTCTTCACCAATAAACATAGACCCACCGAGTTTGTGCTCGTTGGGTACGGTAGGACGAGTAGTTGCTTGAAAAATGATGTTCAGGGTCTG
Source organism: Furcula furcula (assembly GCA_911728495.1). Lineage (NCBI taxonomy): Eukaryota > Metazoa > Arthropoda > Insecta > Lepidoptera > Notodontidae > Furcula > Furcula furcula. The sequence goes on along the minus strand of OU452249.1, from coordinate 15,496,706 downwards.
ATGATTAAGTAGGAATGTGGTAACAGAATCTCTGCACCAATAAACGTAGACTAATCGTGTTTGGGCTCATTGAGTAGGTCTCGACGAGTAGTTCCTAGAAAAATGGAGATCAAGGTCTGATGATGAAGCAGGATGGTGGTATCAGAATCTCTGCACCAATAAACGTAGACTAAATGATTTGGGCTCATTTAAGTAGGTCTCGACGAGTAGTTGCCAGAAAAATGGTGATCAGGGTCTGATGATGGAACAGAAAGGTGGTCACAGGATCTCTGCACCAATCAACGTAGACCCACCGAGTTTGGACTCGTTGGATAAGGCTCGACGAGAAGTTGCTAGAAAAATGGTGATCAGGGTCTGATGATGGAGCAGGAAGATGTTCAAAGGATCACTGCACCAGTAAACGTAGACCCACCGAATTTGGACTCGTTGGATAGGGCTCGACGAGAAGTTGCTAGAAAAATGGTAATCAGGGTCTGATGAAGGAGAAAGAAGATGTTCAAAGGATCTCTGCACCAATAAACATAGACCCACCGAGTTTGGGCTCGTTGGGTAGGGCTCGACGAGAAGTTGCTAGAAAAAGGGTGATCAGGGTATCATGATGGAGCAAGAAGGTGGTCACAGGAGCAGAAAAGTCATTTTTAGATTTCGTTCTCCAATGTTTTTTTTTTCTCTCTTATTTGATCTTTTGAACGGCAAGACGCACTGTCGCTGATGCCGATCTAATTGTAACATGACACACAGTTTAAAAAAAAGTGAAAATGTAACAAGCTCGCTGAGTGATCGGCAAGAGCCGATCTTCTTAGTTGGGACCGCGTTGTGATCCGATGGTAAAAAAAAATGTCCTTTCAAAAGTAAATAATTTTTGACTTGACTTTGACTTTTGATGTCGCCTTATTTTTTTTAATTTAACTACACTTGTGTACACGCTGTTTTTAACCGACTTCAAAAAAGGAAGAGGTTCTCAATTCGTCTGTATATAATTTTTTTTTTTTCTATGTATGTTCACGCATAACTCTGGCAATTATGAACCGATTTAAAAAAATATTTCTTCCATTCATTCTTCAATCCATTGATTGGAGTCACATAAAAAAAATATCGCTTACGAATAAGTAGTTCTTGAAATAACAAGAATGGCGACTGCGCAGGAAATCTGCAGGAATGCTTGAATACATGATATTTATGTCTCATTTTAAGGACAAAAATGGTCATAACTCTGGAAAATATTGACCAATTTTAATGATTATTTTTTTATTCGAAGGAAGGAATCACTGTAATGAATATGTATTAATGTTATCACAACCAGATAAGAACTTCCTGGAGGACCATGAGTTTCAAATCGATAGCGTCAGTGGTTCCTGAAATATTATAGGTGTATCAGACAGACAGAAAGACAGACGAAGTCAGCCCATATGGCTTCCTTTTTTACCTTTTAGGTATGGATTATGGAACCTTAACAATAATAATTCAAATTAGGAACTGACGGACAGTTATATTAATAACCAAGTAGGTATAAATAAAATAAAAAAAAACGACTTAGGTAAACAAAATTATAGAATGACTTTCCTGAGCTATTATCAAAACCTGATCAGGGCCTGTACAATCACCTCTAATAGCAATATTATTTTCACCTTACGTTCTTGATAGAAAGTGACAGAGCTATAAACTACGTATATTGACGTCTCTACCTCATATCCAGTAAGATGATAATAGTATTTGCGCAATAGAACTCAGGCCGTCACTGTCAAGGGTTACATATCCAGCTTTGTCCCCATTACCTCCGGAGTCCCTCAGGGCTCGCACTTAGCTCCGTTGCTTTTTAACCTATTTATAAATGACGTATTAAAATCGTTTCATAACTCAGATGTACTCTTATACGCAGATGATGCAAAAATTTTCAAAGTCATTAAAAAAGAACAAGATTGCCTGGACTTGCAAAATGATCTGAATAACCTGTCTGACTACTGTGTTGCTAATAGTCTCTTCTTAAATACTGATAAATGCAGTACCATCACATTTACAAAAAAAAGGAAACCTATATCATATAACTACATGATCACAGGCAATATCTTAAAACGTGTTACTGAAGTGAATGATCTTGGAGTTCAACTCGACTGTCAACTGTTATTTGATAAACATATAAATAAAATAACTGCTAAAGCCTATAGAATGCTTGGCTTTATTTTTCGCCAAGCAGCTGATTTTAAAAATGTTAATACGTTAATTACGCTATATAACTGTTTGGTTCTGTCTCAGTTACAGTATGCCTCGACGGTTTGGAATCCTCAATATAGAGTTTATATTGATTCAGTGGAAAGTATACAAAACAAATTTGTCAAAAGATTAACATATAAATTTGGTTCCTCTAGTGTCAATCTGATATCTTTGGAAACTCGTAGAAAACACAAAGACGAGATCTTTTTATATAAAATAATCAATAATTTATCTGACTCCCCATATTTATTACGTAATATTTTCTTTAAGTGTCCACGTGCTGGTTCCCGGTACAAGCCTACATTTTTTACTCATCCATGTAAAACAAATTATTCTAAGAATCGTTTTATTGTAAGAGCATGCCGTAATCATAATATTTCTTTCAACCACTTAGACTTCTTTGCGCATAATTATAATTGCTACTTGAAAAGGTTTACGTCGGTTCACCCACCCAATTCTTAATTAATTACATAACACATTCCCAATTAATACCATTTAACTTATTTTTTTTTCTAAATTTCTCAAATGTTTGTTTGATTATTAGCACTATAAATATGTTCACTCCATTAATTCAATCATTAGTAGAAACTTTGTTGGCTAGACGTTTTAATTGTATGTTCCATATTATGAACTATTTATGCTGTTTGTTTCTCTTATCTAAATAAATAAAAATAAATAAATAAAAAATAAAATACTACTAATAGAGGTGGTGGTATGGCCCCAGTATCTAACTACTGGTCAAGATTTAACCATAAATTAATAATTCGGTGAGTCCTACATTAAATGGATCCGAGTTCCTGTTGCCACCTTTCTACTTTGTCCCATCACCAGACTCGGTTGTTCTACTTTTATTGGTGCAGATTCCGTGACCACCTTCCTGCTCCATCATCAGACCCTGATCACCATTTTTCTAGCAACTACTCATCGAGACCTTCCTAATGAGCCAAAACTCGGTGGTTCTACTTTAATTGGTGCAGAGATTCCGTGACCACCTTCCTGCTCCATCATCAGACCCTGATCACTATTTTTCTAGCAAATACTCGTCGAGACCAATCTAACGAGCCCAAATTCGGTGGGTCTACGTTTATTAGTGCAGAGATACCGTGACCACCTACCTGCTCCATCATCAAACCCTAGTCACCATTTTTCTAGCAACTATTCGTCGAGGCCTACCAAACAAGCCCAGACTCGGAGGGTCTACGTTTATTGGTGCAGAGATTCCATGACCACCTTCCTGTTCCATCATCAGACCCTGATCACTATTTTTCTAGCAAATACTCGTCGAAACCTACCTAACGACCCCAAACTCGGTGGGTCTACGTTTATTGGTGCAGAGATCCCGTGAACACCTTCACGCTTCACCATCAGACCCTGGTCACCATCTTTCTAGCAACTATTTATTTAGTATCATCCAATTATCGGATTTACATATGTTCTAAATTTCAGATCTTTCGGACTAATAGAAGTAATGAAAAATGTCTATTGTATACAAAATATCCCTACCTCGTCTATAAGTTATCACTTATTGTATTGAAAGCGAGCAGCACGTGTTGTTACAATGTAAGACGATGTATGGTAGCTTCTAAAAAATGACGATTCAAAAGTGCTAGCGTTAAGCCTATTTGAAATAAAGATTTTTGAGTTTGAGTTTGAGTTTGATGCACACATGCACCACCCGTTGGTGCATGTGTGCATCGTCTTACATCGTAATAATTCGGAACGGTGTTTGTGCGCGTGCGAACTACACGTTGTGCGTGTAGACCTTTGTAGATTAGCGTCTAACTGCTCATCACTGATACTATCTCTGTCGGGCAAGATGTCAGGCGAGACGGCGTGCTTTTTGACTACGCCCACGAGAGAGTTCACCGCCGCGACTAGTTGACTCTTAACCGCGCCGACTTTTTCGATGCGGGCCGTCAAAATCATAGAAAGCAAACTAAAATCCGTTGCGTGCGGTGCGTCCGGCGCCGGCCAATGGACGCGTACCATTATACAGTAATTCCTCTAATCTTAATAATAATAGGTAAAAAAAAAACAAAGTTTAAAACCACCAACAACTCAAAACGGATAATGTTATGGCTCCTATCCTATGTATATGCGTACAACTGCGTCCCACCAAAGACAATGTATCGCGGCCTACTGGATAATGTTATGGCTCCTATGTACATGCGTACAACTGCGTCCCACCAAAGATAATGTATCGCGGCCTACTAGATCAGCTTAAAAAAACGATTTGTAATCTCTTTGGTCGGTAAAAGAATAAATAACTGAAGACTTGGCAGTATGGTCCCAGATAAAAAAAGCTAAGGTTTTATAATAGACAAAAAGTTATTTTAAAGCATCGTTTTCCTCAGGAGACCTGTACTTAAAATGAACTTTTTTTAAATAGGCATGTGAATAATGATTGTCATTAGAGTACTGGCTTTGAGTTCATAATTAGTCCTATTAATATTCATATACTAGTGAGAACTGTCTCTAAAAAACTTAGTATGATTGGAAACCCAATGCAATCAACAATTACTAATAAACTTATTGTTGCCATTTCTTATATATGTAGTAGCCTACACCAAACCTTGAGACCCTTGCATACTAGTGTATGTTTTACTATACAGGATAGTTCCTTGTATAGTAAAACATAGACTTTGTCCTTGTTAATATTATGTTTTCATAGTTAGGTTGTTTTAACCAACGACATAGGTATTACAAACTAGCGAAGTACAACATTTTATAAAAATATGTATAACTAACCTCGATCTACGTCATCAGGAATATTACGATGATCATGCGGTGGGGATACTGTTTCCAAATAACGTTCCTCCTGAATAAATAAAACAATTATTATAGAAGATTAAAACGAGAAAGACGATTAGCTCCAATTATCTAGCAAAACTTGTCAGGGTTACCAGGATTTGCTACGTTTAATCGATTATTCCCAGTCGTCACCACTGGCAACGTCCCCACTGGTGACAAACGGGAAAAAAATTCCTTATCCTTATCCTTACAACTGGGATTTCATTTTCCCATTCGTCACCACTGGCGACAAATGGGAATATTTTTCCCGTTTGTCACCAGTGGGGACGTTGCCAGTGGTGACGACTGGGAATAATCGCGTTGAATAGCTGGGGAGCCCATGATGCTAAATGGGGATTTACTCGAGCGTCGTGACGACCTAATAGATTTTATAGAGATTAGTTGATAGGAAGAATAACAGGTTATATAATGTTTCAGTGGTGGAAAAGAAACTAAATTTTAAAAATGGAAAAAAATCATTATATGGAAATACTAAAGCGTGTTCAGTTTAGACAACCGAACCTATCTCTGATCCCGAAGGTATATATACATCTGCCGTATTGCGTGGTGGAGGTGGCCACCCGGAAGGGTAGAAAAATAAAAAAATTCCCGAGCGCGTCAGTTATTTAGAGGGGATTTTAATGGAACCCTTAAAATAAAATAAAAAACTGACTCGGTAGTGACGCAAGCCCGCAGCGATTTTTTGCAACTTTGTAATCCTCCCACTTCCTTACGTTACGTTCAAATTGACAGATTTTTTTAATGTACACCTTTTAGCTCGTAATTAACCCACCTATCTTAATCTGACGCGCTTTAGTATTTCTGACAATCGATTTTTTACTAATCTGATGGTCGCGGCCCAATATAATGGGCCTATATATGGCAGAGGTACTGAGCAGGATGCTGTATCATGCCTTATGTTAATCTGCCGCGCTTGAGTAAATCCCAAAATCCCTTCTGAGGCTCCTCTACTAAAAACTATACGTTTTAATTGTATTGACTACTGAATTACCAGCGACTAGCTGATTGGTAACTGCTCTATACCTACGCGACCTGGTCTTGTCGATCTTTTTTTTATTTTTCTATAACCTATACGCCTGCCCAGCTTGGGGATTATGGCAACCTCTCCCTTCTAAGGGGTAGGACTTTATGATGATGATGACATTATATAAAGGAAGATGCAGTGACTGACTGAAAACATGAAATTTGGACAATGGATTTCTCTTATGATTTATAAAACCACTAAATATTTTTGGAAATTCAACCCTTAAGGGGGTTAAATAGGGTGTTTTCGTATATATAAAACATTTTATTTTGCGCGTCAACTGACTCGAAACTTACTGATAAATTTTTTAAATAAATCACGAATTTGCAACAACAACCCTCAGGGGTGCGCCGGGGATTAGTAAACTTTGTAGAGAAAAGTCATTACGTTACGAAATACATATACTAAAAAGGCTCTTAAAATAAAATAATTAACACGTATTGTTTAAAAAATGTATCCCTATAATAGATCCAACCGTTTATTTTCTTTTTGACAGCACCAATAGAGCGTAACTGCGTTATGTTACGCAAAAGTTCACTTTTAAATGCGAGGTTTTAAAAATATGACAACTGCCTAAGTTTGCTCCTTGATCCCGTATAATAATCATCTTTGACAAATTGAGTCCATAAGTGCAGTAGTTTTTTTATAAATTACATAAAATAACAAACGTTTTTAAAAATTTACGTTCTATGGCTATCAACATAGTGATGTTACGATTGAGATATCGATATTGTTTATTAACTATTTTTACACGGGTATAATGTAGCATTCTAATGTAGTATAAATATAGATTGGTATGAAATGATATGAAACAATTATTGTGACTTTTACTTTTATTTATTTATTAATCAAAATCAGATTCATCGTCGCTGTCACTAGAGCTATCGCCGACATTTATAATTAATTGTTGATTCATATTATGTATCGCCACGTGTTTATCCCAATCTGCCATTATAGTTTCTTGTGTTTTTTGAATTACATTTTGCCAGTTTTCCGCAGTTACTTCCACACATGCATTTTTTAATAAATCAAGCATTTTGTTTGCCGTGAATGGGGGTTTCGTGTTATTTCGAGCGGCGTGTCCTTTTACTTGAGCCCATATTAATTCAATGGCATTGTATTGACAATGATAGGGTGGAAGTCTAAGAACCCAATGACCATGTTCTGCAGCTATTTCGTCGGTCACATATCGTTTTGGGAAGTGTTTTTTTGTTCGTAATATATTTAGTAATTGTACTTTTAGTAAGGAGTTATCAACATTTTCGCCATGTCGTTGAAGCCAGTCAATGATTACTTGTTTTTTGTCGGCCTGGGTCGGCATTTTATCAATTTGGCGTGAGTGATAGGATGCGTTATTCATAATAATGACTGACGGTTCTTCCAATGATTGCACCATTTCCTTAAACCAACTTTCGTAAACCTCAGAATTCATTTCTTCGTGGTACTTAACTGTTTTTTTGGATTTAAAGGCCAACAAAGCATCTGGCATGAATCCTTTCATAGACCCTGCATGGCAAATGATTAGGCGTTCTCCTTTTCCCATCGGCACTGAGCTAAAATATGGGACTAATCCCACTACTCATTCCCACCACTGTGACTCCTGTAAGCCAAGATCTACAGTGGTCACCAGTGAAGACACCGAGGTTTGACCCTCGGCGAGTCCCAGGGAAACGCTAAATTGTCTTGGAACCCGCATCGAATTTAATCAGAAAAGTGAACAGGAGGAGTAGGAAAGACAAATTCCACTTCCCTCCTTGGCAAAGCGGGAGACAAACAACAAATTTATAAGCCGGTTTAACCGCAGAAATGAAGACTCTTACAGACTGACTAACGATTTAGTCCATCTGCAAGGCACCACGGATTGTACTAAACTTATGGGACCTATTTGAGCTTTATACTTGGTTATGATAATAGGTATGGCAGAATTGCTTGAAAGCACGGAAATTTTCCTTCGACGCCACAAGGTCCGAATAATAAATAGCTCCAATTGATGTGATTTCCAGATTATTTAACATGGTGTGACGTTCGTTTTGCCAGAGACTACACTCCCAAAGTATATGATGAGCAGATTGTTCGTATTCATTATTCGCCGTGGAACATTGGCACAAAGGTGAATTTACTAATTTGAACGAGAATAACTTACTTTTAAAGTTGCCATGGCCTGTCATAAATTGAGAAACGCAATGGTCTACCTCAATCCATGTATTCGCGAGACGCTCACGGACATCCGGAAAGAATAAGTAAAGCTGACGACCCTTGGAGGACGCATCCCATCTAGCCTGCCACTCGGATAAAAGATGTTCATAGACTACAGACGGTGGATTAAATAACCTAGCGATTTTTACCCGGTCACGCGTCGATAAGAACTCTGTGTTAATATTCTCACGAGTAGAATAGTAAAGTGCCGCCCGTCTTTGTACCTCTAAGTCGATTGGAAGTACGCCTGCAAGTACCGGTAATGCCTCTGTACTGACCGTTCTGTATGCCTTACACAAAAATATCAGCGCGAGACGTTGACTCTGCAACAGTTTACGTCGTGCCGCCCCTACTGTAGCCCTATCCGCCCAGACTGGTGCTCCGTAGCACATACAGCCTAGATATGTAGCTCCGTATATAATTTTCAAAGTATTGAAAGAGAGTACCCAGGTCGAAGTCGATATTCTTGTGAGGGCATAGAAGTTCCATTTCGCTTTTTCTCCTACCGTTTTTATATGCTCAATAAAGGGAAAATTATTTTCAAGTACTAACCCGAGATAACACACAGAGTTCTTCTTTTTTATAGTCGCGTTGTTGAATTTGATTCGCGGCGGTCCGATAAGATTGCCTTTTAATAAAAGTTGATATGTTTTTTGAGGTGCAAAAGTAAGCCTGTTTCGGTCACCCCACTCAGATATCATGTATAGACATGTTTCCGCTAACTCCTCAAGACCGGACCTAGTATTGGACTCTATAAGAAGTAGACCGTCATCTGCATATCCGGTTAGAGAGCATCCCTGTGGTAATGGCAATCCTAAGAAATCGTCAAACCCCAAATTCCAGAGATAAGGGCTCAGGACAGAACCTTGAGGGCAGCCGACTGTAAGTCCTTTACACACGGCATGATGGCCAAGTTTCAACTTTGCTGTCCCTTGAGATAGGTATGAGTAAATTAATGAATAGATGTTTGTAAAGCAACCGCGCGATTTCAGCTTAAGAAGTAACATCGGCCACCAAGCATTATCAAAGGCGCCTGATATATCAAGGAAAATACCCAACACGTATTTATATTCGGAAGTATTTATGGTTTTTCTAACTTCGATAGCCGCGTCAACTGTAGATTTTCCGGGAGTGAAGCCGAATTGCCTCGGACTAAACGTAGGGCCACCCGGCAACAAGCGCGGCACTATTAGGCGCTCTAGGAGCTTGCCCAGAGATGGTAATAATGTAATTGGGCGATATGATTTCGGATCGTCAGGGGGTTTGTCCCCATTTTTTGGTATTATCCGGATAAACCCGCGCCGCCATATACGAGGAAAAACGCCTTCCGCTATACAACGATTATAAACGTATAATATTGATTCAGCATCTACATGCTTCCTTGATCATTTTATTAGATATTTTGTCTTCGCCAGATGCTTTATTAAGTGGCAGGGCTCGCACGGTGTTCTGAAATTCATTAAGCGACGGTAAATCAGATGCGGGTGAGAGAGGTGGCTCCGCAGCCCATGCTCTCACCTGCCGGTGGTACGCACTATCGATAGCCGTATCATCGTCGGGTACAAGTGTGTTGAGTAGAGCTTCCGTAGTCTCCTCTATTCCAGTGGTATGCTTGTCGTTAATTTTAATGTTCTGTATATAAGCTAGCTCAATTGAACGATTTGCTTTAAACTCGTGATACAGAGGAGACCACGGTCCCTCACTTTCTAAGTTTTCTACTACTTTGTGTAATAAAACACCTTTTGATTTTTCTACCGCTGCTCTATAGCGAGACTTGGCAGTTCTAAGTGTAAGTGATGCGTCCTCAAATGGCGTTCCCGTAATATGTAACTTTCTTAGCTTGTTGTATTTCCTACGCGCTCTACGAAAACATCTGCGAAGGTAGACAAGACGGTTATTCCACCACTCGCATCTTTTAACGTTAGAAATAGAACATCGACCCAAAGCTATATCCGCACAGTACGTTAAGGAATCGGATCATTAGTTCGGCACATTCTTCCGCGGATAGTTCGCTGCGAGTGAAGTCTCTAACACACGACGCAAAAAGTGAGCCAAAGAATTCCCAGTTAGCTCCTTTACACTTATATCTAAACCTGTCAGAGCAAACAGGTGGACCCTGTGTCAGCTTCAAGGTCAATTCGTACACAATCAAGCGGTGATCACTACATGACGCGTCGGGCAGAACGCGCCACCTATCCAAACGGACGTCGGCACTTGATAGTGTGACGTCGATAGAAGATTCGCCCGTGGGGCTGCAAAAAGTTGGTGGTGCATCGGGGGTATTATGTATTGAGAGATTCATCTCAGCGATGAAATCCTCAACAGCGCACCGACGCTCGGCGTCTGTGTACCTAAACTTGCCATACCATAAAGTAGATGAAGCATTAACGTCAGCTTCAATTATGATTTACGGCACTGAGCTAGTGGAAGCAGCGGTGTCATCAGTCCAGTTCTTAGACACTGTGTGGTTCGCATTCAGCCAGGTTTCGTCAGTGAAAACAACATTTGACCAATCTGCAATTTTTTTGGCTTCGCTCAAAAATTCGCAACGAGCGAAAGCTACGTCGCGACGCTCCATCAATATTTTGCGTTTGTCCGATTTTTTATAAGTAAATCCAATTTCTTTCAAGACGTTTGCCAATGATTATTTTTGGCCTCGGAACAAATCACATTCACGCAAAGAAGCAACAAGTTTTTTAAGTGTTGGAACTTCTTTACGTAAGTAATAGTTATATATATGACGGCGTATAGCATCTGCGTCAAAGTTGTCAACCGATGTCACACGACGTGGTTGACGTTTTTTCTTCGGCGTACGAAGCTTATTCTCCTGCATGCCGCTTGTTCCGTAGGCTTCGGTAGTAATTTTTGTAACCGTAGGTGCACTAATACCTAACGCGGCCGCAACGCGCTCTCGCACTTGCGACAATGGTAAAAGCGCGCCGCCATTTTGATACTCTGCTTCAAAGTAGCTAATTACGAAGCTTGATCACCATTTCTCTCGTCTGTCCTTTCAGCACTGATCCTTTCGGCATTTTATAGTTCGAATATAAAACAATACAAAATTCAGCAAACAATGACTAGCACGGGCGTCTTGTTGCGAGTGACAGATGACAGTAACAAACACAAAATGGCGGTGGACCATTGAGTGTTGCTACCTTGAAAAAATACTACTGCTTACCCATAGACAAAAAATGGGGTAAGTAATAGAACGTTTTAAAAACCCCGCTCTAATATTTAGGAAGATTATTATTACGTGTCAATGTAACAAAAGTCATAATAGAATGACTTTCTACTACTTACTAGCGCCATTCCTACGACTGTTCTCTTTCCGCACAGACTCGATAGAAAAATGAATCGATATCGTGTCCACTATAATCACTTGGTCACAACACTATAACTGTCAAATTAGATCTGTCCAATAGAAAATAAACGGTTGGATCTATTATAACCAGTTAAAAAGAGGGGTGAAAATATTACAAACATTAAAATGAAATGAAGGGGAACACCCCGTGTGTTAAAATTTGTATGAAACGTATTATTTTACTGATATTGACTTGAAACTTACTGATGATACTTTTCCAATAACATAGAAGTTTCGCTAATTTTCAAAACAACCGTTAGGGCTACAGTAATTGTTACACTGTTCGATTGATCGGAAATTAGTGAAAATGCTCTTGAAATAAAAGAAAATAACGTGTTATTTATTATGTCAAAAACCTACCCTTAACCTGGTAAAAAGGGGATGAAAAATGTCTTATTTTACTAAAACGAGTCTATTGGAAAATCAACTACTAAGAGGATGAACTTTATTATACGAGTCGAATGGCGAATTGAAAATGGGAGTGTTAGTGAAAAAACCTAACCGCGGGCGAAGCTGCGCGGGTCAGCTAGTTTATAAAATAAAAAATAAAAGCGAGTGGTACCAGTACATTTTGCTAGATATTGGTTTAACCTGATTTGATTAACTTGATTTGATTTACCCTGTGTGGTCTTTCTCGAGGTGATCTGTCCTTACTTCTTATTTCTTCTTTACTTCTCTCTTTGAGGGAACTAGAATCATATATTATTGTTGACTTTTAATATTTGTTTACGGACACTAATCTGTTCTTATTGGTACTAAGTATAAATACATACGATCGTGATTCGCGTTTTGATTCCTTATCACGCTCCGAATCCTCTCGACGTTTGTCACCGCCCCGTGATTCCCTTTTTTCTGAATCTTGACGAAAAAAAAACCGATAAATACACTACAAGGTCTGAAAACTTGTATTGAAAATTGTGAAAACACGCGGGAGATATTTACCAACGGGCTGTGGCGGCGAAGCGGCTGTCTCTTGTTCCTTGCTGGTAGAAGAGTCTTCTTTAAGCCCAGTCGCAGGCGTAGAGGCCGCAGCGCTAGCTACTTTATGTTTATCACCCACCTGCAATTCAACCATCTTAACAGTTAACTCGCAAAAATCTTAAAAATGTATCGTGGAATTGGATTCATGTCATACCTGGTGGAAGTCGCATTCTCTCATCATGTTAGAAGCTTTGTTTCGCAATTGACCACTATAGCCCGTGGCGAGCACATAAAGATCTTGCCTTTGAGTTTTCTCTTCTTCTTTTACCTAAAACATCTTTGAGTTTTATTCAGTGCACGTGGCAGGTAATTACCATCGTTGTAAAAAAGATCTCTATTATTTTCATCGCCAATAACACTAGAGTTCATGAATGTCTTAAAAGGAAAGGCAAATTCAATTCAAGCGTTATCTTTAAAAAAAGTTTTTAATTCCAGGGTGCGCCTGGAGAACGTTTTATTACACCTTGACGCTCTTTTCTATTACCCCCATGCGTAGGGCACTATAGCTGGAGAAACGACTGCAGCCCAAGAAACTTGAAGAAGTATTACATATCATTATTAAGGTAAACAAAAATTTAATACACTTGTAGAATAGAAATTAGTTTTTTTTAAACATACCTTGTCAATTTTCCTCTCAATTATCTGCGCCAATTTCTCCAGAACAGGGAAATGTGGCAACACTCTTATGAGGACTATAAGTGCGTTTCGTATTTGCACATAGTCGCCAGAGTCCAAGCACACTACCATGGCTTTGGTAATTTTGTAATGCCACTTATGACATACGTGTCTAAAATAAGAATGACGTCAGAATAATTAAGAAATCATTTAAGAATAAATAAAAAAAACATTGAGAATGCAGCACGTCCATAGAAAGACGTACATATTAACAAACCCATATTGAGCAATAATGACATGTTGATGGAAATGTTTATATAACGGACGTATCAATTAAAATAACAAGGCATTAAAGTGACAACCTGTAGTTTTCGTAGCCAACATGATCGTTGGCCTCTGTGAACTGGTTCGAGACGCGGTACTTGGTGACGAAGCCGGGGTAGTGGGCGCACTCGCGGTGGAAGGCTTGCTTGTCTGCGTGCCAGCGCATGGCGGTGCTCAACACCTTGCAGAGGAACGTGCCGTAGCGCGCCGCCTCACCCTCCGTGCACGACATCACCGAATACGTGATGTCACAGAACAGCTAATCGATCAGAAACAGACCTTGATACAACACCTTTTCACATTGACATTCAACAGTTCCTCAACATATATTCGTGAAAATAAAATATTGGCGTCTACTTTGAGATGAATTTCGGTAGCCATCCGGAGTTTGGAACGATCCCGAAAACGGCTGAGACTACGCCATCTATGTAATGCGACCTAATAAAACTATACTACTTCGATTATTTTATTATCTCGATGACATTTTGGTTCATTGATACCTGGATTAACGAATAATTGTTCCATAATCACAGATTCTCAAATAATGAAGTACAAAAATGATAATAACTAAAAAAAACTTAACAGTTACACGATACCTCGGCAAAAACCTCACTTCAAAAGATACTCACTCTATCGTAGCAGAGTAATGTAGAGAAGTTTGGAGTCTTGAGGGAGTGCACGGTGTGCACGAACTCGGCGCAGTAGAGGGCGTCGGCGGCGGTGAACACGCAGCGCGGGAACAGGCACAGCTGCATGAGGCGGGTCACGGTCTCGTTCTTGGCGGACTTGGCGGCGCGCGCCGGGAACCAGCCGACGCATTCCCGCTGCAGCCGACGAAGCACCCGCGCTACGTGCTGCTGCTGCCGTCGCCTCTCCTCCTGCACATACGACCATGATGCTCGCGGTTTTTTTACTCCTGAACCTAGTGACGCAGATTAGGGGTGACTTCAAAGGACCATGTCTATATTAGTAAGGAACTGAAAGTCAGCAATGCCATGCAATGCCCAAATTTTTAACAGTATATGATATCTAGATTTAATGTCATATAAAGCACCGGTTCATAAGATATTGGACATTAAACATGATAACTTCCTACTGGTTTTTTATACATTTTATCGTTTACAGACAGCATTGCTATTAGTTTTTCACTAGGAACTTCATGATCATCACATAAGCTAAGCCAGATCAGTGTTCTTTTATATACTTATCTGTATGTTATCAGATAAACATGTCAGTTATTTGGAATTATCTAGTCTGTCTCCATTGTATAGTGTCAATATGTATGTGAAAACAATTTGGTTAGATACACTGGTACTGCAATGTCAACAGAACGTCTTATTTTTTTTATCCAGTGCTTCATATGATTTAAAATTAACAACATAATTCTAGTTTTTGTTTATTAGAGCAATCTTGTAATATACTTTATCTGGGCATTTCTGGGGCACAGATGGGCATTGTCCTTAGCAGCGCGGCTGCAGCACTGCAGACGCACTGCTTTGTAAAATCCATACAAATAAAAAACGCGCGACAGCAACATGTTAAATGTGAACACTCGGAAATCATTTGCCAAATAGTTTAAACCTTATTTTGTAGTGTTTTATTTTAAATGAATTATTATTACAATAAAGTATTAGTATCAGATGTCTGGTTTCCATAGTACAGGCAGAGCCTGTTTGAGATCAGATAACCGTGTGTTGACTGTATCCTGGGAAGGATATTATTTATTAATTGTTTTTATGCTATTAAGGTGGCAAGCAAGCATACGACTGCTTGATCCAGTCACCGCAGCCTATAGACGCTAGCAACACTAGCGCGTTCCCGACCCTAAGACAGTGCCCTTCAAACCAGAACACAGCAATGCTTACACAATGCTGCTACTCGCACCCCGGTAATTTACGGTCCCTTGCATTAGGGATCTACTATTAAGAAAATGCCTATTAAAGTTACAAAAAAAAAACTAAAAGTTATATAACCAACCTGTAGTTTATCAATTAGCGCGTTAAATCTCTCTTGTTCCTTTTTACCCTTAGTGCCTTGAGATGTATCTTTGGTTGCATTCGCTGCAGAGATTTTCAAGCGATCGATTTCCCTGTCGTAACTCTCTTCTGGGACGCGAAGATCATACATAGAGAGAGACCTAAAAATTCACGACAATAAGCAAAAATTTCACGTCATATACCAAATAAAACCCGTTTAAATAACATACCAGAATGTAACATAGAACTCTGGTGAAATGTCCTCCCATACTTTGATGGGTAACATTGGTGTCACTGATTGAACAATAGGCTCTAAAGATTCTTTTGACGCAGTAATGTATCGCTCAATACTCTTTTCCTGTGTATCCGATTTGGAATCGGTACTTTTCTTTAAAGCATCCACTTTTGAGGCGATTTTTTGAGCTAATACGGGTCGATGAAGGAAAAATGCCACGTCAGCATCGACGTGGTAGTCACGTAGAAGTTCCTGTAATTAAAACCATGAATTAGAAGAATATTTATATGTACTCTCGCGGTCACAAGCGGTGTATCACCTTTAGGACGACAATTGCTTGCACGTGCCGGCCCAAAATACGTGCGGGCGGGAGGGTAAGCGCACGTAGCTTCGCGTCGTTCAAACGATTTTGATTGAAAACTGGTACACCGCGTTCGTGTCCACGATAGTACACTATACGTAACTAACAATTACTTCCATCTTGGAGGTAAAAATCGGTCCAGTATTATCAAGCAAAATAGTAACGGATACACACATCCATGTATTAAAACCTTAATTTGAACTATTTTATAACAGGAGTGTTATTTAAGTTTAGTATGGAATCCGTCTTTCGATTAATATGCATAAATATAGCAAGTTTCAAATTATTTTCCCTTCATACGTCATTCGACAAAACATAGCTTTGGCCACTTTTGGGCTGACGGCCTCAAATGATTATCTTTCTCTCTTTTCGAAAAGTAATAAATGTCAGTGTAGATTTTGTTAGACCGGCTTACCTGCAAAGGCGGCAACCGAGCGGCGTACTCCTCGGGCGCATGAGACGATGCCAGAAATGTGCCAAGTTGTACTAATGCGTCTTGGCACTGATCTGCAAGTCGACCGACTACCTTCAATTGGGAACCTGGCGGTTCACCAGCCGGAGTGTTGTCTTCTTCATACTCTGTAAGGAAAGTTAGCCATTAGCATCCTTATATTCTTCTTTATCTTCGCTCCCGCTGTTTGTACGCTTAGATCTTTTAAGCTACGGAACGGATTTTAATGCAGTAATTCAAGAGGAAGGTTTATATGAAGTACACCCGTGCGAAGCCGGGGCGGGGTCACTAGTAATATCTAAAACAGGAATGAGCTTGATTGATCGTCTCTTCAATAAAAACTAGCAAGCCTTTTAAAAGCCTACAAGTGTCAATCCCCTGTGCAAGAATCCGTCCAGGGATGTTCTATCGCCAAGCAGTGTATGATCTTCTCTATGTTACTGTTAATTATCGAGCTCAAAAGACTTTAGAGCTATTTTAAATAACGGCCAGCAGTGTAGTGCGACTATCCAAGACTAAGTGTGTCCCTTACCATCAAGCCAACAAATTGCGTCTGTTCACCATAAGATTTAAAAAAAACATATTTTTTTCTTACCTTTCCAAACACAGCAATGCCGTTGCTGTGCGGACAGTATACACAGCGAGATGTCCAAATTATTTCCAACAATAGCTTCTTTCAATCTTGCCGATGATCTTTTAGTGTTGCGCACTTGAGAAAAATATCCAGCCTAGTAAAAATATTTACAATTAAACTTATTTCTTTGACAAATAAAAAGCATTATGAAAATATCATCTAATAGTCAGTCAGTCACCTCTCCTTTAAGCAATTCCCCGCCAGCCATAGCATCTAGTTGTTCAGACGTCATTTCTTCTGCTGCTTCTATGCCAGCCATCTTTTGAACTATCTCTTTTAGGATAAGTAAATCTTGGCTGAAAAAAAATGATCTATTATTAATATGTATAAAATGAAAGGTTTGTGTGAGCAATAGTTTACTACAGTCCAAGACACAGTCTGAAGTTGCAAAATAAATAACTACCCTACCAGTATTGCATCGGGTCAAAAAGTTGGCGAAGCTGTTATAACATCATATCAGGCAGAATTAGTAGAATTGGGAAGAGTGAAAACTGCCTTTATTGTAATGGAAAAACTTTTGAACATAAAGGTTCTTCGTTTCTGACACTGTTTGTTTTTCTTTTAATACAGACTTATTAGTAAAATCGATGTTGTGCTTCTTGAAGGCGGCGCCGGCGAAGGGGAGGTAGGGGAGCGGTGCGCACCTGTGCATGGCCTTGAGCCGGTTGGCCACGAACTGCAGCAGCGCGGTGAGCTCGATGTTGTGCTTCTTGAAGGCGGCGCCGGCGAAGGGGAGGTAGGGGAGCGGTGCGCACCTGTGCATGGCCTTGAGCCGGTTAGCCACGAACTGCAGCAGCGCGGTGAGCTCGATGTTGTGCTTCTTGAAGGCGGCGCCGGCGAAGGGGAGGTAGGGGAGCGGTGCGCACCTGTGCATGGCCTTGAGCCGGTTAGCCACGAACTGCAGCAGCGCGGTGAGCTCGATGTTGTGCTTCTTGAAGGCGGCGCCGGCGAAGGGGAGGTAGGGGAGCGGTGCGCACCTGTGCATGGCCTTGAGCCGGTTAGCCACGAACTGCAGCAGCGCGGTGAGCTCGATGTTGTGCTTCTTGAAGGCGGCGCCGGCGAAGGGGAGGTAGGGGAGCGGTGCGCACCTGTGCATGGCCTTGAGCCGGTTAGCCACGAACTGCAGCAGCGCGGTGAGCTCGATGTTGTGCTTCTTGAAGGCGGCGCCGGCGAAGGGGAGGTAGGGGAGCGGTGCGCACCTGTGCATGGCCTTGAGCCGGTTAGCCACGAACTGCAGCAGCGCGGTGAGCTCGATGTTGTGCTTCTTGAAGGCGGCGCCGGCGAAGGGGAGGTAGGGGAGCGGTGCGCACCTGTGCATGGCCTTGAGCCGGTTAGCCACGAACTGCAGCAGCGCGGTGAGCTCGATGTTGTGCTTCTTGAAGGCGGCGCCGGCGAAGGGGAGGTAGGGGAGCGGTGCGCACCTGTGCATGGCCTTGAGCCGGTTAGCCACGAACTGCAGCAGCGCGGTGAGCTCGATGTTGTGCTTCTTGAAGGCGGCGCCGGCGAAGGGGAGGTAGGGGAGCGGTGCGCACCTGTGCATGGCCTTGAGCCGGTTAGCCACGAACTGCAGCAGCGCGGTGAGCTCGATGTTGTGCTTCTTGAAGGCGGCGCCGGCGAAGGGGAGGTAGGGGAGCGGTGCGCACCTGTGCATGGCCTTGAGCCGGTTAGCCACGAACTGCAGCAGCGCGGTGAGCTCGATGTTGTGCTTCTTGAAGGCGGCGCCGGCGAAGGGGAGGTAGGGGAGCGGTGCGCACCTGTGCATGGCCTTGAGCCGGTTAGCCACGAACTGCAGCAGCGCGGTGAGCTCGATGTTGTGCTTCTTGAAGGCGGCGCCGGCGAAGGGGAGGTAGGGGAGCGGTGCGCACCTGTGCATGGCCTTGAGCCGGTTAGCCACGAACTGCAGCAGCGCGGTGAGCTCGATGTTGTGCTTCTTGAAGGCGGCGCCGGCGAAGGGGAGGTAGGGGAGCGGTGCGCACCTGTGCATGGCCTTGAGCCGGTTAGCCACGAACTGCAGCAGCGCGGTGAGCTCGATGTTGTGCTTCTTGAAGGCGGCGCCGGCGAAGGGGAGGTAGGGGAGCGGTGCGCACCTGTGCATGGCCTTGAGCCGGTTAGCCACGAACTGCAGCAGCGCGGTGAGCTCGATGTTGTGCTTCTTGAAGGCGGCGCCGGCGAAGGCCGCCAGCGCCTGCAGCCAGGCGGGCTGCTGGCTGCGCGCGTGGTGCGCCGCCAGAGCCTCCAGCAGGCAGCAGCCCAGCACGTCCAGCGACAACGCCGTCAGGTACTTCAGGGACTCCACCACCGGGCCGATCAGGTTGTCGTACGTCTGGATCTGTACACGCGATGACGCATTATGATGCGTACACACCGATGCCAACGAACGATCGTTGGCGTTCGCCAAAACATCCAAATAGGACCAATGAAAGCCAAGGAACCCATTCGATGGGCTCGTTTGGTTAAGGTACAGATTCGATGGACTCGTTTAGTCAAACTTTACGCAGGAAAGCCAACGAACACTTGTTGGTATTCGCCAAAAAGTATGGCCAGGCTAACAAAACCCATTTATAATTGGCCTTCGTGTGCCCGGTGTGTACGCGGCGCATTACAGATGCATTAGATGAACGCGATAGTAATGAACACCAAAATTGCAACATTTTTAGTCACCACGATTTTGTTTTGAAGTCTACACTTAAGTGGTAGTCCTTTTGTGATCGGACCACATTTATATGCTCGCCGTGACTCATGGTCATCATATTATGATCTCTAACAACCGAATTTCGGAGATAGTAAACTAACCTACTAAGTAGACACCAGAAACTTAAATCTAATGTCGATATATTAAATAATAGAAGAATTAGACATCGATAAACTCGGAACTTGTATAGTGGACTTTTATAGAGCAAAAATTGGAAGCCAACTTATTTATTCTACTCACAAGACAAATTATAAATACTTCAAGATATATTTATAGACTAAAAATTAAACACAAAGTAACAAGTAGTATTCTGACACACAATTTAATACCTGTAATAGCATATAATCGAAGAGGAACGCTGGCGCGGCGTGCGATAACTTCCCTATTAATCTGCCTTGCGGTTTTATGTTCTCTTTGGAAACACGTTTCATGATATGCTTAATTCTTTGCAGGGAATTGCCTCGGACGCGCATCAACGATGGTATCCTCTCAGAAACTTCGTTCTTCCAACGTGAATACAAACAGTACCTAAAAGTTAATACAAAAACATACAGGAATACTGTTGGGACCAAATTTAAAAATAATGTTATACAATTTTACCTGCATTGATATGGATACAGTTTTACAAGTGTATACACTTCCTCAGCCATACAGCAGTTGCCCTCCATCAATGTAAGAGACGGCAATATGGCTGTGTCTAATACTGTCAGTGTTTCAAAATATAATGGGTCTTCTTTCGAAGAGCGCGCAGTCCGTAACAATCGAATTATCTAAAGAAAACAACATTTTTTTCCTTCATATTTAACATTGAGCCATTTTTATTATTTAACATTGAGCCATTTTTATGTATATACTACATACAAAGAGAACATCACAGCCAAATTATTTCAAACAAGCTTTAAGAGTTATGTTGCACAAACTCAGTTAATATATCATGAAACAGTTGTATATAGCTTACTTTGTACATTAAAATGGGGTCATGATGTAGAGATGGTCCAAGTGAAACAATCGCAGGTATAACAGTTTCTTTCAAGTCTTCGAATGTGTGGCAGGCTGGCGGGGCCAACGGCGATTTTAGAGGTGGGATAATTTTGCCTATAATTTTCGGAGCTATGCGACAGTTGCTGTAAATAAATAGAAAAATTATAGCTGTGTATATCAAATCATTGAAAAGTAGACTGAAAAACAGCATCCATTATTTTAAGCGAGAGGAAATGAAGAGGAACACAAAAATAAAACCACAAATCACATAGGTGTTTACCTATTATTTTTTAAAACATTTAGTTAAATGCTTAAGTATTATGCAAGTGCTACCTAATATTGTATTCCACTTTATTATGATTATTGATCTAGTTGAAATAATAGATCAATGACACCAACCGAACTCCAGGGTCGGGCAACACGGACATTCCCCAGGACGCCATTTTGGCTCAATGTTTACAAATAAGTATAAATTACATATAGTTATGGGGAAGCAATTTATATTTATGTCCAAGGCGACGTTATCGCTAGAGCAGAAGCTGAGTGGAAGTAGTGGCGAAATACTGTAGCCCATTGCCAGAGACTCACCTCCTATATATTGGTTCAACTAGTGAGTGCAGTACGGTGCAAAGCGCAGCCGCGGGACGCGGCGGTAGTACAGCCACTGGCAGCCGCGCAGACAACGCCGCGAACTCGCGCCACGCTGTCACACGTAACAGCGCCTCGCATAGTACCAACTTCTGGTTGCTCCAGTACTCCTATAACAATCATTATATACAATAATATCCTGGGACAATCCACACACGGACATCCCTACCACTAACTCCAATAGAGGTATTAATATAATCTCACTTGACACGAGGTAGAGAAGTCAATATACGAAGTATATAGCTCCGTCATTTTCAATCACTATAGTAAGATTAAAATAATACTGCTGGTGGTGAGATGGTGGTCCCAAAGTAGGCAGAGCCTGTACTATAGTAATCAGACCACTGATATTATAATATACCAATTTTTTTTTTTAACTACATACGTCTATAGATAAACACACAGCTAGAGTTCTAACCATTTGATGAACGGGCGCGTATACTCACAATATTAATATTAATAAATCTTGAGCTGTTATTTTGACACCAGCACTCATCAGAATACGGTAACGATGCCCTGTATTGCGGCAGAATATTAAAACTGCAGTGGTACCAACGTAATAGACGGTATCTATCACAAGAAAACTAACGCCTAGTAAACAGATAGCCAACTATCACATGGAGTGTCGAAATAATCCGATGTCAAGAATTGAATTAATAATGATTAACTTTAATCGACGTTTGTGAGTGCGGCAGTTATTTATCAGATGGGCTAGTGATTAAACATTAGCTTATAGCTAAAATGGGTCAAACATAAAAAAATATTTGTCACATTAGAAGTGGGGAAAAAATCACTAGATTTATGAACAATGGACATAACGAGCTTACCTGAGGATCACCCTTTTCTTCGACAAACTCTGCAGGCCCATTGGTTTGTCCTTTTGTTGATACAATGTTAAGTCTACGTATATAATCCTGAGCACTTTTGAGGTCTTTATCTGTCTCCTTTGCCATTACCGAGTCATCTGGCCGTAACTAAAGAAGAAGAAATCAAACAATTTGTTTTCATTATTCTACATCTAACCCTGCATTTTCACAAAGTTATGGAACAAGTATTCTACAAATTGTATCCATTGTTTTTGTTAAATCTATATCAATACTAGGGATCAAAACATGTTTTTGACAAGTCTTACAAGTTTTTTCGCAAACTAGGTATGTGAATATAATCATGGGGTAAGCAATTTGTCTTAATCTGTTATCAACGGCTACTAAGGTTATAACTACTATATTTGAATATTAAGATTTAAAGATATTATGAATACATTACCCAAGGATAAATGTCATCTAAAGAAATAACTTGATGTTGCAAAAGTAATGCTATCACAGTCATAAGGGGTGGAGGTTCCTTGTAATTTTCTAGCACTTCCATATTCCCCAACTTGAAGCCTAGCACTTCAGAGATAACTTGGGGATCAACCATATAGTTCTTTATGAGTGATATAAACAACTGATCCAAATGTGGGCGAGCCTCAAATGACTCAAGTATTATATCAAGCACACGGTTTGGGTCCAGATTAAAACAACCTGAAATAAAGAACTAATATAGTGTACAATAACAATCAAATAAATAGGTAATTAGTCTGGGTTAAATTAATACTACATTTTATATTTCAGTAGTCTGTATTTGCCCAATGATTGCCTATCTACAATGTGTGAATATGTGGGCTGTTTAAAAATGGCATTCTCAGTAATCAGTCTAATTTTTTTATTAGTTGTTTGTGTTAGTGTACAAATGTTTATTCTTTACTTTTCTTTCTATTGATTGTGATTAAAAAGATCACTGCTTGAGCCTTCAGTCTTTGGAGTAAAGTGGTCTAAGTGTTTCAGACAAAATCTACCAAATGGGATAATTTTTTTATGAGCTAACCCTTACTATTTTGTGACCTGATAGTAAGCAACACAACTGATTATAGACAAGTTGTAGACTGCCTCTCATCACCTTAATAAATTCACAACTGGCTACAGTTGCAGTCACTTAATATAAAGCTTCCTAAAAACAAATCTATTAAATACAGTAATACCCCGGTTTACGCGACCCCACACAGCGCGAATTCGTTATAACGCGATTCTTAAATTTCGCGCTTATTTACCCCGCTGTACGCGGTTGCATTGATTGGTCCATACTGCGCTTCGTGTGGGTAGCGTGATTGCTTGCGAACCTTAGTTTAAAAAAGTTAAATCGCTATTATTGTCAGTTGCCTTAACAGTTTAAATAATAGTTTTCTTTTGATTTATTGCCTAATTTTGTAAATGATGCGTGTTATTTCGTCATACCCCGTTATACGCCAATTTCGCTTAACGCGATTTTGTCCGGAACGTATCGCTCGCGTAAAGCGGGGTATTAGTGACTGATTATAACAGTATGGATGCAGATATTGGCATTATAAACATTAGTCAACTCTTAGTCAAAATGCTACTATTATACACACCTATAAGAGACTGAATAATTTCCAATAAAGTTTTCCATTCAGTGTCTTCGTTAACATCTTGATTTAACTCCACTATTAACTTAGCATAACCTTCACTTTCCTCCCTAAATAAATTGAATTTTCGTTGTTTATAACTGAAAAGCAAAGAGCAATAAAATATCATTACATCTGAACTCAATGAGAACATGCATACATAAAAAATAAGGCTTTTGACTGTACTCACTACAACTTTGTCTTAATTTTAATAAATTTAGTATAAAAGTTTTTATTCTTCAAAGTGCCAACATCCTGCAGTGTGTCTATTTCTAGTCTTTCCTTCAGTAATTTGTCCGACATGAAAGACTCCAGCTCTCTTACAATGTAGCAAAAATTAGTGCGCTCATCACTTTGTACATCAGTGCATGTTTCTGCATCAAGTACACAAACAACGTCTAATATTATGGATGGTATATCTGCATGCAACAACTGTGAACAAATAAATAGTAAGTGCTATGTATGAAGATGTGGGTGCTTTACCTAAAAGAGCAGTCTGGAGTTGTCAGTCATCCAAGTGAGTAATTAGTGTGTTAAAATCCAGTAATATCGCCGTGTATTATATTGGCGTCGAGGATGGGATAATAAGGGGTGTAAGAGACATCGTACCGAAAACTGATACTAGGGATCCATGATTCTGAACATTCTAGTGTTGAAATTTTTCATTGGCATAAAATTAAGATAACAGCATTATAGGTATAATAATAAAGCCTAATTTCAATTTAAAAACAATAAATTACTTATTTGTGCAAAATCAGCAATCATCAGCAACCGAAAAGTCCACTGCTGAATAAAGGCCTCTCCCTTAGAAAGGAGGGGTTGCCATAATCTCCACTCTTGGCAGGCGGCTTTCTTGAAATTAGCGATGTAATTTAAAAAATAACTATTATTCCGCATGTATTTTACATGCTCAAAAATTAACAAGTTGGTCATTTGTCATTTTCCATATAATTGGTCTCTGTATATGGTGATATTAAGGATTTTAATACACTAATTACTCACTTGGATGACTGACAACTCCAGACTGCTCTTTTGGGTAAAGTACCCACATCTTCATACATAACAATAAGTTTATACAAGGATTGCTGGAAAAGTTTTTTTAATCATCACAAGAGAGGTGTCAAAGTGATGCAATTGAAGATGGTAAAGCACACTAGCTTATTAAAAGCCTATTCACTCTAGCCTTAAAGACACCCACATTATAATCAGGTGGGAAAACTGATGCCAGCAAACTGTTCCAGTCCTTAGCTGTCCTTATTATAAACGAAGAAGCAAATTGTTTAGTCCGAACAGAAGGCACATTTGCCACATAATGGTGTGTATGCACAGTTTGTCTTGTTGTCTGATGATAGTGGAATCAAGTCATGCAATTCCCGTGCACACTCTCCAAAATGCATCCAGTGGAATAACGAAATGCTGGCTACTCTGCCCTTGTGCTCTAGAGCACAAAGTCTAGGCTTTGTAGATTAGCTTCCACTAACACAGTTGTTTCCTTACAGGTAAGTACCATATCAGTGTCAGATATCCTGCTGTCAAGCAGCAATACTTAAACATTGCTGTGCTCCAGTGGGCAAATTACTAGATTAGACTTATTAACTATGGCTGCTTACAGGCAGGTGTGTCACTTCCATTATCCGAATGCCTAGATTATCTTCGCAGTACTTAATTTGATTAAATAAATGTGTAGGTTACTTACAGTGATATCTCTAAGAGTAGATAGAACAGCTTCTTTCTTAAGATTACCACGGAGTCCACTGAGCAATAAGTCATATATTGTTTGCGATAAGCCCGAAAGCTTACCAGATTTTGTAAACAGTGGACTCTTCTCATCATCTTTGATACATTGAGTCACATGTTTTAAACTGGAAGAACAATCATTAATTCTATAGTACGTAGAAGCTTACATGTGTTAAGATTAATACATATTATTTTGTATTGCATACTCGGGTTTAAGTATGCCTCATTGCAAAACCTCATTAGTGCAATATGATTAGGAGTAGCTATGTGTGATGCTGAAATAAACAATGTGGACAACAAACATTGAATTGATTTTTTATTTACTCCACAATACAAAGGTTACAATATGAGTTAATCTAATGGTTGATTTTACATGGTAGGTTATTGTTTTCTTTGTATTGAAGAGACTGGTGCCTGAACTAGGTTAGCCTGTCATACAGGTCATCAGGTCTCCCCCATCCATACTGTTTAAATTCTCATACCACATTTATTTGTTTATTTCTAAGCCTATGATACATTAGATTACAGGTCCCTTGTGTGATGACACTTTGTTGTATGATTTAAGAAAGCAACTGCTAGCTGCTATGTAAAAAACTTATTTAATCAGTATAAATTTTCATTTGTGCATAACTTAAAACCTTAATTTGAATGCTATGCTAGTATGACTGCGCCTAAGAAGTGTAGTATTAGCATTTCACACTACAAAATTAAATTAATTAATTATTATTTATTATTGTCAAATTTAAAATACTTAATAATACAAACACAATACACATACACCTTGTAGTTGGGGCCCACCTACGTCACGACAAGGTTATGAGTTCAAACATTACAGAAAACATATTCCAATGATTGTGTTGACAAGTCCTGGTTATATTCTTTGGGTAAATCATCATAATGAAACTTTTCAACCTTTAATCAATCTACATAGGAGTTTTAGTCCTTTGTACATATAATATGCAATAAATACAAATCAAAATATGCTTACAATAGTTCCTTTCCCGATTTCTCCCAAGCCTTACAGTATTCAGCAACAAACTTTGCAAATGTTCCCATTTTGATAAGAACCTGCCAAGATATTTGCACAAATAAAATGTAATTTACACATTCAAAATCGTAAAACACCACGCTGCAGCCATGATTGATTTATGAAATTATGCCATAGACCAGGGTCTCCAGATCATGCATGTGTTATTTCCCCAAATCAGGTTTTATTTTTCCCCAAAAAGATACATTTTTGTACAATTTTCCCCAAAATTGATTTCGTATCTAATACTCCCTTAATTACACCTACTATTTTTTTATGAGTGTTAGCGAGTTGGTTTCTTATACTATTTGTTACGCTTTAACGTGTTTGGCTGAATTTTGGTCGTATAGAGATAGATGGAAACTTTTAGGTTAGAGTCTACTTTTTGTAATAAGAATTATTAGTGTTAGTTATTTTTTTTACTACTTATAAGCTAGTGCTTGACTGCAGTCCCACCTGATGGAAAACGGCGACGCAATCGAGGATGGTAAATCACACCAGCCTATTAAAAGCCTATTCTCTCTAGTTCTGAAGACATCTACATTATAATCGGGCAGGAAAACCGACGCAGGCAAACTGTTCCAGTCCTTTGCTGTCCTTATTATAAATGAAGAAGCAAATCGCTTAGTCCGGAGTCCGGACTTAAGGCACGCTCACCACATAAGGGTGTGTACGTGTCGTGCTTCTCGTCGTCCGATGATGGAATCAAGTCATGCAATTCCTGCGCATACTCTCCAAAATGCATCCTGTAGAATACCGAGAGGCTGGCTACTCTACGCCTGTGCTCTAGGCTTTGTAAATTGTCCGCTACGAACCCTGCATCACCAATAAGTCTCTTAGCACGCCTCTCCACTCTCCACAGTCGAAAGCAGAAAGATGTTTTTTTTTTCAGCACCAGCCCATTTGTGACTACAGTACTCCACACACAACCGGACTTGTGCTTTATATAGCATCAAAAGCAACCCTGGTGTGAAGTACAGGTGGACCTTTGCAAGGTCTAGTAGCTACCTTGGCCTTGGACTCAATGAACCGCCCAAAGTTGTGGTTTGAAGAAATTTCAAAACCCAACAACAGAAGGTGGTTTCCGTATTCAAAGGATACATTCTGAAAAGTAGGATCCAAGATGAACAAACGTACTTCTTTTCAAGGTGAACAGACATGCCTGAGTTTTGGTGGTATTGAATCTCACAAGATTGCCATCACCCCATTCGGGGACTGCCTGAAGTGTGAGATTTGCGCGCCCCACCATGGCTACTCTTTCAGACTGGATAACCTCCTTACTCTCTCTCCACAATAGTGCTGTCATCTGCATACCCATAGATACCGGACATCAGCAGATCGTTGATATGAAGCAGGAAGAGAGTTACGCAGAGAACTGACCTCTGAGGAACTCCGGCATTAGTCGTCAACGATTCCTATGAGCAACCGTCAACAACCACTCGGAGTGACCGTTCACTCAGGAAGTCCTTTATCGAGCCGATCAAACCAGGGGATATGCCGTACGCTGGCAGCTTGTTTAAAAGATTAGCATGCCAAACCCTATCGAAGGCCTTTGAGACATCCAGAGAAACAACAAGCGCTTTCCCATTTTTCTCGAGGGCCTCACCCCATAAGTGAGTGAGTGTGTTCCAGAGACACCCTCGCCCGCCATTCTGACTATTGACCGTGAGGGGGACAATAACGAAAGTGTAATGTTAACAACATTGTATTGTTTTACGTGAGATATTGTGAAATACTCGTATTTTTGATTATTAACCTTTCTGAATTAGACTTTTGTTTCTCCCCAAACTTTCGCCAAGAAAAATTGTGTTCGCCAAAATTTTCCCCACAGTTTTCGTTTCCCCAAAAGTTCCCCAAAGTTTTTATTTTTCCCCAAAATGGGGAAAAAAACCCCCAATCTGGAGACCCTGCCATAGACTAGACCAGTGTTGCCTAAGTTGCCTTGCCAGGTGTAATTTCAAAATAGGAGAATTGAGAGATATGACAGACGCCTCTGTGACCGACTTTCTGTTGCGTCGCAGCTAACAAACGAATAGACTGAAAATAAATGAAGTTTTCAAATTTAGTAATTTATTTAGGTAGATATTGTAGGTGCTGGCAGTGAAACAGTATATACTATTCTTATCTATGAGTGAAACGACCAACAATGGTCCCCTCATAGATTTAAGATTTTTTTCATATATAATATCTTTGGGCCACCAGTTCTGCTGATAGCTGGACCCTATAATAATACCTTAACTTAACTTTACCATAATCTGTGACTTTACTCGCTGCAGAAACACAAGGTATGTTTTTGAAGGTGGCATTATTTGTAGCTTTTGTAGTAAGCATTATAAAATAACCAAATTATAATCGATTATTATGAGTAGAGTATGGCTATAAAACTTTATCAACCTTTGAACAACTGACAAACAAATTGTCTTACCAAATACTAAACATTAGTACTTAGATTCCCAAAAATGACGAAAAAGAGGAAAAGTTAACCATCAGAGATTTTCTAATACGTTTTATAGCTCCGTGAACAAACTAATGTTGGTTTTGAGGTTGGTTTTGTTAAAAATTTGGAAAAATAAGGAGATTTTTACAAACATCCCTAGACAATAGGCTAGATGACTACATTTTTTATTTTTTTTGCAATCCGTAGTTTAGATTATCAATGAAGTCGGTTATAAAATATTGGACACGTATTTTTTCTTTTGTCGACAAAAAATAATGAATGGATAAATAATAAATAATAATGAATGGGCTTATAGGGGTATTCTGACTAGAAGTTTTCAAATGATTGCAACACAAGACCTTTACTCTATGGTTCTATCATTAAAATAGGAACCAGTTATTGTACCCATTGTACTAGGGATGTGAGATTAATGGAAAAGAATCGATTAAATAAAAATCCATATTTCTTTACCCAAAATTAATCAATTTGTCAAAAATCGATTTTAATAAAAAAATAAATAATCAATTTCTGAGAAAAAAAAAAGGATTTTTTGTATTATTTAAAAGTACAAGCTAAATGCAAAAGAAATGGATGTTATTCATCTATTTTAAGTACTTAACCATTTACAAAAAAAGTTTATAAATATTAGTATATTTTTTTTTTATAAATTAGATATTTACCCATGATACTAAATCAGGTTTATACATCGTACTGGCTTAAGTTGAATATAAAACTAGAAATTGAGGTAAACGCAGTTTTAGATTAACAAAAAATTTAACACATACGATTTCTGGCATAATCAGACGTAAACAGAAATTGGATTTGTATTTTATTACGTGTTTTGAGCAACTATTCAAGTAAAACCCTGATAATTATTGTTTAACTATCGTATCTGTTATAGTTCTGCTGAAGTTCATTAGATTCTGCTAAAAACTCCTGAAATTTTATATTCTGCGACATAATCTGCTAAAACCTAAAATGAGCGTTCAATTCTGCTAAAATTGTAGAATTCTGCTAAATTTGGTCACACTGCACTTAAACTACTTTAAACGCCGTAGACAGTAAGTTAAACGCATACATTTTTATTTAATGAACTTATACGTATAAACTTAATTCGAGATTTTTCATCCAAGGCACTGTTTATAAAATTGAAACTTACTGCAAGATTTTTTCATCCGTCGCATAAATACGAGCTGTTTCTGAAAATCGATTTAAACCTTAGAGGAGATACCACTGGAGAGAGCATGATGCGCTAACCCCCTCTGCCAAATTTTTGGTCATATGGTCAGGTCATTCTTTATTTGTGTGCGTGTATTTTTGAATGTGTTGCGAGTTTATTATAGTGTGGGTATGCGTAAAAGTGTATCTGTGTGTGTTTACTTCGCCTCCCGCACCCCGCAAAAGTGCCACGAAAAATTTGTTCGGGGAATCGACGCGATACTAACTCCTTTGGTACTTTCTCTGAGATTTAAACACCTAATTTATATAATCGATTTACTAAAAATCGAATAATATGACTTTATAAATCTTCATAAATCAATAATAAAAAATCGATTATAAGAAAATAATAATCGATTTGAATAAAAATCGAAATCGTCAAGCGGCCGTAAAATCTAAATTATAAAAAGATAACCTAACTTTTCTCCAAAATAAATATCTGTCTGTCTGCTTTTAAAATGAAAGTGGAATTTGCATTGAAATTCTAAAACCACTAATAAGTGTAATTGGTAGAAAGTAAGAATTTAGTATTGGGAAAAACAAACATTTGAAGACATGCCCACGTACGAACTAGCTTTGATGTTACGTGCTATGCCGAAACCAGAACTAAAAAATGTTCTAAAACGTATATCCCATGGCATATTTGATCGAGGTGGTATAATAAGAAATATAGAAAATTTGGGATACAGACCAATGCCTTACAAGACTTCTGCTCATGGTATGGTACACCGGGAAGCTAATTATTTTGTTTTCAAAATTGACACCGCCACGACAGCTGTAGCAGACTTAAAAGAAGAGTACAGCAGAGATGTGGACGTAATTAGGCAGCAAGTTTTTAGAAGCCTTGAAGACTGCAACAGTACCTGTACTTTGGAAGAAGAACTACTGCCGCCAGCTTACCGCGAGGAAGTACAGAAAATGATAGAAGTCGGAAAAACACAAGTAAATAAGTTCAAATATAAGTTTAAATACAATTCTGGTTTAGATTATTATCCATTTCAAAAGTGATTTTTGTTCGGATTTAGTTTTAGTGTAGTTGTGAAATAAATATCAGTGTTACAATTAGTTAATAATTTTTATGTTTCATTTATATATGTATTTCAAGGCTTATTATTATTTATCTATTTCAATGGAATAATAATGGTGGTGTTAGTCTCACTTTTTGCAACAACCAACATTGTGTATATTTTGGCCTATATATATAAAACATTTTACTACTTTACCAAGTTTTGCCTGGCCTACTAGATAACACTGAAATTATTTATATTCTCTTTGACTGCTATTACTCTTATTTTTTAC
The DNA here is from genome assembly GCA_911728495.1 of Furcula furcula. NCBI lineage: Eukaryota > Metazoa > Arthropoda > Insecta > Lepidoptera > Notodontidae > Furcula > Furcula furcula. Next base: position 15,465,026 of record OU452249.1, on the reverse strand, counting down.
CAAAATTCTTTTTAATTATGTACAAAATTATTTTTCATACAAATCCTAAACTGGGACTAACCCATTTATTTATAAAAGGCAATGGTATTGTATCTAAGGTTTATTCTCCAAACACATTTGAAAATAAATATAAACATGCTGGCATTGGTATGTTTATTAGGCAGAATTCATATTATCACTATGATTCTAAGTTAGAACAACTTGTGAATAGACAAATTTATGCAGAGCAACAAGCAGCCCAAGAATATTTGAGTATGGCTATAACATTTTTGCACCCGTCTGTATCCCGACCAGGAACTGGTGGTTTCTATATGAAAATGTATAAAGAGGAGCTTGAGCATATGCAGAAATTTATTAATTATCAAATAATGAGAGGTGGAATACCATTGTTAGGTGGACTCAAAGCCACTACTCGGCACAAAGACTTAAAATTACTTGATTCCTTTAATAAAGCTCTTTGCATGGAGAAGGATATTACTAAGGTAAATACATTGTTTTACTTTGTAAGTGCACCTCTATACTCATAAAATATTGACACAAATACACAGTTTAAAATTGTTTATTTTTGAACAGTTGTTAGAAGAGGTAGCAAGTACAGCAGCAGACGTTAAAGATCATCAATGTGCAGATTTTGTTACATCCATATTCTTAGCAGAACAAATGCAAGCAATAAATGAAATATCCAATCATATAACAAGGCTTACAAGATTCGGTGATGATGAGGATGCTATTTATCATTATGATGTGCTACTTGCAAAAGAGCACCCCTATACATTATGACATTAGGAAGGAAATAGAAATTGATAATGCAATAACGTTTTATTATATTTAACAATCATTTGGTGACAGAGTTTTGTGAGATAAAATTCTTATAATATTATCCACCTTACACTCCTTTAATGCAGAATACAATTGTGTAGTTTCATTATTGTAGCTATCATTTCGTAGAGATAGTGACCGCTTATCCAAATACCATTGCACTATGGTATCTGCAAAATGTAAATAAAAATTATTAACATGAACGGTGTACCAGTTTTCAATCAAAATCGTTTGAACTTTTGGGCCGGCTCGTGCATGCACAGAACACATAAACCCTAAAGGGCGTGCATGCGATTGTCATCCTAAAGGTGGTACACCATTCGTGGCCGCGAGAGTACATAATGATGTAACTTAAGTTCAGGAATTAAAAGTAGATATGCTGCATCACGGTGAGGACCCTCTTGAAAAAATTAAGGACTTAGCCTATAATTGGAAAATCTTCAACTTACAAAAGAACTTGGCCATATAAAACCACCTTTGAGTGTAGTCTTAGGCGCTGTCCTATTGCCATCGCACGCGCGATGATACGTTGCGTCCTCGTCCGACGAAAATGATCATGCGACCGTGCGTTCAATCGTACTGGTAACAAATGTCGTGCGATCATGCGATGCGACCGAATGCGGTTTCACCGCACGATGAAATCGCATCGCATCATCGCGCGAGCGATGGCAATAGAACAGCGCCTCATCACCAATTGTCAACATCAAGCATTAAGGTGACTTCAAATCAGCTGCAGAATGCAGCGCGGCACTTGGCTGTCAATGTCTCCTTAAATGTTCACTCAGCCATTCTTTCTAATCGAGTTGTTTTAACACTCGGAGCCGTTTATTTTTAAAATGTTCGTTACTATCGTTATTGAGTGAGAGATATTCAATATCTCTACTCAATAACAGTGTATAAAGCATTAATTAGACCATTGGGGGACGCCTTTTAGTCCCCCATGGAAACCTGGGGAAACTTTCAATAGGTCCCCAGGACCTGTGGGGTCAACCGGTGTAGGTAAGTGGGATTCTTACCCATTAAAATAGTACATCGACACATAAAAGGGGGGACCTGGGCTTACTAGTGGGATCTGCACCAGGTATCCCTTAGTACCTTGCCTTTGAGACTGCCACCTGGGGTGCATTATAGTGATAGGATAGGGTCGCACCCTCTCCGCCGTCCTCCTCGGAGGGCAGGTCGAGTCCTGCTCTGGTCACCCCGCTCCCCGGTGACACGGCGCGATTATCGCGCAAATTAAGTTAGGACGCCTATTCGACATCGTTCTTAAGAAGTTACGCGAATAGATTTCACAAACAATTTAAACGCGCGACTGCATCGCGAGAACGCCGCCGGCTAGGCAACTTGTTCGGCATCAATAATTGTTTGAAATCGCGTTCGCGCGAACTAGCGATGATCGCGTAATCGAGTTCAATTATAGGACATCGCCGTAGAGTATACAGTCATTCATTACGTAGTGTTTCTGCGGTGAGCAAGGTAACTAGGGCTTTATGAGAAGGTATGTTCTGAAGGCTGTAGCGGATGCCTTTTATAGCTAACGCAGGGATTTCCCTCACTACCATCTACGATAGCATCATTACCGCTATACAAGCTGGTGAAGATGGTTTTTAGTAAAATTGTGGTATTCTTTACCTACTAGCTCATCAAACTGAGCTTCCTCGATGTTTTCTGCTGATTCCCAAACACGAGCATAATCTTGACATAGCACGGGATCCTCAGCATGTAATGAGTTATCCAAATCTAACATACTGAAAAACATTCACATATTAACATCAGTTGTTTTCAAGCATTTACGCGCATGTGTGTGAGAAAAAGTTACATACTCCTGTAACCAGCATTGATCACATACAGACGAAAACAAATCATATTGTCATTCTGCTGCATACCCAATAAGGAACAAAGAAGGACTGGAAATGAAAATGGCCGATAATAGCAGCTGTGGCAGAGAAAAGGTACCTAGTAAGGAGGACATCTTAAAGAATATTACAACGATGAGCTCAAGGAGGCACGGACTTGGTTCGGGTTGTCCCTTAGAGAGGACTAGCTTCGTCACTGGTCTGGACAATAAAATGCCACTGATTTGGAAAAATACTCAATGGTGTGAAGCACGCCGAGGTCGCATATAAACGATACTTTGACCTCGTCCATCAGACCGATGATGTGTTGTATGGGTGAGTTGAATTATACAGAGGACGCAACTTCAACAACATAAACATTCAATGGATTAAGGGACGCAGCGGACGAGTTCGATAGAAGCGGTTCAACCAGAGACGCTGTAGGCCCTGGCGCTGAACCTTCGTGCCAATCCCCTTTTCGGACATCTACCTACGCACATTGGTAAGACAACGCACTATGGACATACACATAAGGCCTCTGGACAAACCACAGTGAGAGCAGGCAGGTTAGAGAAGCACTTCCAGCCATTAATTGCCGCATTACCAAGCAGCTGCTCGGACTATCAAACCGGCAATTGTGTGTAGGTCACAGCGGCCATAACTTGTCCAGTTATGGTGGTTCATTTAACAAACACCAAAGGAGTCAGAGACAGTATGTACTATGTGCAGAGCGTGCATAGAGGAGGAGGAAACGACGGCCCACGTGCTGCTGGCATAACCGGATGTCGCCACATACTGGGATAAGTACTTCGGTAACCCGAGTACTTTCCGACAGATTGTTGGCGGCATTAACTGCTTGCTGGTCTTTCTCGAGGAGTTGGGGTGGATCGAATGAATCTATCCGTACGCAAAATACGCGCATTGACGTGGAGTTGCGGAAACTAGTCCGTTATACCAATACAATGTATAAAACCTGCCGATGTGCCGCGTGCCGCCGCGTCGTGGCCGTGGTACAAAGGTGTAGGTAAGTACTTATAGTAGTAACGTACCTGATAGCCTTTTTCAAAAATAAATCTTTGTTAATTTGATGTTTTTCTTTAAATAGGTTTTCTATTTTTTTGAACGATGTTACACAGCAGTCGTCAGGAATATCTAAAATCATAGGACAGTAGCCATCAATTACGTATTCGTTCAGAAGATAAAATCATAAAGATAAAAGTACTTAGCTTAATGTTCAAATCAGAAAAAAGGTGTAGACGGTGGAAGGATTTGTGTTGTGTGTTGTAGATGGTTAAATTGAGTTAGCTGACCAAGACTAAGTAGTAACATATTTTTATCAAGTCCAGTTTGACTTGTTCTTAATTATGGTCTCTGTCTAATATTAACAAACATGCATGCATGATAGGAATCAGAAACGATGAGTCAAGGAAGCAGAATAGGCATGATAGAACATGGGAAAGTAGTGAACGATGTTTGAGTTTTTCATCAACAGTCATCATCAAGAAGTTTGAAGCTTATACATAAGGAAACCTAGGTACCGCAGGTTATTTCCACTGTGATGTTTTTCTCAACCGAACAATTCGATATAATGTTTCGGATAACTGCAATAGTAGACACGTTATCAGATTTGAACACAGCTGCTCCTCTCCTGTAATGAAATATTTCAAATTACCCAACACAGGATTAAGGTAATCTTCTCATTTATACTAGATCATGACATTACGATATTTTTCGTCTCATTAATTACAGAATTAACTTCTGTATCACATTCTGTATTCTTACCGGCGTAACCGAAAGGCAGTTACGAGATCCCCAGTAAGTTTCGTGTAATTTTTTTTTTTTTTTTTTTTTTTTTTTTTTCGGGTAGGCTGTTGAAGTAAACGTTAAAAGTTTTTATCAATTGAATATTATTAAAATAAATTATATATTTGTGCTTAAAACTACATTAAATGTAATTTTCATGAGTGCTTAGCACCTACCTGCTAGCTACAGAAGTATTTAAGTGTTTACAACTATCACAACAATTCAAATAAGGCGAAGTAACTATGGAAGCCTTACAGCATTCAGTTTCAGCTTTGGCACTAACTTTTCAAAAGCAAATGGATGACTTCCGATCTCAACTAAACAAGAAAGAGTCGCCGGCCACCAGCTCCACCACATCTATAGCCCTTGAGTTTAGTGCTTTCAGAGATTTTATTTTAAATGCACTGGATGCCTTACAATCGCAAATTTCTATCTTGTCAAGCGAGCAAGACCGTCTGGAAATGCGCGGAAGACGTAAAATCTTACTTCTGCATGGCGTGCAGGAACTGCCGAATGAAAACATCATGGACACAGTGGTCAAGGTAGTCTCCAGTAGCTTGAAGATAACAAATGTTGGAGTCACTGATATCAGCCGGTGCCATCGCTTGGGTCACTCGTCAGCTAATAAGGCAAGGCCGGTTCTGGTTAAATTTAAGGATGTTTCAACTAAAGATAAGTTATGGTACAATAAAGTCACTCTTAAAGGTACGGGGATTACAATGTCAGAGTTTTTAACAAAAGAGCGACATTCTGCATTCCTGGAGGCACGGCAAGCCTTTGGCTTGTCTAAGTGCTGGACTAGGGATGGATGTATAATCATTTTGGGGCCTGATGGAACGAAGCACAAAGTGAAGTCAACCGCTGAACTTCGCAAAGTACAATCACTCCAGGCTCCAGCCGCATCCTCAAACAAAGAAAAAACTTCGGTGCAAGGGCTTAAGTCTTCTGACGCAAAGCCCAAAAGGACAACGAGGAAGTAGTCGCACGCACAGTCAATACCACTTTTTTGTAGTTAACAAAGCTTTTAATTTTATAGTAGTACTTAATGTAAACAAACTTTACATTGTTTCGCAATGTAAGTAAAATGTCAATGTCAAGTCAAGTTTGACAACCGATGAGTGTTGTCACATTCAAGAGTTTCTTTTTTTTTTTTTTTTGCTTGCGTTTTATTTCTCAGACAGTGTAAAAGTTTCTGATACTTGTTTTGGTTACATTATAATGTTAGAGCACTGTTATTATTTTATTGTTGTGTTAATTAATTAGTTTTCTCTTTGCCAATTCTACTTCTGCTGGCGGGTACATGGTGAACAGATTTATTTATTTATAACATAGTAATATTATTATTTGTTTTGAATTATTTTATTTATTTATTAGTGTTTTTTTTTCCAATAGCATTATGTCTAGTTCTGAAGAAGACTGCAATTTTTTTCACTCATTTGACATATCTTCGGATAGCTTGAGTAGTAGCAGTAGTTACCATAGCATTACTCCCTCTCTTATTGATACTTTAAACTCCCATTTTGTAGATGTTCCAAAGAATTTTAATCTCATACATATAAATGCTCAAAGTATTCCGGCTCATTACCCCGATATGCTGACGTCACTAACTCACACAAATATTCATGCAATTCTTGTTTCCGAATCGTGGCTTAAGCCCTGTATGCCTTCCTCTTCCTATTCGTTGCCAGGATATCACTTGATTCGCAACGACCGGGTTGGCAAGGGTGGTGGCGGAGTTGCCATTTATCTTCGCTCTCATATTCCTTTCACTATTGTCTGTATGTCATCCCAAGCTTCTGTTGGCGCTGAATATATTTTCATTGAAGTCATTATGTCTGGTGTTAAAACCCTTCTCGGTGTACTCTATAGCCCGTCACTTCTTGTTAACTACTTTTCTTCTCTAGAATCTGTCTTAGAACAGCTGGTTCCACTATATAGTCACACTATCCTAATGGGAGATTTTAACACATGTCTCCTTAAAGCTGACCATCGCTCATCCCAACTAAAGTATATTGCAGAAGCTTGCAACTTAAACATTCTTCCACTTAATGCTACTCATTTCTTTCCACACTGTGACCCTTCTCTCCTTGATTTAATAATAGTTTCGTCTATTGACCATGTAGCGAAACACGGCCAGTGCACTGCTGATGCTTTTTCTTTTCATGATCTTATTTTTCTTTCTTATAAGGTACGCCCACCAAAACGTAAATCTAGGATTCTTCTCCAACGTAATTTTGGTGGCATCGATACGGAGCGTTTAGTCGAAGATGCGCAGAAGATTGATTGGACCATAATCCAGGATGCCCCTACGGTGGATCAAAAAGTAGAGTTATTTAACTCACTTTTAATACAACTCTATGATGTACACGCTCCTATTAGACCAGTACGTGTAAAGCATCTTCCTGCTCCTTGGCTTACTGATGAGATTAAAGTACTACAAGCCAAAAAAAATCTTGCTAAGTATAAGTATAAAATTAACCCTGACAAATATAAAGAAAAATACAGACTGACGCGGAATCACTGTAATAAAGTGTGTAGAGATGCTCAACGACGCCATATTCACAAATCTGTTGAAAACGGAGATCCTGCTAAAATCTGGAGGTTTCTTAATTCAATGGGAGTTGGAAAATCAAAACATGTTTCAGTTTCAAATCATCTTGACTTGGATAACCTAAACCAACATTTTTCTTCTTCTGTCATTTTTGATGATGTTACAAAATTAAATACTTTGCATGCTCTTTCTTCCACCGAAACTCCCAATTGCCCACCTTTCTCTCTTAATCAATTTACCGATGGTGACGTTAAGAAGCATGTTCTCTCTGTTATCTCGAATGCTGTCGGTGGTGATGACATCAGTCGTAAGATGATTCTTCCTCTTCTGGATGTTCTTACTCCAACATTAACTTATATATTTAACAGTTCTATAACCTCTTGTGTTTTTCCTTCTCTCTGGAAAGAAGCGTACATTATTCCTCTCCCGAAAAATAGCAATCCTGCTTCTTTCTCAGACTATCGCCCTATCTCTATTTTACCATTTCTCTCTAAAGTTTTGGAACGACTTGTACATGACAAACTTAGTTCTTACCTTTCTGTAAATTCTCTTTTAAATCCTTTCCAGTCAGGATTTCGTCCTGGTCACAGTACTGTAACTGCGCTATTAAAAATTACAGATGATATTCGAGCTGGTATTGAGGAAAGGAAACTAACCGTTCTTTCATTGCTAGATTTTAGTAACGCATTCAATACAGTAGACTTTGATGTGTTATTAGCCATTATGCGCACGCTTAACATATCTCCATCGGTTATTAATTGGTTTCACAGTTATTTATCGGGGCGTCGGCAGTGTATTAAGGTTGAAGACACTCTATCCTCCTGGTGTAATACTTCTGCCGGAGTCCCTCAGGGTGGCGTCTTATCTCCACTTCTCTTTTCTATTTTTATTTCTTCAATTACTGACAGTGTTTCTTCTTCCTTCCACCTTTATGCAGATGATCTCCAAATTTATCGACAATCCTCTTTGTTAGAACTTCCTTCTGCAATTCAACTTACTAATAACGACTTATCTGTGATATCTGACTGGAGCAATCGTTTTGGGCTTAAGGTTAATCCGACAAAAACCAAAACTATTATTATTGGCAGCAAGGTTCTTATTGCTCGGGTTAATTGGGACCGGCTACCTCCTATTATTTTTGATGGAGTTCTTATACCCTATAGTGAGGTAGTGAAGAACTTAGGTGTACTTATTGATCGAACTTTATCATGGGCTCCACAGGTTGCCGAGGTTAGCAGGAAGATGTTTGCTGCCGCTGGGTCGCTCAGGCGACTAGCTCACTTCCTACCCATTGACACCAAAATTGCGCTCTCACAATCTTTACTTCTACCATATCTTGATTATGCTGATGTCAGTTATCCTGATCTTACTGAAGAGCTGTTAGATAAACTTGAGCGACTTCAAAATTTTTCAATTCGGTTCATTTTTGGCTTGCGCAAATATGACCATGTTTCAGAATTTCGTAAAAAGCTCAAGTGGCTTCCTATTCGCTTTCGCCGGAATACTCATATTCTTTCTCTCCTCTATTCTATTCTTTATAACCCTAAGTCACCCTCCTACTTAAAGGAGCGCTTTGCATTTGTTACGTCCCAGCACCATACTCTCCGCTCTTCATGTGAACTAAGACTTCTTACTCCTGCTCATACTTCTCATGCATACACAAAGTCTTTTACTGTGCTAGCGGGAAGACTTTGGAACTCACTACCGCAACATATAAGACGAGCTCAGAGTCTACTATCCTTTAAAACTCAAGTTGCATCGTACTATCTCTCCCTTCAATAATGGTTCTTCTCTCACTTTCTTGGTAATAGATATGTATTAGTCTATCATAATATATTATAATATGTAGTTTATTTTTTATTTTATTGTTATTATTATTATTATTATTATTTTTTTTTTTTTAATATATATTTTTATTTTTAATCCACTTAATTTATTTATATAACTGCACCTGCCCATAAGAACCCCAAGGTTGACTGGAAGAGATCGCTTTAGCGATAAGTCCGCCTTGTTGTTCACTGTTTTTAATTGTTTTAATTTCAAATGTATATTTCTTTTGTGTGCAATAAAGAGTACTTGTATTGTATTGTATTGTAAGTTTCATTTCGGCTTCCAACTGTGAACCTCGCCCGTTGTAACGTGATGTAAAATCAGTCATATGGGACCATAAGCGATAGTTGAACCAACGCCACGGTGCCTTGAGACCTTCCCTTGTTTTTAAGACTTCTTGATGATAGATAAGATGATACTTACTGATATTGACATATCAAAATAGTTCCCACTAGACTATGTGATCGAACAAAGGAAACATTGGCAGCAGGTCGCGGCAGTTCAGCCGGCAATGCTTCAGCCAACCAAAATGTAATTTCGGGTACAGAGAAGCTGCCGGATACACGTAGCTGACACCAAGTCCTTAAACAGTAAAAATATTTATGGATATTAAACAAATTAGCAATTGGTTTTATGTTCAGTGAATTTTGAAATTAAAAGGAAACTAACTTAATAATGAAATAAAAAATACCTAGGTCCCTATGTCGTATAATCGTTAAAAGCTTTTTCGCTAGGTTTTACAAGTTTTACTGAATATTCATATCACCTTGAATGTTCCTCAATTTCCGTGTCTAGGTCGCTATGTTGAGAGTAGTATGGGAGTGCAGGTAACCTTAGAGTGATCAGTCTAGCAACTCTTGGAGCACCCGCGGGTAATGCGTAGATCAGGACATGTCTTCCACACATTCTTGATTCTGAAGACATGTCTGACGTGTAACGAATTTTTACCCAAGTCCTTCTTGTGCCGACTTGACATCGAATAGTGGCTAATAGATCAGACGTGACTCCCTAAAAATACAGTTCTGGTAAAACCTTAACACCGAAAATCTCAAATTCTGAGTGAATATGTGGTAGCCTAGCGATAAAAGCATTTGTAGACGGCTTTAAAATGGTTACATTACTGACCTGAGAAGGGCAGATGCTAAGTACAGCAGCAGCATCTGTTTGTAAATCCAGTTTCATGTTGCAGTAAATGAAAAGCATATCCAAGGGAACAGCGGATGTTATTCTTGCCTCTTGCCAACCATCACCCGTTGCGCCAAACAACTGCCACAATATAGTAGGGAACAATCGATCTATTTTGTTAGATCGTTGAAAAATATCAACTAAACTTAATTTTAATTTTTGAATAACTTACTTCGTACTGAATATCCAACAAGGGCGGTGTAGATAAAGCGTTTACGGAATGAGTATTTCGTTGATATTTTTCGCGTTCATTTGCAGTTTGCTTTTCTAACCTCGCGACTTCTGTTCTAAACACAAGAAACAAAAATTGGGTGCCTTCCCTTTATGACCAATTAAAGGGGAATTATTTAGGTTGTAATTGAATTATATTAAACATACTTACTCAAGCTTTGCACGTCTAGCTGTAAGCACCTCGTGAGGAACATGGGATCCAGATATTAAACGACTTGGCCTAAGTGCGAATATTCGTCCCGAAAACGTGGCTACCAATAACTCTGGTTCTTCAGTGCCTACACAACCACCAGTCACAGACGTCACAGGTTCTCCAGAAAACTGTAAAATAATAGTTTTATATGCAATACAATGCAGGCTTTGGTTTTATATTTAATTGAAACTAGTTCGTTACACACGTAAGTATACTTCAAGCGTGGTTTTTCTCGAAGATTTTCCATGTCCATGAGATACAACTGGATAGAGCCATCGTGGCGTCCAACGCTGAGATGTATGCTGCCATTACTGAAGAACCAGCCGAGACAAACTATAGAACCTAATCCTCTACCTTCCATTAGACATGTACTGGATAATGAGGACCTTAACAAGAAAAATGATGATATTTAAAACTGACACTGGTTTAATGCGTGTGTCTACCAAATAAAGGCTAATTCGGATACTTGCCCTTCGAATGCTATAAGTCCTATGGATCCATCACTAGCACCGTAGAAAGCATAAATGTCAGTGGTTTGGGCGGAGGTAGGTATAGCGAGACGGGAGGGGCCAGAGGTGATTGTTGTACGAGCGACAAGTGCCGCATTTTCTAAAATTATAGCGCCTTTGTTCGCGATTACTATTAGCAATCGCACACGTGTACTCTGTAAGTAAATAAGTAATGGGTAAGTAGCACAGAACAATAATCAGTACACAAGTACTAGTAAGTAGGTATAACCTACAGTGGCTACAGTCTAGTAAGTAAGTAAACAGTTTTCTCATTGGAGATTTTTTTTAATACCTCATAGGTAGGTAAGTATTATATATTTAATGCTTAAAAAGTGAAGTGAACCACCGGAGCGGAGCGGAGAAACGAGAAATATTAACCAATAAGATTGCACAAAAACTCTGCTCCAAAATCTTAGTGCAATCTTATTGGTTAATATTTCTCGTTTCTCCGCTCCGCTCCGGTGGACAGGCAGCCTTAGCCTCGTTGCATTTTTAGTGTTGGTATGGCAGGCCTATTTATTTTATTCAGCCATATAGAGTACCTACCTAGCTGTACTTCTAGCGATGTCAGATTCTGATGTGAATAGACAGCTCTTCCTAAATAGGGATATGAACAATATATACAACAAAACTTAGGTACTCGTTATCACTTGGATAAATTCTTTGAAACAGAGTTTAAGTTCCTTACATTTGGAGTAGCGAATGCTGCAATGTCGAGGACTCTGTCTTCACAGACGAAAGACTGATATTCACGCAAATCTCTGTAATAAGTCACTGTGCGTCCACTACATAATATCAAATCGCTTCCTAGTATGCACCTGAGAAAAAACAGGAACATAATAACCAGGAATAACGGTTTGATGCGTTACCTACCCACGTAAATTTCAACTTACATAGATGTTATAGTTTCTGAGAGAGAAGTTTCTATAGTGAGGAATAGTTTTCCTTTTCTTGTATACCCTTTCACTTCATTGCCGGAAGCTGTGAATATTTTATCCGCCTGTGAGCCTGTAATTTATTTTTTTAATTTAGTGGCCTACGGGCCAACTTACAAGACTCCAAGGTCTATTTTGCAGTAGTTGCAATGAACCCCACACCGTCTAAGTATTTGTACTTAGGTATGGTATTTAAATTGGACAGTTTTTAATACGTCAACAAATGAGTTTGTGTACCAATTCCGGAAGCTAGCTGCACCGAAGTGATAGGCTTTCCAGGCAATGTTTTAAATTGTACAACAGGCTCTTCATCTTTTATACTCAAACATTGCAGAACACCATTTTTATCACCGACCGCAAACTATAAAAAAAAACAATTTTGTAAAAAACATATCACCAAGTCCCTCGCAAAGTTCCAGCTATGCAATTCATTAAAGTAACCAATCGTGACTACGCTCGACAGCAAGCTCGATGTCGAATTAGTCTTCATTTCGACGTCGAGCATAAATCCGCATTCTCTATCACATTTCGGCTCGACGACGAACTGGAGGCCGTGCCGTTCGCTGCCGTTATCTAAGGCGAGTTAAGGACTGCTCAAAGTTTTTTTCGGTAAAAATCGGTTTTTATTTTAAACACGATTCTAATGGAAATGCCATCAATAATAAAATTTCTGGATGCAAAAGATGGTTCAATGAACATCATACTTTCAGTTTTAGGCACAGGAATGCACTATACATTGTTTTTTCTTGATATGTATTTGTGTTTGGCAGTATGTGGTCGATACCTTTGCTTGATTTTAATTCAAAAAATCACGCAGGACATTTTGACTGTCATTGTCAATGTCATGTCGCGTTCCAAGTGTCTATCTAGTCTAGGTACAGGGTCTCCAGATTGGGGGTTTTTTCCCATTTTGGGGAAAAATAAAAACTTCGGGGAACTTTTGGCGAAACGAAAATTTTGGGGAACACATTTTTGCTTGGCGAAAGCTTGTGGAGAAACAAAAGTCTAATTCAGAAAGTTTATATCATTTTAAATCGTTTCATCAAACATATTTCAGAATCACACGTAAAACAATAAAATACTCATGGCTAATGGTCAGAATGGCGGGGGAAGGTGTGTTTTTTGATGGATAGAGATCTTATTTTAATAATCTCCGCTATAGTTTCATCTCATACTAGTAGTATAGATATGTGAATTTTGGTTCCTCTTGTCCCTCTGGAACAGTTTAATAATTCTTTTCCAAAGAGTAGCCTCTAACGTACAAGTTCCCATCTATCTCTATATGACAAAAAATCAGCCAAATACGTGAAAGCGTAACAAATAAACTAAGAAACTAACTCGTTTTTAGTTTTATAAAATTATTAGGTATAGCTAAGGAAGGATTAGATACGAAATTAATTTGGGGAAAATTGTATAAAAATGTATCTTTTTGGGGAAAAATAAAACCTGATTTGGGGAAATTTCACATGCAGGACCTGGATACCCTGTCTAGGTAACTGTTGTATATCGATGTGTTTACATTTAATTTTTTGGGAAAACGGATATGGTATAGTCAATTAAAGTATATAATTAGCAATAAGTTGACTTTTTTCTTAAAATGTGAAGTGAACAACGAGTGGAAACGTTAGAAAAGCATAAGGTTCTCGCGACTGGACTTGCTCGTACTCCTCATACCACACACCGTACTCAAGGAAAAATGAATCCTGAATACTACTATGATTGCATCAAAACCTTAGTCACAGACTAAAAGTTAACAACGATGAGCTAAGGTCAGCTGTGTTTTGATAATTCTTTATCTTTTACTGTAGGTATAATTTACCACTGAACTAAACTAATACAATTTATTTATTTTAGTACAGGGAAGATAAGAAGGATGTCCTTGTCAACTTCATTGAGATATATTCATATATTGATGGCGGTTGCAGTGGAGGAAATCCATTTGAGACAGCTGTAAAGGAACACAGGACGGCGACTATTGCATCGTAGTGCCCCAGCTCAGAAATTTATAAATGGCTAGTTTGACTGAAAGCTATTGGAAGAATTCAGTGTAGCGATAGAACTGATGCATGCCTAAATTTTGGTGAGCATGGCTCAAAGTTTCGATCACACCAGCCTGGATTTCTTACAACATAGCAGGTTTTGCGGGCTCTGGAAGTCGATATAAGAAATAATCTTAGAATGACATCAACTGTAACATGCTGTGTTTAGGTGCTATCAATATCACAATAAATGTATGAACACAGGTGTAATGATGAAAGAAAATGAATTATTGACTTTTATCTTCTAAAGAAAAACAGGGGTTTACATAGATAGTTCTAATCTAAGTATTTGTCTACTAACTGTGTAATATTTTTAATAAATGTTTTATTGTAAATAATAATTGTTTGTTTGTTAATACTAATATAAGTAGTTTTTTGTATGTAGGTGTAATCTGTGGAATTAATGAATTCTACAATCCTAAACTTTGCCCTCCATAGTTAAGATTTTTTCCTGCGGTTTCACCTGTTATATATTTTTTTTAATATTATTTTTGTAAAGAAACAAATTTTACCAGTTTATGTAACTATTGTTTGTTTGTTTCCAAATAAGGTATGACGTTCTTTTTTTAAATATTTTATTTGTTGAAAAAACAATACATAATTAATATTAAATATTTTATTAAATTAATTCTTTCTTATTACAATGAAACCGGCTATCACCCACTCTCCTGTATTTTGTAGAAACTTCGTGAATTCCTTTTTACAATATTAGCCTTGCATTTACAACATGAATAACTTGTGTGAGAGGACTGCGATATATAGGTAGTAATCCACATTTGTGGCCACTAGCATCTTGTAAGTTCCTCGTTCCCTTAGCCTGAGATGATACTTATATAGAATCTGAAAACAGTAATTATTTTAATAACATAAATCAACTCAAACAAGTTATTTAGGTACTTTTGCATTTAATAAGTAAGTATTCACTGGCATTGTATTGTTTATTTATATTAGATAGGTTATGCACAATATTTTGAATAACATATCTAATACAAATAAACAATTGGGTCAGCTAGTTGAAGACACCGAGGTTTAACCCACGGCACGTCCCAGGGAAGGGAAACGGAACAAAGAAATAGATAGGTACACAGTACAGCAGGTTCGAGACAAGTTAGTTACTTATATGAAAACGAATTGAGAGATTCAAATAGATACCCTTTTTCTTCTTTCCTTCAATTTATTAGTTAATGCACTAGTCATCTTCTATGTCGAGGTAGATAATTATGTTTTCTAAGTTTTCTGTATGTTTTACTTTGGTGTGCAAATAAAGAGTATTCTATTCTATGTTGAAATATTAGTAAATCTTCAAAAAGCCTTTAATTGAATTATGTAATTCACGAACTTGACGACGCTTAAGGAAATCATCAGATTTTTTGGCTCTTAGTAAATCTACGATGCACAACACACGTACAGCTACTTTAACACTATTCTAAACACAAAAACAATAAATATCCACGTATAATAATACAATTCAAAAACTTTTAAAGCAGCGGTGGCAATTCGTTCACAAATTCGCCTACAAAAAGCTGCAAAATACAAGCTTTCTATTTTGACAAGTTATGTCGAGGCTATGGGCGAAGTCGAGGGCAAGACGATTGACAAATTTTGCTTAACGAATACGATTTTCACCTACGAACAATCAAATTATTCGACCGCAAGTAGTTCCACCAAAACGCCGTTAATTCTCGTGGCGCTAGTGCTGCGTAAGCAAAGTTAGTGAATGCGAAAACGCAATTCGCCGGTGCCGCGGCGTCGAACTCGAGGTTATTTTGCTTAGCGCATAACACTAGTCCTGATACAACTCACTGACACGGACTCGATATTATTTCTACTTTTAAATGTACTTACCTACCTTATACCTAACTACGATTCTAAGTCGTTAAGTAGATGTGCAGTTAAATATGGCTTTATGAATAAGAATCTACTTAGGTACTTACAAAATATATATTTTTACGGGCCTGTTGGTCTTGCCGGTACGTTAGACACCCTGGCTACCCAATAGGTCGTGGGTTCGATTACCGCCAAGTGTCTGGTTGTTATTTACATATTTAGGTAGGTACTTATGTATTTACAAAAAAAAAAAGGAAGTAAGGAAGTATATAAGTATTAGTTGTCCGATTTCCATTGTACAGGGTCTGCCTAGTTTGGGATCATGAACGTGTGTGGATTGTCCCAGAATATTATTATTATTATACCGCATAACACAACTCTTCTACTCAACTATTCTTATGGAGGTGATTTGATAAATATCGCAAAAGAAAAGTAGCTAGTATTATACATAGGTTATAATAATCGCTAAACAGAGCAACAGACAGACTGGAGAGGGCTTCAAACTTAAAATATCTTCACTTTTTGCTTAGGATCGGAAGTTACAAAGAACCTCTGTGATGTCCAAAATACTTATAAAATACATTATTTTGACGCTGTGTGCAGCAGCGCCGCGTCGCTAGTTGCTCTTATGCGTTCCTAAGTATCGACTGTATAATGTAACACAATAAAAAATAATAATATGAGATTTGAGTTCCTCTTACCTTTTGGTCAAGTTTTTGTCCAGACGGAGGTAGCACTTTCAATGTACCAGGATAAGTGATACCACACAGCGTGTATTCTATACGTGATAAGTCGTAATCCATACTGTTTTAAATTTAGCCAAGAAATAGCTTAGCTACAATATTTATTGTAGAGAACGTCAGATCGATAATACCTTGGCAACGTTAAGTTAAACAAAATTAGTAAGCAGGCAAATAGTCCACGTTTTAACTTTCCGTACAGGAAAAATCTGCATACATACTATTTTTTTTTATTGAAGCAAGAGCTTGAGGACAATCTAGCCTGACTGCGTAAGATGGGATGGTGGGTGATGGATGGGTTAACCTAAGCGGTGATGTAGTCATGGGTAATAAAGTGCTCTAGCTGCTAGAGTCCTTTTTTTTGACGCTGGGGAAATCTTAGAAAGATCCCGGGAGCTGTGGAGCTCGACCGGGGTATGTGGGATTCTTACCCACTAAAACCCTGTCGCACCGGCACATGAGAGGGGGACCCCAGGGTTCTCCGGTGGGATCTGCACCAGGGGCCCCTCAGTGCCTTGCCTATGAGCCCGCCGCCGGGGGGCGCATTGTAGCCCCCCGGGAACCAGTCACGGTGCTCACGGGGACGGGGGTCGCAACCCCGCCGCTTAAACACTTAAGTAGGTACTAAATTAATTAGATAATTAGTACCTAACGGAGGAATTGTTGCGCTGACAGGATCAATACGAGTATTATAAGTACAAGTTTCCCTACGCAAGGCATAAAGGAACACACACAAGAGAGAGCTCACGAGAGAGACACATTAGTAAATATGAGCAGAGTTCATCAACCAGTAGGTACTAAATGAAAAACGATTTTCAACTTAGCAATGACTATGACTAGCATAATATTTGGTTGGCCATGACTTTGTATTAACTTTTAAGTATACTTTTTTGGATACCTTAATAGCTGATAAAACAAGGATATTTCCCTAGTTATTTTTACATCAGGCGTAGTAAGTATTTATTTTTTGCACTAGACAACATTTTTTATGAATTAATGGCAAAAATTACAAAAAAAATTGATACTTAGTGATTTTCGCTAAATTTTGAATCATTTTTGACCTTTAAATTATTAACAAAGATCTGCTACGCCATCAACTATGATAAGTAGGGTAGACTGGGTGCGATTGTGCCAGGGTACCGTTGTGACAGTCGTCGTCGTATTAGCGAAACTATAAGGAATATCTGGATGGGTGCACGAGAAGAAAGAAGCAGCGTGCTTGTCTGAATCTGTTCCACAGAATTGCGTCAGCCGTCGCGCGACGTTTCTGCTTGCAGAGTCCTACATTACTTTGTATCAATGAAAAGTTTTTTATCTTCTTCGGACTCTTAATAGTTGTTGATTCATGTGTACAAATAGAGTAATGAGTGTCATGCCTCGTTAAAAGTTACATATCAGTAGTTAAATACTAGCAATGATTACTTTTTTCGTAGATTAATCGGTATGGTCACGGCAATTATTTTTTTGCTAATGACTGCAATGGGTACGGTTGTGCCATCTTTTTTGGGTACGGTTGTGACACAAGTACTTATTTGGTTTTATATGCCCAGACAATGTGTGAGGAAGACTGAAAGGGGTCTGTTTGTGTAAAATAAGTATGAACATGTATCAAATTGCATGTTCATAATTAGTTTAGACATATGTTTATGTATTCTTAAGATGACATTTTCAGCTGATTCACTGATTTTGATGTACCTACCTACCTACCGTTTTTTTTTTTTTGGTATTTTGACACCTGTTACCGATAAGTATAATTAAATGTTTTAATAATTGTTTTACTGATAAATATCAAGACAGTTTTATTAATTATAGACGCTTCAGTGCGTTACTATATATGTATAAGCGTTTAAAGTGTTCCTAAATACTATTTCCTTTGTTACTTATTTTTTCCAAAAGTAGATTTTCATATCACCTACAATAAAAGTGATTAAAGACCAACTTAGTGTATTGTGGAACCTGTCACTTCCGACCCCAAGCACTGGCACAACCGTCC
The DNA here is from genome assembly GCA_911728495.1 of Furcula furcula. NCBI lineage: Eukaryota > Metazoa > Arthropoda > Insecta > Lepidoptera > Notodontidae > Furcula > Furcula furcula. The sequence continues at coordinate 15,446,536 of OU452249.1, read as the reverse complement.
TTGGAGTGGGGTTGATTGTGGCATCTTTTTCTTTTTTTCTAATTACTTACTTCCTAAAATTAATTAAGTAAAATTAAGTAAAGTTAAGTACTTCCTAAAATTAATATGTTAACCATTGCACTTAAAGACAAAACTGTAAAAGTAGACAAATGTACATTTACCTAACTGTAAAAGACACTTTTCCACCAGCCAACTAAGTAAAATAATCAAAAAAATTATGGGCGATGAAATGAAAATTGTCACAACCGTACCCAGTCCACCCTAATAACTTTTTCAGTACAGTCGCGTCGTAAGTAATTTTCAAATTGGATACAATTGATTTGATCTGGGATTTTTCAAATAAATACTTAAGTACTTACTTACTAAAAATCTGACTATATTTGGCTATTCTACATTTGGTGGCTTAATTTCTTGCATTTTAACTCTACTATGATGTACTGCAGGGAATACGTCGAGTTACCAGTAACCCTTGTATAATTATTTTTTTTGGGATTTTTGGGGAATACGTCGAGTTACCAGTAACCCTTGTATAATTATTCGCTGTTGGCCGCAGATGGCCATTACAGTTTCACCGGACAATTAACGTAACCCTTGTATATGCATTGCAATCCATATGAGGACGCCTCCTAAGCGTGGGGATTATGGCAGCCCCTCCCTTCCTGCATTCTAAGGGGGAGGCCTTTGCTCAACAGTGGGCGTCTTTAGGCTACTGATAATAATGATGACTAGGAAGTAAGCCTATTTTTTCATTTGCTTACAGACACATCAGAATGTTTTTTGTTTACTGACACATCTGAATATTTCGCATTTGCATGTATTGAAGTAAAGTGCTTTATGGACACTTGACTTGGGGAGTAAGCTGGTGAATGCGTGACGAGACCTTTACGAAAAGTGTGATCGGGCGAGGCGAACGGAAGTCCGTTCGGAAGTTTTACTGCAGTCGTGCGGTCTAAAGTACACTCGTTTTTCATTACCTACATATGCGTTGGCTTGAGAACCTTATTTTTAATTCTAAAATGACTAAGTAAGTACCTATACATACTTCATCATCATCAGCAGCCCACATCAGTCATCTGCTGTACATTAGGCCTCCCCCAAGGCACGCCACTGAGCCCGATCTTCGGCTCTCCTCATTAAGAGTCTGCCAACCGTTCTGCGGATATCGTCGCTCCACCTAGTCAGAGAGCGTCCTACACTACGCTTTCGATTCGCGGTCTCCACTCCAGAACCAGTTTACCCCAACGGTCTTCGGTTCTTCGGAAAATATTACCACTCCACCTGGCTAATCCTTTGAGCTATGTCGGTTCTCTGGCGAACTAATTCATTGCGTATTCGGTCCCTCAGAGAAACACCCAGCATAGCTCTCTCCATAGCTCGCTGAGCTACCTTGAATCGGTGGGCTAGTCGTACCGTGAGTGGCCACGTCTCGGCTCCGTATGTCATCACGGATAGGACGCACTGATTAAAGACTTTTGTCTTTAAGCATTTGCGGTATTGGCGACGAGAACTTTGATTGAATATTATAAACTGTGAGGCTTAAAAGAGCTTGCGCCATCGCCAAAGCTTGCTTGTTCATAAAAAAAAAACTGACGTTGACAGACAACGTCAAATGGACATTCCACCCACAGTCCACTAACGTCGTTGTCTGTCAACAAGAATAACCTCAAAATTATTTCTTCTTATTTCACAGATGGGGATCAATCATCAGTACACTGGGATAATTTTATAAAATTATTATAGATTTTATTCAGACGTACTTAAAATGGAGATTGATAAAGAAAATGTTGTACAAGCCGTGGTTATTATGGACACTTTTAATAACCATTTCACGCCTATAAGTAACAACAAACCGATGGTGAGTCAGTTTTTAGCACCATATCGAACTAAATTATGAGTAATTACTACTAAAATGTATTATTATTTTTTAGGGCTTACTGCCAGTCGCAGGTGTTCCGTTAATAAATTACACCCTAGAGTCGTTGGCCCTTGGTGGGGTGGGTGAAACTATTCTGTTCTGTTGTCAGGATGGACTCAAAATAAAAGAATATATTCGGTATGTATTAACAAATTTAGTGATGAAATATATTACTTATCACCTATATTATATACTGTGTACTGCTATTGGGAAGCTGCGATTGCTAGTGATGCAAGAAGGCGCAAGTATGTAGCCCTAGGTTATAGCTATTTGTGCTCTTTGCTGTGGAGATCATAAGGTTGTGGCCATATGAAGCTGATGAAGACCTAATGTCTATGGGCTGGTAGCTTTTCTTTTTCTGGTAGCTAGTCTTTTAAGTACCAGAGTAGGTACTCCAATCCAGTGCAGTAACAAGCATATTATTAAAAAATAAATATTTTATTGCCTAAATATTGTATACATCACTCTAATAACCATGTTTACCTATCATAGTTTATACCAAAGTATTTATTATTTATAAAATTATGGTATATGGCTCCCACAGGAAATGTATAGAAGAAAAGGCATTATGGAGTATATCCATGGATGTGCAAGTACTAATGTCTGACACCTGTCAGACAATGGGTGATGTAATGAGGGAGATAGATGCCGCTGGACTAATTAGAGGGTATTTTGTTTTAACTGGAATAAACAGCATCAGCAATATACATTTTGCTTCTTTTTTGGAGCAACATAAGTAAGTATGTGTAAAGCAATCATTTGGTTATAGATGAGTAATGAGATTCTTGTTTATAGAGCTCCATACCTAAAAGGTAAAAAAGGAAGCCTTGTGGTTGACTTTGTCTGTCTGTCACACCTATATATTTCAGGAACCACTGATGTTATTGATTTGAAAATTGGAATAGTTTTAGATCTTACTTACCCAACCTCATAGCGAATGAAAAAAACATTTTTTTTTCATTTACTTTTTTATAATGGGGGTTGAACTGGGTTATCAAAATTTCAAAGTGAGACTACTATATCGAGTGGGGTATCATATAAAAGGGCTTCATTTGCACATCTCAAAACAGATTTTTATTTTGTTTATGTCACATTGTTTTTGGCTGATAAGCAAAATGTCAAAAACAATACCGTTCCTCCCTTATCTCTGACGTTTGTGGAGGGAAAAATCTGAACTAATTATGTGTAATACATGTCTATATTTTACAGGAAAAATAAAATGTTTTTTCTAAGTGGTACAGTTTTTTAGTAATCTTAAAAAAAACAAACAAACAACAAACTTAGTTTTGCGGTTTGGTTTTTTTGCTATCTAGGTGTTACATGAATAGTAAAATTACTTGAATACATCCAAAGTTGGTATGGAACCCTCGGTGCGCGAGGCCGACTCGCACTTGACCGGATTTTTTTTTATTATGACTAAAATGATTATTAAGTTCTGACTGTGTTAAGTTATGGTATAAGTATTGAAATCAAATTTCAGACAAACCTGTAAAAAAGACAAGGGTGCTGCAATGACATTGGTCTACAACAAAGTGTCTTGGGAACATCCATTGATAAGCTCAGATAAGCCAATATTTTTAGCAGCAGATGGAAGAACTAATAAAGTTTTAATACATAAAAAATATAAACCTAAATCACCAGAAAAGTCTATCAACTTGCCTTTGGTATTGTTAAATTCAAAGTACTTTGAAGTAATAATTTATGTAAATAAATATTTATCTTACTTTTAATATATTTTTAGGAAATAGTATTAAATCATTCTGAAGTAAAATTGCATCATAATTTGGCTGATGCTAACATAGCTCTGTGCTCACCTTCAGTGCCACCATTGTTTTCCGACAACTTTGATTTTCAAACAAGAGATGATTTTATCTATGGAATATTAATAAATGAAGAAATTCTTGCCAGTTCCCTATACTATACACTTTTAAAAGGGAACCAATATGCTGCTGCAATTACAAACTGGAAAGTTTACCAGACAGTCAGGTTAGAAAGACTTACATTTAACATTCAAATAATTCTATTTAATTAAATAGGTATTAGTTTTATTTATATAAAGTAGGTATACTTATTTAAATTAATTTGCATATGTTTTGGTTTACAGTCGGGATATATTACACAACTGGGTATACCCACTGTCTGTTCAGACAGGTTCATTCTCCCAGAATAATTACCTCATCATGGGTAATCACAATCTTCGCGAAAAAACATCTACCCTGAGTAGGTAAGATTGCATTATATTTTGTAAAAAATTCTAGCTTGTTAGCTATAAACTAACAAACAATTGTTTATTTATTTTCAGGTCATGTTCTTTAGTAGAAGATGTTTTAATTGGTGCTCATAGTTGTATAAGTGGTAATACAACTCTATCAAAATCAGTAATTGGAAAGAACTGTGTGATTGGGAATAATGTAACTATCACAGGGAGTCACTTGATGAGTAATGTTACAGTGAAGGATAATTGTAAAATTATCAATAGTTTTGTTGATGACAATTGTACTATTGAAGAGAACTCAACGCTTGAATGTGGTACTATTGTTGCATCAAATGTTACAATAGAAGCAGGCAGTCAGCTGAAAGGAAATATGCTTGAAAGTTCGGATGCTGATAAAGGTACAGTAAAATAGTTGAACAGAATTCTATTATTGAGCTATCCTACACTAAAAGTTGTAAATCCATGGTTTTTCTGTGCAACAAACAATTTCGAAAATTAATTTGAGCATATCTAAGGGGTCGTCCATTAATCACGTGATGTTTTTAGCAACTTTTTAATGGTGATATGTGGTGAGGTTTTAAACTAAAATAAAATCACGTGTATTTAATTTGTACAAACTATATTAAAAATGTCAGAATATTATCTTTAAATACAGGTATCTGATTAAATGTTGGAAAACAGACATTAAGGTTGTAGGTTGTTTTTGACTGGCATAAAAATAATGAACCTTCCGGTGTAAAAAAACAGATAAAAATCATATATTTGTACCACTCGCATCATTTTCGCGCACTACGCGGAGAATCTTTCTCGATCTAGCGATCGATCGTCGCGTAAAGGACGAACATTAGGTCTCTGGACTGTTATTGCTTGGATCAGGTTGCATGTGACATGAATTGCGACGCGTGGGGGAGTCGTTGCCGGCAACAGTGAGTCAAGGCCACGTGCCGCTATTTGGTTTAGAAATCGTGCATACAACGAAAAATAATTACACGTGATGTCTCATTATATCCCCCCGCCCCTCCTAGTGATATTTCGTGATTTTTTTTTGAACCCTCACGAACTCTTTCGAGCCTCACGTGATTAATGGACGTCCCCTAAGTATATCTTAACTCTAGACTATCTAATGTATTTAAACTAATACTTTTTTATTTCTGATACCTACAAAATTTGATTATAGAAAGAATGCTTCATAAATCGACATCAGAAAGCACTGAGTGGGAGAATGAGTCTACTGGTAGTGGTGGTGATGATTTTATTGGTTTTGAGAAGACTTGGAGTGACAGTGAATCTTGTTACTCATCAGACAGCAGTGCCGAATCCTCTCTACCAGATTCTCCTGTTCCTGATGACACAAACAGTAAGTACAATCTTACTCAGAGAGACAGATGCCAGCAAAATTTATAAATAAGATACCTTTTTGTTTTTATCATCCTAACATTTATTATACATAATTACTTTTTACAGTATTCTTGCAAGAAGTTATTGACAGTTTAGCGAGAGGATATGAAGAAAAGTTAAAGTGTGACTATTTGATATTGGAAATCAATTCATCTCGATATGCATACAACATCCAGTTGCATGAAGTCAACTTCTATGTTGTGAGAGCATTACTCAGCATACCAGTCCTTTCGGATACTAAAAATGTTCTAAGCACAGTCAAAGATATTCTTAAGTACTTTCGGCCTGTTCTTTCCAACTATATTAAGACAAAGCCGTCTATAATGGATTGCTTGAGAGCTGTTGAGGTAAGTAATAATTGCTCATTAAATAGGCACAATAAAATTGATATCCTCACAAGTTTGTAAATATTTATGTCATACTCTACACCAGAGCCACGTTGTACATGCACTCAGAAAAGATAAACCTGACTGCTTATTGATACAAACTGATGTACGAGTATTGTACAATGTGTATGTATTCATAAATATCATTTTTAGATACTGTGTAGGTAACATAAACAAAACATTTTACCTTACATTATGTTCATTAAAAGACTGGTTACATGGTGGCTAGCAAACCATCCCAACCGACAAGATGTAGTAAGGCCAAAAATAAAAGCAATTGTTTTTACAGCGTATCAACATTTTAAATATAATCTCCGTTACTACTACTTGCCGGTCGTGACCTATATTGATGTTTTTGAAAACAAAATGCAATAAGCAACTGACAGCTGCATATTTGATCTTTTAGAAAAGTTATACCATCTCACTAATGCAACTATACTCGAATTCAAGTATTCCGTCGTAAAAAGTAAATAAACATGGCGGTATTGCAACCATCGACAATATTAGGGAGGTGACGCCTCATGAACGAGTGAATCTGACCACATCATAGATGTATGATAAATCCCTTAGAGGAGATACCACTGGAGAGAGCAATGCTGCTGATGCGCTAACCCCTCTGCCATATTTTGTTCATATGTTCAGGTCGTTCTTTGTTTGTGTGCGTATCTTTTTGAATGTGTTGCGAGTTTATTATAGTGTGGATATGCGTGAAATTGTATCTGTGTGTGTTTACTTCGCCTCCCGCACCCCGCAAAAGTGCCACGAAAAATTTGTTCGGGGAATCGACGCGATACTGGCTCTATTCTAATTACTCTGAGGATAAATCCATTACAGTATCGATATTTATGTCAGCAACGGTAGGAAAGAATACATTATTACTGTGAATTATTTTTATTGATAATTTCACCTTTATTTAAACAAATAACAACTCGATACCCTTTAATTCAAAATAATTAACAAATGCGTCAGTATTAAAATGTTAATTTGAGTGTACAACAATTTTACTTATTCTCTAGAAGATTGAATATAATACGTCAAAGGGTAGCATTTGGGATTTCATCACTGTTAACTTCCACCAATACTTTTTTTACAGTCGGAATTTCGTTGCTAAAGTAAAATTGGTGAACTTTTCTTCTAATGGCGCTAATTGTAAAATCGTCCAAGGTTTTTGTGAAGAACAGTGATTTCCTTTCTTTTTGTGATGAGGTGAAACTACATTTCCTGTTATTTTGTATTCACGTACAATTCTCTCCACAGTTCTTTTAGAAATGCCCATTACTTCCGCAGTAGCCTGCGAAACCTCCGACTTATACGGATATGTGGGCATAGCTTTCGCTACAAATTTATAAATATTGATTGCAATTTTTTTTTCGTTGGAAGTTAACTGTGTAGGTCTTGGCCTTTTTTTTCATGGGACTACTCAAAATTGTCGGGGAGTTACGTCTCTTCCTTTTTGACGATGTAGGTTCAGATGGCCCAGGACGAGGTTCGCTCATCCTCAAGCACTAAAAACACATTTAGTGATTACTTATAATTCTTGTAATAAAGTCACCCATTTTATTTTGTTCTCACGGGAAAAAAGTTTAAAAGGTACCTGGTACCTGTGGGGACGTGGGGTGATAGGGGTCGCAACCCCGCCGGAGTCATTACCATACTCTATGGGCGTCTTAGGGCCCACACCCTGAACGTGCAGAGACTCCGAAGATTATCACCAATTGAGCTCAACCCACTGGATGGTTCAACAGAGTGAAATCTATATACATTTTGTCAAGCCATCCAGTGTGTGGAGCGAACTGATTTATAATGGGTTTTAACCCACTCGTGAGTTCCACCCGGGTAATTACCCATTTATATTTTGGACTCAAACGAAATAAATGGATTTATTGACTTGTTGTAATCTATACTTATAATAAAACTGTAACAGGTCCAATTCTGTACATTGAAGATATTTTGAAAATTATATTTGGAGGGCATTCTATAACCGATACTGAGGCCGAAAATGTAATTTTTTTAATTTTTGTCTGTCGGTCTGTATGTCTGTCTGTCTGTCTGTCTGTATCACGGCTGCGCATCACGCCGAAACTACTGAATGGATTCAAATGAAACTTGGCATGATTTGAGATCTTACTACGAGGTAGGACATAGGATACTTTTTATCCCGTAATCTAGCACGGTTCTTTTGGGAAAGGGGATTAAAGTGAAAATGGGTACTTGGTTATACGCTTGGTCCGATTTTATCATTTTTTCTTCATAATTATAATAATTATTAGTAAGGGAACACTCATAGAAAGTTGTTATCAAGGTTTTGTAATCGATCGGGTTAAGCAACGTTAGGTAAGGTCATTAAATAGATGGGTAACCGTTTAACGCCATTTGAACTTACGGGTCCGTGCTTCGGAGAGCAAGTAAAATGTGGGTCCCAGTTTTTAACCGACTATAAAAAAGAGGTTATGTATTCGATGCGAATGTCTGTTATTAAAAGTTTAGTTAACGTAAAAATAGCGCATGCGGAGCAGCGTGGGTCAGCTAGTTACTAATAAAAAGTATTGACATCATTTATAAATTAAATATTCAAGCTTATAAAATAATGCTCATTGAAACAAATGAGTGCACGACAGTGCAAATGTATAATAGCTTTGGAGACTTAATCGTCAACACTTAGTAAAACTACGTGTAAAAAAATGGATGGAAAAAAGAACCGGTAGTGCATGTATGTGAATTGAATTTTTTTAAACGATGTTGTATATTTCTATTGATAAATGTATTTTTTTTACTTTATCATAATTTTTTTTTGCAATTTACTTAAATTACTTTAAACTAAAATAATCTTATAAAATCTTACCTTATATACACACAAACACTTCAATTGAAATCTAATCGAGAGTATCAAAATCCTTAGATCGTAGCAATAAGGCGTCAGTCCAATCGAAAACACGGTCCAAATCACAAAGCAAACACAAAACCAAAAATCGAAAGCAAAGTCGTTAAAGAAAAGACACCAGAGAGCATTCAGTACGTACGACATCGATACGAAGTGACGAATGAATGACTATGAATAACACAATGAGGGTGTTCAAAAATGACGTGCACCAGGTGGCAGCACTAAGGCGTAAGTCCCGGAACCTGTCAAACCGCATACATTTTCATATTCGGCACTCAATTTTATTGATATTTATTTAAATAAATAATTAAATACGTAATATAAAATATTATCTTACAATCAACATAATATAATCCGTGTAGACGTGGGCAGAGTAGCGATTTACTTTGAAATAGGGACGGCGGACCTACTGTTTATATTGAATCTACCTCAGTTTAGTCTGAGTTTAATATAATACTTTTTATTTTATAAAATGATTGGTTGTGGATCAATTTCAAATCATTCAATATCGAGATTTAGATCTTTAAATATTGGACATCACTAATTTCCATAGACAAAGTGTGTGTTCTATATATTGACATATTTTATCTGTGGCATTCTCATGTCAAAAATATTTTATTTATTCGTATATCTTAAGATTTTAATTATATTTTCAGTAGTTTAACTAGTTTTCTGAATCAGTTGGATGTTTTACGTGTGTGTGGTGATAAATGGAAAGTTTTCATCTTGTATTGGTGAAGAAATTTAGGTTTGTTTTGAAGTACCCGGTTTGATTACAAAAAATGACTTTATATCTGGTTTTGGGTAAATACCTTAATGAAATTGTACATTAAAATCCATCAAGCAATGGTTTGAACATTTGGCATTTACTGTAGTTTTTTTTTACAATGGTAAAAGCTACAGAAAGTGCCAAATCGTTATGAAATAGACAAACACACACGAAAAACGTTACCTGTGGGAAGTTGGCTTAAAATATGACCTACGTTTATTTGATTTTAGGACAGCTGTACAAAGTGTGAATGGCTTGAGGGCAAGACAGGCCAAATTGTTCATTTGCTCTATGAAGCGGATGTGGTTGATGAAGATTCTTTGCTGGAATGGTTTGAGGATTTAAAGGAGAATGAAAGTCCCCTAATTAATCAGACATCAATTGTTAAGTTCTTTGATTGGTTGCAAGATGCAAGCGAGGAAAGTGAAGATTCTGATTAAATTGTACATAAAATAAAGACTATTTACTTATTTATTGTTTAAATTATACTCGAATTACAATAATCAAATTTATCGAACAGTGGCATATTGCTGGAATTGTACAGTTGAGAAATTCCTAAATTTATTCACATCAAAGGATGTCGGTTCACATGGGGAATGTATCTTTATTTGTCTCATGTGCGTGTCTCGTCCATTCTGGTGATTGCTCAGCACTGCTATCTGTATCATATAAGTTCTGATGGGCCTATCATGGATATCTTTTATTGGTATCATCTCCCATCCTAAAAAAAAAAAGGTTTTTAAATTTTGTCTTTGCTAAAAGATCTACTGTTCAATAAAATAAGTTTAAGTTATAAAAGCAAAAATCAACTAAATACAAGCAAACAAAAGATGATCTTAAATGATAATTATGTTACAGACATCACTCATGCAACCATAAATATTATTACTAGCTATATTAATTTTCCCCTTTTGTATTTCTCTTTGGCTGTTATTATGTATTTTTTGCATCTAAATATTCAAGTGGCATTTGTGGGATTGCGGGCCCGCAGGCTGAATCTGTACACGTAGGGCGACACGTGTGATCATATTAAATAGAAATATAATTACATCACTTTTGTAATGGATAAACTATTAAAATTTCCACCGGCCCCTTTACAATTATATAAAACATGTACAGATGTTTATATTTACTTCAATTAGTCTCATTAAAACATTTAATATAAACCTTTTATTTGTATACCCATATCAAATAACACTTTGTTTTTTGGTCGGGCGTTAAAAATACAACTTATGTCTCCTACAACTAAGAAGAATCTAAATATATATCATAAGTCAAAATCTATCAAGTCATTTAGGCTGTGGGCCAAGCTGAAGGATTATATGTTTGTTCATACATAGTTTCAAAGAATGATACATACATACAAGAAGGAGGCTTCTGGGGCAGTTGGGCAAGAAGAAAGTGACTTCCAAATTTAGCTATTATTTTTCAACAGTCTGCCAATGATTAATTATGCCAACCAAATCTACCATTGTATATTTTTGCAATACTTACCACTTGGTTCAATCAGCTCAATCACTTCTATCTCTTGAAGGTCATTGAAATGGGTTCCTGCACGAATTGATATTCTGCTAGGCGTGTAGCTTTCGTCAAGTTTATAGTCAGTGTATATGTAAATGTGTGAAACCATTGTTTTTCTTTGGAATTGAATGTTTACTAGATGAGGAAGTTGGCCATCAGACTGCCAGTAAGTATCCATGCAGTCATCACGTAATTGATCAATACCAAAGCCTGTAAATAAGAAATAAATATATTTGTACTTTGGTTGACCTGAAGATGAATAAACGGGTCTAACACTTCACTTTAAAAAAAAATGGCCTCCACCCACAATTAAGTGATAATAAATCTGAGATAATTACATACATATGCTGACTGAACTACAATATCTTTGGGAACGGTGTATGTTCCAGTAACAAGCTTTGTTGCGGGTTTATCGTTTTATTTAAGGGTTTATAAACAAGTAATAACACTAACCTGGTTTACAGGAAGACAAACTCCAAATGGCATGGTTTCCCACTTCTCGAACAGTTCCTGATCGCTCGCTTACTAGAGGATCCTTTTCCGAAGCCATATAAACTTTATTTCGTAATTTCTCTAGTAAAGTTTGTTAGAAATTCCCTTTTCTAACCACTTTAATTTTTTTGTAGAAATCTTGTTTACGGTTGGATGAGAAACAAGATATTTGTTGTCAAATTGACTGACAATGACTGTCACTGAGTGACAGTAAGGTTTTTTTTTTAGTTTTTTATGGCTTGGTTGCATAGACCTTTAGCCAAGATTTTTTAAAATCTCATGTGATTTCAACTTAGAGGAGATACCACTGGAGAGAGCATGATGCGCTAACCCCCTCTGCCAAATTTTTGGTCATATGGTCAGGTCATTCTTTATTTGTGTGCGTGTATTTTTGAATGTGTTGCGAGTTTATTATAGTGTGGGTATGCGTGAAAGTGTATCTGTGTGTGTTTACTTCGCCTCCCGCACCCCGCAAAAGTGCCACGAAAAATTTGTTCGGGGAATCGACGCGATACTAACTCCTTTGGTACTTTCTCTGAGGATTTCAACCTAGAGGATACCACTGGAGAGAGCATGATGCGCTAACCCCTCTGCCCAATTTTTGTTCATATGTTCAGGTCATTCTTTATTTATGTGCGAAACTTTTTGAATGTGTTGCGAGTTTATTATAGTGTGGGTATGCGTCAAATTGTATCTGTGTGTGTTTACTTCGCCTCCCGCACCCCGCAAAAGTGCCACGAGTTCGGGGAATCGACGGGATACTAGCTCCATTCTAATTACTCTGAGGATTTCAAAGAGCTGTTCCCGAACGTATTTTACGAATCACTTTTTCTAGAAAAATATAACGTGGTGGTAACATTTTAATATAATGTGTTCCTAATTTTTACATAAAAGCCACAGCCACACAGGACTAACAGGCATATTCATATTCGCAAATATTTGTCCTGGGTGGGAATCGAACCACGTCCTATCCTCCTCATACGGGTAGCAGGGTTGCATGCAAGCAACGGTCTCTTTGGCAACGGTGTTTAACTAAACACTATATTATTATAACCATTTTGACTCACGGGTTTATTGCCAGGATGATGTCATCATTTTCCGATATTTCGGCGCTATGCGGGTGGGTGAAGAATTAATTCAGGAACCCTCTTTCTCAGTCTTTTGCTACGGCTACTACTGGCAGTAAACCCGTGAGTCAAAATAGTATTGTAAATCGCCATGAAAGTTTAAAACACTCTATAACCACTACACGAAAGACAAATCTAATTTCATTATTGTTTGACCGACTTTTTATACCAATACCCTGTTTTTTTACAAGATCTAAAATTGACAAATAGGGTATAGGTACCTACTTACACCTATGCACACGGACACGGTGTAGGATAATTATAGGCGCAAACGATGCTTACGTTGGGACCCAAAAAGCAGATTGTTTTATTTGTATCGAGATAAATGCGCACCTTTGATTAAATAAATCAAAGATGAGCTTATAAAGCGATACACACTGGCGCGAGAAGCGTATTCCAAAATCGTCTGTACCTACCTATCGCCAACTCTCTTGAATGTTCCGTACTACTGCTACGACTTTTTTCCGAAAATTTCTGCCTCTAGTTATCTATTGCCCGCCCAGGGAATTTGCCTTGGAATTTGCAGCTTCCCTTGACACCCCACTCACGCTACGCCTCTGATACACCACAAGATTGGTGGGTGCTAAGTGAAATGATTGGCATTTCTTGACCAAAAATAGGTATGAGGTAGAGCTAAGGAATAACGTTTTCCTTTTCAATCAAAACTTGTCCTACTCGTAGACAGTGGCGGACTAAGATTGTCGGGGGCCCGGGGCGGCAAAAAATTATGAGGCCCCCGGTCAGAAAGTGACATATTTTTCCCTCCTTCTAAGAAGGGCTAGGTTTTTCGAGAGTATGTATGTATGTTTATTTGTTTGGCACGTACGGCCCACAGCGTCTCAACTTCTCATTGGATTTTGGCTTATGATATGCCTTTAGATTCGCCTTAGTTGTGGCAGTGACTTAGACTATACAGGTTGGAAACGTTAAATGACAACAGACGATATTTTCGTAAATTATATATAGTATAGACGTGACAAATGAGGACTTTTGCCACTGCTTTTCACTATGCCGCTCGATCTTGAGCTCGATGTATGCTTTTCTGTAGCGTCGTTCTCGTAACCGCGATAGTGTGTGCCTATAGCATTGGCATGCATCCTTTGCTTCTTCTGCCGTCCATTTGGCTTGCCACGATAAGCCTCTCTAGGCAGTCCGGTTTTCTTCTGCCCGTGTGTCCGAAAAAGATGAGGACACGTTTAACGCAGATAGTGAATAGTCACTCTTTGATATGTAGCTCTTCGGGAATAGATGCATTAGTGCGACGCTCGGTCCACGATATGCCTAGCATTGCACCAACCACATTCCAAATGCATCTGTTCTTAGAAGAATGCGAGGCTTGACCAGGTTTCAGAGGTACATAGAAAGATCGAGAAGACTAGAGTATGCATTAATTTGATTATTGTGCGGTTAACACCTCCGTCCTTCCATATCTTCTCGAGTCTTTTTACAGATGTTTTTTCCACCTGGGATCTTCTAATTATCTCTTGAACACAGCAAATACATTTACTTATACATTATACATTTACTTTTGTGCATTAAATCTAGGTCGCGCAGCTCGTTGGTTCGTTTCATGGGATCCCGCTACGGTCGATAAACATCAACTGTATCTTACTCCTGTTGATGAGGAGCCCACAGCTCTATGCTGATGCGCTCAATTTTTTCTAGAAGTTCGGCCAGTTCTTTTCCGCTGATCCTATTATTGTGGTGTTATCTGCGAAGCGGAGATTATTCAATAGATTCCCACTAATCCGGACAGCTGCCTCCCAGTCCTCTAAAACTGTCCGCATTATTATGTTCACCAATTAGATAAAATAGCTGTGGTGATAGTATGCAACCTTGACACACACCACGTTCCATCAAAAAAAATCTGAGCCTGCAGCGCAAGATGGCTGATCGGGTCGCTAGAAGGGTAGTACTGCAATGTCTTGTATGAGGCGTAATAGTCCTAGCGCGCCTTTCGACCCTGAACATCCCGGAGGAAATGGACGCGAGGGTCAATGATCAAATCCACGTCCACTGCCATTGGGGTGAAAGCGCACCCACGCTCAAATAACTCCAGGAGAAAGAGAGACGGCACGCACTTGAACAATTACGCTCATGGCCTCTAATGAGCGTACACGAGCAATAGGAGAAGTCAGTGTTGTCCCGCCAGTCTAGCGGCGGCAGAAAGGTGGGCATACTAAGGGGGTGGGCATGTAGATTCATTTAGATTGGTCAGTCGGATTGGACACGACTACCCTGTACCAGCAGCAGTACCTAGGTATCTACTATATTGGCAGAAGAATCGGATGTGAAGGGTCGTACTGTGAGACGGTTATGTCCCAGAAGGAGACCAAAAACACGAAGACGCCGTGTCGTCGTCGGGCGGTGCAACTCGCATCGTCAGTGCCCCAATAGAAAAAAAAGACAGGTATTATCTGCCTTCAAGAGGCCTCATGGTTTCCGGACTCACTGGATAGCGGCTATGTGCGTCCCATCCTCAAAACCAACTAAATACGACACCTTGATAGGTGACGATGCGTTCTAGGTAGGAACTGCGTCTATCATTCAGAGCAACCACGAGCGTCCTGGATGGAGCGGATATTCCTGCTCTCAGGCCCAGGATGTCCCGTAGTTTTTTTTTAAATTTTGTCTTTCGATCGGTAAAACAAGGTGTCGCTGATGGTAGGAAAAATCAATCAAGCCCGCTGAGTTTCTTGCTGGATCTTCTCAGTCGAGGCCGCGTTGTGATCTGATGGTAGCTTTAAAAAATACTGACAATTAACAAGTGCTAGCGCTAAGTCTATTCGAAGTCAATTATTTCATTCAGGTGCACTTGTGTACTTGGCATAGTGATTCATATCCAACAATCATATCCAGCCAGCGATGTGCTACCCTAATAGACTTTAGCAGACATCTGTTTTTTGGTTTTTAACATGGCTGCACTCTACGTTAATTTTGTTTGTCAATTTTGCATATATTACACTTCTTTTACAAATCACTAATTGATTGATTCATTTTACAGTTTACATTGTAGGTACGTTTGTATTTTAGTTACGTGCATCATGGGGCCCCCAACTACAAACTGCCTAATACTTACAACACAACACATTAAGGCCGTCTTTGCTATTTAGTTGAGAGGACATAAGCTGGATTATTTCAAACAAACTTTAGGAGTTCTGACGCACAAAATCAGTTCACATATCAGTCTTTTGATCTGAATGTCGCTTTGTCAGACTAAAACAGAGTTTATGCACCGAAACTGTAAAATAATCTAGGTTCATGATATTACTCTCTATTACGTAGTATAGGTTAAGTACCTACCTAATTACTCCTTAATACTTCAATAATTAAAAAGAACTTTTGGAGATTGGAGGCCCCCCTGGACCCGAGGCCCGGGGCGGACCGCCCCCTTCGCCCCCCCGTTAGTCCGCTACTGCTCGTAGAAGTTTAGCCAAAATCGTGACATGGCGTAATTATGACGTCATTATGACGCAGTTTTCTACATTATGTAACTGTCGTAAGTAGCTGAAAAAATATTGTAATACTCTGGTAGAGGCTCGGTAAAGATCATTTTCCGGCCAAATTACGTCATTTTCCGATGCTATTCGTCGATGAACATTAGACAGAGCTTACAGACACAGAAGACGGCGTTCAAAAACATATCTACTTGTATGTATATGAGTGGATATAGGTACATAGCTAATACGCCATAGGTAAAACATTTAATTCCTATTTGTCCCACGGGCGAAGCAGTTGCTATGAATAAAATTGAAGATGGGAACGGGTTGACAAATTGATAACTTAATAATTAGTGGTTACAATGCGGTGGTCTAATTTGAGTATGGCATGTGTACGATGCGCACCTCGCTATCACCGCGGGAACTGTCCACTCGGAGAATCCCAGACGAACACCAAATGTTGATTCTGTTCCGCCCATGAACACCGGACGGACATTTAAATAATATTAAAAACTATGTTCTGCATAATATTGTATTTATTTAGAATACGTAAAAACTTATCATGTTCATGTTACGTAACTAGTTAAATTAAGTAATCTAAAGAATTAATATTTTCAAAAAACTAAAACCGACTTCAAAGTAAATTATCTAAAAAGCATAAAATAACGAAAATATATTGAAGTCGGTGTTAGCACATCATGTTAACTAAGACTAGCTGGAGCTGACACCGACTTCAATATATTTTCGTTATTTTATGCTTTTTAGATAATTTACTTTGAAGTCGGTTTTTATCTTTTTGAAAATAATTTATTTAACACTTTTTAGTGATTTTTATTTTAGCAAAATAGGTATCAGCACTATCACGCAACTCGAACGTCTACGTTACAGTAACTTACTGAACACATAAAAAGTTTATATCTCTTAAACTACTGGACCGATTTTGATGAAACTTGTACTTACCCTAAGTTGTAAAAATATTTTTAAAAATAATTTAAATATTAAAAAAGTTGGTGTTAGCGTACCTGCTGTGTATATTTGGCACCAACTTCAATAATATTTAAATTATTTTATACTTTTTAGTGTTATTGGAGTCGGTTCAATTTTTTTTAAAAATATTTTATTTTATACTTTTTTGTGATATTTTCATACATAAAGATTGAACCATTGAAGACGGTAAAATGATCTAGGTAGGTTATGACATCATTATGATTTCACATTATCGTCTACTTACATACTTTTACATAATTCATGTTTCTTCAGAAACTCAGAAACAATTTATCCGATCGTAATGAAATTTGCATAGAATCATCATAGTAGTTTACTCTCTCGAATAAAAAAGAATCTACGAAATCGGTTCATATTTGTCAGAGAAATGTAAAGGAGAACATCAGTTTTATGGTTTTTACCAGATAAATTCCTCCACATCATTCATGGTCCTCCAGGAAGTTCTTATCCGGTTGTGATAAAATTCATACAGGTTCATTACAGTGGTTTCTTCTTTCGAATAAAAAAAGAATTATTGAAATTGGTAAATATTTGCCAGAGTTAGGACCATTTTTGTCCTTAAAAAGCGACATAAAGTCATCTATATAGGCTTTCCTGCGCAGTCAACATTCTTGTTTTTTTCAGGAACTACTTATTACTAAGCAATTATTTTTTTATGGGACCCAATTAACGGATTAAAGAATGGAGGGAAGAAAGATTTTTTCAAATCGGTTCATAATTGCCAGAGTTATGCGCGAACATACATAGAAAAAAAAATATGTATACAGACGAATTGAGAACCTCCTCCTTTTTTGAAGTCGGTTAAAAATACTCTAACTATTGTAAAAAGAATTTTCGAAATCGGACTTGTAGTTTCTGAGAAATCCGCGGACAAACCTACATACATACATACATACACTCATAAAATTTGATAAATTTGTTTAGAAGCCCACATAGACTAACATATATTAATATTAAGCATTTTTATTAATATTACATACATACGCGTCGAATAGAGAACCTTCTTTTTGAAGCCGGTTAATAAAGACCAACATTTTCGAGGCTATCTTATTGATACTATATTACCGGGCTCGTCATAAGCCCGGTAATATAGTGGTTAAGCACCATGGCCGATACCCAATAGGTTGTAGGTTCAATTCCTGCCTTGCGTCTGGGTGTTTATTAGTAAGAACTTACTTACTTACCTATGTATTTACAAAAAAGTAGTAAGTACCTACTTATTTATGTATTAGTGTCGTTTGTCTGATTACCATATCGTAGTTTGGGATCAGGTGTGTGGATTGTCCCAGGATAATATTTTATTATATGACGATCACAAGTCATTTTTAACCGACTTCAAAAAAGGAGGAGGTTCTCAATTCGTCTGTATATATATATATTTTTTTCTATGTATGTTCGCGCATAACTCTGGCAATTATGAACCGATTTGAAAAAATCTTTCTTCCATCCATTCTTTAATCCGTTAATTGGGTCCCATAAAAAAATTATTGCTTAGTAATAAATAGTTCCTGAAAAAACAAGAATGGTGACTGCGCACTGAGAGCTGCAGGAAAGCCTATATATATGACTTTATGGTGCTTTTTAAGGACAAAAATGGTCATAACTCTGGTAAATATTTACCAATTTCAATGATTCTTTTTTTATTCGAAAGAAGAAGCCACTGTAATGAACCTGTATGAATTTTATCACAACCGGATAAGAACTTCCTGGAGGACCATGAATGATATGGAGGAATTTATCTGGTAAAACCCATAAAACTGATGTTCTCCTTTACATTTCTCTGATAAATATGAACCAATTTCGATGATTCTTTTTTTATTCGAGAGAGTAAACTACTATGATGATTCCATGCAAATTTCATTACGATCGGATAAATTGTTTCTGAGTTTCTGAAGAAACATGAATTGTAAAAGTATGTAGACAATAATGTGAAATCATAATGATGTCATAACCTACCTAGATCATTTTACCGTCTTCGATGGTTCAATCTTTATGTATGAAAATATCACTAAAAAGTATAAAATAAAATATTTTTAAAAAAAATTGAACCGACTTCAATAACACTAAAAAGTATAAAATAATTTAAATATTATTGAAGTTGGTGCCAAATATACACAGCAGGTACGCTAACACCAACTTCTTTAATATTTAAATTATTTTATACTTTTTAGTGTTATTGAAGTCGGTTCAATTTTTAAAAAAAAATTTATAATATAGTTATATAATTGCTAGTGCTTTACCGCGTTACAACCTGATAGAATGTATTAACTAGCTACCTAGGGTAAGGAAATAGGTATGTCGGCAGGTTAAAGCTGGAACAGTGGTTTCTCAACTGCCAGCAAAAAGTACTGGCAAACTTCTCATCGCGGCAATACGACCACCCTCGCAAATATACTAACTGAACTAAATTATGCTTATTATGTCTATTTTTTTTAAACATCTACTTAATAAAGCAAAAACCAATCTTGTGAGATTCAATGCCGCCAAAACACAAACGTGTCTTTTCACCGCCGTTCGGCGGTGATTCCGCTCATTTTTCAGAATTTATCCTTGGAATACACCGACCGACTTCAGTGGCTGGTAGTTGAAATTTCCTCATACTTTAACTTTGGGCAGTTCATTGAGTCCAAGGCTATAGAAGCTTCAAGGAAGCTAAGGTGTTCTTGCATCCGATCGTGTGTGGAGTATATTCTCATATGGGTGCTGCGAAACGCCATCTTGCAGCTGTGGACTCAGTGGGGAGGCGTGCTAGGAGGCTTGTTGGTGCCATCGGCAGGGGGTTAATCCTCACATCTTAAAAACTGTGTCATCCTGCACTTTGCGGTTACAAAGAAGTTTTCTTCCTTGTACCTTGAAATTGTGGAATGAATTGCCTGCCGAGGTTTTTGCCAATTACAGCATGTATATTTAAAAAGGGAGTTAACAAATTTCTACGGGGTCGGCAACGTGCTTGTGATCCTACTGGTGTTGCTACCGTACATAGGCTGCGGTGACTGCTTACCATCAGGCGGGCCGCGTGCTTGTTTGTTAATAGAGCAATATACACAGCACAGGCGCAGAGTAGCCAGACTCTCGGTATTCTACAGGATACATTTAGGAGAGTGTGCGCAGGAATTACATGACGATTCCACCATCCCCCTTCTAATTATCGGACGACGAGATGCATGGAGCCCACACACCTTTATGTGGTAAACGTGCCTTCAGTCCGAACTAAGCCATTTACTTCATCATTTATAATAAGGACAGCTAGGGACTGGACCAGTTTGCCTGCGTCAGTTTCCCACCTGTTATAATGTAGGTGTCTTCAAGGCTAGAGTGAATAGACTTTTAATAAGATAGAGTGTTTTACCAGGTACGCTTTCCATCAGGTAGGACTGCAGTCAAGCACTGGCTTAGATTAAGTAAAAAAAAAATATGAACTTTCAT
Organism: Furcula furcula; assembly: GCA_911728495.1. Lineage (NCBI taxonomy): Eukaryota > Metazoa > Arthropoda > Insecta > Lepidoptera > Notodontidae > Furcula > Furcula furcula. The sequence goes on along the minus strand of OU452249.1, from coordinate 15,425,961 downwards.
GGAAACCTCCCAGAAAGGACAGAACTTCCTAGAACCTCCTATGACCACAGAGTGCGTATATATGTATATGACATATATGGACTTTTTCATTTTCACCTATTTATGTTTGACGGCCGGTAAATGCTTTTAAGACATCAATCACTGTCACTCACACATCGATTTCTAATTTTCTTGTCCGAAGTCCGAGATCCGAGTGTATTTTAACAGAAAACCGCAAAATTCTTACAAAATCGAGATGTTAAGCAAAAAGCAAATGGAAATACTAAGCGGATTTACGGTGACTATTGTATGTTACAGCTTGGCTGGATTTATAGGATTGGTATACGTGACCGATTGGAAGCCAATCTGCGCTTATATTCCATTTTACAACACTAAATTCAAGAAAGACGACGATAGCGGTGAAAGTAAATGTTAAAGATTTAAGGAGTGTTGTTGACCAATTTTGACAGGTGGACGTTAATGTTTGGACCTAGTTATTCAAATTTTAAGAGGGCACGTTTTAAGCACGCGCTACAACACAATCGTAATCTGCAGAGAGAGAACAAAATTACAATAATGACTGGTCTGAGCAGTCAGGTGTGCTCGGATTTGTAATAAAATGTCAACTGGCTCGCGCAGCCGGCGCACGCGCAGCTGCCGGCCCTCCGCACCTCCGGAGGTGCGCCCTCCGAACAAACATTACCTCTTGTATTGCATTATAATAATTTATTGTGTTCAACAATACATGTATTTCTTTTGTATAAAATAAAAATACCTACAGGCTTTTTTGCATTTTTATTGGTCATGATTAATTATAGGTAGGTACTTAATCGTATTTATAATATTATACACCTTATGACTAAATCATTGACTAAAGTGTTCCTGTAATAATTAATTTCCTCGGTGATCCAACTGCTGATGGATCGTGAGCCCTTGGGTTCCCTCACGAGTCAGGCATAAGAAGTCTCAAAAGGTCTCTACCGGGCAGAATCACTTCTTGTTCTAAGAGATATAAAAAGAACATGAATTCCAAAAATACAGTATAAGCAAGGCACAGTCCTTCATTTTTTTTGGATCACATCATGCCGTTGCCACGAAATCATCTGCCTCTAGACTAGAACTTTTCTACTAGATGAGTAGGTAGGTACTCTATTCTTTTGAACTTAGGTAAAAAATATTAAAAGTAAATAATTTGGGTTCTCTTCCTAGCAAATGTCGATACCTATTGCCGTTTTATTGTCAAAGAAATTCACCTGGGCGCTAAATCTTTTTGACCACTTATATTCCGCGCTTATGTTTTGCCCTGTAAACAAACAGTAAAAACACCTATACACACACGTCAATATCACCTAATACAGCAATATTCACTGATAAATTCATAACAAAGTAGCTTTATTATAGCGATTGACGGGCCCGTTGGTCTAGTAGTTAGACACCCTGGCCGCTACCCATCGTGGGTTCAATTCCCACCAAGTGTCCGTGTGCTATTTATCTATTAAAATAAGTATATATTTTCAGCTCCGAAATTATATTCGGTGTTCACTAAATGAATATAACTCTCCTCCTTGAAATGAAACTAATTTTACGGATTATATCGCGGTTTATTTTTGATTTTAATTTCCCGACGTTTCGAATACTTTACAGCATTCATGGTCACGGGCGGACTGTGGTAGCTGTCCATATGTCATAGTTGTCTTAGGGTACCCTCAGGTCTTCTAATTATTATTGTTAGTCCGATCTACGCAGAAAGAGCTTACAGTATCTTGAGGTCTTGCAGTGGAATGCTTGTCTTTGGATTTGACTATGTTTATCACGGGATCCCAAGCTGGTGGTAGCACCCAGCCATCTTCTCTATTGAAATTTGGATGCTTTTTAATTTCAATAGCCTCACGAATCATCCTTGGTAGGTAGCGCTGTTCTTTTGCGAGGATTTGTGGTTTGTCAAATCTAATATAATGGCGGGTGCGATCCTGAACATGTTCACAGACTGCAGACTTCGTATAGCGTCGATGTTTAACGTCAGCTATATGTTCTTTTACACGGGTTTTTACCGATCTTTTAGTTTGCCCGATGTATGAGAGCCCACAGTCACAATCCAGTCCGTAAAATAGTCCGTCAGTTAATCCGTAAAATTAGTTTCATTTCAATGTGTAATATTCGCGTAAGTATCAGAAATCATTAACTCTCCTCCTTTTGGAAAACATACTGGTCAAATTTCAAAGTGAGACTACTATATTGAGTGGGGTATCAAATGAAAGGGCTTTATTTGCAAATCTCAAAATAGATTTTTATTTTGATTCATGTCACGTAGTTTTTGGATGATAATCAAAAATGTAAAAAAATAATACCGTTTCCCACATACCTCCGAAGTTTGTGGAGGGAAAATATTTAACTATTATCTATTTTGGGTGGGCAATACATGTCTATCTATGTATTACAGGAAAAATAAAAAGATCTTTCTAAGTAAGTAATACAGTTTTTTAGTAATCTTAATAAAACCTCGACAAACAAACTTAGTTTTGCGGTTTGGTTTTATGCTATCTGAGGTGTTACATGAATAGTAAAATTGAATTTAAAAGACGGTATGGAACCCTCGGTGCGCGAGTCCGAATCGCACTTGACCGGTATTTACCTTTTAGGTATGGAACCTTAAAAACGCATAGTACGTAATGTGGTTGGCAAAACATTGTGTTACCACTTCTGACGACCCCTCCGCCTCCGCGGGAAATGCATGATGTTGTCCCTATTAACAAAACTGATGTGGATAAGCGCTCACTAAATAATAATTGCTTGCCTTCGTGGAAATTTTACACGGGTTTTCCGAATTTGCAGCGCCTGCATCTAAACTTATATTAGGCCACAGGTGGTGTTAGACATTCTGTCGCCAATGGCAGCTTTGGACTCAGTGGAGAGGCGTGCTAAGAGGATAATTGGTGACCCAGGGTTAGTGAAGAGCAATTTACAAGGCCTAGAGCACAGACTTAAAGTCACCAGACTCAGTATTATACAGGATGCATTATGGAGAGTGTGCGCAGGAATTGCATCAGTGATTCCACCATTTCTCTCCTATCATCGGACGACGAGACCCACAGCGCGTAAACACCCTTAAGTGGTAAACGTGCCTTCAGTCCAGCCTAAGTAATTTGTTTATTCATTTTTAAAAAGGACAGCTAAGGACGAACAATTTGCCTGCGTCGGGTTTCTCACCTTATTATAATTTGGGGTTTTCAAAGGCTAGAGTGAATAGGCTTTTAATAAGCTAGTGTGCTTTAGTATCCTTTATTGCGTCGCCACTTTTCATCGAGTTCCCACCTGATGGAAAGTGTCGCCAAGAACCGCCTTATATTAAGTAGAAATAAAAATTTGCAACTGCCAATTTTGGCAGGGCAGTGGCAGGCAGTGTTTGTGACTTACCATCAGGCGAACCTATCGCCCGTCTTGGCACTAAGTTACTTAAAAAGGGCTATTAATATCTTAGCTTAAGATTCTTTGTAGCCTCCGTGGCGCAATGGAAACCACTTGCTTTGCAAACCGGAGGTCGCGGGTTCGAATGCCGCGGGGGCAACTACTTTGTGTAGTTGTGCCTTGACTGGCTAGGACAATGCAGGCCGATCACCTGATTGTCTGTAAAATAAGATGATCCGTCTGATGGGCATGTAAAAAGTCGCTCCTGCGCCGCTGCGGGACATGTCCCCCGGTCGTGTCGGTCTTTCGTCCTATCGGATTTTGAGAGGTAAGTATAAAGGAAGAGAGAGTGCAGTTGTGTCTACGCAAGCGCTTGTGCACTATAATATGTTCCGGGTAGATGGCTGATCTTGTGAATGATTGGCCGCTGTGGTCGTATCGGCCAGGAGGACATTATTTTATTTATCAAGATTCTTATGGCACATTATCTCCCTATACTAAGTAAGTACATACCTATATTTAGTACACTGTCCTAATCTTAACATGTACATTTCAGTACATACATATTCGTTATTATCTTTTTTAGCACACTCAACATAGACGTAAAATCTAGTTTACTTTTCTAGGCTATGTCTGTGTTCAGGTCGTAATAGAAATGGTTTAATCACCAAGGTTGCCGAAAGAGGCCTGGCGTTCCAATAAGGGCAAAGTAAAGGCAAATCATCTTACTATCAAATATGGTGCAAAATACATAGAAACTTTTATTGAACCAGTTAGTCAGTGTCCAGATTGTCCAGGGTACGCCAAGGGTACTCCGATATTCAAGAAACCTTTTTCCGTGGACCATACGCTATACTATAAACTACAAAACATGCAAATACACCGTCTCTGGTGAAGTGCAATACATAAGGTTTATTTTCCCTATAGTTTCAGATCCAAAAATCCGTCTCTTACAATATTGCCATCAGACTACGTCTCGAATACGCAAGGAGCAAGGGCCACTATTAATGCCACAATAGGGACAGGAGTGGGGCTACGTGTGTAGTACGGCGCGTTCCGATACAGCCCTATTTTACTGTATCTGTAGGCCGCTCCTCGAGCGGCTGTGAGGTGTTGCGCGTGCGCTTACTACCGTGTTTACGAATACAATTTGTAAACAAACCGAACATTTACGCGATCTTTGAACTTTTCGATTTTTAAAACTTTTTGTTCCAATCAAGTGCTTATTGTGGTCAAAATGGATTTGTCCTGTGGAGAAAACCTGCAGAACTCTGGAAACCAGAACAGTGGCGGTGGCAGAGCAGTGGACATGTGCGTCGCCGGACCCGACAGGGCCTTGGACCATGACCCTCGCCTTCTGATGAATCTGCTGACCCTGGAGAGGACGCACGCTATTCACACGGACTACTTTCAGAATGTACAAATAGATATTCAGCCGTTTATGAGGAAAGTTGTCACTACATGGATGTTGGAGGTGAGTTATTTATTAATTAAGCTCAAGTTAAAATACATTCACAAATAATTGATTAAAGGGGCACTTATTATTGAAAAAGGTGTTTTATAAACCTACTAAAATGGGAGGAACAGCTGATTTACGAGTAGCTTACTTTGCTACTACTTTATAAATTATACCTAAATCATACTTACTTTAGTACTTAAGTATGCAAGAAACTAATAATATAAGGTTTTATACTTGTGTTTGTAAATAGAATGAAAATAGTGTCGATGGTTCTAGATATTTTTACCAGGAGGGTTGATATAATTTAATGGTTGCGGGTAGGTGGTGAAAGGATTAATAGGAACTCGTAAGACAGTTCACATTATAATCTACTTTTACATTAATGTATCAGATATGAGCGATAATTAAAGTTCTGTAAGATTAAGAAACTCAAAATCTATTATTTTCTGGTATTTTACTACTGTTTTACCTTTATATCAATATTAGGTTTCTTCCTCTTTGTACAGACTTACGCCGTCTTATTACGAAAAGCAGGCGGCGAACCTAGGTTTAGACACGGGCTTAAGGAACGATTTCCTGAGCCTAAAGCTAGGTTCGTCGTTCAACTGTTATGAAAATGTTACTTTTAAAGCTAAAGTAACATTGTACGTTGCTGCACAAATGCCGCATTAATGTCGTACAATAAATGTAACATTGACGAAAATATATCTCCACATGCCTCTACGCACTGATAAAAGAAAATAGAATTCTTTAACATTATTGTCTAATTTACGCACCAATGACAATGACCCCATCACACCGCGGAGAACGGTGACGCAACATTGTGGGAGAGTAATCTTTCAAATACACTACAATGTACAAGTCATCTGTTTTTACTCGTGGAAATATTTTAATAAGATTCCAATTTCCATTAATATTGGCCTTAGTTACATTGATGCCGCGGTGTTAATATTTAACGATTGGTAGAATACCTATACTTTCACTATTTGGCTTTTTGACAAGCTCTTCTTTAGAATGGTGTTACGACGATGTTCTTATTAGGAGAATTTTGACCGTGGCATTTTGTTATGTTTCTGTATATTTCTGTCACATCTCGCAAAAACAATGGCATAAGTAGTTTCTTTGTAATATCATATCCTTCAAACTTCTCCAGACTAATTTTTAATCTGACTTTACACATGAACCATACAAATAGACATATTTTTAACAACAAAACTTTTCCCTTCTAGGTATGCGAAGAACAACAATGCGAGGAACAGGTGTTCCCTCTGGCTGTGAGCTACATGGACCGGTTTCTATCGCAGCGGGCCATCTCAAGGCAGCAGCTGCAACTGCTGGCAGTGACAGCGCTGCTGCTCGCCTCCAAGTTCAGACAGTGCCATCCGTTGTCTGTCGACTTGCTCTGTGCTTACACGGACCATTCGGTGCATCCTCAAGAAGTCAGGGTATGTACCTATCTTGCTGTATGTATGACGTAATGTTTGTACTCCCGACGTATTCTATGACAGTTTTCAACTAGGTATCGATAATCAAGAGGATCAGGAGTAGTGCATTATTTATAAGTTCCCAATATTTCTATGCTGTAAGCAAGCACCATGATCACGGCATAGCTACCTATAATAAATAATCCTCGAAAAATACCTGTCGTTTAATATTGACTCTGTTAGATCTAAAATATAGCAAACAAACATTTGCTTAGGACAGGGAGCAGTATCTGGACCGTACGTTCTCCGATAGTACTACGTTAGGCAGTTGACATGTGCAAGGACTTAGGTTACCTTATTTTCAAATGTAGATGTGGAGTGTACTGTGTATGAAACCTTGGCACTGTAGGGCCAATTTAATAGATCACATTTGACATCTGTCAGTTTGTTTGTTCTGTCTGTTTCTTTTGTCATTATTACAATCAATACGTAATTGAAAAAAAAATCTGTTCGAAATAAATAATAATATTTTATGCTCACCGTTACAAGGTTACGTTGTTAAATTTTAATCATTTTGATTAAGTTGGTTCTACTTTAGTTAAGTTTCGCTATAGGTACACTAGTAGACCCTTAGATACTGTTCCGGTTAGTTAGTTTACGATCATTAATTCCTTTCCTTATCTATAACATATAGAATTACGTACTTAACATAAGCTAATAGCTAAATTAGATCATCAATGTCAATTTTTAACTATGAAATAGACTGAAAGTGGTAACTGTACGAGTCGATATCCTAAAATAGCTGGTGTGATTACACTTGTTCTCTACAAATAAAAGGTCCAAGAGCTTCGGCCGGCGACGACTTACATCCTGCTGCGACCGCAAGTTAATGTTTTGATTCCACTGTGAATGAACTCGATTAGTCGAGTCAAATGTCACACTGTTCACCCCAAGGTGTAGTTTCCTCGTGTGCTTCCGGCGATTACACCTTCCTTGAGACGTCGAAGAGGGCTTGTAAGAATTGTCACCCTCCTTACGTGCAACTTACAGCCTGTGACGAAGTAAGTCACCGAATTGGCCGCTCACTCGCTTCCGACGGAAATGTGGGCCAAAGGATGAATGTTACTTACCACTATTAATTGAGGGTTACTGTCATCACTTCCATTTTTTTAAGGAAGTCAATGCCAAGTGCATTGTAACTTTCTAAAAATTTTATAGACTCCATTGAAGAACCCATTACATGTGTCGCATTAAACAATTTCCCACAGCGTGTCCTTAATGACAAAATTGTCATAATCGTTCACACCACGGACAGGTGTGATTCGTATTTTACCCAAACGCAGCCCCGCTTATAATAATTTTTGACTTTGTCACTTTATTCACACGCTTCACAGCAAGGACTGTTGACAATAGGCTGTATTTGACTATAGGATTTTTCAAAATATCGGGAGCACCTTTTGATACAAATAAGTAAAAAAAACTGTGTGCCTTTATAAACATTAAGTGAAATAGGTCTCTACATAATTTCCTTTAAAAATATCTGAGCCTGTAATTATAAAAGTTCTTTTTTTAAATTCTTTAAGTTCAGTTTCTTCTAAATTGTTTAGGCAACCTGTCCTATCTTAGTCCTTACGAAAGAACTATTCAGCCGAATTGAAGTTAGTTCCTCCACTCTTCCACTTAACGACAAATGTTACCTGCAAACATATGCTAAGTCAATTACCATATAGTTACCGTGAGAACGAGTTTCATCACTCCTTCAAAGGGCCGTATGATACCGAGGTACAATATTTTCCTTGCAATTAATTCGTGCGATGATCGCGATACGACTCACCACGCATACTTAATACTGGCATATGGTGCATTTTGTAACTTCTTTGTATTTTCCCATAGCTTTGCATACGTTTGGGTAATTACTAAAACATTAAGTTGACTTACGGGTTTATTGCCTTGATTCTTCTTGGTTTTCCGAGATTTTGGCGGAGTGACGTTTAAATATTGTAAATCGCAATTAAAGTTTAAAACAGTGAATTACTGAATAGTTTTGATAGTAGGATTAGTAGTTTTTTAGTTTTTATTTGCACATTTCGGTTGGTGCGTAAGTTCATTCCAGATTGAAATAACAATATGAAATATTTTATCGTTAAATGTAAACATTCAACCATTTGTTTACTGAGACGTTAGATTTTTATATCCGAAAGTAAGATAAATTATTTTTATCTGTGTATTATAAGTTTAACGAACTTAAACACAGTGATCATTATGACAAGACGATGGCATTCACCCATTGTTTATCTAAATTGTAAACTCTCTTCGATTCATTGTACTTATTTGGAAATTAGAAAATGTAGAGATGTCCAAGACATAGTATAAATCGGGTCCCACACCCAATTCTCTCTTTACGACATTTCTACAGTAATTTTAAAACGATTCGCTATTTTTTGCGGTTTCCGCCTAACCCATCAAGTATGACGGTTACGTATCAACTGTTAAGAATAGGTAGCATCCCTCCTGCATTTCTTTTCATAATAAATACATACGTATGTAGGCACAATTTGTAAAGACAAGAAGTATGCTGATTCACACGGGGTCGTGCCCTTCGGGGTTGATTAAATTCAAAGCAATCGCGACAAAGGTTTAAATTGCAGTTTTTATGTTTCGAAAACCTGATGTCATTTGTTTGTTATAGCAATGGGAAGTGATGCTACTCCAACGGCTGAACTGGCAGTTATCTATAGCGACTGCGTTCGACTTCGTGGAGCCTTTCCTGGCGCGAGTGCCATGGGGTCGCTCTAACCCCCTGGTCAGGACGCACGCCCTCACGCTGACGTCGGTATGCTACACTGGTAGGTATTCCACTCCATACAGTATTTAAATTTTCCCAGTGCCCATAAATCTTCCGTGAAACTTAAGTAACATGCGGGCCGCTTGGCTTCCTTCTGCGATAATTACAACGAATCGATAAATGCGTGTTCATCAATTAAGTTTTCTCACTCATTTGTCGGTTCACTAATGATAGTTTTTAATCTAATGAGCGAATGTGGGGCCTCCCTTTGTTTGGAAAGCGTTTGCAGTGCGTGTTGCGGGCAGGACGCGAGTGTATGAGCATTTAGGGTGGACGCGCGTGTGTCGGAACGCGCACATGCCGTGCGCAGTGATAACGCGCACACCTTGCGCCTGCGCACCCCCTAGCCACTGACCCTCTCGCACTCCCATTGTACATAAAACGACCTCACGATGTTTAAATTTCAAATTAAATTTTATGTATCACGGTATGAATAGTAACCAGTTCGATTATAATCTTTACAAGCTAGACTATAACTGGCTGGAGGGCCGGAGCACGTGGCTACGGATTAAATAACTTATTTTAATTTCAGTCGTTAGTTTTCACCCTTAAGTAATCTATAAACCGGGACATTGTTAATATAGTTTAATAATCATGTTAAAGGATTCAAGATAGTAATTGTTGGCTAGATGAATCGTATTGTAATTGTTTATGTCGTTCTTGTAGTCTCTCAATATCGACGCGCTTGTAGTTAGATATAAAATCTAAAACTTCAAAAAAGCTGTGTGCTTGATGGCAATGATCTGTCCCAAATATCGTAAGATGAATGATTCCCGGCCAGGCCGAACCAATATGTTGTTTTTTAATTGTGAGTTTTATTAGGATTAATGTAAAGATTCTACTTCGATATGACGGGCCCGTTGGTCTAGTGGTCAGACACCCTGCCTCCTAACCGATGGGTCGTGGGTCGATTCCCGCCAAGTGTCTGGGTGTTGTTTATCTATTTAAGTATGTATTTACAAAAAAAAGTATATAAGTATTAGTATCAGTTGTCTGGTTTCCATAGTACAGGCTCTGCCTAGTTTGGGATCGGATGACCGTGTGTGGATTGTCCCAAGATATTATTTATTTATTTATTTTTATTTATGATTGATGCACAAGTAGGTTCTTAGGTATTTAGTATAAAATAATGTATTGCAAACTTTAATTTGTTTAAAAACTCTCGTAATATCACTTGGCTCTCTCGTAGGTAGGTTTGTTCATTGGTATTGTTCAGGCCCTAATGGAATTAATAGAATAACTTGGCAAAATAACAGTATGTCTTTAACAGTATGATGGGTATTTTATGTTCAGTTCTAGTCTGCTACCACCATAGACGCTGACCAACAATGACCCTATGACATTACCACCCCTATGAGGGTTGCGCTTTTCCGATCACTGAACACAATAAAGGCTAGTGAAAATTACTTATTAGTACTCGTTCGTTGGCTAGCCTGACCTTTCGTTTAGCACCTTTCATAAAAAGATAGATAAAAAAAAAGAATTAAATTTTTTTTTTCTTTTTTTTTTTTCTTTAGCGATGCTAACTACTAACGACTAAAAACGTTAAAAACGACACTAACGTGTCGTTTTTAACACTTGCCAACTAAATAGGGTGCTAACATGAAAAGTATGCAATTGATGCTGGTGTCAGAATGCTGCTGCAGTCGCATCCACCAGTCATGTCATGAGGTCATGACTAAGAATAGATTAGTTTACTTGGCTGTAGGTTCCTTGTGCAAGGAACTGTCCAGGTAGTTACCACCGCAGTGTCAGATATTCTGCCGCCAAACAGCAGTGCGTTAGCATTGCTGTGTTCCGGCGTGAAGGGCACTGTAGCTGGTGAAATTACATGACACAAAGAATTAATATCTAATGTCTTAAGGGTCGGCAACGCGCTAGTGATTCTTATGGTGTCGCTAGCGTCTATAGGCTGCGGTGACTGCTTACCATCAGGCGGGCCGCATGCTTGCTTGCCACCTTGGCACTTGGTAGTATAAAAAAAAATAATAATAAAGCTTTATCAGTGGTCAACAACAAAATACCGCATAAGAGGGCTAACTGGCAATTTTAAATCCAGCAGTCGCGTCATTGATGTAATAATATACCTACCTATATATCGGTCGGTCGCGTAGACTCATCGTACTAGCACTCTGTACCTAGTCGTCTACATATCTATAGAAATATGTTCTTAATGTGTAGGGATTTTCATATTAACCTTATCCCGTCTGCCCCTATGGTCCACGGAACGCCGATAACAGTTATTTATAGGCACCGGTCGCTAACCCTCTGTCACCCTCGATTGTTCCATTATTTTATGATTTTAACTTTTTCATCTCACATCTGTTACTAATTGATAAAATATACGCATACTTAGATTAGAGGTAAGTATATAATAATAAAATAATTATTAATGACAATTTATTATTTGGGTCTTACTAAATTTATTTTAGTGTCTTTATTTAATAAAGAAACGACCAGTGTAGGCCATACAGTAGATTTACTAGAACAAACCACAGGTAATTCGCACTGTTTATATATTGTTACTGCGCTCTTTGGCTGGCTTCACTTACTATTAGTAATGATGATAATAATATACTCCTATCCGACACCACCACAGAGCGGCTAATCTTTCACAAGATCAGCCATCTACGCGGGAGATATCACAAGTACACTATAATATCTCCCGCGCACTATAGTACAAGTGCACTCTCTCTTCCATTACTCTCACAATCCGATGGGACGGATGAGGGACATTACGGGGTACAACTCGGGTCAGGGGTAGGACTTTTTACGCCCATCCGACGCATGGATCAGTTTACTCTGGTAATCGGCTTGCATTGCCCTAACCAGTGAGGAGCAACTTCACAAAGTTGTTGATCCTATTTGAACCTGCAACCTCCGGTTTGCAAAGCAAGAGGTTTCCCGCTGCGACACGGTGGCTATAATTACTGTCTACGATTTGTCTATGCTTATTATTTTGATCTGAGCCGTGTCAGATCAGTTAAGGGTCTTACTAAGATTTAACTTTAAAAAAAACAAAATATAGACACGAAAAAACATAATATACAGGGTGTAAGGAACTACGTACCGACAACTTTTTTATAAGATTTCTCATAATGTCCGTTACAACATTACAGAAACCATTTATATGGAAAATGACAAATGACTAACTTGTTAATTTTTCAGCATGTAATGAATACGTGCGGAATAATATTTATTTTACAAATTACATTGCTAATTTCAATCAAGCCGCCTGCCAAACGTGGAGATTATGGCAACCCCTCCCTTCTAAGGGAGAGACCTTTGTTCAGCAGTGGACTTTTCGGCTGCTGATATTGCTAATTTTGCACAAATAAGTAATTTATTGTTTTTAAATTGAAATTAGTCTTTATTACTATACCAATAATGATGTTATCCTAATTTTATTTAAGAACTAGCTGACCCGTGTAGCTCCCGCCTGCGCTTTTATTGCCTACATTAAAAATGCTCCGATGTCCAAATTTTCTCGCCTTCTCATTCTTCTTCTCGGAAAAAGAGGGGGCTCTTTTTCCCATTTGTTTCCCTATTTTTTCTCCTCCTTTAATTTATTTCTCTCTCCTCACTCTCTCTGCCGCCTCCTACCTTCCCGTCACATGCCGCTCTGGTCTTCGCCCGAACTCTGCCCTTTTCTAAACCACTCCACCCTATCTCTCAACCCCTCTGTCGCACTAAATTCTAGATCATTATCCTAGATAAACGATCAGCGGTACATCGCTTACTTTGCAAAACTGAGGTCACAGGTTCAACTGTTTCATACTGGTCATGACAATGATGGGCGATATGTCGAAAAACCTTACCTTATGCAAACTAAATATCAGTTCAGTCCCTATTGTATATAGCGTAATAATACATAGCTTAATGATTAACTGATCAGTATATAATAACCCTATTCACATACAAAGGAAATTACCTGGTAATATGTGCAAGTAATGTTTCACTGCTTAGCCCCTATGAAACATAGCGTGATGTTTTATATACCAATTTATACCCTGACTTCTACACAACACATCAGTGAAAGTCCTATCAAAATCCATCCACGGGTTTTCAAATGATACCTGGACGAACAGAACGACAGACAGACAGACAGACAGACAGACAATAATTCCAAAAAAAATTGTTTTGGCCTCTATGTTGATAGTATAGTATACCCCCACATAGAAATTTTAGAAAAATATTCAATGTACAGAAAAAGTGCTCTTTGAGTTTTATTATAGTATAGAAGCGGCATTTTTTTTTTCGAAATTCATGAAAAAGTCGATGAACCTTTTCACGGTTTCCTCTCCAACATAATAAGGGTACTTACCTATTTAGTGAGAGAATGATAAATTGCATAAATCTTGTTTTTACGCAATGTAGTTTGAATGTAATATGTACATAAATAACGTTCGGTACCAAGATTTTGTATATAAAAAGCTTGTCGTGTTTGTCCGTCGAATTTTGTGACCGGGCGTCAAGTTTAGTCAGTGACGCCGGAAACGCGATAATTGCCGGTAACTGATCGCGCATTACTCGAGGTGTGAAAGGGTTAATAACACTACTTGACCCTTAAACTTCCTTCAACTCCATCTATTAAGGGAGTATTTACTAGGGTCACATTACTAATTATAGGATTATTTTTTTGCATTTTATTTAACAGTGTGTAAAAATATAAAATATACCTACTTACATAGAAAAGATTCTAAAATCGCAATGCCCGCAGTAAATGTTTTTATCTGGTTAGTTGATTACATATTCCACAGTATCTACTTATACAAATAAAAAGTTATTTAAATCTAAAAGAAAATATCGTTGCACTCAAAAAGTGCTATTTGACCGAACTAATTTAAAGGAGTCTTGTCACGGGTGCGGTGACTTATGAGACTAGTCTGCGCGTACGCAAGGGCACCGCGCCAGCTGACTCGAGGACAATACTCGAAGACGTCCCGCGGCTATTGTTCCGAGCCAAAATCCCTGTCCCGGACTGGGACAAAAGCTCCGCGACAAGCCCCGCCACAAAAACGCCGTCTCGCAACGCACCTGGCGTGCAACCACCCTATCTAACCCGATACTTAACCGTACATCTTCTCGAAATACACCTAAAGTATTTCCTTGCAAGAGCTCACGCTTCCGTTTGTAACTACATCTGAGTTTAGAATCAGTCAATCATAATGTTGGCAGTAAAAAATAAGTAGGCGGGGTTGGGATGAGATCAAAGCTCTCTTTATCTGCGTCAATTAGAAGGAACTCATTTTATTACCTACTTGAAATTCATCGGTGTGCCTTTAAGTTGACAAACAAATTCATAGCGTAAAGCCATAACCGTAAAACATTCAAAGGATAACCAACACAATATCTGTGCCTTTAACTTGTTTTAAAAATAAGACATAAAATCGGCTATAATCAGTTGTAAAATTATTGCGACCAGTTTCGCACAATTAGGCGTTTACTATTTGCAACCCCTGCGTTTTTGCATTTTGTTTATATTAGGTAAGGATTCACTATTAGGGTGGGGCTGACAGGTTTCACGAACGGAACGTAACGGTTCTTCTATGTCTGTTAGACTGTTTAGTGTAAGTTTGTGGTAATTAGAAGGGTAAGAAGCGGGGGCGTAAGTCTTGGGCTGGCTAGTAGCTGGTCGCGTGGCCCGGCTCTGCAGATGTCGTGGGCCAACTGACACTCAACCTGTCGCACAACGGATCGAGACGGTTCGCTGCCCTTGCCCTCGAGATCAGAGCTGATACGTGACCTGTTTTTGATTTTTAATGAGTCCGCCCCGATAAATATGTACATTTAATTGTGATTTTTTCCGGCAAAATACCAATTATGCTTTTTGAGCATGTGTTCATGCCTAGTAAACGGTAACTAATGTGTAGGTATTATGTTATAGTAACGTCTACAACGAACTCAGTCACCCTGTTCATTCTGGATTCATTGACCTATACGAGCTAGTAAGCTCGAGCTACTATCGTGAGGGCTTTTTTCTTATTAAAGTCATTACGCGTTCGCGTGTAACGATATTGTTTTTCTTAAGAAATGGTCATGAAGTATAGTATAAAGGGCACGGGCGTTCAAGGCAGGCTGTTGTGTAGGTGGGCAGTGACCCTGTGTTGTGCCATGCTTGCGCGGAGTGGAGGTGCGCGCGGAAGGGTCGCGCCAGCTGTCCTCACATCTGCCGTCTTGGCCCGACTTTGCCGAACACCCAAAACGACTTATACTTATAAATTATCGTAACAACTTGTTTCGCTTCAATACCTCTACCGTTAGCAATGTGTTAGCATTACGATATTAAATGTGAAACTAATGCGAACTATAAATTCACATCTCGATTCCCGAGACATTGTGTACAATTGGCGGTTTGTGCGAGCTTTTGCTTAGAAAGTTTGCGAAGGACAATAATATTGATTAGACGACTTGCAATCGAAGGTTATAACATTGAAATTGGACAATAGGGTCCTTCGTTCGTGGCGAAATCGCAGCTGCGCCCTTAGCTAGACGACTTAAGATGTAAATTACCATTATTCGCCGTCTATTGTCCCGGGGTAGGTACACATAAAGATGCAGACGGGGACGTAATGCACAAATCGGGCAGCTGTGCGACTCCTTCCTTATTCTCAAATAAATAACAAAGGGACTCGTGTATTGTGCAAAATGTAACTCAACATTTTTTAGACCCTCGTATGACGTTTAGGGACGAAACTTTTTCTACCATCCATGGACAAATCCGTGTCTTGTTTAAATAAACTCTGCAAAAAAGGAAATTTAGTTTTAGTTAACTTATTGACTATGAGTTATGGCTTATAATATATGTAGGTATATGCATATTGTTTTCGAACGCATGGGAGCAAGGTCCGTGCGCTAAGAACAGCGCAAGGTGTCCGATCCACCTGTCCGCGGTAATTATCCCGCAACAGATGTATTCGTTCTACCTGCGTCCGATTCCTCGATGAGTCGAGCGTCGTCTACCTGCACGAAAATACCACACAAAAAATATGTAAACAATGAACTGTTTTTAATTTAACCTTGTTTATATTGTGCACAGATACATCGTTCATATTTTATAGGCGTAGTGTATATTCTGAATACTTTCAAGGTATAATCCATACAGGACCATTTTTGATATCAGTCTAAGAAGACTATGTATTTCAATCAGAAACTGATTAAAACTATAAAAATAACATTTAAGTAGTCGCACACAAAAATGAATGTCTTGCATGGATGGGAATTGAACCCACAATATTTTGGGTAGTAGCCAGGATATCTAGTTCTAAATGCATCTGACCATTCCGATCAGAATATTGTGGCAGACAATGTACTTAGAATGTATTTCTTTTTGTCAACAGAAACAGAGTTTTTGCTGGTACCACCATCACTAATCGCGGCGGCTTGCATCACGGCCGCGGCCCGGGGGCTGCGCGTGCGCATGGCAGTGAACGATATTTGTGCTCTCACGCGGACACCTCCCGCTGCCGCCGAGCTGGTGGCTCGCCACGTGGAACGAGTGTTGGCCAGGGAGACTCAGCCACAGGAGCCCAGGACCAGGCACACCCAGCCCTACAAGCACGCCACACCCGAGCACACACAGCTCCCAAACACACCCACAGATGTACAAGACGTCCATTTTTAAAGTTTCTGTTACTACCGAATATACTGTCAAAGGTATAAATACCTACCAAAGTAAACAACCCGACAGGATCGATCTCAGTGAATTTTGAATTGTATTTTTTATACAGCACACCTGGGTGCAAGAACAAGATCCCATCCATTAAGAATTAGAAAAAAAAACTGCCTTTATTCGAGGTAATGTTAGCGATATCAATGCTGGCATTAGTACAGAGAATATCGTAGGAGAATTTATTGTTCCTTGATCTCAAATTTATTTATGTGAAATATTAGCGCTAGAGTAAATTAACGTTATTTATTTTAAAATAGATTAATATTACGTTAGCAAGTTCTCTAAGAGGCACTTCTAGCCAGTTCCAGCTTCTAGATATATTTTTGTCTGAAATACTGGACACATCTTTTTGCCGTTTGATCTCCGTTATTCCAAATGTTTTTAAAGACTGAAAAACAAACGAGTAATCTTTATTTTCAACAATGTAATTAATCACGTTTTTTTCTTTTGTATTAATGTAGTAGAGTTTACCGTGAGCTACAGTAAAATGTTTTTTTGGCAAACAGTCGAAATCGTACCTAAGAATAGGTTGCATTGTGAATATTTGTGTTTATAATATGTGTGTCATCATAATTATGTAAGATCTCATTTTCGAACTAATATCCCTCTACGTGAAGGGCAGTGTGTTTCAATTTGCTTGATTAAGAGTGAAAATGTTATATAATGTAATATTTATTTAGGTCGATGTTAAGTTTTAGTAAATTCTAGTCAAACGTTTTACACATTCCTGTTTTTCGACCAAACTTAATGTTTTAGATTTATAACTATGAATACTTTTAAGTTATGAATTAAGGGATTAGTTTTATTTTAGTTGATATTTGTGTCTGAGTTGATGCAGAACTCATCGCCTATGTTGCTGTACTTTGGATGTTATGGTAAATTATATTTCTTGGCGTATAATTATAGTAACTGTATCTATTGTGGCAACGTGAGTAAAGCCATGTTCACACGATACGTGGATTCGATATACACTTACGAGCTCCATTGAAAAGTTCCGTTCCAATAACTAACCCAGATTTTGGTATTAATGATCTGTTAAGAACAGATTAAAATTTTAATAATTGCAGTTAAGATCTGTTCTTCAATCAGGGCTAGCGTCTTTATTCTTATTCTGTAAAATAAACATCCAGGATGAGTTTACTGTCTCAATCATTTTAATTAGGCTTACGAGTATGTGAGTGGTTCCGTATCGTGTAAATAGGGCTCGAAGGGACAAACTTGCAGTGTAAAGCGGTGGAATCGAGAAGCGTTACGTTCCGCGATGTTAATTATACTAATTGTAATAAATTAATGGGCGAGCTTTCAAATTTCTTTCTTTATGCCGCTTCACCTCACCGTGGCTTTCACATTAATTTTATAAAATTAACTCAACCTGGTTGATTTAAAGTTAATTTATCTAAAGTTAATGTAACTTTGAACTGAATTGAACTTGCATCATAGTATGCGTCATGTCTACTGTGTTAACGTGGACTACCAACGACTATAAGTTGTTATGGCCTGTATGAAACCAGACTTTTTATTCGTTCCTAACTAGTATACGGGGTGTAAGGGACATCGTACCGAAAACCGATACCAGGGATCCAGTACATGATTCTGAATATTCTAGTGTTGAAATCAATTTAAAAACAATAAATTACTTATTTGTGCAAAATTAGCAATTATCAGCAGCCGAAAAGTCCACTGCTGAACAAAGGCATGTCCCTTGCCATAATCTCTACGTTTGGCAGGCGGCTTGATTGAAATTAGCAATGTAATTTGAAAAATAAATATTATTCCGCATGTATTCATTACATGCTCAAAAATTAACAAGTTAGTCATTTGTCATTTTTTTTATAAATGGTTTCTGTAATGTGTAACGGACAATATGAGAAATCTTATATAAGAGTTTTCGGTACGTAGTCCCTTACACCCTATATACACAAAAACTAGTTGAAACCATAGTACATAATACCTCAATGAATGAAATCGATATTGCAAGATCATTCATAAGGATTTAGACGCATATATCGGCTGTTATTAAAAATATCAGTAAAATACCAGTTGAAATCAAACCTTGTCATGGCTTGACTATTTATTTCATGGTAGACAGCGCTGTCTAATTAAAAGCTTCCATTTATAAAGCTACTTATTAATTTTGACGCCATGAATAGGTTGTGCGTACTATGAGTCTCGATGAAAAACTTATCTTTACATCTAATGCTCGTTCGTAACATATTTTTTTTATTTATTTCTTATTCTGTATAACAGTTGCGTGTAATTTCGGTGGAGAAAGCGGAAATGCCGGCGGTTAGTCATAGTTTAGATTGAATTAAAGATCGATAACCTTTGTGTAATTATTGTGCGTATTACATAAGTTAAGTATGTATTGTACAGCTCAATATGTAGGTTGATTATTGTGTACAGTTCTTAATAAAGAAAATTGAAGCCATTGTTGTGTTTTTCTTCTTAAGATTAGATACACTCGGAAGTTTGTGGGGTTGGTGTTACTTAATCAGTAAGTGGATATTTTCTCTAAAATGTTGATAAAAAGGAAAAAGTTTTTGGTCTTATGTAGAACAGAAAGTAGTTTTAAACTTTAGTATTAAATGAGGTGAATGGGAATCAATAATGTGTAAGCATAATAATAACAAAAGGCATAGAAATTTCAGTGTAATAACTCTAAGGCTAAATTGGGCTGCTATGTCGCGGATAAAATGTTGGCTTGGTACGTGATATGCAAGATAAACTATTTCTTAACAGACTTCAAAAAGGAGGAGGTTCTCCATTCGTAGTTTATTATATAAAAAAAATTAAAAAAGCTTCAAATTAAATGATCAAAAAAGAATTAAATAACGAAAATATATAGAAGTTGGTTCCAGCTAGTGTCGCTATTGTTAGTTAACACGCTATGCTTAGCACCGCCTACAATATATTTGTTTTTTTTTCTGAAAATTGTTTATTTGAAATTAAACTACTTTTACGGATTTCATCGCGGTTTATTTATTGATTTTACTATCCCGACGTTTCGAACATAGATAAGAATAGTATATACTGAAAGTTTCGAATGCTTTGCAGCACCCATGGTCACGGGAGGACTGAGATGTTGAGCGTCCTTATGTCACAATTATGCCGGTGTACCCTCAGGTCTTCTTAGTTATTATTGTTGGTCCGATCTACGCAGTAAGAGCTTACAGTATCTTGAGGCCGTGCAGTGTTTTGATTGATATTGGATTTAATTATATTTATTTATTTATTTATAAACTCTTTATTGCACACATAGATAGTAATAAATGTACAAGTTTAGCAAGTATAAAAAGTACAATGGGCGGTCTTATCACTCATGGCGATCTCTTCCAGACAACCTTTGAATGGACAGAACGAAAATATATTAAATGCAATGGGCAATCGTGGTGCAACAAACTATAAAAGTAAACTAAACTTAAACTAACTTCTAATTTATCACAGGATCCCAAGCCGGTGGTAACACCCAACCATCTTCTCTATTGAAATTAGTATGTTTTTTGATTTCAATAGCCTCACGAATCATCCTAGGCAGGAATCGGTGTTCTTTTGCGAGGATTTGTGGTTTATCAAATCTAATATAATGGTGGGTGCGATCCTAAAACTTTTATTTATTACTTACTTACTTACTTTACTTTTTATTTTTTTTTATTTTATAAACTCGATTGTGACTGTGGGCTCTCCTACATTGGGCAAACAAAGCGTGCAATAAAAACTCGCGTTAAAGAACACATAGCTGATGTGAAACACCGACGCTGTACGAAGTCTGCAGTATGTGAACACGTTCAGGATCGCACCCACCATTATATTAGATTTGATAAACCAAAACACTGCACGGCCTCAAGATACTGTAAGCTCTTACTGCGTAGATCGGACCAACAATAATAACTAAGAAGACATGAGGGTACACCGGCATAATTGTGACATAAGGACGTTCAACATCTCAGTCCTCCCGTGACCACGGGTGCTGCAAAGCATTCGAAACGTCGGGATAGTAAAATCAATAAATAAACCGCGATAAAATCCGTAAAAGTAGTTTAATTTCAATGTGTAATATTCGCGTAAGTAAAAGAGAACATTAATTGTTTATTTCATTAACACTTTTCAGTTAATATACATATTAGAATTAAATAACGAAAATATATAGAAGTTGGTTCCAGCTAGTGTCGCTATTGTTAGTTAACACGCTATGCTTAGCACCGCCTACAATATATTTGTTTTTTTTTCTGAAAATGGTTTATTTCATGAACACTTTTCAGTTAATATGTAGTTAGACTTTTATGTTACCAAGGTAGGTATCAGCAGTCCTTACATGGGTTAAATCAAATCAGTTAATATGTAATGTGTACGAAAAATCTCTACTGACTGACTATTCTTCCTCGTAAAGTCAAAAAATGGGAAGCAAATGACACTATTATTCATCATTGGTTGGTGGTAGCGACCGCGAATACAAATTGTTCAATTTTCGTTATCTCATTATTACCTACTTGATAATGTATATTTTGCAATTGCAATTGCTACTCGAAACTGGTGAACTCATCAATAAATTGATGGAAGCCATATTTTTGTAAAATAAGAAGAAGAACTCTCCGAATGCTTGCGAAACTATCACACAACTCGAACGGCATCAATGATATACTTAGTAACTTACTCGGAACATAAACAGTCCATATCTTTTAAACTACTGACTCTATTTCAATGAAACTTGTACTCTTCCTTAAGTTGAAAGATACCTACCGAAACTACTGCAAGAATATCGCAATCAGTTTGTAGTTTCTGAGAAATCCATGGACAAACCTACATTCATCTATCTATACTTATAATAAAACTGTAACAGGTCCAATTCTGTACATTGAAGGTATTTTGAAAATTATATTTGAGGGGCATTCTATAACGGATACTGAAACCGAAACTGATTTTTTTAAAATTTTTGTCTGTCTGTCCTTCTGTCTGTATCATGACCGCGCATCACGCGGAAACTACTGAATGGATTCAAATGAAACTTGATATGGTTTGAGTTGATACTACGAGGTAGGACATAGGATACTTTTTATCCCATAATCTAGCACGGTTCTTTTAGGAGAGGGGATTAAAGTCAAAATGGGTACTTGGTTATACGCTTGGTCTAATTTTATCAATTTTTCTTATAATAAATATTATAATTATAATATAATTATAATAAATATTAGTAAGGGAACACTCATTAGACAATTGTTATATTCTACTAAATAAACTACACGTAGCCTCCGCTTTCTTAGCAAACTGGAGGTCACGGGAACAAAGCCTGCAGGGGAACAAAACCTGCAGGGGAACAAAGCCTGCAGGGAACAACAACTATGTGTAGTTGTTTCTTACTGGTTAGGACAATGCAGGTCGATCACCCGATTTTCCGTAAAGTAAGTTGATCTATGCGTCGGATGGACATGTAAAAAGTCAGTGCTGCCGGTGAACTCTCCTTGTTCGTGTCGGTCACCCGTCTCATCGAATCGTAGAAGTAAGTGAAGAGAGAGAGAGAGAGAGAGAGAGAGGGAGAGATAGAGCCCCCCTCTCTCTCTGGGGGAAGAGTTCTTACTTCTTTCTACGCAGAAGACTTATCTTGTCAGCAGTGGCATAGCTTGTCAGAGACGGGCCCTGTATCATAATTTTTGCGGGCCCAAATTAAGGTAAGGGCTAAGAGTGGGTATGAGACGAGGATAACATTTTACGAACTTTTTGTTACACCCGTTCAGGGCCCCTGTAGCCCTGGGGTATCAGCCGTATCATTGATACAGCTGATACAGCGGTACCTACGCCCCTGCTTGTCAGGCCACCGAAGCTGTATCTAGATACAGCCTCGGTGGCCTGAAAGACACCAGCGTCTTTGTAATATTTTTATTGCAATGTTTGTGTATAAGTTAAGTAAATAAAAAAAAAAGATATTATTTATTAATTACTAGGCTATACTAGCTATACTTATGTAATATATCGCATGCAGGCATTCGCCTAATGCAGTTGCAGTGTCCTGTTGCTTGTCACTTGACTGGTTATTATAAGTTTACTGAACCCAGTAAATTCAGCTGCCGTAATCATTCCTTCACACAAAAAGGTTTTTGACCTGCTGCTTTACAATACTGCAGTTGGGCCTAAAGTGATGGGCTCTTGCAAAAGGGTGCTTCCACCGGGTAAGCTAAATAAAATAGAAAAATACAATATGTTTTTATAATGATGTTTGTATTTATGAACTAAATAAATATATATATATATAAAAACAAAATAAGAAACGAATACATCCGTGGAACCTTTAAGGTTGCATGCATTTCTGATAAGATGCGAGAAGCCCGTCTGCGTTGGTATGGCCATGTTATGAGGCGAGAGGATGACCACATGACTAAGCGAGTGCTTTCCTTAGAAGAGGGGAAGCGAGACCGTAGACGACCTCCGGTAACCTGGATACAGACTATTAAGAATGGCCTCAAAAACGCAAATACAACAACTGAGACAACCCATAATCGTATACTGTGGCGCAGAAATACTAGGAGGGCTGACCCCATATAAAATGGGATAAAAGCCAGGAACAAGAAGAAGATGTTTGTTTTTATGAACTCTTATTTTGGATGCATTAACTATTTTAACGAAAGTTCATTGATATCTCTGCTTTAGAAATGTTGGGCAGGTAATAGAATCAATTAACTCATTAGTCATTAGTCATTTATTCATTAAACAAGAAACTTGTATCTGAATATAACACAAAATAATACAATTACAGTAGATATACACAATAAAAATACATTAAAATTTCACAAGTAGGTACTTCGACCTGTAAATTAAACAATATTATGGTCAACGCCTTAAAATTTAAAATAATTATATTAGAATAATTAATTGAAGATAAATTAGCATAGATTGATAGAATTAGATAGATTGATAGAATTTTGAAGTTTAATTAAATAAATCAGAATCAACAAAAATACAATAAAATTTAAAAACCCAATAAGTATGTCAATAAATTATCCGAATAAAATTACAATAATACATAACATTAACTCAATAATATTACAATTTTGAATTTGAATTCATTAGATCTACAGTTCGTCTACAGCAGTGGCGTGCACTGGGTTATATGACAGGGTAGGCAAAAACCGACTTCAACCTAAATTGACATTAATGAATGATGTAAGCACAAAACATTTGATGAGTAGGTACATAATACTTATGTTTTTACTAAATATATATTCTATTTCACTTCCACTACTAAGACGACACGTAGGAAGTAGGTACCTACGTTAAAATCATACATACACAGTCAAATAAAAACAATAATATCCACCTCCTATTCTTGTAGTCGAGTAAAAAAACTTACCAACATGACTGCGAGTTACTTGTCTTGTACACACACATGTGATTGTAAATATGCCACCTCAAAATATCAAAAAATTAAATGATTTAATTTAGTTTTTATGTTTACAGCCGGCTAACCGATTGTAAATATACTATCTAACTATATATTTCAGATTATTTATCATTAAATCTTCGCGTGACTTAACCTTTGGCCATTTTCAATTATTTATCTTTTAATTTCTTAAGAAAGTGTCGAAAACGCGTGAATTTTTATTTTTTTCTATACACACTTGGTCAGAACATCGATCACACGTAACCACTTCCATATTATACTAAGTTTTATAATTTGGAAACACTAATATATATTTTTTTCGAACATACTGCACCGAAAACAATCGTATAATAAAAATTTATAGAATAAAAACCAACAAAAAATGGATGTCATTATGAAATATTGAAGTTTGAACAAACTAGGTATTTTATAATTTGTAGTATTATTCATTCATTCGTTTCATTCGCATCCCGTTCGATGCATTGCTATTGGTCATCATTTCTGTAGTCCGTCCTTCAAGGTCAGAGAGACAGTGCCTATAGCGTAGCATGTGTGCGTGAAATTTATACTGTTCGAACATGGTTCGAACGGTCGGCGTGCCTACTGGTGTGTGTAAGTTTGTTAGAGGAAAATGTATGAATGTGTGCATATCGAGACTCTGCCTTTTAAAATTACCGGCCTCGCGGCTCGAACGCGCGAAGTTTAAATCTCCGCGTACCTAGGAATAGTTCAATGCACTTTGCTCGTCGCCGCGGCGCGCCAGCTGATTGATTTTTCGCGCGAATTTGTTTATTTATATCGATGAAATAATTCAAAACAAAATGTTATTGTGCACATAAATTATTTTTGTTATCATGTAGTGTTCCAGAAATCGCAGGGTAGGCAAACACTTTTTGCCTATATGGACCGCACGCCACTGGTCTACAGCATATAGACACTTGTTCAATAGGAAGTTTTTTAATTTTATTTTGAAAGCGCTACTGTATACAGCTCTTTTTATATCTAGAGGCAACCTGTTGAATAATTTTACAGACTAGTATCGTGGACTATGTTTAACAATTCTTAGTTTATGATTAGTAAAATTTTTATTCACCAAGTCCAATCTTCGGGTGCCTTCCCTTATCTGTCGTTCTTCTACTGTCTCATATTCATGTATGTGTTTCGCCATATTACTTAAAAGTACCAGTACAAAAAGACTTGGTACTGTAAGTATGCCTAAATCTATAAAATGTTGTCGGTAACTTTCCCTTTGTGAAATGCGGACCATAGTACGAATTGCACGTTTTTGTAGTACGAAAGCTCTTCTACTATTATATTCATAGCTATTTCCCCAAAAAAGTATGCTATATCTAATTTTTGACTCTACGAGTGCAAAATATACGATTTTTAGCTGTTCTATGTTGATTTCACTTCTCAGGGCTCTCAGAGCGTAACATGCTGATGATATCGATGCATCAATTGCTTTTAATTCGGGTTTCCAGTTTAATAGTTGGTCAATATATATACCCAAAAATTTTACATGGTCAACGAGTTTAATATCTACTTCATTTAAGGCAACATTTAAATTATCTTTGTTGCGGGCTGTAGTTTTAAATAAAATTGTTTGTGTCTTTTTACTATTAATAGATAATTTATTTGCCGTGAACCATACATGGAGTGCTTTTAACGTAGCATTTACGCTTTCTGTCAACTGTACCATGTCATTAGCTGCCACTATGGCATTTGTGTCATCTGCAAAAATTATTAATTCAATGTCTGGTAAAATTGTATTTAGATAATTAGTCAAATCATTAATAAATAATAAAAATAAAATAGGTCCTAAGATAGATCCCTGAGGGACACCCGTTGATATGTGTACAATTTTGGATTTATACCTTTTCTTATAATTATTTTCAGTTTTTTCAATTTACATTCGCCTATTTTTTAGGTACGAAGAGAACAATCGCAAAGCATTTCCTCTTATTCCGTAATGCCTCATTTTAGTTAGAAGTAATTCATGGTCAATTGTGTCAAATGCAGAGCTTAAATCTAAGAAAATTCCCGCAACTCTCATTTTATTATTTATTTTGTTTATCACATCATCCAATAACGTATACATGGCGTCTGATGTGCCAACACCCTTTTGATAGCCAAATTGTCTTTTATTTAAGACTTTATTTACTCGCAAGTGTGATAATAGTCGAATTTTAAGTATATTTTCAAATAATTTTGACAGCACTGGTAATAGAGAGATGGGTCTATAGTTTTTAGGGTCAGACCTACTTCCCTTCTTATACACCGGTATTACTTTCGCCATTTTTAACTGTTCTGGGAAGATAGCCTCTTTTATACATTTATTGAAGAAGTCAGATAGAGGCTCGGCTAATATGTCAATGTGCTCCTTGAACACACAAATCGGCACTTCGTCATACCCAGAGGACCGTTTGTTTTCCAGTCTTTTAACTATATTACAAATCTCGTTTGGATTGGTAGGAGAAATATACATGTCACTGCCAACCTCGTTAGTATATTGATGGAGTAATGCCGTAGCATGGTCTTTATTAATATTAGTAGCACCTTTATAGTCAAATTGATTAACTAGTAAGTTAGTTATTATCTCTGGATCAACTACAATTCGTCCATCAACCTTAACCCTAAGTTCCCTTTGAATCACATTCTCCTTATTGGTGCATTTATTTACAACTTTCCAAATTTCTTTACCCTTATTATTTGATGTATTTATTTGTGTCATTATAGCAAGCTTTTTAGCTCTAGAAACAATCTTTCGATATAACCTAACGTACATGTTTTTATATTTTAACACACTCGGTTCAAGGTTATTTCCATTGCGTGCACATAGAAACCGTTTCATTTTGCTAGAGGTACGTATCCCTTTAGTGATCCACTTTAATTGCGATTTATTCCTAAGATTTGTTTTACACTCTCTCTTCCTGTAGCTATTGCGGAACACTTTATAAAAACTTCTAAGAAAAGTATTAACACCCATACCAGTCCAAGATTCTTTAAGGATACCCTGTAGGAATGCTGCGCTATTTTTAATACTGAATATTCTTTTTTCTATTACCATAAACCTATTCTCATTCAAATATGGATTGGATCGATCTTTTAAATTAACCTCGGCAAAAATACCTGCATGCCCGTCGGCCAACCCATTGTGATCTACCTCATCACCCAAGATACAAGAATCAGGGAGATTGGTTATGATGTTGTCGATACATGAAGAACTATTATTACGGATGAAAGTAGCGGTAGAAATTAGTTGCCTAAAATTATAACATTTCAACAAACTAAGGAATTCTGCACTTTTTTTGTTATCTACTAGCAGGTCAATATTAAAATCACCACATATTATGCATTTCCTATTGAATAAGTAGTCCAACAGCTTCTCCAATCTTTCTAAGAACTGATCAAAATTTTTATCAACTGGATTTCGATAGCAACTACAGATGTAAAGACCAGTGATAGTATCTTTAACACCACAAATTTCAAAACATTCAATTTTATACAACTTGTTTATTGGTTCACAACTTTCGGCCTGTCTATCTAGATGCCCTAAAATTAAACTACCTCCTCTTGTTTTATTTTTTCTAGTATTGTACGCTACTAACTTATAGTTATTTAAGTTAAAAACATTTGCAGTACTCTCATTCAAGAAGTGTTCACTTATACACACGTAATCCAGTCTTTTATCAATAGTTTCCACATAAATTTCAAGTTCATTTTTCTTATTCATGACTCCACATAGGTTTTGGTGATAAATATTAATGGTATTATAATTATTGGGATTAGATAAATTTGTCAGGCTATAAGAATTATTAGCTAACTTAGGATCGAAAAAAATCATGTTTATCCGTCTGTATGCCAATGCTAACTGTGACTGGTTTGTAATGCTTTGATGCAGTTTCATGCTCTGTCTGTGTATAAACATTATTATAACATTTTAATTCATCAGATTTAATTCTAACATATTCTAAATAGTCATTTCTGTACTTTAAACGAAGTATTTCCTTATGGAATAACCTACTTGCTCTTACAGTATTTATGTATTTTGAAGGTATTTCATAGTCAGTATGATTCAGATCCAGTGGTATAAATGACGTATTTTTAATGTTTCTACATATCAGCTTCAATGAATTATTGAGCATATTAACATTGAGATACTTATTTTTATAGAGTTTGCCAACTAGAACGTTTGTGTGTTTAATTTGTCCCAGGGTGTAATACAATATTGACTGAAAATTCAAAGGATTAGAATCGTTAGAGCCCCCTAGTATTAATATGTAGTCTGAGTGGGTAAACTCCTTACACAAATCAACACATGAACTTATTACTTCAGCCATAGGGGCTCCTGGTTTAACCATCGAGGTAACTTGAAAAGAAGTTCCTAGAAGCTCTTGAAGCGCTCTCCTCATACCAAGTCCGGTCTGGTCAGAAAAAATCTTCACCTGATGTTTTCTAGCGATTAATTGACTTGTTTCTGTATTTGATATTATATTCTTAGTTATACTTAAGTGTTTTTTTTCATAGTCTGAAATATTACTTATATCTAAGGTCAGAGTTCCAGCAGTCACTGTGTCAACTATTGTCCCCATTTCAATGCTACCTTGATCTACAATGTGTCGATAAGAAGGCTGGTGACTTATGGTGGTGTTTTGTAAGTCACATTTGGATTTTAGGGGCTGTTCAAAAAAGCACCTTAAATTGTTGCTTTCGTTGTGGTTATTACTATCTCTTACTGCATTTAAATCTATTTCTTTAGACGATGTTCTTATTAAGCCTTTTTTTTTATACCAAACGACCTATATCGATTTCGATACTGTGGAGAATAGAATTTGAGAGGCGTAGCAATTGATGTGTCACCATTATTTAGTTCTAAAGCGCCAACAGATTTGTACACATTAATTTTATGCTGGGCTAATGTCAGCTCTTTTTTCAATGCGCTATTCTCAATATTCAAACTATCTATCTCAGAGTTTGCTATTTGCAGTTCCTCATTTAATTTTTCAAGTTTATCGTTGAGATCTGTCACTTCATTTCTGATAGTTACGTTGTTTGGTAAACTTTGATATGAAATGTTTAAATCAATGTCACTGTCTTGCAAATCTAAACTTGCCCGGCGGCGACCTCTTTTTTGTGTGTTAACATTTTGCATATCTCCCATTTTTCAATTGTTGTGTAGTAATTGTCACATCAAGTTTTAATGAACATTCAAGAGTATTTCTCGATGGCCGGTCTCCAACCCACGACGATTCCTACTCTTTAGGCAAGAAAACCATTTAAGTGTACTGTAGTTCAAAGCGTGGCGTAAGCTAAGTTTGCTATAAATGCGTAGCGTAAACTAAGTCTTCTATAAATGCCGTAGCGTAAGCTCAAGATGTTAAAACAAGATACGTGTAAGCGGTAAGCATGTGTGCGTTGAAGCGGCCGATCTGCGGGTTGCCCTAGGTAACTCTATGGCCCCTCGAGGGACTCAACGAGGATCCGTGGGGGCGCCCGTACCATATGGTGCTGGGCAAACTACGCCCATGGATGCCCCCGGTGACGGAGACTCTCGATCCGGCTTTGCTGGGAAACGTGGTAGACACCTTGTTCCCGGTGGGTCGGTCAAGTCCCTCAGTCCACCCCCTTCAGTTGCCCGAATGGCGCGACGATCTGGGGGTGACCATAGAGGAGATGGACTGGGCCGTTGGCCGCTTGAGAGCCCGAAACACCGCGCCCGGACCCGATGGTATTCCGGGTAGGGTGCTGGTGTTGAGCCTGGCTGCCCTGGGGGATGTGCTGAGGCAACTATTCACTTGTTGCCTCCGTGAAGCTACGTTCCCCAGGGCCTGGAAGGAGGCTAGTTTGGTCCTCATCAAGAAGGAAGGCAGAGCCGCGGATTCTCCCTCCGCGTACCGTCCCATATGTCTGCTGGACGAGGTTGGCAAACTGTTCGAAAGAATAGTTGCCTCTCGTCTCAGCGGGCATCTGTCGCGCGTCGGTCCCGATCTGGCCGACAGCCAGTTCGGCTTCCGACAGGGCCGTTCGACCGTGGATGCGATAACTCGCGTCCGCGCCCTGTCGGATCAGGCGGTCTCCCGGGGTGGCGTGGCGTTGGCGGTGTCACTCGACATTGTCAACGCCTTCAATTCCCTGCCCTGGGATGCGATCTGGGAGGCACTGGTCTACCATGGTGTGCCTCCCTACCTGCAGGCCCTGATCAGGGACTACTTGCGCGACAGGTACATCCTGTACGTGGATCGAGACGGTACGAGGATCCGGAGGGAAGTAGAGCGAGGGGTTCCGCAGGGGTCAGTGTTAGGCCCCCTGCTATGGAACCTCGCCTACGACGCGGTTCTGCGTGTCGATCTCCCCGCCGGCGTAAGTGTCGTCTGCTACGCGGACGACACGTTGATCGTGGCCGGTGGGGACACCTTCGAGAGGACCAAAGAGCTCGCCGAGCTTGGGGCGGAAATCGTCGTCGCGAAAATACGTGAGTTGGGCATGGAGATAGCGCCTCAGAAAACCGAGGCGCTGTGGTTCCACGGCCTACCTAGGAGCCGGGAGCCACCGCCCAACTTGCGCGTCCGTGTGGGTGAGTCGGAAGTCAGGGTGGGGCCGCACATGAAATATCTTGGCCTCACCCTTGACAGTCGCTGGGGCTTCGAGGAGCATTTCGAGCGCCTGGTCCCCCGAGTCGATAAGGTTGCAGCGGCCTTACATAGGCTGCTCCCTAATCTTGGGGGGCCGAGCGAGGAAGTTCGCCGCCTCTACGCCGGGGTCGTGCAGTCCGTAGTCCTCTACGGGGCGCCCATTTGGGCGCCGAGGCTGGCCATACGACGCTGTAGAACAAAAATCTACAGCGTCCAGCGGAGGATGGCACTGCGGATTGCACGAGGATACCGAACGGTGTCCTTTGAGGCGGCGACCATACTGGCACGCTTTCCGCCCTTAGACATCCTGGCGGGCATGTATGCGAGGGTCTATGACCGGATCCGCATCGCCCGCCAGAGTGGCGGAGGCGAGCCGGTGGCGCTCGAATCCATCAAGCGGCAGGAACGACACAACGCACTCACGACGTGGCGCGAGCGGCTCCAGCCGGAGCACATAGCGCGCAAACGCGTCGTTGAGGCATTCCTGCCGTATCTCGAAGCCTGGATACAGCGACGGAGCGGACGACTCACCTACAGGCTTACGCAGATGATCACCGGTCACGGTTGTTTCGGTGATTATCTGCATAAGATCGGACGTGAAGCGACGACGAGATGCTTCCACTGCGACCAGTCTGACTCCGCCCAACACACGCTGGAGGCTTGCCCCGCGTGGTCGTTGGAGCGTCGAGACCTGGTCGCAGTCATCGGATCGGACCTCTCCTTGGGCAGCGTAGTGTCGGCTATGCTGTCCGGGGATGCGGCGTGGGGAGCGATGGCTGCCTTCTGTGAGACTGTCATGTCCCAGAAGGAGGCCGCCGAGCGGGAACGCGAACGCGCTGATCCCGCTCGGCGACGAAGGCGCAGGCCGCCACAAGTGGCCGCCCAACGTCTCGCTCCCCAGCCCTGAGCCCGGGGCTATAAACAATGGGCAACCTTCGGAGTCGCTGGACGCTCGGGGTGTGGGCCCCTTGAGCGTCCATTGAGTACGGCGGCGACTCCGAGGAGGACGGCGGCGGGGTTGCGACCCCCGTCCCCGTGAGCACCGTGACAGGTTCCCGGGGGGCTACAATGCGCCCCCCGGCGGCGGGCTCAAAGGCAAGGCACTGAGGGGCCCCTGGTGCAGATCCCACCGGAGAGCCCTGGGGTCTCCCCTCTCATGTGCCGATGCGACAGCCGCGGGGGTTTTAGTGGGTAAGAATCCCACATACCCCGGTCGAGCCCCACAGCTCCCGGGGATCTTTCGAAGATTTCCCCCGCGTCAAAAAAAAAAAAAAAAAGGTAACTCTATCTGTAGAGGTGTTTTTCACCGCGTTATCGGAGTAAGAGCAAGCTTCGGACCCAGGCGCGGTCGCAGCCAACAATTTGCGGGGGGGGGGGGGGCACATTTGACGATCCCGTCATGACCCCTACGACGCCCTCTCGGACCGCCACTGTTCGGACCATTAGGTTATTCGTACTCCGACAAAAACTGAAGTTAGTTACAGCAAGGCCTTAGTCGACAGTTTCGAGTCGAAGGTGCTGTTATTTTGTGCGGTCTTTTATAAGGTCTGAGGACGAGAGTGGTTGTAACCAGTCTCGCTCGTTTGATAGCAAGCTTCTCCACCAATTTCTCCATGATCACCATAGATTAAGATTTTTTTCACATCATTACTGCTGACGACGCTGTCTATATATAATACGACGGGCCCGTTGGTCTAGTGGTTAGAGACCCTGTCCGCTAACCGATGGGTCGTGGGTTCGATTCCCACCAAGTGTCTGGGTGTTATTTATCTATATAAGTATGTATTTACAAAAAAAAAATGTATATAAGTATTAGTATCAGTTGTCTGGTTTCCATAGTACAGGCTCTGCCTAGTTTGGGATCAGATGACCGTGTGTGGATTGTCCCAAGATATTATATTATTATATTATATTAATACTTTCAGATAGTTCATGAACTTTAGATAAAGTTTGAGAGTAGGCCAGTCATCCCACAGATTATGCTGGTCCATCATGATATTGATGTAGCGTGCCGTTTAGGCAGCATTTTTGGTACAGCGCCAACGTATTTGAAAATAACGCAAAATTAAATATTTAATTTATTTTACACAGCTCTACCAAAGAGAAAACCAATGATAAAAATCAAATACTTTTTTTTGACGCGGGGGAAATCTTCCAAAGATCCCCGGGAGCTGTGGGGCTCGACCGGGGTATGTGGGATTCTTACCCACTAAAACCCCCGCGGCTGTCGCATCGGCACATGAGAGGGCTCTCCGCCACTGGGATCTGCACCAGGGGCCCCTCAGTGCCTTGCCTTTGAGCCCGCCACCGGGGGTGCATTGTAGCCCCCCGGGACCCAGTCACGGTGCTCACGGGGACGGGGGTCGCAACCCCGCCGCCGTCCTCCTTGGAGTCGCCGCCGTACTCAATGGACTTTACTCGCGCACACCCCGAACGTCCAGCGACTCCGAAGAAAAATCATTTTCCCGACGTTTCGAATGTGCATCCTAATTTCAATAGAGAAGATGGTTGGGTGTTACCACCAGCTTGGCAACCACCAAATAAATCGCGATGTAATCCGTAAGAATAGATTAATTACAGAGGTATCACAGTTTAACTATGCGAGTTAGCTACTTCATTAAGCGCGTTTAGACGCCTCCATGCCGGTACTAAGTGTTATCAAAATCACTCATATTAAAGACTAAATTACAGACCTGTGATACCAGAAATTATCGTATTTTATAGTCCAAGATATAGAAAGAAACTTAAAAATTACTCCTGGCTGGGTATGAACTTCTGGCTCTCGTTGACACCTTTGCGACATCTATCCTGAAATAGTCAAGGCCATGTTGAGCTTTGCTTTGACTTTTTAGTAACAATAATGAGTACCTACCCATTTATAACTATTGCAGATTTCCCATCGTACAACTAGATGGAGATGCTTACCATTATTTTATTAACATAAGATTATTGTATAAAAGAGGCAAATAACCAACCTACTTAGTAGTCCATCTGCTGATCCTGTGTACTTTTATATTTATGCTTTGTTTAAAGTATAATAACGTTATATTAAACTTTTATCGCATTGGAATATACACATTAAAGCTTTTAAAAATCATTAAGTTTGTATTATCAGCGCCCTCTGTAGTAATAAATACGCGAAAGCTCCCGGTTGTGCGTTTAAGCTTTGTTTAAAGTATAATAACGTTATATTAATCTTTCATCGCATTGGAATTTACACATACACGCAGATATTTGCGATGCGATGCGAATTCGCAGTTCTGTGTGGGAGCCCTTAAGCTTTTAAAAATCATTGTTTGTATTATCAGCGCCCTCTGTAGTAATAAATACGCGAAAGCTCCCCAAGAATAAAGCTCGACACGTTAATTACTCATTTTGTTCAAATACAATTCAGAAGCTCTACCAACTCTCTATCTCATTGATAGATGGCAGTGAAGGCGAGCTAATTTATATACGTATAGACAAACACTTGTAATATTAGGTATCAGAAGGGTAGTGAAATCAAATGTATTATTAGCGTAAATACATATTATTATGTAATTCGTAGGCACGTCCATTAACGCAAAATTTGCTAAACCATATTAACCATTATAGAATAAAAAAACTAAATAATGTCGAAATATACCTAAAAGTGTTAATATATAGGTAATTAAATATAGCAATCGTATAACATACCTACTTATCTATATCGATATAAATCTATATTTAAAAAAAATACGTATTATTATAACTTTTTCAATGCATGATTCTCTAGGTAGACCAATCGGCCTACTCAGAAAACCACGTGTATCCAAATTGTTTAGTTAGGTAAGTTTATGTTTCTTTTTACATATAATCCTTCCGGAAAATATATGTAAATGATATATTTATTTTATAATCTATGGACACGCAATAATAGAAAAGAAATACATATAGGAAAGTTATAGGAATTTGTACCTACTATACAAAGGCACTGCTTATTTCTAAAAAATGTCTTTACGGAGACCTGCAAGTAGAAATTTGTAGGAAAAACATGAGACGTAATCTGCAAAAGAAATATATCACACCAAAAGACCAAACTAAATAAAAACTTGTACTTAGATATAAATACATATAATATTCCGTAATATATAAGTAAACTACTATTACTATATTACGACACATAACTATAGGTACATGTTTCATACTATATTATGTATCAAGTTATGGAAAGACTGTGGTCTTTAACTCG
This sequence comes from Furcula furcula, assembly GCA_911728495.1. NCBI lineage: Eukaryota > Metazoa > Arthropoda > Insecta > Lepidoptera > Notodontidae > Furcula > Furcula furcula. The sequence continues at coordinate 15,390,966 of OU452249.1, read as the reverse complement.
TCTTTTGTACTCTGTTATATTCACAGAAATACATACTTATCAGGCGGAAGAGAATTGCATATACGAACAGCATGCACGGTGAAGCTAAAGCCCCGTTTTATGGGAAGGGAATTGTAGGTGAGAGTCAGGAGATCTTAAAAAGGAAAATGTTATCGAAAAGAAGCCTTATAGTATTAAAGTGTTCTTGAGACGAGACCGATAGGGAGCCACTTAAGGCCCTTATGAAACTGGGATACGTATTTTTGAGACAAAATGTGAAACAAGTGCAAGGTTTCTACAAACGCTCAAGTTTATATATAAACTTCTCAATTCAATTCAAAATATTTATTTCAAATAGGCTTAATGCTGACACTTTTAAAAGGTAATTTGTTTTAAAAAGCTGGAAACTGGTCACAACGCGGCCTCAACTGAGAAGATCCTTCAAGAAACTCAGCGGGCTTGTAATTTTTTCACTTTTTTTTTTGTCGCAGAGTTTCATGATATAAAACCGCATTAAAATCTATTAAGCAATTTAGAAAAAGTGATCAGACAGACGTGGAAGTTATCCGCGTCACTTTTATTATTAATCTTTAATTTTGTCTATAAAAATTAAATTATGAAACAGTCATATAAGTTATGTAGGTTACTAAATTGACATAAACTCTACATGCCATTTTTTTTATAACGGCAAGGTCCGTATCCACAATTCCAATTTACACTCGAAAGTCCGATACGATACCGAGTGGCGAGCAAACAAGGACCCAAGGCAGTGGGTGGAGACGCGGCCACCTCGGCAAACCCTGGCTTGTGCGAAAAACCCAGGCGAGCGCCCCGGGCGTTCCGGGGCAAACACACCGTCTCCAGGGACGCGCTCATTAGTTGTTCAAACACGCCGGCGGCCACTTTGACAAGCAGCGAGGCAGGACCTGCCTACGTCCCGAGGACCGATCTTCCCCTTCACTGATCTAACGCTAACTATAAAGAGCTATCGGGAGTGCAGATAGTAAATACGCGGTCTGTTTTATTTACTCAAAGCTTGACAAACGACAGCGTCTTTGCATTGGCGTTTATATGATCTCGGTTAACAGACTATGTTTTACTCGTAAATAAGTACTCGTAAATAGTTACGAGAATAAAAACTATGGCTGACACGTTAACGAGTAAATTCATGGTGTAACACTTATACAAGAGAGTTTTCACTTAAAAAACGCACTATATATGTAATGATTTTATTTTAATGTGAAAGGTATCTCTCATATACCTAGTTTACTTTGTTCACTTCAAACTTTGAGGAACAAATATTATCTATTTATAGGCTCTCGAAGACTTACATGCTTAACTTCCAAACGTACCTATTTTGTCATATTTCGGGGTTCTACATTTGCAATAAGCTGTTATTATTTCTTGTATGACGATTATTATGTTATAAATTTTAATTTAAAATATTATGTTGCCATTTATTTTATTATTATTTTTTATGCCTTAGTCACCCATTGGAAGACATCCAGTGCCGCTATAGGAGCTTATGCACTGAGTAGGATCGCTATATATGTTTATATTTGAGTGGTTTTAATAAAAGAGCGTGGTTCACCGCTCTATATAAACTTTTCATCTGCCTACGAAGAAGCTAATAATACGCAGTGCTTGCATTCGACAAATGGCTAGCCGCCTACTAGCTGAATATTTGCGTGGTTCTGTAACATTTTATTTTTATAGTAACACAATTTTCTTTACAATCAGAAATATTGTAGATCTACACAACAACGTTTGTTGAGGAACTGTCAACTGTCAAGTTACTAAAACGCGTTTTCCCATAGTTTTACCTAACCTCAACGCAAAAATTAGGGGTGTTACAAGTTTAAACCCTGTGTAGGTATTATTATCAACAAGTCGTCATTGACCAGAGACAATGTGGACCGAGCACTTGTTATAATAATTTCAAAGCTTAATATCAAGAAGATTGTTTACTGTTTACTTCCGATAACTGGGATTTGTCCATACAAACAATGGGTGTCTTTAGTCTTTCAAACATACTTTTTCTAATACACATATTTGTTGGTTTTAGTATTCTTCATATTTAATTTATTTTATTTATTTATTTAACATGCACATAAGGTACAAGGCGGACTTAATGCCTTAGGCATTTTCGAACAGTCTACCTTAGGGTAGTGAAGAAATATTTTGTGTTATAATTTCAGTTACAAGTTTCTTTATTGTAGACATTGTAGGCAATTCCGTTCGGTTTTACATACCTTTTATTGCCTCAATGCTTTTATTAGATCCTTAGATTAAAAGCTGTCTACTAACTATTTCTGTATAATTTGTAGGCGCTTCATCCACAACACAAATCTTGATCAATAGTTTTATTATTCAGTAACAGTCCGACATCCCACGCAGATCGTTGTTACCACCTAATAATACATAAATGTTAGGTATTATAAAATCTATTTTTCATTCTCACGACGAGGGTCAAAGTCCGCTCGGTGCTATTTCGAGTTTTGTTTTTCCGAATCATCGAAGCAAGCTCTGTAGTTACGCCATCTGAAAGATACTAGTTTAACACCTTAGACTTCGCAACATCAAATACACATGTAACAAGGATTTAGGACTCGACAGTAGGTACTTTTGTAGTACTCTGGGGGTTTGTAGCATTTATAGCGCAGTGGGAAACCGCTTGCTTTGCAAACCAGAGGTTGCGGGTCCTAATCCCGCGAGGAGCAACAACTCTGTGTAGTTGTTCTATCTATCTATTCTATTGTTGGCTATAAATTGGGCCCGGTAAGCACCGGAACGCACTTCGACCCAGTTGGATCCATTGTGCATGCCCTAGCCCTTACTCTGTTTCTGGCGTGTCGAAGAGTTCCCTCAGGTACGCAACGATTGCGCCAGCTTGGAGCTGTGCATAATCATCTGGTGTAGGATAAGCTACTCCCAGATGACTCAACTTACGTCTCGCAAGAGCGTCGCAGCCACACAAAATGTGTCGCATTGACTCTTTGTCACCTTTACAAAATCTGCAAGTATCAGTAGTACTTAGCCTCATTCTGTGAAGGTGCTCATTGGTACCAAAATGTCCCGTGAGTGCCTATCAGGTGCCTTATCTGTGATCTGTTAAGTTTCAATAATTTAACCCCACAGTCCACCCTTGTGCTAGAGAAAGTTTTGGAGTGGTTTAGGCCTGACGCTTCCCTCCATTCCTTTAAGTGTTCATTCCTAGCATGCGCATATAATGCTTGGTGGTACGTTCCATACGGAATCCCCACAAATGGTTCGTAAAAATGTTCGTTCAAATGTGTAGTTGTTCATTACAGGTTGGGACAATGCAGGCCGATCACCAGATTGTCTGTAGAGTAAGATGATCCTACATCGGATGGGCAAGTAAAAAGTCGATCCTGCACTTGATCTCTCTCTGGTCGTGTCGGTTTTCCGTCCCATCGGATAGGAAGAGAGAGTGCACTTGTGTCTTCGCAAGCACTTGTGCACTTTAATATCTCCCGCGTCTGATCTTGCGAAAGATTGGCCGCTGTGGTCGTACCGGCCAGAAGGACGGACATTATTATTATTACTTTGGTACTTACTTATTAATCATATTATCCTAAAAATGACCCTAGCTTATTATCTCTGATAATTTTTCAATTTTGTTAGGTCACTTGGTGGTAGGAATCACCGTAGTGTCAGATATTCTGCTGCCGGGCAGGCACGTTGCTTGCTAGGAGACAAACAGCTTGCTTATCTCGTCACTAAAATAAAAGTCAATACTTAAATTATTGTAAGGTAATTGCACCATTGTACATTCGGTACGCAATCTTAATAGCGTCACAGCCGCTAATATGTTATACAATAGATATGCCATTAGCGCACGAAAAGTGACAACGAAATTCATCCAAATTGGGTGAACTGGCAGTAAGTCAGGCAAATGTAACGAACATGACTTGTGCCTTTGAAAATCAAGTAAAATGCCTTCATGCGTATTTCAATAAAGTACTGTACAAAAGTAAATAATAAGGAAAGGATATCATACCTTAACTCATCATCATCATCAACAGCTGAAATACGTCCACTAATGAACAAAAAGCCTCCCCCTTGGAAGGGAGGGGCTGCCATAATCCTCACGCTTGGCAGGCGTTTTGGGGATCACAGTATAGGTGAAAGATAGATACAAAAGAAAGACGCTGCAGCCCGTCTTCTTGTTCTGTTTAGTCGCCTCTTACGACACCTAACGAGAGGAGATGGGATACCTTAACGTCTCATTTACATGATGCCATTTTCTTGTACGTACAAGAGCAATAATTGAATGCAATAAATGAAGCGCAATATTTGACCTTCAAGAATTGTAAGTAACTGTTTACACGCGGGTGAAATTTGAATGTAATTATTGAATGCAAATCTTGCCCAGTAGAGCAAGAATGTGACATGTTGTTCAGACGATGCAAGGCAATTATTGCCTCAATATTATTGTATGCAACAGGCAACAAACTTGCTTCGTGTAAATGAGCCTTAACTATAACGGGTGTAAGGGACATCGTACCGAATTTTTTTTTATAAGATGTCAAATAATGTCCGTTACAACATTACAGAAACTATTTAATATGGAATATGAAAAATGACTGACTTATTAATTTTCGAGCATGTAATGAATATATGCGAAATAATATTTATTTCTCAAATTACATTGCTAATTTTCTAAAATAATAATAGTTAATTGCCTATTAATTAATTGCCTATGTTTTAGTGCATAAAGAATAAATAAATAAATAATTAAATAAATTTTCCACAAATAAGTAATTTATTATTTTTAAATTAAAATTATGCTTTTTTATTATACCAATAATGATATTATACTAGTTTTATTTAAAAAAAGTGTTTTTTTTTTTGGAAATTCATGAAAAAGACGATGAAAAATTTCAACACTAGAGTGTTCAGCATCATGTACTGGAGCCCTGGTATCGGTTTTCGGTACGATGTCCCTTACAACCTGTATATGATAAAATATTTTAATTCTTTATAGGACACATACACACAAAACACCGAAAAAATACAATACATTAAAAAAGTACAAAGGCTTTAATAAATAAAAAAAAAAGGTTTTTTAAAGGTTTTAATTACATGAGTCACAATTTTTGGCGCGTATTAGTAGGGATACTTATATAACATATCTGTGGTTTATGATATCATTGGTCGTAGCGTCATTTTGCAATCATGGCGACTGGTGGATCATCAATCACGGGCTCAGGTGCAACTCGAATCCCCGTCCCGCACACCACTCGCACCCCTGCAGCCTTCCCTCGTCTGCACTGCAAAGTCAAAAGACCTCACATAGAGTCTTCAGTTACCGAATACCGAATATTAGGTACCTACATGATAAATATGTATATAGAATTAAGGAGTTGTGCTGATTACTAGTTGAACTATTTTGAAGCAAAACTTTTCTTTTTGAGAGCGGTAATCAAAGCGGTTTTAATTAAGATTCTAATATCTTTTACGAGTAGCCCATAGCCACTCTAAGACGAATCAAAAGACCTCGACGAAGAATCGAAAGTCATTAAGGTCATGTTGAAGAAATAGTCACACATAAAAATTATACTAAGATTTTTTTTGAATTGTACTGAAATAGATTTTGGATTAAGAGCGGTTATCAATTTCAGCCAAATATTTCTATCGACCTTGACACATCAAATCACGCTAATACAGTTTAACCAAAACATTGCATATAATAGTGACGTCATACAGCAGCCCGCGGCAAACGCCAACATCTAATCTGATAATGCGTCGGTTATGGCGGCGCGGCGTGCGTACGACGTTACCCCTGGGTAATTGAATTTGCGCCCCCGGCTGCGCCACATGCCGCATCCCGACTGTCCCCGCACTCGCTTCGCTACTATTTTTAATTAACGATCACAACCTTGAGTTGTGATCTGTTCATTATATTTTAGAAGACTTTTAATTACTGATAAGGTTGATAAGATGTAAATAATTCTTGTCTGACCAAGTTTCCATAACCATTTGCAGCCAACTATTGATAGGTTCTTTCTGATTGAAGTAAAAAGTTTCGACAATAATGAGGATGACAAATATTTAGAATTTACTTTAGCTAGTGTAGTTATAGCACTTTTAAAAAGAAATTCAATAATTTGAATAGATACTCTCGCGGTCACAAGTTTTGTATCACCTCGCTTGCACGTGCCAGCACAAAATATGTTTGTGATTTTGATTGAAAACTGGTACACCGTAAAAGTGTAAGGTTACAGGTGCATAATATATATTTAAATTACTGCCAAAATTAGAAATTGTTCTTGATCCAGATTCTTTGATTTAGCTGATATCTAAAATATCATTGTTATATAAAAAATACCGGTCAAGTGCGAGTCGGACTCGCGAACCGATTGATCCTATACCATCTTTGGACGTATTAAAGTTATTTTACTATTCATGTAGGTAACACCTCAGATAGCGACAAAACCAAACCGCAAAACTAAGCATAAGCATTTTTAGCTAAATAATGTAAATCCGTTCTTGGCTTTTTGTATAAGAAATATGTTCTGACTGTGTTATTTTATGAGCTGTGGATTTTGTTTCAAAATAAAATAAATAAATAAAAGTCGAGATTTTTTTTGTATTACTAAAAAAACTGTATTATTTCGAAATAACATTTTATTTTTCTGTAAAATATAAATAGACGTGTACATATAACCCATAAATATTTCAGCTTTTCCGTCTACAAACTTCGGAGATAAGGTTACGGTATTTTTTTTGACTTTTCGATTATAAGACCAAAAATCTGTTGCAAAATGCGCAAAGCCCTTTCATATTATGATGATACCTCACTCGATATAGTAGTCTCACTTTGAAATTTTGAGACCCCATTTCGGCTCCCATTAAAACAAATCTGTTTTTTCAATTGTGATGAGGTTGGGTAAATAAGATCTAAAACTATTCCAAGTTTCAAATCGATAGCATCTACTACTCCCTTAAATATATAGGTGTGACCGACAAACAGACAGACGAAGTCACGCGATAAGGGTTCCTTTTTTACCTTTTATGTATGGAACCGTAAAAAGAATGGTTATAAATGGACCCGAAATTAAAAAAAAAAAACATTCAGGACAGTGATTAATATCCGTTAAGACTTAGAAGTCATAAAATGAAGTTTAGTTGAATATTGAGTGGCCACTCATTGAGCGATGTTTATCAGGATTCGGAAGTGTGTACAGAGTTTCTTAAATTATTGAAACAATTAGATATATCTTTAGAAATTTAACTTACATCCAAGTTTGTCGCGCATAATACTAAATTATATCACCTTACGTAATTATCTAAACTCATCGGGTAGTATTTTTTATATATTTTATTTACGTTAGCAAAAACTCTACATTTTCGACATCAGCAAGAATTGTTAAGAGTTATTTGAGTAGACCGTTGACCATTGTTAAAACATAAAAAACTTAATGTTTTATATAATATGTAGATCGAAGAAATACAATCTATCTATCTATACTATAATAAAACTCAAAGAGCACTTTTTCTGTACATTGAATATTTTTCCAAAATTTCTATGTGGGGATACTATACTATCGACATAGAGGCCAAAACAATTTTTTTTGGAATTATTGTCTGTCTGTCTGTCTGTCGTTCTGTTTGTCCAGGTATCATTTGAAAACCCGTGGATGGATTTTGATAGGACTTTCACTGATGTGTTGTGTAGAAGTCTAGGTATAAATTGGTATATAAAACATCACGCTATGTTTCATAGGGGCTAGGCAGTGAAACATTACTTGCACATATTACCACGTAATTTCCTTTTTATGTGAAAGGGTATTTATAGACTGATCAGTTAATCATTAAGATATGTATTAATACGCTATATACAATAGGGACTGAGCAGACATTTAGTTTGCTTAAGATATGGCAGTGGCGAAGGGTCAATTTTTGTAAGGGGTAAGCCGGTCCGGTACACCCAGGAAATTTTCATTAGATTTCTGTATTGTTCTAAGTACTTTGCTGATAGCAATATGACATTATATCTTTGAAAAGTTAAAATCTGTAAAATCTGTCGTTCATGAAATTTTAATGAAACTCTCCAAGTCCAGGTAGTGTATAGGTATTGTATCACACACAGTCGCAACAATAAAAGATGCGAAACACTAAAAACTTTCATTATCGTATATCATTAGACAGTAATTTACGATATTAGCGTGATTTACAATTATGAACAGCGCCATCTATCGGTGAAATTGAACATACAATCACTATAGAACTTTAATCTAGCTAAATAAAAGAAAGTCGTGTTAGTTACACTATTTATAACTTAGGAATGGCCTAACCGATTCGGCTGAAAATTGGTGGGGAGGTAGCTAAGAACCAGGAAACGGACATAGGACTTTTTATCCCGGTAGGTTAAGGTTAAGCAACGTTAGGTAAGGTCATTAAATAGATGGGTGAACCGATTTGTATGAAAGTGTGCATATCGGGTAGGTCTGAGAATAGGCCGTAAAGTATATTTCATGCCACTAGGTTAAGGTTAAGCAACATAAGGCAAGGTCATTAAATAGATGGGTGAACCGATATGTATGAAATTTTGTGTGCATATCGGGGAGGTCTGAAAATAGGTCATAAAGTATATTTAAAAGCAACATAAGGCAAGGTCATTAAATAGATGGGTGAACCGATTTGTATGAAAGTATGCATATCGGGTAGGTCTTAGAATAGGTCATACAGTATATTTCATACCGCTAGGTTAAGGTTAAGCTACATAAGGCAAGGTCATTTAATAGATGGGTGAACCGATTTGTATGAAATTTTGTGTGCATATCGGGTAGGTCTGAGAATAGGCCGTAAAGTATATTTCATGCCACTAGGTTAAGGTTAAGCAATATAAGGAAAGGTCATTAAATAGATGGGTGAACCCATACCCGTATATTTAATGCCGCTGATACCATGATTGACGAGGATATATAGAACGAGACGAGGGTGCAAGAGAGGAGAAAGAGGGAGAGGGGATTCGAGGAGGGGGTGATGGGGTGATGGATCGGGGGAGTTAGGTGGAGTAAGGGGGAGTGAGAAGGAGCAAGTTCGTAGAAGAGAGAGGGGGAGAGGGTTCAGAGAGGGGATAACAGGGAGAGGAAGAGGGGGAGTATAAATAAATAAATAATATCCTGGGACAATCCACACACGGTCATCTGATCCCAAACTAGGCAGAACCTGTACTATGGAAACCAGACAACTGATACTAATACACATATACTTTTTTTTGTAAATACATACTTATATAGGTAAAACACCCGATTCCCACCAAGTGTCTGGGACACTTGGTGGGAATCGAACCCACGACCTGTTGGGTAGCAGACAGGGTCACTAACCACTAGACCAACGGGTCCGTCAAACCCGGAACCCGGTTTCGGACGGTGACGGAAACCGAAGCGGGAGGGGGAAAGAGAGAGGAGAGAAAGAGCATATAATTAGATTTTATAAGAGAGAGAGATAAATCTAGGGAGGAGGGAGAAAAGGGGAGCAAAACGTAATAAAAGCGCGGGCGGAGCTGCACGGGTCAGCTAGTCTTTAAATAAGATACTCGTGACACTTACATTTACGTTATAATGCATCTTCCAAAAACTAAAATTTTATAGCATCTAGAATTCTTGTATGATAATTCAAATCGAAACTAATCTAGTTCGCCACAGCCACACAGTATCAGCCACATTTTAGTCAGAAAAATAAAAAAAATCTGCTGTCAAGCAGCAGTGTATACTCAAATGATATTTTGTTCCGTTGTGCACTGTCGTTAGTGAAAATACCGGCCGCAAGTATTGACGAGCAGCAGTGTAGTGCAACTGTATATAGACATACATGTCGCTTACACATTTAAAGTTACGGATAAAAATATAAAACAGAAGTTTAAGTTAGTATTATATTTAAAAAAATTGAGTAAGTAAGTACACAGAACTTTGATTAAATACCTAACTGCCGTACTCAGAGCACATCTCATCATATAAAGACTTTGTATAGAAAATACTAAGTGACGTGATAAGGTTCCTTATTGAACTCACAATATTGATTTAAAAATTAATACAGTAGCGACATAGCTCAACGCATTAGCAAGCTGAAGTGGAAGTGGGCTAGTCATATTTGCCGCAGAAGCGTTGATCGTTGGGGAAGACTGGTTCTGGAGTAGAGACCACGAACCGGAAAATGTAGCGTAGAACGCCCTTAGCCGAAGACCGGGCTCAATGGCGTGTATTGGGGAAGGCCTATGTCCAGCAGTGCAGACTAATGTAGGGCAGTGGCGAAGGGTCAATTTTTATAAAAACACATATTTACGCTTCTATATTGAATTATCGTAGAATGCGAAAATTCAAAGGGAAGCCGGTACGAATCGGCTTGTATGGATTCTTAGCCACTGATGTAGGGTGATAATGATGAAAAAAAAACCAATCAGGTTTAACTTTTGTTAATGTTCTGTCCTCAAGTAAAGGCAACACATACTTATAAAGCGTTGTATAGTATGATAATAAAAACAGTTTTTTTTTGTATGATATATATGTACATCTATGAGTAGAGCAAGCAAACGCAAAAAAGGACACTCGACAACAGGAAAAGTGAAAAACAACGGCAGTTGTTGTTGTCTGATTGCAGGTTGCTAAGTGATCACATATTTTACCGCCGACAATTGTTGTTTTTCATCTCGCGAGACGTGGCGACTTACAGGTATAAAAGTAAATCACATTGTTAATAGTTTAGTAATATTTATGGATGGTATATGTATGATAAATTGTAAAATTTGTTTATGACGGGCCTGTTGTTCTAGTGGTTAGAACCTTGGCTGCTACCAAATACGTCGTGGGTTCGATTCCCGCCATGTGTCTTTGTGTTATTTATCTATTTAAGTATGTATATACAAAGAAAATGATTTATGTATTAGTATCAGTTTTATCTGGTTTCCATAGGCTCTGTCTAGTTTCGGATGATGACCGTATGTGGATTGTCCCAGAATATAATTATTATTATTCTTTTTAACCTATTACATACTGGCCAGGCCAGGAGCTGGCCACCATCGCAGTATCACGCAGTATCACAGAATATGAAAACATATCTATTTTCCGGTGTGATGAACACTGGAGCTGGTGAAAAGGATCATTCCCAATAGTTCCATTGAACTACTAGGAATATATTCCCAGTAGTTTCCATTGGGTGCAGCAATGAAACCTAGTAGACTTTGGGATAATTACCAGGCTCAAGAGACTTAACAACAAATGTCTCAAGTGTGCGTGTCGGGTGTCGCTTACCATCAGGCGAACGACACTAATTTGAATAAAAAAAATATACATACTTATCTAATAACCTACTTGATGAATTAAAAAGGATTATCCCATTTTAATTCATCAAGTAGGTCATTAAAGGGTTATCCCTTTAATCAGTATTTTCCTTAAAATATGCCTATTAACCAGAAATACATGTAAATTCCAACGGTCTAGATTTTCTACGAATTCATCGTACGTAGGTAAATGACCCGTTGTGGTGTAGAATCCTACTCGTACCCACGTGCCCCTAGACCGCCGACAATTTAGAAAAGTAATAAATAAACAATAAGCAAAAAAAAATTCACTGTAAGATACAATGTAATTAATATAAATAATAAATAAAGTTTATGTCGCAGAGTCGCGCGTCGCGGGCGCGGCCGCGGAGCGTGCCCGCTCCCGTGGGGCCACGCCGCCTGCGTTCCAATATTGTGAATATTATACGCGTCATTTTCTCACACGGACGCACCCCCGGGGCCCCGGTGCATGCCACCCGCTGGCTTCAGATACATGTGTAACTTGATTGTGATTACTGTCTTGTTATGAGTATTTTTAAGGCTTTTATAGCTGTTAAATAAAAAATCGCACTGGTCTCAAATAAATATGTATATTTGGAATTGAACTAGGAATATAAACAGAATTTCATACGTAATTATACTTATATATTATTTAGTTTAAGACGTATGTATGAAAACTTTTAAAACAATTTTTATATAATAATAATATACTCGTAGTTAAAAACCATTCTAAATAAAGAAAATCGCACTAAATCCGTCCATGCGTTCGGGAGTTACGATGTCACGGAAAGAAAGATACCCAGACATACGTAGTTGTCAAAGTTATAAACCTCTTCTTTTTTATACACTTTTAGACTTTCGCGTTCCATTGTTAAACTTTATTTTAATCGGGAATTAACGCGATTTACCTTATATTTTGGCTTGACTTTTCGGCCGGGTTGCACCAGCCGTGGTCACAAGCAGACTGTCTCTTCTTTTTTATCCGATTTTACTATCTACATTATATAAGTTGAAACAACTGAAAATGTCTGCTTTTATTATCCTATGTATGAAGTTATGTTTCTGGCAACAGAAACAGATAAAATTATAGCTCATAATTAAAATTTCATCTTCAAAATTTCATATCAAGCACACTTCTATGAGTAGATGAATATGTTTCATTGTAAAATTAAATTATGTATCCCATAATATACCTATTCAATTCATGATTATATCGTTACAGCAAGATACTAAAGATACAGTGATCAAGATGCATTTCTCAGACTCATTTTATCATAGGCAACCCCATTGTACACATATTTTACTAAAATATATCTTTCTATTATTTAAATAATTACCCCACTCTTTCATGGTATCGAAAAATAACATTTTTGATGATGTTATTTTTAAAGTTTTTTTTGCAATTGCAATGCATTTTCTTTACAAGTTGGATGTTAAGTGGGAAATTAAATATGTTTTAGAATTTATGGACACGGTTATCGTACTGCCCCAGTTTACCGATTAGACAAGCATCCCTATTGAAAAATAATAAGGAAAACTACAATGCTTATATATATACAGAGTACACTTATTTACTACTATAGTATACTTGAAATCGTTCGTAAACGTTTTGCTTCGATTCTAAAATTGCAAAATTCTCCCATAAAGATCTTTTACCAGTTACCGGGTTACCTTCTTAGGACGGAAAATAAATGGAATCGTTCACTGTATTTCACCGAGTCGTTATCGTTTGTGATCAATTCAAATGGTTTATTGACTTAATTGTGGTAGGTAAAAAGTTGTTCTAATATAAATTATCTGCACAGCACAATTTACCTTTTATGCATGCAATAATATGTCCTATAATATAATCTAATTTATTTTAATTCTCTAATCAATTTTTAAGTTATAGCGTGATATTTTTTAAAAGCTTTTATTTAACTTGCAATGTATGTATCTATGTATGTAATTTGTTCGGGTGGAATCTTGCAACTCAATTTTCACCCACTTCTACACGTTCAAATCATTTGAAATTTTGCACATGTGTCAAGGACCGGTGACAATACAATAATGTAGTATCATCGAGCTGATCTGATGATGGAGCTCGAAGGCAGATAAGAGAACCCTTGGATGGCTACTAGTAAACACATCGATTTTAAGCTCATTTAATTTGTTTTACAGAGGTCTATTCACATTGCCTAATAATGAGGACCTGATGATGGAATTGGAAGGTAGGTGACGGGACCCTGGAATGGTTACTAGTAAACACATCGAGTTTAGGCTACTTTGATTCATCTTAAAGAGTTGTATTCACTTTGCCTAATAACGAGGACCTGATGATGGAATTGGAAGGTAGGTGACGGGACCTTGGAATGGTTACTAGTAAACACATCGAGTTTAGGCTCATTTAATTCGTCTTAAAGAGTTCTATTCACATTGCCTAATAACGACGACCTGATGATGGAATTGGAAGGTAGTTGATAGGACCCTGGAATAGTTAGTAGTAAACACACCGAGATTAGGCTCATTTGATTCGTCTTAAAGCGTTCTATTCACTTTGCCTAATAACGAGGACCTGATGATGGAATTAGAAGGTAGTTGACGAGACCCTGGAATTTACATCGAGTTTAGGCTCATTTAATTTGTTTTAAAGAGTTCTATTCACATTGCCTAATAATTAAAGGACCTGATGATAGAATTGGAAGGTAGGTGACAGGACCCTGGAATGGCTACTAGTAAACACATCGAGTTTAGGCTACTTTGATTCGTCTTAAAGAGTTCTATTCACTTTGCCTAATAACGAGGACCTGATGATGGAATTGGAAGGTAGGTGACGGGACCCTGGAATGGTTACTAGTAAACACATCGAGTTTAGGCTCATTTAATTCGTCTTAAAGAGTTCTATTCATATTGCCTAATAATTAGAGGACCTGATGATGGAATTGGAAGGTAGGTGACGGGACCCTGGAATGGTTACTAGTAAACACATCGAGTTTAGGCTCATTTGATTCGTCTTAAAGAGTTCTATTCACTTTGCCTAATAACGAGGACCTGATGATGGAATTGGAAGGTAGATGACGAGAGCCTGGAATGGTTACTAGTAAACACATCGAGGTTAGGCTCATTTAATTCGTCCTAAAGAGTTCTATTCACTTTGCCTAATAACGAGGACCTGATGATGGAATTGGAAGGTAGGTGACGGGACCCTGGAATGGTTACTAGTAAACACATCGAGTTTAGGCTCATTTAATTCGTCTTAAAGAGTTCTATTCACATTGCCTAACAATGAGGACCTGCTGATGCAATTGGAAGGTAGGTGACTGGACCCTGGAATGATTAGCGGAAAAAAAAACACTCACCATTTAATTAAATAGGTCCAGGAAAACCTAAGAAGTAAAATAAATAACTAAAAAGTAAAAAATAAATAAAATAAAAAACTTTTTAAAACAAGCTTTTATTTAAATGCGCTAAAAAGAATAAAATAAACTTTTCCTTTAAAACTTTTAATATCAATTAATAACGTCATTACACAATTTATATGATATAAAAGCTTGTCGCGAGATTTACTTAAGTATATGAATTTAAACAAGAAAATTAATAATTTGATTTTATTGACTTTAATGTTTAAAATTTTCCATGTAAGTAAGTACGAGTACGTTAAACTCGCGACAAGCTTTTATATCATATAAATTGTGTAATGACGTTATAAATTGATATTAAAAGTTTTAAAGGAAAAGTTTATTTTATTCTTTTTAGCGCATTTAAATAAAAGCTTGTTTTAAAAAGTTTTTTATTTTATTTTTTACTTTAGTTTTTGTTAGAACTTTTATTTATAAAAATGTACGTGTTAGCTGCATTTTTAAACGACATCAAAGAAAATAAAAAGGAGGAGGTTCACAATTCGGTTGTATTCTTTTTTATTATCACAGCACCTCAAATGATATACGAATAAAAATATTACTATGATACCACTGTTGAATACATCCTAAATTATTTGCAAGTTTTTTCTACAATTTTGTAACGATGGAGGTGCCTACCATCGTCATTAGTAGGTGAACGTATCTGAATTAAAAAAGCCTATGAACGTATCTGAATTAAAAAAGACAATCGTATTTAATTAACAAAAAAATCATAATCCATTGGCAATTTTAATTAAGCGTTAGCCAAGGTTACATAATAAATACCTACATTCGTTAAGTAGATACCTACCTGGATCGTTAATTACAACTTTTTTTTTATTTTCCTCAATGACAAAGGAACTGTCGGCGAAAAGAAAAGTAGACAAGTGTCGTGACACGCACCCCCGAGCTAGAAGTGCGGAGCGGGGGTGCGCTGCAACCAATAGGGGGCGGCTGCGGAGACGGCGACGCCGGCCATTGGTCGGTCTCCGGGGGTGCGCGCCCCGCCCCGTCCTCGAGGATCGTCCTTATTGAATTAGGCTTATCATTCGATTTCAAGTGGGGCGAGCGCGCGGTCCTCACAAAAACTATCGCCGGGATCCGATACCATCTGTAATCGGCATAATTCGATATAGTCGCGGCTCATCCAATTATGTTGCTGTGAGCCTTCGCGCGGCGCCCTCCGACACAAGACGCACGCGCCCCGCGCGGCGCGGCCTCGCGGCCGACCGTTTTTGTTTTCAACGAAATATTAATTATCGGAGCGGTCCGATCACATGTCAGGGTGTGAGCATAGATAGCCAGTGTGTAAGGTAGCTATGGAGTACGGGTACTTGAGCGGCGCCGGCGGCGGCTTCGAAGGAGGATGTCTGGGCTCGGGCGGCGGGGAGCTGTCCTGGGGCGAGCTGGCCTCGTGCGGCCAGATGTCGCAAGCCGCGTACCGCTACCAAGGCATGAGGTATCAGCCGCCGCCACCGCAGTGTGCCAGGCCACAAGACGCCGCTATGAGAAACCACCATATCTTCCCGCCTTCAATGAACCTGCAACGTAAGTGGTATTCACTACAAACGTTTTCCAAAACGGTAAACAAAAAAGAGGGATGTTGCAGGTTTGACGCCTGTTTGTCTGACTGTGTGTCTGTTTGCCCTTTGGAGTCGGCTCTAAACTAATGGAATTTAATGTGTTTATTTATTTAGATACTTGGTTAAATCGCGTTAGTTCTCAGGCTTTTGGTCATGACGATGATAAAAATTGCTCGGTTACATTGAATTCCATGACGTGTGTGATATGCCATGTTATGATTTTTTTACAGTTTCTATTTATTAGTCTTTAAATCGACACGAAAACCGTAGCAAATAAGTAGCCTTTCTGCTACGAGTTTCATATCGTGTAATCACTACAACTTTGCTACGACAGCGTAGTACACTGTGTATTTCGGAATTAGGTAAAATGTATGATTTGTATAATAATAATAATATCTTGGGACAATCCACACGGTCATCTGATCCCAAACTAGGCAGAGCCTGTACTATGGAAACCAGACAACTGATACTAATACTTATATACATTTTTTTTTGTAAATACATACATATTAAATAGATAAATAACAACCAGACACTTGGTGGGAATCGAACCCACGACCCATCGGGTAGCAGCCAGGGTGTCTAACCACTAGACCAACGGGCCCGTCCGTATAGAAAATAACACATGCAAATAAAAGTACCTTTACTGTGTGTTGTTTTGTTATCTGATTTATAATTTCTGTTATAATTTACTACTCTATTACAATTTATTCCTATAATAGTAATAATTAGAGTAATTTACAGCAGGAAACATATAAAATGTTTCCTGCTGTATATCACTCATAAATTACTACTCAATGATCATTTATTCCTATATTTCCCATTAATTTGAATAGCTTTTATTCTGTTATATAAGTAATCAAATAAAGTGTAAAAAGTATAAGCTGAATAGACGTTATAAAGGATATAGGTACACTCAGAGGCACATTTCCTTAAATTTGCATATCGTTTGTTTACGATAATGTGCGTTAAGATTCCAAGGCGCTATTGTTAAAGTCGGTCGTTCTGGCAATAAATAAAATAACCATTTTTTATTTTATTTCTATCATTTTCCTTTGATATTTATCACTTTAGTTGATGTTTGATAAGCTTACAGCTCTTTATGCGATACAGTAATTTTCTTTTTCCAAGGTAATTATTTTTTTAGGGTTCCATACCTAGAAGGTAAAAAAGGAACCCTTATGGTCTGACTTCGTCAGTCTGTCTGTCCGTCTGTCTGTCTGTCTGTCTGTCTATCACACCTAATATTTCAGGAATCACTGATGCTATCGATTTGAAACTAGGAATAGTTTTAGATCTTACTTACCCGACCCCATCACAAATGATAATATTTTTTCTTTTACTTTTGTTATAATGGGGTTCGAAATGGGTCATCATAATTTCAAAGTGAGACTCTATCATGTGAAAGGGCTTCTCAAAACAGATTTTTATTTTGGTTTATGTTACGCAGTTTTTGGCTGATAATAAAAAATTTCAAAAATATACCGCCCTCCCCCCTTAACTCCGAATTTTGTGGAGGGAAAAATCTGAAATAATTAAAGCTAATACAAGTCTATCTATATTTTACAGAAAAAATTAAATGATCTTTCTAAGTAGTACAGTTTTTTAATAATCCTAAAAAAACCTCGACAAGCAAACTTAATTTTGCGGTTTGGTTTTTTTGCTATCTGAAGTGTAAGACGAATAGTAAAATAACTTTAATACATCCAAAGATGGCGTGGCCCTGATCCTCGGTGGGAGAGTCCAACTCGCACTTGACCGATATTTTATTTTTAGTTTAAACGTAGTGGTGAGGTGTCTTGCTATTATTTACACCAATAAAATGCCCCTTGACGCAGCTGGAGCAGCCAGGGCTGTCGCACTTGCAGACGCCGGGATCAGCCAGCGTCGGATTTGATGGATGCATGTATATCCGCGTACCACTACACGAGATGCTATACGATGTTACAGAGAGACCGCTTCTTAAACAAGAAGGCCTGGACAAGGTCTTAGAAGCTGCACATCAGCAAGAAATGACCGTTAAAATGTATTGAACGTTCTTCGGAAGCGGTGCACAACAGCTGCTGCGGCTCGTACCGCTCGTGAGCGTTACAACAATAAGAAGAAGGTTAGCAGAGAGAGATTTGATAGCATTTCGACCAGCTCAGGTCCCACGACTGACCACAGCTCACAAAACAACGGGACTGGAGTTTGTCCAAAAACATTTAAATTGGACATTGGAACAATGAAAAGCAGTTCTCTTTTCTGACGAGTCATAAATTTCGTTAAGAGGTTCTGACGGGCGTCAGCGCGTGTACAGATGCCGTAGTGAAAGGTTTGCTGCATGCACTGTGGTTGAAACAGTGTGCTAGGATGGGGATTCAATAATGGTATGGAGTGGCATTTCTTCGAACGGCTTGGTAGTCTTCGATAGAGACAGAGTTAATGCTCAGAGATATGTGAATGAAATCCTAGAACCACATTTGATACCATTTGCGTCATTTACTGGCGATAATTTTGTTTTAATGAACGGCAAGGTTCGTTCACACACCACGAGAGTATGCACTGGACGACGTTAATATTCAGCGACTACGATACAGCTCGTAGTCCTGACCTGAACCCAATCGAACACGTCTGGGACAACCTCAAAAGAAGAATTTGAAATCGCACACCAGCATCTACGACCATCAGAGAGTTAAAAGCTGCTGCTATTGAGGAGTGGGAGAATATTCCCCAAATTGAGATTCAAGACATAATGGTCGGGCTTCCAAATCAGTTGCTAGAAGTTATTAGGGCAAGGGAAGAAAACACCCATTATTAAATTGATAACTTGCAGACTTTCTTGTTAATGAATCATTTATAATGTTATTTAAGTGTCTGGGTGTTTTATCTATATAAGTATGTATTTACAAAAAAAAAGTATATAAGTATTAGTATCAGTTGTCTGGTTTCCATAGTACAGGCTCTGCCTAGTTTGGGATCAGATGACCGTGTGTGAATTGTCCCAGGATATTATTATTATTATTATTTTTTTTGTAAAAAACTGCAAATTCACATTATTTTGTTTTTTTTTTCCATAAATTAATCATTTCACACCTGACTCCTGTTTCGATCATTATTGTAGAGATTCACCCAGTTTATTATTGTGACCAAAACAGTTAAATACCAAGAGTTTTTTTAAGAAATTTACATATACTTATGTGCCCGGTTAATTGTGTGTAGATGTACATAAAGATGATCTATAATGATTCATATATAGGTATGCTAAGTACATATATCATAATATGCTTTGAAATCACTTTGAAATTATAAAAAGCACACACAGAGACATCTCAAATACCTATAAACTACATACTATGAAATTGAAAAAATTTAGTGTCTATTAGTGACTTAAATTCTGTTTAAATGTTCTTTTTTAAGTTACTTACTTGATTTGTTTGACATCTTCAAACTCACATTTGTCATCTTTCGAATTTTTTTTAGCAATTTTTTACCGCAGTAAAAAAATACTTTTTCCATGGGAAAAATGTTAGAAGTAATCTGAGATATATACTATATTTTATTTAAAATTGATTTAAAAAAATAATTGCGTGTGGTAAAATATCCCATTCCCGTGGCAAAATATATATTATGTTAGAGGTAATCTTAGAAAATTATACTTGAAACAAATGTAATTTCTGATTTTGCTTTTATAGAGGCGATATTTTTCTTTAGATATGAGGAAATTTATAAAATTCACATGAAACAATTTTTGTTAATCTTCTCTCTATACTTATAATAAAACTGTAACAGGTCCAATTCTGTACATTGAAGATATTTTGAAAATTATATTTGAAGGACATTCTATAACCGATACTGAGGCCGAAAATGTATTTTTTTTTAATTTTTGTCTGTCTGTCTGTCTGTATCACGGCTGCGCATCACGCCGAAACTACTGAATGGATTCAAATGAAACTTGGTATGATTTGAGATCTTACTACGAGGTAGGACATAGGATACTTCTTATCCCGTAATCTAGCACGGTTCTTTTGGGAGAGGGGATTAAAGTCAAAATGGGTACTTGGTTATACGCTTGGTCCGATTTTATCAATTTTTCTTTATAATATAATAAATATTAGTAAGGGAACACTCATAGAGAGTTTTTATCAAGGTTTTGTAATCGATCGGGTTAAGCAACGTTAGGTAAGGTCATTAAATAGATGGGTGACCGTTTAACGCCATTTGAACTAAACGGGTCCGTGCTTCGGAGAGCAAGTAAAAAGTGGGCCCCAGTTTTTAACCGAATATAAAAAAGGAGGTTATGTATTCGATGTGAATGTCTGTTATTAAAAGTTTAGTTAACGTAAAAATAGCGCAGGCGGAGCTGCGTGGGTCAGCTAGTCTATAAACTTTCCTTTTTGACTACATTCACGGTGGAAAAATATATCAATGTATGGGAGCAAGTACTACTTATATCAGAGAATAATTAACCAATTTCAGATTTATTTTTGTTGTTGTATAGATGGAAGAAGCTTTCGTTTTGGATATGAGAAATAATTTTTATTGGTTAATGTCCCGTGTTGGTTGGAGGTAATTTCACATGAAAGAAATATAAAAAAATACCGGTCAACGGTATTTTTTCTTTCCAATTTTTATTATAAGCCGAACACTAGGTACGTGACATAAGTCAAAATAAAAATATCATACGATACCCCACTCAATAAAGAAGTCTCACGCAATTCGACCCCCATTAAAAACAATAGAAGATTTTTTTTTTGCGTTGCGGTTGGTTATGTAAGATCTAAAACTACTCCAAGCATCAAATCGATAGCGTCAGTGGTTCTTGACATATGTGTATAGGTGTGACCGACAGACAGACAGACAGACGGATGAAGTCTCACCATAAGGGTTCCTTTTTTACCTTTTAGGTATGGAACCCTAAAAATTAGACCTCACTATATCTGTAATGTTAAATTAATACTACTATCCTTATATAAAAAACAATATGCGAGTGAAACCGCGGACACAAGACGTGTGCAGATAAAATAATGAGTTTTAAACCAACAGAAGGTTGGCTACGGTTCTGTAATTATTTTGTCACTTAAAAAAAAATTAACTCTTCAAAAACCCGCGGCTCAGTATTGCCAAGGGGCAGTACTGGCAGGATCGCCATGCAGTGGCAAGAGAGTTGTTGGAAGACTAATCAAGAAAGACTTCCGGGTTCTGATATGTATTTATTACTGAAATCTGTCGGACGTTACATAGCTTATATAGTGTCAACAATTTGTAGGGTGACTATACACTACAACCTTTTGATTTCTGATTTTCAAGTGGGAGATGGGAATGGCAAAAAATTGGCGCTGCATGTGGAATTGAATTATATTTCAGTTATTTTGAGTTGATCAATAAAATTAATTAAAGGATCATGGCTAGGTACTGTTTATTCCTTTTGATTGCTAAAGAGCACTTTAGGCGTGAGATAGGAGCTTAGGAGTGACAGAATATTGGCACTGCATGTGATCTTGATTCCTTTTCCATCTCTTTGTTTGTTTTTATAGGTTTTATTTTTTAAACCATTAAAATTTTCAGCTGACTGAGATTGATACGCTGACACCATCGATATAATATTTAAACTAAATTAGGTGTTACAGCCCGTAAAGTGGCACACAGAAATAGCGCCTCCGAGGCGGTTGTGTCGCTATTTCTATTCAAGCCACAGCCCGACAAAATTATTTTTGCCGATAGGAGTGTCGCTAGTGTCTATACGGAAATGTCAAATTACACTTCATCTATCATAATAATACCGTTAGTTCTCGTTAGGGATTGCAATCTGGCGTCAATTTCAATCCGGCCGGATCCGACTAGATTTCCATCGATCCGACCGGATTGCTGAAATCAGGTTGATTTTCGCTTTTCAGTCCAAAATGAGCTATTAGCGAGTTAATCTTTTATAATTGTACTTATTATTTAAGTATCTACTGCCCTACTTTATAAAAAAAACACAATATTAACTTTATTTCCAAGGTCCAACGGACAAATAATTAAAAACTAGTAAGTATGTGCTGTAGGTAACTAGTGTAACGACGGTAACCAGTGGCAGTCTTCCTATATTTCACTTTCATAGATGGATTTATTATTTCAGTAAGTTAGTTTATAAAATCTAATATAATTAACCTTACGCATTTTACTGAGATGTCAGTTATTGAGAGATAACAGAACTTGATGATCATCATCTATTCATGCCTACCTATTCATGCAACAGCGCTATGATTTTACCTAAAATTGCTGTATACCTACTGGTATCCGGTAAACGTTTAATGATGCCGGATCCGCCGGATAATTGGATCCGGTTTTCCGGATTGCAATCCCTAGTTCTCGTTTACGCCACCAGCACAGATAAGCCCACGACCACATTTTAGATGTCATTTTGTTAGTAAAATCATTCACACAGAACTTTACTCAGAAACTATAACTAACACTAATATTTCAGGAACCACTGAATGCATCGTTTTGAAAGTTGGAAGAATTTTAGATCTTATTTGATTTATTTATAGGTTGACAATAACATAAATAGGTAATGAAGACAATAACATAAATAGGTAATGAAAACAATAACATAAATAGGTAATGAAAACAATAACATAAATAGGTAATGAAAACAATAACATAAATAGGTAATGAAAACAATAACATAAATAGGAATTTTTAAAACAGATTTTTATTTTGGTTTATGTCACGTAGTTTTTGGTTGCTCCGGGTAAGAATAGCATCCACCCATCTCCTCCCGTTGGGTGTCCGTAAAATTCGACGAAGGGTAAACAAGAAGACGGGCAGCAGCGTCTTTTTATTGGATCACCTACCACCTATACAGCGATCTCCAAGCCGCCTGCCAAGCGTGGGGATTATAGCAACCCCTACCTTCTAAGGGAGAGGTCTTTGTTCAGCAGTAGACCGATGATGATGAGTTTTTGGTTTATAAACAAAAATGACAAATAAATACCGTCCTTATGGTTTGGTTATGGTTTGTGGAGGGAAACATTTGAAATAATTATTTACTTTATTTTTCCTGTAAAACATATACATGTATTTACCTGTCATATCTGTAAAATATAAATAGACGCCATCATCATCATTAGCCGGAAGAAGCCCATTGCTGAACATAGGCCTCCCCCTTAGAACGCCACAATGAACGACAATTGGCTATTTGCATCCACCAGTTACCTGCGACGCGCACAATATCGTCGGTCCACCTAGTGGGAGACCTGACTACGCAGCGTCTTCCGATTCGTGGTCGCCACTCGAGAACCTCTCGTCCCGGTTATCGGTTTTACGAGCGATGTGGTAAAGATTTTGATAGCTATGGCGGTGACCTCAATTCTTCGGCGAATTTTACACACTTTGGATACTGTCGCACAAAGCAACTCCGAGCATAACTCTCTCCATACTATACAGGGTGGAATTTTGTAATGCCACCTGAAGGGGAAGTACTCTTAATACTGTAGATAGAAAATTTTACTCAAAGAAAACATTCCTTTATTTTTTTAAAGAAAGAAAACTGCATTCGAAGATTTTTAAAAATTCGCTTGCCGCACCCGGTAATCGAACCGACTAAAATCTCTAAAAGTTGCACCCTGTATTTTTATTGCATCGATCGTTGGGGTCAATTATAAGGATGAAATCTCTCTAACAAACTTTATAAATTAAATAAAAGGAAAACAATGAAATCTTAAATTATTTACAAAAAATGGTAAACTAACTGATTAATTGCTCGAAATAGGCTCCATCTTCTTGGTTACACAAATTTATTCTTCTAACGAATTCATTTCTAGTAACCTTTAATAACGTGTTGTGGTGAATGTTATAAATCGTATTCTGAACTTCAATTTATTAATTAATAACATAAGTAAACAGATGGATCTTTGAGTAAAAGTGCTTTAACTTGATCCATTGAATTAATAATTTAAGATTTCTTTGTTTTCCTTTTATTTAATTTATGGAGTTTGTTAGAGAGATTTCATCATTATAATTGACCCTAACGATCGATGCAATAAAAGTACAGGACGCAACTTTTAGAGATTTTAGTCGGTTCGATTACCGGGTGCGGCAAGCGATTTTAAAAAAATCTTCGAATGCCGTTTTCTTTCTTTTAAAAAATAAAGGAATGTTTTCTTTGAGTAAAATTTTCTATCTACAGTATTAAGAGTACTTTCCCTTCAGGTGGCATTACAAAATTCCACCCTGTATATTATTTATTATTTATTTATAAACTCTTTATTGCACACATAGATAGTAATAAATGTACAAGTTTAGCAAGTATAAAAAGTACAATGGGCGGTCTTATCACTCATGGCGATCTCTTCCAGACAACCTTTGAATGGACAGAATGAAAATATATTAAATGCAATGGGCAATCGTGGTGCAACAAACTATATAAGTAAACTAAACTTAAACTACCTTCTTAAATAAGAATATAATTTACGTACTAATACTTAAATAATTTCTAGGATATACTAATACATAACATATTATATATAAATACAAATTAGAAACAGATACTGACAGAATTCAATTAGAATTAATAATACAATTAGAATGAAAGGGACAGATAGTGTTCCTTTAAAAGAGATTTGAAGGAAATGACAGGAGTTGCTTGTCTTATTGGTGTAGGTAACGCATTCCACAAGCGTACGGCTTTAACCATGTAAGACTTATCTAAAAATATTGTGGAATTGTTATTTTCAACTCGAGAGTTTCAGATGATCTCATCTGATCGCGTATGTGTCTCATGTAAGAAACTAAAGCGTTCTTTAAGATACGACGGAGAAGAGGGATTGAAAAGAATATTATATAGTAGTAAGAGAATGTGAGTATTCCGGCGATAGCGAATTGGCAACCACTTGAGCTTATCACGAAATACTGAGACATGATCATATTTACGAAGTCCAAATATGAATCGTATACAGAAATTTTGGAGACGCTCAAGTTTATTAAGTTGTACTTCAGTTAGATCAGGATAGCTGGCATCGGCATAGTCAAGAATTGGAAGAAGAAGAGACTGTGCAAGAGTCGTCTTAGTGGAAATTGGAAGGAAGTTACGAAGTCTTCGTAAGGATGCTGCTGAAGCAAAAATTTATATATGTCATCATTGAGACAATAACATAAATTATTTCAGATTTTTCCCTCCACATCTTCAGAGATAAGGGGGAGAACGGTATTTATTTGACATTTTGGTTTATAAACCAAAAACTACGGACATAAACCAAAATAAAAAATTGTATTGAAATTTGAACAAGAAGCCCTTTAATATGATATCCCAAGCAAAATAGTAGTCTC
Organism: Furcula furcula; assembly: GCA_911728495.1. Taxonomy (NCBI): domain Eukaryota; kingdom Metazoa; phylum Arthropoda; class Insecta; order Lepidoptera; family Notodontidae; genus Furcula; species Furcula furcula. Next base: position 15,365,428 of record OU452249.1, on the reverse strand, counting down.
CCTTAGAAATTTCGATGACAAATTTCGACAATCATTAAAAGAAAATAAAAGAAAAGTATTTTTTTTTTCTGCGATGTGGTTGGGTAAATAAGATCTAAAACTATTCCAATTTTCAAATCGATATCTTCAGTGATTCCTAAATTTAAAGATGTGACAGACAGACGAAGCCGCACCATAAAGGTTCCTTTTTTACCTTTTTAGTATGGAACCCTATTTCTTTTTTCATTGGCAATGAGATTCTGTAGGCCATATTTCCAATATTTCAAGTCATTGGCCTTAGAAGTTGTTCAAATATGTCTGTGTGACAGACAGTCAGGCATACCCGCACTATAGGGGCTCTTTTACCTTTTTGGCACGGACCCCTAAAAGGATACCTATAATTCCAACTGCTAATGTATTTTATTAGATAGTAATTTATCTGAGTAGGCTTATGGAAATTTACATATATAAGTATAGTACTAGATGTTTTGTAGAAAAAAAGAGTCATAGTCTGTATATTCTATAATTATCATTGCATGCTGTGATCTCCTGTAAGAATAAATGCACAGAGACCTGATAACGGTAATTGCTTAGTTTGTATGTGATGGAGTCATAGTCTGTATGTTCGTCGACATACCTACGAATTAATAGCTTGGTTTGTACTTAAATTACATTATTGGATAAACATTGTGAGAATCTTTGATTCTTTCTCTAATGCCCTTATCAGCCTAGTTTTATCAAGTTGAGTTTCCACTTCTAGACACTGCTGTTTATTAAACTACCGAGTGAAGGAGAAACAAACTTTGAAAACCAAAGCGGAAAAAGGTGGAAAACCTTTCTTAAACTTTATCTTTATTGCTTTTACTCTTAGTAATACCAAAGTGAAACCGTTTTCATTTGGCGAACAAGTGGCGGGACGGGAGGTTGCGACGGGCGACGCCGACGTCGGTCACGAAACAAAGAGTAGTGTTTGGCCCCCACTCCACCCGACGTGGGGGCGGGTGCCTGAGCGTTCTCGCGGCGTGAGCGATTGCGCCCCTAATTGGCAACGGCGTCCGCGAGAATCTTAAGGGGAGGACGACGAAGCTCGAGCTAGCCTCCTCTGCATCTTGCGGCGGTGCTCGTTGGACTCCCCCGCGCAGGCAGATGCCTCTCCCTACCCCGCTGCCTCTCGCCGGCCACGCAACACAATAACTTACCTCGGGCGGCAACTCTCACGTAATCTCGAGTAACTCCGGATTATGCCCGTTAATCATGCGGAATTTAATTACAAGTTTGCGTATTAATTGTTGTACAATTACAAGTATTACAGGATTAAGATTGAGGTGATTTTATTTGTTTTATATGTATGTACACTGTTGTTATCATTCTGATTAAATTTCTTATTTAAAGATAGTTTTCTTAAGATGAGGCATTAAAAGTGAATGACTTTTACGTAGCGCAATTACTTTTTGCTTTGTCCTTGTATTTACATTGATAAAAAGAACACGTTAGTCTAGTACATATTTTGACACTAAATAGACAATTTCCCGTTATCTTGAGTAGGTGGTCTTGGTAGGTGGTTGGTAGCTGTAAATTGAATATAAAAGTAGGTACAGTAGATAGCTCATCGTACAAACCAAAATTGAAATTTTGTATCAACAAGTATCGTGTAAAACTAAACCCTAGCAAAACAAGAGATATTGTAGTTGTGTTAAAAGCCAGATTTTTCAGAATAAAGTGTTCATTTTGCACGATTTTGTATGATATGTTATAAATTTATACTTTACGACGGGGAATACTGAATCAACGTTGTCGTTCAAAATACCGAATATATTTTCCCGTAAACCAAACGCTCGATACGATCGTGGTACAGTACAAAAGAACGAGCATTGCGGGGAGAGAAAACAGGTTATCTAACTCAACATTTCTATTCAGATATCGTCTTTGTATGCAAGTGGACGGGTTAATTCGATTTGGTGGCAGGACCGGGGGTGATATTTCATCGCATCATGTGATCTATTCTGTCCCAGCGTAGTATACTATAGAAGAGTGGGCCATAAAAAAGGTAATATTTCACAGTTGAGCTGCGCCCGGAGCCGCGATCGTAACTTCTACAATGTTACTGCGGCTCTCGTCGAGGGATCTGACTTTTATTTTTAGAAAAGGAATTATTGTTTTCTCGCAAATGTGAATACGTTAAAGGCTTGCGTGAACGAATCTTTTGCATAATGTACATAGATGTTATGATGGTATTTTCACAAATTTAATCTGGAGAAATGTTACGAAAATCATATTATGGTTTTAACAGTTACCTATATTTAAAAGAAATAATGCTTAAACTTACATAAGTCTAACACGACAAAATCAAGTAGCATAGGTAAGAACCTACTTATAATACAAATGAAACTAACATAAATATTAAGTATTTAAAAACTATCATCAAATAAAAATGTCGCCTTATGTATTATTAAAAACATCACCATTTTTTTTTATATTTTGGTAATATATTTTATTTTTAAAATACTCTTAATATACTGTAGAATGCAAATATTAAATAGAAAATGTACCACCTATGACAATTTTAGCCAGTTTCAAGATCCTTAATGTGGTCAGTAAGTACTTACCTAAAAACTGTAATGTAATAAGGCCCGGTTCCAGCCAAGGCTGTTGTGTTTTTTATAACTCCTCTCAGAAATATTCCCACTTTACTGCCGCCATTACACAAATTTACCCACATGTTTATTTGTAATATAAAATATATTGCTCATATACATTGCCTACTCATATATTTCAAGCATAACTTTTATTGCTTTATCTAATTTTTGTACTTACATCAACGTAACAGATTTTTGGAGTTGGTTTATAATTTTTAACCGACATCAAAAAAGGAGGAGGTTCTCAATTCGACTACAAGTATATATTTTTGTGTATGGCAATGAGTTTCGAGTTTTAGGTGGCAGACATATATGTCTGCCACCTAAAACTACCACCTTAAATATATATAGCAACCTAGGACCATTACAGTTCATAATTATGGTGAATGATCTGCCGAAGGTTGTAAAAGACGCAAAATGCCTACTTTTTGCTGATGATCTGAAGCTGTACCTAGATATCACGAGTGCTGATGACTGTGAAAAGATGCAGAATGACATAGATGCAGTGGTGAGATGGTGTAAACAAAATCGCTTAGAATTTAATATCTCGAAGTGCGTAGCTATCACTTTCTCTCGTTTACATAAACCTATTCTCGGAACTTATGAAATTGAAGGGAAACCAATAAGTAGAGTCACAGCAGTTAGGGATTTAGGGGTAACTTTTAACACTGAGTTGACGTTTCGAGATCATGTTGTTAAGATATGCAAAAAAGCTTTTAGAAATTTAGGTTTCCTGCTTCGTACAGTTCGTGGTTTCACAAATATAAAGGCAATTATAGCTTTATACAATGCGCTAGTCAGGAGTCAACTTGAATGTAACGCAGCCATTTGGGCTCCTCATGAGGCAAAGTATAGAATCATGCTTGAAAGAGTGCAGAATAAATTTGTGAGATTTTTATATATGAGACAGTACGGGGTGTACCCGTTTTATCCACTAACGTATCCGACCTTATTTGTCATAGGTATGGTTGGATACAGCGAATTAAGTGTAAGGAGGGACCTCATGCTAGTCTCATACCTTTTTAAGATCATTACGGGCAAGGTGGAAAACGGTGACATCTTGCGGCAGATGGAACTATGTGTCCCGGACAAGTACGTGTGGCGAAGACGGCGACCGCAACTGTTAGCGGTACCGCGCGCTCGCACTAAATTACTGAAAGAGGCGCCGCTGACGCGTGCGATTCGCATTCTAAATCTCATTGCGACAGAAACTGATTTATTTCACTGTACTCTGAGTGAATTCACAAGGATAGCTACATATGCTATTAGTTACAAATTGTGAACGTTACTGTATTAGGTTAAGGCCTGTAAAGGTAATGTTTTTATGGTTAATAAATAAAATAAAAATAAATAAATAAATAAATATATATATATATATATATATATGTATGTATATATAGGTAAGGCTTTGTATGTAAAATGTGGCAGGCCTCTTGGACAAGTGTGTACGCATTATTGTGTTGCTTGAGACTAAAATTAGTAGGCTCAAAAGACTTAAAATAACTACCATTCCCAGGGCATGTCCATGGGCAGGCAAAGGAAATAAACTACATTATTAATATCTTATCAAAAAAGATTTATTTGGTTTTTTTGGATCATACTTCCGGATCTCGAGCTTCAAAAAATTTATTTTTAAGATTTAGATTTTTTTGCTCTGTAATCAAAAATAAAATTGTCAAGCTACTTAATTAAACATAAAATGGTCATTGCGTAACTACTTGAATGAATCACAGGCTTGAGGATCTATTATTATGATAAACATATACATTTAAGTATATTTTGTGAATTTAATTTACACGTTAATTCAATAAAATTTCAGAGAAAGCCACACACGGCCATCTAATCGAAAATCAGGTAGAGCACCTATTTAATTTTTTTTAAATACATGCTACTTGTATTAATAGGTAGGTACATGACAAGAAGACAAACAGACATATTCAATGTCAAAATCGAACCCACAGCCCCCTTTGGGTAGCAGCCAGGATGCCTAACCAGCCGTCATTGTTAGTTAGAAGTCTCAAGTGGCTGATATATGAAGGCGCGAAGGCGTCAGCAAGCCATGTAACAGTCGCGGGGCAGTTTTCATTAATCTAAACCATAACCCTTGCGAAGCGGGCTCGGGGGTACACGGGGGTGTGTGGGGGTGCAGGGGGGATGGGCATATGCCGCGATGACGCGCCGACATCGCCTGCATTATGGATGTTGGCGAACTTTCCGCGTGACGCGAGAAAAATGAACCACGGCTCACTACGAGATGGATAGCAATATAATATACTGGGTAAATCCCAGCGTGCGTTACTCCGATGTGTTGTAGTTTATACAAGTTTTATCATATTTTAAAATCTATTATTGGGGAAATAAGTCGACGAGCACATTACTGTGCTGCTTTTCCTTTAGTGAATTTGCTAGATACTAAACTACTAACTGTAAATTGTACAGCTTTCTCTAAAATTTTCCTCATTTCCAATAGTTACCACTGGTGTACTCGTAAATAGAGGAATTCTTTTTTTCTGATGTTAGTGAAAAACTATAAATCTCTTACTAGGCCCCTTGGTCCTGTTTGTTGCTAGAACAACGATATCTCTGACACAGGACCCTTTTCGTGCTGTTAATACGTGTTTACCGCATATTTAGCTATAGTGCGGTATAATTTGCATCATAACTTACCATCAGGTGTGATAATGGTCCAGTATTAATTTAATTTATTCTGAGCAAAAACATAATACGATCGTTGCTTTAAAGCAGTAAGCGAAACATGTATCTGATAAAGTCCTTAGCGCCCTTCAAGCAGTCTCGCCGTCTAGTAATTAACAGCGGGGCCCCGGGGGGCAGGAGGGGAGGCTGAAGGTGTGTAGGGGGGGCTTCGGATCATATCACCTGAGAATTAATCGCTTTGTGACGATTAATTAGAGCCACGTGCTCTCACGTGCCTAAATCTTGTACGCCACACGTGACTTGCGTCCCGATTGCCTTAAATTAGGCTTGAATTGAATCTGTTTTTACATCATTTCGTGTGGATAAGGATTTTATTTGGTCTGTAGTTGCTATTTTAATAAGTATATGTTTGGATGGAATGACGACGCGACTTGATGTATGTATATGGCTGCATAACTTTGAGGGTTAAGAGTTTGGGTAGTAAGAAGAAAATAATTTAAATGGACAGTAGGTTTGTATCTACGATCTTGCAGGTGTAGGCCAGCTCTTAATTAATTTCATAGGTAATAGCAGTTATTGCTACTCATCGTACCCAAACAACGACTTTTAGTATATAGGGTTACTGGAAAAGCCGTGCTAGATCCGTTAAGGGCGTGGAGTACCCATCATTTCTAAATTATTTCACTAAGAAACACCCCACCCTAAACTTAACCCTTTTCGAGATTTTCGACTTTAAATTTTGTATTGAAAATTGCCGATTTTTGGGCTATTAAATTTTATTTTGTTTAAGTTAAGTTTAAGTTTTTTTTTTTACTTTTTTTTATTTTGGTTAAGTTTAGGGTGGGGTGTTTCATAGTGAAATAAGTCAGTAAATGATGGGTACTCCACGCCCTCAACGGATCTAGCACGACTTTTCCTGTAACCCTGTATATTAGAACTATAATTACTTTAGAATTTAAAAGAAAGAATAACTTTAAAGTAACCTATCAATGACAATATTTTTGGAACAGAGAGAGAATACCAATTCCTATTACGAGACTGCATTTTCTCCAGTAAGCAAGGCTCCAAATATAGCGTCGAACGAATCCCTCCGCCTGACCCCGCCCAATAAAACGTAACGCCCGCTATAACAATGAGCGTTCTCTGACCCAACTGCAAACTCAAATTAAACATCTTATGAACAGAAACATCTTGCCAAGATCCTCTTCATTAGGTCCCGCAAACTGCGGGCGCGGGGAGCGGGGCGCGGGGCAGTGACACGAGGCACCGTCCCCACCCCCTCCTCGCATACCCCCGCAGCCTCTATTAATAATGCAAATGAGCCCGCAGCCTGGCCAAGAAGCGAGTCTCGATTAATTCCGGTTCATTTGGGGTAATTGTCGCTGCGCGTGTGCGGTTTGCGGTCCGCTGCGGTCTGCCGCGGCTAATGTCGGATGCCGTTTGTGCTGTTATGTTTTATAGCCTTTACGTATTTCAGACTGTTCTTTGCTTGAACAGACAGTATGCGATGATTATGATATATGGTGTTATCTGGAAGATATGTATGTCTTTAAGAGTAAATAGTAGAAAGAGGCGCTGCTGTGTGGAAGGAAGTGCAACTATGCTTGCAGCTGAGGGTCATCGATCGGCACTTTTGGTGCTGGCATAGCGAGATCTATTATTTATTTTATTTTTGTGGTTTTAATAAGCTAGTACGCTTCCATCAACCGCTGCATAATTGGCTTCTTTAAAGGGTAAATAATGAGTAACGATTAATGTATAAAACAATAGGCATGGAAGCAACTTTACCGCTACAGTGAATGCAATACTAGAAGCATTCTGTTGTCAATATCTACATGACACATTACCACTTGTCGCAGTAAATCTAATATTAAGATCTTATTTATCTTTAATCGGACGTAAAATGTCATTTATTGAAACTAAATATTTACAGTTTATTTACAAAAATGTACACTTAAACTAGGTAAAAAACTTCCTCAAAGTTGGCGGCATTACCCCTTTGTATGGCCAAGTTTATACGTTGGCAGAAAAAGCTACCAGCCCGCCGGTCTCCTGAGACTTCGATATGTTTGGATGAAATCTCAAAATAATATTAAGTATGTACTGAACAGCAAATCGTTAAAGCGCCGCATCGCTTGTAGACTTCATTATGATTTTTTGCTGAAGATTGCGTCGAGTCGATCCGACTTCTTGGTCGGATTTCTGTCTGGGTCCTTATGAGCGAAACAAAGATTGATAGCTGTATCGGTGTTTAATAATAAACAATATTTTATCTAATCATAATTTATCAAGTAAAGTAAAAACAAGTTGGATAAACACACACACACACACATAGGTACTGTGGAATAAAATGGAATTCGAAGTATTAGATTATGCGAAGTCTTGGTTTGGGTTTCTTTTCTTCCTTTTTTTTCTGATAGATGGTGGCCACTCTCTTTACTTTGAAACTCCTGCTCTTCAAGAGGGAGAGATGGGAGTGACTGAAAATCAGCGCTGCTAGTGATCTCGATCGCTATAGGTGCAAGCTGAGTCACTGCCCTTTGCCGATTTAATTTTTTTATGTTCAATTTGTAAGGCAATAAGTGTGTTATTTTTAACCGACTTCAAAAACGGAGGAGTTTCTCAATTCGTCTGTATATGTATTTTTTTTTTATTTCTTTATTTTATTTTATAAACATATTAATTCTTGTATTATCAATAAAAAGCGCTTATTTAAATAAATAATAACAAAAGGAACATGCACCGGTATGTGTGCCATTTATTTTTAAGATTGTAAAGTTGCACACAAGGCGTAATAAAAAGGAGTCCGTAGCCTCACGTAGCTTCGAGCTACGACGTAGCGCTACGTCCTCCGATCGATACTTAAACCACGCGACAACTGCTACGAGTTTTTCTAAGTAAGGTATAATAGACACTGTACGTATTGTAAATCTCCTAAATATTGATATATTTTAACGAGTGAATTAGTGATTATATGTGCTTGCCAATGGACTTTGTTGGGTACTTTATAACTAAAAAGGTTATGTAGGTACATTTTGAGTTTTGTAACAATGTTCATGCTATGTAAATACTAAACCTACGGGTGCCTCAAGTTGCTGAATAAAAAAATATATTTACACTTTAATATATTATTATGTTGATGATGTATTTTTTATTACATATTCCATAAAGAATATAATATTAAAAAGTCACATGTGAAACGTACGAAACAAAACCCGTACATTAAATAATTTGTAAAGATAAATTTTAATACCCTCAAAACCGTGTCGTTGTGCAAATGAATGAAGGTTTATGTATATAAGCGAAGCGTAGGTACACCGAGCGGGTGAGGGCGTCGCGTGCCGAGAGGGGGACAAAAATGGCCGCGCATGCACCGTACTTAGAAACGTAGTTATATTTAAGAGATATTTAGTTATATTCACAAGAGAGTTAAACAATAAACTCGTATATGCCAAAAATAAGTGTATCTGTAAAGTATTCAATGACTACGTTATATTGAAATGTCTTATAATTGTGACATATGAAGTAATTGGGTAGCTGACTTAAAAACGTGAGGTACAGGTAATTAATATCTGATATGTTAACGGCTAGGTACTAGATATTTAGCGCACGCTTATTCAAAGTGTTAGTCACACATTGAGCCAATGTGTGAGTAGGTAGGTAGGTTACGTACCTACGTACGCGCGTACGAACTACAATTTACCCAAGCACCGACATGCATGACAGAAAAATATATGAAAAGTTGGTTTTAAATTACAAGAAACTTATTTTCATTCATTGCGTAAACTTTTGTAGTACCGATATTTTTGAACACTGACAGTGTTGCTTGGACTATAAATAAAAAAAAACTGCAACTCGATCCGTAAAAAAAGTGTTTTATCCATAATAATAATAATACCAGCCCTTGTTTATGTCCCACTGCTGGGCACGGGCCTCCCTTCAAGTTGAAGGGGCTTAGGCCATAGTCCACCACGCTGGCCAAGTGCGGGTTGGCGGACTTCACACGTCCTTCGAAAGCTAGTTAGGCTTCCTCAGACATGTAGGTTTCATCACGATGTTTTCCTTCACCGAAAGCTAGTAACAATCGCACAAAGACGAATCGCACATGAAAATTAATAATTCTATCGAACTAAACAAAATTTATTTCTTTCACAGCTGGTCTTCCTTACAAAGTGTATGGTGGCCACGAAGGTTCGCTGACGGAGAAACGCAAGCAGCGGAGAATTCGGACTACCTTCACGTCAGCCCAACTCAAGGAGCTGGAGAGAGCCTTCCAGGAGACTCACTACCCCGACATATACACCCGCGAGGAGATCGCCATGAAAATCGACCTCACTGAGGCAAGGGTACAGGTTAGTCGGACATTTTCTTAATATTCGTTATTATTTAACACTTCAGTGCGGAACAGGCCCATATCGGCCTGCCGCGGTACTTCAGCTGGTGCGGTCGAAGAAAACTATGTCCCTACCGCGTGTGCGGAACGATTATCTCAGGTGTTTGTAAGAGTTCGACAGGGACAAATATATATATCAACTTGTCATTTCCTGTTTGGTAGATCCCGGGGCAAATAGAACCTAAGGGTGTAGGATTCAAGGTTGTTCTAACAGTACAAAAAAAATTGTATACATCATTTTTTCGTAAAGTTATAGCTATTTAATCTACCCTAGTGCTGATGGGTCGAAAAAGACGCACTGGCGGAAATATAGTTCGGGGCGCATTTCGACCCACCGCCGCATCAGAAAAAGGTGTATGATTTTACTTGCCGCAGCCAAGGTGTTAACTAATGATCCTGTTTTGAAATACATACATTTTGCTTTGAGTGAGTCAATTGGGCAGTGTTCTTCATAGTCCATCCTCTGTGGCTATCGACTTTATACTTGCATGAAACGCTGTGAGAGCGATGGTACCCATAAGTTAAATCGTTAAATCTTAATCTGTGTACCAGAGTTCAGAGTAACACTGCACCTACTATAAGGGTAATAATTTATTTTGAAAGTTTTTCTGTCATGTATTTTTCTTGTATTTTTTTTTACTTAAAGGACCATGCCCATTTGTGCCCCAGAAATGCCCAGATAAAGTATATTACAAGATTGCTCTAATAAATAAAAACTAGAATTATGTTGTTAATTTTAAATCATATGAAGCACTGGATAAAAAAAAATATAAGACGTTCTGTTGACATTGCAGTACCAGTGTATCTAACCAAATTGTTTTCACATACATATTGACACTATACAATGGACACACTAGATAATTCCAAATAACTGACATGTTTATCTGATAACATACAGATAAGTATTAAAAGAACACTGATCTGGCTTAGCTTATGTGATGATGATCATGAAGTTCCTAGTGAAAAACTAATAGCAATGCTATCTGTAAACGATAAAATGTATAAAAAACCAGTAGGAAGTATCTTTTGAACCGGTGCTTTATATGACATTAAATCTAGTTATCATATAAATACTGTTAAATAGTTATATGACATAGAGCTGCAATTTGGGCATTGCATGGCATTTCTGACTTTCAGCTCCATACTAATATGGGCATGGTCCTTTGATTTTAGAACTAAACTAACGGGAAACGGCTTGTCACTAATTTGTAGTAAAATATTGCATATCTTATGAAAGGATAGTAGGAATAAACTTTTGACCGATTCACCAATAGGTATATCTGCTCTGCCCTTACTTACAAATACATAGTTCATTTTCTAGAAAACTGAACTAAATGTAGCTTTTGAATTAACTGTTTCTCTACAATTCAACTATCTGGCTTGTACATGTGTCCGATTTTTAAACAGACCAGTAAATTATATGCAATTTTTATGATCCCCTTAACTTAACAGAGTACATTAATTTACTTTTTTTACCTATATATTTTTTTTATTTTTTTCAACTCTAGACTCAAGTGGTAGCTTTTATTTTCATTAAAAATGTTTGCATGCTTTCTTTTTTTTGCAAAATATAGAGACTAATGTATAGGTATATTATCTGTATAATTCCCATATTTGCGAACAATAAATGATTTGATTTGAAATTCGTGATATCCATTGTAACCACCTTTAGGCATAAGCTATCCGATACCATTGGTATTTTTGCACTAATTTGCACTGCTGAAATGTACAGGTGAAACGAAGGTTATTTATAATTTACTACTTGCACTTTTTCCTAGCTGGCCGGTAACGAGTAAAATTTAAAAGGGCTATGTCATGTATTTATCATTAGAACGGTCCATGAACAATTACACTAATTAATGATCAGTATAAAAATATAAAGCATAATAATTATCGTCATGTTGGTACTGAATCTCATATTTTTAGGTTGCTCATAAAAAATAACACGGATTTCAGTAGATTATTTTCACATGTCGCTCAGAAAAAAAAATGTTTTCCCGCGCTGTCCGTCATATTTCCACAGTCCAATTAGCGTCCAGTAATTCGACTGCAGCTGACGGGCGGAGCCTACGTAAAAAATGCTAGCACACGCCGCGGTTAGCTCTAGTTAATTTCATAATATCAGCTCATTTTTATGTGAGTCGGGTCCGCGACGTGTGTTTCTCTTGAATGTTTAATGCAATTCTGAATCGGCGAGCTCTCCTCCGTCGTGGTTCTATAGTTATCTGATCACGTATAAGCGCGGTGACTCGCGACCTACTAACGTATTCCGGGATATCACGCCCCTGGCGCGACCGACACTCTTATTGTCCCAAATTAGACTTAGTAACTTAGTTTTATATATTCTTGATATATATTCTTGTTTCCATTAATATTTAATTACTTAGTGCAGTTTATTTTTACATATACATATACGTATTTAGGAATAACTCCAGTATGTTTACACGCCTACTCACTTCCTGTAATTACGCAGCCCATATTATGTAATTATTTGTTTTTTTTTTTTTTTGGAAATATAAATTTTGATATTGGCAAAACATTTTTCACTAAATACAGTAACAGTACCTGCCACTTGACGTGATAGTTCGTAAAGCTTTACGAGTACATAGAGCACGGAATTTCCATCTAAATCTATCTATTACAATAAGAAAGTTGTAGATTTATTTATTATACTTATATCATTTTTTTGGTATTTGTTTCTTATAATGATTTGTGATATTTACGCGAATAACGAAATCATAATTGAAATGAAACTAATTTTAATTTTTTTTTTCCATTTCAATTTGTTTCTTAATTTTAATTAAATTATATGCAAAAATATAAAATAAATTCTAACACATATTGTGTAGACAATAGTAGTAGATAATCAATCGCGGTGTGTGTATTACAAGGGCGGGCGGCGACCTCCCGCAGCAACGAGCTCTCATTACGTTAAAAACTGTATTGGAATGGTGGGGTGGCATCATAAATAACGCGGGCGGTCGCGTAACTCAAGCGCGCGCGACTCCTGATAATTAAAACTCGCCTGGAAAACTCGAATTCACATGTTACAATTAAAACCGAACAATGCAACGAGTGGGCCGCTTTTCGGTAAATAAACAAATATTCATTTAACGTTGAACTGTGTTTTATATCTGCAATAAACGGCGGTACATTTCGAATATAATAATCAGTGCGAAATCGTGAACGTATGCTAGAATTACGCATATTAACACCAGTTATAAAAAATATATTTATTGGAGGACTTTACGATTTTTATGTATTTGTTTTTATGTACGTGTGCAGAAGTATAACATTTTGAAAATATTATGGAAACCAGGAATTTTATAATACATGTACACTGTGAGCAACAAAGTACTAACATAAAAAGTATATGAACGTCAAATCGCGTCGCTCCGCGTCCTAATTCAACACGCGAATCCTACTCAAATTCATCAGAGGCTGTGCGCAAACATTGTTGGAAGCGTTAAGCAAACGCACAATTTACCGTAAACCGTCCCTGTCCGGCTTTGAGCAAAACCCAGCCACCTGCTCCGTTAGAGCAAAAGGAATCACTTGAAAAATGACCAGCTGCTTTTTAATACAGAGCGTATTTTTTCTACGGCCACGTTGTCATAGGGATAGGGCAATTTAATCCATCAAGCGGCGTTGCATGGCGGCGTCCGACTCAATAAATTCTATATTATCACGGACAATTTTGGTTTTATTGTTATCCGAGTGTGGAACAAGAGATTAGTTGGTGTAGACACTGGCTTTGCGGAATCATTTGTTTTTTGGTTTGATAACAGGAAACTACTATGTTAGTATAAATAGTTTAATGTTTAAAGATATGGTAAAAAGGTATTAAAACATTATTTCTGACTTAAGTTGTACATATAATCCAAAGAAATTTGACTACTTATCTTTTTGACATGAACATTAGTTCATTAATAGTCAAATTTCTTCTTCTTTCTTTTATGTTCAGTAATATAATATTACTAAACATAAAAATCATAAACCTAATGTAGCAACAAAAGCTCTACGATTGCTTTGTAGGTGCTGAATAATATTGCACAAACGCAAACCGTTTTTTTAAATCACTCGAACAATTCAATATTTTGACATTGTGAACCTATTCCTAGTACATTCAATGTTTAGTACAATGTTTCACGACGGCTATTAATAATTGTTACAACTTACCTACATACCCACATATTTGTGTTCATATTTTATTTTAATTTCTGCGGTCAAGTGGAAAATCAACACTCTTCTACCACTATTTGCGAACCATTTTCAATAGACGAAATTACTCTAGGCATTAAAGGGCTCAAACTTGGAAAAGCATCAGGTGTCGACAATATATCAGTAGAACAGCTAAAACATCTTGGCCCCTTTGCTGTATCATGGCTGCTTCGATTGTATAATGTATGTCTTGATTCCCTAAAGATTCCAAAGCAATGGAGGAAATCCAAAGTGATTGCCATCCCTAAACCTGGAAAACCCATGGATGACCCTAAAAACTTCCGTCCTATCTCCCTTTTGTGTCATTCATACAAACTTTTTGAAAGACTGCTACTAAACCGACTTACAGATATAGTTGATCCCAAACTCATACCTGAACAGGCAGGGTTTAGGCCCGGAAAATCTTGTTGTGGGCAGACTCTTAAACTCTCACAATTTATCGAAGATGGGTTTGAGACGAACAAGGTCACAGGGGTAGTTTTTGTGGATCTGTCGGCAGCATATGACACAATAAACATCAGAAGGCTTCTTTGGAAGGTTGGTGAACTTACTGGAGATTGTAAATTCGTTGGAATTCTTGGCGAGCTTCTCCACAACCGTTGTTTCCAAGTTCACCTTCGGGCGGATGGTGAGACAAGCAGATGGCGTACCCAAAATAATGGCCTCCCTCAAGGAAGCGTACTTGCTCCGATATTATTTAATATATACACAAATGATCAACCTGTGACTAATAACACTTCGCGATTTATATATGCAGATGACCTAGCATTAGCATCTTGCACAAGCACCTTCGAAGAGGCTGAGAACCACCTATATGCTGCTTTGGAAGTCTTAGGTCATTATTATGTAGAAAACGCATTAAGGCCAAATCCAGCTAAAACCCAGTCTTGCGTTTTTCATCTCCGCAATCGTGAGGCAAGACGTGTACTGGATCTAACTTGGGCATTCAAATAAGACACTGTGATCACCCTAAGTACCTTGGTGTAGTTCTGGACCGGGCCTTAACGTTTAGAGCCAATTGTGAACATGTACGAAAGAAGGTGATTTCGAGAAACAACCTCTTGTTTAGGCTTACCTCCACCAAGTGGGGAGCCTCACCAGACGTTCTACGAACAACAGGGCTGGCACTTTGTTTTTCCGCCGCCGAATATGCCAGTCCAGTGTGGAATCGCTCGTGTCATTCAAAGCTAGTGGATACAGTTCTTAACACAACATGTCGGACAATTACAGGCTGTCTCAAACCGACCCCGCTGGGCAAACTGTATTCACTAGCTGGAATTGCTCCACCTTGCGTCCGTAGGGCGATAGCTAACTCAATGGAGAAGTCGAAGCAGGAGTCTGATCCTAGGCATCCCTTGTCCGGCTGTACCTATGCCCCTCCCAGGCTTAAAAGCCGCAGGAGCTTTCTGGGTACTGTGCAACCGATCACAGAAAACATTACGCACGCTAAACTTCGTCTGTGGAGACAAACTTTTCCCGTCACCGACAACTACATCCCACAGATTGAAGCGCTACCTCCCGGGACAGACATGCAGTGGCCTTCATGGAAGTCCCTGAACAGACTTCGGACACAGGTCGGCCGCTGCAAAGAAAATCTCTGCCGATAGGGCTTCAGTGGCGATGACCAATGCATATGTGGATATGCCCCACAATCTATGACCCATTTGCTTTCTTGCCCTGCGTGCCCTGACACCTGCACTCTTGAAGATCTTTGGGATGCCACAGACAACGCACGAAATGTAGCTGCTTACTGGGCTAATACGATTTAGTTTTTGCCATCGACACGATAAGAAGAAGAAGTGGAAAATCATTGCTAAGGTTCAGTATATAATTATAGCTAATTTAAATTTTAATTTCATCTATAAACTTATACATATATTCTTAGTTGAATAAACGTTTGTTTATTTATATTGTAATTGCAATAAGTGGTCAGTAGACACATAAAGATGACATGACAAGCGTCCTGGGGGACTAGTGGTGGCGGGGAGGAGGCAGACGCCATCAAAATGTCAATCCAGCTCTCGATCTTAGATCGCCTGCCTGCCGTCCTTTGGGAGAGCACTGTCTAGTCTGTCGCTCTCCAACATAATTGGTTCTATGCAGGTATCACATACACATAAATAGATGAATGTATTTGTACATACCATTAATGTGTGTTTGTGTTAATGCATGTTTGAACATGGTTGAAATGAACAAAAATATCACATATTTTTGTTTTACTAGGTGGTAGGTTCGTTGTCCTTGTTGGCCGAGCAACATTGCTGTGTACCGGTGTGAAGGGCACTGTAGCTGGTGAAATTACCAGACACAAAATACTTAACAACTAATGTCTTAAGTGTCAGCAACGCGCTAGTGATTCTTTTGGTGTTGTTAGCGACTATAGGCTGCGGTGACTGCTTGCCACCAGGCGAGCCGCACGCTTGCTTGCCACCTTGGTAGTATAAAAAAGTCTTTAGCGCAGTCTTTCATACTAAATGTACGTTATTGATATTATCTTTATTCTACTCAGTGCTTGATGATATTAATAAATCTTGAACTACTAATCTTAATGATATCTTAATAATCTTATCTTATTAATCTTTATGATGGTTTATAATATAATAATAATAACGTCCCCCGTGGGTGTCTGGGCAAGAATACCACCTTTCCATATCGTTGGGTATCGTAGGAGGCGACTGAGGGAAACCAGAAGACGCGACTTTTGTTTAATATCTATCTCCGCGTATACTACGATCCCGAAGACGTCTGCCATGCGTGGGGATTTTGGAAAACCCCCCTAATGGGGAGGCCTATGTTCAGCAGTGGACGTCTTCTAGCTGACGATGATGATGAAGTGCTAAGCTAGTATATGTTAATAAAGTATTGAAAATATACCATTTTGTTTAAAGGTCCGAATGTACACAAATAAGGAATTAAGCAGATTGTTGTACATTAGATTGACTGTAGTTTTTATCTCTTTCTTATAATGACGACGCGACGCTAAGATAATAATAGAAGATATATTTATTTAGAAAAGAAGTTTTTCGTACATTCAAAATTATAATGGAATTGTAGACAATTTTTTTTAGCACAGTCTTTATAGTGGTAGACTAATTTGATACTTATAGAATTATTTATAAATCTAGGATTTCTAGGTGACCCTTTTTCGTCATTATGATCAAATACATCATAATAAGGTGATGACAAATAATTTATACTTCATAGGTATGTTTTACGTAATAACGGGAGAATTATACATTTTTTACGGTAACATCACACGAAATTCCAATTGTATTGTATACTCTTACACATGGTTATATAATTATATTCTAATTTATTTACTTTAGCGCTCTAAGCTTTTCTGTATGAAACTCGAATTAAGCTCTGCGCTCGACTCTATACATAGAATTTATTTCTGTTTCTATGCTTGTCAATTATTTTTTGCATACATGTTGCGTACATTAGAGATTCAGTTTTTTATTGACTACATTGTATACAAAATACCAAGTAAATGATAACACCATTTGTAATTGCCTTTTTGATTTGGCACACAATAACAATGACTTGTTAGTGATATGTGCATCAGTGATTGTCATTAGTTTACGACGTCGAAGTATTGCTGGAAGTGGTAATGCCCCTCTGCATCGTCGCACGCGCAGGTGGCCGGCACGCGTCGGCCACGCGAGCCGCACGCGCAGACCCTTTCCCACCATCCGTGATTAGATACACTTGCCACAAGCGCTCGCCCACTGTACTTCAAATGGGGAGTAAAAACACTCATTGTGTGCTTGAATTGGGTTTTATTGCGCGTTCATACCATAATAATGTTGTTATCGGTGGATTATAACGCCCGGACCATAAACTTTGTTGTTTTACATATTGGACTTAGAAATCCTGAGGTTCGAAAATTAATTAAATTTTTGAGTTGCGAGATAAGTTAGTAGCAGAGTTAATTTTTCTGTTAATTTATTACATTTAAATGATCTAAAACTGTGAAGCTATTTGTAAGGGCTGATTATTTGTCTTCTTTAGCTGCAGGTGTAAAAAATGTAAATGTTTTTGAATAAAACTATTATTCCTTTTTTGTCTGCAATCCTATCTGAAGATAAGAATACAGTAGTATTGCAAAACACATGAGCTTGTTAAAATACATCGTGATCCCGTGGAAAGTATTTAAAAATCGATGGTTTCTCACCCGCCAGTAGAGCGATAAAGAAACAATAGAAAAAACGAAAAAACAACCGGCAGGACTATCTTCTGTCGGAATTCTTCAGTTTTTTGTGACTCGTTTTCGCTGTGAGACTGTAGAGTCTACAGTCTCTCGAAAGATAAATAAAATAACATGTGATCATCCGCCAAACTGTCGAGGCAACTATGCCCCTAGGGCAACTATCCCACATTTACCCTATCCTTCAACAAATATACGCCTACAAATGTTATTAGATAGAAAATAATGAAATTTAACAGAAACAGGTTATTTTAACAGAGTAATTCTGCGCCGAGTTTTTTTATTTTATTTTAAGACTAACGGGAATGAGTTATGATAGAAAAGACTTGCACACAGCGAAAACGAGTCACAAAAAACTGAAGAATTCCGACAGAAGATAGTCCTGCCGGTTGTTTTTTCGTTTTTTATAGAGATTGTAGACTCTACAGTCTCTCGAAAGATAAATAAAATAACATGTGATCATCCGCCAAACTAGAGAAATTACAATCGAGGCAACTATACCCCTAGGGCAACTATCCCACATTTACCCTACATTCCATGGAATTACATGGGGTACCAACGGAAGACCACCAACTTTATACTGAGTTGGGGGTACTAACTAAGAACTACTACTAACAATTTCATATTGCACACGTTTCTACGTATGTACCTACTTATTGAGTTTGCTACGAATATAAAAGTTTTATTTCTTTGTGCTTACTAAAATATCGATCACATAGTCAGTCTGTTCTTCCAATATCGCCTATTAAGCGGTTAGTGTCTAAATGAGGCTGGAGCGTTAAGTAATGTAACGGTTCAGTGTTAACCCCCAGTTAATCGCGTTGATTGCCGCCGGCCCGGGCCGCGATACGACCGGATTAAGTAATCACTTAGTGGCGAGACTCTTGTCTAGTGATTCGTTGCCAGTGGGGCACGTTATGTGTTATGGGAGTAATGTGTTTTTGAAACAACGAGGGATAACATTTTTGAATAAGTTTATGTGTATGTTATAGTCAAAGGTCGATGCAGTCTCGTCCTGTAATGATTGATTTACCCTAGGTTTGACCAAGGCGGCTTAACTTCCAATTTGCCTTTGCCTAAAGTATTTTTAGTCAAACCTACCTAACTTTTTAGTCAAACGTCGAAAGTAAATTCGCGTCTCGGGCGGACAGAGTACATCGACTTCGCTCAATTAGGTTACGCAATGGTACTATTCGTAATAGGTTGCTTCATCTTATCACGGCATGGTCAAACCCCGATTTACTTTAATTAAAATAGTCTCTCCTAGGTTAGACAAAAATTCGTTAGTCAAAGGCAGAAAAACGTAATTTATTTGGACTCTAACTAAGACTTTATGTGAGATTTGACTGGCCAAACCTAGGAGCGACAGAGCTTTGATGTTTGACTACAACATGGTATACTATACGGGGTGTAAGGGACATCGTACCGAAAACTGATACTAGCGATACAGTATATGATTCTGAATATTATAGTGTTGAAATTTTTCAACGGCTATTTGACAAGTGAGTGAGTACCCACTAATGGAATGGAAAAACTCGATGGACGTCTAGGGCCCACACCCCAATCCACCCACCCACGCTCTTTTTTTTTGTTTTTTGACGCGGCGAGCTGTGGAGCTCGACCGGAGTACTTATGTGGGATTCTTACCCACTAAAACCCCGGCGGCTGTCGCATCGGCACATGATAGGGGGGACTCAGGTCTCTCCAGTGGGATCTGCACCAGGCCGCCGCCGGGGGACGCATTGTAGTCTCCCGGGAACCAGTCACTGTGCTCACGGGGAGGGGGGTCGCAACTCCACCGCCATCCTCCTCGGAGACGCCACCGTACTCAATGGACGTCCTAAGGGCCCACACCCCGAACGTCCAGCGACTCCGAAGGGGGCATCACACTCTAGCCCAACCTTATAGTGAGACGCAAAATAAGCTTTCGTGAAACGAAAATTGTATTGAAGTCAGTGTACATACACAAATAAAATGTACTTATTTTGGGAAGTAAAAAAGGTTGTTTTAACTAATTAAAAAGGTTATTCAAGTTATTGACTTAGTAATGAATGCATTTAGGGTTATTGCAAAAAAAAGTTACATGTACTGACTAACAAGATAATTGCAAATCAAAATATCAGATCACGTTATGGAGACAGTTTGGGGCTAATCGCACCCGTGACATTTAATACATCACAAGTGCACACAGGGGGCGCACCAGACAGGCGTGTCACGCGCCGTGGGAAGATGAGAGAATATCGGCCGAGGCTCGGCTCAGTGCGCGCGCGCACCGTGTCGCGCTTCTCTCACGACTCGTTGCCTACAGATCATGCGATAATTCGTCTCGTCTCATTGATTAAAATCTCAACGAGATTTTCACACGATTCACCAGATTATTTGTCAGCTTTATCGCAGCCATGTAGTATTTATTTGGCTCTAATAATTATTATTTTCGGATAATCTTCAACAATTTCGGCCTACCAAAAATTGCCAAATAATAGACAACAAGTTTAAAACACACGTGATTTATAAAGAATAAATTAAGATATAGTTTAAACCCCATAATTATAAAGCAGTAAAATAAAATGTACCAGTTAGGTATGTATGGAAACAATTAAGTAACCATTCAAAACGTCCTTAATGAGGTTGAAAATTACTTGGATTTGCCCCAAAATGACAAACGACAAGTTGGCGATTATTAAAATTTGGAGGGCAATACGTTTTAGATTCCAATAGATTCTAAATTTTACAATTAAGCTAGATATTACAATGGCGTATGATATTACAATTGTTTATTTAAGTAATTGATATTTATATTGCAATATTACAATGAAATTGAATTATGACTCTCGCTAAAATTGCGATATTTTAGCTTACAATCGTATTATTCCTGCGTGAAGCACCATTCTTCTTCTTTAGCTATTCACGATAAATAAGTGTTGGAAATCCTAGCAAGCACTTAAAGCGATTAAAAAGTGCCTCGAGGTTATTCGTAGACGGGCTACGAGGGGTAGCTGTGCTACGCTGTAGCTTATTACAGTGTTTTGTTTTCATACACATTATGTATTTTAATACATACACACAAATATATATGATTGGCGATATGCATTGAGCGTATCGTATGATTAATTAAATAATAAAGTTTGTTGTGCAAACTTATGCGAAGAACATTAGACCCAACAAAGATGTTTCTTTACCATAAGAATAAGCAGTCCGCTCATCAATATAATATTATTATATAAACTAGATAAACATTCACGAACAAAATGAAATCTAAAATGTGGTCGCGGAGGTTGCAAACTTATCTGTGCTGGTGGCGGAAACGTGAACTAACGATTTTATAATGATAATGACTTGTAGTTTGACAGTTTCATATAGACAGTAGCGACACTCCTATCGGCAAAAATAAATTTGTCAGGATGTGGCTTGTAAAGAAATCTTAGAGAAAGAAAACAATAGAGAGCTGGCACTTTCTTTCTCATTCGCGCAAGAAAAGGATGCATTTATATATATGTGATAGAAAGAAACAGAGCATATGATTTTTTGTCCCTCACCGTGTGTTCAAAATATGCCGCACCTACGGTGCGTTTTCTTCGAGTACTCATGAAATTTTCTAGTTCACGACCTAGCTTTGGAGTTTTAAATTGAATTGCATTATGAAATATCGTTTCTACTACATAATAGGCGCATTTGAATAAATATCCTTAGCGTGTGTTAAGTGTACGAATGATTATTTTCCGTTATTTTCTGTCCTTATCGGCGGCACGCTAGCTAGATGTCTTGTTATATTCTGTCTACGAAAGAAATAGAGACACAAGGGCGCTATTTCTCGCTACCACTTTTTGAACCGTGCCACCAAATCTAGTTTATATATTATATCGATGAGTCCGCTAAATAACGTAACTTTTAAGCATTGGGATATTCATATCATTATCGTCATCATCAGCAGCTGAAAGATGTATATCCCAGTCCCTTCTAAGGGGAAGGCTTTTCATTCAGCAGTGGACGTCTATAAACTAGTAGTATATTACTTGTAATGACATATCTCTTCCCTTACCGTATTAAAACGTGTGAAAATAACCTCATTCACGGTTCTCACATTAAACATATCCCAAAGGTATGGAACGCTATCCACTAACAATTACGAACCTACTTATTCCCAAGTCAGACACAGAATTTGCGTTACGAAGCATGCATATATATATTAGACTCGTTCTAACACAGCGTTTTTATATATCTGTCTCTGTTATCAGCACCCTTTAGTGATCGCCAAATTATTTTTCATTTTGCCAGCGAGTTGTTTGTAGTCCTAAGGGACGTCGTGGGATCAAGTGCAACTATTGTCCCCAAAGGATAGAAATACAATTTGAATGTCAGAAAATTGCTTTATGATATAACGGGGATGTATAAAAATGTCCAGGGACTTGTAATTTGGAGTTTCCCATGGTAAACTATTATGGATATAAAAGAAAGAACATTTTTTTATTGTTCTACCAAAGGTGTATTCTGTTGTGTAGTTACAGTAGCCTTGTAAGGATTACATAATGACAGATTTAATTATGATGTCACCAATTAGTGTTAATTATCATTAATCTAGTTATTAAAATCAGATTGTTTGGGTTGATGTGGTCAACGGTGCCGAGTATCCATATTTGACAATATTGGTTAACTTACCTTATTATGTAATCGTTTGCTGTTCCATATAAATTTAAAAAAAGAATCTCGACACTCGAAGCTAATTATACTTTATACTCGGATAATGAATAAAGATATCGAAAGAATAAAATAATGATAATCATATCCTGGGATAATCCACACACGGTCATCTGATCCTAAACTAGGTAGAGCTTGTTCTATGGTTACCAGACAACTTATACTATTTGTATATAAACCTTTTTTGTACATACATACTTATATAGATAAGTAACAACCAGACACTCGGTGGATACCAACGAACTTGTAGTGGCCAGGGTGTCTAACCATTAGACCAACAAGCCCGTCATTCCAGATACTGAATACAAACATATTATATTCAAAAATATTTTTAGTGCTCAAAAATATGTACTTATTACAAATGGAAGCAGTTTTGTTCTTTTTTTAGTCAATTCAGTCAAAGTGGAAGTTGTTCAGGCAAGCATAGGGGCCTGTCACGGATTATCAAGTGATAGATAATATATGGTTATCATAACCGATGCCCCGTAGACACGTCGCGCAGTAGAGGGTAACGCTGACTCAATGGAGAAATAGTAGGGTGTTTTGCTCAATAACTTCTTCATTGAATTATTTTTGTCCATCTGACTATAAGTTGGCACTTACCTTGGTATATAGAGATTATGAGAGAAGATTTGCTCCCAAGTTTTTAATAGGTGGTAAACTGTGCAAAAGTCCGTCTAGGTAGATGCAACTGCAAAAAGGCAATGTTTGAAAGGCCCAGTTATTTGTCTAGCTAACTATAGCCAGAGGTCAGGTGACAGGGCAGTGCAATGCAACTGTGACCTGCCGGTCTCGTTACTAGGGATGTTGGAATGACTAACAATATCGATATATATCGTATCGAATAGGTTTATATATTTTTTTGTGTGGTTGTAAGGATTTTGGAAGCTTGCTTTTTTTACTGATCTCTGAAGATTTTTTATCTAGAAAAAAATTTCGATACCTGCTTGATATTTTAAATCGATGTATCGACATTTTTTGAACAAGCCTACTCGTTACTGACTGCCGCACTCACAAATTAGTTTATAGTATAGTATATCACTAATCCATTTCGTGAAATCGGATAATTTGCACTTGTTTTCTATAGAGCGTCCAACCGTTTATTTTCTTTTTGACAGCACCAATAGAAGTTACGTTCTATTGGTGCTGTCAAAAAGAAAATAAACGGTTGGATCTATTATAACTCTATTTTCTGTTGCACAGAATGTATTACATTTCAATTACCTATGTTAGGAAATATAGTAAGTGATATTTTTATTATATTTTACTGAAATTTTATACAAAATAACAAATACGTTGAAAAATAACTCATTTATTTGGAATCGTTATTTTGTATCATATTCTATGTAAATAATGTATATTCAAAATAAAGTGGTAGGTTTATACTTAGTCTAAGGTTATAACCGTTAAGACTTCAATATTTGAACGCCCCACATTTGACCAAAGTAATCACAATGACGTTCGCTACTCACGCGCCATTTACCAATGAGCGAGGGACAAGTGACGCTATTGTCTGTGCATTAAATATAGTTTATTTTATTCATGTTTTTTTTCTCTTCCCTTCCTACAAACATTTATCATCTAAAATGGCAACTCATTGAATGCTCACTCCGCGTTTTATAGACTTTTGTGACTCTTGAGTTTATAAAAATACTAGTGCATATGGCGTCAGTTTTTTATAAAACAATTAATATTTTAATCGAAGAGCACAAGTGGTAACCATAGGGCCGATTCAAATATTAGTATATTGGTTAATTAACCAAAACATTATGCCAGAATTATTCTTTAGATTTCTATAGACAGTGACCAACATATTCTCTGGATTAAGCTTAAATAAGTTTGGTGTAATCGATCTATGTATAGGTATAACTTTTAGCTGTTCGTTCACGATTTAAATTTTGGTGGAATATTCTTTAATAAACGATACTAACATTAAAATTTACACAAAAATTAGACTCATAGAAAAGTTAGATTTGTTTTTATATCTCTTTTTACGTCTGTATCAGCAATAGAACATGATGGCAAGGTTTTAAACAGTCGTGGATAGTAAAGCCAGGGAGGACAGTCACTTGATTTCGAACTAGGCAGAGCCTGTAATATGTTAACCAGATAACTGATACAATACTTATATACTTATTTGTAAATAAATACTTACAAAGATAAATAACATCCAAACACAAGGCAGGAATCAAACCCACGACCTATTGAGTAGTGGCCAGCGGCTAACATGAGAAACTTACTGCCGTTCCCAATATACTATCGATCCCTTACTATAAGTTAAAATAGTTACCATCGATAGCTAAACAGCTGACTGTTCGTTTTTCAAATGACAATCTGTCATGGTTTTAGCGCTCCATTTCGGAGGTTTATCGCGGGATATCGATGACTTGATCAATGATTTTAACTTATAGTTAGGAATCGATAGGATATTGGGACCGGCAGTTAAAAGCGTTACTTGGCTGTAACACTATATCAAAAATACTTATTCTTTTTTTAGGACATACGCATGTCCTAAAAAAAGAATAAGTAAGCCACCGTGCCTAGCTTGCATAAAATTACACAGTACAATGTAGAGAACCATGTAAGTTTTAGGTCTTCATGAATGTCAATTTAGTCAGTGTGGTAGTTTTTAACTTTAGCTACAGGACATATAATATTACTTTATATTTATTTCTCGTCCAAGATACCAATAAAATGACTGATGAAATCAGAGCAGAGACAATGCTAACTAAACATCTGCCGATCGGTATCGGCTATTTGTCGTGTCGCGTGCCGAACGATCCAATCCAACTGATTGCGAGCCATTGTATCGAGGAAGCATCGCCTGCCGAATCGAACGCATCATGGTGATTCGTCAAATCGATTCAAATCTGTTACATTTTTAATTGAAAACATGAGGGAAGTGAACAAGCGGTGCATAGGGAAGTGCGATATTGATTGCGAGTGATTAATTGTTTTGCAGTTATCTCGATTGAAATTTGTGGTTTTGATCTTTGTGACTGTGTGTTGCGATATTTGCTTATTCATAAAGGTACACGATTTAGAAATTATTATCTGCCAAACCATATTTAACTAACTACAGAAAACGAGCTTAACATAAAATACTAATAATTTTGGATTTATTTAGGGGACTGTTATGTCCTCATCAAACATACGTAAGTCCACTACGGTTAAAAAATAATATTTTTTTATGAATGCTTTCTTTTTTTAGTTTGCCTAATTAAATTAAATATTACTCATCATCATCATCAGCCGGAAGACGTCCACTGCTGAACATAGGCCTCCCCCTTAAAACGCCACAATGAGCGACAATTGGCTATTTGCAACAATCGGCTACCTGCGACGCGCACAATGTCGTCTGTCCACCTAGTGGAAGGCCTGCCAACGCTGCGTCTTCCGGTTCGTGGTCGCCACTCGAGAACCTTTTTTCCCCAACGGTTATCGGTTCTTCGAGCGATTTGGCCTGCCCATTGCCACTTCAACTTGCAGATTCTGAGAGCTATGTCGGTGACCTTAGTTCTTCGGCGAATCTCCACATTTTGGATTCTGTCGCGCAAAGAAACTCCGAGCATAGCTCTCTCCATGGCTCGCTGTGTGACTCTGAACTTTTCTAAAAGGCCAGCCGTTAGAGACAGTAACATAAAAAAAAATTAGTAATGTTACTAAATTTTAAAAACAATAATTAATGGTCGGTACGTGTTTGTTGAATTGTCTGTGGTACAGGTATATTCGCATAATTTATTATTTATTGATTAAACAAAACACTAACAAAATTATTTGCGAATATCTAGTGTATTAACGGGTCCTTTATTAACTGCAGTAGTTAATAGTAGCTGTTTATTTACGAAAGGAGCGGATAATAGGGGCCGTGGCGAGTAATGGAGCGTGCAGCGCGGACGCATCTGTCGACTCTAGATTCTCTCTAACGCTATTGAATTCATTGCTACAGTTAATGCGGATATCAAATAATTTAGTCATCAAAAATGAGTTTTAATAGATACCAAAATCATTCTTCATCATCACCAGCCGGAAGACGTCCACTGCGGAACATAGGCCTCCCCCTTAGACCGCCACAATGAACGACAATTTGCTATTTGCATCCACCGGTTGCCTGCGACGCGAACAATGTCGTCGGTCCACCTAGTGGGAGGCCTGCCTACGCTGCGTCTTCCGGTTCGTGGTCGCCACTCGAGAACCTTCCTTCCCCAACGGTTATCGGTTCTTCGAGCGATGTGGCCTGCCCACTGCCACTTCAACTTGCATATTCTACGAGCTATGTCGGTGACCTTGGTTCTTCGGCGAATCTCCTCATTCCGGATTCTGTCGCGCAAAGAAACTCCGAGCATAGCTCTCTCCATAGCTCGTTGTGTGACTCTGAGCTTCTCCAAAAGGCCAGCTGTTAAAGACCACGTCTCAGTACCATATGTCATCACTGGCAACACACACTGGTTAAAAACCTTTGTCTTCAGGCACTGCGGAATTTCTGATGAGAAGATGTCACGTAGTTTCCCGAACGCTGCCCATCCGAGTTGGATTCTTCGGGCGACCTCTTTGTCGAAGTTGGACCGACCTAACTGGATAGTTTGTCCTAGGTATACGTAGTGGTCAACAACTTCGACTGTATCGTTCCCAACAACTACCGGTACGGGTGCAACATGGACACAAGCACAAGCACAAAATAAACAAGTCGAGTTGTTCTGGATAAAAGCCCACGCAGGTTTCCCCGGCAATGAAAAGGCAGATGAGCTGGCGAAAGAGGCTGCACTAAAATCGAAGACCAAACACGACTACGATCTGTGTCCGATTTCATTCCTCAAGCGGGACATACGGGAGGAATCTCTTGAGGAATGGAATCGGAGGTACAAAGACAGTGAAACAGCCTCAGTAACAAAGATGTTTTTCCCAGACGTGATTACCGCATATCCTCTGATTAGGAAGATTAAACCATCAGGCATTATTACACAAGTTTTAACAGGGCACGGTGGGTTTTCGGAATACCTGAACCGATTCAAGTGCAAGGATAACCCATCGTGCATTTGTGAACCAGGAAAGAATGAAAATATAACCCACATCCTTACAGAATGCCCAGTACACGAAGTAGATCGATATGAACTCGAACAGAAACTTGATAGTAAAATCACAGCTGATAATCTAAGCAAATTAATATCCGAAACCAAAAGTAGAGAATTACTACTAGAATATTGCGAAAAAGTAGCGAAAATTGTCATTACAAGAAACAAATAACTACGTGAATATATACACCTAAAGAATAATAGGAAATAATAAGTAATACAAGAAAAAATGTAAAAAAGGACTCTAACTATGTTAGAGGAAAACAGGACTCATATAAAAAAAAAAAAAAAAAAAAAAAAAAAAAACATGGACATTAGACATGATCTTCGTCTTGTCCATGTTCATTTTAAGACCCACCTGTTGGGAAACGCTACTGAGGTCGCTGAGCATCGTATTGAGGTCCTCCAGCGACTCTGCCATAATGACTATATCATCGGCAAAACGAAGGTGAGTGATGTATTCGCCATTGATGTTGATGCCGAATCCGTACCAGTCCAAGAGCTTGAAAACGTCCTCCAATGCGTTTGTGAACAGTTTCGGAGAAATAACGTCTCCCTGTCTCACACCTCGCTGCAATGGGATTGGTTTCGTGCTCTCGAAAAAAATCATTCTTATATTAAAGGTATTATTAGGTCAAGATTCATTTGATTTAATTTAATGGTAGAGACGATAATTAATTTAATAATCAGTGTAAGACGATGTATTGGTATTAAGGTCAGTTTTATTCGCAGTAAGCGCAGAAGACTAATAATGTCCACTTAAATCACAGTTTTAGTTGATTTAATACCTACATGTGTCATACTCAAAGAAACTGTGGGATATTTGTTTATTAACTCCTAAACAGAACTCTATCATCCTTCTTTTGATTTGAGTATTATTTACAGATCGTTTGTCGTATTTAACACCATAAGTTGCCATATTTCACGGCGCAGCTTTAGTGGCCTATGAAAAATTTACAGCAAACGTTTGCTCGTAATAGGTACGGAACAAAGAATCTGTTCCAATCTTAATAATGGTATCGTACAAAACAGCAATAATATAAAAAGCTTATAATGGTTCACATATTCATTGGTAAATTAACTATTAAATCCAACCCAATCATACAAGATGAGTTGCGTCATCACACCTGTCATTCGTACTAAACGCCGTCGAATAGCGCCGACATACGGCTTGAATAAACCTTCACCATTCATCTCTTTATTATGATGTGTTAATCCTGGATTATCATCAAATGTTAACACATGTTACCAGTTAGTAAAAAAATAATAAATCGCACAAAAAGTTATAAGTGATAACAATTGCGATGCGAATTCGGCTTTGATGGCTCGCGATAAAGTTTATTTTGATACGGTGAAAATCGTGGTGATAGATTTCAGTGGATTATTGAGGGTAGCTAATATTATTCCGGGGCGTTCGGTGTTGCCTTTTCATCCGCTAAGTATAAACAGGGGGGTGTGTTCGCGATGTTTGGCGTTCGACCGCGCACCGACCGGTTGATTTATTTTATATTAGCGATAGGTACCAAGCACTGTGCCATGTTGTTAATTATTTTTACGTTAAACTCATTGTTATGATTACGACAAAGATAAAGTTTATTGAGACATGATTTGATAAATCTTTTTATCAACGTTTTCTAAGTTAAATTTTGTTCGTAGATCCAAGTAATGGTTTAAAAAATCTGAATTAGTTTTTGGAAGATTCATAGAATTTGTCAGATTTTTTAAGGGCTTAGCTTTCAATATTTTTTAATTTTTGGAATGGCTTTAGCTTTTGGTCAGACCAAAAAAAATTATACTTTAATCGCACAGTTCTAATAGGTCATTCTAGCGTCACCTAAAGTAATACCAAATACCATACTTTGAATATTACTTTAAATGGCTTCACTTACAGGTAATGTGTGGCTATGCTTATTTTTTTTGTAGTTAGCCATCGTGTTCTTTTTCATCACTCAACATTGCAAGCTAAACTTAGGCACTAAAGATCACAGATTCACCAAAGACACTGGACATACTTACGTTGAATATGTTCATAAGTTATCATCGCTCTGGTATATCGGAGAGAGTAGTAGGATCAAAGCTATGTGTCGCAGGTCGCAGAGCGGGCCGGCTTCAGTCAATATTTGCGCGCCCTGGCCCGGCTAATGAATACAATTAGATCATTCCGCGCGGCCTCACGTTTTTCATACGCCTCGAGGGCCCGCCCTCTGACGTGTCAAATAGAGATGAGCCGAACCTTCGCACATACAGCTAGTTGGCAACGCAAACACTGTCGGTTTGTAAAACTAACGAACGGATTAAAAATATTCTACCATTTTGGATGTTGTACTAGGGTGGGATAAGGTTACTAGGGTAGCAGAAAATAAGTCTACCAACTACTGTTATCAAATATTCCAATGCTAATTTTTTACTATTGAGCAAAAAAATCTTCGCTATTGATGAATAGTCCATCATTAGTTCTGATTTATGTCACATGCAGATTTTATCGTTACACACAATAATCGTTTTTTATAATCAAAATTATTGAAGAGACATGCAAGACGCTTGCCCATATACAGCTACACTGCAGTGTCGCTCGGCCTCGGCACCTAACATATTAGACATTAAGGGGAAGTTAATCGCATCTTGCTTAACATACCTATGAATTATGTAACAAATAATATGATAACATAAATATGTCAATTCCTAAAGATACTTTTCATAAAGGTAGATAACAAAGATTAGATGAGTACTTAAATATGTAATTAATTGTTCATTTAAGTGCATTAATAGCATGTCAATCGAAGACCATTTTATGAAGACTATTGTAACTAGTTTAGTACTGGTAGCTTTTAAAAATAATTTGCCCGTTCAAATGTATGTAAATATCTATATCTATACTTATAATAAAACTGTAACAGGTCACAGGTACATTGAAGATATTTTGAAAATTATGTTTGGAGGGCATTCTATAACCGATACTAAAGCCAAAAATGTATTTTTTTTAATTTTTGTCTGTCTGTATCTCGGCTGAGCATCACGCCGAAACTACTGGATGGATTGAAACGAAACTTGGCATGATTTGAGATCTTACTACGAGGTAGGACATAGGATACTTTTTATCCCGTAATCTAGCACGGTTCTTTTGGGAGAGGGGATTAAAGTCAAAATGGGTACTTGGTTATACGCTTGGTCGGATTTGATCAATTTTTCTTTAAAATTATAATAAATATTAGTAAGAAAACACTCATAGAGAGTTGTTATTAATGTTTTGTAATCGATCAGGTTAAGCAACGTTAGGTAAGGTCATTAAATAGATGGGTGACCGTTTAACGCCATTTGAACTAAACGTCTCCGTGCTTCGGAGGGCAAGTACAAAGTGGGTCCAAGTTTTTACGCGACTTTAAAAAAGGAGGTTTTGTATTCTATGCGAATGTATATTATTGAAAGTTTAGCTAACGTAAACACAGCGCGGGCGGAGCTGCGTGGGTCAGCTAGTTTGAAATAAAGAAATTTGAATTTGAACTGTATTGTTTAAACTATTGTTTGTATTTAGAATGTCATTAGAACCGTTATTTTTATGCAGTCATCGTTATTTCTGTGAAAACATTTCATTAATATGTTAACAAACTCAGACATCAAAGCTCTTTATCGTGTTAGTTTCCGCTACGTTTGTCACCCACTCATATTTTTTACATGGAAGTGCCAAATAATGTGCCGAACACATGACTCTGTTGTCGCTTCCCCTCTCAGCTAATTTTATGAAAAATGATCTAGCAGTGCGATCGTGGCAGAGGAAATTGAAATAATATGATATCACGTCGATTGGGTGGACTGTACTGATTTGTTATAATAACCATAAAGTATCGTATAAGGAGATTTTGAACGTTTACTGACGGTAATGAGCGAATATTTGGTATCTTATAATTTCCAGGTTCAGATGTAGTTGAAAAGATTTTTCAAGATAGTGAATTTCTTAGGCGTCCGCTGAAATTACCGGACACAAGAAATTTTGTAATGTTAATACCTAATGTCTCGAGTGAGTAGCGGCAATGCAATGTGTCTATACGAGTCGCTTACCATCAGGCGAATGTTTTGTTAGTCTCGTCGTCAGGTAGAACAAAAAAATAGTCTCTGGACTATTATAGAGCATGCATAGTACATACATTAGATTAGTACTAACGGAAGGAAACAAATTATATAGGTATTATAGTTTTCTGATATAATATTTTCTGACTCTTAGGTTATTGGGATTAAGATTTTCAGTTATCTTATTTAAATCTCTTACAAACTTGCTAACCATTTTTTAAATAATATTTTTATTTCAGTAAGTATATTAGTATTTTTTCTGACATTTAAGAAGTGTCGCGTTATATTATTTTTGATTTAAGCAAAGCTTACTGTAATATTACAGTTAATCGTCATACGAAGTTTCAGCCCACAGTGAAGCGGTGCCGGGTCCCGTGTGTAGTGCGCCTTGCAACCCACTGAATACATTACCCGTTGTTTGGTGTTTGTTCGCCCAGACGCGCCACATGGCGACGGCGACACGGCGTTGTTTATTTTAATACTCAACCATTGTTGCTTGCCGCTATTTGCTGAGGGAAACTCTATTAAACTACCCCTCACGGATTTGTATGAGTTGACTACTGTGAAGCTTACTACTGTTTTCGTCATATCATACCACAGCAACGTGGTATTTTTAAATACCAATATTGGTATGCTCGTCTCTTTTGAAGACTTGGTAGAGATTTTTTTTAGTCTCATGACAGCGAATTATAATAACTATGTGTAACTTGACCACTAAATTTATAACCAATCGATCGTATTTTAAGGAATTTTTAGGTAGATAAAATCGATAGTAAGTAAATTATGGAATTTTCATAAATTATATGACATAATTACATATATTACATCACATTTATTATATTACTAGCTGACCCACGCAGCTCCGCCTGCGCTATTTTTACGTTAACTAAACTTTTAATAACAGACATTCGCATCGAATACATAACCTCCTTTTTTATAGTCGGTTAAAAACTGGGACCCACTTTTTACTTGCTCTCCGAAGCACGGACCCGTTTAGTTCAAATGGCGTTAAACGGTCACCCATCTATTTAATGACCTTACCTAACGTTGCTTAACCCGATCGATTACAAAACCTTGATAACAACTCTCTATGTGTGTTACCTTACTGATATTTATTATATTATAAAGAAAAATTGATAAAATCGGACCAAGCGTATAACCAACTACCCGTTTTGACTTTAATACCCTCTCCCAAAAGAACCGTGCTAGACTACGGGATAAAAAGTATCCTATTTCCTACCTCGTAGTAAGATCTCAAATCATGCCAAGTTTCATTTGAATCCATTCAGTAGTTTCGGCGTGATGCTCAGCCGTGATACAGACAGACAGACAGACAGACAGACAAAAATTAAAAAAATTACATTTTCGGCCTCAGTATCGGTTATAGAATGCCCTCCAAATATAATTTTCAAAATATCTTCAATGTACAGAATTGGACCTGTTACATTTTTATTATAAGTATAGATATAGTTTTTTTAAAACAGACTAAAGCACTTGAAAACAACAAATTCTAATCTTACTATAGAATGGTTATAAAGTAAAAACAAATTATTTATTAGTTCAGAATTAGCAGACATTGCCTTTGTGACCAATTATTTAAGTATTGAGATATTTTAGTAACATTTTTATATTATGATTATTAACATGTAATATTGTGACTCGATGTCAATATAATGGGCAATTTCTATTTAATTACATTTAGCTCGTAGCGCATCTCAATGTGGCCATGCGCGGCCCTCGACGACCGATTCGGTTCATTTGTAAAGTGCATTTCGATGCTGGCTCGACCCCGGCTTAATTGCCCGCCCAATATTTATTATTGCCCGTTTGTTTGTACATTTATGCGCGGCTGTTTATCGGGAACCATTCGATTTACGACTGCAAAACTCCGATCGTTAATTTATTTCTAGGGATCATCTCAGTAAAATTTTACTGCCCCACATCGGCGGAGGGAAATTTGACGAAGTATTTGCATTACGGGCACGCATCGCATTCGATAAACATCGCAACGAATTCCTACAAACACATCGGCGGACGTTTATTTGCCTCGGGCACACGCTCGGCTTCACTTCGACTTCGCATTCCGCTCACCGTCGTATCGGTACTCATTTGTATTGGTGGTGGGTTTTGTATTATTTGTTTGTTTGCGGATGGCGCATACGTTGTGGGAGCTTTGATTTTTTCCAATTCGGAAATAATGCGGAAGGCGTGGTGCCCCGGGCGATCGGTCTCGTGACTGAAGCCCCAATCAGGCGAGCCGGTGTTCGTTAGTCTCCGGGGCGCCGGCGAGCGCTGTCGCTTGGTTAACCCGGGCACGTACCTACATGGGACCTTTCCACTCGGCAGCACTGATTTTATCTTACATCCAACGAAATGATGAACTTCAGCAATCTTCGACTTCATTTGCTGAACAAATCTACCGCGTAATGTTGTGTCTACGACATTCGCTTGAAAACGATGGAAAACTTGATGAATCGAGATGCACTGAATAAAAACCAGAATCATTAATTATTGGAATATTAGGAATAGTTATGTATACATTCTGAGATTTTAAACACGTCAGTTTAATTTAAGATCCAGGTGTATCGGAGAATCATTATTATTATTATTTACTTCATATAATGTAAGTTAGTGCTTGATAACAATTCCACCTGAGAGAAAGTATTTACAGTCGAAGATACGCACTAGGTCACTAAAATCCTAATTTAAATGTTAACGACCCTCAGTTTACTTAACAACTCTAATTAAAGGCACGATAATGAAATACAAATTAAGAAAACACAAAATAACACATTATGTGTTCCGATAGAGGTAATGCTAATTTGAAATCATTAGCAATTATTTGGGACCTTGCTCATTTTGGCTTCGGAACTGATAGTAAATCACGATGTGTGTGGAAGTAGTAATGCGATCATATGTAGTGAGTGGGATGAAGAGTGTGCATTAGTGATATAATGAGATGGCGAGGCGAGCCACGGGCACATCAATATGTCACTGCATGAGTAGTCTCCGTCACATGGAGTTGCCAATCCTGCTTTATTTATTAGTAAAGTTTTGATGATGAATGCCACTACCCTCAGGTATCGCTGGGCGTGATAAATGTGACCTACGATACTATATTCAAGAATCGATGATATATGGTCTCAATGAGAAGCAGGAAGTTTTCAAGGATTTGAGATTTATGGAAACAAATTACATAAAGACCTTTACACCTTTACGAGAAGTACCCAACTCATAGTAATTCAAGAATAGTTAGGTTATTAAAAAAGTAATATGAATGTTTCCAAAAGTTAATTAGCTGATAAAGGTTATCGAGCATGCTTAATTTAAAGGCAACATCGAAATGCCTCGTTTGCTTTCAAACATGCATTATGCCTTTGAGGAAACTTATAACTAACTAAAAAGCTGGTTTCCACTTGATCTTTCAGCTATTATGTGTTCTCATCGTTGATGTTATTTTGATTTTTCTCTAATTCAGAGGAACCAATTTATTTTTTTACGCCAGTTCTACTAACAACTTCTGCCAAACAAATTCTTCGGCAATCCCAAAATACTAATGAAACTCGTTTGCATCTGCCAAGTCATTTGCACTCCCGTAATGTGTTGCAGTAACTACTAAACAAATCAACGTGCTTTGTGAATTTATAGGTTATATAGTATTTTCTTCCGGATTCTGGTACTGGCAACACTAGATGCACGCGCTCCAGCTGGCCTGCACCTGTGCACTACCCTGACATACGACCGACTGCCTACACAAGACAAAAGTAGAATCGTATATCATTTAGGTACTTCAATGTCATTATCCACAAATCCAAATATTGTCATCAGTTATTCACGGACACACGAGACCAAATATTTATAGTCCCGATGACCAGCTTTGGGAATCTCACGACATCGGTAATAAAGCTTACCGAATGTTTC
Organism: Furcula furcula; assembly: GCA_911728495.1. Classification (NCBI taxonomy): domain Eukaryota; kingdom Metazoa; phylum Arthropoda; class Insecta; order Lepidoptera; family Notodontidae; genus Furcula; species Furcula furcula. The sequence continues at coordinate 15,329,584 of OU452249.1, read as the reverse complement.
TAGAACACAGGTCATTACCGTTGTCATGATCACTGCCAAGGCGAATTTACGTAGTAACATGTAGGCGGCTTGTAATAATTAATATTCGTGACTTTGTGTTCACGGACGTAATTTAAAGACTGGTTTACGTATACTGAAGTCTTCAGTTTTATGGGCTCATTAGAGATTTACCAGGTTGTAGTTACAGTGGGCAGCATGACTGGTAGTCCTGCTATTAGTAGCATAGTGTGTAATAAGGCGCAGATGGGTATAACCGAATAATGTTACATCTTTTTAATATTTTCTCAACTAATCTTCTTGCAGACTACTATGTTGTGCGTCGTCTTCGCAAATGTCGTAATGCAAACGAACCATTTCGATATACATTAAAACGAAAATCTCCCGCGATTAGGTTGGGTAAGTAATATCTAAAACTATTCCAAGTTTCAAATCGATAGTATCAGTGGTTCCTGAAATATATACGTGTCACAAACCGACAGAAAGACTGTAGACAGACGAAGTCTCGCCATAAGGGTTTCTGTTTTTACTCTTTAGGTACGGAACCCTAAAAACTAACCGCTTTAAAAAAAATATTGCTTTTATTTATTATACAATACTTACAGGAAAACTCGGTTAGGTTACTTCTCATAAGGCATGATCTCATCGCCGGATTATATTATTAGGCTATAGGATGTTTTGTCAATATGGTTACTCCTGGTCTTAGAGGAGATACCACTGAAGAGAGCATGATGCGCTAACCCCTCTGCCAAATTTTGTTCATATGTTCAGGTCATTCTTTATTTGTGTGGGTACCTTTTTGAATGTGTTGCGAGTTTATTATAGTGTGGGTATGCGTGAAATTGTCTATCTGTGTGTGTTTACTGCGCCTCCCGCACCTCGCAAAAGTGCCACGAAAAATTTGTTCGGGGAATCGACGCGATACTAGCTCCATTCTAATTACTCTGAGCTCCTGGTAGATACTCCTATGATGAGTAGAGCAAACTGGGGGACAGCAAGACACCACTACCAGCTCGCAAGTACGCCGGTTTTGTTGAAAGGCTGATAGACTTTTAGTGGGTAGGAGTCTATCATCACCTACGCTATGCGGTTATCCATAAGGGTTTCGCAAAACAAAAGTTTATGTTATTAGATAGAGCTGGTATCATTGCTTATCAGTCATTGTTGTTAAATGAAAGAATAAAGGTGAGCAAACATCATCAGCGAATACTGCAAACATAAGTGCGTGTGATTGTATGGGTCGCGAGTGACGGCGGGGAGCGGGCCATCAGCGTTTTTTACTCGTTACTGTGCTCAATCAGCGCCAGTGGCAGTTGCAATTATCTCTCACGGCAAATCGAATTATGATCAATTCGGATTTGCTCGCATCGCAATGAATATAAAACGGTTTGCATTAAAATTTGGCGCTCGATGCATGGGATGCGTTCCTATTAGTTGGGTCGGCCGAACTTTGTTTACACTCATTCGAGCTGGCGTCCATTGTTGCATCCATAATTTTTGTTGTTTTCGTTTCATTCTTTTTCATTTGTTTATCTTTGGGTTTTTGACTCACGTACATTTCGTAAGGCCGCTTTACATTATTTCAGTTTATGTTCAATGTATAAAATAAATTATTTATGTAACTGATTTATTTATTATTTATATAACTGCATGTCTGAGATAGCCTATCCTATCTAGGTTTTGAATGACGTTTGAAGCCCGCCAACCCGCACTTACTCACTCACTTGGCCAGGGAGGTGACTATGGGCTACCCCCCTTCTTCTAGAGGGGAGACTCATGCCTAACAGTGGGAGAAAAGCAAGAAAAACAAAAACACTTTTAATCACAAAATATAACTTTATTTCATAATTAAATGCATGTAAAATGTTAAACAAATTTTGTAATCTACTCACTGTCATATTTTCAGGTGTGGTTCCAAAACCGGCGGGCGAAATTTCGCAAGCAAGAACGTTTGGCCCAGCAAAAAGCTGGTGAGACACCAGTGAAAGCGGAGGGCAAACGCGACAAGCCAACATCGCCCGCAGTGTCGCCGCACCCTACGACCACTGCGTCTGCGCCGCAGCCCGCTCACCACGCCTTACCACACCTTTCACCGCCCGATCTTAAACCTATCACTTCAGCAGGTGAGTTAGTCAATGTGTAATTTTTTTTATTATTAATTTCACCAGTTGCAATAATTTTCACACCAGAATGCAGAAATGCTGTTTGGCGACTGATTACCTGTCACTACTATGGTAGGTACTGGCCTGGATGGTCCCTTGCACGACATCTTATTACGTATTACGTGTATTTTTTGTATTAGACATATTTGGTTTGAAATATAGTTTATTTAAATTAAAGAAAAGAAAAGCTTGATCTCGTATATACCTCCAATCCAATAACTACAAAGCTATTATTTTAAACGTAAAATATACGCTTAAAGATTATTCTATTATAGTTGCATTGCATTTGAGACAAAACAGAGCCTAAGTACTTTTTTTTTAATTAATAAAAATGTTCCTCGTTTTGTAGCTATATTATTACCTTCTGTTTACGGTTTGTTTTGAGAATAATGGTAAGCTATTATGCAAAAATAGAAATATTGCTTTACTGCGTGAGAAAAGGTTAAACTGGGGGTCCCGTATCCCTTCGGAGTCGCTGGACGTTCGGGGTGTGGGCCCTTTGAACGTCCATTGAGTACGGCGGCGACTCCGAGGAGGACGGCGGCGGGGTTGCGACCCCCGTCCCCGTGAGCACCGTGACAGGTTCCCGGGGGGCTACAATGCGCCCCCCGGCGGCGGGCTCAAAGGCAAGGCACTGAGGGGCCCCTGGTGCAGATCCCACCGGAGAGCCCTGGGGACCCTTCTCATGTGCCGATGCGACAGCCGCGGGGGTTTTAATGGGTAAGAATCCCACATACCCCGGTCGAGCCCCACAGCTCCCGGGGATCTTTCGAAGATTTCCCCCGCGTCAACAAAAAAAAAAAATGTGGTCCCGTATCACGAGCACAGTGACTCAGAACACTGGCAACCTTAATTCTTGCAGAAACACATTACAACTCGAAAATGGTTTTATTAGTGTAATGACCCTTCGGCCGTTTAGGAAACCAGAGTTTGGAAACCAGTTTTCTAAAAGGCTTTTTTTATACCTCTACATAACTGGTTTCCTATAAGTATTTTTTTATACCTCCACGTAACTGGTTTCCTATAAGTCTTTTTTTACACTTCTACGTAACTACATAGTTTCCGTAAAGGTTTATAATTCATGTCACTGAATAACTATTCTGTTACAGTAGCCAATTTACTAGAAATTTTGATTAAGGAGACTAAAGTTGCTAATAAAAATAACTTGAAAAAAAAGTGAATGCTACCAAGAAATAGATACTGGAATTATTAATGCAATAAAAGATTTGAAAAATGGACTAATAACTGTGGGGCACTCACTGTATTGAAATTATTTCACCATACGCATTTTTATTTTTATTTCTAAACTAAGAAAGTTGTTTTCATTTCATCTTAAGAAAAGATTTTATGTTTTAAGTTAATGAATTATGTGAACAAGCACTGAGCTTATATCAATGTTTGTATTGTTAACAAAAATTTTTTTTAATTATTATAGCGGTAACAGCTCAGTGGGCGAGCGCTTGCCTTGGAAGCAAGGTACGCAGGTTCGAACCCCGGCTCGCACCTCTGATTTATTTAAAGAATCATGTGCGAATCGTCTTTGTGCGATTGTTACTAGGTTTCGGTGAAGTAAAACATCGTGAGGAAACCTGCATGTCTGAGAAGGCCTAACTAGCTCTCGAATGACGTGTGAAGTTCGCCAACTCGCACTTGGCTAGCGTGGTGGACTATGGCCTTAGCTCCCTCATCTTGAGGGGAGGCCCTTTTTTTTTTTTGACGCGGGGGAAATTTTCCAAAGATCCCCGGGAGCTGTGGGGGTCGACCGGGGTATGTGGGATTCTTACCCACTAAAACCCCCGCGGCTGTCGCATCGGCACATGAGAGGGGGAACCCCAGGGCTCTCCGGAGGGATCTGCACCAGGGGCCCCTCAGTGCCTTGCCTTTGTGCCCGCCGCCGGGGGCGCATTATAGCCCCCCGGGAACCTGTCACGGTGCTCACGGGGACGGGGGTCGCAACCCCGCTGCCGTCCTCGGAGTCGCCGCCGTACTCAATGGATGAGGGGATTTTTTTTTTGACGCGGTGGAAATCTTCGAAAGATCCCCGGGAGCTGTGGGGGTTGACCGGGGTATGTGGGATTCATACCCACTAAAACCCCCGCGGCTGTCGCATCGGCACATGAGAGGGGGGACCCCAGGGCTCTCCGGTGGGATCTGCACCAGGGGCCCCTCAGTGCCTTGCCTTTGAGCCCGCCGCCGGGGGGCGCATTGTAGCCCCCCGGGAACCTGACACGGTACTCACGGGGACGGGGGTCACAACCCCGCCGCCGTCCTCCTCGGAGTCGCCGCCGTACTCAATGGACGCTCAAAGGGCCCACACCCCGAGCGTCCAGCGACTCCGAAGATGAGGGGGGGCCCAACCTAACCCAACAGTGGGACATACACAAGGGCTGGTATTATTATTATGTTATAAATGTTATTATTAAATTCAAATATCTGAAATAAATCACACATAAATGTACAAATACGGGTTTACAAAAACCATTAATTAAATACAATACTCTATTCCAATAAAGATTTATCCCGAAATCCGGTTATTAGTTTCGTAGGTGGCTCAAACAACAATAGCATAGTACTCTTAGGAAACCAGTTACGTAGAGGTATAAAAAAGTCTTATAGGAAACCAGTTACGTAGAGGTATAAAAAAAGCCTTTTAGGAAACTGGTTTCCAAACTCCGGTTTCCTTGACGGCCGAAGGGTGTAATGATGCTTACAGTTTTCTGTAAAGTACTACGTTTTTAAACGAGTGATTCTGTTGTGCTCTACCTATAACCTACCTAACCGCTAACCTACAAATAGATGTCTTACTGCCTGAAAATATATTACAAATTCATTTGCACCTCAATAACCACATAATGCACATTACATTTATTCTGATTGCGTTTCTCCTGCAAAATGGTTGTCTGGAAGAAATTGCTTATAGCGATAAGACCGCCTGTAGACTAAGCCTAGCAGCTAAAAACCACTTTATATTACCAAGCATTTTTTGCCACCGCATTGTATTCTTAGTGTCTTTCAACCGCAAAATAAAGTTGTAATCGCTTGCAATCAAAGTCTCGTCCTCATGAGCTCTCTTGTATACCAAATTATAAATATACTGTAAATTGATGTTTCTAGTGATTTCTAGCAATCTTGAAGTCATTAGATGCCGCTTTTAGAAGTTTACGATCTATAAGATCGTTCGATCAAAATTTTCGATAGGATACCTACTCGTAAATACTCGTATATTTGGCTCGAATAGTACTCTACATAATAAGCGCATGTATGAAAGTATATTTTCAGGCTTATCTGCTTCTATTATCGCTATCGTATAAAGGCTTTTAATTTTAGCCTAATGATGAACAGTGAAGGTACAGGGTAGGAACCCTTATATTTTTTTAAATTGTGCCAAGGCATTACGTCTGCCCTGTACAGTTAGTGCAAAAGGTAAATAAATATATTATAATAAATTATTATATGTAGGTACATCATTTCCTTTCACCGTCATGGATGTTCAAGTTGAAAAATTGGTAGATTAGTTACGTGTCGTGTGTTAAATAGTGGCTAGTAGTTAGAATGATATTAATAAACATGATTAAACACGTTCGTTTGGTTTTGTTTTGTTTGCAAAATGAGATAACATTTATTTTCGTTTGATTATTTTGGCAAAGATAATGACGTGGACAATGAAAAATGATGATATTATTTTCACAATAATACTCGTAGTTTGTTTAAAAGTACTCGTATGTAGTACCGCAAACCAGTCACGCTAATTGCTGACAGATGTAAAATTAATGAGTAAGGTTGGAAAAAGGGTTATAATATATTTAAAAAATACGTTGGAAAAATATTGAAGCGGCATAAATAGAGTCATAACTCACAAAGTCATTTTAGTGACAGTGAGGTCATATTATTGTGATATTTTCGCATTATTTTCATTGAGACTGTTCTTCAAAATTAGCTAATGGTAATGTTTTCGATAATTGCGGTTGCGGTCACGAATGCTAGGATATGATAATCGCTTGCACGAGCCGGCCTAAAATACGTGCAGGCGGTTGTTCAAACGATTTTGATTGAAAACTAGTCCGGTGTTCATGGCCGCGATAGTACTTACGTACACATACCTCGCTATGGAATAATTTGTGTAAAGTTCAAAAAACGTATCACACTGTCAATGCTAGGCTAGATAAAGCCAGAATCACATTAGGCTGACGTGTCGTGACTCAACGCGGTCAGCAGCATATCGGTTACATACATTTTGTATGATTAGAGACACACTATTATGGCGGGACGTGACACAGTTCCAGCTATCTGATTGGCTGCTGACGCGTTGAGTCACGACACGTCAGCCTAATGTGCCAACGGCATATAACAAACAAAAGAAGAAGAATATGTGTTAGAAAATATTAGATAGTGATTCAGCTTTTGGTAAGGCGGCATGACTATTTTTAGGCTTCTTACGTTAATACTTTCGTATCATATTTAAAATATAGCTAGCAAGTATTGGCACGGCCACTTGGAAGCGGAGAAACCTGGACTTGGACTTAATATCTAATGTCTTAAGGGTCGGCAACATGCTAGTGATTCTTCTGGTGTTACCATAGGCTGGTCTGTGTACTATTGGTTGTTTGCTATTCTATTCTATTGTTGGTGGCTATGAAATCGGGCCTGGTAATCACCGGAACGCACTTCGACCCAGTTGGATCCATTGTGCATGCCCTAGCCCTTACTCTGTTGCTGACGTATCGAAGAGTTCCCTTAGGTACGCAACGACTGCGCCAGCTTGGAGCTGTACATAATCATCTGGTGTCAACGGTATCAACAGTACTTAGCCTCATTCTGTGGAGGTGTTCATTGGTACCAAAATGTCCCGTAAGTGCACCTATTAGGACCTTTATTTGTGATCTGCTGAGGTTTAATAATTTAACCCCACAGTCCACCCTTGTGCTAGAGAAAGTCTTGGAGTGGTTTAGGCCTGATGCTTCCCTCCATTCCTTTATGTGTTCATTTCTAGCATGTTCATATAATGTTTGGTGATACGTTCCATACGGAATACCCACAAATGGTTCAGGGCCTACCAAATGTCTTTGTGAGCCGGCCCTCGCTAATCTGTCTGCCATCTCATTACCCTCGACGCCTTCGTGTCCAGGTACCCAGATAAGGCTGACGTTGTTGTGTTTTCCCAGGTTGTTCAAACCTTTAACACCTTCTTTAATCAGTTTAGAGACAACTCGGAAGGAGTTCAGAGCCTTCAGAGTTGCTTGACTGTGACTGAAAATGTAAATGGTTTTACCTTTGACATTTCTCCTCTGCATTTCTTTAGTGCTGGCAATTATGGCATAAGTTTCCGCTTGGAATACCGACGCATAATGCCCCATGCTGTGACTGATATTGCAGTCCTTGGAATAAATCCCTGCCCCTGTATCTGACTCCATTTTAGAACCGTCAGTGTACCATATGAGGTGAGTTCCTCCAACTGGTTTGAGTCCCGCGTCAACTCTTTCCTTGATGGTATGTGTACTCGGTACCTCTAATTAAACATGTGCACTGGATTTATTTTATCACAGGGGGTTGTTTGCTAACTTGGTATTATAAAAAAACATCGTTCGTCATTTTCAGCAGTAATTCCTCTGACACAGGATCCTTAGCCGTATATTGTTACTAAGCTCCAGCACTTCCATCTACTGCTGCACTATAAATTGGGGTCGCGAGCAAGCAATGTTTTTTTGTAATATTAATAAATACTGATCCACTTACCGTGCCTCAATTAATGCTCGTCAAATTTACTCACTTTCTTTTTTTTTAATTGTTTCCATCGTTTAACACTGTTCAACGAATGCCACTGGTGCCAACTAGTGTCAGGAAGCAAAACAAATTACATACAGAAAAATTAAAAGAAAATGAGTACACGATCGCTACCACCAAGATGGTGACCGTGAACCAAATTCCATGAATATTTTAACAAGAATCAGAACATGCAGTTAAGAATATAATTATTTTGTAACGAGATTAAATATATAGGGTTACAGGAAAAGTCGTGCTAGATCCGTTAAGGGCGTGGAGTACCCATCATTTCTGACTTATTTCACTATGAAACACCCCACCCTAAACTTAACCCTTTTCGAGATTTTCGACTTTAAATTTTTTATTGAAAATTGCCGATTTTTAGGCTATTAAATTTTATTTTGTTTAAGTTTAAGTTTATTTAATTTTACTTTTTTTTATTTTGGTTAAGTTTAGGGTGGGGTGTTTCATAGTGAAATAAGTCAGAAATGATGGGTACTCCACGCCCTCAACGGATCTAGCACGACTTTTCCTGTAACCCTGTATAAGCCATAAATAGGTAAACAAAATACATTTATGAAGATGAAATCAGTCATTTTTTAGTCATGTTATTGAGATTTGAAAAATCTAAATACGAAATTGGGCATATTTCTTTGAAATATATTATATAAGGGCTTAGAGTGTGGCGGGTCACCAAAGGGGTGACCTCCAATACGGTTGAGATTAGTGATGGCTGCTGCTCGAGTCATATTCGTGCGCGGGTTCTGCTCGGGGGGGACTGCTGGTCCAACTACTACCTGTTTGGCCTTTTAGTTTGTTGTATTTTCCTCGTAATTTTTTGTCTTGTTTTATCTTTCAAACGGCAGGACCGACCGACGACGGCAGGAATGATCTGAATCTGAAAAAAGTGTATGCGTGTATACTAACTTATTACATGTGTAAAAAGTTTTGAGATACGCTCACTATGGCCGGTCTATTGCTACGTGGGTTGGTAGTTGAATGTCTGTCATTTATTGGAATCGTGATACTAGGGGTGGGCGTTGAACGAATAAACTGTTTTTTGACTGTTTTTTGTCTTCGACTCATAAACCAGTTTACCGTCCATGAATAAAATAGTCTAATGATAGACTATTTGAATTAGACTATTTTATTCGAACCGTGAACTCGATGCAGTAAGTAAGTAGTCAGAGAACGTCGACTACTAAACTTTTCGTCAACAGTATAAACTAGTCTAAACTTTAGACTGTTTTATAAACCGGTTTATCTTTGGTTTTAGTTTGGTATAAACGGTCTCGTTTCGTCGACGGTAAATGCATCGACGACCCAACACTACTTGATACTCGCACATTCCATTGGGTTATTTTCAGCCCAATCACGTTGTCACGATATATTTAGGCATTATATCTTACGACTGTTACATTGATCGCCGAAATTATAGCAGAATGAGTCATATTCGCGGACCAATGGGTGAGCGAGCGTCATACTATTTCTGTCCGCGTGTTTTCGTGGGCGAACAAAACAAGGCTACTTTCGACAATAAACGCATCGACTTATGTATTAGCGGGCTTTAAATATAGAACTATGATTATGAAAGCTCTTGTTTCAATAAAAATAAAACGTGACGATCTTTTTAAATAAAGAATGCATGTTATAAATTGTTCTGTAACACTTTCTTTTTTTTAATGGTTTCCATCGTTTAACACTGTTCAACGAATGCCACTGGTGCCAACTAGTGTCAGGAAGCAAAACAAATTACAAAAAGAAAAAATTTAAAAAAAATGAGTACACGATCGCTACCACCAAGATGGTGACCGTGAACCAAATTCCATGAATATTTTAACAAGAATCAGAACATGCAGTTATGAATATAATTATTTTGTAACGAGATTAAATATATAAGCCATAGGTAAACAAAATACATTTTGAAGATGAAATCTGTCATTTTTTAGTGATGTTTCATCATTTCGTATTGAGATTGTTGCCGTGGGATGCCGGCTAAGAATTTGCATCCCCCCTCTCTTCCCGTGGGTTTCGTAAGAGGCGATTGAGGGAAAGCCAGAAGACGGGCAGCAGCGTCTTCTGTGTAATATATCCATCTTTTCGAAACTGCGATCCCCAAGACGCCTGCCAAGCGTGGGGATTATGGCAAACCCCCCCCCCCCCCAATGATTGACAATGCTCATTTACGGCCCCCAGTCCCCGGCAGCTCCTCTATTCCCCGCCTTGGTAGCGGGCGGGGTAACGGTCGAGCAGGGGGTGCGAAGAATCTCCGGCAGATGCCCCGCTACCACCCCCACCGAACTTTGGCCCTGGCAACACATAATGTCCGCACGCTTAGGACTGACGAGAAGATTATCGAGCTGGAGGAAGAATTGAGCAAGTTACGTTGGGATATCTTGGGATTATCTGAAATCCGACGAGAGGGACAGGATACGATAACCCTTGATTCCGGAAACTTGCTCTTCTTCCGGGAAGGAGACCGAAAATCTCAGGGTGGTGTTGGGTTTCTCGTCCGTAAGTCCCTCATTAACAACGTTATAAAGGTCGATAGTGTGTCGAGCAGGGTAGCGTACCTTATACTCAGAATAACCAGTCGGTATTCGTTGAAGGTTATACAGGTTTACGCGCCGACCTCGGCACACCCTGACGATGAAGTAGAGGCTATGTATGAGGAGATAGCAGAAGCCATACATACCTCCAAAACACACTTCACCGTTGTTATGGGGGACTTCAACGCGAAGGTGGGCACACGGAATGGCGATGAGTTGAAAGTGGGGTCATATGGGTACGGGCAGCGGAACCAAAGGGGCCAGCGGCTGGTCGACTTCATGGAGAAGGAGGGACTCTTTGCGATGAACTCCTTCTTCAAGAAGCGACCATCCAGGAAGTGGACGTGGATAAGCCCCGATGGTTCAACCAAAAATGAGATAGACTTCATCATGACGACCAACAAGCATATATTCGATGATGTCTCCGTGATCGGCAGGGTGAAAACCGGTAGCGATCACCGCATTGTTAGAGGCACATTGAATATCAATATCAAGCTTGAGAGGTCCCGTCTGATGAAGTCCACGCTCCGTCCGGGAACCGCCCAAATCCAAAACCCCGAAGACTTTCAACTCGAACTACACAATCGCTTCCAGTGCCTAGCCGAATGCGAAACTGCGGACGAGTTAAACAATGGGTTGGTGCAAACTGTCCATGCAGTGGGGTCCAAGTTCTTTAAGACCCCACGCCGTAATAAGCCTCAGAAGCTCTCCAATCAAACCATTAAGTTAATGGAGACCCGAACTGAGATGAGACTGCAATCTTCAGCTGATATGTCGGAATATGCTGAACTCAATAGACGAATCTCGAAATCCATGCGACACGACTTGCGTTCCTATAATACAGCATGTATTAAGGACGCAATTGAGCGGAACCAAGGCTCTAAAGTGTTTGCAAAGAATTCGTCTATTGGGCAAAGCCAAGTGACCAAGCTGAAGATCGACGACGGCAGTGTCATCTCATCAAAGTCGGAGATATTGAGAGAGCTCGAGAGGTTTTACGGACAGTTGTACACCTCTACACGAAAACCCATTGCCCGAACAGCTCAGGACACCAGAGCCCAACTAACCCGACACTACACTGAGGACATCCCAGACATCAGCTTGTACGAGATTAGAATGGCTCTCAAACAGCTTAAGAACAACAAGGCGCCGGGTGAAGACGGAATCACAACAGAACTTCTGAGAGCGGGTGGAAAACCGGTACTTTTAGTCCTCCAGAAGTTATTTAATTCCGTCTTACTCGAGGGTACTACGCCAGAAGCATGGCACAGGAGTGTGGTGGTTCTCTTCTTCAAAAAAGGTGATAACACTTTATTGAAGAATTATAGACCCATCTCACTCCTGAGCCATGTATACAAGCTGTTTTCGAGAGTCATTACGAACCGTCTCGAACGCAGGTTTGGTGACTTCCAGCCTCCCGAACAAGCCGGGTTCCGAAAAGGCTTTAGCACCGTAGACCACATACATACGCTCCGCCAGATTATACAGAAGACCGAGGAGTATAATCGGCCATTATGTCTAGCGTTTGTGGACTACGAAAAAGCCTTCGATTCAATCGAGACCTGGGCGGTATTGCAGTCCCTCCAGCGGTGCCACATTGACTATAGGTATATCGAAGTGTTGAAGTGTTTGTACAGCAACGCCACCATGTCGATCCGACTACAGGAAGAGAGCACGAAACCAATCCCATTGCAGCGAGGTGTGAGACAGGGAGACGTTATTTCTCCGAAACTGTTCTCAAACGCATTGGAGGACGTTTTCAAGCTCTTGGACTGGTACGGATTCGGCATCAACATCAATGGCGAATACATCACTCACCTTCGTTTTGCCGACGATATAGTCATTATGGCAGAGTCGCTGGAGGACCTCAATACGATGCTCAGCGACCTCAGTAGCGTTTCCCAACAGGTGGGTCTTAAAATGAACATGGACAAGACGAAGATCATGTCTAATGTCCATGTTGCACCCGTACCGGTAGTTGTTGGGAACGATACACTCGAAGTTGTTGACCACTACGTATACCTAGGACAAACTGTCCAGTTAGGTCGGTCCAACTTTGACAAAGAGGTCGCCCGAAGAATCCAACTCGGATGGGCAGCGTTCGGGAAACTACGCGATATCTTCTCGTCCAAAATACCGCAGTGCCTGAAGACGAAGGTTTTTAACCAGTGTGTGTTGCCAGTGATGACATATGGTACTGAGACGTGGTCTCTAACGGCTGGCCTTTTAGAAAAGTTCAGAGTCACACAACGAGCCATGGAGAGAGCTATGCTCGGAGTTTCTTTGCGCGACAGAATCCGAAATGTGGAGATTCGCCGAAGAACTAAGGTCACCGACATAGCTCTCAGAATCTGCAAGTTGAAATGGCAATGGGCAGGCCACATCGCTCGAAGAACCGATAACCGTTGGGGAAGAAAGGTTCTCGAGTGGCGACCACGAACCGGAAGACGCAGCGTTGGCAGGCCTCCCACTAGGTGGACAGACGACATTGTGCGCGTCGCAGGTAACCGGTGGATGCAAATAGCCAATTGTCGTTCATTGTGGCGTTCTATGGGGGAGGCCTATGTTCAGCAGTGGACGTCTTCCGGCTGATGATGATGATGATGATGAACACTTATCAGTTACACAAATGAGACCATTTAAGACACAGATGTTGTGTCTTCTTCTTCTCTTCATGTCGACATAAAAACTCTCATGCCTTAATGGAAAGTTTGGTCAATCGGCAACATCTTTTAAAGTTTATGTCTTCGGTGCACCAGGCGAAGCGAACACACTTCTGTTATTTCATCACTTGATTCGTAACGTTATAGTTCTAACAATAAATAGTAAATATTTCTATGCCGAGTTATTTCGCATAGACAGGTACATCCTAAAACGTTTAATCTTGTTTAAGATCGTGAGTGGAAGTGAAATAAAAATAAAGCATGATACTGTAGGTTTTTAAAAAGCAGTGATAGCTCAGTAGGCGAGCGCTTGCCTTAGAAAACAAGGTGCGCAGGTTCGAACACCGGCTCGCACCTCTCATTTCTTTAATCATCTGCGAATCGTCTTTCTGCGATTGTTATCAGTTTTCGGTGAAGGAAAACATTGTGAGGAAACCTGCATGTCCGAGAAAGCCTAACTAGCTTACGAATGAGGTGTGAAGTCCGCCAATACGCACTTGGCCAGTGTGGTGGACTATGGCCTAAGACCCTTTATCTGGCTTATCAAAAACAAGGGCTGTTAAAGAAATATGTAGCCTTTTATCATACTTGTTATTTTTTAAATACCGAAAACAAAACGCTTCATCAGCAGCCAAAATATGTCCACTGATGAACAAAAGGCCTCCGCCTTAGAAGGGAGGGGTTGCCATAATCCCCACGCTTGGCAGGCGTCTTGGGGATCGTAGTATAGGTGGAAGATAAATACAAAAGAATGACGCTGCTGCCTGTCTTCTTGTTCTCGCTTAGTCGCCTCTTACGACACCCAACGAGAGGAGATGGGGGATGTAATTCAAACCCGGCACTCCACGTTCAAAACGCTTATTCAAGTAAAACTACACGTTTTACCAATCATTGAACAATATCGATTCGATTCATTCGTATAGTGTTGTACAGTGCTCCAAAAACCGCATCGAGGTCAGAGGTACATGAAATGAAACTATAATCCTAGAAATCCAAGGATGTTTGTGACTGGCTCCATGATTAATATTTTGCTACTATATTCATATCTGAGTACCTGAATCGCGACATCATAAACTGAGAAGATTGTTATAAAAGGGACTTGCTAGAGAGAATAGCTAGAGGGACTATGTATTCGATCAAAAAACAAAGACAATGGGCTTATATTAGATGTAGTACATACCTATGTACTAATAATAATAATGTCCTCCTGGCCGAAACGACCACAGCGGCCAATCTTCCACAAGGTCAGCCATGTACGCAGGAGATATTATAGTGCACAAGCGCTTGCGTAGACACAAGTGCACTCTCTCTTCCTTTATATAATACCTCTCATAATCCGATGGGACGGAAGACCGACACGACCGGAAAGAGGTTAGGCGCAGGACCGACTTTTTACATGCCCATCCGACGCATGGATCATCTTACTTTACAGACAATCAGGTGATCGGCCTGCACTGTCCTAGCCAGTAAGGAACAACTACTCAAATTTGTTGCCCCCCCCCCGCAGGATTCGAACCCGCGACCTCCGGTTTACAAAGCAAGCGGTTTCTCACTGCGCCACGGAGGCTACTAATATACCTTTATGAAATACCTACATAGATACCTGCGAAAGAACGTCTCTCACAAGACCTGTCAGAGTGGTCAGGCTTATATTGTATCTAGGTGCTGGTATTGTATGGGTTTATCTAGACATAGTGGCTCGCCGGCTAATGGCGGACTTGTGGTCGTTTAATCACATTACCGCCGCCGCCGCCGCCGCCGCCGCCCGCCAGATTTTCACTTCGGCTCATTTGCGCTAATTGTGCGCGCGATTGTCACTCAGGCCTGAATAAACAACGGAGTAGCGCAGCAAGGATTAGGTGATTAGCGCGTAATTGCGTTACCACGATTATTTCATATTCGCCCGTCGAGCTGCAGTCTGATTTCATATTCGAGCAGATTTGTGTGCACGAGTTTCGCTTATTTGGTTGCGAACAATGCTACCCGCTCAATTATTAGAATGTTCTAGCTAACAGCCGCCTAATACTGCGGTATATCGACCGTTATCCTATACCAAATTGCCATCAAAAGAATACCGGTTTAATTCTGGTTTGTTTAAAATGATAGAGACGAGCTGGTAAAATTACAAGGCTCGAAAGGCCTAATGTGTTAGATATTCTTTAGACAGGCCTCCCACTAGGTGGAATGACGACATAGTGCGAATTGCAGTCAATCAGTGGATGCAAATGGCCATTTGTCGTTCATTGAGGTATTCCAAGAGGAAGGTCTATGTTCAGCAGTGGGCGTTTTCCGTCTGATATTAATGATGAAGAAGATAAAGCAGTCGTAGGTAATCTTTCCTTTGGTCCGATTTAAAAGCCGCTGGACATATTACTGCGCTCAAGAGACGATAACAAATGTGGTTATGATTAATAAAACGCAATGTATACCGTCACGCATATGTTCTACACTTTTCGTCATTAAGTAGCATTTTATTAACCAATACATTTATGTTTTACAGCGAACAAGCTGTGCGAGGAGTTGAACGGCGTCGGCGTTGGCGATTCAGGGTTGCCACCGGTGAGCGGCGGCGGCGGCGGCAAGTGGGCCGGTGGCTGCGGCCTCTTGCGGCAACCATCTGGCTTCCCACTCCTCGGCGTTGCGCCGCCTAACTATCTGCTGTCGGACCACCTAGGCACCCTTGCGAAAACGAACAACCATCTTTTCTAATGGGTGTAATGCCGTCGCCCGTTGACTCACCGTCCGTGCCGCGATGAGTCCGCGCGCCGGAGCGCTCATTGTCATTTCCGCACCACTCACGGCGCACTCCACGGCACCAGACTTGCACCGCACGTACATTCCGCATTGTACTCTATCCAGTGAACTCTTAGTGATACTCATATGAGACTGTGTCGAGTTCGACCGAGCAATGTTAATAACGAGTGCCAAATCGTGTCCATTTAAGTGTATCGTGGCAATAACTTTGTAATGAATTTTTAGACGTATTTATTGTATCAAATCGGTTAAATGCGTGACTTGTAATATGTACGGAGGTGTATAGTTTTTAATAGTTCATGGTATTAACAGTTGACTGTAGGTTATAATAATAAATATGTTGTGTGATATGATTGTAAATATACATTCCAGACATTGTATACGTTTAATCGAAGTATACCTATCAACTTATTCTGTGAAAGCGTTAAATAAATACATTTATAGCCGTGTAAAATATAAGATATATAAATTTTAATTGTAACATACTTCGACCTATTTAGTATAAAAAAAAGGCAAGCATTCTTTTTTCTAGTCAGTAATCAAGTCCCAGTTTTTTTTTAATTGTATGGTATTATAGCTGTGTTAAACAATTATTTAGTCAATAAAATGGACTGGGCAGCGAGCGATATTGTAATTGTAAATATGTAATAAATTTTGTTGTAAATAGTAGATTTTAATAGTGTACCCGAGTGTATGTAACTATTGATGAATTTGTGGAGGGTGTTTTAATAAAGAGATTAATTGGTCGCCTACTCGTTTATTATTTATCCTCTATTTTTGTGAATAAACTATTCTAATATTTTTATTTAAAAACACTATACTTGCCTTTAAATATCCTAACATAACATCTCGTTGAAAACCAATAATTTTTTAAAATCAGTAGAGATTGAGAAAAATAACTTTCCTAGGTTGTTCAAAATATTCTCAAGCCCTCAATAAAATGAGTAATGTATCACAGATAGACGATGTATGCCATAAATGATAAATATACATTCATCAGGTCATAACATTGACTGATGAGCACCTTGAGTGCCTATTATAGATCTTCGACCTTGTATAATGTAGGGCCGTCGTACTCATTGTAAACAGATGTACAACCAGTAGGAAATAATTAGTCTAACGATGTTCTTCATGTGACATATTTCCTGTATATCTCACACATTCTGACTTACATTTCTATTACGATTCAATCATCGCCAGATTTGATATAGGTCAACTAAAAGTAAAAGAAAATATCAGAATAGACTGTAGGGGTTGATTAGAAAACATCTATTTTTTTATGATCGCTCTATTTTTAACCGGCTTCAAAAAGAAGGTTCTCTATTCGACGCGTATGTATGTAATATTGATAAAAACGCGTAATATTAATATATGTTAGTCTATGTGGGCTTCTAAACAAATTTACCAAATTTTATGAGTGTATGTATGTATGTATGTATGTATGTATGTATGTATGTATGTATGTATGTATGTAGGTTTGTCCACCGATTTCTCAGAAACTACAAGTCCGATTTCGAAAATTCTTTTTGCAATAGTTAGAGTATTGTTCAACTTAGGGTAGAATACAAGTTTCATCAAAATCGGTCCAGTAGTTTAAGAGATATGAACTTTTTATGTTTTCAGTAAGTTACTGTAACGTAGACGTTCGAGTTGCGTGATAGTGCTGATACCTATATTGGTAAAATAAGTCACTAAAAAGTATTAAATAAACTATTTTATAAAAAATAAAAACCGACTTCAAAGTAAATTATCTAAAAAGCATTAAATAACGAAAATATATTGAAGTCGGTGTCAGCTGGTGATAGTGTTAGTTAACATGATGTGCTAGCACCGACTTCAATATATTTTCGTTATTTAATGCTTTTTAGATAATTTACTTTGAAGTCGGTTTTTATTTTTTATAAAATAGTTTTTTATTTATTTTGTCACATGCATCAATTTACAATTGGCTGAACGGTCTCAAGCCATTCGGCTCACACCGCAGTTAAAAGATGATACGTGACCCGAAAAATTTAACATTGTACAAAAAGTGGTCATTAAGAAAATATTTAAGAATACTCAAGATAGTTTTATATCTCGTGCTATACTGAACCGGATATTTATGCCTTGATGTATCGATTACGCAAATTTTACGTTTCGCGCGTCATGCATAGTCTTAGATTTTGTTTGCCCGTACAGAATTATCTTATTAGACATATTTTTGCTAGTTCAAAATCTAGATCCGGGTGTAATAAAAACATGTTGTTTCCAGAATTGGAACATTCACTACTGCGGACTACTATTCTAAGAAGAATAAACAATAACTTTTCAAACAAGACCGAAACGGTGAAAAATCACTAGTTAGGGTTCCATACCTATAAGGTAAAAAAGGAACCCTTGTGGTCTGACTTCGTCTGTCTGTCTGTCACAAACCTATATATTTCAGGAACCACTGAAGCTATCAATTTGAAACTTGGAATAGTTTTAGATCTTAATTACCCAACTCCATCGCAAATGAAAAAAATATATTTTTCCTTTTACTTTTTTATAATGGGGGTCGAAATGGGTCATCAAAATTTCAAAGTGAGACTACTATATTGTGTGGGGTATCATATGAAAGGGCTTCATTTGCACATCTCAAAACCGATTTTTATTTTGGTTTATGTCACGCGTCCCCCCCCCCCTTATCTCCGAAGTTTGTGGAGGGAAAAATCTGAAATAATTATGGGTAATACATGTCTATCTATATTTTACAGGAAAAATAAAATAAATAAAATGATCTTTCTAAATAGTACAGTTTTTTAGTAATCCTAAAAAAACCTGGATTAACAAACTTAGTTTTGCGGTTTGTTTTTTTTTTGCTATCTGAGGCGTTAGACGAAAGACGAATAGTAAAATAACTTTATTACGTCCAAAGATGATATGAAATGCTCGGTGCGGGAGTCCGACTAGCACTTGACAGGTTTTTAAAGTATAATTACACTTTCCGAAGTCCTCGCACTTTAACTTCATTAACAAACAAATAATCAATAACAATCGAACTAAGAGATACTACGATCAACAACCAATTGGGATAAAACACTATGCCGACAAGATAGTATATATCTCAATATCACTTACACAACTTTAAAAATACGAACAACAATAAAATTTAACTTTTTATAACCTTTCGGCCATACTACAAACTTTGCTACAAACAAAATCGTAAATATTCCGTGAACATATGGTATTTTTATTACACCTCGCCGAAAGACAGGCAAAGGTACTCATACCATACAGCCTTGTTTATTTTTGCCACAGTTAGATAGCAATTCGCCAACGAGTCGAGGTAGGGATATTTTGTATACAATAGACATTTTTCATTACTTCTATTAGTCTGAATGATCTGAAATTTAGAACATATGTAAATCCGATGATATTAAATAAAATGGTAACCTTCACTAGGGTCTGATGATGATCAGGAAAAGGTGGTAACAGGATCTCTGCACCAATAAACGTAGACCCACCGAGTTTGGGCTCGTTAGCCTACCTAACGTCTCGACGAGTAGTTACTAGAAAAAATGATCAGTCTGATGATGGAGCAGGAAGGTGGTCACGGGATCTCTGCACTAATAAACGTAGACCCACCGAATTTGGATTAGTTGGATAGGTTGCTGCGAGCAGTAGGTAGAAAAACTTGATCAGAGTCTGGTGATAGGAGCAGGCAGGAAGGTGGCAATAGGAATTCGGCTCCATTAAATGTAAGACCCACCGAATTATAAATCTATGGTTAAATCTTGACGAGTAGTTGGACAGATACTGATCAGGGTCTGATAATAGCACAGGAAAATCATTTTAAGAGTTCGTTTACCTATTAAATTTATACTTGTAGTACAGTTACTAAAGTACAAATAAAAGTAAAGCATGCCGTAATAATTCTGTTCTTTAATGAAAGTCAAATTACAAGAACCATCTTCCAAACACTTTTATGGTTGCCTTAACAAATATTTATTTTGAACCTTAACAAATATTTATTTTGAAAAACATGCCATGGTTATTTTTTAATAGGGGCTGAAATATGGTCTCAAAATATCAAAGTGAGGCTACTATATCGAGTGGGGTATCATATGAAAGGGCTTTATTTGCACATTTTAAAGCAGATTTATGTTTTGGTTTTTGATTTATTGGGTTTTTTTATACGACCAAGGTGGCAAGCAAGCGTACGGCCCGCCTGATGGTAAGCAGTCACCGCAGCCTATAGACGCTAGCAGAACCAGAAGAATCACTAGCTCGTTGCCGACCCTCAAGACATTAGATGTTAAGTCTTTGTGTCCGGTAATTTAACCAGCTTAAAATCAAAAATGTCAAAAACATTAAATAAAAAATACTCGTCTCCGACTTGTCTCCGAAGTTAGTGGAGGGAAGAATCTGAAATAATTATGAGTAATACATGTCAATAGATATTTTACAGGAATAATAAAACAATCTTTCTAATTATTAGCTTTTTAGTAATCCTAAAAAACCTGATTGTCGAGGTTTTTTACGGTTATTATACTTATTTTTGCGGTTTGGTTCTTTTTTTTGGAAATCTAACAAAATTCAGCAGATTCGCAGATTCTATATATTTTAATAGTAGTAACAAGTTAGGATAGACACGTCTCTTTATTTTTCATAACGACAGAATGTACTGACAAGACCTTTTAAATATAAATATATCTTACGCTATGCTCTATAAAAATTTCGACCATGTAAAGTTATAATAAAATTATCAAATCTTAATACTTTTGCTATCTGAGGTGTTAGAATAATTGTAAAATAACTTTAAGACGTCCAAGGATGGTATGGAACCCTCGGTGCGCGAGTCTGACTCGCACTTGACCGGTATTTTTTTTTTAAATAACATACTTTTCTTATGATTTTATGTTTATATTATTACTTACGTGTTTCTTTTTCATATTTGTTTTTAAATACCTGTTTTATTTGTGGTTAAAAGATCTGATAAATTGCAGTTACATTCGTTGACTGATCTTGCAATAGCGTAGCGTAGGTGTCCGTAAATCCGTTTGAAAGACATTTTCAGAACGGGCATTCCGTTTGTTCGGACGACGAATGTCAAATGGAAAGTTAAAGGAACGCATACATTACTATAGTGGACAGTTACGAGCATTAGATCAGATTTTGACAAATGAGTTGTAAGAATAGCCTTTTTGAACACACAGCTTGCCACTTAAAGTCTAAGGGCACTTACAGGCAGAGAGACGTCAGCCGGTATCGACCGGTGCAATTTTACCGTTATTCAATGGTCAATGATGCAATTTCAATATTACAGGATGCGAGCACAATAAGAGCTAGTAAGCGCTGAGCAATTTCAAACTAGAAGAGATTCGTCAAGCTCTACATTTTGTCTCCACTTCTGATATTTCCAGCCGTTTTCCATTATTCCCTGATTCTCACAGCTAAATATTTTCATTAATATATTTATTACTAGGCGTACGTAGTTTGAAAAAGACGTACCTACCTATTATTAAGTCCAGCTTCCACGAAGCTTAGACTGAAGGAATGTGGAGTACCTACGCTACTACGAGAAGCGAAAAATTATATGGGACCGCACTACATCTGGTTTGAAGAGATTTGAGTGAGTCATATAAAGGAAACATATTTTTCTTTCAAACCAGACTCATCGCGCATGATTCAAAATTTTGCGTACAGGTCACTGTCTCGAAACACATTTCTGTTTCTATTGCCTGAGACTACGAAACCGGCAGAAGTTACGAGTATGATCGTCGATTGCCAAGTGGCGACTGCAGGCTTAGCAAGGAGTGCAGTCTTGTTGTAATCTTGATAGACTAGTGTGAGTATGACATTTCTATAACCAGTGGGGTGTCCGGGTAAGAATAGCACCCCCCCATCTCCCCCCGTTGGGTGTCCGTAAGAGGCGACTAAGGGAAAACAAGAAGACGGGCAGCAGCGTCTTTTTATTGGACTACCTACCATCTATACTGCGATCCCCAAGACGACTGCCAAGCGTGGGGTTTATGACAACACCTCTCTTCTAAGGGTGAGGCCTTTGTTCAGAAGCAGACGAATTTCGCCTGATGATGATGAGTATTCCACTTGGAAATCTCATTTTTGTATTGAACATGACGATTTAGTCCTGAAAACTATGTTATACTCCACACCGATCTGCCCATACTTGTCAAATCAAGCTCAGGCTGCTGCGCAGGCGCTGCCATATCTTGTAACGACGGTGACATTATCAAAACGTTACCGTTGTCTAATGAAAACGGGACCTAATGCAGGTCTTAAATTGTAAACACTATGAAAAAAATCAACCAGTTTTCTTAATGTTTATGATAAACAGTATAAAAAAATTCTGCCAATTTTCTTACTGTTTATGAATTACCGAATGATTGATGATAGTAGGTATAATAATTATAGCTTTATGCCGTTGTTATACGCTGGGGATTCGAATTAGCACATTGTTTGTAGAATGCGTTGCCAATTCCAATAATTATGAATGAATGTGCATTGTAAATATACATAGTTAAGATAATTGTTTTATGCTAGGATGATTTTGCATTAGACTATGTTATTGCGGTAATGCGCAAAGACTAATAAAAGAAAATGTAAAAAAGAAGTAAGTACTTATAAATAAATTATAATATTGTATAAATTATATTGTGTCTCTACTTCTTTTACATAGCAAGCAAGACGTTAACCTGATGGTAAGCGACACATCTCCCTGTAAACAATTGCACTGCACTGCCGCTTGTCACTCGAGATATTAGTATTAAGTCTCTTGAGTCCGGAAATTTAAGCAGCTACAGTACCTATCATACCGGTATCTAGACTACGGTACCTTGAACAAGGAACATGCCATCTAGAATTAACAGACTCAAAGAGATTTAAACTTTTGCTGTTCCCGGACTTCCCCGACGAAGTTTTAAATGCTTTGAGAACAGAAGGACTGATATTTATGGACGTAGTTTCGTTTCAATGTGTAGCATTAATAATAATAATTAATACACTTAAACACACTATAGCATGCGCATAAATAAATAAATATGAAACCTTCTAGAAATCTTCGGTTTTAAAATTTAAAGGAGCAATTACACCAAAATTAATGCATATTTTTGAGAAAATTGTATCGGACATGACAAGTATAGGTACATTCTCAAATGATAATAGCGTACATTTGAAGTGGAATAAACCCTGTCTACGTACTGGCTAGCTAAGAAATTATGTAATGATTACTAAAAATATTAAAAATACGCTTGGCATTAATTACAGATGGTGTACGGATGTTCTACGCGTCCTAATGATAGACATTTTTTTTGTCCAAGGCGCAGTGACTTCAAATGAAGGTAAAACGTTATTATTTCAGTTGAATGCGCGTGGGCCACGGCGACAATGATAACTCAGCGGGTTCTCATCTCAATGGCGCGTGGAGCGGGAGCGAGCGCGAGCGTGGGCGGCGCGAGCTTCGTCAGCGTAGCGCCCGCCTACGGATTCGTTAATGCCTTGTATGGCCGTTTTAGGAAAAAAGTTCGCTACGCTGTTTGTAATTTCAGTTCTAATTGTGGTTTTGTAATTAAATTTACGATACATCACGCGTCTTTTGCAAAGGGCGTTAATAAGAATGGTACGAAAAAAAAACCAATAACGGTCAGCCTACAGTAGAAATTTAAGCCGACCCTTCACGATTCGGTCTTTTTTTTGGGACTAATCCCACCACTCATTGCCACCACTGTTACTCCCGTAAGCTAGGATCTACAGTGTTCACCACTGAAGACACCGAGGCTTGACCCTCGGCGAGTCCCAGGGGAACGATAAATTGTCTTGGAACCCGCAACAAATTTAATTAAAAAGGTAAAGAGGAGTTGGAAATACATAAATTCCACTTCCCTCTTTTGCAAAGCGGGAGACAAGCAAAGAATTAACACAAGGTTAATATTTTGCTATAGCAATTCAAATGGGCTATTTTATTTACTACAACGGTTTTTTTAACGGGCTATTGCAACAATCAATCCAATGACTCCTTACTATATATATTTACTATGCATATATTGTCTGTGATTATTTATAATTGATATCAGATAACAAGACTTTTTGTAATATCAGTTAGACTCATCATCACATAAAAAAAAAGAGAAGTGGCATCCATGACAAGATTTACAAGTAGGTAAACCTTCGCGACGAATTCACATATACAAAAACTTAAGTAGTTTCAATGTATTTCGATAGTAAAAGCCTTGCCCGTACTTTGTAAGGAGTATTTTTTTGTAAGGAGCGACGCGTTTCGTCTGATAAGATAGGACCTATGTTAAATTGTTCATAGGTCTAGTGGTTAGACCCCCTCACCCTAACCCATGGTCACAAATATTTATAAATTTACAATGTCTGTTTGTCCTGAGTGTTGGTTTTATTTATCTACTTGTATCAGTTGTCATAGCTATGGTACCTAGCTAGGTACCCTTAGTATCGGCGACTTCGAGGAGGACGGCGGCGGGGTTGCGACCCCCGTCCCCGTGAGCACCGTGACAGGTTCCCGGGGGGCTACAACGCGCCCCCCGGCGGCGGGCTCAAAGGCAAGGCACTGAGGGGCCCCTGGTGCAGATCCCACCGGAGAGCCCTGGGGTCTCCCCTCTCATGTGCCGATGCGACAGCCGCGGGGGTTTTAGTGGGTAAGAATCCCACATACCCCGGTCGAGCCCCACAGCTCCCGGGGATCTTTGGAAGATTTCCCACGCGTCAAAAAAAAAAAAAAAAGGTACCCTTAGTACAGGCTTTGAATAGTTTGCAATCAGTTGACCGAGTGTGAATTGTCCCAAGATATTATTTTTATTAGTATTTTAATAAACAACAATGAATCCATTCAGTGTGCTTTCTACGGTAGGTACACGATAATTTTGCGCGTGAAGACGTGTCACAAACTTTTTACACAAACACAAACAATTATGGTACATCTTTGATCTGAGGTAATACCTAAATTTAATCTGTGGCGTAGCTCTATATGTAACATTTCCTGATTCTAATGGTTCCTAATTAATTAGGAATACATATAAATCTGTTAGCGTTACTGTCTGTATCACGTGCATACAACTCTTTACAATTTTTTCTTATCAGCCGCGTTCATGTAATGTTTTATGTTGCAGTATGTTAATCTTTTTTCAAGATGTTAACCTTAAGCTATATGTTACACAGCTGAACAAAAAAATACTTAGATATTTAAAAAAAAATGTCCGTGCTAATCGACCAAATTACCATATTACAATAAAAATAAAATCGATGATTTGTAAAAAAACATGTTTTCATAATATAAATTCTATGAAAAGTATATAAAAATGGTATAATAATATTTAAGGCTGTTGAGTCAGACAGCTATTTCGCGGCGGGCGGTCATCGGGTGGTGATGCGTGTGAGTTTTCCAGAAGGGCGCAGCCTCTGAAACCGCGCTCTATAAATACGGGGACTGAGCTTTCAGGAGTTCAGTCTAGCGGTGGCTTGTTCGGCGCATCACCTCACTCCCAACGCACACACACCACACACAACATGTCTCTGGAACGTCAAGTCCGAGCTAAGGTCAGATATTCCATAAAACTGCTAATGTTAATGCATTTCATAAAACATTTTCCCAGCTCCAATTATGTTTCGATTCCATCAATTGTTCAGATTCTCAAAAGTCAGGTGTAAATAACATTTTGCATAATTATCTATACATATAGTTGAAATTTTGACGAATCGATATTTAAAACTTTAAATACAATGGATTCTGTGATAATTACTTCTGTATCTCATCTAAATTGTGTTAATAACTACGCAAAGTTAAAAATTTACAGAAATATCCTGTCGTATTGATCTTGAACGGAATAATACACTTAATAGAAATAAATATAATAGTGTGGTTATTCCTCAAATAACAAATTTTAAAGTTACCTTTTTTCTCTTTTTGGCTGAACATTGAATAGCAATTTAAGTGTTCCTAATTTTCCAACACAAAAATAAATAAATGGTTAATTTGTTATCTACAGCTCGCTTCCAAGCGCAACCCCGAACAGGAGAAGGAATGCCAGGAGTGGATCGAAACCGTCCTCGGTGCAAAGTTCCCCCCTGGTGAACTCTTTGAGGATGTCCTTAAGGACGGCACTGTCCTCTGCCAGCTCATCAACAAGATCAAGCCTGGCTCTGTCAACAAGATCAACTCCTCCGGTGGACAGTTCAAAATGATGGAGAACATCACCAAGTGAGTAGAAACTATTTTTTTATCGATAGAGCATGCCGTTTTTTATGGCTAGTTGAACTTCTTTAAAATGATGTAATAATTCAAAACAATTTTAGCAACATTTTATAATTAGAAAAGTGGTTGTCAGATTAATAAAGTACTTGGCTACACTATAAACAAGTACATAAATTAAAAGTAATTGACTAGAATACACTTTTATTAAGACTGAAGAATTAGCGTGCATTATGTAGACGACATTTAGTATTTTACTAAAATACGAGTATCAATCGGATCAGAGTCCTCAATTGCTGATAAATTGTATATTTTTTTGATGCCAACTCCATAAAATTACTGTAAGGAAATCTCGCAAACTTACACTGTTATTTTCATTGCAGCTTCCAGGGAGCTATCAAAGCTTACGGTGTTCCTGACATCGATGTGTTCCAGACCGTAGACCTCTGGGAAAAGAAAGACATCGCGCAGGTCGTCAGCACGCTGTACGCTCTTGGTCGTGAGGTAATTAATCACTATATTTCAGTATTAGTTACTCTAGTAAATAATCGCACAAAAGGCTATGCCACTGGCATCAAAGCTCATAGTATGTGATTGATAATAATGATTTCAACACAACATTGCGTTACATGTACTACAAAGTGCGAATTTCGCTGTACAATTGCGCCATCTGCGTACATTTTCATAAACAACCTTAAAATAGAATCATGTACGGTCATATATATACATATATGTATATATAACTTGTTTATTATATACAAGTAGGCCTAAGAATTACAAATTCACACCGAATAAAATAACAAGTTCACAGATTGTTTGGTTAAAGATACGTTCTGAATTTAAGAAGTTGGCGCTGAGCCAATTTCAACAGAGCTTTACGAGCATCGTGCAACATTACCTCAGTTTTCATAAATATCCAAGGTCACGTGGTTCAGTGGAGGCCGTGCGGGGATTCGCGCTCTCATACTTCTCCCACATTCCACATTTTATACTCAAAGTTGACAAATATAATGGGAATTTCCTTATCTACAGACCTACAGGCACGCCGAATGGAAGGGCCCCTACCTCGGCCCCAAGCCCTCTGATGAGTGCAAGCGTGACTTCTCTGATGAGGTCTTGGCCGCGGGCAAGACTGTCATCGGTCTCCAGGCTGGCTCCAACAAGGGTGCCACCCAGGCTGGCCAGAACATGGGCGCTGGTCGCAAAATCTTGCTCGGCAAGTGAGCGTCACACCGGCACCAAGTGATACTATTCTATAAGTAATTATTGTACAAAACTGGATACAAAGGACGCTAAAGTGGGATTGCTAGCTTTGTGAATATCTAGTCAGGCGTGATATTTTTGAATGATGTTTCCATATGCAGAAAATTTTGTACCTTGCACTAAATTATTGTGAAATTTTAGGGTATAACCTGTACACTCCATGTAGCGCCAATATGATTTTGTACATAAGTATTTAGGATTAAGATATATTATTTATTTCCATTTTATTATATTCTTTTATAATAAAATATTGATATAATTATTTATTTACTTACATAACCTTACTAAAAGACCTGATGAGTTGTAAATGGGAACATACACCAACAATGTTTACCTACATCCCTACTACATTTAATATGCCATCACTTTACAATGGTTAATATTTACAAGCATTGCAAATCTGACAGGTGTTGAGCATTATGAAATATTTAGTAGCTAATAAATAATAATCAATGCTGATAAATCACATTATACGTATTATATTCCATATGGAATACAAATAACCCTATCAAATAGAGTCAAGGTTACTATGATCGAACATGTTGCAAAAAGCTGTTTCCTGAACAAAATAGGTAGCTTTGACTTTGCCAAAAATTGTGAAAGGAATATTTAAAAATTAATTATTTAATTTTACAAATCTAACAACCCGAAGATTGTGCACAACACCAATGTTTCCGAGGCGCAGCACGGAACCGCATGCTTTGCAAACCGGAGGTCGAGGGTTCAAATCCCGTGGGAAACAAGAACTTTTTGTAGTTGTTCCAGATTTGTTAAGGAAACGCAGGCAAAGACGATCCACGCGTTGGTCGGATATATTGGCATGTGAAAAGTCAATCTTCAACTGACCTCCCACGTTCCTTACAGGTGGACTAACTAGTTGGTGCACCTGTAAGAATATTTCGTTCTGAGGTTATATTGACATGTGTGACTGTGACTTTTCTAATTAAATTTGTTGCGGGTTCCAAGACAATTTAGCGTTTTCCCCGGGGCTCGCTGAGGGTCAAACCTCGGTGTCTTCACTGGTGACCACTGTAGATCCTGGCTAACAGGAGTCACAATGGTGGGCATGAGTGGTGGGATTAGTCCCATTATTTGACCTCCCACGTGTTGGTCTTCCGTCCCATCGGTGAAGGAAGAGAGAGTGCACTTGTGTTTACGTAAACACTTGTGCTCTTCAATATCTGTCAGATGGCTGAATTATAAAGAAAGATTGGCAACTGCGGTTGTACAGGTCTGGAGAACACTAATGACACAACATTTTTATTTTTTTTTGTTTAGTGCTTATCTGCGATCAGTACATATACTATAAGCAGATGATGGGAGAAGAATAACGTGGAAGGGTCACCATCTATTGATGGAGCCTTTTATTACTTTATCTGGATGCAAATCTTTCATCCAGCTCAAGGATCTGTGCTCTTTTCAGTCGTTTCAGAGGTTTGCTACGAAGTAGCCTCTGTGCTAATACATTTGGATGAACGTCGAGACGTGCTCTGTACTTGGAGCATGTTTTAGAAATGTCTTCTCTCACTGTTGGAAGGTTCGCGAAATGGTGAACTTCAGCATTGGTTATGAACCAAGGAGCTCTGAGTATGGTCTTTAATATGGAATTTTGAAGACGTTGCAAAATTTCTAAGTTTGAGTGACTGGCGCTTCCCCATAGCTGTATGCCGTAAGTCCAAATCGGTTTGATAGCGGCTTTATAAACAAGAAGTTTGTTTTCAGTTGATAAGTTAGAGGATCTACCTAGAAGCCAACTTAGGCTTCTAAATCTCATGTTGATTTCATCTCTCTTAGCCTTTATGTGATTTCTCCAAATAAGGCGACGATCTAAGTGGATACCCAGGTATTTGACAGAGTCGGTGTGTGGAAGAGGCACATTCGCCAGAGCTACGGGAGGGCAATTGCCTTGGCGGAGAGTGAATGTTATATGCGAGGACTTCGTGGCACTTGCTTTAATTCTCCACTTTTTTAACCAGCTATCTATTTCGTCCAATTGAGTTTGAAGGATTGCAGATGCTACCTCTGGTTTTGAGTGGCTCGCTAGAATCGCTGTATCATCAGCGTAGGTGACTGTGGTAACTTGTTCTGTGTTTGGCAAGTCCGCAGTGAACAAAGTATACAGATATGGGCCCAGGACGGACCCTTGTGGAACGCCAGCTTTACATTCGTAAAACTCAGACCGCGCATCTTCTTCCTTGACTTGGAAAATTCGATCGGTCAAGTATGATTTCAGGATTTCAAAGTATGAGTGTGGCCGGTAGCTTTTTATTTTGCAGAGAAGACCCTTGTGCCAAACTCTATCGAATGCTTGTTGAATGTCCAAAAACGCCGACGAACAGTACTCTTTCTTTTCCAAAGAAGTTCTTATTTTGTCGCATACTCTGTGAACTTGCTCAAAAGTGGAATGGCGTTGTCGAAAACCAAACTGGTGGTTGGGAATGACGTTGAGTTCATCTAGCACCGGGGCCAACCTTGCTAGCAAAATTTTTTCACACACTTTCGATAGGACTGGCAGCAAGCTGATTGGACGATAGGACGAAGCCAGGTTAGCAGGTTTGCCCTGTTTGTGGATCATCACAACTTGAGAGACCTTCCAATGATCAGGAAAATAGGATATCCGAATAACGGCGTTGATAAGAATTGTGAGATAAACTATAGCTTTTCTAGGAAGCTCTTTTAAAACTTTAGGTGTTATTAAGTCATATCCAGGAGCAGAGTTGTTTTTAAGGTTGGAAATAACTTACTGAACTTCTTTGGGTGATGTGGGTCTCATTGGAAGATCCATCTGCAGGTCTTGATTTAATATTTGATCAATTGGATCTTCACTAACGCTTGGGTCACTTTCATTAGGACTGAACACTTGTTCTAGATGTCTGGCAAACGTCTCTGCTTTCTCTTTACTAGAGCGAGCCCAACTGTGGTCAGGTCTTTTTATGGGAGGTTTAGGGACTTGCGGTTGGTTTAGGTGTCTGGTGGCCTTCCACAAAGAGTAGTTCGATACCTTGTCAGCGCTTAAGGATTCGATGTAGTGTTGGAATTTATCTTCCTGGAATGATTCAATAGCTTTTTTCAATTCCAAACCTGCCTTGTTAAGAGCAGTTTTGTCAGCTGGGTGTCTACTTGTGTGCCAAACACGTCTAAGTCTCCTTTTATTCGCTATTTGTAATTTCAGGGCAGAAGTAGGTGCATTTGTTGAAGACGTGGAAATGTTTTTCATTTCAGGGGTGGATCTCCAGGCAATGACACAACATAACAGAAAAGGTGTTGTACGACTCTACATTTCTTAATTTAACTTACATTTGGCTAGCGTTAATTAATTTCAGTTAAAACTGCTTTTGATTAAGGATTAGAACAGTCTTAATTGAACTGCAGTCAATGGAGAGAGTGTATAAAACGAAGAACTTACCAGAAAGAAGAAATGAAAGTGCGGGTTGGCGGAATTCACACGTCATTCGAGCTATTTAGGCTTTCTCAGACATGCAGGTTTCCTCACGATGTTTTCTTTCACCGAAAGCTAGTAACAATCGCACAAAGACGATTCGCACATGATTAATTAAAGATATCAGAGGTGCGACCCGGGGCTCGAACCTGTGCACCTTGTTTCCAAGGCAAGCGCTCGCTCACTGAGCTGCTACCGCATTAAGATTTTGTATTTTCTCAAAATTCATAGCTCTCCGTTTTTAAATTAAACTTTTATTTTATCCAAAAAATAATACGCAATGGTTGCCACCTAGCGTTACGGATCAGTTGTGGGGTGAACCATCGGGTACCTAAGAATAAGTGGACTCCTTACGCCATAGGTGACACCTAAGCGTTTGTGTAACCGAATTTTCGGTAAGGGGCTCTTTAAGGGTGACTTAGCGGGTTCCTTTAGTTAAGGGACCGCTGGTGAAAACAGGCATTAGGCTCAGTAATTTCGCCAGCTACAGGGCCCTTAACATCAGCACATAACTATGCTCCTTGGAAGCAAAATAACATGATCGTACCTCAGACGGACGGGCAATTTCAAAAGTAGTAGTAGAGGAGAACACATACATATGTATCTCAAGCAGGCTGGGAAGGTAGCATTACCCTGTGTGGTTTAATAATTATAACATCCTAAGATAGTTCACACACGGTCATCTGACTCCAAACTAGGTAAAGCCTGTACTGTGGTATCCAGGCAACTAATACAAACACTGAAATACTTCTTTTGACATACGTAGTTATATAGACAAATCACACTCAGGCACAAGGTGGGAATCGAACTCACGAACTCGACCATGACAAAGTTTCAAGGTGAGCGCGAAGTTCTCTGTATAACAGCTATGGCAAAAATGCAACGATACACCTGATAAGGATATGGAAAAATCTAAACGTGAAAAAATCTAAAGCTGTACGGCTAGAAGAACAAATGTGTCGATTGTAATGGATCTAAAAATAACGGAACGCTATTAAGTTTTAAACAGAATCCTCCAATTCTTTGGTTGTACTTATTGTGCGACTAGACTCTATCAATCTTGAAAGCTCTATTCACTAGATGAAGGGGAATGAAGTCGTCTGAGTGATAGACAAGCTCGATGGGCAGATCTGATCGCTGAGCTACTGGATATGCCTAAAGCCCTAAAGCGATGCATACGGCATCTGACTGAAAACCGTGGCGAAATTTACTCTCGAACCGGACCAGGCGATGTGATTTCGGCATTGAGGTACAAATAGCAGAAAGTAAGAAATGGAAAACATCTTTACTGTAAAATCCAAAATTCCTTATACCACTTTTATACAACCTTAGCCGTCATTTTTTATCATCATGAACAAGATTCAAGATTTCGATTCGATTGAGTAACTCTGTGCGACATCTAGCGAGTTGTGCCAGAACCATCTAACCATAGTCACTGCAATGAAAATAAAAATATGTAATGGTGTTTTCTGTCTACGGGTGTTTTCTAGAATGAATAATACATAAGTAGGTACATATAAGTAGGTAGGTATATGCATGGCATAAATAATGTTAATTAATTTTGATGCATGAGCTTCAGAAGAGCAGTTATTTATGTTTCCTCTAAAAACTTCGGTAAAATAATGTGAACTTGTTATTTCTTTATAACGAATTGGGATGTAATGTAATATTTTTATATCTACCCTGATGAGCAATAAGCAAAAAATAATCTAATTGCATATTTAGTTCCACAAACAATGTATTTTTAAAAACTACAAGGAAACTATAGTAAATTCCTTCATAATGCATTCCACATTTCAAATAGCCTAGAAAACTAGCGTAATAAATTATGCAAAAATAACTTTTGCGTCGTTCGTTAGTTTCACATGTAACGGCGGTGTCGGTATAAATAACTCGCCATCTGTTGGAAGCAACGGCGAACGGCGCTGCCGTCCAAATTCGTCGATGTTAACGGCTAACGAAAATAACGACCAACCAGCGTTCTAACGGATAGCGAGTATCCCGGTTCAGCAAAACCTGAAAATAGGTTACGTGATCTCAATTTCAGCGTAGGTTCATATTAATAGAGATTGCGAAGCCTGGCGTTCAGTTGGGTGGAGACGGTGGAGCCTTCCGCACCGCTTTGTTGTCCAGATGGCGCAAATGTGTATTCAAAGTCTCCTGGTTTTGTTGGGCACCGTTAGATGGGGCTGTTAGCCCAAAGGGCTTCAGCGACCCATTTAGTTTTACACCTTTAAAGATAGATAGAGCTACGTGCAACATAAGACTGATATTCTAGTGAGTATTTTTTTATGGTCATCTTGTCTATTTCTTCTTCATTTTAATTTTCGTGTGTGGTGAACTAGATAGTCAATGGATAGGTAAATAAAACAACGATTTAAATAACAATTATTATTTTTCAGTCATTATTAATGTATAAAAATGTATGAAATCGCACAGGCGGATAACAGTTATTAAAGAACAGTTTTTTTCTACTAAAATGTATTCAAGTTAATTTCCTGAATTCTGTATTATTTACAGTTTATGTGTTTTATCTATCTACTAGTTTATGTAAGTACTGGAGGTAATAAATGCTAGTAGGTTGTCTACACTGTATCTCGCTACACTCACCTTTATTTTACAATGAAAATGATTCTATCTGTAGGTATTTTTCATCGTCTGTATAAAACTAACTTACCTGATACTAAAAAGGTTAAATACAGTAGATATCTTTATTAAATAAATATAATGTTTGCCTTGAATCTGCTATTAATATTTTAGATAACTACTTTTCTTCCGCGGCGTGTTGCTTTGTCTTATATTATAAACATTTAAATCCAATTGCTTTCAAGTAACTCATGTCTAAATAAACTATAGTAAGTATTCTAAGTCACAAAAAAAATCACCTCATTGATACTCGAGATAATGCACACCATACGCAATATAAGTAATATTGCGTAATTTGCGCGTTATTAGCTTTGGTATCGGCAAATTTGTTATTCTTCTTCTGACGGATGTCGATCACGTCGTAATTGAAACATCAGTAAATCAGCAAGAATTTCATGCACTGATTGTCCCAGGTTCACAAACATTATTACGCCATTCGAAGGAGCTCTTTCTTAATGTATTGGCAATATACTTACTGAAGATATTGTTACGTGCGGGTGGGTAATTAAATGCCGATTAACGTAAAAGAAGATTTTATTCCACGTACACTCACAATGTATACACTATACGGCGCAGTATACACACAAGGCACAGTAGTCCGAGTCGCACAGTACTTCACAATAGTCGAAAGTCGTCGCAAGGGTCGCTGGTACAATTCTCTTCGATCGCTTCCTTAAGATGTTTCCGCTGTCGCTTGTAAACACAAACTGTCCGGACGCCACTATGCGTCGGCTTATATACCTAAATTAACAGAGGGGTGGAACTCTCTCGAATGAACTCGTATGTACTTACCTATTCTATCGTTTTCGCGAGATACAATAGCGGCGTGACCTTCGAGAATAAACTAACAATAGGCGGGGGCAGTGACCCGTGAGCGAGCGAGCGGTAGGTACTTACACAAGTACATGCGAATTGGAGGGACCTACTTTCTATTGAGAATTCGAGATCTTTCGGTACGAATCGATAGTAGACCT
Source organism: Furcula furcula (assembly GCA_911728495.1). Taxonomy (NCBI): domain Eukaryota; kingdom Metazoa; phylum Arthropoda; class Insecta; order Lepidoptera; family Notodontidae; genus Furcula; species Furcula furcula. Next base: position 15,295,185 of record OU452249.1, on the reverse strand, counting down.
ATAGACTAACAATGCGTTTTGAGATCATTGCAATTAAGTAATAATTAACGGAGTAATTAACACTTTTATGTCCCGGTCGTAACACTACCCCCCTCTTAGTTATGCTCGTCCCGAGCATCATTAGCTCCATGATAACGTGCCAATCTATCCAGGTGAACTATCTTAGGCTTGCCTCGGGATCCTTTCTTGATGCGGTAGGTGACGTCGTTGATCCTTCTAATAACACTCCTTTACACCACACTAACGTCCCTTCATCGAAGCCGTTGGTATTGGCGTTCCAATCGTCGCTGGTCTTCATCCTTTCCCTGGTCACCAGGCTATTTTCCCGTACCCGGTTGTGCACTTCTTCTGGCCCAACAGTTTGCGACTTAGGTTTTCCTTTACTTCCAGTTTGTGATCTTTTTGCGGCACACACCAAACATTTACGGCACCAGTCTTCGACATCTTTACGGCATCGCAGCCAGTAAAACCGCTGTCTCACTTTCACCAGGGTTTTCTTGGCTCCAAGATGCTTACCAGATACGCCATCGTGAACGTGCCGTAAAAGAGAAGCCACCATAACTCTTGGTATCACTACTTGCATGACTACTTCTTTTCCATTACTGGTCTCCCATTTCCTGCACAGCAAATGGTCTTCTAAGACTAAGCTGTCCCACTGTGCCCAATAACTTTTAGTAGTTGCACTGTAAACAGATACATCCTTCCATTGGGGCTTGCTCCCACTTTGCTTCCAGCGTAGTATAGGACCAAGGTCATCATCCTCTGCTTGTGCCTTCTTCATATTGGTCCCAGTCCACTCGTCTTCTGAGCCATGCGTCCTTATAATGCTGACTTCTTCTCGGACTTCCTTCTTAGAACAGTGCTTGCTGGCACAAGGTCTTCGCATCACATCTTCCACGTTGCTATGTCCATTCCCATTGCGATGTTCCGTTGCATGGTAGACATTCTGCGGTTGCTCTTGCCATCGTACTACTCGACAGTCATCCCCTTGGGGTGCAGCATATAAGGCACTTTTCCTTTTCCGGTTCGGGCACTCCAGCTGTATATGTCCCCTTTTCCCGCAGGTATAACATAGGGGCCCAAAGCTCGGACGTCGCGAGATACTGAGTCGACGGACGGCTACAACCTCACTTACCCTATGTGCCTGCGTATCTTGCTTCACAGGTTCGACCTGTATCCCAATACTTGAAAAACTTTTGGTCTTCTCTACAGGGCAACTCTGCTTTATGTGCCCCCTTGCTCCAAAGCCATAACAAGTGGGGACATACCTTGTCTCATCCGGCACCACTTCCTGGATCTTATATAGCCGAGTGTCCCGTCGTACAGCTTCCACTTCGAGAGCATGGGCCAGAGCGCTCTTCAAAGTCGAATGATGGCCCAGACGAACAGCAGCTCTGACTTCCACGTCCCGTATGCCGTCGACGAATGCTTGCAACAGCGTCACTTCAACTGTTGCCGGTGCCGAAGAGTACGCACGACGAACCAGCCTTTCCACTTCAAGCGCCCACTGTTGAAGGCTTTCACCAACCTTCTGTGTACGCTCGCGGAGTTGTGCTCGGTATACGTGTTCCAGGTGACCCTCACCATAACGCGTATCTAATGCTTCTAACAGAGCTTCCAACGTCCGTCCCTCATGTGGCAGGTTCTCTAATATGAGCAGAGCGTCCCCTCGTAGTGCCAGCACCAGGGCCATGAAGGATTGGTCATCACTCCATCCATTCCACTTGGCCAGTGTCTCGAACTGGTAGCGGAAGGCTGTCCACGACGAAGTCCCATCATAGTGCGGAAGGTCGAGTTTCGCTGCTGATGGTGATGATGAAGCCACGGTTAGCGGTTGACGAGTCTCTAGTTTACGGATGCGGTGGTCATGGTCATCAATTCGGCCTTCCAGGTTCTCCGCTTTAAGAGTAACCTCTTTGACGTCCGCTTCCAGTTTCGTAACTTTCTCACCGAGTATAGTAATGCCGGCATCAATCTTACCCAGAACGGCCTCCTGGTTGGCCTGGATAGCTTCTTGGGTAGCCTGGATGTCACGACGGGTGGCCTCTTGGATAGCTTCTTGGGTAGCCTGGATGTCTCGGCGGGTGGCCTCTTGGATAGCTTCTTGGGTAGCCTGGATGTCACGGCGGGTGGCCTCTTAGATAGCTTCTTGGGTAGCCTGGATCTCACGGCGGGTAGCCTCTTGAGTAGCCTGGATGTCGCGGCGGGTAGCCTCTTGGTTTGCCTGAATAGCCTGTATAGCAGCCATTAGGGTTGTGAGGTTCAGCTCTGTTGAGTTTCCCCCCGATGCATTACCAGACGAAGTAGCAGTAGTCTCAGGCTGGGACTCCACCTCAAGACCACGCTGACGTGCAGCATCCATCTCCACTTGTCTCCTTGTTCGCGGAGTACGCGCTTCTTCTTCTCGCGGCAGAATCGGCATTCCGCTTCTGACACCAATTGTTACGTGCGGGTGGGTAATTAAATGCCGATTAACGTAAAAGAAGATTTTATTCCACGTACACTCACAATGTATACACTATACGGCACAGTATACACACAAGGCACAGTAGTCCGAGTCGCACAGTACTTCACAATAGTCGAAAGTCGTCGCAAGGGTCGCTGGTACAATTCTCTTCGATCGCTTCCTTAAGATGTTTCCGCTGTCGCTTGTAAACACAAACTGTCCGGACGCCACTATGCGTCGGCTTATATACCTAAATTAACAGAGGGGTGGAACTCTCTCGAATGAACTCGTATGTACTTACCTATTCTATCGTTTTCGCGAGATACAATAGCGGCGTGACCTTCGAGAATAAACTAACAATAGGCGGGGGCAGTGACCCGTGAGCGAGCGAGCGGTAGGTACTTACACAAGTACATGCGAATTGGAGGGACCTACTTTCTATTGAGAATTCGAGATCTTTCGGTACGAATCGATAGTAGACCTATAGACTAACAATGCGTTTTGAGATCATTGCAATTAAGTAATAATTAACGGAGTAATTAACACTTTTATGTCCCGGTCGTAACAATATCATTAAAATGAATAAATATGAAGTTCGAATGCCACCGGTTCTACCTAGTCTGAGTCAGAAATATTGTGTACAGTCTCCTTCCTCTGCAGCATTATTTTCTATAGTTGGGATTTAGTTATTTACAAAGGGTTTTAGCTCTGTTTATTTGCTCCAAAATATTTTCGGCAATACATGAGCGATCGCAGACATTTTCCGTGTGCAAGTTTATTTAAACTCTGATTCATCGTCTGTTACGAATAACAGTAGGTATGAACATTTATTATATGTTAGGTACTAAAATATTTATAGAGGCGGGTACGCAGTGAGTTTAACTATCCGGGTCGTAAGTGAAAACATGTTGTGTAAGCTAGATGCAAAGATGCATTTATAATAGATAATGGCCTCCTGGCCGATACGACCACAGCGGCCAATGTTTCGCAAGATCAGCCATCCACGCGGGAGATATTAGTGCACAAGTGCTTGCATAGACACAAGTGCACTTTCTCTTCCTTTTACCTCTCACAATCCAATAGGACGAGAAACCGACATGACCGGGGAGAGATAAGACGCAGGACCGACTTTTTACATGCCCATCCGACGCATGGATCATCTTACTTTACAGACAAGACCTGCTTTGTCCTAGCCTGTAAGGAACAAACATACGATTTTTGGTCCCCGCGGGATTGAAACCCGCAACCTCCGGTTTGGAAAGCAAGCGGTTTCTCACTGCGCCACGGAGGCTATAAGATGCATTTATACGATGCTGTGAACGTGCATGTCACCAGTACCGCGCTTCCTATTTGTGTTAGATTTGAGCAAAGAAAATTCATGACTATATTATTATTATGTCATATTAGTCATGATTTCTTGAATTTCTTGGCTCTACTGCACTGCATGCGGCACCGTTATAGCACGCTTTTTTCTTCTTTAAGTGCTTTTCTCAATAAGAATAACTTTCACAATTTTTAAATTCAGTCATTAAATCTATTTCTACTGTACGGCCTTATCCCTTTGCCTTCAAACTTACCGAGTCATCTTTGCCAGTGGAAATACCCCAAAATTATAGGAGATTTGCGGTCGGACCAAAGTCCGGTTACAGTTTAGGGCGGGCGGCGCGGTGCGGGCGGGGCGTGACGCAGAGACCGCGAAGTAGCGCACGGCATCGTGAAATTGAAACCTAATTCTTAGAAAAGTAAACAATGAGAGCTATCTTAAGGTGCTCTATCAATATCATCATCGTTGATAAGCCAATTTTAATATCCAAAGGGGTGGGAATAAGTCTAGGAACATAGTATATTAGCGTAAAACCTAGATATTTTGGGTTTAAATTAATGAGGACAGCGATAGTAAGAATATCCTTACTCCGGGATTTATTATAGAATATTTTATCGGTCAGCGCTATCCCAAAATAAAGCCAAGGCCTCCCTGCTCCTTCCTTCTATTCTGCTATGTTTCATTATTTTAGCGGGCTCTTACCAGAGATAGGAGTTAAACTGTAACTGTTAAACGCTACGAAAATAGCCTTCCAAGCCTTCTGTAATACTACCAATTCTTTTAGGGATTGGTTGATTATACTTACCTAAGTTAGTCATTGTCCAATGATTTGGATTACATACACTTACATAAATGTATGGTCCTTAGCACTTATTCGTCCTACATTTATCTAATTTAAGCTCACAGCTTTTTGACTTACGGCGACCATTTGAATTTTGGAGCAAAGTGCGTAGTTTTATGTACGGTGGGTTACCAGACATGCAAAATACATTAAGCATCAGTGATCAGCGATTTTGCATCCCCGTCGTTGCTGAACCGCGTTTTGACGACTTGTTGAGATCAATTTCTGCATCGAAATCTCGCTTTGTAGCGATTATTACCACACTGCATCATGTCTCGTTTTAGATATTAAATAATAAAAAAGCTTGCAGACGCGAAAAGTGTGCGGTGCTTGGAGATTTTCGCTGTATAGTCGAGAAAATTATCATGTTCGCCATTTCGCACCTTGTCATAGTAACTTATTTGTCGTTGTCGTCGAAGAAGAAAGAGTTATTGTTATTTTTTTCAAATTGAGTGTTATGACAAAGCACTTAACTGTAACTTAGTTGGATCTCTGATCGTTGATACTTATATTATCCTTCCAAGTGTGGCCTTATAATATTTATTTTTCATTCAAGAACTGCGACGCGAAAATATTACTATCTTATCTTTTGCTTACGAGGAGAAACACAAAATATAAATCTCCGTAGCGGTGGCGACCGGACCTATGGATTCTTCCCCAATAAAACCTTCTCCGATGCCAATCATTGACACTGTAGATATTTCCATACCATACCTCTCTGGGCACCTTTCCAGCCCTGGCAATATCAATGTGATTTTCATTTTATGTAAACGATATGTCAATCGACAGATTTAGAATTTGCTTACGGTGAAAGAAAACAGCGTAAAGAAACCCAAGCATTTATTCGGTGAGTCTGACTCACTAATCTGTACTACCGTTGGGCGTGAAATCTACGAACTGGTTAAACCAAACGTTGATCTCCTGTCCATAATGTATTAAGTACCTAGTTAAATATATAAAACAAATTGTGTTCATTTTTCTAAGCCTGAAAAGGTGTGAAGAGAAGGTACGATACGTACGTTAACTGTATCGACAAGTTTTTAAAATAATATTATAGCAAGTCTACATAGATATAGAGACTCGTTGAACGTTGCAGCGTTGAATAAAACCCGTTCATTGCAAGATGAAATTAGTAGCACTTTAACGTGTTGTTGTTTTAACTTGTTGATCGACTAGATGACGTAAATAATAATAATAATATTCTGGGACAATTCCACATACGGTCACCTGATCCCAAACTAGGCAGAGCCTGAAATATGGAAACCAGATAACTGATACTAATACTTATATACTTTTTTTGTAAATACATACGTAAATAGATAAATAACACCCAGACACATGGCGGGAATAGAGCCCACGACCTATCGGGTAGCAGCCAGGGTGTCTAACCAATAGACCAACAGGCCCGTCAAATGACGTTAACGTTAGGTACCTTAACTGAAAAACCGTCAACGACCCATCGATAAATTCTGCACTTGGCCCGTAAGTTGAACTATGGCCCTTGAATATACAATAACAACTACAATACAATTATACTTTGTTACTAAATAAATAATTGATTTATTATTTAACTTTATTATCTCTCATGACGAGGGCGAGAAGGGACCCTTTTTCAGCAGTGGGACAGGCAGGAGACAGGGGCATACGGGCTGAAAGAAGTATCCCTATTTAAATCTATTGTCAGCATTGTAAATAACAGCAGAGAAATCATTAATGCACACGGAACTTAGTGTTGGCTCAGTTTTCAACACAAATGCTTTAGCTATCCGTCTAATGGGTTGTGCCGAATTTTGTGGGTGACGCAGCAGGCAGGCATCCAACACGTCACCAGGTGCTGGCGATGAACTCGCCGAGACGCGTGGACGACCGGAGAAATTTCCACCGCCAACCACTAAAAAAAATCACTTCAAAGATTTTAATTAGTTATGAAAATAATAATATCGGAATATTCCGGGCACGTTTGAGGTCAGAGCTTTATTGCAATCTATTTTAATAATCTAGTAGATAGACTACCGTAATAAATGCGTTGATATTTGAGTAGACTCTAGGTGCATTTATTTCAGAATGGTTTTTAATACACATTGAATGGTTTTTATTTTTTTTATATTGGTACACGTAAAATTGCTCTTATTATCAAGTGTCAATCAAAACACACACAGCCTTTAAACAGAGTAATCAATGAGAAAGAAAAAAAATATGATTATCACCATCAGCCTGAAGACGTCCGCTGCGGAACAAAGGCCTCCCCTTTAAAAGGGAGGGGTTGCCATAATCCTCAAGCTAGGCTTGAGCGTCTTGGGGATCGCAGTGTACCTAGGTGGTAAGAAATTCAAAATATTTATTTCACTACCACAGATCAAAATGGTTTGCATCTGAGTTTGCTGTATAGTAACACCTATTGATATACTTAGCACGTTATACTCGAAGATCACAAGAAACAGTTTCCTGTATTGTGTTGGTTGTGATGGTAAAAATAACATTCCATGTATTTTTGAAGATGAGGGCTGAGGAGATAAATAAAGTTAAATACAATAATTGTATACAATAATTGTATAAATTATTAATACAATAATTGTATAAATAATTTACGATTAAACAGTTTAAACTAGGTAATGAGTTTCTTAAACTGCAACCATCGATTTATTATTGTGTAACGGCTCGAAAAATGGTCAGAAAAATAACAATACAAAAGTACGCACGTGTTCTTAATGTGAATTCTTTTCTCTGAAATCTAAAGATTTGGAACCTTAATTTGTAGTAAATTAAATTTAAGTTTAAATGTTTATTAGGTCCAACTGCTACCATATTTTAGATGTAATTTTGTTATTAATTGAGTATAAATATTAGATCGATGGCTGTTACTAAGACTAATATGCGTTGCTGGATCGAGTTGTAAATTTTCTGGGAAACATGCGGGCTCCAGCGGTGGGCCACCGCCCGCGCATTATGCGGACCGAAATAGAGTTGTCGGTGGGCGAGTCTCCATGCCGCGTCCGTTACTCGACTTTCGGACGACGCAGGAAACTAACTTTTTATTATTATTTTCTTACCACACCGACGGATCTGGAACGCGGTTAATGCTCTCCATTGTGTTGCCGCATTCCCATGAAACAAAATACACACCAATATATCTCGACAAGTTATACCAATAACCGTAAATTACCTTATAACTAATCCTTAACGGTCGACAAGTAATAAATATCTAGGTTACGAGAAACGGGGACCATTCCATGACGGTCTCCTCTGGAGATTAGGTTCAAACTATCTGCTTTAATATTTGTAAGTTTTTTCTTATACAGATGAGACAAGCAAGACGTTCGCGTGATGATAAGAGGTACTCCTGTCTATAGATAGCTGCATTGCACCGTCGCTCGTCACCCGAGACATTAGGTAGTTATAAAGTCTCTTGTGTTCGGTAATTCCAACAGCTACCAGTGCAGTACACAATGCTGCTTGGTGGCATAAAACGGACACTGCGGTGGTTTCTACCTGGACGGTCCTTTGCACAAGAGACCAACCACCTAGTGAGTGGTAGGTTCATCGGGAGAACAGAATAACGTCAGGGTTTCAGCTCCATATCGACGATTTAAGAACATTGATACGGCTAAAGGTCTACCACGGCAGCACTTTAACATATTCAATCTAATTCATTCAATCTAATTAACATAGTAGGTAGTCCCATTTCACCAGCCACGCGAACGGTGCAAGTAAGTTTGAAGAAGTTTTCAGTTTAATTGTATTTGTCAAAACCTTTATTTTAAGCACCCTAGTTTAGCCATATCAGCCACAGTTACAGCACAGGTCTCAGTAAGAGCTAGTTTTGACCACCAACCCTTCGTATGAATTCCTAAATAAAAATAACGATCACTAAACTGTGGTTCCGTCACCGGCCAACCCTGTAGCGGACAGTAGTCGTTCGGTCAAAAATTCACGAAACATACTTCTCACTTTAAGGGGGTAACAACGGTAAAATTGCAAAAATAGCCTTAGTTTAAAGAGTTCGATGGATCAATCCGCTATTGCATTGGCTATGAAAATTATATGTACTTATACCTCAGATCTTCAGCAAATAGTTTTATTGATTAGATATTGGATTAAATATAACGTTTTCAAGCAATATGTATTTAAAAAATGCACTACGTTGGATATGAATTGTGTTAGCGTTCAACATCCGTTCATCGGATAGACGTCAAACTTGAACTATTAAAAAGCATATCATCTATTCTACAATTTGTATTGATTACATTTCTTAATTTCATACATGATTTACAAGAAATTATAGAAAAACCATGTACGCGATGCATTTCCCCGTGCAGCGCCCCCGCGATCGCCATGTATCAGTCCTTCGTGGACTGTGACGGCGAGTGGACATGCCCGATTTTTTCTTGACAAGTCGGATTTAATTTAAATGATTTTAAACATATTTTTAATTAAAATATGTTAAAAATGGTATAATTATAACACTATAAATAATTGCAAATGGAATTTATACTTGTTTATTTAATTAAATATATTTTTATGTTACTACCATTTTTGTGGTTCATCATAGAGTATGCGAAAGTATCGTTGCCGTGTATAATGCCTAACTTTTAAAGCGTATCAGAGTCATATACGATCTTACTAATTTAGATCGTATTTACTACTGAGTAGGTCGACAAAATGACATACATTATGATATACTTGCCAATGCCTTCTTTTTGTCAAAACATGAATGGTGTTATTATTATTATCATGTTGGTTTTTTCAACTTAGCAACGAGTATAGTACTCAGGTGGTTTGCTTGGTGGTGAGTGACACGCTTACCAACGGACAGTTGCTCGTCTTTTGAGATATCTGGGTTGGTTAGGTTGGAAGGGTACTTGTGTGCTATCTAGGTGGTACCACCGCAATCTTAGATTTGTGCCGCTAAGTAACAAAACTGGTGAAACTACTGGACCGAAACGCTATAATTATAGTTTTGGATGACAGGGACAGAAAGGGAGTTTTCTATGGGTCGGTGATTCGATTACTATCAGGTAATACCTTTTTACTTAACTAAGTTGCGTAACAATAAACTCATGATGGTGTTGGCAGAAAAAGTACCACCACGTTAAAATTTTAGTTACTCTAAAACCTGTTTGCTTATTAAAATCGATGTCTACTGCTCCGCGTAGTTCAAACCCCGTCATCGGTACAGAACTTAAGACGAAGTTACGTTACGTACATACGACGTTACACTAAAAACTCTTCTTCTTCTTCTACTAAATTCGTGCGTTAAAACAAACAGTACTACGGATTACTTTGGCATCCACGTATTGATTAACAACACATGCCCGTTGATTTAGTAGTTTGCTACCTTGGCCGCTACCCATAAGATCTTGGAGTCGATTCCCACACTCATGTGCATGAACATAATCTATTTGTCTTGGGTCTGGGTGGTTTTGACTTGTACTTTATTATGTAAAAAAGTTAAGTATCTTATCATTGTTTATATTCGATGGCCATCACGGAGTCGATCACGGAACTAATTGCCATAATAATAATAATAATATACGGTTTTATGGATCTGCACAACTTGGGTCTACGATGTGTATCTAGTAAGTATGGGTTTAAGTATAGGTGGAGTAAGGTTATTTGTTATTTGGGTACTAGTGGGAATAGGAAACAATACAGTTAGACGCGTCTTTAATAATAACGTTGACATCTCATCAGGGCCACTGGCATGTTAGAAGTCTTTGCAGCATTTTAAGTCCCTGTCGTTGGCAAATGCGAACATCTTAAATACAGTTCGTTTCAATTCATTTTTCCACGTACCAAAAAGCCTTACTATCAGATGGATGGTTGGAAGAATTGGAACCAATTCAGGAAATATGTTCAAAATATCCCTTTTCTGATATTTTTTCTATATTTTGGCGGCTCTATTAAGCGCTTTCGTTTTGACGTGCATAACAAAAACATTAGAATTTGTGCATAGTTCCATTTCAAGTACGCTTACAGTAGTCACAGCGGATCTTCGTGTGTCTGAAGTTGGCTGCAAGACACAGTGCAGAAGCTATTTTTTGTATTTTTGTATTCACAACTCACAACTATACTTGCGCAATGGTTCGCTAAACCTAACTTCATACATAGATCCGCTGTGACTACTGTAAATTTTAAGTAGTACATACGTATAGCGATTCCGAATGGAACTACCAGCATTACATGCAAACGCTAGGAAGGAACAAACGAAAGCATGGAGGGCAGCGATTGGCCTAAATCACTCCAGAACTTTCCCCAGCACAAGGGTGGACTGTGAGCTTAAATTATTAAATCTAAACAGATCACAAATCAGGCACCTAATGGGTGCATCAAGAAGCTAAATGAGCCTAAGTACCGTAGATACTTGTAGTTTCTGTGAAGATGAAAAAAAGTCGATGTTATAGATACTGTGTCGCTGCGACGCTCTAGCAGGACGTAGATTGAGTCAACTGGGAGTAGCCTATCCTACACCAAATAATTATGTACAGCTCCAATCTGGTGCAATCTTGGGGTATCTAAACAAACTCTTCGATAAGTCATCAACAGAGTAAGGGCTAGGGCAGGCACAATGGATCCAGCTGGGTCGAAGTGCGTCCCGGTGGTTACCGGGCCCAACTAATAGCCACCAACAATAGAATAGAAGTATGTAAAAGTCTCACTATTTAGGCATTGACCCTTCTATAATAGACGGAGAGAACCTTTGATATGAAGTTTGGAATATGAAATCCATATCCTGACGCAACACGCAATTACGTTACCACTGTAAGTTGATGCGTTATCAGATTGTAATTAGGCGGCACGCCAAAGTATACATCAAAATCAAGGTATAAAAAAGTGAGATACAGATTTCCCCAGAGAGTGATTATGGAGGATAAAATGACTTCGTATTTAGACATTTGTCTAGATCAGTCACCAGCAGAAGGTCCCAACAGTATGCAGTGTGGTTCTCGGTATACGGTGTTCGTGTTGGTAGATCAACAAGCTAAGTAAGATTTATCGGCAATGTAAATTTCCCCATCTTTCGACTGACGTAACAGAATATGTTCCAGTGAACGACGAGTTGAGCTGGCGGGGACCGTTCTTATACTGCATCAGTCTTGTTGTTTTCGCGCCACTATGAACTAATATAATTTTTTTATCATGCATTTTTTATCATGTACTATTTTAAGTTCCCAATAAATTTTATTTTATTTATTTTATATTTCATCAGTTTCTTTTCCTTTTATGTACTTATACATAATCAATAAAATATTCAAAAGTGATATCGTTAAGTATAATTGCAGTAAATGTAACTATATTGAAATTTCCTTCCTTATCGGAATAGGCAAAATTAATAAAGCTCCATTTGACACATCTGCATATTTTAGTCTATAATTGTTCAAATGTAATATTCATATTTGCTGGTAGCGCCCTCTACGATGACAACTCTCGGCCGGAGCGGCCAGATTCTCAAGGTCATTGGCGCATGTTACCCCCTTAACATAAATTATGATACTAAAATATTAATATATAAAATATGGGTTGCCTGGAAGAAATCGCTAATTAGCGATAAGGCCGCCTATATTATGTACAATGTGTCTGTTTCCTTTTTATGTGTTGTAGTTTGTGTTTGTACTTAAGTATAAATAAATAAATTGATTTAGGCTTTTATGTCAGGGTTATTTAAGAGTTTATATAGTACAGACTATTCTGTCTACCACCATTCTCAGCCTCAGTTACGACTACTATGGAAAATCTAACTCTATAGGAAATCATGAAACCTGAAAGGCAATACACTACTGTAAATCAGCGTGAAAGTTTCAAACAGTATAAAATAGAATTGAAAATTATAATTCACATTCCCATTGTTGCTTATGACCACTCGAGAACCCATTATTATTGCGCAACATGATGCATCAAGCCCACGGAACACATAGAAAGATCAAAACAACAAACAAATATGTATATGACTAAACATTGCCTAAGATTTACACTCGCTAATTCCATTGAGTAAAATTAATTAGGCTTCTAGTAATAAACTTTTTTATAGACCGATGTATTATGTAATGTTTGATCTTAAAAAGAGTGTAACGTGTAATACTTTCTTGTTACAGCAGAGCATCCGCCAAATGGGTTATTAATCTCGTCCGCTGAAAGCAATATAAATGTCGACGCACGCTAAATAACGCTTATTACATCGAAAAACAAACAAACTGAAATATTTGTAGATTTTTTATTGTTATGGTGACGTCAATAAATTCATTTGAAACGCGGCATTAATAACATTGATTTATTCCGTCATAGTGACCTATATGATAGGGATAAGTATACAATGTGCTAATGTATAATAATGCAAAACCTCCGACACCCTAACTTAATTTTACTTTTAAATATCAATAAGTATAGCATATTCAGTACATATTATTCATTTTCATAAATTATTCACACACATTGGTACTAAATATTTACAGCTTATACTTAAACTAAAAAACTTTATCTAAGTCGTCGCCGCACCTGGAGGGAAGGGTACCTAAAAGACTGGTGGCATTACCCCATTGTATAGGTTGTATAAGCTTATACATTGGCAGAAAAAGCTACCAGCCCGACGGTCTTCTGAGACTTCGATAAGTTTGGATGAAATTTCTTTCCGTAGACATAGACCGTGCGTCTTATGAGACCAAGGTCTCCACCGCAAAGGTCGCAAATATATAGCTGGAACCTAGAGCTGCCTACTTGCGCCGCTTTGCATCACTAGCGGTCGCCGCAGCGCCTCCAGCCGCCCTACATTTGTCTTTTTTGTATAATATCTATTGTGTATGTTCATAATTCTATACTTGAAGTTAGTAAACCTCTTACCGCCAACGTTCCAATTGGTCGGATCGGCGAACTTTTAGACTCAGGCGATACATACTAGATGTATGATAACAATTCACGTTTAAAATATAGTGTACCTAATCAATTCTGCTCTCGATACTGAATAAACTAGTTTTAGTTTTCACGTTAATTCGTTAACACATTGTATAATAATTAATGCTGCCCAAAAAAATATAATACTCCCATAATTGGAACAGACGTTTTAATCGCGGGACGTTTCAAAATCACAAATTATTTTACTTTTCAAAGATAATTTAAAGTTCTCATTTAACATATTTTAGGTTTTCCGTACTAAAATTGTGTCAAATTCATCATGTTATTTTTAGGTAGGTATCATAAAATTAAGTAAACTGGTATAGACCAGTTATACCAGCATAGGCTTATGCTTTTTATTTTTAAAACCAGTAATTTGTAACTATAAATAAAGTTCAATAAATAATTAAAACATCATTATAATTATTTCGGGATTTCAGAGGAGGTATTATCCACTCCATGTTACTTCCTTACTCGAAGTTTGATCTCTGCGTATAGGTTGTCGGACAACGCAGCTAAATGCGAACTGACGAATGGTTAATATTGCTCTTACTATTTAGGTATTATCTTCATTCCCAATTGCGATACTACTTTTTGTAAGGTAAATGTATTAGGGATAAAATATATTTATTTTAAAATCACGAAGATAGGCATTAGTAGGAAGTTAAACTACTTACAGGTGTCGCAAATTGATGTGTGGCGTTTCCTGTTGCTTGTTACTATCAAATACGACATATACTTACAAAAAGCAATAACTTGACTACTCAAATCAAAACAAAATCAAAGATCAATAATGTATTTAATTTGTTGGAGCCTGTATTAGAGCAGCCCCGCTCTTTCTACAATAGGTTTTATATATATAGCAAAATAAAAGTAATGTTATTAGTACTTAGTAGGTAGATATAGACAGAAAATAAAAATTAAATTATATTTTTTCACTTCTTACTATACCTAACAAGGGAAAAATTAAAGTAGGCACCTAATTAGCCAAAAAGCCTGGTAAAACTATTATCATAACGATACGTATATAGACTAACGTTGAAGGGTAACGTAAAAGGGGTTTCTAATGTGCTTGAGCATCCGAATCTAAACAAAATTAAAAGATATCTTAAAAAATCATCTAAATGTTGTGTTTCATGTTCATAAAATAATTTTAAAATTCTATTTTTTTCGTGTTTTTCCTAAGCTGGTTGGCTATTTAGAGACATTTCTAACGGTTTCAATAGATTTAAACCTTATAAGTAATTCCTCTTTCAGAATACCAAAATATAAAATATCAAAGAAAATAAAACTAATATAAGTAAGTATATAAAACACATGAAACCATTAAACCATTAAATTTGTCCAACATCTAACCAGAAGCATTTGAGAAATAAAAACAGTGATACATAGGTACATTACTGTCATACAAACCCACTGTTTATTATGGGATAAATTTTTTATTAAGGAACCCTATAAAAAAATAAGCGTTGGAAACTAAAATAACTTCTTTATTGACATTTTATATAATATAGTTTAATTCAGTTTTAATACCAATTAATATTATGTGCCATGTAGCTAAAAATAAATAAAAAAACCAAATTAAATGTTACTCCAAACAGATTAATTGAAAGGAAACTTACATGATGATTATTTATCAACCTAATCCACCTACAACGCTGATATATCAATGCCCGTAAGAACTTTGCTTCGAATCCGATTTGACAAAAATCCCCACATTTCACATGTTGAAAACGTGAAATCTGCGCGGACGATTGTTCAGATTGTGTTTCAGATACGTCTAAAAGTGTTTGCACATATGAAATTTTGATATGGCGTGGGAGAGCTACCCACGGCACCGGCATGAGTAATGCTCTGGCCGACGAGCTCTCTGGCATAAACCCGCGTGGTGGATGCTACGTCCATTTTATTTTAGCATCGCCCACTCGCCTCCATGGAGCTACCACACCTGCGGCCACGGATTGACTCATAAACACCTGAATGTTATACAATCCCGAAGTCGTAGCATTCCAATGTAATAGAACCTCAACTGATTCCTTTCATCTGCAATTGATCGGAACAATTATCTGCAACTACTGAAAATAATGTTTTTAAATATGCACCCAAATCGTAACGCTATGCAGGTACATGTAGAGCAATTGTTTATGTAAATTACTAATCGGATAAACAAGTCTCCTGATGATAACTGACACTGCTTTTTTAAGATACGATGCCCTTCAGATCGAATCTATACAATGTACCCTGCTGTTGTACACCAGAACATAACATAAATACGGTGATACGGTGGTACGGTGGTGGTGTTATCAACCTGTTGTAGGTACACCAGAACATAACATAAATACGGTGATACGGTGGTACGGTGGTGGTGTTATCAACCTGTTGTAGGTACACCAGAACAGAACATAAATACGGTGATACGGTGGTACGGCGGTGGTGTTATCAACCTGTTGTAGGTACACCAGAACATAACATAAATACGGTGGTATTTATGCTATGTTCTGGTGTACAACAAGTTGATAACACCACCGTATTATCAACCTGGATGTTTTCTTCGTGCAAGGTATAGTATAAGACAAAAACCTATTTTGTCTGGGAGGAAACCTTCAAACGTTATCCGGTCTCTGTAGGGGCGGGGGCTAGGTTACGTTGGATGTTTACACAGTAACATATCACCGGTGGCCTTCTACGCAATGGAGAGACTCTGAGCCTCTCACCGGTTTTTCCAACGCCGGACGCTTGCTAAATCACGTACCAGGGAGAGCAGAGAAAGCATGCACCCCAGCACCCTCGCGGCGCTCGTCACGACTCAGGGCTTACACCACCTCGTCACAGCACCGTCTGACGTCTCCGGCGCAAAAGTGGGCCTACGCCTACCACCAGTCAATGTCCGTCTGATACGATAGGTAATTATGTTTGACAGTTGTTTACCTCACCCGATAAAGCACGAGGAGTTACAAAGGGGTGCGATCGAGACATGGACAGGTTTGACTACGTGCCAACACAAAATTTTCACGTAACAAATTTTTCAAAGACCATTTCACGGCCATAAAATTTATGTCGCCCGTGATAAAATTAAGTGCAAAAATAGCGATGCTCTCAGTCACATGTTTGAAATATAAGATACCTGCGTCAGGAGTATCTTATGTTCCGGCCAGAAATGAAAAATTATATTTGGTTTTTATGTGTGGAATAACAATCTCGAAATTCAAGATGTAAATTCGGGTTATAGTCGTCGTCATTCCGTCAGGAGTTGTAAATAGATTAATTTAATGTTTGTACGTTTAAGTTCCACAAAAATGTAGGTATTACACAATGTTTATCTAAAAATCCTTCTAGTGAACATATGGTGTAATTGCACTTGACCTATAACTGCATATATGGCGTAACGATGAATGAATCATGTCGCACAATAGGTTAGTTCCATCGTAAGTCCAGTTTTTACTTCTAAAGATCATTGAAATTACTGTAAGAACTATTAATTTACGTGTTTCTAGATAGCTAGGTACTAAATCACGAGCAATTTTAAGAATAAATCTGTTTTGTTGTTTATAAATCATGTTTATTTCTGTTTAAATGTTAGTCTACCAAGATTGATTATTAAATTTATTATCTACGTTCTCAAAGTTAATTGGAAACTATTTGAGTTGTTCCATTTTATTTATATTTGTTGTCTTTGTATTTAACGTCCCAATCAGATACTACCATATAACGGACAGGGTGACTTTATACATAAATTTATTCACAAGTATGTTTTATATCTCTTTATAAGAGTTTAATTCCGCGCGATGGTATTTTTGATAAAAAATATTAATAGATGGGCAGGTGTATGTTGGCAAGAGTGTTGTTATGCCACAATGTGGCACGCTTCTAATTGCGAACGTAATACACATTATATATAATTTGTTTATTTTTATCTTTATGACTGTGTGTGCACGCCCTTACGCCACCGTCGTCACCGGGATCATAATATATTTCATCTGTTTATACTTTGCTATTAGTACTTTGTCCATTAACTCTTCCCCTGGTCATTGCCGACTGGCAGATATGGGTTCATGTTGTATGCCAAAATTATGATTCCCGGATATTCCTACTTGTACTTCAATGGCAAGATTTGGAATGAATGTATCATTTTATATTTATTCCGATTGTCTCATACTTTCCTGCTGTATTATTATTTTGACTGATGTGTAGATATTTCTGCTGACGGCTATTATTATAGTTTTAGGGAACTCTACCAACAAAAAATCCATTTCCATACATTTTTTGGGCACGGGCCCAACGAAATGTTTCCTCTGAAGTCAGCTCGGGATTGATTTCCTAAGTCCCCAATATATTATGGAAATTACGTTTTCATCTCACCTATTTGAAAAGCGATGCTGCGTTCCTTCAATAATGGCCTGAACTCACAGCGCCCGATCCGTGCCTCCGATGCGATCTGATTAATAACGCATGCGTTCTTTGTAACCAGTGGTTATCCATGTATATGCTTTCCTATTGCCTGCGGTAGAACACAACGCTCCCAAACGATCGCACGCCGCTAATGCGGTCTCTGCTTTCAGTAACAGAGATCCCTTGATCGCTATTCTTCAAAATGTTCCTAGCCCATTCGAAAATAGTTAAGTATAAAAACATTCTTGCAAATCTTCAACTATGACATTAACAGTTAGTAAGGTTAGGTGTTAATGTCATAGACCTAGATTTTTCTTTTTCTTTCCTTCAATAAAGCTAAAATAGCAGTATTCTTTATCTTCTTTTCGTTCTTCATCAGAACAAGCTTCAGTTTGCTCATCCATCGGTACTGATGTAGCTTTATTTCAAACACCCCTTGTGTATTTTTTTTACGCGACCAAATCCACATGTTATGTATCATAGAAGGCATGTATCAGAGTCAGTGTAAAGATCCTTGCGATCCGATCTAACTATCCGTTCTGATGGGTTCCAGGATAGTATCGGCGCACGGTGGGCGCACGGATCGGGTGCTGTAGGTAAAGGCCTCTTTTCTCCATTAGATTTTCACAGCGGGCAGTAATTAGACTATAAAAGCCATCGATATAATATATAAACTAGATTTGGTGTCACGGTTCAAAAAGTGGTAGCAAGAAATAGCGCCCTTGTGTCGCTATTTCTTTACAAGTCACACAAACGCCTGACAAATTTATTTTTGCCGATAGGAGTGTCGCTACTGTCTATATGAAAATGTCAAACTACAAGTCATTATCATTATAAAATCGTTAGTTCACGTTTCCGCCACCAGCACAGATAAGTTTGCAACCTCCGCGACCACATTTTAGATGTCATTTTGTTCGTGAATGTTTGTCTAGTTTATATACTATATCGATGATAAAAGCAAATATCGTATGTATAAAAAAGTTACTGGCCGGTGAGATAGGCGATGTGCCGGAAGAATAAAAATAATGAAATACGCGGGAACTATATCCCGTCCTCGGCTATTGGTACACATTAGAAATTATTAGTGCATTACAAATAAATATTTAAAATGAGTTCGTCGAGTAACGAAAGTATTATTTTAACTATTGGAAGTGTTAAAATAGGCCCAAATAACATCATACATAACCCACTAAACCCCTGAGAAAAATATTTTTTCTCGATGAATGTAGAGTGTCAGCAGCGTCAGTTGGCAGCAAATTTTTTTTACCTCGGGGAACTTACTTTGAAACTCTCACTGTGCACAGGCTTCAAAATAATGCCCTCCCCGTTAAAATTTTATTTTGCTACCTTGTGATTCCATCTACTATTTCTATCATCATCATCATCCGGAAGACGTCCACTGCTGAACAAAGGCCTCCCCCTTAGACCGCCACAATGAACGACAATTTGCCATTTGCATCCACCGGTTAATTGTGACTCAAACAACTATTCATCATCAGTCAAAAGACGTTCTTAGAAGCGAGTTCTTAGAAGTTCTTAGAAGTCGTTTTGGGGATCGCAGTATATGTGGTAGTTAATCACGCTAGACACTGCAGCCCATCTTCTTGTTTTACCTTAGTCCCATCTTACGTTACCATTCGGGAGGAGATGGGTGGGCACTATTCTTACCCTATCCCCCCACGGTAATAACTATTCAACTGTAATATAAAGTGTGTATTGTTACGTAACACAAAATGCTCAATACTGTTATGTAACAATAATTTGCACCTAATAGGTGCACTCACGGGACATTTTGGTACCAATGGCACCTTCACAGAATGAGGCTAAGTACTACTGATACTTGCAGATTTTGTAAAGGTGGAAAAGAGTCAATGCGACACATTTTGTGTGGCTGCGACGCTCTTGCGAGACGTAGGTTGAGTCAGCTGGGAGTAGCTTATCCTACACCGGATGATTATGCACAGCACCAAGCTGGCGCAATCGTTGCGTACCTGAGGGAACTCTTCGACACGCCAGAAACAGAGTAAGGGCTAGGGCATGCATAATGGATCCAACTGGGCCCAATTTATAGCCACCAATAGAATAGAATAATAAAGAAGTCAAAGTAGAGTTATTTAATGCATAGTCTTAGGCGCATATAAAATAGTTGTTTATTTAAAAATATTTTTTCTCGAATGCCCCAAAAGTAGGGCTATCTTATTCGAGAGTGTGTGACTATGTATGTATTTAGGTAGGCATGTATATATGTTTAATTCTTTGGCACGGCTTACAGCCTATCTTAGTTATGGGAATAACCGCTATATTATATTCTTTCAAAAACTAAAATAGTCAGCTATTTTTTTTTACTTCCTAAAACATAAATATGGGTATTAATTAAAAGGTCTTATGGAGACTAGTTGAAATATGTATTTACGATTTAAGTATGTATAATAAATTTTTAAGACCTTTTTTTTCGCAGTCGAGTTTTCTGTGCTTTTATCTTAGTTACTTATACTTGTTTAAATAAAAGTTCATAATTTGCACTCAAGACTTATGACACTAATACTTATATACATTATTTTTTTGTAAATACATATTTAAATAGATAAATAACACCCAGACACTTGGTGGGAATCGAACCCACGACCCATCGGTTAGTGGACAGGGTGTCTAACCACTAGACCAACGGGCCCGTCAAATAGGTATAAATAATTTTTTTTTGTTGATTTCTCTTGCCAAAATTACAAGACAGTTTTTGCAATGTTTTCTTTGGGACATAAATAATTTCAATGAAATTTAAAATAGTTTTCTAATGAGTCTCCGCTGAGCGGTCTACCAAAGTGTATGTGACTCATTAACGTATTCCTCAAAGCTTCGGCAATTTAATATAATTATCTTCTACCTAATGAGCTCGAATCAATATTTGGCTAGTTCGTTCGGTTGAATGTCACTTGTGATACTTCGACTGTGATATGGGTGAATATACAGATCTATAAAGGTACCAACATTAAACAACTGACGGTGTCATTTTTAGGGTACCGTACCTAAAAGTTACCCCGTGGCCCGTGGGGTGTCCGGGTAAGAATAGCACCCTCCCATCTCCTCCCATTTGGTGTCCATAAGTGGCGACTAAGGGAAACAAGAAGACGGGCAGCGTCGTCTTTCTATTGGATTACCTACCATCTATGTTTACTGCGATCCCCAAAACGAGCGTGGGGATTATGGCAACTCCTCCCTTCTAAGAGGGAGGCCTTTGTTTAGCAGTGGATGTGTTTCGGCTGTTGTTGATGATAATGATGACCTATAAGTTAAAAAAGTTTATTTATTTTACCCTACCCAGTTGTAGTACACTTTAAGAAAAAAATCACACCTCTAGAGTTTAAATTTACCATAGTAATAATATAATGTTGAAACATTCCACACACAGTCATCTGATCTCAAACTAGATAGAGCCTGTACTATGGTAAACAAGAAAAGTGACAAAAAACTACTGATCTACTTAATACACTTTTATAGTATTTTTTTTACTAAGTAATAACATATGTACTTATTTGTATTACTCAAACACAAGACAAACATACATGTTCATATGTACACAAATGTTTGTCGTAGGTGGGAATTAAAGTTATCAGTGGACAGGGTTTTTACAACTGGACCAACAGGTTTATAAAACTTATAGAAAAAGAAAATTGACCTATCTAACAGTAACACAAACAGAGAGCGTATATAAATAAAACATAAATAAGTAAATATAAAAAAAATGTTGAGTTCCTCCTAATATCTTACTCGAAGCTGAAATGAAAATGAATATGAATATTATCATAGCATGAAATGATTGAATCATTATTATATTTGGCCATGTTTAATGCTATGCAGGCATAATTAAGACAGTTTTTTTTTTGCTTCTTTGCCACGGTCTACAGACAAAACGGCTAGATTTTGACTTTATCGAGACCGTTTTGAACCGACTTAAAAAAGGAGGTTTTGTATTCTACGCGAATGTAATATTATTGAAAGTTTAGTTAACGTAAACACAGCGCGGGCGGAGCTGCGTGGGTCAGCTAGTCTATACTTATAATAAAACTGTAACAGGTCCAATTCTGTACATTGAAGATATTTTGAAAATTATATTTGGAGGGCATTCTATAACCGATACTGAGGCCGAAAATTTAATTTTTTTAATTTTTGTCTGTCTGTCTGTCTGTCTGTATGTCTGTATCACGGCTGAGCATCACGCCGAAACTACTGAATGGATTCAATTGAAACTTGGCATGATTTGAAATCTTACTACGAGGTAAGACATAGGATACTTTTTATCCCGTAATCTAGCACGGTTCTTTTGGGAGAAGGGATTAAAGTCAAAACGGGTAGTTGGTTATACGCTTGGTCCGATTTTATCAATTTTTCTTTACAATATAATAACTATTAGTAAGGGACACTCATAGAGAGTTGTTATCAAGGTTTTGTAATCGATCGGGTTAAGCAACGTTAGGTAAGGTCATTAAATAGATGGGTGACCGTTTAAGGCCATTTGAACTAAACGGGTCTGTGCTTCGGAGAGCAAGTAAAAAGTGGGTCCCAGTTTTTAACCGACTATAAAAAATGAGGTTATGTATTCCATGCAAATGTCTGTTATTCAAAGTTTAGTTAACGTAAAAATAGCGCAGGCGGAGCTGCGTGGGTCAGCTAGTTTATAATATAAATACACCTTTTTGTGAAATCATACACTACATTCTTCTATTGCATGACAGATTCTAATAGATTCTCAAGTATCTTTCCGTGGATAACTAAAACACAAGAATTCAACTTATTTTAAAGTGGCGTTCCAAAGGCGAGGTCTATGTTCAGCAATACGAGTCCACGTCTAATGATGACGACGATGAAAGGAATAAAATCTTACTGCTTTTTGATTACAATGTAATGTGGAGTAAATATAATAATCAAAATATATATTACAAATCAAGGCAACAGTCAACACACTCCGGAAACTAAGTTACTACGACATTAATGCAAGAACATAAATGTAGTATAATTTGTATGTTAATCTCCATTAGATTAGGAAATATCTCTCTCCCAGAAATCACTTGCTTGTAATAATAAGAACATTTTAATTAAAGTGAACAAAATTTAAGAAACTGTTGATAAATAAAGTCTAAATGAGATACTCAACATCACATCACAAATTCACAGACGGTTAGTTAACATTATACTAAGATAGTTTGTCACATCACCCTACGTCCTATTCCAAAAGCAGTCGAAATAGGTTAGACAATTAGGTGAAAATGATTCCATACGACTCCTTACCATATATAACCAAACAAATGTTCTGTTACAGTTAATAGTATACATATTAATTAGGCAGAACCAGTTGTTCAAACACATATTACCTACAAAGGTAGACTGGATTAAGATACCTGGATTGCACCTATATAAAACTATCATAGGATACTTAGTGGTAGTCTATTAATTATAGTAGTTAATAATCGCTATACTAGTTTCAAGGGAACTGATCATCATATTACAATTACTTAGTGGGTATTATCATCATTATCAATTTATTAATATTGTGCGACAATGATGATATTATTGATAATATTTATGCAGATTGTTTGATATCGAGTTTGACGTAATTTTCAAATCGTTACCTTTCCAAACAACTTTTGTTACCATTTAGATTACCATATAATTACCAATCGCACTTGAAAAAAATACTGAAATTAAAGAAAATAATAATAAATCATGCGATTTTATAAATAAAAGCACTGGTAAGGTCAATATTAATGGGATTGAAGGAAAGAGATGTTTTAGATTATTACCTAGTAGTCGTTTCTGAGGGATGTAGCGGGCCACTGGCCCACTGATGGGGTAGCGAGGGCGGTGGCGGAGTGCCGCCCCCTCCACTGGGGCCGTGTGCAACCCGCGCATAGACTACGCTCGCGCTCTGCCCTCGCGCACCATTCGAACCTCGCGCACCGCAGTGTCGGCATCTTCGCCCTACACTGTATACGCGGACGGGAGCTCGACTCTCCCAGCGACTTCTACGAACAGGTCCTTACTCCAGTGAAAGTGTTTACAACCCTTCCTCATTACGCGATACGACCGCGAGTGTACATGCGACTTCCTCCGATGTGACCTATAATTAGCGCTGCAACGCTTCGCTCCAGCGACGTAACTTTACCTGAACGCCCCAAATTAGGAGCGCAGGCGCATCGGCCCACGCGCCGCCCGCCCTACGTTCCATAATTCGCTACATTCTTAACAGCACGGCTTGCATTCGGAGGAAGAGCGCTCGGCAGATATATCGGCCGACATACGCGTTCGTTGAGCAATAAGTGTCAGTTCAGATGAGATTGAAGTGGTGCAGGCGACTTGGATTTCGGCCAGCGACTGATGCATTTAGAATAATAATTGACAACGTATCGAATAATGCTGCAATGTGTTGAGATATGTGTTGCTAAAGTAATTTTGTGTTAGTGAATTTCAATATCCAATGGATTGATGGTGGAGCATCGATGGATGTCAGCGCCCAGTTGCAAGTCGTCTGCACGACGCGGCCCCGATAAGAGTTAGTTGACTAAGCTTATATCTAAACTGAAGTGATAATATTTTGTTTCAGGATAAGTTAAGACAGCACAATGCCTTTCAAACCAGCAGACAACCCGAAATGCCCTAAATGCGGCAAATCAGTATACGCAGCCGAAGAGCGAGTCGCCGGTGGACTCAAATGGCACAAAATGTGCTTCAAATGCGGTAAGTTTTAATTTTAATCTTCCGTAAAATTACTTAAGTATAAACAGTTATCATAAATCATAGCCCTTTTCCTTAACACTAGGACTATAGTTAGGTAACCACTTATCATTTCTATTTATACTCATACTCAGTAACTCCTAGTTTTATGATCTCATATTCATAACTGTAACTCTAGATATGTGAATGTAACTACACCCACACTCATTTTATTGGAGCTATACATAGATATTATATCTACCTAATTAACAAAATTTAATGACGTCAGAACTTTCTTATTTAGATATACATTCCAGTTTATATCCAAAAACGAAATTACGTTTTGCAAATGTACCTACTTACTATTGTTTATTAGAAGATAAATATTGTTCAGTGCCTTATGCACAAGATAATTTAATCTGAATCCTTATATAAGTGACTACTTACATTCAAAGCCTTGCCATAATTCCAAGTTAATTCATGTAAGGATATACATATAATGATAAAAGCTGATACTGTATACGGCATTTTATACTTATAATAAAATATAAATATGATGGTTGAAACAGTAACAACTAAAAACTCCGACATGACCAT